>OZ014523.1:256460581-257702958 GCA_963966055.1 Lathyrus aphaca | reverse complement strand
ATGTGAGAATATTGGGGGTCAGCCCCTTGCTTGCATGGATAGCAATTGTTTCAACCCGCCCTTCGGGGTCTGTAAAAGGTTTTCTGGGGTTGTTGGAGGAACTTGCACCATTGTCAGATATTTTTCCCATCTTCAAGAGACTCTCAATTATCTCACCATCTATAACTAATCAGCAAAACTAGTAGAGGAGAAAGCAGCAAGTCTATCAATATAAGTCCCTTTGCAAGGTGTTCATAAACATGTCAGCCATTTCTCTTTCTGACATAGGTGGCTGGACAGCAGCAGCAAGCTGTCTCCACCTCTGAGCATAATCCCGGAAGCTCTCCCTTGAAGATTGAGACATGCCCATTAGAAGAGTTCTATTGGGGGCCATGTCTAGGTTGTACTGGTATTAACGGATAAGGCCTCGGCCAAGTCCTTCCAACATCTTATGGTGGCCCTTGTCAAATGCGAATATCATTCTCTTGAAGCTCCAGTCAGACTGTCCTCAAAGTAGAACATCCATAACTTCTCATCCATGGTATAAGCCTTGAGTCTTCCCAAAAAAGATTGCAGATGAGTACGCGGGCATGATGTACCATTATACTTCTCAAAGCAAGGGGGTTTGAATTTGTGGGGAATCCTCACCCCATCTACTAGTCCCATATCCATCACGTCAAAGCCCAAAGAATTCTGAGACTCCAAAGATCTTAACTTTTCAGCAATCTCATCCAATCTTCTATAATATACCTCGTCTCCAGCCCCAATAACAGTAAAGTGTTCTTCTTGGGGATCCTCTTGCAGGATTCTGCCCCCAGCAGTATTACCTTGAACGTTTCTTCGAATATTAACATCTGGATTCAAATGAGGCCCATACTCTGGAGGGTCAATACGAGGCTGCCCCCGTTCATTATTGCTGGTTCCTCCTGTCCCAAGGTGAGGTTCCTCAGGTGTCTTTCTTTCTACCAACTCTTTCAGTCTTTCTTGGCTCTGGGCTAAGCCAGTCATGACAGCCATAAACTGAGACATCTGGTTTCTCATCTCGACTCTTTCGTTTTCCATCTGATTTCTGACCTCATTCAGGTTCTGCTGTACCTGCTCCATTTGAATGCCTGGAAGGTTGTTATGGGTTGGGTACCGGTGCGTGCGGTTGTCGCTCCCGATAAATGAAGCAGGGTCAGATAAGGGTACAGACGCGAACGGTCGGCGAGAGGGACAATGAGAACACACAGCCGTGAACTCACTGGAGATGAATAGAGTCGCCATCTAGGCATTTTTTATCCCGGAGGAAAGGCAATGCTGCATAGACCTAGAAAAAGAATGGATAAGACGGTTGCGAACCAGAGGGACTGAGAAAGGGGGTTGGTTACAACCTGGGAAGGTATTAGCACCCAGATTGTCCGCCGTACTCGACGGGATCCATGCTTAAAAGATTTGCGCTTTAAAGGGGTAGTGTCAGTGCAATTTGTGTATAAAATAGCTGGAACAGGATGTACAGGTGTCAGTGTAAAAGAAGTGTAAAGTGTACAAATGATGTGTCAGTGTAAGAACAGAGTGAAATGCTCAAGATCATGAGGCTAAAAGAATGAGGCTGGAAGAGGGGGAATATACAGAGACTTTTGTTCGATAACTGTTAAGTTATGCCTACGTATCCTCTCGTGCAATGAGGAAGTCAGAACACCGTAGTTCGACCCAAAGAGACTGAAAGGTGAATTGACTGGTGAACTGCTTACTTGTCTATGCTCAAGCGTATGACCTGTCTGGCTCAGGTGCAAACTGTCTTGCATTAGACGGAAGAAGCAAGTTCTCGTTTATGAGTGAATGAGGTGAGAAAAGACTCCCGAAGGAGACGATTATTGTTTGTTTTTGAGTTTTCAGTCTTTTATTGCTTTTTGAAGTTTGTCATAAGCTAATGAGCTTGAGCCTAAACCAATGGATCTAGTAAACTCATCACATCTTCCCTCTGATTAGGGGTAATGAGAATACCTTAAGTGTGAAGTCAGATTCTCACACTTAATCACCTTTGGTGTAGGATTAAGATCATTAACCCACTTGTGATTATTTAGATGTTTTTGGTATTTTTGTTTAGTGTTAAGTAATGAGGTTAAGCCATAATCAAGGATTAAACAGACTCATTACACCATCCTAATAGAAGGATAATAGATGAGAATGTTTAAGCTGAGGAAAGCTCCTCAACTTAATCCATGATTAGGGATTAAACTCATGACAGAACAAGCCTTTGGTTAAGTGGATTTTATTTAATGGTATGATGATGAAGTGATTTTTAGGGTTTGCAAGACAACTTGAGGGGGACTTGTCCATTAACACTAGGGTTAGTCCTTCTTAACCGATTAAGGAAGAATTAGAACCCTAATGCAAGGCCCAAGTTACAAGTGTGATGTCTTGATGATTATTAGGTGGATTGATTAAAGGATTTAAACACATTAAGGGTTTAACACTTAGGATTAAAGTTATACACTCCATCCTAAAAGAAGGATGCAGGCATAAGCTTAATCACAAAGCCTTAAAGCCTTTAGGGTTTAGTCCCTGATTATGAGATGAGGAAAGAAGACTCAAAAGAGACACAAAGGTAAAACTAAGAGGGGAGACTAATCAAAACCCTAATCATTGTCATGCTTGGTTGTTCCTAAGGTTTATGAGGTTTTCAAGAGAAGTCTTCAAGGGAGCCACCAGGAAGCAGATGAAAGGATCAAGAGAAGCAAAGTAACTTGCTTCATTCAAGAAGTCAAGTCACTTGAAGAAAGAAGGTGGGAAGAAGAAGAATGAGCAAGCTCAATCTCAAACACAAAGAAAAATGCAGCAATGGATGCAAGAGAGATGAAAAGAAAAGTCATGAGAAGTGAAGGCAAATTCACTTCTCAGCATTACTTACCACCTGAAAAGTTAGTGAGAAAGATGCAATGCAATACAAGATGAGATGAAATGACATGATGAGAAACAAAACCAGAAGCATACACATGATGCAAATGATGTTATGAGATGCTACAAACATGAGGCAGCACATGGATATGATCATATAAGTTCATGGATGCAAATGATGCAAGCTAGGAAGCAAGGACATACATGAAAAGTTATGAAGTGCATATGGCATACAATAAGGCAAACACATGATGCAATGATCAAACATGCTTTCTATATGTCTTATGATGTCAAATGAATCACATGGATGCTTGAAATGTCATGGCAGGTCATGGTATGAAGGCAAATGCAAGGTGGATGCATATGGAAGCCCAAATTAGGGTTTATGAACCAAACATCAAACAAAAACCAAAAACAGAAGCAAACCCTAAGATAAAAAATGGAAAATGCCACTCAAAGGACCCCTAATCCTATACTAAACCAATGTCCAAAGGGGAGGTCTCAACTCTTAACCAATCTCAAGTTATGATTTTTACAAGATTCTAGGGTTTTTAGGGTTCCTAAACAAAAGAAATGCCAAACAAATTGAAAATGAGGAATCAAATCATGGCCATTTAATCCTAGAAACTACATGCTAAGCACAATGCAATGCAAGAAGAATCAATGTCCAACTCTTCCTAGATAGGCAGAAATGATTTTTTGAACTTAGGATCAAAATAATGCACAAAAATGATTTTTATTCAATGAAAAAATTCTCAAAATGCATCAAGATCAAAAAAGAAATTTGGTTTGAGGGTTGGACAATGTTTCTAAATGTCTTAGAACATTTCATGAATTTTTTGGTGATTTTTAAATACCTAAAAGTATTTTTAATAAATTAATTTCCATTAATCAATTAAAAATAATCTTTTAAATATTTAAAAATACTTTTTTAATGATAAAAATAAAAAACAAAAATATTTTTGTGTCATAAAAATTATTGAAACTCATGAGAAAAAGTTTCATAATTTTTAAGCAATTTTTACTATTTTTAATAAATTGTGCAAGTTAAATGAAAAAGAAAATGAAAATAAATTAAATAAAAGGAAAGTAATCAGAATGGAGGGTTGAGATTGCTTCTGGGTTTGAATGCATTGACCACGCGCGCTTTTGGAGGGACAGGATTGCATCTGACTAAATTATTTTAATTATAATTAATTAAATCTGATTAAGTGGATTAGGGCTAATTGGAAAGATCCTGGCCACACATGCGCGCGGGTAGTCAACGGGTCAACCCAATCCAACGCACGAAATTCAAATGACACTAATTACAGGGGTTATGCCCTAATTATTTTCAGGTGGCCGGAGAAGACCTCCGGTCGTCTTCTCCGGTGGGAAGTCCACCTGAAAATCTCCAAACTCTCTCAAAACGTAACAAAAATGAAAACCAAACATACAGAAATGATTCCCATGATCCCCTGAATCAAAACCCCATCACAAACATCATTTATTTTTCCCCAGAAACATGAATCGAAACAAACAATATTTAGGTCAACAGAGTTTCAGAGATCAATTAAATGCTCATTTCATCACCATTTCCAAAACTAAAAGCATCAGAATACTCAGTGAAGCATGGGGAACAAGTTTAGAACATAAAAAATGATTTCTGGAAAAATATTTCTTGAGCTACCTGAGATTCGAAGCTTTCACTTCAGCCACTTTCTGACCACTCCCTTTAGTGCAATCCACTCTACTTGGTCCCCAGATGATCCTTGAATGCTTAGGAAGAGTTTATGTTGGCTGGATGAGGAGTTTGACAAGCTTCTGCTCAAACTCAGTTGAACATGGCAATGGTGATTCAGGCTGTTTCTGGCAATGGTGAAGGGTTGCTTGTGGTCCAGAGGGTGAGTAGAGAAGGTTTGTGGAGTTGGTTTGAGTGTTTGTGAAATGTGGAGTGAGTTTCGAAAGAAACTGCAAGTTGGAGTGAAAATGGTGAAATGGTGTTATGGCTTGTTTCAGGTCTGGTTCTTTGCTGGTTTCTACTCAATGGAACATGGTGAGGTGTTTTGTGAAAATGGTTTGGATGTTTGAAGTTTGTGGAGGCAGATTCGAAGAGTTTTGCACAAGGGAGTGTTTTTTGAGTGTGTGTTCTTGTATGTTGTTTCAGCCTTGCTTCTTCATATGTTTGGCTTGCCAAAGGATAGTATATTTTAATCCCATAGGTCAGATGATGTGACCTGGCCCCTATTGATTGGTAAGTTTGCTTTTGCAAAAAAGTCCACTTTGTGTAAGGAAGGCATGGCTTGAGCTATAGCTTGGTACAAGAAGCATGGGCTGCGCAGCATGATGTGTGTGTGATGCTAGGAAGGTTCAGCAGCCAATGCATCAAGTGGTGAGAAGCATCATGATGGTTTTGCAAGTTGTTACTTTTTGGAACTTCATGAAAAAAAGTCTTGTTACATGAACCATAACCATGTGAAACCTTGGTCAAATTCTGATTTTTAAGGCTCATAGAATGTTTGTGTAATGGTTTGAAGTGAATTAGAAGTTACAAATGGCATTGGTTCATGATTTTGCAAAATTCACATTTGAAGCATGCCTTGAAAATCAATGATTTTAGCCAACTTTGTCAAACCATAACTTTTGATCCAAGAAGAGTTTGATCATGTTCTTGTACTTTTTGAAAAGGGAAAAATGTATTCTACAACTTCCATGACCAAAGTTTTTCCATTTGAAGCATTTTTGGATCAAGAATCAAGGCTTGAAAAATGACCTAAAATGAAGTATTCTTGAAAAGTCAACTATGCCCAAAAAGTCAACACTTGCAAAAACTCCAAATTCTTGATTTTTGTGGACTTCAACTTTCTTCCATGATCAAATAAAGATCATATACACTCAAAATAATGAAGATCACCCATTGGTTGGGTCATTGGGGGCCTCAGATGCCCTGATTTTACACTGACTTGTCTGAAAAGTCAACTCTTGATCAGATGACTTCCCCATGGAATTTCTTCATGAAAATTGATGTGCATACCTCCTATACCACATAGAGACCAATGGAAACAAGAATGACCAAAAAATTTGGAGTTATGGCCTCTAAAACCAAAACCCTAATTTTAGGTCAACTGTGCAGTCTAGCCTGGCTCTGCTTCCATGCAAACCTCAGTTCTTGTGATTCTTTTGAAATCTTGACTTTGAGAGGATGGAATATGATACAAGAACACATGTGGATCCCTCTGAAGTGATTGGTGATCTTTGGAGTGGCTCAAGATGCCCTTGGATTGCTCAGATCACAAACCCTAGATGCAGATGACTTAGAAACTATGCAGTGAATCAAAATTGTGATATGAGATGGTATGATTGTGTTTATGCATATGAGAAGATCACAAGCCATGGTGTGAATGGGTGAGGGCAAATTTGGGGTGTTTACAGCGGTTGACAGGGAACACTCGGCGACGAGCAATGTTTCCTGAAATCACAACAAAGTTAGACATAATAATAATAATCAAAACCTACAAAACAAAGAAAAAGTCAGGATGCAATGCAGTATGCTTATTTGTTTTCCAAGGTATCCGGTTTGGTTCTTGGTTTTGACCTTTCCAGACCTCGAGGAGATGCTTGATGTTGTTGAGAAAAGAAGCCCAATGAAAACAAGCTAAATATATTACAAATGATGAACAATACATAGTTTTCTTTACAATACATGCCCATGGAGGGTAAAAAATACAACGAAAGGAAAAGTACATCAAAAGGAAAGAACAACAAGAAAAAAGGAATCAAACATCCAATCCATAATCATCTTCCTTGACCTCCTTCAGGAGTTCCTCAGTCACAGGACCAGCTGGGTGCTCTGTAATGGTCCTAATGAGGAGGTTCCTAGTAGCAATGGTAGTAGTCAGCTTCTTATGCCTGTCCTGGTCTTTTGATCTCTTTAACCCTGCTTTAAGCTTCATATCTGATATCTCCTTCTGAGCTGCCAACAAAGCTTCCTGCTACTTCTTCTCATTGGCCTCCAGCTGATCAATCTTGGCCTGAGTCATCTGGTCCACTTGTGCACGGGCTTCGGTGATCCTGACCCACCTTGCCTAGCTTTCTTGCAGATAGTGCTCAGCCCTAGCTTTTTGAATCTTGGCCTCCTTGCAGGCATTCTTCAATATTTGTTCCTCAGCCCTTGCTCTGCTTATGTAGTTCTCTGTCTTTTCAATCTTGGTCATATGCTCAATCCTGAGCTTTTCCAATCTCTCAATGTCCAGACGACCATCAATTCTTTCCCAAAGAGTCTTCTTCAGGGCTTGAGATAGCTGCTCATTCCTTTCCTTCAACTTTTCAAATTCCTCCAGGCTAACTGTTGCTGCAGGCTATACTGTAGAAGGTCCAGGTGTGTCTTCCAATGTGAAAGGCATCCTGGTGATCTGAGCTCTATTACGGGACCAGTCTGAGTATTGAGCTGAAGCAACATTGTTACATCTTCCAAGAATAGCTATTCCTTTTGTCTGGATGTTGTCCCAAGCCCAAGCAGCTTGTCTGACAATAGCTGAATTAGGTTGAACTTCACAGTATAGGGTCTCAGCTAAATCCTGTCCTCTGGGAGGGTGAACTAAGGCATAGCCCAATTGTCTCTTAAACAATAAAGGATTGTAGTTGATGCAACCCTTTACTCCTATCAGAGGCACATTTGGGTATTGTCCACAGCTGGTGATAATGTCCTTGCCTTTGGTGCTCTGGGTACACCACCTGATATCATCTGAAGTCAAGGCAATGAACCTCTTGGCCCAATTCCTCTGCTGATGTGGGTTCAAGAAAGCATATGATTTAGGCAGGTGTCTGAGTAACCAAGAGTAAAACAAGGGAGCACAACATCTGACCAATTTCCCCCTTTGTTTTTCATTCCTCTGGTGGATGGAATAGTAAAAATCCCCTAGCAATGTAAGCACTGGGTTCCTCAGAAGAAACAAATGGATGGCATTCTTACTGACAAATTTAGGCTCATCTGCAAACAGTATAGCCCCATATATGCTGAGGGCTAAAAGTGCACAGACTGCCCTCCACTCTCCCAAGGTAGCCTTCAAGATGGCCTGAGAAATCAAGAAGTCCAAATGCAGACCAGGAATCCCAGCTTTTGTTGTCAAGTTTTGCTCAATAAGGGCAGGCTCCAAGTACAATGCCCTTGCTATCTCTTCACTTCTGGGAGCAGTCATCTTTGGATTGAAGGGGATCCCTCCTATGATAGGTACTCCAATCAACAAAGAAAACTCCTCCAATAGAGGCCCCATCTGAAAGTCAGGAAATGTGAAGCATCTCAGTGGAGGGTCATAGAACTGCAAGCATGTGTGGATCATGCTTCTCTGAGAAGGATCAAGATCCATAACCATATTCAAGATACCCCCATAGTGCTCTTTGAACAGAGGGATATGGTCAGGTGTGATGAGTGACTGGACCTGCCTGATACCAGTCAATACAGGCTCATAAAGTGATAAGATATGTTGCTCTTCCTGGGAGTAGCCATGAGTGCTGGTGAAGAAGCTGAAGACAAATGTTGATGAAGATCACAAACTGAGAAGCTGGAAGTAAGTCTCTGACAGACTGATGCAGGTGATGATGGAGATAACTGAGGCAGAGGTCTAAGCAGTAGAAGGGGTCAAAACCAAAACCAAGATATAATGAGGTGGATACCCTGAAAAACAAATAAACAAATGTTAAATGATGCAATGATGATATATGCAAATGATATGCAAGGGTTTGTGATCAAGAGTTGGATCTGATCATCTGTCTTGATATAAGGTCCATGTATGTTCAAAGGTCCAGACGAAGGCTCAGAAATCCGGTAACCAGGGTGGGGGACTCAAATAAAGAGTCACATGTCCAGGGTTAATCACAAGAACTGTCCAAAGTGAAGCATTCTTAAACAAAACAGTAACAGGGTATGATGTGGCCAAGGGTTCCTACAAACCTGTAAACAACCCAACCCTCTCACATGTAATGTTCTAGAACAATGATCCTCAGACTTGGATCAATTATGAGAAGTGTAAACACTTCTAACCTGGAGGTACAGTGTTTACAATAACCATAAAAGATCCTCCTCTAATTCACCCCAGATTCTGAAGGTCATAATAAAGGTCATCCAGACTTAGCAGGCTTCCCAGATAGCCCTAGCACTACAGGAAATATGTAGCACAGAGTTCTCAAGAAGAAACCCACATCTGAACCGTGTTTCATATTCTCGCACCAGACCGAAATGGAATGGGAAATAACATGAACCACTCTAGCCTAGGTTTCACTCAGGTCCCAGGTATAGGACCTTAATCTCTCAATGGAACCCCATCCACCAAAACAGAAAACCAGATCCAGCAATGACAGTATGAAATATACAAAAAGCTGTAAAGAAATAAATAAAGCTGTATATAAAGCAATAAATAAAGAAAATAAATAAACACATATAGCACATAACACCCCAGTAAACACAAATCAAACAAGCGCTAGGAGGAACCCACAAAAAGAACCAGAAGCCCTGGTTGCAGTATAAGGGTCCCCAGCAGAGTCGCCAAGCTGTCGCCCCCACCAAATGACACCCGGGTCAAATAGGGGTACAGACGCGAACGGTCGGCGAAAGAGAGAACATAAGGATGAACCGAAAAGAGTCGCCAGCTAGGCATTTTTATCCCGAAGGAAAGGTAATGCTGCATAAACCTGGAAAGACATGGATAAGACGGTCGCGAACCAGAGAAACTGAGAAAGGGGGTTGGTTACAACCTGGGAAGGTATTGGCACCCAGATTGTCCGCCGTACTCGACGAGATCCACGCTTGAAAGATTTGTGTTCAAAGGGGTAGTGTCAGTGCTATTCTGTGTGCAAAAGCTGGAAAAGAATGCAAGTGTTAGTGTAAAAGAAATGTGAAGTGAAATAAAGAAGTGTCAGTGCAAGAACAGAGTGCAGTGCTCAAGACAATGAGGCTTAAAGAATAAAGCTGGAAGAGGGGGGAATATACAGAGACTTTTGTTTGATAACTGTTAAGTTATGCCTACGTATCCTCTCGTGCAATGAGGAAGTCAGAACACCGTAGTTCGACTCAAAGAGACTGAAAGATAAATTGACTTGTGAATTGCTTACTTATCTATGCTCAAGTGTATGACCTGTCTGGCTCAGGTGCAAACTGTCTTGCATTATACGGAAGAAGCAAGTTCTCGTTTGTGAGTGAATGAGATGAGAAAAGAATCCCGGAGGAGACGATTATTGTTTGTTTTTAGGTTTTCAGTCTTTTATTTCTTTTGGAGTTTGTCATAAGAGAATGAGCTTAAGCCTAAACCAAGGGTTAGTAAACTCATCACATCCTCCCTCTGATTAGGGGTAATGAGAATATCTTAAGTATGAAGTAAGCACCTCACACTTAATCACCATGATGTAGGATTAAGATCATTGACCAACTTTCCATTACTTAAATGTTTTTGGAGTTTTTGTTTAGTGTTAATTAATGAGTTTAAGCCATTATCAAGGATTTAATGGACCCATTACACCATCCTAATAGAAGGATAATAGATGAGAACATTTAAGCAGAGGAAGGCTCCTCAACTTAATCCATGATTAGGGATTAACTTCATGATAAAACAAAGCCTTTATTAAAGTGGATTTTAATTAATGGTAAGATTAAGAAGTGAATTTTATGGTTTGTAAGACAACTTGAGGGGGACTTGTCCATTAACACTAGGGTTAGTCCTTCTTAACCAATTAAGGAAGAATTAGAACCCTAATGCAAGGCCCAAGTTACAAGCTTGATGTCTTAGTGATTATTAGGTGAATTGATTAAAGGATTTAAACACATTAAGGGTTTAACACTTAGGATTAAAGTTATACACTCCATCCTAATAGAAGGATGCAGGCATAACCCTAATCACAAAGTCTTAAAACCTTAAGGGTTTAGTCCTTGATTAATAGATGAGAAGAGAAGACACAAAAGATGACACACAGGTAAAACTAATGGGGGGACTAATCAAACCCTAATATTGATCATGCTTGGGTATTCCTAGGGTTTATGAGGCTTGCAAGAGATCTTCAAGAAGAGCCACCAAGGAAGAAGAAGAATGAAAGGAAGAGAAGCAAAAGAAGCAAGTCAACTTACTTCACTTAAGAAGATAACTTCCTTGAAGAAAGAAAGTGAAGAAGGAACATGAATGAGCAAACTCACTCTAATACAAAAGTAAAATTCAACAATTAATGCATAAGAGAGATGAGAAGAGATTATGAGAAGTGAAGGCAAATTCACTTCTCAAACACTTACCACCTGAAAAGTTAGCAAAAGGAAGTGAAATGGAATAAAAATGAAATGAAATGCAAAGATGGAAACCAAAATCAGAAGCATGTTCATGATGCTAATGATGCAAAGAGATGATATAAATGTATGTCATGAAATGAAGATGATCATACAAAGGATGGGAATGCAAATGAAGCATATAAGAGGCATGAAAGTTCATGAATGCATATGACATGAAATGAAAGCATAATCATGGCAAATGGATGATGCAATGATCAAAAATGATTCTAATGTGTCCTAGGATGTCTTATATGTCATGTGGATGTGCAAAATGTCATGGCAAGTTCATGTATGCAAGCTTATACAAGATGGATGCAAATGAAGATGCAAATTAGGGTTATATGATCATGTGACATGCACAATTCAAAAACAGAAGCAAAACATGAGATAAAAAATTGAAAATGGACTCAAAGGAACCCTAAACCTATACTAGGTTACCATCCAAAGGGGGAGGTCAGAAACTTAACCTAGAAGGACTTATGATTTTTCTAAGTTTCTAGGGTTTTAAGGGTGATCCTAAAGGTAAAATGCCAAACAAATTAAAATGCATTACAAAAATGAAACAAAAATGTTTTTAGATACTTGAAACCATGCATAACACAATGAAAAAAGAATCATTCACAAACTCACTTTGGTTCAAAAGTTATGAATTTTTGAAGTTAGGGTTAAAAATATTCAAATTTAAGAACCCTAATTCAATTGAAAAATTTCAAAGTATGATCAAAACCAAAAAGAAATTTGCGTGGTGAGTTTGTAAATGTTTCTAAATGCCTAAGAATGTTCCCTGAATTTTTTTGGGATTTTTAAATACCTAAATGTATTTTTAATTAATTAATTCTCATTAACAAATTAAAAATAACATTTAAATGATTTAAAAATAATTTTTTAATGCAAAAAATAAAAATAAAAATATTTTTGGGTTCTGAAAATTAATAAAATGTTTGATAAAAAATTTCATAATTTTTTGATGTATTTTCCTATTTTTAAAAATTCGTGCAAATTAAATGGAAACAAATGAAATAAAAATTAAATAAATGAGAAAAAGGGGGAAGTCAGCTAATCCTAGGGCTGAGGTTTAAAGCTAGATTGGAGGGAATTGACCCCGCGCGCATCTTGACGGCTGAAATTCAAACTACGCTAATTATGATTAAAGCCCTAATCTGAACCCTAATGACTTTCAGATGACCGGAACAGTGTTCCGGTCATCTTCTCCGGCAGCTCTCTCACTCAATCTCTCTCAAAACGCCATAAAAACTCACCAAACTCTCCATAATCAATCCTTAACTCATTCTAAACATGATTCGGCCATCAAAAATCATTTATTTCACATGATCAACAAGATTCGAAGAAAAACAGAAAATTACTCAGAAATTTAAGAAGCTTCATACATGCTTAATACTTGATCATTTTCAAAACCAAAAGGTGCAGTGTGATCAGTGAAGCATGGAGAGAAATCTAAGAACTTAAAAAATCATTTCTGGAAAATTTGATCTTGAAGTTACCTGAAATGGAGCTTTCGAAAATGGCATTATTTGGGCCCTTCATTGGTGCTTTCCCACTCCTCTTGGCTCTCTCTTGCTTTTGGAATGCTTGGCTGAAGTGTTTGTGAGCTCCTCTTGAAGTTTGATGAAGTTCAGTTCAAAGGGGGGCAAAATCGTGTTTTGTGTGTGATGGCTTTTAGGGCAAAATGAAGGGTGGGAAATGGTCAGTGATTGATGCTGAGATGAATGGTGGTGTTGGTTTGAAGAATGGGTGGCTGAGTTGTGTGTTTCGATAGAAAATGCAAAGAGGGAGGTTTTTGTGTATGCTGACTTGTGAGAGAGTTCACGCTTGCCTCTTGTTATGTTTGGCTTGTTTTTTATTAGTATAAACAAATGTGATTGGTCAGAAAGTTGGTAATGGCATAGTGTGATTGGTATTGCTTGTTTTGCAAAAAGTCAACGTTATGTGTCCTTTAAGGTATGGGCAAGTTCAAGCCAAGGACAAGGGCATGTCTGGTGCAGTTGTGATCAAGGAGAACCATGGAAATGAGATTGAGGCAAATCAGCAAGTGGATGGAAGTTTATGTGTCATTTTGCAAATTCCATGAAGTTTGGCCCTTTTGTAATTTCTTCATGTGCAAGTCATGAAATTTGGAAATTCTTGGGCCAATTCTGACTTTTAGGCATTGCACAAAGTTTGTATAATGATTAGAAGTCAATTTGAAGTCACAAATTGTCTTGGCATGAGGTTTTGCAAAAATCCCTCTTTGGCATGAAACTTGAAATTATGTGATTTTTGCCAACTTTGGAAAGCCATAACTTGAGTTCAAAAATGAATTAGATCTTGTTCTTGTACTTTTTGAAAAGGGAATGATCCAATCTATAACTTTCATGACCAAGAAATTTTCATTTGAAGCATTTTTGGTTGAGAAAGAGGAGGTTGAAAAACTTTCCCAAAATGGAAAGTTTACATTACAAGTCATTTCCATTTTTGGCAACTTTTGGTTTTGCTCACTTTTCTTCAAATTTGTGAACTTCAAAGCACTTCAATGATCAAATAAAGACCATATAACTTCAATTTGATGAAAAATCCTCTTTGGATCCATTGATGGGGGCCTCAGATGCCCTGATTTGGCTCTGACTTGCTCAAGAAGCTACCCAGTGATCAAATGACTTCCATGATGAATTTTTCCCTCAAACTTGGTATATATGATACCTATATCATATTGAGACCAATAGAAACAAGAATGACCAAAAAAATTGGATTTATGGCCTCTGAAACCAAAACCCTAATTTTAGGTCATCTGTGTAGTTAAAGTTGGCTCTGCTTCCATGCCTTGCCAGTTCTTGTGATTTTCTGACTTTCTTGATCTTGGGAGGATATAATATGATGATTGAACATACATATACCCCCTTGAGATGATTGAAGACCTTTGGGAATGGCTCAGATGGCCCAAGGATTGCTCAGATCACAAACCCTAGATGCAGATGACTTTGAACCAATGCAGTGAAGCAAAAATGCTATATGAGATGATATGATTGAACTTATGCAAATGAAAAGATCACAAGCCATGGTGTGAACTTAGTGAGGGAAAATTTGGGGTGTTTACAGGTGGCCATCTGAAGTTTTTTTCTTAAGCATCACAAACCATAGGAATATCCAAGCATGATAACTTTAGGGTTATACATAGCCCCCCTAGTTTTTACCTTTGAGTCTCCTTGAGTCTCTACTTCTCATCTCATAATCAAGGCTAAACAGTTAAAGTTTTAAGACTCTGAATTAGGATTATGCATGTATCTTTATATTAGAATGGAGTGTATAACTTTAATACTTAGTGTTAAACCTTTAAGTTGTTTTCACCTCTTAATCAAAACACCTAATAAATCATCAAGACTTAAGCTTGTAACTTGGGCCTTATATTAGGGTTACATCTCAGCCTGTTGGTTCAGAGGGACTAACCCTAGTGTTCAATGGACAAGTCCCCCTCAGGTTTAGTCTTACAAACATAAAATCCATTTCTTAATCCGACCTTTAATTAAAATCCACTTTAATAAAGGCTTGTTATATAATGATTTTAATCCCTAACCATGTATTAAGTTGAGGAGTGTTCCTTATTTTAAGTGTTCTCATCTATTATCCTTCTCTTAGGATGGTATAATGAGTTCACTAATCCCTGATTAGAGATTAAACTCATTACTTAACACCAAACAAAATCCAAAAACACTTAATAATCATAAGTAGGTTAATGATCTTAATCCTACATCATTAGAGTAATTAAGTTGAGATTCTCATCTCATACTTAAGTAGACTCATTATCCCTAATCAGGGGTGATATAATGAGTTTACGACCCTTGATTAAGGCTTCAGCTCAATATCCTATGCAAAACACTGTCGCTCCCGGGATTTTCATCCTAGTACAAACGCGAAAGTGGCGCGGAAAAGGTAGAATCACCAGCCAGGCATTTTTATCCTGAAGGAACGGGAAAGGTAATGCTGCACAAACCCGAGGAAGAAGGAAAGGACGAGGCCTTGCGAACCAAAGATCTGGGTTCGGGAGTCGGTTACGACCTGGGAAGGTATTAGCACCCTAGACCGTCTTTCGTACCCGACCGGATCCACGCTTGCTTGCTTTGTTTCAAAGGGTGAGAAATACGATGCTGATGAATAAGAACTGCTAACTGGAACTGCAATGAGAAAGGAACTGAAAGAGAACAAAAAGAAAGAATGTTGAAAATGTAGGGAAAATAAAGAATGTGCTCGAACGGGCCCTACCCCGCTGCCTATGTACCTCATCGGGAAAATGAGGATCAGAGTCGACGTAGTTCTCCTAACTAAGGCGGGAACTTTATTTGTATTTTTTATAGCTGGAACTGCGTATCTATGCTCAGGTGTTGTAGACTCGTCTGGTACGAGTGCGTATACCGTCTTGCATGCGAGACAAGTCGTCGCGAGTTCGCGTTATGAGTGAATGAGATGAGAAGAGAAGTTCCCGCAGGAAAGTTGCTTATTGTTTGTTTTTGTCTTTTATGAGAAATATTTTGAATTTGTTTGTGAACATTCTCATACTAAGACCTATCCATCGCGGTAAGTACTTACACCTCGCCCCGAAACAGGACGCGTATAAGAACTCTGTAACAAAGTCTCATGGCGTATAAGAACGTTCCAATCTTTATTAGGTATTTTTATTATTTTCTTTTATGAGAAGAGAAAGAATGACTCAAGTTGCAAAAGGTAAAAACTAAGGGACTAAGACCCAATCCTAAGTTATTTATCAAAATGATGGTCCTATGGTTTATGAGGTTTTTCTAATCCTAAGGAGAAAAGAATAGAATGCAACTTACTTCCTAGAGAAGTTAAGTTGATTCTACAAAAGAGGGGGAAATCCTACCAAACACAAGTATGAAAAGTAAAGGAAATTAAATGCAAATTAAATGCATAAAGGAAGTAAAAGAATAAGTTGAAGGAAACTTACCTCAATCTTCCCCTCTACAAAACAAAGGTTAATGTACATTTTTATTAAAAAGAGGTAAACATATACCAAACAAATCCTAAGGCCACTTGGACCTAAACTAGACTCGATCTTAAGTTTAAGGGTGCCTACAATATGCTAAGCTAAAATTTAGCCACTATTTACAGCGCTCAAACACACAATCAGCTATGAAAGACAACATATAATACAAACAACATACTACAGCTATCAAACAACATGAAAGTAGGTGTAAAAAGTCACAATTCAGCATGCACTACACAACAAACAGCATACATTTTACAACACCTATATGCAAAAACAGCTATGAAATGCAAAATCCATATTTGATTATTTTCATTTTTTAATGCACAAACTCAATGAAAAATGCACCAACTTCATCATGAACATGCATTTGAACATGGATCATCATACATAATTGAAATTACATGAACATTTTTGAAGGATTATGCAAGAATGCATCACATGATGGATTATGCAACAAATATGCAAAAATATGGCATATGAACATGGCATATGAACATGATGATCATTGATTATGAACATACAATATGATAGGTAAACAAGAATGCAAAACTCAATGCAAAACTCATAATTGAATTGATGTGAATGCTATGATCAAGTGTGCAACCAAATGCACATACATACATGATTATGCAAAATGCAACATATCTTGATACAATGAAATGCAAAATGACTTAATGCAATGTGAAACATGTAAAATAGAATGCAACATGATTATTCACATACCAAATGATGCATAAACATAGGAAAAAAATGCAAGAAACCAAGTTATGCACAAAGAAACACAAAAACGCATAACACGCAACATGAACGGAAACGTGTCGAAACGACTCGAAATGGGGAAATTAGCTACTGGAAATGGACCCAAAAATTCCCTAAAATCAATACCTAAACATGTATGAACATTAAAGGCACTAGAACTTAGGACTATGCTATGAAATAAGAAAAAAAACCAAAAATTAACAGCGTTAACCGGTTAACCAATTGGTTAACCGGTTAACGAACCTAAAACTGCCCTATTTTGCGGCCAATATGCACCCGTTAACCGGTTAATCGGTTAACACTGAACCAGAATGTGAAAAAAGTTGAGAAATAAGTGCTTTTAGACACAAACTCACTTCTAATGATCCCTAACATACCTAGGAACATGCTAACACTAATTTTTACTTAATTGGAGCTTATTTACACATGCTAACACCTATAATAATCTACACCTTAACTCCTAATCCATCAAAAATCATAAATTGCAAGCAACACATAACGAAACATAATTGATCGCAATCGAAACGAAAAGCAATTAAAGAATGCCGAAACGGCGAGATGAAGAGAATAACTTAAAGAAGAAATGATTTAGATCACCAACCTACGAAGCGGAGAAGTGCTTCGGTGAATGTTGCAAGAATCGGAGCTTGATCGAAGAGAAAACCACGAAAACTGCGAAACAGCAAAATAAATGCGTTCTTGATGCTTGAACCTTCGTGCGCTTCCTATAATCCGAAACCCTCACAAAATTCAGTAACTTTTTCTTCCACAATCCACAAAATCAATGAAGGTTGGAGGCTAAGCTTCAAGATCTTCAAGTTTCAATGTGAAACTTGAAGAGCTTATTCAAAAAGCTTTAGTGACAGGAGGGAAAATGGAGGAAAAGTGAGAGAGAAAAAGTGATTGTGAGAGAATGAAAAATTTTGGAAATGAAAATTGTGTGTCTAATCCCCTTTGGTTTGGATGAAAATGGATTAAATATGGCTTAGGTTTGGGGCCCAAAAATTAGGCTTGGGATCCAAAATTATGGTTTGGTAATGAGGTTAGTATTTGGCAATGGAGCTAGGTTAGGAGAAGGAATATTCTAGAAGATGGTAGAACATGGTAGAAGTTTCCAAGGGAAATGGAGTGGAATTGAAATGGAAAAACAAGAAAGAAAGAATGAAAGGAAGTGTGGAAAGAAAGTAGAAGGAAAAGTGGAGGGAAATATGAAATCAACCATTTTTCAAATGATTTTTCTTTTGATATTTTTTTATGATTCCTCCATCATTTATTGACCAAATTTGAACCATAGGATCATTGTAACCCTAATTTAATGATCTCGGTCTTAAAAGTCAGGAGTCGGCCCTTTTTACCTAGCTCGGTTGCTTTTTCCCCGATTCCTCGAGTTTCAGTCGTCTGGCCAGTCGAACCCCTTCCAAAATGAATTTGTGGACGAGATTTGAACCCTAGGCATTTGACATCATATATAATACAAAGGAATCCTCTTTGAATTATAACTTCCTGCAGAAGCCGTGTAGAAGCGAAACCTTAATTTGGCCCTTTTCATCAGGAAATACTGCACTGCTCGCCTCCTGCGATCAACTCAAATCTTTCCATGGCTTATGGATTCAAGTGAAGACTTGTGGGATATTGTGAAACCTTTGCACAAGGTTGAGAAGATTTGTGACCCTTTTATTGCCTTTGTAATGCCTTTAGTTGCTCCAATCATTGATCACATACCTATGCCTCAGCCATGCTACACATGATGCAATGTTTTTTTGATTATTTTATGAATTTATGAATGCAAAATGTTAGGAAATGAGAGGTCAAATTTTGAGGTATTACAGCTTCCCCTATTCAATCATCTACAGGCCTGAACGAATAATTGCGAGAGCTTTTAGACGTTTAAGGTATGGAGTGATTGAATACTTGAATAAAACCTAGAAATTTGAAATCGGTGGATTGTAGAAATGCCATCTGCCTTTTATTTATTTTTTGTTTTGACCTCTGAATAGGTATCGGAAATAGAACCAGGTGGAATAGAACCAATGCCAAAAAACTGCACTGTGAACGCTGAGCGAGACAAACCATAACGAGATCGTTAGCAAAATGGAGCTCGATCAATATGACTGCTGGGCAGGACAAAGCCATAAAGAAAACACGAGACTGCTGGGCAGGACCAAGCCACAGAAGGTGCCTGTTTGAGAAACGGGACTTAACGAGACCATTAGCGGAATGGAACTCAATCAATATGACTGATGGGCAGGACCAAGCCATAAAGAAAACACGCGACTGCTGGGCAGGACCAAGCCACGGAAAGTGCCTATTGGCGAAACAGGACTTAACGAGACCATTAGCAGAATGGAACTCAATCAATATGACTGCTGGGCAGGACCAAGCCATAAAGAAAAACACGCGACTGCTGGGCAGGACCAAGCCATAAAGAAAAGCATGCGACTGCTGGGCAGGACCAAGCCACGGAAAGTGCCTGTTGGCGAAACATGACTTAACGAGACCATTAGCGGAATGGAACTCAATCAATATGACTGCTGGGCATGACCAAGCCATAAAGAAAAACACGCGACTACTGGGCAGGATCAAGCCATGGAAGGTGCCTGTTGGCGAAACAGTACTTTAACGAGACCATTAGCGGAATGGAACTCAATCAATATGACGGCTGGGCAGGACCAAGTCATAAAGAAAAACACGCGACTACTGGGCAGGACCAAGCCACGTAAAGTGCCTGTTGGCGAAACAGGACTTAATGAGACCATTAGCAGAATGGAACTCAATCAATATGATTGTTGGGCAGGACCAAGCCATAAAGAAAAACACGCGACTGCTGGGCAGGACCAAGCCACAGAAGGTGCCTGTTGGCGAAACAGGACTTTAACGAGACCATTAGCGGAATGGAACTCAATCAATATGACTGCTGGGCAGGACCAAGTCATAAAGAAAACACACGCGACTGCTGGGCAGGATCAAGCCACGGAAGGAAAATAACATTGACTTGGAAGGACCAAGATATTTGGCAAATGGCATAAGTATCTTCTGCGGGGAATACTTCAGGTTGAAAAGATGTTATGGGTTATATGTAACACCTCAAAACTGGCCCATGCTGGCATGCACATGTTTAGATTTATGGCGTAATGCTCCATGAAGATGGAAATGCTACGCTTTGGAGGATGCAAATGTAATGATGATTATGCATATGCAAGTGCAAAGAGATCTCCTGATAAGGAGGCTGGAAGTATCCCAGATGGCTTGACTGGGGAGAAACGATGATCACTCCACTGATCTGATCCATTCTGATGCGGAGGAGACAACTTTGCGGGGAAGGTTGTCAATGATACACTGGCTCTGAACAACCACCATTGCCAAAAATAAATTGTACTTTAAGATTGGAGCGCCAAGACCCTGCTAGAGATGGACCCTTCTTGGACTTTGGTGGGGAAATGAAGACCTTCTGACTTGGCTGGGAGCCAGAGGCATGACATTGATGAGGAAGCAAACTGCTGAGGAGGAAAGACATTCCTTATACTGCTGGGAATTGCCCCTGTCTGAAGGGAAACTTCTGCTTGTGGATGACACCCACATTCTGCAACCTTGCTAGGAGGGAATTCAACTTCCACTTTACTGGGGATTGATTGGAGACACCCTGGGAGACACCTACTCTTGGTCAAGCATAAAGAAATGCTCCTCCTGGGAATTTGCTTTTAGCTCTGTCAGCAACACTGGTACCTGTACCTGCATGAACACAATCGATAGTTGTAACACGGTGGGAGAACTGACTTTAGTTATGTTGCGGATAGCAAGAGTCGCCACCGACTTTTATTTTATCCAAAAGGAAAGGCATAAAAGAACAGGAAAGACCTTTTAAAAGATTTTTGGGTCCGGGGGGTAGGTTATGTAAAGGGAAGGTGTTAGCACCCTTTACATCCATGGTTATCCATGGGCTCTTAGTTACTTAGCTCACTTTGAATTGTTTTTGAAAATGTGAAGTGTGTGAATAGAAATTTTCATAAGAGTTAATAATGATCCATGTACGGATGCGTAAAAACTTGTGTTTGAAAATTGTTTGAAATTGTGAAGTATTTGAAATTTGTTTTGAAATGGTGAGCAAGTAACTATGAGGAACCTACCCTAAAGTTTAAGTCTTTCTGTTCTTTATCCTTTAAATGGTAAGACTATCCCTATTATTAAGGAATAGGTAGTCATTACCTTGGATGTAAGGGACAAGTGAGGGTCATCTGTTTAATGAAGGCAACTGTAGGGTGTATTAAGCATTTGGAGGGACTGTCATCATTATTCGAAAGGGACAAGATCTTTTATGAAGGCAACCATTTAAGGGACTTGATGACTTTTCTTTTAAGGGACTTTGCTTTATACACCCCACTTGACCTTATGATTAGGCAACATTGAGAGGTAACCCTAGAAAGTGAGATGGCGATTAAAAATCGACTTACGTGTGTGAGTGTTTAATTTATATTTATCTTATAATTTAAATGATCTAAATTCAATTTTTAAATATAATACATGTTTACACTCCCTATTTTACTAACCATAGCATGAAAATTAAATAATTTAAATATTTACAAAAATTACATCCAGGAGCATTTACATAATAATAATAAGCAATTAATAATAAATAGCAAAATAAATAAATAAGCAAAATATAAATAATTAAGCAAAATAAATAAGCAATAATAATTATAATAGGGGTTAGTAATAATAATTAAAAATAAATAAGGTTAGTGAAATAATAAGCACGATTTAAAAATAAATGGATTAGTAATAATATGATTAGTGTTAATAATAAACAAAATAAAATTTTAATGGCTTAATAGAAAAATAAGGACAATTATACTAATTAATCATAAAAATTAGAATAATAAACAAATTAAATAAATTATAAACATATTATGAGAAATTATTAAATTTTGCAATTTTTGAAATTATTTACATATATAATTAGTTATAAACAATGATATAATATTTATATATTAAGGTGGAATTAATTATAACTTAATTATATTAAATAAAATATACATATAATAATTATATTTACAAAATTTAATTATATTAAATATTATATTTACAAAAAATTAGAAATTTAAATCATAAGATAAAATTAGTCTTTTTTTTTTAATTATTTAGAAAATAAATTAGGGTTTACAAAATTAGGATTGTAGAAAATATTTTTTAGGGTTTATAATCTAATATACAAAATTATTTTAATAAATATGTAAATATTATAATCTAAATACATAATAAAATAAAAATAATTTTTGAATTAAGAAAAATAATTTTTTAGAACTTTAGAAAATATAAATGTTATTTTAGAATTTATTTAAATATATATACATGCATAATTATTTTTTTATTAATAATAAGAAAACAATTAAACAAATTAATTAAATAAATTAAAACAGAAAAAAGTGGTAAAAAGAACTTACCTGGGTGGGATTTGAACCCAGGACGTTCAGCTTGCCATCAACAAAACACACCACTAGACCAGCCACGCAGGTGTGATAGAGAAGTGGACCAAATTTGTTTTATGCAATGTCCTGGAAAATCACAAAAATAATGAAAAAAACCAAAAGGCCTGGGGGTAGAATCGAACCCAGGACCTCTTAAACACGCAAACATACACATGACCATCCCAGCTAGGTGAGCGAACCTGTCTACAAACCAACAATAATTCATAATATAATATAATTGCCAATTATATGAAAAAAACAAGAAAAAGGATGGTGCAGCCAAGACTCGAATACAGGCCATCAAGCTACGCGCGTATACTTCACACCACTGGGCCAAGCAGCCAGCTGCGACACAAAACCACAACCAATGCATAAAATATAATACATAATATTTGAATTTGAAAAAAACGCGCGCAGCCAGCTTCGTCTTCTTCCTTGGGATTTCGCAGGTTTTCCTGCGAAATTTCCTGGGAATTTTCCTGGGCTTTTTCCTGCGTACAAATCCTGCAATTTTTGTATCACCATAAACATGTATGATTTTGCCAAATTGATCACAGATTCGTAATCCCCAGACATCCTACAGTCCAAATACAGTCTTAGAATTAATTTATGTTAGTGAAATCAAAAGATCCCAAATTTGAACCAAGAACCCTAGCTATGGCATATCACGATTCAGGCCATGAAACTTTGATTCAATTGTCCAGAAACAATCTATACAACATCACAAACAGAATTATACAAACAAAACTCATTAGAATGCACTGAATTAGTATAATCGGAAAAAAAATATTCAAGCACAAGCAAGGTTCGGTTTATGCATTATGGCATGGTTTTGATGCATATGAGTATTGGTTTTGCTTCAAGAAGGTCCAAGGAACATTGCTATGTTCTTATTTTACCTTCAAATGCCTTGGAAATTCAAAACCGAATGTGAGTTGTGGAGAGGTTTTTGTGAGATGCAAACTTACACTTGGGGCTGTCAAAATTCGTGGCTCTGGTTAGGGTTGTGTTTAGTACTTATAGGAGAATGAATTAGGTCAGAAAAATCAAGTCATTGTGTGGAGAATTTGATATGAAAAGATTCAAAATGATCATGCCTTGAAAATCAAATATTCATGCATGAACACTTGCTATTTTTGGCTAATCCTCATGATTTCTTTCCTCTTCAATTCAAATCAAATTTATGATTTTCTAGAAGCTTGATCCAAATCAAATCTTGCATTTTCATATTTTATTTTTATTTAAAATGATTTTTAATGAATTAAATCAAAATAAATAAAAATAAAATAATAAAAAATCTGATTTTTAATGGTTTGGGTCGTGCATGAAGTTATTGTATGGATTGGGTCATCATTTGGCAAGCCCATTTGGAAGAAATTGGTTTTAGACCTCCATTTTCATCATAAACCAACCCAAAATTTCCCAACTTTGCAAGGGCACATATCCTTCAATTTTAATGCTATGAGGGTGTTCTTGGACATTTTGTAAAGCTTGAAGAGTCCTCTAAACAACCCCACTGGTTTCATGTCCATATCATTTACCAATCTCAAGTTATGCCCTTTTGAAGTTGTTGACTTTTTGTTGACTTTCAAAAGGACCTAAAATGTCTTAGCTCATACCTTCCAAATGAAGCATTTTTGGGCTTGGCTTGTGAGACACAAAGTTGTAGAGAATTCAATTTCCTTCAAAATGAGCTTTGGATGGAAACTTGGTGATGAAGTATGTGAAAGTTATGGCTGGTCAAAGTTCAGTTGACTTTTATTGAGGAAACCCTAATTTAGAAACTCCTGATTCCTGATGATTTGAAATCTCCTTGATGAATCATGATCAACCCTTGATCAAATGATGAATTTTACTTCATATACTTGATGTTGGCAAAAAATCATGAAGTTTGACTTTGGTTTGACCCCAGTTGACCTCAGTTTGACTTTTTAACTGCTTTGACTGATTTTGACCTATCTGATCATCTGACTGAGCAAACCTTTGAGAAAAGTCTTGAAACTTGTCATGGGGGTTTTTACACACATATAAGATGTTATGAAGCTAACTTGAAGTCTTGGAAGTTCATTTAGCCTGATTAAAGTCAAAACCCTAGTTTTGGATGCACTGCTTAGGAGGTGCATTGTTTGAGGGAATTGTCAACTCTTCTGACCAATTGTGAACTTTGTGAACCTTGTGAACCATCATAAAATGTCTTTTGATACTCATGGGAGGTATTGTGAACCTTGTGAACCTTATGAACCTTCATGAAGTGACTTGTAGACTTCATGAACCTCATGAAAGGTCTTGAAAGCATTGTGAAGCTTGTGAACCTTCTTAGCACACAAAGTCTTGTATTGTGAGGGCAAATTTTGGGGTGCAACAATAGTACCTACAACATGGAGAGTTAGTTTGGACCTGTATGCCCCAGGCGCATAGCATAAATCATTATCTGGGCATCTTGACACCCTTTCATAGTTGTATTAAATGTTTTTGTCCTCCTGCATGACTTAGAAAGCATTCAAATGTTCACAACACAATATAAATCACAATTTGCTGGACGTTTTCGCAATCAATCAATGCTAGATGAAAGAAAAAAAATGAGAAGCAGATAGACACAAGCTGACCGAAGTTGAATTTTATTGATTCGGAAAAATGGCCATGAATAGGTAATACAAAGGAAGTCGTTCCCTAGAAAGAGGAAATAGCCAAAAAGGAAAACAAACTATCCTATTGGCAATGTGAGAAGTGGATCTCATTAAGTTTCAATTCGGTTATGACTCGTATATCTTCAAGACGCTCCGCTCGCTCTGTCTCTTGAGAAAAAGTAATTGAACTGATCTTCAACCCTTAGGATAGCCTCAGCTGTAGATAGGTCACAGATCTCGCAGATCGCAGTCGTTCATGTTAATCCCTCTTTTGTGTGGATCGCCTTTTCAAGTTTTCAATCCACCAGGATACCCTTTTTTTCCTGAGTTGTCCGATGTGGCTTTTCAACTCAACGGGTGTACACATATTTTTTCAAGATTTCCCTAACTTTTTCCCGAGCCTTTTATTCTGTTTTTGGCTCGCCGGGATGCCCATTTTTGCCTGGATATTTATTCTGTTTTTATCCAGCGGGTCCTTTTTACACGAAGTATTTTCTTACTGCGTCTGTGTTAACAGGGGACTGGAAGTCTTCTCCGTCCATGGTTGTCAGCATCAAGGCTCCACCTGAGAAAACCCTTTTAACCATGAACGGTCCTTCATAGTTGGGTGTCCACTTGACCCTGTGATCGTTAAGAGGAGGAAGAATCCTTTTCAGCACTAAGTCGCCTGGCATGTACCTCTGTGGTCGCACCTTCTTGTCAAAAGCCTGCTTCATCCATCGCTGATACAACTGTCCATGGCATACAGCTGCTAGACGTTTTTCTTCCATGAGGCTCAATTGATTATATCTGGATCGGAGCCACTCAGCTTCATCTAGCTTAATGTCCATCATCAACCTCAACGAGGGGATTTCCACTTCAATTGGTAGGACTGCCTCCATACCATACACCAGTGAGAACGGGGTTGCCCCTATTGAAGTACGTACTGAAGTTCTGTACCCATGCAACGCAAATGGTAGCATCTCATGCCAATCTTTGTATGTTACAACCATCTTCTGCACAATCTTCTTGATGTTCTTATTGGCCGCCTTGACGGCGCCATTCATCTTTGGGCGATATGGAGAAGAGTTGTGATGCTCTATTTTGAAATCCCGACACAAGTCAGCCATCATCTTGTTATTAAGATTAGAACCATTATCATTAATGATCCTTTCAGGAATTCCGTACCGGCAAATGATGTCTCTTTTAATAAACCGGGATACCACTTGTTTAGTGACATTGGTGTAAGACGCCGATTCGACCCACTTCGTGAAATAATCTATAGCAACCAGGATGAAGCGATGACCATTAGAAGTTGTCGGCTCGATCTTGCCAATTATATCAATGCCCCACATAGCGAACGGCCATGGTGAAGACATGACACTCAATGGATTCGGAGGCACATGGACCTTATCAGCGTAAATTTGACACTTGTGGCATTTACGGGAGTACTTACAACAATCGGATTCCATGGTGATCCAATAATATCCCGATCTCAACAATTTCTTGGCCATAGCATGTCCTCCAGCATGGGTACCAAAGGAACCTTTGTGAACCTCCTGCATCAACAGGTCTGCTTCGTGTCTATCCACGCATCTGAGCAGAACTATGTCGAAATTTTGCTTGTACAGCACACCATCTTGATTCAAGAAGAAACCTCCTGCCAGTCTTCTAAGGGTCTTCTTGTCCTTGCTGGATGCCCCAGTCGGGTATTCTTGAGCCTTTAGAATTGCTTGATATCATGATACCAAGGTTTGTTATCTTCACCATTGTCAACTACAAAGACATAAGTCGGTCTTTCAAGACAGGAGACCGTAATTCGAGGCACGAAATTCTCTTGACAAACTTTAATCATAGACGACAAATTCGCTAGAGCATCGGCGAATTGGTTTTCATCTCGAGGAATATGATTCAGCTTGACTTTGGTGAAGAAAGTTAATAGCCTCCTGGCATAATCTCTGTAAGGAATCAAAGGAGATTGATGAACCAGCCATTTGCCATTGACTTGATTCACCACCAAAGCAGAATCCCTGAAGATCTCGAGGTTTTTGACTCGCAAGTCAATTGCCTCTTCAATCCCCATGATACAAGCTTCATACTCTGCCTCATTGTTAGTGCATTTGAAAGTCAACTGAGCTGCTAAAGGTGTATGGACCCCTTCTGGCGAGATGATAACAACACCTACTCCACTTCCATTCATGTTCACAGCTCCGTCAAACATCAACTTCCATTTGGATTCAGGGTATAGCCCCTCCTCAGGAAGTGGTTCTTCGTAGTCTTTCGACTTGAGGAACATGATGTCCTCATCCGGAAACTCGAACCTCATGGGTTGATAATCATCGATTGGATGTTGAGCCAAGTATTCTGATAGCACACTTCCTTTGATTGCCTTTTGCGAAGTGTAATGTATATCATACTCTGTTAGTATCATCTGCCACCGGGCTACTCTTCCAGTCAGAGCTGGCTTTTCAAAAATGTATTTCACAGGATCCATCTTGGAAATTAAGAGAGTAGTGTGAGTCAGCATGTACTATCTTAGTCGACGAGCAGCCCATGCCAAAGTGCAGTAAGTTTTCTCGAGTAGTGAGTAGCGTGTCTCACAATCGGTAAACTTTTTGCTAAGGTAATAAATGGCGTGCTCTTTTCGACCAGACTCGTCCTGCTGACCCAGCACACATCCCATCGACCCTTCAAGCACGGTAAGATACATAATCAAAGGTCTCCCTGGCACTGGAGGCATAAGAATTGGAGGTTCTAGCAGGTATTCTTTGATTCGGTCAAAGGCTTGCTAGCAGTCTTCATTCCATTTGATGGCCTGATTCTTCCTCAGAAGCTTAAAGATGGGCTGACATGTGGCCATTAGATGAGAGATAAACCGTGCAATGTAGTTTAGTCTCCCTAAGAACCCACGTACTTGCTTTTCAGTCTTCGGCTCAGGCATCTCTTGGATAGCTTTCACTTTGGCTGGATCAACCTCAATTCCTTGCTCACTAACAATGAAGCCGAGTAGCTTGCCAGAACGGACCCCGAAGGTACACTTATTCGGATTCAACCTCAGTCTGAACTTCCGGAGTCTGTCAAACAACTTTGCTAGATTAATCAAGTGCTCTTCCTCCGTTTGGGATTTTGCTATCATATCATCAACATAAACCTCGATTTCATGATGGATCATGTCGTGAAATAGCGTCACCATCGCCCGTTGATAAGTGGCTCCAGCATTCTTTAAACCAAATGGCATAACCTTGTAACAGAAGGTGCCCCAAGGCGTGATGAAGGTTGTCTTTTCCATGTCATCGGGAGACATCTTAATCTGGTTATAACCATAAAATCCGTCCATGAAGGAGAACACAGAAAACTGAGCAGTATTATCGACGAGCACGTCTATGTGAGGTAGAGGGAAGTCATCTTTGGGGCTGGCCCTGTTCAAATCCCTGTAGTCTACACACATCCTGACTTTACCGTCTTTCTTAGGGACCGGCACAATGTTGGCAACCCACGGAGGGTAACTAGTCATGGCCAAGAAGCCAGCATCAAACTGTTTTTGTACTTCTTCTTTTATTTTAATTGCCATATCAGGACGTGTGCGCCTCAACTTCTGCTTTACTAGAGGACAATCTTCTCTGAGAGGCAACTTGTGTACCACAATGTCAGTGTCTAAACCAGGCATATCTTGGTAGGACCATGCAAAGACATCAACATACTCTCGAAGCATAGCAAATAAACGAGTCTTGACAGATTCTTCTAATGCGGCCCCGATCTTGACTTCTTTCTTGTCCTCTTCGGTACACAGGTTTATCACCTCGACGGCTTCTTCATGCGGCTAAATCATCTTCTCCTCCTATTTAATCAGTCTGGCCAATTCTTCAGGTAGTTCGCAATCCTCTTCACCTTCCTCATCGGCTTGATAAATTGGATTGTCGAAGTCATACTCAGCCATAACAGGGTCGTTATTGATAAGATCCGGTGACGAGCACCTGCATGAATGATGATTCATGCAAGGCTTTAGAAAAGGGCTTGAGAAAACGAGAAACATTGTCATTTTAAAACTTTTCTTTCTTTTTGAAAAACAAAAACAAAAATGAAAGACAAAGAACAACATGAATGAATGTGAAACGTCTGCTTTATTTATGATTATGCATTGTGTTAGGAACAAAAGAACCCTTACAAAGAGCCACTATGCCCCGGGCAAGACATAGTGCTTGAATACAGAAAAACAAAAACAAAAATTATTACTCTTCGAAAGAGGTGACTGAAATAAGCCTTTCTGATGTCCAATTGCTAAGCTGAGTTCCTAGAACAGCAGGCCTGATCCACTTACCTAGGTCACAGTCACTATCAATTGCGTCATCCTGCACAACACTGATGTTTCCATAATCCACCATTCCCGCACTCGTAAAAGTAATCGGGCTTTGACGACCTTTAGCACTTGGTCCAGACGATGACTGCCCAGGATGATAACCAATTCCGAACATATCTTTCTTTTCTGGAACTTCTACTGGAATGCCCCAGCCTTCTCGCACCCATGTCTCTACCAACTCAAGAGCTTGCTTATAAGAGGCTATGGAAACCCCCTTCTTCGGTTCTTTAGGAGAAGCCGCCACGGCGGACGCTTGTTCAGTTTTTAGGGTCTCAAAAGCCTGACATGGAGTTTTGACTATTTCGCCATCCATCTCCACATACTTGAATGAAGCCAGATGACTAACAAAAATGTCTTCTTCCCCACTGACAGTTACAATTTGACCCTCCCAGACGAACTTTAGCTTTTGATGAAGTGTGGACGATACTGCTCCCGCTGAATGTATCCCAGGTCTTCCGAGCAAATAGTTGTATGCAGGCTGTATATCCATTACGTAAAACGTGGTATTGAAGATTTATGGACCTACTTTAATTGGTAAATCCACCTCCCCAAACACTGATCTCCTCGACCCATCAAATGCTCTAACCACCAGGTCATGGGGCTTTAGAACTACTCCATCATAATCCAACTTCATCAGTGCTTTCTTGGGCAAGACATTCAACGACGATCCAATATCTACCAACACGTGAGAGAGTATTGCACCTTTACATTCTAAAGAGATATGCAATGCCCGATTATGAGCACGCCCTTCAGAGGTCAGATCCATATCTGTGAAACCCAATCCGTGACTGGCATTGACACTGGATACCACCGCTTCCAACTGATGTACCGAAATATCCTGAGGAACATACTCCTTGTTCAGAATATTCAAGAGAGCCTTCCTGTGGGAATCAGAACACATGAGCAAGGACAAGATGGAAATCTTCGACGGAGTCTACTGCAGATGCTCCACAATCTTGTAGTTGCTCTTTTTGATAATCCTCAGAAATTCTTCAACTTCTTTATCAAAGGTAAGGTCTGGATCAGTTGCTGGTGCCGGATCATTGACAACCACTGGCTGCTTCCCTCTTGCTCTAGTCTGGGCTTCTGCGGTGTCTCTGGGTTGTATCACACTATTTCTTAGTGTTTCTGGCGCAAATAACCTTCCACTTCTAGTAAAGCCCCCTACTCCAACATTTTCTACTTGAGTTGGGGACGTACTAGACGTGGCCAACTCTTGCTTCTGGCTGTTACAGTATACTTCGCCACCATAATTCCAAGGAATGGCTTTATCACTCTGATACATTACAGGTCCTGCAGTGGTGATGGTTATCGGCGCCGCTCTGGCCCGTGAAGGAACTTGAGATGGATCGTAGAAGATAGTTACTGTGGAGACTTCGCTTTCTTTTAAAACCTTGTCAAACTGCAACATTCCCTCATCAATCATACTCTGGATCCCTGCTTTCAACTGCTCACACCCATTTGTGGCTTCAGCACATCCTGGACAATCTTCTTCACACCCAGGAAAGATACCTTTCTTTGACAAGCAGACTTTAACAACATTCAACGGAGTCTACAGGTCGTTGACATCACACACCAAGTTTAGATTCTCCCCTTCATCGACTGCCCCAACTGTACCCCCGTGAGAAGGCATAGGGTTCTGTATTACATTAGGAGTAGGAGCAAAGTTGATTGCTTTGGAATTTACCAGGTCTTGGACTACATACTTCAAAGCTCTGCAGTTTTCTGTGGTATGTCCGGGGGCTCCAGAATGAAATTCACATCTAGCGTTCATATCGTAACCTTCAGGAAATTGCCCCGACTTCGGGGGTTGCAAAGTTTTGAGTTGAACCAGCTGGAGTTGGAGGAGATTCTACAGATTTGTGAATAGGACATAGGCGAAGTGTCAAACTTCCTTTCTCTGGTCCTCTGAGAATAGTATGGACGAGGAGCCCTTTGTTGATACCCTTGTTGGCGTTGTTGTTGCGGTGGTTGGACTTGTTGTTGAACAGGTTGAGCTGAGATAGTGACAGGAGACACTTGCTGATAAAAACCTCTGCTGCTTCCTCCCCTCTGCGCGTACATTGCACCAGTCTCTCCTTCTCTTCTCTTCACGAAGGGTTTCTTAATACCAGAACTTGAAGCGCCTCCGTTCTGAATCTTCCCTTGCTTGATCCAACTTTCTATCCTCTCGCCAGTCAAGATGATATATGAGAATCCACTTGAAGAACATCCAGCCAGCCTTTCCATGAAATGCCCAGGGAGGGTATCCAGGAATAGGTCTACCATTTCTCTCTCCAACAAAGGCGGTTGCACTCTAGCGGCCACTTCACGCCACCTTTGTGCGTAATCTTTGAAGCTCTCGGAGTTCTTCTGAGTCATACTTTGAAGTTGGGTGCGACTGGGCGCCATGTCGATATTATATTGATACTGCTTGAGGAACGCTTCTCCCAATTCCTTCCAGTTTCTTACAGAACTTCTCTCTAGCTTCATATACCATTCCAAGGACCCTCCGGAGAGATTATCCTAGAAGTAGTACATCCAGAGCTTTTCATCCCTAGTATGGGCAGCGATCTTCCGATAGAATGCCTGCAAGTGAGTCTTTGGGCAGGAGCTACCGTTATACTTGTCAAAAGTAGGCGGCCTGAATTTGTGAGGAATAACCACCCCGGCGACTAGACCCATGTCGGACACATCTATCCCCAAAGTGTCTCTACACTCGAGGGCTTTGACTTTCTCAGCAAGCACCAAAAAGTCTTGAAGATTTCCTTCTCCGCCGAACCCCATGTCATTGTTGAAAGAAGGGAACTGATCATCCTGCCTGTCTTGTACCAGAATGAAAGTTGTTACGACCTGTTCTGGAATTTGAGGTCCTCCTGGGCCATTGTTGGTGTTGGGAGGAGTCACTTGGACGTCAGGAGTGGTTACAGGAATATTAGTCTGAGGAAGGTTGAGCCCCTGAACTACATTCCTTAACTCTTGTTGTCCTTGAGCCATCCCTTGCATCATGACCATGAACTCTCCCATTCTGGTGCGAAACTCATTAAGCTCAGTCTGCATAGCGTCCATGACTGTCCTTTGGTTGTTGCGAGTTGCGTAGCGATGTGGAATATTTTGCCGAAGATGTCGGGTCTTGGCAGCTCTCGTAATCTTTGCCTGAAACACAGATAAGTTAAGCATCATGTAGAAACACCTGCAAAAACAAAGAAGAAATGCAAATGTGCGTATGCAATGCAATGTGTTCCTTTTATTCCCAAAGCTTTCCTCTTTTCCGGTCCTGGCATTAAGAGAATAATAATTGGGAAGAAGACCCAAGTGATGTTCAAACACATTGACGGCCATGGAGAATTGGTGCTCATTACCCCGTGTCGGTGCAACAAATAACGAACAAGAGATTCAAAACAAGTCAATCACATAAATTGAAGTTTGAAACAACAAAGTACATGAAAGGTGCCAATCAAAAGAACAACAAAGTACATCAAATAAAGGAATCCCACAACAAGCCTGTGGGTAATCCAAGTACAATATCATGAAACTAAACCCTAGGGAGCTCTAAGTCTTGCAGCCTCCAGCTAAGACGCTTGACGTTCTGGAACAACTGAACGATATCCGGATGGTGGGGTTCCTAGATGAGTCTCTGGATGAGGAGGTCCCTTAGATCAAAGGAAGCATGTAACTCTTCAATCTACTGCAGGAAAGTCATCTCATTCTCTTTGCTTGGACCTGGCTCGGCCTTTGACTTCTTCACATCAGCACAAAGCTTCAGCTCTTCAACTTCTTTCTGGACATCCTCAACTATTTGTTGACTCTTTGTCATCTGACGAAGGTACTCTCTCTGTTGCTCTTGTGCCTTCTGAACTAACTTCTCTTGCGTAACCAGGGTATCTTGAAGGTTCTTGATCTTCAACTCGAATTCAGCTTCTACCTCCTTTTGCTTCTTCTGATTATCGCTCCACTTCTCTTGCCAAAGTGTGATGGCTTCATTAGCCTCATTCAGTTCTTTCTTATCCTTCCAGCGCTGACTCGCCTTATGGATCTCAGCCAATCCTCTCTTCCTAAAGTATAGCTCCCTTTCCTCGAAGTCCTTCTGCTTAAGACGAACTGTTTCCTCGGCTCGGTGAGCTCTATCTTCTAACTGCTGGTTCTGAATCATCAATTTCTGACAAGAATTGTAAGCTTCCTGATTCTCAACCCTAAGCTGCTTGACCAAAGCTTCCAACTTCTGATAATCTTCTAAAGGCACCGTTGCTGGAGGCGGAGTTGGTACAGAAAAAGGGACTAGAGCTTTTTGAACCTCCTCCTTTATCCAAGCTTCGAATTCAGGGAACATCCGTTTATTGCTCCTGCCTAGACATGTCGTGTCCTTTCTTTTGATCACCTTCCAAGAACCTGCAACTTTCCTGACCAACGGAAGATTGTCTTTCACCGAGAAGTAAAAAATTTGGAATAACTCGGATTCATCAGGGATCTCTTTGAGCGCGTACCCTAACTGTCTTCTTAGGAGAATGGGATTGTAGTTGATACCTCCTGACACTCCTAACAAAGGCACATTGAAGTAATTCCCACAGCTGGTAATGAAACTCTTTCCTTTCAACCTCAAAGTAAACCATTTAATATCTCTGGAAGACAAAGTACTCAGCTTCTGGGCCCAAGTAGTATTAGGATCAGTAAAACTCTCAGTGGTAGGCAAATGTCTCATGACCCACTTGTAGAATAAGGGAGCATAACATCTACCCAGACCTCCTCGCTTCTTCTCATTCTTATAGTGCACTGAATAATACATGTCACCTAGGAGAGTGGTCACCGGATTCTTCAACACAAATAAATGAATATCATTTATGTCCATAAATTTGTCCATATCAGCGAACAGGATGATCCCATAAATGGATAGTGCTAAGATGGCGCAAACAGAATCCCACTGATTTGTCACTGCAAGTTCTTCAGCTTTTCTAACCAGATACTCTAGAGTGAAACCAAGTACTTTTGCTTTGGTGGTAGACAAATTTGCAGATACTTCAGATGAGCTCAAATAAAGAGCATTAGCGATGTCAGCATGGGTTGGTCTTGTCATCTCTGAGTTGAAAGGAATCTGATCCTAGATTGACACTCCCATAATCTCAGCATACTCTTCCAGCAAAGGACCCAACTGAAAGTCATGAAATGTGAAACACCTGAGCCGCAGTTGTAATACTGCAACAAAGTGTGAATGGCGCTTCTCTGAGAGCTATCCAAGTTGATTACCAAGTCCAGAATATCACCATACTTTTCGTTGAAGTATCCCAAATGACCCGGGGTAATAAGAGACACCATTTGGTTGATCAGGTCCATCTTGGTATCAAAAAATTTGTAATGCACAGTTCTCTTTCTGACGTCTTCCATTCTGAAGCAATGATATGACCAGGAACCGGGAGTAATGCAGACCCTGAGAATAAAAGAAACACAAATGATTAATGATGTTATGATGCTTATGCAAGGCGAGGCATGTGATCAGTGAAGTGTCTGTGATGTGCCAATCATATAATCAGGTGTCGGTGCAAGGTCACAATATCCATATATCACAATAACAATCCCTCTGATCCGGGATCCATATCTTAGAACCAGAAATCCAGATCACAAAACTGAACCAAAGGCAAAACGGGTATGCTGAAGGTCTTAGGGTTCCTGCAAACCTGTAAACCCCTCCCAATCTCACGGGTGTGCTACTCGGGTCAACATCACGGAATCTCAAAGCCGAATAGCGATAATACGTTCACCATTTCCGAGAAATGGCTCATGACCAAATCAGGGAATCAGTTTGGCATTATGTACTACTCAGGGAGGCCTCAGCTGAGTCCGGAAAAACAAGCATCCCTCACAAGTCCCCAGCTTCAAGCACTGAATCGAGAAACAATAGTACATTCATCCCGAAGGGTACAATACTACCGTCATACGAATAGTTCGCTTCAACTGGATTCCTATGAGAGAACCAGGCTATCCTATGCGAGTTCCCAATGGACCCTCGGATGCGAGTGGGTTTGCCAACAAATGTGGTCTGCCACTGTCATCACTGGAGAGGGGTGTTCCCATTAAGGTCCTCGAAGATCGGTCACCCGATGCACATAACTATCAAGGTCGTACCCTGAAGTGGAGAAGAACCCCCACACAGAATAGTCCCAAGACGGTCACAATCTAGGTGTGGAACACATTGCCACTCATCATGTATCCATGCGAGTACAATGTATCCACACTAATCCTATAGTGTACTCAAGCCGGGTATTTAGCTTATCTCACAGTAACTCCCATCCCACATAAAAAATGAAAACCAGCACAGCCAGACAGTCTAGTATAATATGATGCATGGAAAATAAATACTGAAAGCGGTAAATAAATGCGGTAAAGTAAAGCTATAAAGTAAAAACTGTAAATAAAAACAGTAAAGCTAAACTAAAGCACACATCAGCAAACAGATAAACACCCAAAGAAAAAAAACCAAACAGGCGCTAGGATTGACTCTACAAGGGAAACTAGAGATTCTGGGTTCGATCCCCAGCAGAGTCGCCAGCTATCGCTCCCGAGATTTTCATCCTAGTACAAACGCGAAAGTGGCGCGGAAAAGGTAGAGTCGTTAGCCAGGCATTTTTATCCCGAAGGAACGGGAAAGGTAATGCTTCCCAAACCTGAGGAAGAAGGAAATGACGAGGCCTTGCGAACCAAAGATCTGGGTTCGGGAGTCGGTTACGACCTGGGAAGGTATTAGCACCCCAGACCGTCCGCCGTACCCGACGGGATCCACGCTTGCTTGCTTTGTTTCAAAGGGTGAGAAATAAGATGCTGATGAATAGGAACTGCTAACTGGAATTGCAATGAGAAAGGAACTGAAAGAGAACAAAAAGAAAGAATGGGGAAAATGTAGGGAAAATAAAGAATGTGCTCGAACGGGCCCTACCCCGCTGCCTATGTACCTCATCGGGAAAATGAGGATCAGAGTCGATGTAGTTCGCCTAACTAAGGCAGGAACTTTGTTTGTGTTTTTTATTGCTGGAATTGCATATGTCTATGCTCAGGTGTTGTAGGCTCGTTTGGTACGAGTGCGTTTACCGTCTTGCATGCGAGACAAGTTGTTGCGAGTTCGCGTTATGAGTGAATGAGATGAGAAGAGAAGTTCCCGTAGGAAAGTCGCTTATTGTTTGTTTTTGTCTTTTATGAGAAATATTTTGAATTTGTTTGTGAACATTCTCATACTAAGACCTATCCATCGCGGTAAGTACTTACACCTCGCCCCGAAACAGGACGCGTATAAGCACTCCATAACAAAGTCTCATGGCGTATAAGAACGTTCCAATCTTTATTAGGTATTTTTATTATTTTCTTTTATGAGAAGAGAAAGAATTACTCAAGTTGCAAAAGGTAAAAACTAAGGGACTAAGACTCAATCCTAAGTTATTTATCAAAATGATGGTCCTACGGTTTATGAGGTTTTTCTAATCCTAAGGAGAAAAGAATAGAATGCAACTTACTTCCTAGAGAAGTTAAGTTGATTCTACAAAAGAGGGGGAAATCCTACCAAACACAAGTATGAAAAGTAAAGGAAATTAAATGCAAATTAAATGCATAAAGGAAGTAAAATACTAAGTTGAAGGAAACTTACCTCAATCTTCCCCTCTACAAAACAAAGGTTAATGTACATTTTTATTAAAAAGGAATGAGGTAAACACATACCAAACAAATCCTAAGGCCACTTGGACCTAAACTAAACTTGATCTTAAGTTTAAGGGTGCCTACACTATGCTAAGCTAAAATTCAACCACTATTTACAGCGCTCAAACACACAATCAGCTATGAAAGACAACACATAATACAAACAGCATACTACAGCTATCAAACAGCATGAAAGTAGGTGTAAAAGTCACAATTCAGCATGCACTACACAACAAACAACATACATTTTACAGCACCTATATGCAAAAACAGCTATGAAATGCAAAATCCAGATTTGATTATTTTCTTTTTTTAATACACAAACTCAATGAAAAATGCACCAACTTCATCATGAACATGCATTTGAACATGGATCATCATACATAATTGAAATAACATGAACATTTTTGAAGGATTATGCAAGAATGTATCACATGATGGATTATGCAACAAATATGCAAAAATATGGCATATTAACATGGCATATGAACATGATGATCATTGATTATGAACATGCTATATGATAGTTCAACAAGAATTCCAAACTCAATGCAAAACTCAGAATTGAATTGATGTGAATGCTATGATCAAGTGTGCAACCAAATGCACATACATACATGATTATGCAAAATGCAACATATCTTGATACAATGAAATTTAAAATGACTTAATGCAATGTGAAACATGTAAAACAAAATGCAACATGATTATTCACATACCAAATGATGCATAAACATAGCAACAAAATGCAAGAAACCAAGCTATGCACAAAGAAACAAAAAACGCATAATACGCAACATGAACGGAAACGTGTCGAAACGACTCGAAATGGGGAAATTAGCTACTGGAAATGGACCCAAAAATTCCCTAAAATCAATACCTAAACATGTATGAACATTAAAGGCACTAGAACTTAGGACTAAGCTATGAAATAAGCAAAAAAAACCAAAAATTAACAGCGTTAACCGGTTAACCAATTGGTTAACCGGTTAACGAACCTAAAACTGCCCTATTTTGTGGCCAATACGCACCCGTTAACCGGTTAACCATGTTAACCAAATGGTTAACCGGTTAACACTGAACCAGAATGTGAAAAAAGTTGAGAAATAAGTGCTTTTAGCCACAAACTCACTTCTAATGATCCCTAACATACCTAGGAACATGCTAACACTAATTTCTACTTAATTGGAGCTTATTTACACATGCTAACACCTATAACTATCTACACCTTAACTCCTAATCCATCAAAAATCATAAATCGCAAGCAACACATAACGAAACATAATCGATCGCAATCGAAACGAAAAGCAATTAAAGAATTCCGAAACGGCGAGATGAAAAGAATAACTTAAAGAAGAAATGATTTAGATCACCAACCTACGAAGTGGAGAAGTGCTTCGGTGAATGTTGCAAGAATCGGAGCTTGATCGAAGAGAAAACCACGAAAACCGCGAAACCGCAAAATAAATGTGTTCTTGATGCTTGAACCTTCATGCGCTTCCGATAATCCGAAACCCTCACAAAATTCAGTAACTTTTTCTTCCACAATCCACAAAATCAATGGAGGTTGGAGGCTAAGCTTCAAGATATTCAAGTTTCAATGTGAAACTTGAAGAGCTTATTCAAAACGCTTTAGTGAAAGGAGGGAAAATGGAGGAAAAGTGAGAGAGAAAAAGTTATTGTGAGAGAATGAAAAATTTTGGAAATGAAAATTGTGTGTCTAATCCCCTTTGGTTTGGATGAAAATGGATTAAATATGGCTTTGGTTTGGGGCCCAAAAATTAGGCTTGGGATCCAAAATTATGGTTTGGTAATGAGGTTAGGATTTAGTAATGGAGCTAGGTTAGGAGAAGGAATATTCTAGAAGATGGTAGAACATGGTAGAAGTTTCCAAGGGAAATGGAGTGGAATTGAAATGGAAAAACAAGAGAGAAAGAATGAAAGGAAGTGTGGAAAGAAAGTGGAAGGAAAAGTGGAGGGAAATATGAAATCAACCACTTTTCAAATGATTTTTCTTTTGATATTTTTTTATGATTCCTCCATCATTTCTTGACCAAATTTGAACCATAGGATCATTGTAACCCTAATTTCATGATCTCGGTCTTAAAAGTCAGGAGTCGGCCCTTTTTACGTAGCTCGGTTGCTTTTTCCCCGATTCCTCGAGTTTCAGTCGTCTGGCCAGTCGAACCCCTTCCAAAATGAATTTGTGGACGAGATTTGAACCCTAGGCATTTGACATCATATATAATACAAAGGAATCCTCTTTGAATCATAACTTCCTGCAGAAGTTGCGTAGAAGCAAAACCCTAATTTGGCCCTTTTCTTCAGGAAATACTGCACTGCTTGCCTCTTGTGATCAACTCAAATCTTTCCATGGCTTGTGGATTCAAGTGACGACTTGTGGGATATTGTGAAACCTTTGCACAAGGTTGAGAAGCTTTGTGACCCTTTGATTGTCTTTGTAATGCCTTTAGTTGCTCCAATCATTGATCACATACCTATGCCTCAGCCATGCTACACATGATGCAATGTTTTTTTGATTATTTTATGAATTTATGAATGCAAAATGTTGAGGAAATGAGAGGGCAAATTTTGAGGTATTACAAACACCAAAAACAATAAAAAACTGAAAACATAAAAACAAACAATAAACGTCTCCTCCGGGATTCTTTTCTCATCACATTCACTCTGAAAACGAGAACTCGCTTCTTCCGTCTAATGTAAGACAGTTAGCACTCGAGCCAGACGAGTCATACACTTGAGCATAGACAAGCAAGCAGTTCACACCAAAACACTAAGTCTCTTTGAGTCGAACTACGATGTTCTGAATTCCTCATTGCACGAGAGGATACGTAGGTATAACTTAACAGTTATCGAACAAAAGTCTCTTGGTCTCCCCCATATCCTCCCAGTTCTCTTTCCTCAGCCTCAGTTTTGAGCACTCACTTTATTCTTGCAATGACACTTTGTACATCCATTCCTCCCTAGCCTTTTATACACGGTTTAGCACATACACTATCCCCTTTTAAACACAATCAGGTATGTGTGGATCCCGTCGAGTACAACAGACGATCTGGGTGCTAATACCTTCCCATGTTGTAACCTACCCCCTTACTCAGTTTCTTTGGTTCGCAACCATCTTATCCATATCTTTCTAGGTTTATGCAGCATTACTTTTCCTTCGGGATAAAAATGCATAGTTGGCGACTCTATTCAACCTCAACCTCCAACATCACTGACAGTTCGCGTTTGCACCGGGATGAAAATCCGGGGAGCGACAGCTTGGCGACTCTGCTGAGGACTTTGCAACCAGGGCTTCTGGTTCTCTTGTGGGTTTCTCCTAGCGCTTGTTTGTTTGTGTATATTGGGGGTGTTATGTGCTATTTGTGTTTATGTTTTTGCTTTATTTATTGCTTCCTGTACAACTTTATTTATTGCATTTATTGTATCGCTTTCATTTATTGCTTTCTGTATTTCATTTATTATTATCATATCATTATGCTGGATTTCTGGTTTGCTTTGGTGGGAGGGGTATTCCAGTGAGAAAGGTCCAACACAAAGGCCTGAGTGACACATAGGATTAGAGTGGTTTTGTATTCTTTCCCATTCCATTTCGATCTGGTGCGGGAATATGAAAACACGGTTCATACATGGGTTTCCTTTTGAGAACTATGTGCTACGGATTTCCTGTAGTGCTAGGGCTATCTGGGAAGCCTGCTAAGTCTGGATGACCTTTTTAGATGACCTTCAACATCTGAGGTGAATTAGAGGAGGATCCTTTATGATTAAGGTAAACATTGTACCTCTTGGTTAGAAGTGTTTACACTTCTCATAATAGATCATAATCTGAGGATCCTTGTTCTAGAATAATACATGTGAGTGGGTTGGGTTGTTTACAGGTTTGCAGGAACCCTTGACCTCAATATACCTTGCTACTGGAATTTGTTCTTAAGGTTGTACTATTTTGGACTAGTTCTTTGAAACCTTGATTGTTGACTCTTTATTTGAGTCCTCCACCTCGTTACTGGTTCTCAGACCTCCATCCAAAACTTTGAACACTCAAGGATCCTATCAAAAGGAAACTGATAATCCAGCACATGATCACAAACCCTTGCATATCATAAGCATACATCATATTGCATCATTTAACATTTGTCTATTTATTTTACAGGGTATCCATCTTCCCTTGGTTTGGTTTTGACCGTTCTTCTGCTCCGCTTATCTGCTTTGACACTTCTTCAACTATCTTCTTCATCTATCTTCTTCAGCTATCTTCTTCAGTTATCCTCTTCAGTTATCTCCTTCAGCATAAATCTTCAACATGGATTCAACCAGGAAAAGAAACATCACCTACCACTTCTTTGAGTATCCTCTACCGGGCATCAGGCAGATGCAGGTCCTTATCATCCCTGATCATGTTCCCTTATTCAGAGAGCATTATGGTGGAATCCTGGACATGATCATGGACTTGGACACATTGTAGAGGAGCATGATTCACACTTGTCTTCAGTTTTATGACCCTCCTCTACGTTGCTTCACTTTCCCAGATTTTCAGATAGGTCCTTTACTGGAAGAATACTCTATGCTATTGGGTGTCCCTATCAGAAGAGGAATTCCTTTCAATCCTAAAATGACTCCTCCAAAGAATGAAGACATAGACAAAGCACTACATCTGGAAGTAACCACCATTGATGAACACATGACTTCCAAGACTGGAATCTCATGCCTTCATCTGGATTTTTTTATTACTCAGGCTACAAAGCATGTTGCAAAAGGGAATTGGGAAATTGTATGTGCTCTCCTAGCTCTCAGCATTTATGGTATAATTTTGTTTGTAGATGAGCCTAAGTTTATAAGCAAGAATGCCATTCACATCTTCATGCTAAAAAACCCGGTTCCCACCTTGTTAGGAGACTTTTATTACTCAGTTCATCAGAGGAATGAGAAACAGAGAGGAAGACTGGTAAGATTTTGTGCACCTCTTTTCTACAGTTGGTTGATGAAGCATATGCCGAAGACGGAAGCTTTCCTGAATCCACATCAGTCAAGGAATTGGGCTAAGAGGATGATTTCCCTTACTTCAGAAGATATCAGATGGTGTACTCAGAATACTAAGGGCCGAGACATAATAACAAGTTGTGGGCAATACCCAAATGTGCCACTTATTGGAGTAAAGGGTTCATCAATTATAAGCCTTTACTTTTCAAAAGACAGTTGGGGTATGCCTTGGTACATCCTCCTAGGGAGAAAGACTTAGCAGAGTCTCTTTATTGTGCTATTCAGAACAATCATGCCATTGTCCGAGAAGCAGCCTGGGCTTGGGACAATATACAGACTAAAGGAACCGCCATTCTGGGAAGGTGTAATAACATAGCCTCTGCTCAGTACACTGAATGGTCACGCATCAGAGGACAGATTACTTGTATTTCATTCACCCTGGAAGATATACCAGGGCCATCAGCAGTTGAACCCATAGCTATAGTAAGCCTGGAAGAGTTTGAAAAGATGAAAGAAAGAAATACCCAACTCGCCGAAGCTTTAAAGAAGACCCATTGGGAAAGGAATGATGCTCATTTGGACATTGAGAGGTTAGAAAAGCTATGCATCGAGCATGTAACCAAGATTGAGAAGACTAAAGACTTCATCAGGAAAGCCCGAGCAGGAGAACTTGTGTTGAAGAATGCATGTAAGGAAGCAAAGATTAAAAGGGCAAGAGATGAGCATTATCTGGAGGAGAGTCAGGATAGATGGGTCAGGATAACTGAGGCTCGTCTGAAAGAAGACCAGAAGATGCAAGCTAAGATAGAGCAGTTAGAGTCTAATGAGAAAAGAAGCCAAGAAGCACTGCTAGCAGCTCAGAAGGATATCTAGGAGTTGAAACTTCGGGCGGGGTTAAAGAGATCCAAAGAATAAGACAAGTATCAGAAGATGAAAAATGCCATTGCAACCAAAAACCTTCTCATCAAAACCATTACAAAGCACCCAGTTGGACCAGTAACTGATGCTCTCCTGAAGGAAGTCAGGGAGGATGCTTTTGGACTGGATGTCTAATTTTCTTTACTTATGTCTATTTGATTGTACTTTAGCTCACCATGGTGATTTTGTTTATTGTATTCGTGAATTTGATTGTACTTTGACTCACCATGGGAGTTTTTTTGTTGTATTCATGAACTGATTGTATTATAGTTTATTGTTGTATTTCAACTCACCATGGGAGTTTTTGTTTTTGTTGTATTCATGAACTGTTTGTATTTTGGAAATTCCGCTTGTGTTCTATGTATTATTGGTTTTTGTGGATTCTTTTCAACATCTTCATTTCCCAGAGGTCTGGAAGGTCAAAACCAAGAACCAAACCGGATACCCTCTGAAGACAAATAGACATATTGCATTGCATGTTAATCTCATATCCTTTGTTTTGCAGATGTTTTGTTGTTATTTTCTCACTTTGCTGATTGTTTCAGGAAATATTGCTCGCAGGAGGGTCTTTCCCGTCAATCACATCCACAGATATCCGACCCGTAACAACCTTCCGAGTCTGCAAATGGATCAGCTACAGCAGGAACTGACAGATGTGAGGACTCAAATGACAGATGTGAGGACAGAAGTGAGGACCCAAATGAATCAATTTATGGTTGTGATGACTGGACTGGCACACACCTAAGAAAGATTGAGGGAGTTGGTCGAGCGGAAAACCCCGAAAGATAACCACGCAAGCACTGGAGGTACTAGTAACAACGAGCGTAGACAGCCACGAACGACTCCATTAGTGTTTGGACCTGACAACAATCCTGAAGCTAATGTCCTTGGGCATGGCCAAAGAAACACTAGAGATCGTATTCTACAGGAATATCCTCAAGATGAGCAGTTCACAGTGCTAGCTGCTGGGGCAGATGAAGCTTATGATCGTCGTCTGGACGAGATATCTAAGAAGCTGAGATCCTCGGAATCCCAGAACTCCTTGGGATTTGATGTGATGGATATGGGCCTAGTTGAGGGAGTAAGGATTCCTCACAAGTTCAAACCCCCATGCTTTGAAACGTACAATGGAACTTCCTGTCCTCGCACTCATTTACAGTCTTTTCTGGGAAGGCTGAAGGCATACACCATGGATGAGAAGCTGTGGATGTTTTACTTTGAAGATAGCTTGACTGGGGCATCCAGAGAATGGTACTCACACTTATCAAGGGCCACTTTTAGAAATTGGAAAGACTTAGCTGAAGCCTTTGTGCGCCAGTATCAATATAACTTGGATATGGCACCTAATAGGACCCTCTTGATGGGAATGTCTCAATCCTCGAGAGAAAGTTTTCGCGAATACGCTCAATGGTGGAGACAACTCGCTGCTGCTGTCCATCCACTTATGTCTGAAAGGGAAATGGCTGATATGTTTATGAATACCTTGCAAGGGACCTACATTGATAGACTTGATGCCTTCTCTTTTACCAGTTTTGCTGATGTGGTTATAGCAGGCGAGAGAATCGAAAGCCTATTGAAGATGGGTAAGATTTATGACAATGGTGCTAGCTCCAGCAAGGCGAAGAAGCCATTCTCCGGACCCCAAAGGACATGGGAGACTAATTCAGTGCATATTGGTAGAGGTAGGCCTCAATACTTGCAAAGATCAGTGGCTGCAGTCACCACCCCTACTCCAACACCTCAGCAACAATAGTATCCTCAACAACAACAAAGATCTTATAATAACAACAACCAACAACAACGTCCTTTCCAACAAAGGCCTTCTCAGATAATAGGGTGATCGATCCCATCCTGATGCCCTATGCAGTCTTACTCCCGCAACTATTGAAGCTTAACCTGACTGAACAGAGGACTTTGGCTCCACCAGATCCTCTGTATCTTCCAAGGAATTATGATGTCAACGCCAGATGTGCTTTTCACTCCAATGCGCCTGGTCATTCAACAGAGAAGTGTAGGGCCCTCTGCACATGAAAGTCCAAGATTTGATTGACTCCAAAGCTTTGAATTTTGCACCTCCACCAAATGTCACAAGGAATCCAATACCAAATCATGGTGAGCCAAAGATCAATGCCATTGAGGAGGGCCAGCCAGCAATTCTGATTGATGACATTGTAGGTATTCAAACACCACTGGCCAAAGTAAAAGCTCAGCTATTGAAGTGCCAAGTGTTTCCAGGTTGTGAGGCTTGTTGTGAAGCTTGCAAAGTTTCTACCAATGGTTGTGCAAATATGAAGAATGGTATTAGCAGTCTTATCAGAGAAGGCATCTTGGAAATCACATCAACAGTTCCACCTTCCACAAAGGTGACAAAAATATCTCCTACATCATCGACATACATTATCTCAACAGAATCTTCTACAACGCCAGCAGAAATCATTTCAATGGAATCAACTACAACAACAATAAACACTAGTGACGACATCTCAACGGTTACCATCTATTATGATCCAGCAACCATCCATGTTTCGGATTCTTTCAACAACAACTTTTAGCAACACCCTCATCAACATCAACAACTTCCTGCACCTGCACCATCTTCAATCAGACCTCCTGTCACCATCTACTATGATCCACAGACTATCACAACTCCTTTTTCTGCTGCAATTAGTCCGGTAACCATCACGGTGCCTGGGCCAATTCCCTATGACAACAACGGTGTCACGCCTTGGCACTACGGCTCAGATCTTTACTACCATGGAATAAAGGTCACTCTTGACTCCTCAACACTTGCATCACAAGTTGACAATGTCGGGGGAGGCGGAGGCTTCACTCGGAGCGGAAGTCTTTTCGCTTCACAGTTTCCAAGAATTAATGTTGAAGCAGAAACTGCTGCCAAATCAAAAGGCAAAAGTGTGGTGCCAGAAGAGCCTACTGCAAAAAAAACTCAGAAGACACCCTTTGATCAGGATGTAGACGAGTTCATGAGGATTATCAAGAAAAGTGATTACAAAGTTGTGGATCAGCTCCACCAAACATCCTCCAAGATCTCCATACTATCTCTGCTCGTGTGTTCCGAGGCTCACCGGAATGCACTAAGGTCTTACACGCAGCTTATGTGCCTGAAGAGATCACTGTCAATTAGTTAGAAACGGTGGTCGCAAATGTAAATACTAGTCATGGGCTAGGTTTCACCAATGCTGACTTGACTACGGAGGGGCGTAACCACAACAAGGTTTTGCATATCACTTTGGAATGTAAAGGTGATGTACTTTCTCATGTCCTTGTTGATACCGGATCATCACTCAATGTATTGCCAAAGAAAGCTTTAGTCAAGCTGGAGTATGATAGTCTTACACTCTGTCCGAGCAACCTAGTTGTTAGAGCTTTTGATGGTTCTAAGAGATCGGTTCTCGGAGAGATTGAGCTTCCCGTGGTAATTGGCCCACAAGTTTTCAAAACTACCTTCTATGTGATGGATATATAACCTGCCTACATCTGTTTGTTGGGTCGACCCTGGATCCACGTCGCTGGCGCGATAATGTCTACCCTTCACCAGAAGTTAAAATATGAGTGGGAGGGCCAAATTATCACCATCTGTGGAGAAGAAGACATCTTTGTCAGTCACCTGGCTACATACAAGTACATAGAAATGGATGGGGAGATCCTTTAAACCATGAGTCAAGGTTTTGAGGCTTTGAATGTCAACGAAGCTACAACTGAGGTGTTTGCTGCATCCCAAGAGGAAAGGCTGGGCACCTCAATTGCTTCCTACAAAAAATCTCGGAAGGTTGTGAAAGAAGGGAATGCCCAAGGCTGGGGCAAGCTGCTGAAGGTTCAGATGAAAGAAGACAAATTCCGTTTGGGTTACAGACCATCCCGACAAGTTCCAGAGGAGGCTGTTGAAGCTCCCAAGTTCATAAGTGGGGGAATGTTGACCCCGGATGCTGTCAACACTTTGGAAGACGAGGCTGAGAGCGACTGCAACCTGGAAAGCTGGATCCGTCCAAGAGTCCTGGGCCAACAAGTCCTCAACTGGTCTTCCCAGGAAATTACAAGGGTTACTGCTGCAGAGTAATTATTATTTCCTGTTTTAAGCATGCATCAAAGTCCTGCATCTTGCCCAAGATGTCGGGACTCATTTTGTAATAGGGCCATATGTATTTGTGCAAATTGAATATTAATGAACAATGGACATTTTTTTGCAAACAATATTTTTCGCTCATTGTCTTTTCATTTTTGTTATTTTCGCACAAAAAAATAAATGGCAATGTTTTTCTCAACAATAACTTCATTCACTTTTTCTAAATAAGATAAAATCAATCACTAAAATGAACCAAATCTTAACCCTTGCAGAGATAGCCCTCTAGATTGCACCGACAACGACACTGCTATGACCTCGTATGACCTCGACAATCCGATTAATCAAGCAGATGAAGGGGTTGAAGAAGACTACGATTTACCTGAAGAGTTAGCCAGGTTATTAAGACAAGAGTAAAAAGTGATTGCTCCTCATCAGGAGGAGGTTGAGACTATCAATCTTGGTACCGAGGAAGATATGAAAAAGGTAAAGATTGGAACCAGTCTGCAAACTCTGGTAAAAGAATAACTTATCAATATGCTGCGAGAATATGTCGATGTCTTTGCTTGGTCCTACCAAGATATGTCGGGTTTCGATACAGATATTGTCATGCACAAGCTGTCATTGAAAGAGGATTGTCCGCCAGTTAAATAGAAGTTGCGTCGTACTCGCCCAGACATGGCCATGAAAATCAAAGAAGAAGTACAAAAGCAGTGGGACGCCAGTTTTCTTCCTATAACTAGTTACCCGTCGTGGGTTGCTAACATTGTACCCGTACCTAAGAAGGATGGAAAGGTGCGTATGTGTGTCGATTACCGGGATCTGAACAAAGCAAGCCCGAAAGATGATTTCCCATTACCTCACATTGATGTATTGGTAGACAACACAGCTCAGTTCTCGGTATTTTCCTTCATGGATGGATTTTATGGATACAATCAGATCAAGATGTCACCTGAAGACATGGAAAAGACAACCTTCATCACACCATGGGGCACGTTCTGCTACAAAGTAATGTCGTTTGGTGTGAAGAATGTCGGTGAAACATATCAATGGGCTATGGTAACATTATTCCACGATATGATCCATAAAGAAATCGAGTGTTACGTGGATGACATGATTGCCAAGTCCCTCATAGAAGAAGACCATTTGGTAAACCTGTTGAAATTGTTCAAGCGTCTGAGGAAGTATCAGTTAAGGTTGAACCCCAACAAATGCACATTCGGGGTACGTTCTGGTAAGCTGTTGGTTTTTATTGTAAGCAGAAGAGGAATTGAGGTTGACCCCGATAAAGTTAAAGCAATTCAGGAAATGCCTGCACCTAAGACTGAGAAAGAAGTTTGAGGGTTCTTAGGTAGATTGAACTACATTTCAAGGTTCATATCTCATCTCACTGCAACCTACGAGCCCTTGTTCAAACTGCTAAGAAAGGAACAAATAGTCAGGTGGAATGATGATTGTCAAAGAGCCTTTGACAAGATCAAAGAATATTTGCAAGAACCTTCAATTCTCATGCTCCAGTTGAAGGAAGACCTCTAATAATGTACCTGACAGTATTAGATGAATCAATGGGGTGTGTGTTGGGCCAGCATGAAGAGTCTGGTTGAAAAGAGAATGCAATATACTACCTAAGCAAAAAGTTTACCGACTGTGAACAACATTATTCACTGATCGAGAAAACTTGTTGTGCTTTAGCGTGGGCTGTTCGCCGACTAAGACAGTATATGTTGACTCATACTACCTTGTTGATCTCAAAGATGGACCCCGTCAAGTACATATTTGAGAAGCCATCACTTACCGGAAGGGTTGCAAGATGGCAAATGATTCTAACAGAATATGATATTCAGTACACCTCTCAGAAAGCCATCAAGGGCAGTGTATTGTCTGACTATCTGGCTGAGCAACCCATTGATGATTATCAGCCTATGAGATATGATTTCCCCGATGAAGACATCATGTTCTTGAAATCAAAAGATTGTGAAGAGCCTATTTACACTGAAGGGTTTGATCTAGAAGAATCATGGACTATGATGTTCGATGGGGAAGTTAATTGTAACGGTCGTGGGGTTGGTGCAGTGCTTATTACACCCAAAGGAGTACATCTGCCTTTCTTAGCAAGGCTCACCTTTGCCTGCACTAACAACGAAGCAGAATACGAAGCTTGTATCATGGGTCTTGAGGAAGCCATTTACCTCAAGATCAAAACCTTGAATGTATTCGGAGATTCAACTTTGGTGATCCACCAAACTAATGGCAAGTGGTATACTCATCAAGAGCATCTGGTCCCCTATCGTGACTATACGAGGAGATTGTTGACTTTCTTCACAACAGTCAAGCTTGAATACATCCCTCGAGATGAGAATCAGTTTGCAGACGCCTTGGTCAATATTTCATCTATGATCAAAGTACAGACTGCTAACTATGTACCGCGGATTTTAGTATCCAGACTAGACCGACCGGCGTATGTCTTCTCTGTGGACACTATCGTTAACAACAAACCTTGGTTCAACGACATCAAATGCTTCTTGGAGACTCAAACATACCCACCTGGGGCATCGTCTAATGATAAGAAGATATTGAGAAGGCTAGCCGGCAGTTTCTTCCTCAATACTTATGGCTCCTTATACAAGCGGAACTTCGACATGGTCTTGCTCAGATGTGTTGACAAGAAGGAAGCAGACCTACTAATGCACGAAGTACATGAAGGTTCTTTTGGCACCCATGCCGGAGGACATGCAATGGCAAAGAAATTGTTGAGATCAGGCTACTATTGGATCACAATGGATGCAGACTGTTGTGCCTATGCAAGAAAATGCCATAAATGCCAGATCTATGCAGACAAAGTGCATGTGCCTCCCAATCCTTTGAATATATTGTCTTCACCCTGGCCCTTCGCCATGTGGGGCTTTGATATGATTGGAAAGATCGAGCCAACTGCTTTAAATGGTCACAGATTCATCCTGGTAGCCATTAATTACTTCACCAAATGGGTTGAAACAGCTTCGTATGCAAATGTCACCAAGCAAGTGGTAGCCCGATTTCTGAAAAGGGATATCATTTGTCGATATGGAGTTCCCGAGCGAATCATTAATGATAATGGTTCAAACCTTAACAACAAAATGATGACAGATTTATATCGGGGTTTCAAGATCCAACATGATAACTCTTCTCCTTACAGGCCAAAGATGAATGGCGCTGTTGAGGCGGCTAACAAGAACATTAAGAAGATTGTGCAAAAGATGGTAGTCACTTACAAAGACTGGCATGAAATGTTACCATTCGCCTTGCATGGGTACCGAACTTCCATCAGGAAATCTACCGGGGAAACACCTTATTAGCTTGTGTATGGTATGGAAGCAGTCCTACCTGTTGAAGTTGAATTACCCTCCTTGCGGGTAATAATGGATGCAAAACTGGACGAAGCAGAATGGGTCCGATCTCGTTATAATCAACTGATCCTGATTGAAGAAAAGAGATTAGCAGATATATGTCATGGTCAGTTATATTAGAAACGGATGAAGAAAGCCTTCGATCAAAAAGTCAGATTTTGGGAATATCAAGTGGGGGAGCTTGTGCTGAAAAGGATCATTCCTACTCATACAGACCACAGGGGCAAGTGGACACCAAACTATGAAGGTCCATACGTGATAACTACGGTTTTCTCAGGTGGAGCACTGATGCTCGCAACCATGGATGGTGAAGATTTCCCATCTCATGTGAATTCAGATGCAGTTAAGAAATACTTCGCATAAATGACCCGCTGGACATAAAAACAGAATGTAAGTCCAGGCAAAAATAGGGCATCCCGGCAAGTCAAAAACAGAATAAAAGACTCGGGGAAAAATAAGGGAAAATTGTAAAAATGTACACCCGCTGAGTTGAAAAGCCACATCGGACAGCTCAGGCAAAAAAAAGGGTATCCCGGTGGATTGAAAATCCGAAAGGGCGATTCACGCAAAATCAGGGAATAAGCGAACAACTGCATTCTGAATTCGTTTGTATCACTCACATAGCATGGCAAGCTTCGAAAGGACAAAGCGTCAGTCAGAATCAACTTTTTTCAGAAAGCAAGATAAGAAGAGCGTTCAAGTCATACAGGTCATAGCAAAGGAAGCTCATTGGAGCATCAACTTCAGCTTTGCCAAATAGGACTTTTATTTTCTCAATTTTGCAGCAATCTTCTCATTTCATGGATTAGCTTCTCCAAATGTACTCGCCTATTTAGGGCACACAAATCAATAAAATCAATATTCTCTCATATTCTGTTTTGTACCTTTTTGTTTTGTTTGCAAAAATGTCCAAAGTTCGTAATACAACATTTGCATAAGAACATATAAGTCATTTTCAATAAATGCTTGCAGGAAATATGTGTTTTTAAGCAAACCTAACTCCTATGACAGAATCCGGTTGAGGATACCTCAGGGCACTTGTGTGTTTCCTTCGTTTGACAGGTTGCAGGTACCCAAGGCGGAAAACCTTTCACAGCATGGTGTAACACCCCAAAATTTGACCTCTCATATTTAGCATATCACTTTGCATTTTGCATAGCATTTAGCATACATAAATTCATAAAATAATCAAAGACATTGCATCATAACCATTACGGCAGGGGCATAGGTTTGTGATCAATGAACAAAGCAACTGAAGGCTATACAAAGGCAATCAAAGGGGGCACAAAGCTTCTCAACCTTGTTCAAATGGTCCACAACATCCCACAAGTATTCACTTGAAGCCACAAGTCCTATACAGAGGTGTTTTGATCAAGGGAGGCAAGCAGTGCAACATTTCCCAGCAAAAAGGAGTCAGATGAGGGTTTCTAATGAACTGGGCTTATCAATGAGACTTTGGTCCAAGCATGGTTTCATGGTTCTCTACATGATGTCAAGTACCTATGGTTCAAATTTCACCATTGGACTCGTTTTGGAAGGCCCTCAATTGTTCAGTTGATTGAAAATCAAAAAATTGGAGAAAAGTCAACCAGGAGGAGTAAAAAGTCAGCTCTTGAATTTTTGGGATCAAAATCATGAAATTATGGTCACAAGGCTCTTAGGGACCAATTTGAATCAAGAAAGAATGAAAAAAAATCAAGAAAACTAAAACTTACCATTTTTGGAAAGTTTGGGTTTCCAAAAATGGCAAGTTTTGGTCATTTGTGTAGCCACTTCAAGAGAGGTTTTTTTCCCAAAAATAAAAGTCCTATGAAAATTATACCTTGAGAAAATGAAAGGTGGCATCCTAAGCTTCAAAACCATATGTGGAACTCCTTCATAGGATCAAAATTGAGAAAGATATGGCCATTCAAAGTTTGAAAAAAAAACAAGGCAATGCAGCAGGATGAATCGATTCATCCGTGTTATGAATCGATTCATAACTATTATGAATCGATACATCCATGTATGAATCGATTCATAATGCGTTTTTTTGCTAAAATTAGCTTTCTCTTCAGTATGTATCGATGCATAACCTTATGAATTGATTCATGATGTTGTTTTTTGCCATTTTGCTGCTGTTTTTGATGCAAAACAAGGGGGAATGCTATGCTATCTTTGGGGTTGAATGTGGAAATGATTGGCACACATTCTATAGCCTATTTAGCTTCACTTTGGTCTCAATTCAAGCTTCACCATTGCTGCTACATCAAAGTGGTCTTCACCATAAGTGTTCATGAGCTAGTATACTAAAGAAAGTTCTAGAAGAGCCAGCTCACCCTCTTCTACCACATTCTAGAGTTTTCTACAACCTTCCAAGGAGTTCTAGAATTCTCTAGAATCCCAACTAACTCCTAACCTAAGCCAACTCCTAAGCTACCTCCAAGCCCAAACCTCATGCCAAACCAATGCATTATATAAATCCATATCCTCCCAAAGCTAAGGGTAATCACCACAAATCACTCTCTCCCTCATTCTTCACTCAATCACTATTTTCACAATCTCAAAATCCATTACTTTCTCTACCACTTTTCCACCATTTTCACCATAGCTTTTCAACAAAAGTTCTTCAAGTTTCACATTGAAACTTGAAGGTCTTAAAGCTTAGCCTCCATCCTCCATTAAATTGAGCATTGTGGAAGAAGAAGCTACTGGTTTTTGGTGGAGATTGCGACTTATCGGAAGTGATTAATCGAGAAGCGTCAAGACCGAATTGCATTTATTTTGCATTCACGGATTCTCCGGTTTTCTTCTCCATTCGCACTCCGATTCATTGCAACAATTACCGAAACACTCCTCCGTTTCGTAGGTTGGTGATTTAACCATTATGCCTTAATTTATCCTCTTCATCTCGCCTTAACGGCATTATATGCATGATTTTCGATTATGTTTGCGTTGTACCGTTCATTTTCGTTTTCGTTTCTTTCTTGCTTGCAATTTGCATTTGGATTATTAGGAATTAGATTTGTAGTCTAATCTAGGTCCTAGTAGGTGTAAAGAATCCCTTGTAAATAGGAAAAACGGTTCTCGTCGTAGGAATTTAGATTTTTGCTTATTTGATAGCTTAGTCTTAATTCTTCATGCCTATCACCCACCATACATGTTTAGGTACTGATTTTAGGGAATTTTTAGGTCCATTTCCAGTAGCTAATTCCCCCATTTCGAGTCGTTTCAACACGATTCCGTTCATGTTACGTGTTATGCATTTTTGTGCTTCTTTGTGCATAGTTTAAGTTCTTGCATTTTGTCGCCATGTCCATGCACCATTAGGCATATAATAATTATGTTGCATTCTGTTTTTACATGTTTGCATTGCCTCAAATCATTTTTGCATTCTATTATGTTGATGTATGTTGCATTTTGCATAATCATATGTATGTGCATTTGGTTGCATTTTGTTTCATATTTGATCACATCATCCATATCAATTCAATTCTGAATTTTGCATTGAGTTTAGCATGTTTGTTGAGCTATAATGTTGCATGGTCATAATCAATGATCATCATGTGCATATACCATGTTCATGTACCATACTTTTGCATTACTTGTTGCATAATCAACCATGTGATGCATTCTTGCATAATCTTCAAAATATTCATGTTCTTGCATTTTTATATGATGATCCATGTTCAAATGTATGTTCATGATGGATTTAGTGCATTATTCATTGAGTTTGTGCATTAAAATATGAAAATAATCAATTCTGTATTTTGCATTTCATAGCTGTTTTTGCATATAGGTGTTGTAAAATGTGTGCTGTTTGTTTATAGTGCATGATGTATTTGACCTTTTACACCTACTTTTTCATGTTGCAAGATAGCTGTCGTATGTTGTTTGTGTCATGCTTTATTTTCATAGCTGTTGGTGTGTTTGAGTGCTGTAAATAGTTGCTGAATTTTAGTTTAGCATAGTTTAGGCACCATTAAACCTAAGATTGAGTCTAGTTTAGGTCCAAGAGCCTTAGGATTTAATTGTCTTGTGTTTGCTTTATTAATTTTGTAATAAAATGCACACTAATCATTTGTTTTGTAGTGGGGAAGATTGAGGTAAGTTCCCTCCACCCAATCCTTTATTTTTATGCATTTCTTTTATGCATTTTAAATTCATTTTTCCTTCCATATTTGTCTTTGGTAGGATCCCCCTTTGTTAGGACCAACTTACCTTCCTTAGGAAGTAAGTTGTATCCTATTTCTTCTTTCTTTTCCTTTTGCTCCTTAGGATTAGAAAACCTCACTAACCATTAGGACCTCCCTTTTTGGTATAATAAATAACTTAGGGTTGGTCTTAGTCCCCTTTAGTTTTTGTCCTTTTCCAATTTTGAGTCTTCTTCTCTCATCTTCAAACAAAATCTAAAAGACACTTTATAAAAACCGAATGTTCTTGTACGCCATGAGACTTTGTTGTGGAGTTCTTATACGCATCCTGTTTCGGGGCGAGGTGTAAGTACTTCCCGCGATGGATAATTCTTAGTATGAGAATTTTCACAAACAATAAACTCCAAAACACTTCTCATAAAAGAAAATAAACCAAGACATCGCGTCTTCTCTTCTCATCTCATACTCTTTGCGGACGAACACGACTTGCCTCGGTAGTTCAAACAGCGATACGGTAAACACCCTCGAGTCAGAGCCGGTAACACCTGAGCTAGAGCTATGGCAACGTCAGCTTAAAAAATACAAACAAATAGTTCCCGCCTTAGTGAGGCGAACTACGTCGACTCTGATCCTCATTATCCCAATGAGGTACGTAGGCAGCGGGGTAGGGCCCGTTCGAGCACATTCTTTATTTTCCCTACATTTTCCCACTTCAGTTCTTTCTCTTTTCCAGTTCCTTTCTCATTCCCATTCCAATCAGCAGTTTTATTCAGCAGCAATTATATTTTTCTCACCCTTTGAAACAACAAGCAAGCGTGGATCCCGTCGGGTACGGCGGACGATCTGGGGTGCTAATACCTTCCCAGGTCGTAACCGACTCCCGAACCCAGATCTTTGGTTCGCAGGGCCTCGTCCTTTCCTACTTCCTCAGGTTTGTGCAGCATTACCTTTCCCGTTCCTTCGGGATAAAAATGCATGGCTGGAGACTCTAACCTTTCCGCGCCACTTTCGCGTTTGTACTAGGATGAAAATCCCGGGAGCGACAGCTGGCGACTCTGCTGGGGAATTCTCCCGGAATCTCTGGTTTCCCTTGTAGAGTCAATCCTAGCGCTTGTCTGTTTTTGTTTCTTTCGGTGTTCATCTGTTTGCTGCTGCATGCTTTAGTTTAGCTTTACTGTTTTCATTTACAGTTTTACTTTACAGCCTTACTTTACCGCATTATTTACTGCTTTCAGTATTTATTTTCCATGCATCATATTATACTAGACTGTCTGGCTGTGCTGGTTTTCATTTTTTCTGCGGGATGGGAGTTACTGTGAGATAAGCCAAATACCCGGCTTGAGTGCACTATAGGATTAGCGTGGACATGTTGTACTCGCATGGTTACATGATGAGTGGCGATGTGATCCACACCCAGGTTGCGACCGTCTTGGAACTATCTTGTGTGGGGGTTCTTCTCCACTTCGGGATACGACCTTGATGGTTATGTGCAGCTGGGGACCGATCATTGAGAACCTTTGTGGAAACATCCCTCTCCAGTGATGACAGTGGCAGACCACATTTGTTGGCAAACCCACTCGCATCCGAGGGCCCACTGGGAACTTGCATAGGATGGCCTGGTTTTCTCATAGGAACCCAGTCAAGGCAAACTGTTCGTATGACGATAGTATTGTACCCTTCGGGATGAATGTACTATTGTTTCTCGATTCAGTGCTTGAAGCTGAGGACTTATGAGGGATGCTTGTTTTCCCCGTACTCAGTTGAGACCTCCCTAGTTAGTACATAATGCCAAACCGATTCCTTGATTTGGTCATGAGCCATTTCTCGGAAATGGTGAACGTATTATTGCTATCCGGCTTTGAGAGTTCGTGATGTTGACTCGGTATAGCATACCCGTGAGATGGGAGGGGTTTACAGGTTTGCAGGAACCCTAAAACTTCCAACATACCCCACTTTGCTAGCACATGGTCCTTTGGTTTGAAATTCGGGATTTCGGTGGTACTGTTATTACGACTCTTCACCAGCACATGGCTGTCTTCTCAACACCAATGTCAGACCAGTGATCGCCAGGCCTTTGATCACGCACCAGTGCATTGCATAACATCCCCTGCATGCTTGCATTACTAACACATGCTTACTCATTTGTAGGGCCGAATGTCGCATCCTCATGAACATATCATACGCATTTACTGCATGATTTGCATATCTTGCATTTTTACAGGTCATTCGGACTTCCTAACTTATTCAACTTTAGGCAATATAGCTGGTCAACACGTTCATCGGTATCCAACAAAAAGAAACCGAGTGAGAATGGCTGAACGAATGCAGATTGATCTCAATGAGCTCCGACAAAGGATGGATCAGTTCATGGACATGGTGACCGGCATTGCGCAGAATCAAGAGCGTCTCAGATTGATGGTTGAGCAGCCCCGTGGGAATGCTAATGTTGGAACACCGACTGAGAATGTGGATCCTAACGCTGCCCGTGACGGAGGGCCAAATCTAAATGGGGCCGCGGCCCGTAATGAAGACACTCAAGAGGACCAGTTCACTCTACTGGATGTTGATGTGGGTAATATGAATGAGGTTAACAATCGAAGGTATGAAGAGCTGGGGCAGAAGATTAAGGCCATGGAATGTCAGAATTCCCTGGGCATCGATGTAACCAACCTTGGGTTAGTGCCAGGAGTCAGAATCCCTCTTAAGTTCAAGGTGCCATCATTCGACAAGTACAACGGCAGCACGTGCCCTAGAACTCACATCCATGCATACTTCGGAAAAATCTCGGCTCACACTGATGACGAGAAACTTTGGATGCATTTCTTCCAAGACAGTTTATCTGGAGTTTCGTTGAGCTGGTACATGAAGTTGAGTCGGGTCTCTATTCGAAGTTGGAAAGATCTAGCTGAAGCATTCCTCAAGCAGTATCAATACAATATTGATATGGCTCCGAACCGCACTCAGTTGCAGAACTTGTCTCAAGGACCCAAGGAAAATTTTAAGCAGTATGCCCAGAGGTGGCGTGAGCTGGCCGCACAGGTTCAACCCCCGTTGCTGGATCGGGAAATGGCCGACATGTTTATGGGAACCTTGCAAGGTGTTTACTTGGATCGTCTGGCCGCCTGCCCGTCCATTGGTTTTTCTGATATTGTCATCGCTGGAGAAAGGATAGAAAACTTCCTGAAATTAGGAAAGATTCAGGATGCAAGCAGTGCTAGTTCATCTGGTGTGAAAAAACCTTTTGGCAATGGCCAAAGGCGAAGAGAAGGTGAGACCAATGCCGTGTATAGGGGCCGAGATAGAGGTTGTTCTCAAGGTTACTACCAAACAGCTGCTGTGACTATTACTCCTCAAGCTCAACCACAACCTCAAGGTCAGCAATATCAGGCGCAGAGACCAAATCAGGAAAGGATAAGAGCGAGAAACCGCAGGGTTGATCCCGTCCCATGCCCATATGCTGTATTGCTCCCAGAGTTGCTAAAGTTGAACCTGGTCGAGCTTCGTACCATGAGAGCCCCTGCTCCTGATAATCTACCTCAGAACTTCGATGCAAATGCCAGATGCGAATTCCATTCAGGCGCCCAGGGGCACAGTATTGAGAAATGTTGGGCTTTTCAGAACAAGGTACAAGACCTAATTGACTCCAAGGCGATCAATTTTGCGCCTCACCCAAATGTACTCCAGAATCCGATGCCTAATCACAACGGAACCGGTGTCACGGTTATTTTACCAGATGGTCCACGTTAAGCTGGAATCTTCAGGAAGCAAATAAAGTCATCAGTATCCAGATACTCTCAGCAATGGCAACTGTTTGTTTGTGTTTCTTCAATGCTTTTTTCATCCCTATTGAGGGGAACTACGTCGCTCTGATTCTTCATTGGTCATCAGTCAATGGAGATACGTAGGCAGAAGATCGTCAGGTCTTTCCGAGCAAACTTATGAGGCAACTTTACTTCCAAGCTTCACTTTTTCCTTCAGACGTCTCGTGTCAGAGTCAGAATAAATAGAAGAAGAGGTTTGATTGCCATGGTTGAGTATACGGCTGCAAATTGAAGATTACAAGTCTGTAAAAAAGCTATTGATCACTAAAAGTATCCAAGACTGACAGGTCCAGACGGAGCCAAGTCTCCTCAACTATGGCAATATTCAGTTTCTTTACTTCATTTCCCTTTGTAGTTTCTTTTATATGCTAAACATTTGTCTACATGTATGAAATTTGTTTGCTTTTGAATGTTAGCAATAATAAAACTCACATGTTTTTCTTGAAGTAATTCATTTGCATTCCCTTATAATTTTGCATGTGTACATCGCGATACCAATTGTCGTGCTTAAATTCTATGAAGGAGAATGACGAAACAAAAAATGCAAAATCTCTAATTGTGTGCTCTCAAGTAAGGCCCTGTTGACGATGTACAGGCTTTGTTTCAAATCCCTAAACACTGGAGATATAAGGAAGATAGACCCTTGCTAACCCCTTTGAGCCTTGATGTAGGAGTTTCTTTTCGCATAAAAAACCCTCACATGTAACCCACGGGTAGGGTAGATGTCAGCTAGTCGGACCAAGCGTTCAGACTTTCATAAAGGAGTGTACCTGAAGATCCATTGTATTCTACTATGCTAAACAAGAGGTCCAAAGACCCAGAACCACAATGGTTATCCAAGTCAAAAGGTCCAAAGACTGAAAACCACAAATGGTTATCCTTTGACGACCAAAGAATGAGGCAGTCACAACCCTTGCAAAGCAATTAAGACAAACAGTGTCACACGATTTGTTCAGAAAAAATGAAATGAAAAGCCCGCTAAGTCGAAACTTGAAAACAAGTGACTTATGCAAAATTTAGGGCATCCCGCCGGACTTTGCAATCAAAGTTTCACAAAAATCAGTCCAGGCAAAAGTTAGGGATAAGCAAAATAACACAAAAGCGAAAATGCAAAAAGGATTACACAAGAAAGATCCTTAAGCAAGAACAAAGTCGTGTGACACAAACACGAAAGAAAAAGGGGTGACTAACTCCCAACGACAACCTGATTGGTGCTTGAACCGATAGCAGCAATGGTTCCTCAATCAACACGAAACCCTTATGAAAGGTGAACGCCTGCGAAAATTAGCTGAACATAGGAACGGAGAACATCACGAAGAGGGGCGGGAACAAATAAATTTCGAGCCTGTATCCTTTGTTTCTATAACCGTGAACCAGGCCACGATACAACCCTTAAAAGTCCTAACTGAAACAGGGTTAATTTGAGAGCGTGCTACTGCGAGGCCGCGTTCCTGACTCCTATGAGTTACTGTTAAAAGACATTTGTTGGTATTGCATGTACATACTTTCATTCAAAAATAATGTCGTATTTCAACCAGTGATTTGCTCACAAAGGTTTACGACACTTTTTTAAAACTTCGAGATTAACATGTGTGTTGCATTAGAATCTTCATTCTAAGAATAAACCTTTCTCGCTTGCATACATTTGTTTGGCATCATAAATAGCTCACATGCAGAAATTCAGTCCAGAAGCTTAAGCTTGCCAAGTTGAGAAGTCTAAGACTCCTGAAAGACAGTCACGCCGAGGTGCACTTTTCCGAGAAAGCTCCATTGAGTAAGGACTTTCCCAACCAGTCATGGTAAGAGCCAACCAATCTGGGGCAGTTATGTCAAGCAACCTCAAGAGTCAGCCAATCTGGGGCAATTACCTCGAGATTCAGATCTCTCCCAAAGCAATTGACCAAAGATTCATACTGGGGCAAGTCACCCCAATCGCGTGAGGATTCATTCTTTCCCGAAGACAGATAATCGGAAGTTCAGAATACCGGGGCAATTATACTCCTGAAGAGTTTAAAGACACCAAGTCTTTTGTAAAATCCTCTTAAGGTAAATCCCGAATCAAAGCAAATTATCCCTAGCACGAGACTACTTGAAATCTTTCCTCCTCAGCAGGACGTGGTTCAGTTTCGTTATCCCCAACAGACGCATGGAAGTTATCCCCAGTAAAGTCTTCAAATTTTTCTTCAGCAGGTTTCCCTGATTTTATTTCCCAGAAGATCTCAAACCAAATCCTTCTCTTCCCCAGCAGAGCAGTAAGGATCATCTCTAGCAAGATTCGTCTTCCCGTAGTGAAACACTTCTTACAAGAATCAAGAAATCCCCGGCAGTTAGCTGAACGGTTCCCTTCCCCACAGAGGTTTGGAAAATTCAGGTAGACAAGAGAGTTCTCCCCCAGCTAAGTCAAAAAGTTGTTGATTCCCCAGCGAAATTGGTGAGGTAAGATTCAATCCCCAGCAGTTGAGGCATCCCCTAGCAGGGTCTTCAAATCTAAAGTCCAATTTATTTTTGGCAAAGGTATTAAGTCGAGACAGACTAGCCAAACTCTTCTCCATCAAAAATATCGACAATCATCTGTATCCCCCACAGAGTCAGCAAAGATTTGTTATTTCCGCGTCAAGAATTCCCTTTGTGCGTATCCCCCAGTGTCATGGGGCATCATGTCATACAATTTAGCATGTGTATTAAATCCAAGGTTGATATCCAAAGTCCACCCGTAGCGTGGCAATTTATCACAGGTCCACCCGCAGCGTGGCAATTCTCAAAGTCCACCCGTAGCGTGGCAATTTACCACAGGTCCACCCGCAGTGTGGCAAATTCTCAAAGTCCAACCGCAGATTGGCCAAAGTCCATCCTCTGGGTGGCGAATTCTTGAAGTCTCCCGTAGTGAGCAGAAGTCTCCCGTAGTGAGTAGAAGTCTCCCGTAGCGAGCAGCAGCCCCCGTAGTGTGGCAAAACATCAAAGTCTCCCGTAGTGAGCAGAAGTCTCCCGTAGTGAGCAGAAGTCTCCCGTAGTGAGCCAAAGTCTCCCGTAGTGAGCAGCAGCCCCCGTAGTGTGGCAGGAAATCAAAGTCTCCCGTAGTGAGCAGAAGTCTCCCGTAGTGAGCCAAAGTCTCCCGTAGCGAGCAATGGGCCCCCGTAGTGTGGCAAATCATCAAAGTCTCCCGTAGCTGAGCAATGTGCCCCGTAAGGTGGCGAAGTTTCTGGAAGTCTCCCGTATCTGAGAAATGTGCCCCCGTAGTGTGGCAAGATTTCCAAAGCCCCGCAGTGTGGCTGAATATCCCCGCGGAGTGAGAAAAAGATATCCAAAGTCTCCCGTAGCGAGCGGCAACCCCCGTAGTGTTGTAGAGCATTCAGAAGACCACCCGTTGTGTGGCATGTTATTAATATCCCAGCAAAGTCCACCCGTAGCGTGGCGAATCAGCAATCTCCCGACATTATTCCGAAACATTCACAGATTCACTACTCTTCACATCCAAGTTTTCCCCAAGCAGAGTTCAGATGGTTGGGTTTATTTCCCTTTTCTCTTCCATCGAGTGCAAATTTTCTGGTTGTTTTTAGTATTCAATCCCTGCATACTTCAAACGTCTGAAAGCGACTGCTATCATCCATTCAAGTCTACAGTGATTGAATAGGGGCAGCTGTAACACCCCAAAATTTGCCCACTCATATTTAGCATATCACTTTGCATTTTGCATAGCATTTAGCATACATAAATTCATAAAATAATCAAAGACATTGCATCATAACCATTACGGCAGGGGCATAGGTTTGTGATCAATGAACAAAGCAACTGAAGGCTATACAAAGGCAATCAAAGGGGGCACAAAGCTTCTCAACCTTGTGCAAATGGTCCACAACATCCCACAAGTATTCACTTGAAGCCACAAGTCCTATACAGAGGTGTTTTGATCAAGGGAAGCAAGCAGTGCAACATTTACCAGCAAAAAGGAGTCAGATGAGGGTTTCTAATGAACTGGGCTTATCAATGAGACTTTGTTCCAAGCATGGTTTCATGGTTCTCTACATGATGTCAAGTACCTATGGTTCAAATTTCACCATTGGACTCGTTTTGGAAGGCCCTCAATTGTTCAGTTGATTGAAAATCAGAAAATTGGAGAAAAGTCAACCAGGAGGAGTAAAAAGTCAGCTCTTGAATTTTTGGGATCAAAATCATGAAATTATGGTCACAAGGCTCTTAGGGACCAATTTGAATCAAGAAAGAATGAAAAAAAATCAAGAAAACTAAAACTTACCATTTTTGGAAAGTTTGGGTTTCCAAAAATGGCAAGTTTTGGTCATTTGTGTAGCCACTTCAAGAGAGGTTTTTTTCCCAAAAATAAGAGTCCTGTGAAAATTATACCTTGAGAAAATGAAAGGGGACATCCTAAGATTCAAAACCATATGTGGAACTCCTTCATAGGATCAAAATTGAGAAAGATATGGCCATTCAAAGTTTGAAAAAAAAAAAACAAGGCAATGCAGCAGGATGAATTGATTCATCCGTGTTATGAATCGATTCATAACTATTATGAATCGATACAACCATGTATGAATCGATTCATAATGCATTTTTTTGCTAAAATTAGCTTTCTCTTCAGTATGTATCGATGCATAACCTTATGAATCGATTCATGATGTTGTTTTTTGCCATTTTGCTGCTGTTTTTGATGCAAAACAAGGGGGAATGCTATGCTATCTTTGGGGTTGAACGTGGAAATTATTGGCACACATTCTATAGCCTATTTAGCTTCACTTTGGTCTCAATTCAAGCTTCACCATTGCTGCTACATCAAAGTGGTCTTCACCACAAGTGTTCATGAGCTAGTATACTAAAGAAAGTTCTAGAAGAGCCAGCTCACCCTCTTCTACCACATTCTAGAGTTTTCTACAACCTTCCAAGGAGTTCTAGAATTCTCTAGAATCCCAACTAACTCCTAACCTAAGCCAACTCCTAAGCTACCTCCAAGCCCAAACCTCATGCCAAACCAATGCATTATATAAATCCATCTCCTCCCAAAGCTAAGGGTAATCACCACAAATCACTCTCTCCCTCATTCTTCACTCAATCACTATTTTCACAGTAGCTAATTCCCCCATTTCGAGTCGTTTCGACACGATTCCGTTCATGTTACGTGTTATGCATTTTTGTGCTTCTCTGTGCATAGTTTAAGTTCTTGCATTTTGTCGCCATGTCCATGCACCATTAGGCATATAATAATTATGTTGCATTCTGTTTTTACATGTTTGCATTGCCTCAAATCATTTTTGCATTCTATTATGTTGATGTATGTTGCATTTTGCATAATCATATGTATGTGCATTTGGTTGCATTTTGTTGCATATTTGATCACATCATCCATATCAATTCAATTCTGAATTTTGCATTGAGTTTAGCATGTTTGTTGAGCTATAATGTTGCATGGTCATAATCAATGATCATCATGTGCATATACCATGTTCATGTACCATACTTTTGCATTACTTGTTGCATAATCAACCATGTGATGCATTCTTGCATAATCTTCAAAATATTCATGTTCTTGCATTTTTATATGATGATCCATGTTCAAATGTATGTTCATGATGGATTTAGTGCATTATTCATTGAGTTTGTGCATTAAAATATGAAAATAATCAATTCTGGATTTTGCATTTCATAGCTGTTTTTGCATATAGGTGTTGTAAAATGTGTGCTGTTTGTTTATAGTGCATGATGTATTTGACCTTTTACACCTACTTTTTCATGCTGCAAGATAGCTGTCGTATGTTGTTTGTGTCATGCTTTATTTTCATAGCTGTTGGTGTGTTTGAGTGCTGTAAATAGTTGCTGAATTTTAGTTTAGCATAGTTTAGGCACCATTAAACCTAAGATTGAGTCTAGTTTAGGTCCAAGAGCCTTAGGATTTAATTGTTGTGTGTTTGCTTTATTAATTTTGTAATAAAATGCACACTAATCATTTGTTTTGTAGTGGGGAAGATTGAGGTAAGTTCCCTCCACCCAATCCTTTATTTTTATGCATTTCTTTTATGCATTTTAAATTCATTTTTCCTTCCATATTTGTCTTTGGTAGGATCCCCCTTTGTTAGGACCAACTTACCTTCCTTAGGAAGTAAGTTGTATCCTATTTCTTCTTTCTTTTCCTTTTGCTCCTTAGGATTAGAAAACCTCACTAACCATTAGGACCTCCCTTTTTGGTATAATAAATAACTTAGGGTTGGTCTTAGTCCCCTTTAGTTTTTGTCCTTTTCCAATTTTGATTCTTCTTCTCTCATCTTCAAACAAAATCTAAAAGACACTTTATAAAAACTGAATGTTCTTGTACGCCATGAGACTTTGTTGTGGAGTTCTTATACGCGTCCTGTTTCGGGGCGAGGTGTAAGTACTTCCCGCGATGGATAAGTCTTAGTATGAGAATGTTCACAAACAATAAACTCCAAAAACACTTCTCATAAAAGAAAATAAACCAAGACATCACGTCTTCTCTTCTCATCTCATACTCTTTGCGGACGAACACGACTTGCCTCGACAGTTCAAACAGCGATACGGTAAACACCCTCGAGTCAGAGCCGGTAACACCTGAGCTAGAGCTATGGCAACGTCAGCTTAAAAAATACAAACAAATAGTTCCCGCCTTAGTGAGGCGAACTATGTCGACTCTGATCCTCATTATCCCGATGAGGTACGTAGGCAGCGGGGTAGGGCCCGTTCGAGCACATTCTTTAGTTTCCCTACATTTTCCCTCTTCAGTTCTTCCTCTTTTCCAGTTCCTTTCTCATTCCCATTCCAGTCAGCAGTTTTATTCAGCAGCAATTATATTTTTTTCACCCTTTGAAACAACAAGCAAGCGTGGATCCCGTCGGGTACGGCGGACGATCTAGGGTGCTAATACCTTCCCAGGTCGTAACCGACTCCCGAGCCCAGATCTTTGGTTCACAGGGCCTCGTCCTTTCCTACTTCCTCAGGTTTGTGCAGCATTACCTTTCCCGTTCCTTCGGGATAAAAATGCATGGCTGGCGACTCTAACCTTTCCGCGCCACTTTCGCGTTTGTACTAGGATGAAAATCTCGGGAGCGACACATGGGGCATATCAGGCACTATATCCCCAGCCAAGCTGGAAGTCACATCATTAGAATGACTACTTGACGAAAGTATTCCCCCATGGAGCTTTTTATCCCCTCAAAGTATTCCCCAAAAAGATGATCCTCCGATAGATTACTTCCCAGAAGTTTTCTCCTCCCCAAGCAGGATCTCCAAAGCAATGCCTAAATCAGAAGTTTTCCTCAGCGAGTTGCCAGACTTTCTCATCCCCAGCATTGGATCCCCACGGTGTTCTTCCCCCAGAGTTCTCCAGAAAAATCGTGCAGTGATCCTTTCTCCCCCACATATCGCCCAATGATCCGTTCTCCCAGCAGATTTCAGATCTCGGATCTTGTTTCTCTCATTTGCATAATCATAGCATTCGCATCATTACTCCCCAAACAGAGCGTAGCATTCTGTCTAATGCGGAGCATTACGAAAAAAAATCAAACATTTGCATGATCATAAGCCAGGTTCGGGCCAGTCACCTGCAAATACCAAAATCACTCCTCCAACAATATGCAAAAACTTATCCCCTGCAGATAAAAGCCAAAATATCCTTTTGCACTCTCAATACAAATACTTATACATACTTATACGCAATCCTTCTGATACTCGTCTGTATCCTACTTATACATAATTCTTTGATACTCGTCCGTATCTTACGCATCTCCTCAACAGATCAACACTCGTCTGTGTTTCTTGTTCAAACAGTTGATACTCGTCAGTATCATCACTCCTTAAACACGCGTCGTTGTTTGTTTCTATCGATACGTGTCTGTATCGTGGTCCTAAGGATACTCGTTCGTATCTTTAATCTATACACATTGTCGAAACACTTATACCATTTTATTTTTAGGGCTTAAACACTCGTCTGTGTTTATCTATCCCCAGAAGTCGCCAACAAAACAACTTTCTATCTGACATTCGTCCTATGTTGCGATAATCCTCAGCAGTCGTACCCTGCTAGGTGATCGTCCTTCACCTTTTGATGAATGTACGTCATCATTCATCTGATGGCCATCCCCATCGTCGATCTTTTTATCCGGCATCCGTCCTATGTCGAGATAATCCCCAACAAAGCAGTTGTCCCCTGCTAGGTGATCGTCTTTCACCTTGTGAAGACCGTCCCTCACCTTGTGAAGACCATCCCTCATCATTTATTTTGATGACCGTTGTAAACACCCCAAATTTGCCCTCACCCACTCATATCTTGTGATCTCCTCATATGCATAAACACAATCATATCATATCATATCTCATTTTTGATTCACTAGATAGTTTCTAAGTCATCTGCATCTAGGGTTTGTGATCTGAGCAATCCCAAAGCTTCTTGAGCCACTCCAAAGGTCACCAATCAATTCAAAGGGGTCTACATGTGTTCAAGCATCATATTACATCCCCATAAAATCAAAAATGCAAAGGGATCACAAGAACTAGGGTTTGAGTGGATGCAGAGCCAGGTTTGACTGCACAGTTGACCTAAAATTAGGGTTCTGGTTTCAGAGGCCATAACCCCAATTTTTTTGGTCATTCTTGTTTCCATTTGTCTCTATATGGTATAGGTAGTATGCATATCAATTTTCATGAAGAAATTCCATGGGGAAGTCATCTGATCAAGGGTTGACTTTCTAGACAAGTCAGTGCAAAATCAGGGCATCTGAGGCCCCCAATGACCCAACCAATGGGTGATCTTCATCATTTTGAGTGTATATGATCTTTATTTGATCATGGAAGAAGGTTTAAGTTCACAAAAATCAAGAATTTGGAAGTTTTGCAAATGTTGACTTTTTGGGCATAGTTGACTTTTCAAGAATGCTTCATTTTAGGTCATTTTTCAAGCCTTGATTCTTGATCCAAAAATGCTTCAAATGGAAAAACTTTGGTCATGAAAGTTGTAGATCTCATCTTTCCCTTTTCAAAAAGTACAAGAACATGATCAAACTCTTCTTGGATCAAAAGTTATGGTATGACAAAGTTGGCAAAAATCATTGATTTTCAAGGCATGTTTCAAATGGGAATTTTGCAAGATCATGAACCAAAGCCCAATGTGACTTCTAATTCACTTCAAACCAGTATGCAAACATTCTCCAAGTCATAAAAATCAGAATTGAACCAAGAATGCCCATGGTTCATGTTTGGTTGGACAAAGAAATCACATGTGAACCAAAAAGTCACAACTTGCAAAATCTTCATGATCACTTCCTACAACTTGATGCATTGACTGCTGAACCAAGCTAGCCTCACACACACACCATGCTGCACCAGAACCAGCCTTGTACTAGCCTAGATCATGAGCCATACCTTCCTTACACAATTTTTGACTTTTTGCAAAAGGTGACTTACCAATCAATAAAGCACATGTCCAATCAACTGACCAATGAGAGAGGTTTATGTGGACAAAGAGCCAGCCATTCCATACATCTAGCAAGGCTAAAACCATTCACAACAACACATTCAAAAAAAACACCCCAGCTGCATAAGCTTTCGAATCTCTCTGTCCAGCCAAGAAACACTAAAACCATTTTTACCATTCAACTCACCATGCATCATTGAGTAGAAACCAGCAAGAACACAAGCCTGAATCAACCAGAATACCCCATAGCCATTTCTCACCCCAAGCTGCAGTTTCACTCGAATCTCTCCCCATAGCTCACAAACATCCAAACAAACTTTGCAAAGCTTCTCCATTCACCCTCAGGATCACAAACAACCCCTCACAATGGCCTGAAGCTGCCTATTTCACCATAGCCATTTCCAACTGAGCTGAAGCAGAAACTGGTCAAACTCATTATCCAGCCAACATAAACTCTTCTTGAGCATTCAAACATCATCTGGGGATCAAGTGGAGTGGTTTGCACTGAAGGAGGTGGTCAGAAAGTCATCAAGTTGAAAGCTTCGAATCTCAGGTAGCTTGAAAAATATTTTTCCAGAAATCATTTTTCATGTTATAAACTTGTTCTATGTGCTTCACTGATCATCCTGATGTCATTGGTTTCGAAAATGGCTTTGAAATGAGCATTTAATTTCTCTCTGAAACCTGCGTGCCCTAGTTTTCATTTTCTTCGATTCAACTCATTTAGGAAGTATAAGTTTGTTTTGAGAGAGGGTTTTGATTCGTGAGGGGTTAGAGAACATTTCCCAGTTCTTAGGTTTCATTTTTGTTACGATTTGAGGGGTTTGGGGATTTCTCAGGGGAGATGCTGGCCGGAGAAGACGACCGGAAGTCTTCTCCGGCCGCCTGAGAGTGATTAAGCCCTAATTGCGTGATTAATGACCATTTGAATGTGGACCACTGGATGCGTTGACATGTTTGACTCCCCGCGCGAATGAAAGGCCAGGATCAATCTGCTTAGCCCTAATCTCTCTCATTAGTTTTATTTAATTTTTAATTAAGTTAATTAACTCAGGAGCCATCTGGGCCCTTCATTTGCGCGCTGGTCAACAGATTCAAACCCTGGGCTCATCTCAGCCTTCCATTTGGTTTACTTTCCCTTTTATTTAATTTTTATTCATTTTCTTTCCATTTATTTTGTATAATTATTTTAAAATAGCAAAAATATCTTAAAAATTATGAAACTTTTTCTTAAAAGTTTTATTAATTTTTAAGACCCAAGAATACTTTTATTTTATTTTTTATCATTAAAAAAGTATTTTTAAATATTTAAAAGATTATTTTTAATTGATTAATGGAAATTAATTAATTAAAAATACTCTTAAGTATTTAAAAATCACCAAAAAATTCATGAAATATTCTAAGACATTTAGAAGCATTGTCCAACCTTCAAACCAAATTTCTTTTTTGATCTTGATGCATTTTGAGAATTTTTCATTGAATTAAATCATTTTTTGTGCATTATTTTGATCATAAGTTCAAAAATTCATTTCTGCCTATCTAAGAAGGTTTGGACATTGGTTATTTTTGTATTGCATTCTATTTGGCATGTAGTTTTTAGGATTAAATGGCCATGATTTGATCTTGCATTTTCCATTTACTTGGCATTTCTTTTGTTTAGGAGCCCTAAAAACCCTAATAACTTAGAAAAATCATAACTTGAGATTGGTTAAGAGTTGAGAGCTCCCCTTTGGACATTGGTTTAGTATAGGTTTAGGTTTCCTTTGGAGGGCATTTTCCATTTTTTATCTTAGGGTTTGCTTCTGTTTTTGGGTTTTGTTTGTTGTTTGATCTTTAAACCCTAATTTGGGCTTTCATTTGCATACCTCTTGCATTCTCTTGCATAACATGACTTGCCATGACATTTCAAGCATTCATTTGATTCATTTGACATCATAAGACATGTAGAAAGCATGTTTGATCATTGCATCACATGTTTGCCATGTCATTTGCCTTGTATGTTTCATAACTTTTCAGGTGTATCCATGCTCCTTAACTTGCATCATCTGCATCCATGATCTTGTATGAACATTCCCATGTGCTGCCTCATGTTTATATCATCTCATAGCATCATTATCATCATCAACATGCTTCTGGTTTTGGTTTGCATCATAGCATCTCATCACATTTTGCATTGCATTGCATTTCTTTCTAACTTTTCAGGTGGTAAGTAAACTTGAGAAGTGAATTTGCCTTCACTTCTCATAACCTTTCTTTTCATCTCTCTTGCATCCTTTGCTGCATTTATGTATGTGCTTGGGATTGAGCTTGCTCATTCTTGTTCCTCCCACTTTCTTTCTTCAAGTGACTTGACTTCTTGAATGAAGCAAGTCACTTTGCTTCTCTTGATCCTTTCATCTGCTTCCTGGTGGCTCCTTTGAAGATTGTTCTTGCTAAACCTCACAAACCTTAGGAACAACCAAGCATGACAATGAATTAGGGTTTTGATTAGTCTCCCCTCATAGTTTTACCTTTGTGTCTCTCTTTGAGTCTTCTCTTCTCACCTCATAATCAGGGACTAAACCCTAAAGGCTTTAAGGCTTTGTGATTAAGCTTATGCCTACATCCTTCTATTAGGATGGAGTGTATAACTTTAATCCTAAGTGTTAAACCCTTAATGTGTTTAAATCTCTTAATCAATTCACATAATAATCATCAAGACATCACACTTGTAACTTGGGCCTTGCATTAGGGTTCTAATTCTTCCTTAATTGGTTAAGAAGGACTAACCCTAGTGTTAATGGACAAGTCTCCCTCAAGTTGTCTTACAAACCATAAAATTCACTTCATCATCATATCATTAAGTAAAATCCACTTAATCAAAGGCTTGTTTTGTCATGAGTTTAATCCCTAATCATGGATTAAGTTGAGGAGCTTTCCTCAGCTTAAACATTCTCATCTATTATCCTTCTATTAGGATGGTGTAATGAGTCTGTTTAATCCTTGATTATGGCTTAACCTCATTACTCAACACTAAACAAAAACGCCAAAAACATCCAAATAATCACAAGTGGGTTAATGATCTTAATCCTACATCATGGTGATTAAGTGTGAGAAGCTGACTTCACACTTAAGGTATTCTCATTACCCCTAATCAGAGGGAAGATGTGATGAGTTTACTAAGTCCACTGGTCTAGGCTTAAGCTCATTAACTTATGACAAAATCCAAAAGCAATAAAAGACTGAAAATACTCAAAAAAACAAACAATAATCGTCTCCTCCGGGATTCTTTTCTCATCACCTTCACTCATAAACGAGAACTTGCTTCTTCCGTCTAATGCAAGACAGTTTGCATCTGTGCCAGACAGATCATACACTTGAGCATAGGCAAGTAAGCAGTTCACAAGTCAATTCATCTTTCAGTCTCTTTGGGTCGAACTACGGTGTTCTGACTTCCTCATTGCACGAGAGGATACGTAGGCATAACTTAACGGTTATCGAACAAAAGTCTCTGTATATTCCCCCTCCTTCCAGCTTCATTTCTTTTAAGCCTCATATTCATGAGCATCTCACTCTTATCCTTACACTGACACTTCTCTTATACATTTCACATCACTTATACACTACACACTGACACCTGTACATCCTTTCCAGCTATTATATACACAGATTGCACTGACACTACCCCTTTAAAACACAAATATTTTAAGTGTGGATCCCGTCGAGTACGGCGGACAATCTGGGTGCTAATACCTTCCCAAGTTGTAACCAACCCCCTTTCTCAGTCTCTCTGGTTCGCAAACCGTCTTATCCATCTTTTCTCTAGGTCTATGCAGCATTGCCTTTCCTCCGGGATAAAAATGCCTAGCTGGCGACTCTATTCATCTCCAGTGAGTTCACTGCTGTGTGTCCTCATTGTCCCTCTCGCCGGACGTTCGCGTCTGTACCCTTATCTGACCTGGCTTCATTTATCGGGAGCGACAGCTTGGCGACTCTGCTGGGGACCTTATACTGCAACCAGGGCTTCTGGTTCTTTTGTGGGTTCCTCCTAGCGCTTGTTTGATTTGTGTTTACTGGGGTGTTATGTGCTTATTTGTGTTTGTATTTTTGTATTTATTTTTTGCTGTATGTACAGTTGCTTTACTGCTTTCTTTATTGCTTTTGTATATATCATACTGTCATGCTGCTGGCTGGATCTGGTTTTGCTTTGGTGGGTGGGTGTTCCATTGAGAGTTAAGGTCCTATACCTGGGACCTGAGTGACACCTAGGCTAGAGTGAATCATATTCTTTCCCATTCCATTTCGGTCTGGTGCGGGAATATGAAACACGGTTCAGATGTGGGTTTCTTCTTGAGAACTCTGTGTTGCAGATTTCCTGCAATGCTAGGGCTATCTGGGAAGCCTGCTAAGTCTGGATGACCTTTAGTATTGACCTTCAGAAACTGAGGTGAATTAGAGGAGGAATTGTTATGGTTATTGTAAACACTGTGCCTCCGGGATAGGAGTGTTTACACTTCTCATAACTGATCCAAGTCTGAGGATCCTTGTTTTAGAACACCACCTGTGAGGGGGTTGGGCTGTTTACAGGTTTGCAGGTACCTTGGCCTCAGAATACCCTACTACTTTGTTTGTTTAAGAGTACTTCATTTTGGGACAGTTCTTGTGATTCTAAAACCCTGGACATGTGGCTCTTTATTTGAGTCCCCCACCTTGGTTACTGGATTTATAGACCTCCATCTGGAATTCTTGAACATACTTGGACCTATATCAGAGCACTTGATCAGATCCAGCTCAGTCACAAACCCTTGCATATCATTTGCATACATAATCATTGCATCATATTGACATTTGCTTATTTGTGTTTCAGGGTATCCATCTGCATCTTTTGGTTTGGTTTTGACCCCATCTTCAGTATTGGCCCATCTTCACCAGCACCTGCTTCAGTTATCAGTTGTCTGCTTCAGCTATCACCAGCACCAGCCAGTCAGTGGCCCTTCCTTCAGTATCTTCATCAGCACCTGTCTCCACTCAGTCTCAGCATCATGGCTCCTAAAAAGAGCAATATCACCTATCACTTCTTCCAACCAGAGTTATCAGACATCAGGAGGATTCAAACCCTGATCACTCCAGATCACATATCCTTGTTCAGGGAGGGCTATGGAGATATACTAGATTTGGTTATGGATCTGGACCCATCACAGAGGAGCCTCATCCACACTTGCATTCAGTTCTATGATCCCCCACTGAGATGTTTCACCTTTCAAGACTTTCAGTTGGGCCCCTTATTGGAAGAGTACTCCTCATTAGTTGGTATGCCTATCAGGTGAGAAATTCCTTTCAACCCTGAGATGGTATTTCCTAGTAATGGAGAAGTAGCAAAAGCTTTGCATCTGGAACCTGTCCTGATTGAGCAGCATATGACCTCTAAAGCTGGAATCCCTGGATTTCATTTGGACTTCTTGATCTCCCAGGCTACCCAAAAAGCTTCTCTAGGAGAATGGAAAGCTGTTTGTGCTCTACTGGCCTTATGCATATATGGAATTGTGTTGTTTGCAGATGAGCCTCGATTCATTAGCAAGAATGCCATCCATCTGTTCATCCTGAAGAACCCAGTGCCAACTTTATTGGGGGATCTTTACTATTCAGTGCATCAGAGGAATGAGAAGCAGAGGGGAAGGTTAGTGAGGTGTTGTGCTCCATTGTTCCACACTTGGCTTCTCAAGCATCTACCCAGGACAGATAAATTTTTAAACCCTCATCAGCAGAGCAACTGGGCTAAGAGGCTCACTGTCCTAACTTCAGCAGATATCAGATGGTGCACTCAAAGCACCAAGGGCAGGGATATTATCACCAGCTGTGGGCATTTTCCTAATGTGCCCTTAATAGGAGTTAAGGGAAGTATTAATTACAACCCTCTGCTGTTCAGGAGGCAACTGGGCTATGCCTTGGTCCATACTCCCAAGGTACAGGACTTGGTGGAGACTCTCTATTGTGAGAACAAGATCAGTTTGACTGTTGTAAGGCAGGCTGCCTGGGCCTGGGATCATGTTCAAACCAAGGGAGTCACCATTCTGGGGAAATGCAATAATGTGGCATCAGCACAATATTATGAGTGGTCCCATGCCAGGGCCCAATTCTCTGGAATGCCCTTCACCATAGAAGACATGCCTGAGTCATCTTCAGCACCACCCCCTGCCACTATCAGTTTGGAGGAGTTTGAGAGCTTGAAAGAAAGAAATGAGAAGCTAACCCAGGCTTTGCAAAAGACCCTCCGGGAGAGGAGTGAAGGTATGAGGGAGATTGAAAGGTTGGAGAAGATGAGAGTAGATCATCTGACTAAGATTGAGAAGTCTGAGGATTATATCAAAAAGTCTAAAGCTGGTGAACAAATTCTGAAGAATGCTTGCAAAGAAGCCCAGTTCCAGAGAGCAAGGACAGACTTGTATCTAAAGGAGAGTCAAGCCCGGTGGGTCAGGATCACCGAGGCACGTACCCTAGAGGACAAGAGAGTTCAAGACAAGATGGAGCAACTGGAAGCTAGTGCAAAAGAACAGCAAGAAGCCCTGGCAGCAGCCCAGAGGGAGATATCAGAATTGAAGATCAAGGCAGGGGTGAAGAGGTCCAAGGACCAAACTCAGCACAAGAAGCTAGCAGCAGCTATTGCAACCCGGAACCTCCTTATCCGGAATCTCACGGAGCGCCCGGCTGATCCTGTGACCGAAGCACTTCTCAAGGAAGTTCGTGAGGATGAGTTTGGTCTTGGTGTTTGACCATTTGCTTGTTGTTGTTTCTATTTCATGTACTTTTACCTTTTTGTGATGTATTTTTGACCCCTGAGGGGGCTTGTGTTGTAAAATGAACAAGTTGTATTATTTCACTTTCTGTAATACATTTGTGTTTGTTAGTTCCATCCAAGTTTACTTCGGAATCAACATCAACAGCATCTTCAAGGGTCTGGAAGGGTCAAAACTGAAGGCCAAACCGGATACCTTGAGAACAAATAAGCATAACTGCATTGCATGCTAACCCTTTGTTTGTTTTGTAGGTTTTTGTTTTGTTGTTACTAACCTCTGTTGTGATGTTCAGGAACTATTGCTAGGCGTCGGGTATTTCCCCTCAACCGTCCGCACCGTTATCCAACCCGAAACAACCTTCCGGGAATTCAAATGGATCAGGTACAGCAGGACCTTGCAGAGGTCAGAAATCAGATGGCAAACGAAAGATTAGAAATGAGAACGCAGATGACGCAGTTCATGGAAGTTATGAACAACATGGCTCAGAGCCAGGAAAGATTGAGGGCCATAGTGGAAAGGCAAAATCAAGAGGATCCACACATAGGGACTGCCGGCACCAGTAACAATGAAAGGGTACAACCCCATGTTAACCCTCCTGTGTTTGGTCCACATCTCCACCCTGAAATCAATATTCCTGCAAATGTTCAAGGGACAGCCACTGCAGCCAGGGTACTTCAAGAAGACCCTCAAGAAGACCAGTTTACAGTAATGGGTGCTGGAGAAGAAGCTTACGATAGGAGGTTGGAAGAGATAGCTGAGAAGTTGAGGTCCTTAGAATCTCAAAATTCTTTGGGTTTTGACGTGATGGATATGGGCTTGGTAGACGGGGTCAGGATCCCCCATAAGTTCAAGCCTCCTTGTTTCGAAAAGTATAATGGGACTTCATGCCCCCGGACTCATCTACAATCATTTCTGGGAAGGCTGAAGGCATATACAATGGATGAGAAGCTCTGGATGTTCTATTTCGAAGATAGTTTGACTGGAGCGTTAAGAGAATGGTACTCTCACCTGACAAGGGCAACAATTAGATGCTGGAAGGACCTGGCAGAGGCCTTCATCAGACAGTATCAGTATAACTTAGACATGGCACCCAACAGGACCCTCCTAATGGGAATGTCACAGTCTTCAAGGGAGAGTTTCCGAGAATATGCCCAGAGATGGAGGCAATTGGCTGCTGCTGTTCAGCCACCTATGTCTGAACGGGAAATGGCAGATATGTTCATGAATACCCTTCAGGGAACTTATATTGACAGGTTGGCTGCTTTCTCTTCCACTAGCTTTGCAGATGTTGTCATAGCCGGGGAGAGAATTGAAAGCTTGTTAAAAATGGGAAAAATCTCAGACAACGGTGCAAGCTCGTCCAGTGGTACAAGAAAGCCTTTTGCAGGCCCGAGAAGAACTGGCGAGACCAATGCCATCCATTCAAACAGGGGCAGGCCCCAATATGCTCAAAGGTCAATAGCAGCAGTCACCATTCCTGCTCCAGCACATCCTCAACCCGTCTATCAACCTCCTCAGCAAAACTATCAGCCGCAACCTCAGTACCACCAACAAAATCAGTATCCTCCAAGGAATTACAATAACAGCAACACCAACAACAACAGTCAACAAAGGCCATTCCAACAGAGGCCATCTCAAGCTAACAGAGTGATCGATCTGATCCCCATGCCATATGCTACATTGCTGCCACAGCTTCTGAAACTCAACCTAGTTGAGCTAAGAACGTTGGCACCTCCGGATCCCAACAGTCTACCAAGGAACTATGACTCCAATGCTAGGTGTGCTTTTCATTCAAATGCACCTGGCCACAGTACAGAAAAGTGCAGAGCCCTGCATATGAAGGTACAAGACCTGGTAGACTCCAAGGCTCTGAATTTCGCACCACCGCCCAATGTCAATAAAAACCCAATGCCAAACCATGGTGGTCCCAGGATTAACGCTATTGAAGAAGACAAGCCGTCTTATTTAATAACCAGGGTGGGACAGATCAGGACACCATTGGTAGAAATCAAGGCTCAGCTCTTGGAATGTCAGATGTTCCCAGGGTGTGAATTGGGTTGTGCTTACTGTAATATCTCGGTAAATGGGTGCGATAATTTGAGGAATGGCATAGACGGCCTCATTCAGAGTGGCCAACTTCAGATCACCACATCATTTCCAACAAATCCAGCAATATCATCAGCAACGGTTTCAGAACCTCCTACAACTGCAGCAACTATTGTTCCTGACAATTCTTCGGCTTCATCAACAAGTACTTCATCTGTCATCTCAACTGATCAGTTTTCAACAAATTTTCCTGCTACAACTTCAGCTTCACTCCATTTTGAGACTCCTACAACAACAACATCATTTCTTCCGACAATATCTCCTACAACACCAACAACCAATCATGAAGATGTCTCTACTGTCACAATATTTTATGATCCTGAGAACAACTCTGCCTACCATTCAGAAGGTGCTGCTCCCATCAGAGCACCAGTTACAATCTTTTTTGATCCACAAACAATTACAGTCCCTTCAGCAGCAGCAATCAGTCCAGTCACTGTCACGGTGCCTGGACCAGTACCATATGAAAGCAATAGGGCCATCCCTTGGCACTATGGCTCTGACGTGTACTGCGAAGGAAAAAGAATCACTCTTGAAACATCAACACCTGCACCACAAGTAGATAATGTGGGGGGAGGCGGAGGCTTCACTCGAAGCGGACGTCTCTTTGCTCCACCAATTCAAAGACCTACCGCCGAAGCAGAAGCTGCTGCTAAGGCAAAAGGGAAGAGCCCTGTGCAGGAAGATCAAGCTGTTAAAGAAGCCTTGAAGACGCCATTCGATCAAGAAGTTGATGAGTTTATGCGAATCATCAAAAAGAGTGATTACAAAATCGTGGATCAGCTTCACCAGACGCCATCCAAAATCTATATCCTCTCACTGCTTATGTGCTCTGAAGCCCATCGGAATGCACTACTCAAAGTCTTGCACGCAGCTTACGTGCCTGAGGAGATTACTGTCAACCAGTTGGAAACCGTGGTTGGAAACGTTACTGCTAGCAATGGGCTAGGGTTCACCAATACTGACTTGACAGCGGATGGCCGCAACCACAACAAAGCCTTGCACATCACCATGGAATGCAAAGGTGCTGTCCTTTCCCATGTGCTGGTAGACACGGGGTCATCCCTTAATGTCTTACCAAAGAAGGCTCTGGTGAAGTTAGAATATGATGGATTGGCATTGAGACCCAGCAACCTGGTAGTAAGGGCCTTCGATGGTTCTAAGAGATCGGTTCTGGGAGAGATCGAGCTACCTGTGACAATTGGCCCACAGACCTTTAAAACTATCTTTTATGTGATGGACATTCAGCCCGCCTACAGCTGTTTGTTGGGTAGACCCTGGATTCACGCCGCCGGCGCAATAACGTCTACCCTTCACCAAAAGTTAAAATTTGAGTGGGAAGGCCAAGTTGTTACAATCTGTGGGGAGGAGGATATATTTGTTAGCCATCTGGCTACTTATAAGTATATTGAAATGGATGGGGAGATCCATGAAACAATGAGCCAAGGATTTGAAGCCTTGAATGTGAATGAAGCATCTGTTGTATCTGGGATCTCCATGTCATCATACCAACAAGCCCGGAAGGTTGTTGAGGAAGGAACTGCCCTAGGCTGGGGCAAAGTTTTAGCTGTGGAAGAGAAGAAAGACAAATTTGGGTTGGGTTACAGACCAACTCAACATCAAGCAAAGGCTGCTGAGAAGCCCGGTTTTGTCAGTGGGGGGATGCTTACCCCCGATGCTATCAACTGTCTGGAAGACGAGCTGGAAGAGGAGCGCAATCTGGAGAATTGGATTCGTCCGAAGATCCCGGGGAGCAGTGTCTCGAACTGGTCTTCCCAGGAAATTATAAGAGTTACTCGAGCAGAGTAATTATTATTTCCTGTATTTTTTATAAGCATGCATCAAAGTCTTGCATCTTGCCCAAGATGACAAGACTCATTTTGTAATCGGGCCATCTGTACTTTTTGTACAAACAAGATTAATTAATGAAATATCAGACATCTTTTTGCAAATGAGTCTTTTTCTTTTCGTTCACTGTTTTTCCATTTTTCTTTTTGTACAAAAAAAATAAATGGCGGTGTTTTCAAAATGACAACTTCATTTCACTTTTCTAAATAAAGATTAAAATCAAGTCACTAAAATGAACAAACTTGAACCCTTGCAGAAAGTGCCTTCCTGACAGCACCGACAACAGCACGGCTATGACTTCGTATGACTTTGACAATCCAATCAATCAAGCTGATGAAGGGGTTGAAGAAGAATGTGAGCTTCCTGAAGAGCTAGCCAGGTTGTTAAGACAAGAGGAAAAGGTTATTACTCCTCACCAGGAGGAGGTTGAAGTGATCAATCTTGGTACAGATGAAGACGTAAAAGAAGTTAGAATCGGGGCCTGCCTGCAAGACTCCGTTAAGAAACAACTGGTTGATCTACTTCAAGAGTATGTGGATGTGTTTGCTTGGTCGTATCAAGACATGCCAGGGTTGGATACCGACATTGTTGTGCACAAGCTGCCTTTGAGAGAAGAGTGCCCGCCAGTCAAACAGAAGCTGCGCCGTACTCGTCCAGACATGGCTATGAAAATCATGGAAGAGGTACAAAAGCAATGGGACGCCGGATTCCTTGCTGTGACTAGCTATCCGCCGTGGGTTGCTAACATAGTACCTGTGCCTAAGAAGGACGGCAAAGTACGAATGTGTGTTGATTACCGGGATCTGAACAGAGCCAGCCCGAAAGATGATTTCCCATTACCTCACATTGATGTATTGGTGGATAATACGGCTCAGTTCTCGGTATTCTCCTTCATGGATGGATTTTCAGGATACAACCAGATTAAAATGTCACCTGAAGACATGGAGAAGACAACATTCATCACACCCTGGGGAACGTTCTGCTACAAGGTAATGCCATTTGGGCTCAAGAACGCCGGTGCAACGTATCAACGGGCTATGGTAACATTATTCCACGATATGATTCATAAGGAAATAGAATGCTATGTGGATGACATGATTGCCAAGTCCCTTACTGAAGAAGACCATCTGGTGAATCTGCTCAAGTTGTTCAAGCGCCTGAGGAAGTACCAACTGAAGCTAAACCCCAACAAATGCACATTCGGGGTGCGATCCGGTAAGCTGCTGGGATTTATCGTAAGCGAGAAGGGGATTGAAGTAGACCCCGATAAAGTCAAAGCCATCCAAGAGATGCCTGCACCGAAAACTGAAAAGGAAGTTCGAGGGTTCTTAGGTAGATTGAACTACATCTCACGGTTCATATCTCACCTTACAGCAACCTGTGAACCCTTGTTCAAGCTGTTAAGAAAAGAACAAATGGTCAGGTGGAATGAAGATTGCCATAAGGCTTTTGACAAGATCAAAGAATATCTGCAAGAACCTCCAATCCTTATGCCTCCAGTTGAAGGAAGACCTCTAATCATGTACTTGACAGTATTAGAAGAGTCAATGGGGTGTGTGATGGGCCAGCATGACGAGTCTGGTCGAAAAGAGTATGCAATATACTACCTGAGCAAAAAGTTTACCGACTGTGAACAGCGTTATTCACTGCTCGAGAAAACTTGCTGTGCTTTAGCGTGGGCTGCTCGCCGACTAAGGCAGTATATGTTGACCCACACTACCTTGTTAATCTCAAAAATGGACCCAGTCAAGTACATATTTGAGAAGCCAGCTCTTACCGGACGGGTTGCAAGATGGCAGATGATCCTCACAGAATATGACATACAGTACACCTCTCAGAAAGCCATCAAGGGCAGTGTACTATCTGAATATCTTGCTGAGCAACCCATTGATGATTACCAGCCTATGAGATTTGACTTCCCTGATGAAGACATCATGTTCATTAAATCAAAAGATCACGAAGAGCCTATTCACACTGAAGGGCCTGGCCCGGAGGAAGAATGGATTATGATGTTCGACGGGGCTGTTAACATGAATGGCCGTGGTGTTGGTGCAGTACTCATTACACCCAAAGGAGTTCACATGCCTTTCTCGGCAAAACTCACTTTCAACTGCACTAACAACGAAGCTGAATACGAAGCTTGTATTATGGGTCTTGAGGAAGCCATCGACCTCAGGATCAAGACATTGACCGTATTCAGAGATTCAGCTTTGGTAATCAATCAGACCAACGGAAAATGGTACACACACCAAGATCATCTGATACCTTACAGGGATTATACAAGAAGGTTATTGACTTTCTTCACAACGGTCAAGCTTGAGTATATCCCTCGGGACGAGAATCAGTTCGCAGATGCTCTTGCTACCATTTCATCCATGATCAAAGTTCAAGCTGCTAATTTTGTACCTCAGATTTCAGTATCGAGACTTGATAGACCAGCATATGTATTTGCAGCAGATGTTGTCAAGGACGACAAGCCTTGGTTTCACGATATTAAATGCTTCTTGGAGGATCAAACATACCCACCTGGGGCATCTTCCAATGATAAGAAGACTTTGAGAAGGCTTGCTGGAAGTTTCTTTCTGAACACTGATGGATCTTTATACAAAAGGAACTTTGATATGGTACTCCTCAGATGTGTGGACAAGACGGAAGCAGATTTGCTGATGCATGAAGTGCATGAAGGCTCTTTTGGTACCCATGCTGGAGGACATGCAATGGCTAAGAAATTGCTAAGATCAGGGTATTACTGGATCACAATGGATGCAGACTGTTGTGCCTACGCCAGAAAATGTCATAAATGCCAGATCTATGCAGACAAAGTGCATGTACCTCCAAATCCTTTGAACATAATGTCTTCACCATGGCCCTTTGCCATGTGGGGCATTGACATGATTGGCAAGATTGAGCCAACTGCTTCAAATGGCCACAGGTTCATCCTGGTCGCCATCGACTATTTTACAAAGTGGGTTGAAGCAGCCTCATATGCAAATGTCACAAGGCAAGTGGTAGCCAGATTTCTGAAAAGAGACATCATCTGTCGGTATGGAGTTCCCGAGCGGATCATTACCGATAATGGTTCCAATTTAAACAACAAAATGATGGCTGAATTATGCCGGGACTTCAAGATCCAACATCACAATTCTTCTCCTTACAGGCCAAAGATGAATGGCGCTGTTGAGGCAGCAAACAAGAATATCAAGAAGATTGTGCAGAAGATGGTAATCACCTACAAAGACTGGCACGAAATGCTATCATTTGCCTTGCATGGGTACCGCACATCAATCAGGACATCCACTGGGGCAACGCCGTATCAACTTGTGTATGGTATGGAAGCAGTCCTACCAGTTGAAGTTGAATTACCCTCGTTACGGGTATTAATGGATGTCAAACTGAGTGAAGCAGAATGGGTTAGGGCCCGATACGAACAACTGAGTCTGATCGAAGAGAAAAGATTGGCTGCAATCTGTCATGGGCAGCTATATCAGAAGAGAATGAAGAAAGCCTTCGATCAAAAAGTCAGGCACTGAGGATACCAAGTGGGAGATCTTGTGCTGAAAAGAATCCTCCCTCCTCATACAGACCACAGGGGAAAATGGACTCCAAATTATGAAGGACCATTCGTGGTAAAGAAAGTTTTCTCTGGTGGAGCACTGATGCTCAGCACCATGGATGGTGAAGATTTTCCGTCCCCTGTGAATTCAGATGCAGTTAAAAAATACTTCGCATAAAAATGACCCGCTGGACATAAAAACAGAATGTAAGTCCAGGCAAAAATAGGGCATCCCGGCGAGTCAAAAACAGAATAAAAGACTCGGGCAAAAATAAGGGAAATAAATGAAAAAATGTACACCCGCTGAGTTGAAAAGCCACATCGGACAGCTCAGGCAAAAATGGGTATCCCGATGGATTGAAAACCCGAAAGGGCGATCCATGCAAAATAAGGGAATAAGCGAACAACTGCATTCTGAATTCGTCTGTATTGTCAGCAACTTGGTTAAAACTCCAAAGGATCAAGCTTCAATCAGAATCAACTTTCTCCAGAAAGCAAGACGAGAAGAAAGTCAAAAGTCATACGGGTCATAGCAGAGGAGGAAGCTCCCTAAAGCGTCATCAACACTGCCAGCACTTTGTTTCTCAATTTTTTAACAGTCTCTTCATTTCAGGAGACATGTTTCCTTGACTGTATCTTGCCAATTCAGGGCACATGAATTAATAAAATCGAATTTTCCAGTCATGTTTCGTTTTGTATATTTTATTTGCAAAGGATGTCTGATGTCTCTAAAAATCAATTGCATAAATACAGATGTTTTTCTCCAAAAAAAAATATATAATAATAAAACACATGCTTACAGGGAATATACTTACTCTCGAAAGTACTTAGCTCCTATGACGGAATCCGATAAAGGATACCTCGGGACCACTTGTGCGTTTCCTTGTCTTTGCAGAATTGCAGGTATCCAGAGCTCAACTTGGGGCATGCAAGTTATATCTCAGCAAGCTGGCAAATCAACAAAAGATCTCAGCATCCGGAGTGCTCTATCCCCAGCTGAGTTGCCTCTCATTACTCTCCCCAGCTGAGTTACCAACAGCATTCCCCGGCCGTAGTACCAATCATTCCTCCTCGACAGAATACAGGAATCAGGGAATCATCTCCCCACGAGATCCTCAGCCTCTATCCGGAAGAGCAACGCACGAAGAAGTCACTGCAGAGTTCATGAAGCCTCTACAAACCCCAGCTGGGTCCTATATTACAAGGATATGTCAAATCAGTGACCTATATCCCCGAGCAGATACATCTCACCGGATCTACCAATGATCTCATCCCCAGCTGGGATTTCCATTTCAAACAGATCGACTAGAGATCTTCACGGCAACGGGATCCAAATCCCGGTTTGGTATCTTTGCATAATCATGGCATTCGCATCATATTCACCCCACAAAGCGTAGCATTCCGTCTAAAACGGGGCATTACGGCAAAAATCAAACGCATAGCATAATCATAAGTCATGTTCTGAATTAACATTGTGAATAGTAACCGTTCATCATTGCACAGAAATCCCCACCAGGGTCCCAGCAAAAGCAGTTGCCCCGCAAATCACCAAACACCAGTATATACTTCCTTTTGATACCCGTCCGTATCATCACTCCCCCAAACAGGTTGCTTGAATACACTTTACAAACAAAATCACCCGTACTACAGATACTTCCTGACACCCGTCCGTGTCAAATCACCAGCAGAAAGCCAAAGACATCCTTTTTGCACTCACATATACTTATATATACACTTTCTTGACACCCGTCCGTGTCATATCCCCAGCGCAGTCGCTTACACTTTTGCAACCCATATACTTGTTGATATCACACTTTTCTCCTTTTGACACTCGTCCGTGTCACCCTCCCCAGCAGTTAAACACCATCTATACAACACTCGCTCTCATACAGATACTCGTCCGTATCTTGTACATACCAGTTATATACCCACAGATTCAACAGTAGTCTTTGTTTTTTGTTAACCAGTTGGTACTCGTCCGTACCATCATCTCAGAACATTGCGTCTAATGTTTGTTTCTACATGATACTCGTCCGTATCATACTCTTAAGGATGCTCGTCCGCATATTTAATCCATACACTGTGTCAAACACTTTTGTCTTCTTGAATATAGACACTCGTCTGTGTCTACTATTCCCCAGAAGAGTCCCTTCAGATTCAACACTCGTCTGTGTTCCTTGTTAACCAGTTGATACTCATCTGTATCATCATCTCTGAACACGTGTCAGTTTGTTTCTACCTGATACTCGTCCGTATCATAGCCTTAAGGATGCTCGTCCGCATCTTTAATCTATACACAACATCTAAACACTTACACTTTCCTTTCTTGGTTGTGAACGCTCGTCCGTGTTCACTATATCCCCAGTAGATCACCAACAAAGCATTTTCTTTTATCTGACACTCGTCCTGTGTCATGATAACCCTGAGAGCAGCCGTACCCTGCTAGGTGGTCGTCCTCCACTTCTTGATGGTCGTCCTCCATCATGCTCATCCGATGGCCGTCCCCATCGTTGATTTTAGCAGCCGTCCCCTGCTAGGTGGTCGTCCTCCACCTTTTGATGATCGTCCTTCATCATTTTATCCAATGGCCGTCCCCATTGTTGATTTCAGTAATCTGGCATTCGTCCTATGTCATGAGAAACCTCGAGAGCAGCCGTACCCTGCTGAGTGGTCGTCCTCCACTTCTTGATGGTCGTCCTCCATCATGCTCGTCCGATGGCCGTCCCCGTCGTTGACCTTTTCTATCCGATGACCGTCCCCATCGTTGATATTTTCGGCAGCCGTACCCTGCCAGGTGGTCGTCCTCCACCTTTGATGGCCGTCCCCATCATATTTCTTTTATCCCCAACAGAGCAGCCGTCCCCTGCTAGGTGATCGTCCTTCACCTTTGATGGCCGTACCCCATCATCTGTTTATTTCATTTATTCTTTAACCCGATGGCCGTCCCCGTCGTGGTCCCTTTTCTTTTTTAGCCCGATGGCCGTCCCCATCAGTGGTTACTTTGCTTTATGAACTTGATGACCGTCCCCGTCATGTTTCATTAAATCCTCAGAGAATTTTACAGCTTTATCTTGATGGCCGTCCCCATCATGATTTTATTTCCCCAGCTAGTCGGCCGTCCCCGTCTTGGCTTTACCTTTTATCCCCAGCATGTCGGCCGTCCCCGTCATTGCTATTTACCCAGCAGTCGTCCTCTGCTCGACGGTCGTCCTCCGTCGCCCACACCTTACAGTATACTTTATTTTCCTTTACAATCTATATCCCTTTTCTTCTTCATTTCTGTGAGTGCAAATTTTGGACTGTCTTTGGTATTCAACCACAAGTTATCTTGTTTGCCTGTTAAGCCGTTGCTTACAACCTGCACAGCTAACTCATGTTTGAATAGGGGCAGCTGTAAACACCCCAAATTTGCCCTCACCCACTCACATCTTGTGATCTCCTCATATGCATAAACACAATCATATCATATCATATCTCATTTTTGATTCACTAGATAGTTTCTAAGTCATCTGCATCTAGGGTTTGTGATCTGAGCAATCCCAAAGCTTCTTGAGCCACTCCAAAGGTCACCAATCAATTCAAAGGGGTCTACATGTGTTCAAGCATCATATTACATCCCCATAAAATCAAAAATGCAAAGGGATCACAAGAACTAGGGTTTGAGTGGATGCAGAGCCAGGTTTGACTGCACAATTGACCTAAAATTAGGGTTCTGGTTTCAGAGGCCATAACCCCAATTTTTTTGGTCATTCTTGTTTCCATTTGTCTCTATATGGTATAGGGAGTATGCATATCAATTTTCATGAAGAAATTCCATGGGGAAGTCATCTGATCAAGGGTTGACTTTCTAGACAAGTCAGTGCCAAATCAGGGCATCTGAGGCCCCCAATGACCCAACCAATGGGTGATCTTCATCATTTTGAGTGTATATGATCTTTATTTGATCATGGAAGAAGGTTTAAGTTCACAAAAATCAAGAATTTGGAAGTTTTGCAAATGTTGACTTTTTGGGCATAGTTGACTTTTCAAGAATGCTTCATTTTAGGTCATTTTTCAAGCCTTGATTCTTGATCCAAAAATGCTTCAAATGGAAAAACTTTGGTCATGAAAGTTGTAGATCTCATCTTTCCCTTTTCAAAAAGTACAAGAACATGATCAAACTCTTCTTGGATCAAAAGTTATGGTATGACAAAGTTGGCAAAAATCATTGATTTTCAAGGCATGTTTCAAATGGGAATTTTGCAAGATCATGAACCAAAGCCCAATGTGACTTCTAATTCACTTCAAACCAGTATGCAAACATTCTCCAAGTCATAAAAATCAGAATTGAACCAAGAATGCCCATGGTTCATGTTTGGTTGGACAAAGAAATCACATGTGAACCAAAAAGTCACAACTTGCAAAATCTTCATGATCACTTCCTACAACTTGATGCATTGACTGCTGAACCAAGCTAGCCTCACACACACACCATGCTGCACCAGAACCAGCCTTGTACTAGCCTAGATCATGAGCCATACCTTCCTTACACAATTTTTGACTTTTTGCAAAAGGTGACTTACCAATCAATAAAGCACATGTCCAATCAACTGACCAATGAGAGAGGTTTATGTGGACAAAGAGCCAGCCATTCCATACATCTAGCAAGGCTAAAACCATTCACAACAACACATTCAAAAAACACACCCCAGCTGCATAAGCTTTCGAATCTCTCTGTCCAGCCAAGAAACACTAAAACCATTTTTACCATTCAACTCACCATGCATCATTGAGTAGAAACCAGCAAGAACACAAGCCTGAATCAACCAGAATACCCCATAGCCATTTCTCACCCCAAGATGCAGTTTCACTCGAATCTCTCCCCATAGCTCACAAACATCCAAACAAACTTTGCAAAGCTTCTCCATTCACCCTCAGGATCACAAACAACCCCTCACAATGGCCTGAAGCTGCCTATTTCACCATAGCCATTTCCAACTGAGCTGAAGCAGAAACTGGTCAAACTCATTATCCAGCCAACATAAACTCTTCTTGAGCATTCAAACATCATCTGGGGATCAAGTGGAGTGGTTTGCACTGAAGGAGGTGGTCAGAAAGTCATCAAGTTGAAAGCTTCGAATCTCAGGTAGCTTGAAAAATATTTTTCCAGAAATCATTTTTCATGTTATAAACTTGTTCTATGTGCTTCACTGATCATCCTGATGTCATTGGTTTCGAAAATGGCTTTGAAATGAGCATTTAATTTCTCTCTGAAACCTGCGTGCCCTAGTTTTCATTTTCTTCGATTCAACTCATTTAGGAAGTATAAGTTTGTTTTGAGAGAGGGTTTTGATTCGTGAGGGGTTAGAGAACATTTCCCAGTTCTTAGGTTTCATTTTTGTTACGATTTGAGGGGTTTGGGGATTTCTCAGGGGAGATGCTGGCCGGAGAAGACGACCGGAAGTCTTCTCCGGCCGCCTGAGAGTGATTAAGCCCTAATTGCGTGATTAATGACCATTTGAATGTGGACCACTAGATGCGTTGACATGTTTGACTCCCCGCGCGAATGAAAGGCCAGGATCAATCTGCTTAGCCCTAATCTCTCTCATTAGTTTTATTTAATTTTTAATTAAGTTAATTAACTCAGGAGCCATCTGGGCCCTTCATTTGCGCGCTGGTCAACAGATTCAAACCCTGGGCTCATCTCAGCCTTCCATTTGGTTTACTTTCCCTTTTATTTAATTTTTATTCATTTTCTTTCCATTTATTTTGTATAATTATTTTAAAATAGCAAAAATATCTTAAAAATTATGAAACTTTTTCTTAAAAGTTTTATTAATTTTTAAGACCCAAGAATACTTTTATTTTATTTTTTATCATTAAAAAAGTATTTTTAAATATTTAAAAGATTATTTTTAATTGATTAATGGAAATTAATTAATTAAAAATACTCTTAAGTATTTAAAAATCACCAAAAAATTCATGAAATATTCTAAGACATTTAGAAGCATTGTCCAACCTTCAAACCAAATTTCTTTTTTGATCTTGATGCATTTTGAGAATTTTTCATTGAATTAAATCATTTTTTGTGCATTATTTTGATCATAAGTTCAAAAATTCATTTCTGCCTATCTAAGAAGGTTTGGACATTGGTTCTTTTTGTATTGCATTCTATTTGGCATGTAGTTTTTAGGATTAAATGGCCATGATTTGATCTTGCATTTTCCATTTACTTGGCATTTCTTTTGTTTAGGAGCCCTAAAAACCCTAATAACTTAGAAAAATCATAACTTGAGATTGGTTAAGAGTTGAGAGCTCCCCTTTGGACATTGGTTTAGTATAGGTTTAGGTTTCCTTTGGAGGGCATTTTCCATTTTTTATCTTAGGGTTTGCTTCTGTTTTTGGGTTTTGTTTGTTGTTTGATCTTTAAACCCTAATTTGGGCTTTCATTTGCATACCTCTTGCATTCTCTTGCATAACATGACTTGCCATGACATTTCAAGCATTCATTTGATTCATTTGACATCATAAGACATGTAGAAAGCATGTTTGATCATTGCATCACATGTTTGCCATGTCATTTGCCTTGTATGTTTCATAACTTTTCAGGTGTATCCATGCTCCTTAACTTGCATCATCTGCATCCATGATCTTGTATGAACATTCCCATGTGCTGCCTCATGTTTATATCATCTCATAGCATCATTATCATCATCAACATGCTTCTGGTTTTGGTTTGCATCATAGCATCTCATCACATTTTGCATTGCATTGCATTTCTTTCTAACTTTTCAGGTGGTAAGTAAACTTGAGAAGTGAATTTGCCTTCACTTCTCATAACCTTTCTTTTCATCTCTCTTGCATCCTTTGCTGCATTTATGTATGTGCTTGGGATTGAGCTTGCTCATTCTTGTTCCTCCCACTTTCTTTCTTCAAGTGACTTGACTTCTTGAATGAAGCAAGTCACTTTGCTTCTCTTGATCCTTTCATCTGCTTCCTGGTGGCTCCTTTGAAGATTGTTCTTGCTAAACCTCACAAACCTTAGGAACAACCAAGCATGACAATGAATTAGGGTTTTGATTAGTCTCCCCTCATAGTTTTACCTTTGTGTCTCTCTTTGAGTCTTCTCTTCTCACCTCATAATCAGGGACTAAACCCTAAAGGCTTTAAGGCTTTGTGATTAAGCTTATGCCTACATCCTTCTATTAGGATGGAGTGTATAACTTTAATCCTAAGTGTTAAACCCTTAATGTGTTTAAATCTCTTAATCAATTCACATAATAATCATCAAGACATCACACTTGTAACTTGGGCCTTGCATTAGGGTTCTAATTCTTCCTTAATTGGTTAAGAAGGACTAACCCTAGTGTTAATGGACAAGTCTCCCTCAAGTTGTCTTACAAACCATAAAATTCACTTCATCATCATATCATTAAGTAAAATCCACTTAATCAAAGGCTTGTTTTGTCATGAGTTTAATCCCTAATCATGGATTAAGTTGAGGAGCTTTCCTCAGCTTAAACATTCTCATCTATTATCCTTCTATTAGGATGGTGTAATGAGTCTGTTTAATCCTTGATTATGGCTTAACCTCATTACTCAACACTAAACAAAAACGCCAAAAACATCCAAATAATCACAAGTGGGTTAATGATCTTAATCCTACATCATGGTGATTAAGTGTGAGAAGCTGACTTCACACTTAAGGTATTCTCATTACCCCTAATCAGAGGGAAGATGTGATGAGTTTACTAAGTCCACTGGTCTAGGCTTAAGCTCATTAACTTATGACAAAATCCAAAAGCAATAAAAGACTGAAAATACTCAAAAAAACAAACAATAATCGTCTCCTCCGGGATTCTTTTCTCATCACCTTCACTCATAAACGAGAACTTGCTTCTTCCGTCTAATGCAAGACAGTTTGCATCTGTGCCAGACAGATCATACACTTGAGCATAGGCAAGTAAGCAGTTCACAAGTCAATTCATCTTTCAGTCTCTTTGGGTCGAACTACGGTGTTCTGACTTCCTCATTGCACGAGAGGATACGTAGGCATAACTTAACGGTTATCGAACAAAAGTCTCTGTATATTCCCCCTCCTTCCAGCTTCATTTCTTTTAAGCCTCATATTCATGAGCATCTCACTCTTATCCTTACACTGACACTTCTCTTATACATTTCACATCACTTATACACTACACACTGACACCTGTACATCCTTTCCAGCTATTATATACACAGATTGCACTGACACTACCCCTTTAAAACACAAATCTTTTAAGCGTGGATCCCGTCGAGTACGGCGGACAATCTGGGTGCTAATACCTTCCCAGGTTGTAACCAACCCCCTTTCTCAGTCTCTCTGGTTCGCAAACCGTCTTATCCATCTTTTCTCTAGGTCTATGCAGCATTGCCTTTCCTCCGGGATAAAAATGCCTAGCTGGCGACTCTATTCATCTCCAGTGAGTTCACTGCTGTGTGTCCTCATTGTCCCTCTCGCCGGCCGTTCGCGTCTGTACCCTTATCTGACCTGGCTTCATTTATCGGGAGCGACAACCGTCCTTCATCATTTTATCTGATGTTCGTCCCCATCGTTGATCTTTCTATCCGATATTCGTCATATGTCGTGATCTTTTCAGCAGTCGTCCCCTGCTCGATGATCGTCCTTCACCTTTTTTATGATCGTCCCTCATCATTGTTTCATTTATCCTTTACCTGATGACGTCCCCGTCATGGTTTTCTTCTTTATCTTGATGATCGTCCTTCATCATTTTACTCGATGGCCATCCCCGTCGCGGATTCTTTATTCCCCAGCATGATGGTCGTCCCCGTCAGTGCGTTTCTCACTGTTTTTATCCCCAACAGTCGTTCTCTGCTCGATGGTCGTCCTCCGTCGCTATCATTTGATATACAGTTTATATTGTCTATTACAATTTATATCCTTTTTCTTCTTATAATAAAGAGTGCAAATTTTGGATTGTCTTGGTATTCAACCACAAGTTATCTTGTTTGTCTGTTAAGTCAGGCGCTTACATCCTACACAGCTAACTCATGCTTGAATAGGGGCAGCTGTAAAAACCCCAAATTTCCCCTCTCTTTTTTCTCACACCTTGGCTTGTGATCCTTCATATTGCATTGCATAAGCATACCATCTCACACTGCATAGTTATTTCACTACATAAGTTGCATAACTAGGGTTTGTGATCAAGTGAATCTTAGAAGTGGTTTGAGCTATCTCAGAGGACATGAAGCATGCCAAGAGGGTCCATGAATGTTCTATGATCATATTATACCCCCAAGGGTTCTTAAAAGTCAAAAGATCACAAGAGATTACAGAGCCACCCAGACAGGCTCAGGGCTCCTGCACAGATGACCAGAAATTAGGGTTTTGGGTTTGAGGCCCTTACACTCAAAAATTTTGGCCATTATTGATTCTATTGGTCTATATATGTTATAAGGAGCATGTATCAAATTTGAAGCAAACATTCCTTGAGGAAGTCATCTGATCAAATGGTAACTTGTTGTGCAAGAAAAGTCAAAATCAGGACATCTGAGGCCCCCAATAAGGGTTCCAAAGGGTCATCATCATCAATTTGAGGTCCTATGGTCTTTATTTGATCTTAGGAATGCTTGTAAGTTCACAAGATTAAAGAATTTTGAGCCATTTGAAAAGTTTCCATTTTTGGACATGACTTGTAATGTAAACTTTCCATTTTGGGAAAACAGGTTTCAAAAAGGTTTCAAATGAATTTTCTTCAAACATGAAAGTTGTAGATTGGATCTCCCCATTTTCAAAAAGTACAAGAACTCCTCTTGATTCATCCTAGAACTCAAGTTATGATGGATCAAAGTTGGCCAAAATCATATAATTTTCAAGTTCATGCCAAAGAGGGAAATGTGCAATTTTTCTTTCCAAGCCTTCTCATGACCTCTAATTCACTTCTACACATCATAGAAACATAATGCAACTTGTTTAGACCAGAATTGTGCCAAGAAACAAGGATTTTCATGACTTGCATCTCAAGAATTCTCAAAGTTGTGAAATTGCAAAAACTATGCAAGCTCTTGATCTTAGCCATACAACTCACAACATTTGATCCTAAGGTCCTCCTTGAAGCCAGTTGAGGCAGCTCAAGCCCTCAAATCACCTTTGTCCCAGCCCATACCTCAAGTACACAAATCTTAACTTTTTTGCAATTCAAGCCATGCTAATCCCACAGTGCCACAACAACTCTCCTGACCAATGGCATTGTTTATAGAAACCCTAAGAAGCATAAAACAGATGACAGCAAGCCTTGAACAAACGCACAAGCTCAGATTGCAAAAAATCCTCAAAAATTCCATCTCTTCGAAACTCTCAATCCAGCCAACAAAAATCACATTTTCTTTCACCATTCAACTCCTTATCACTCAAGGAACAAAACCCACCCATCACCATGACCTGAAATAGCCTTAAACACAAACACAATTTCTGCTATATCAGAACTGTATCTCACAAACTAGCCAAGATAAACTCCATCCAAGCATCTCAATAGCTTCAGGAGGTCCAAAGGAGTTGGTTTGCACAAAGGGAAGGCCTTGAAAGCTCCAGTTTGAAGAACACCAGCTCAGGTATCCCTCAAGAACAATTTTTCCAGAACCTTAATTTCTTGTTAAAATGTGAATCTACATGTAATGATGGTCAAGTTGATGTGTTTAAAACTGAAAATGAGTGAAAAATAAGCATGTTATGATGTTCTGAAAGTTTGACCTAAAAAATGTTTGGTTTCGATTCAGCTTGTTCATGCAATATAAATGGTTTTTGTTTGTGAATTCGTGTTCTATGATGTTTGGGGTTTGATTTTGGGCAGGTTTTATGAGTTTTAGTGGACTGTAGAAGAAGATGGGGTTTGGGGTTGGCCGGAGAAGATGACCGGAGCATTGTTCCGGTCATCTGAGAGTAATTAGGGTTAGTGTTTCCAGTTTGAACCACAACCATTAGATCCTGATTAGAATAGCGCACGAACGGCCCAGATCATGTCATTAACCCTAATTTCTAATTAAATAATTTAATCTTAATTAATTTAATCAGAGTGAATGCTGGCCTTTGGATCACGCACGAAGCCAGTGTTTGAACCTGGACCCTTAGATCCTCATATCCCAAGTCACACTGACTCACCATCTTAGCCCTTGAGCCTCTCAACTTTGCATCTGAACCATCCATTGTGCTTACTTTTCTTTTTTTATTTTATTTATTTCATTTTATTTCACATATTTATTTAAAATAGTAAATCATGTTATAAAAATATGATCTTTTGCATTTTGTCTTCAAATAATTTTCAGAAACCAAAAATATTTTTATTTTTTATTTTTGCATTAAAAATCTATTTATAAATCATTTAATTGTATTATTTAATTTATTTATTTATTTTAATTAATTAAAAATACTTTTAGGTATTTAAAAATCACCAAAAAATTCAAGAAGCATCCATAAACATTTAGAACAATTTACAAACTCATCTTACAAATTTCTTTTAGGGTTTGATCATGTTTTGACAATTAACCATGAATTATGGTTTCCAAATTTCCTATTTTTCTAACCCTAACTTCAAAAATCAATTTCTGATCAACCAAGATGAGTTTGCACATGGTTATTTTTGCATTCTTTCATACTTTGCATGTAGTATCTAGGGAATTTAACTCATATTTTTGCATTGAATTTTCTATTTGTTTGTCATTTTTCATGAAGAAGTACCCAAAACCCTAGCCAAAATTAGAAAAACCATAACTTGACTTTGGTATAACTTCTAACTTCCATCTTTAGGGAGTGATATTATGAGTGTTTAGGGTTCATTTGGTTGCATTTTCAAATTTTTATCATGTGTTATCCTTCTGTATTGGACATGTGCATCTCATACTTTCTTAAAACCCTAATTTGCCATGTTCATTTGCATTCATCTTTGCATATCTTCATCATATGAACTTGTCATGACATCTCATGCATTTGTATGTCATCTTAGATACCTTAGGATATGTATGAAAATTGTTTAATCATTGTTGCATCCATTTGGTATGTTTTGCATTCATTGCTTCTTATGTGTATTCATGTGATTTCAAGCTTCTAACATGCCTTCCTTTGCATCCCATCTCTTGTATGATCATGCATAAACATTGTACATGTCTTTATATAATTTCATAACATATTTGCATTGTGTTTTCACTTCTGGTTTTGATCATTGTATCTTCATTTTCCTTATTTCCTTTTGTTTCACATCTTATGTATTCATACTAACCATTTCAAGGGCTTAGGTAAGTTGTTTAGGATGTGGATTTTCCTTCACATCCAACCTCTTCTTATCTTTTCATTTGCATATTTATTTGTCTTTGAAGTGAGTTTGACTCACTTATGCTCTCTCTTGCTCCTTTTTCTTTCTCTTAGGTTACTTAACTTCTTCAGGAAGTAAGTAACCTATTCTCCTTTCTCTTCTCTTTTCATCTGCTTCTTCTTCCTTGGTGGCCATCTGAATATCTTTTCTTAAGCCTCACAAACCATAGGAATATCCAAGCATGATAACTTTAGGGTTGTACATAGTCCCCCTAGATTTTACCTTTGAGTCTCCTTGAGTCTCTACTTCTCATCTCATAATCAAGGCTAAACAGTTAAAGTTTTAAGACTCTAAATTAGGATTATTCTTGTATCCATATATTAGGATGGAGTGTATAACTTTAATACTTAGTGTTAAACCTTTAAATTGTTTTCACCTCTTAATCAAAACACCTAATAAATCATCAAGACTTAAGCTTGTAACTTGGGCCTTATATTAGAGTTACATTTTTGCATGTTGGTTCAGAGGGACTAACCCTAGTGTTCAATGGACAAGTCCCCCTCAGGTTTAGTCTTACAAACATAAAATCCATTTCTAAATACCACCTTTAAAATCCACTTTAATAAAGACTTGTTATATAATGATTTTAATCCCTAATCATGGATTAAGTTGAGGAGTCTTCCTCATCTTAAGTGTTCTCATCTATTATCCTTCTCTTAGGATGGTATAATGAGTTCATTAATCCCTGACTAGAGATTAAACTCATTACTTAACACCAAACAAAATCCAAAAACACTTAATAATAATAAGTAGGTTAATGATCTTAATCCTATATCATTAGGGTAATTAAGTTGAGATTCTCATCTCATACCTAAGTAGACTCATTAACCCTAATCAGGGGTGATATAATGAGTTTACGACCCTTGATTAAGGCTTAAGCTTATTATCATATGCAAAACACTAAAAACAATAAAAAACTGAAAACACAAAAACAAACAATAAACGTCTCCTCCGTGATTCTTTTCTCATCACATTCACTCTAAAAACGAGAACTTGCTTCTTCCGTCTAATGCAAGATAATTACCACTCGAGTCAGACGAGTCATACACTTGAGCATAGACAAGCAAGTAGTTCACACCAAAACACTAAGTCTCTTTGAGTCGAACTATGGTGTTCTGAATTCCTCATTGCACAAGAGGATACGTAGGCATAACTTAACAGTTATCGAACAAAAGTCTCTTGGTCTCCCCCCTCTCCTTCCAGTTCTCTTTCCTTAGCCTCAGTTTTGAGCACTCACTTTCTTCTTGCACTGACACGTTATACATCCATTCCTCCCTAGCCTTTTATACACAGTTTAGCACATACATTATCCCATTTTAAACACAATCAGGTATGCGTGGATCCCTTAGAGTACGACAGACGATCTGGGTGCTAATACCTTCCCAGGTCGTAACTGTCGCTCCCACCAAATGACACCTCAAGTCAGAAGGGGTACAGACGCGAACGGTCGGCGAAAGAGGAGAGAAAATAAAAGGGTGAACTCAGAAGACAAGAGTCGCCAGCTAGGCATTTTTATCCCGGAGGAAAGGTAATGCTGCATAGACCTAGAAAAGATATGGATAAGACGGTTGCGAACCAGAGAGACTGAGAAAGGGGGTTGGTTACAACCTGGGAAGGTGTTAGCACCCAGATTGTCCGCCGTACTCGACGGGATCCACGCTTAAAAGATTTGTGTTTTAAAGGGGTAGTGTCAGTGCTATTTGTGTATCAAAGCTGGAAGTAATGAAAGTGTCAGTGTAAAAGAAAAGTGAAGTGTATAAGTGAAGTGTCAGTGTCAGAATAAGAATGAAATGCTCAAGATCAAGAGGCTTAAATAATAAGGCTGGAAAGAGGGGGAATATACAGAGACTTTTGTTCGATAACAGTTAAGTTATGCCTATGTATCCTCTCGTGCAATGAGGAAGTCAGAACACCGTAGTTCGACTCAAAGAGACTGAAAGATAAATTGACTTGTGAACTGCTCACTTGTCTATGCTCAAGTGTATGACCTGTCTGGCTCAGGTGCAAACTGTCTTGCATTAGACGGAAGAAGCGAGTTCTCGTTTATGAGTGAATGAGGTGAGAGAAGAATCCCGGAGGAGACGATTATTGTTTGTTTTTGATGTTTTCAGTCTTTTATTGCTTTTTGGAGTTTGTCATAAGTCGATGAGCTTAAGCCTAAACCAAGGGTTAGCAAACTCATCACATCCTCCCTCTGATTAGGGGTAATGAGAAAACCTTAAGTATGAAGTAAAACACCTCACACTTAGTCACCATGATGTAGGATTAAGATCATTAACCTATTTGCATTTATTTAGATGTTTTTTGGAGTTTTTGTTTAGTGTTAAGTAATGAGTTTAAGCCATAATCAAGGATTTAATGGACCCATTACACTATCCTAATAGAAGGATAATAGATGAGAACATTTAAGCTGAGGAAGGCTCCTCAACTTAATCCATGATTAGGGATTAACCTCATGACAAAACAAAGCCTTTATTAAATGGATTTTAGTTAATGATAAGATTAAGAAATGATTTTTATGATTTGTAAGACAACTTGAGGGGGACTTGTCCATTAACACTAGGGTTAGTCCTTCTTAACCAATTAAGGAAGAATGAGAACCCTAATGCAAGGCCCAAGTTACAAGCTTGATGTCTTGATGATTATTGAGTGAGTTGATTAAAGGATTTAAACACATTAAGGGTTTAACACTTAGGATTAAAGTTATACACTCCATCCTAATAGAAGGATGCAGGCATAAGCTTAATCACAAAGCCTTAAAGCCTTTAGGGTTTAGTCCCTGATTATGGGATGAGAAGAGAAGACTCAAAGATGACACAAAGGTAAAACTAAATGGGGGACTAATCAAAACCCTAATTATTATCATGTTTGGTCATTCCTAGGGTTAGTGAGGCTTAAGAGTAAAATAATCTTCAAAGAGCCACCAAGGAGAGAAGCAGATGAAAGGAGAAGGAAGCAAAGAGAAGCACAACAACTTGCTTCACTTAAGAAGGCAAGTTGCTTGAAGAAAGAAAGTAAGAGAGAGCATGAATGAGCAAGCTCACTCTAATACACATACAAAAATGCAGCAAAGGAAGTATGAAAGAGATGAAAGGAGAATGTGAGAAGTGAAGGCAAATTCACTTCTCAAACAACTTACCACCTGAAATGTTAGCATAAGAAATGAAATGCAATGCAAATGAGATGGGATGTGATGATGCAAACCAAAACCAGGAGCATAAACATGATGTTAATGATGCTAAGAGATGATACAATCATGAGGCAAGGCATGAGAATGAACAAACAAACATATGGATGCAAATGAGGCATGCGTTGAACCATGGATGTTCATGAAAAGTTATGAAATGCAATGGACATATAACATGGCAAATAAAAGATGCAATGATCAAACATGATTCTAATATGTCCTAAGATGTATTATGAATCATGAGGATGCACAAAATGTCATGGCAAGTCATGGTATGCAAGCAAATGAGAAATGGATGCAAAGGAAAGCACAAATTAGGGTTACATGCATTATGCAAAACAAAAATCCAAAACCAGAAGCAAATGACATGATAAAAATTTGAAAATGCAATCAAAGACACCCTAAAGCTATACAAACTCACTGCCCAAAGGATAGGATCCAATTCTTAACCTATTGAAAGTTATGAATTTCCTAAGATTGCTAGGGTTTTAAGGTACCTTGTCAAGAAAAATGCAAAACAAATTAAAAATGCAAGATCAATCCAAACCAATTTTATCCTATGAACTACATGCTATAAAAGATGCAATGCAATAAGAATCATTATCCAACTCTCAATGGTTAGGCAGAAAGGAATTTTTGAAGTTTGAAGCAAAATATTGCCTAAAATTGAAATTAAATCCAATGAAAATGATCAAAAGGCATCAAGAACAAAAAATAAATTTGGTTTGAGAGTTGGACAATGTTTCTAAATGTTTTTAGATGCTATGTGAATTTTTTTGTGATTTTTAAATACTTAAATGTATTTTTAATTAATTAATTTTCATTAACTAATTAAAAATAATCATTTAAATGATTTAAAAATAATTTTTAATGCAAAAAATAAAAATAAAAATATTTTTGTGTTCTGAAAATTCATGAAACCCTTGACAAAAATTTTCATAATTTTTAAATGATTCTAGCTATTTTAAAATAAATATGCAAAACAAATAAGAAAAATATGAAAATAAGTGAATTTAATGGAAAAGTCAAGCAATCCAAAGGATGAGATTCAAAGTCAGAGGGCGGGAGTTGACTGGCGCCAGATCTTGTGGCTGAAATTCAAACTGAGTGGATTAATTTAAAAAAAAACCTAATTAATTAACTAATGACGTGGATTAGGGCTTAAGTGAAACCATCCTGGCCATCTGTTTGCGCGCGGGTCAATGGAAGTCAACCAAATCTAAGGCCTATATTCAAACTGAACCCTAAACCTAATTAAGACACTAATGACTTTCAGGTGGCCGGAGAAGACTTCCGGTCATCTTCTCCGGCCAGACCCTCACCTGAAAGTTGCCAACTTCTTCCCTAGGCACTTTCTGGAGCTCTAAAGCTCCAGATTCACTCTTCTCACTCCCCTAAGATCAAATCCAACCCCAAACTTCATTTCTTTTCACCCAAAATCAAGATTCGAAGAAAACATCAAAAATGGCAAAAATTTCAGAAGCTCAGTAAATACTCATCTTTCCACCATTTCAAAAATACAAAGTTCAGTGCACTCAGGGGAACATGCTTAATCATTTAATAACTTAAAACAAAGCTTCTGGAAAAATGAATTTTAGTGGCTACCTAAGTTGAAGCTTTCAGTCCAGGAGCCTTTTGACCAGTTCCTTGCTTCCAATCAACTCTACTGACCTCCCTCAAGTGTTTGCAAAGCTTGTTTGGAGTTTATTTTGGCTGGTTTGTGAGATTGATGGAGTTCTGCTCAGAGAGGGGAAGAAATCTTGTTTGGTTTGTGTGAGGGTTTTGGCTGTTTTAATGGTTGGTTTGTGGTCAGTGAGTCATCTTGAGATCAATGGTGAAGTTGGTTTGAAGATTGGTTGAGTGAGCTGAGAGATTCGAAAGGTTTTGCAAGTTGGAGGATTTTTGATAACTATGGCAATCTGTGGTTTCAGCTTGTGTTGTTGTGTGTTATGGCTTGGGTTTGATCCACATATCAACTTGTGATAGGTCTGTGGAGTTGTTGTGCCCTATTGTGATTGGTATGGGTCTTTATGCAAAAAGTCAAGCTTTGTGTAAGAGAGGTATGGGTCAATGGTATGCCAAGGACAATAGGGGTGTCCTGCGCAACAAGGAATGAGGAGGGCCATGGGATCAGTTTTGAAGACAATTCACAAGTGGACTAGGGTTTGTATGATGTTTTGCAACTTTGTGACTTTTTGCCCCTTTTGTGATTTCTTGATCTACAAGTCATGAAAATGGACAAACTCTTGGTGCATTCTGAATTTTAGGCCTTAGTTCATGTTTGTACAAAGATTAAAAGTCACTTTGAGGTCTCATTTCACCTTGGCAAGGGATTTTGCAACTTTGCCTCTTTGGTACATAACTTGAAATTATGTGATTTTTCTTAACTTTGACAAGCCATAACTTTTGATCCAAAATGAATTAGAATGAGTTCTTGTACTTTTTGAAAAGGGAAAGATCCATTCTACAACTTTCATGACCAAAGTTTTCTCATTTGAAGCATTTTTGAATCAAAAAGAAAGGGTTGAAAAAGTTTCCCAAAATGACAAGTTTACATTACAAGTCATTTTCCCAAAAAGGCAACTTTGCAAATGGCTTGAAATTCTTCAATTTTGTGAACTTCCAACATCTTCTATGATCAAATAAAGATCACACACATTCAAAATGATGAAGAACGCCCTTTGGTTGGGTCATTGGGGGCCTCAGATGCCCTGATTTTACACTGACTTGCTCAAGAAGTCAACTCTTGATCAGATGCCTTCCCCATGGAATTTCTTCATGAAAATTGATATGCATGATCCCTATACCATATAGAGACCAATAGAAACAAGAATGACCAAAAAAATTGGAGTTATGGCCTTTGAAACCAAAACCCTAATTCTAGGTCATCTGTGCAGTTAAGCCTGGCTCTGCTTCCATGCCTTTCTCAGTTCTTGTGATCATTTGACTTCCTTGACTTTGTGAGGATACAATATGATGTTTGAACATACATGGATCCCTTTGAAGTGATTGATGACCTTTAGAGTGGCTCACAAACCCTAGATGCAGATGACTTAGAACCAATGCAGTGAATCAAAAATGCAGTATGAGATGCTATGATTGAATTTATGCGAATGATAAGATCACAAGCCATGGTGTGAATGGGTGAGGGAAAATTTGGGGTGTTTACAGCTGCCCCTATTCAAGCATGAGTTAGCTGTGCAGGATGTAAGCAACGGCTTAACAGGCAAACAAGATAACTTGTGGTTGAATACCAAAGACAGTCCAAAATTTTCACTCACAGAATGAAGAAGAAAAGGGATATAGATTGTAAAAGAAAAATAAAAGTATAATTATAAAGCGCGGGCGACGGAGGACGACCGTCGAGCAGAGAACGACTGCTGGGGAAGGAGCAATGACGGGTACGACCGACAAGCTGGGGATAATGTGGGAAGTAAAGCAATGACGGGGACGGTCGACAAGCTGGGGATAAAAGAGATTATGATGGGGACGGCCATCAGGTAAGGCTATAAGATTCTCTGGGGATTTACAGGTAAACGAAATAAAGTGATGAGGTACGGTCATCAAAGGTGAAGGACGATCACCTAGCAGGGGACGGCTGCTCTGTTGGGGATAAGATGAGGGACGGTCATCTAATGGTGAAGGATGATCACCTGGCAAGGTACGGTTGCCAAAAGTATCGCGACGAATGCCGGATAAAAAGTCGACGATGGGGACGTCCATCGGATAAGCATGACGAAGGACGATCATCAAGAGGTGAAGGACGATCACCTAGCAGGGGACGGCTGCTCTCGGGGTTTATCATGACATAGGACGAATGTCAGATAACAAGATCAACGATGGGGATGGCCATCGGATAAAATGATGAAGGACGATCATCAAAAAGGTGAAGGACGATCACCTAGCAGGGGACGGCTGCTAAATATCACGACATAGGACGAATGCCGGATAGGAAGGGGTTCTAATGAAATAGAGACTCCGCTGGGGAAAGGATGAAGGACGGTCATCCAAAGGTGAAGGACGATCACCTGGCAGGGTACGGCTGCCAAAAAGTATCACAACACAGGACGACTGTCGGATAGAAAGGAAATAGTTTGCTGGAATTTGCTGGGACAAGTAAACATGGACGAATGTCTATATCCAAGGAATGAGAGGTACAAGTGTTCGGGTATTGTGTATAGACTAAAGATACGGACGAGCATTCTTAGGACTATGATACGGACGGGTATCAGGTAGAAACAATTGCTGACACATGTTCAGAGATGATGATACAGACGAGTACCAACTGGTTAACAAAGAACACGGACGATTATGGATTCCGAGGGGACTCTTCTGGGGAATAGTAGACATAGATGAGTGTCTAAATTCAAGAAGACATGAGTGTTTGACACGTGTATGGATTAAAGATGCGGACGAGCATCCTTAAGACTATGATACGGACGAGTATCAGGTAGAAACAAACGCTGACGCGTGTTCTGAGATGATGATACGGACGAGTATCAACTGGTTAACAAAGAACACGGACGAGTATCGAATCTAAAGGGATATAAGCAGTGTATAAAAGATACGGACGAGTATCTGTATGAGTAAAACAGGAGTAACAAGCATGAGTGATGTACAGATGAGTGTTTGACTTGCTGGGGAGAGTATGACACGGACGAGTGTCGGAAAAAGGTATATTATATAAACAAGTGTATGATTTACAAAGCGTTTAGGTAGCTATGTTGGGGAAGGTGACACGGACGGGTGTCAGGGATTTGTATAAGTATCTGTGAGTGCAAAGGGGATGTTTTGGCTTTCTACTGGGGATATGACACGGACGGGTGTCAAGAAGTATTTGTAATATATAAGTGTCTGTTTGTAAAGAATGCTCGGGCGACTTTACTGGGGAATCATGACACGGACGGGTGCCAAAAGGAGTGTGCATTTGTATTTATGAGTGTAAGGCAAATGCCTTGGCTTTCTGGCGGGGAATTTGGAGAGTTTTTTTGTATATCGTTTGCTGGATTGTCAGTATTTACAAGTGTTTGATTCAGAACATGGCTTATGATTATGCAATATGTTTGAATTTTGCCGTAATGCTCTGTTTTAGACGGAATGCTACGCTCTGTGGGGAAAATGTTATGAGAATGCTATGATTAGGCAAAAGATACCGATCCGGGATTCGGATCCCGCTGCTGCGAAGATCTCTGGTTGATCTGCTTGAAGTGGGCATCCCAGCTGGGGATGAGATCATTGGTAGATCTGATATATGGGACTCTGCTTGGGGATATAGGTCACTGATAGACCTATTTTGGTAATGAGGGACCCAGCTGGGTTTTGTAGAAGCTTTTGTCACTCTGTTGTGAGATCTTCAGGTTTTGCCTCTCTGGATAGAGGTTGAAACTCTGTGGGGAGATGGTTCCCTGGCTTTTGTACTTGGCTGAGGAGGAAATAACAAATGGCAACTCATCTGGGGAGAAAACACCTTCGGTGCTGAGACTGAGTAGATAATGATTTGCCAGCTTGCTGGGATGAAGTTTCATGCCCCATGCTGCATTTTGAATACCTGTAATCCTGAAAAGACAAAGAAACGCACAAGTAATCCCGAGGTATCCCTTACCGGATTCCATCATAGAAGTTTAGGCACTCCTGGGAGTGAGTATATTTCCTGCAAGCACGTATTTTTAGAAGAGAAGCATCTGTATTTATGCAACAGTATCTTAAAGACATCGGACGTTCTTTGCAAAAATAAAATGTACGAAACGAAACATAACTGAAAATCTGATTTTATTAATTCGTGTGCCCTAAATTGGCAAGATACAGTCAAGGAAACAAATCCCCTAAAATGAGGAGATTGTTACAAATTGAGAAGCAAAAGGTATTGGCAATGTTGATGAAGCTTCAGGGAGCTTCCCTTTGCTATGACTCGCATGACATTTGACGTTCTTCTCGTCTTGCTTTCTGAAGAAGGCAGATTCTGATCGGCGCTTGACCCTTTCGAAGCTTACCAAGTTGTAAGTGATACAGATGAACTCAGAATGCAATTGTTCGCTTATTCCCTTATTTTGCATGGATCGCCTTTTCGGGTTTTCAATCCATCGGGATACCCATTTTTTCCTGATCAAACTCAGTTGCTCGTATCGGGATCGGACCCATTCTGCTTCGTTCAGTTTAACATCCATTAATACCCTTAATGAGGGTAATTCAACTTCAACAGGTAGGACTGCATCCATACCATACACAAGTTGATACGGTGTTGCCCCAGTGGACGTTCTGATTGACGTACGGTACCCATGTAAAGCAAATGGTAGCATTTCGTGCCAATCTTTATAGGTAACCACCATCTTCTGTACAATCTTCTTAATGTTCTTGTTAGCTGCCTCAACAGCGCCATTCATCTTTGGCCTGTAAGGAGAAGAATTGTGGTGTTGGATCTTGAAGTCTCGGCACAGTTCTGCCATCATTTTGTTGTTTAAATTGGAACCATTATCAGTAATGATTCGCTCGGGCACTCCATACCGACAGATGATGTCTCTCTTCAGAAATAGGGCTACCACTTGCCTTGTAACATTTGCATAGGAAGCTGCTTCGACCCATTTGGTAAAATAGTCAATGGCAACCAGGATGAATCTGTGGCCATTCGAAGCAGTCGGTTCAATCTTGCCAATCATATCAATGCCCCACATGGCAAAGGGCCAGGGTGAAGACATCACATTCAGAGGATTGGGAGGTACATGCACTTTATCCGCATAAATCTGGCATTTATGACATTTTCTGGCATAAGCACAACAGTCTGCATCCATTGTGATCCAGTAGTAGCCTGATCTTAACAACTTTTTAGCCATTGCATGCCCTCCAGCATGGGTACCAAAGGATCCTTCGTGCACTTCGTGCATTAGCAAGTCTGCCTCTGCCCTATCAACACATCTGAGGAGTACCATATCAAAGTTTCTCTTGTACAGGGAACCATCAGTATTCAGGAAGAAACTACCAGCAAGCCTTCTCAATGTCTTCTTATCATTGGAAGATGCCCCAGGTGGGTATGTTTGATCCTCTAAGAAGCATTTGATATCATGGAACCAAGGCTTATCATTTTTGGTAACATCTGCTGTAAATACATACGCTGGTCTGTCAAGTCTGGACACTGAAATCCGAGGTACAAAGTTAGCAGCTTGAACTTTGATCATGGATGAAATGGTGGCAAGAGCATCTGCAAATTGATTCTCGTCCCGAGGGATATACTCAAGCTTGACCGTTGTAAAGAAAGTCAATAACCTCCTTGTATAGTCCCTATAAGGTATCAGATGATCCTGGTGTGTGTACCATTTGCCGTTGGTTTGATTGATTACCAAAGCTGAATCTCCGAACACAGTCAAAGTTTTGATCCTGAGGTCAATGGTGTCCTCAAGGCCCATAATACAAGCTTCGTATTCAGCTTCGTTGTTAGTGCAGTTAAAGGTGAGTTTTGCCGAGAAAGGCATGTGAACTCCTTTAGGTGTAATGAGTACTGCACCAACACCGCGACCATTCATATTAACAGCCCCGTCAAACATCATAGTCCATTCTTCTTCTGGGTCAGGCCCTTCAGTGTGAACAGGCTCTTCACGATCTTTTGCTTTTATGAACATGATGTCTTCATCAGGGAAGTCAAATCTCATAGGCTGGTAATCATCAATGGGTTGCTCAGCAAGATAATCAGACAATACACTGCCCTTGATGGCTTTTTGAGATGTGTACTGGATGTCGTATTCTGTGAGAATCATTTGCCATCTTGCAACCCGTCCGGTAAGTGCTGGCTTCTCAAAAATGTACTTGACTGGGTCCATCTTTGATATCAATAAAGTAGTGTGGGTCAACATATACTGCCTTAGTCGGCGAGCAGCCCACGCTAAAGCACAGCAAGTTTTCTCGAGCAGTGAATAACGTTGTTCACAGTCGGTAAACTTTTTGCTTAGGTAGTATATTGCATACTCTTTTCGACTAGACTCGTCATGCTGGCCCAGCACACACCCCATCGACTCTTCTAATACTGTCAAGTACATGATTAGAGGTCTTCCTTCAACTGGAGGCATAAGAATTGGGGGCTCTTGTAAGTATTCCTTGATTTTGTCAAAAGCCCTTTGGCAATCTTCGTTCCACCTGACCGTTTGTTCTTTTCTTAACAGCTTGAACAAGGGTTCACAAGTTGCCGTAAGGTGAGATATGAACCGTGAAATGTAGTTAAATCTACCTAGAAACCCCCGAACTTCTTTCTCAGTCTTCGGTGCAGGCATTTCTTGAATGGCTTTGACTTTATCAGGGTCAACTTCAATCCCTTTTTCACTTACAATAAATTCCAGCAACTTACCGGATCATACCCCGAATGTGCACTTGTTGGGGTTCAGCTTCAGTTGGTACTTCCTCAGACGCTTGAATAACTTCAACAGATTTACCAGGTGGTCTTCTTCCGTGAGGGACTTGGCAATCATGTCATCCACATAACATTCAATTTCTTTATGGATCATGTCATGGAATAATGTTACCATAGCCCGTTGATAAGTTGCACCAGCATTCTTCAATCCGAATGGCATCACCTTGTAACAGAACGTGCCCCAGGGTGTCATGAAAGTTGTCTTCTCCATGTCTTCAGGTGACATTTTGATCTGATTGTATCCCGAAAAATCCGTCCATGAAGGAGAACACCGAGAACTGAGCCGTATTATCAACCAATACATCAATGTGAGGTAAAGGGAAGTCATCATTCGGGCTGGCTCTGTTCAGATCCCGGTAGTCCACACACATCCTCACCTTGCCATCCTTCTTAGGCACAGGTACAATATTAGCAACCCACGGTGGATAGCTAGTTACAGCAAGGAAACTGGCGTCCCATTGCTTTTGTACCTCTTCCTTGATCTTCATTGCCATATCTGGGCGAGTACGGCGCAATTTCTGTTTTACTGGCGGGCAGTCTTCTTTTAAAGGCAGCTTGTGCATGACAATATCGGTGTCCAACCCTGGCATATCCTGATAAGACCAAGCAAACACATCCACATATTCACGAAGCATGTCAATCAGTTGTTCCTTCACTGAGTCTTGTAGGCAGGCCCCGATCTTAACTTCTTTCACGTCTTCTTCCGTACCAAGATTAACCGTTTCAATCTCCTCCTGATGAGGAGTGATAACCTTCTCCTCTTGCCTTAACAACCTGGCTAGCTCTTCAGGAATCTCATAATCTTCTTCAACCCCTTCATCAACTTGATTGATTGGATTGTCAAAGTCATACGAAGTCATAGCTATGTTCTTGTCGGTGCAGTCTTAAAGGCACTCTCTGCAAGGGTTTAGATTGTTCATTTTAGTGATCGATTTTAATCTTGTTTAGAAAAAGTGAAATGAGGTTATCATTTTGGAAAACATTGCCATTTTATTTTTGTACAAAAAGAAAAATGAAAAACAGTGAGCGGAAAAGAAAAAGACTCATTTGCAAAAGATGTCCGATATTCATTGATTGATCTGTTTGCACAAAATTACAAGATGGCCCGATTACAAAATGAGTCTTGACATCTTGGGCAAGATGTAAGACTTGATGCATGCTTAAAATATACAGGAAATAATAATTACTCTGCAGGAGTAACCCTTATAATTTCCTGGGAAAACCAGTTTGAGATAGGGCTCCCCGGGGTCCTTGGACGTATCCAACTCTCCAGGTTGCGTTCATCTTCCTACTCATCTTCCAAGTTGTTCACTGCATCCGGGGTGAGCATTCCCCCGCTGACAAAATTGGGCTTCTTAGCAGCCTCTGATTGATCTTGTTGAGTTGGTTTGTAACCCAACCCAAATCTGTCCTCCTTCTTCTCCACAGGTAGCAGCTTGCCCCAGCCTTGGGCAGTACCCTCTTCAACAACCTTCTTGGCTTGCTGATAAGACGTCATGGAGGTTCCCAGTACAGCAGATGCTTCATTAATGTTCAGGGCCTCAAACCCCTGGCTCATGGTTTCATGGATTTCTCCATCCATCTCTATGTATTTGTACGTAGCCAGATGGCTAACAAAGATGTCTTCTTCCCCACAGATGGTGATGATTTGGCCTTCCCACTCGAATTTCAACTTCTGGTGAAGGGTAGACGTAACAGCGCCAGCGGCGTGGATCCAGGGTCTACCCAACAAACAGCTGTAGGCCGGCTGAATGTCCATCACATAGAAGGTAATTTTAAAAGTCTGCGGGCCAATCATCATAGGCAGATCAATCTCTCCAAGTACTGATCTTTTAGAGCCATCAAATGCTCTCACCACTAAATTACTTGGACGCAGTGCCAATCCATCATACTCCAGCTTTACCAAGGCTTTCTTTGGTAGAACATTGAGTGAAGACCCAGTGTCCACCAGTACATGGGATAGGACAGCACCCTTGCATTCCAGGGTGATATGTAAGGCCTTGTTGTGGTTACGTCCCTCAGTTGTTAAGTGAGCATTGGTAAAGCCCAGTCCATGACTGGTGTTGACATTTGCCACCACAGTTTCTAGCTGATTAACAGTGATCTCCTCTGGTACGTATGCTGCGTGCAAGACTTTCAGTAATGCATTCCTGTGAGCTTCAGAACACATCAACAGGGATAATATGGAGATCTTTGAGGGAGTTTGGTGAAGCTGATCCACCACCTTGTAATCACTTCTCTTTATAATTCTCATAAACTCGTCTACATCTTGTTCAAAAGATGTCTTCTGAGTTTCTTTGATGATTGGTTCTTCAGGTACCACACTCTTCCCTTTAGCTTTTGCAGCAGCTTCTGCTTCGGCATTAGGTTTTTGCAATTGTGAGGCAAAAAGGCGTCCGCTTCTGGTGAAGCCTCCGCCTCCCCCAACATTATCAATCTGTGGAGAAGAATTTGAGGAGTCCAAGGTGATTTTCTCCCCGTTGCAGTAGAGGTCAGAGCCATAATGCCAAGGTATGGCATTACTGCTTTCATATGGAACTGGTCCAGGTACCGTGATGGTAACTGGACTGACTGCTGCAGAGGAGGGTACTGAAATGGTGTGCGGATCGTAGTAAATGGTGACTGGTGATCTGGCAGGAGGTGCTTCTGCTTGTTGTTGAAAGTTGTTGTTTGGAGGAACATTTGACGGATCATAGTAGATGGTGACTGCTGAGATATCTTCATTAATTTCTGTTGGCGTTGTAGAAGATTATGCTGAATAAACGGGTGCTGATGTTGTAGAAGAAATGGTTGTTGACATCTGGTTTACTGAAGTGATGGACGGAGCCATTGTTGATGATATTGATGAATTGGTTGGAATGATTGTTGTTGCAGTTGTAGAAGAGTCAGGAATTGTTGTCAAAGGGATTGCCGGATTTGTAAGCGCCGTTGTTGTGATCTGAAGTATACCACTTTTGATAAGACCATCTATGTCGCTTCTCAAGTTATCACACCCATTGACCGAAATGTTGCAATAACCACAACCAAGCTCACACCCGGGGAACATCTGGCACTCTAGAAGTTGAGCTTTAATTTCTACCAGAGGTGTTCGAATCTGTCCAACACTGGTTATCAAGAAAGATGGCTTGTCTTCCTCAATGGCATTAATTCTTGGCCCTCCATGATTGGGCATAGGATTCTTGTTGACATTTGGAGGGGGTGCAAAATTGAGGGCTTTGGAATCCACCAGATCCTGTACTTTCATTTGTAAAGCCCTGCACTTCTCCGTATGGTGGCCAGGTGCATTGGAGTGGAAAGCACATCTGGCGTTGATATCATAATTTCTTGGAAGATTGGAGGGATCTGGTGGTGCCAATGTCCTTAACTCAACCAGGTTGAGTTTCAGGAGTTGTGGCAATAAGGCGGCATAAGGCATAGGGATAGGGTCAATCACCCTATTTGCCTGTGATGGTCTTTGCTGAAAGGGTCTCTGCTGTTGATTGCTGTTGTTGTTGTAGGTCCTCTGTGGCGGATACTGAACTTGCTGTTGATAGTGTGGTTGTTGTTGTGGTTGATATGCTGGTTGTTGAGGAATCGGAGCTGGAATAGTGACAGCTGCTACTGATCTGTGGACATACTGAGGTCTGCCCCTGCCGGCATGAATGGTATTTGTCTCACCAGTTCTTCTAGGTCCCACAAAAGGCTTCCTGGGATTACTTGACGAACTTGCACCATTATCAGAAATCTTACCCATCTTTAGAAGGCTTTCAATTCTTTCCCCGGCTATAACTACATCTGCGAAGCTGGTGGAAGAGAAGGCAGCTAGCCTATCAATATATGTTCCTTACAGGGTGTTCATAAACATGTCGGCCATTTCTCTTTCCGACATGGGTGGCTGGACAGCAGCAGCAAGCTGTCTCCACCTCTGGGCATATTCCCTGAAGCTTTCTCTGGAGGACTGAGACATTCCCATCAAGAGGGTCCTATTAGGAGCCATGTCCATATTGTATTGGTACTGTCTGATGAAAGCTTCAGCTAGGTCCTTCCAGCACCTGATAGTTGCTTTAGTCAAGTGAGAGTACCACTCCCTTGAAGCCCCAGTCAAACTGTCTTCAAAGTAAAACATCCACAGTTTCTCATCCATAGTGTATGCTTTAAGTCTCCCCAGAAAGGACTGCAAGTGAGTTCGTGGACAGGAAGTTCCATTGTACTTCTCGAAGCACGGGGGTTTAAACTTGTGGGGAATCCTTACCCCGTCCACTAACCCCATATCCATGACATCAAAACCTAGGGAGTTTTGAGACTCCAGAGACCTCAACTTCTCAGCAATTTCATCAAACCTCCTATCATAAACTTCATCCCCAGCTCCCATTACGGTAAACTGCTCTTCTTGGGGGTCTTCTTGTAAGATCCTTCCTCCAGTAGTATTTCCTTGCACATTACCCGGGATGTTGACTTCCGGATGTAGATGAGGCCCATATACTGGTGGATTAACATGAGGCTGACTCCTTTCATTGTTACTTGTTCCTCTAGTTCCCAGATGGGGTTCTTCAGGGGTTTGTCTTTCTACCAATGCCCTCAACCTTTCTTGACTTTGGGCCAAGCCATTCATTACTTCCATGAATTGGGTCATTTGGTTTCTCATTTCCAACCTTTCGTTAGCCATCTGATTTCTGACCTCTATCAGATCTTGCTGTACTTGATCCATTTGGATACCAGGAAGGTTGTTGCGGGTAGGATACCGGTGCGAACGGTTGAGAGGGAACACCCGGCGGCGAGCAATAGTTCCTGAACCACAACAGAGTTAGAAACAAATAAAATAGTGACAAAACCTACAAAACAAAATAAGAGTTAGCATGCAATGCAGTATGCTTATTTGTTTCCAAGGTATCCGGCTTGGCTCTTGGTTTTGACCTTTCCAGACCCTGAGGAAGATGCTTTGATGTTGCTTGAGAGAAAGAAAACTCAATGAAACAAACTGACAAATACATTACAAATGGTGGATCATACATAGTTTGTTTTTTTACAACATATGCCCCTGAGGGGTCAAAATACAACATAAAAGAAAAGTACATCAAATGGAAATAACAACAAGCAAAGAAGTCAAACATCTAATCCAAACTCATCCTCCTTAACCTCCTTCAAAAGTGCTTCAGTTACAGGACCAACCGGATGCTCTGTGATGTTTCTGATAAGAAGGTTTCTGGTGGCAATAGCAGTGGTCAGCTTCTTGTGTATGTCCTGGTCCTTTGGCCTCTTCACACCAGCCCTAAGCTTCAATTCTGAAATCTCCTTCTGGGCTGCCAGCAAAGCTTCCTGTTGCTTCTTTTCATTGGCCTCCAACTGCTCAATCCTGGCCTGAGTTCTCTTATCTTCTTGAGTGAGAGCTTCAGTGATCCTGACCTACCTAGCTTGACTTTCTTCTAGATAGAGATCAGTCCTAGACTTCTGAAACTGGGCCTCTTTACAGGCATTCTTCAATATTTGTTCTCCAGCTCTTGCTTTCTTGATGTAGTCCTCTGCTTTCTCAATCTTGGCCAGATGCTCCACCTTAAGCTTCTTCAACCTCTCAATGTCTAGACGACCATCACTCCTCTCCCAGAGAGTCTTCTTCAGAGCTTGAGACAGATTCTCATTCCTTTCCTTCAGCTTCTCAAACTCTTCCAGGCTGACAGTGGCTGGTGATGGTACTGTGGATGGTCCAGGTGCATCCTCAATGGTGAAAGGCATCCCAGAAATCTGAGCTCTAGCATGGGACCATTCATAATACTGAGCTGAGGCCATATTATTGCATCTCCCAAGAATGACCATCCCCTTTGTCTGGATGTTGTCCCAAGCCCAGGATGCTTGTCTGACAACAGCTAGATTAGGCTTTATCTCACAATACAGGGTTTCAGCCAAGTCCTGCACTCTAGGAGGGTGAACCAAAGCATAGCCCAATTGTCTCTTGAATAGCAAAGGATTGTAGTTGATGAAACCCTTCACTCCTACTAGAGGTACATTAGGGTACTGCCCACAGCTAGTGATTATGTCTCTGCCTTTGGTGCTCTGGGTGCACCATCTGATGTCATCTGAAGTCAAAGCAATAAGTCTCTTAGCCCAATTCTTCTGTTGGTAAGGATTCAAGAAGGCATCAGTCTTGGGTAAGTGTTTAAGCAACCAAGTATGAAATAGAGGAGCACAGCATCTCACCAACCTCCCTCTTTGTTTCTCATTTCTTTGGTGAACAGAATAATAGAAATCCCCCAGTAAGGTGGGTACTGGGTTCCTCAGAAGGAAGAGATGAATGGCATTCTTGCTGATAAACTTGGGCTCATCTGCAAATAGTATAACCCCATTATACTGAGGGCTAACAATGCACAAACTGCCTTCCATTCCCCCAAAGAGGCCTTCAGGATGGCCTGAGAAGTCAGAAAGTCTAGGTGCAAACCAGGGATTCCAGCCTTTGTTGTCATGTTCTGCTCAATCAATATAGGCTCTAGGTACAGTGCTTTTTCTACTTCTCCATTGCTGGGAGAAGTCATCTCAGGGTTGAAGGGGACACCACCCCTGACAGGTACTCCAATATATGATGAGAACTCCTCCAGCAGAGGTCCCAACTGAAAGTTCTGGAAAGTGAAGCATCTCAAAGGAGGGTCATAAAACTGTAGGCAAGTGTGGATTAAACTCCTCTGAGAAGGGTCTAAGTCCATAACCATATCAAGAATGCCTCCATAATGCTCTCTGAATAATGGGATGTGGTCTGGAGTAATAAGTTCCTGGACCTGCCTGATGCCAGCCAGCACAGGCTCAAAGAAATGGTATGAAATGTTGCTCTTTTTAGGTGCCATGACTGCTGATGAAGAGCTGAAAACAGATGCTGATGATGAAGGCTGATACTGGAGATGAGCCACTGATAGGCTGATGATGATGATGGAGGTAGCTGAAGCAGGCAACTGATGAAGATAGTTGAAGTAGATAGCTGATGAACAAGGGTCTATGCAGATGAAAGGGTCAAAACCAAGCCAGATGTAATATGGATACCCTGAAAAACAAATAAACAAATGTTAAATGATGCAATGATGATGTATGCAAATGATATGCAAGGGTTTGTGATCAAGATGGATCTGATTACAGCCTTGATATAAAGGTCCATGTATGTTCAAGAAGCCCAGATGGAGGTTCAAAAGTCCAGTAACCAAGGTGGGGGACTCAAATAAAGAGTCACATGTCCAGGGTTAAATCACAAGAACTGTCCAAAGTGAAGCACTCTTAAACACAAAAGGTAACAGGGTATGATGTGGCCAAGGGTTCCTGCAAACCTGTAAACAGCCCAACCCCCTCACAGGTGGTGTTCTAGAACAAGGATCCTCAGACTTGGATTAGTTATGAGAAGTGTAAACACTTCTAACCCGGAGGTACAGTGTTTACAATAACCATAAAAGATCCTCCTCTAATTCACCTCAGTTTCTGAAGGTCATAATGAAGGTCATCCAGACTTAGCAGGCTTCCTAGATAGCCCTAGCACTACAGGAAATCTGTAGCACAGAGTTCTCAAGAAGAAACCCACATCTGAACTGTGTTTCATATTCCTGCACCAGACCGAAATGGAATGGGAAAGAACATTAGCCACTCTAGCCTAGGTGTCACTCAGGTCCCAGGTATAGGACCTTAAGCTCTCAGTAGAATCCCACCCACCAAAACAAAAACCAGATCCAGCCAGATGACAGTATGACAGTATGATATATAAAGCTGTAAAGAAAGCAATAAATAATTGTACATAAAGCAATAAACAAAACAAGTATATAAACAAAATTAGCACATAACACCCCTGTAAACACAAATCAAACAAGCGCTAGGAGGAACCCACAAAAAGAACCAGAAGCCCTGGTTGTAGTATAAGGGTCCCCAACAGAGTCGCCAAGCTGTCGCTCCCACCAAATGACACCTCAGGTCAGAAGGGGTACAGACGCGAACGGTCGGCGAAAGAGGAGAGAACACACAAGGGTGAACTCAGAAGACAAGAGTCGCCAGCTAGGCATTTTTATCTCGGAGGAAAGGTAATGCTGCATAGACCTAGAAAAGATATGGATAAGACGGTTGCGAACCAGAGAGACTGAGAAAGGGGGTTGGTTACAACCTGGGAAGGTGTTAGCACCCAGATTGTTCGCCGTACTCGACGGGATCCACGCTTAAAAGATTTGTGTTTTAAAGGGGTAGTGTCAGTGCTATTTGTGTATCAAAGCTGGAAGGAATGCAAGTGTCAGTGTAAAAGAAAAGTGAAGTGTATAAGTGAAGTGTCAGTTTCAGAATAAGAATGAAATGCTCAAGATCATGAGGCTTAAAGAATAAGGCTAGAAAGACGGGGAATATACAGAGACTTTTGTTCGATAACAGTTAAGTTATGCCTACGTATCCTCTCGTGCAATGAGGAAGTCAGAACACCGTAGTTCGACTCAAAGAGACTGAAAGATAAATTGACTTGTGAACTGATCACTTGTCTATGCTCAAGTGTATGACCTGTCTGGCTCAGGTGCAAACTGTCTTGCATTAGACGGAAGAAGCGAGTTCTCGTTTATGAGTGAATGAGGTGAGAGAAGAATCCCGGAGGAGACGATTATTGTTTGTTTTTGATGTTTTCAGTCTTTTATTGCTTTTTGGAGTTTGTCATAAGTCGATGAGCTTAAGCCTAAACCAAGGGTTAGCAAACTCATCACATCCTCTCTCTGATTAGGGGTAATGAGAAAACCTTAAGTATGAAGTAAAACACCTCACACTTAGTCACCATGATGTAGGATTAAGATCATTAACCTATTTGCATTTATTTAGATGTTTTTTGGAGTTTTTGTTTAGTGTTAAGTAATGAGTTTAAGCCATAATCAAGGATTTAATGGACCCATTACACTATCCTAATAGAAGGATAATAGATGAGAACATTTAAGCTGAGGAAGGCTCCTCAACTTAATCCATGATTAGGGATTAACCTCATGACAAAACAAAGCCTTTATTAAATGGATTTTAGTTAATGATAAGATTAAGAAATGATTTTTATGATTTGTAAGACAACTTGAGGGGGACTTGTCCATTAACACTAGGGTTAGTCCTTCTTAACCAATTAAGGAAGAATGAGAACCCTAATGCAAGGCCCAAGTTACAAGCTTGATGTCTTGATGATTATTGAGTGAGTTGATTAAAGGATTTAAACACATTAAGGGTTTAACACTTAGGATTAAAGTTATACACTCCATCCTAATAGAAGGATGCAGGCATAAGCTTAATCACAAAGCCTTAAAGCCTTTAGGGTTTAGTCCCTGATTATGGGATGAGAAGAGAAGACTCAAAGATGACACAAAGGTAAAACTAAATGGGGGACTAATCAAAACCCTAATTATTATCATTCTTGGTCATTCCTAGGGTTAGTGAGGCTTAAGAGTAAAATAATCTTCAAAGATCCACCAAGGAGAGAAGCAGATGAAATGAGAAGGAAGCAAAGAGAAGCACAACAACTTGCTTCACTTAAGAAGGCAAGTTGCTTGAAGAAAGAAAGTAAGAGAGAGCATGAATGAGCAAGCTCACTCTAATACACATACAAAAATGCAGCAAAGGAAGTATGAAAGAGATGAAAGGAGAATGTGAGAAGTGAAGGCAAATTCACTTCTCAAACAACTTACCACCTGAAATGTTAGCATAAGAAATGAAATGCAATGCAAATGAGATGGGATGTGATGATGCAAACCAAAACCAGGAGCATAAACATGATGTTAATGATGCTAAGAGATGATACAATCATGAGACAAGGCATGAGAATGAACAAACAAACATATGGATGCAAATGAGGCATGCAATGAACCATGGATGTTCATGAAAAGTTATGAAATGCAATGGACATATAACATGGCAAATAAAAGATGCAATGATCAAACATGATTCTAATATGTCCTAAGATGTATTATGAATCATGAGGATGCACAAAATGTCATGGCAAGTCATGGTATGCAAGCAAATGAGAAATGGATGCAAAGGAAAGCACAAATTAGGGTTACATGCATTATGCAAAACAAAAATCCAAAACCAGAAGCAAATGACATGATAAAAATTTGAAAATGCAATCAAAGACACCCTAAACCTATACAAACTCACTGCCCAAAGGAGAGGATCCAATTCTTAACCTATTGAAAGTTATGAATTTCCTAAGATTGCTAGGGTTTTAAGGTACCTTTTCAAGAAAAATGCAAAACAAATTGAAAATGCAAGATGTAAACACCCCAAATTTGCCCTCACCCATCTACACCATGGCTTATGATCATTTCATATGCATAAACACAATCATAACATCTCATACCACAATTTTGAGTCTTTGCATTGGTTCTAAGTCATCTGCATCTAGGGTTTGTGATCTGAGCAATCCAAGAGCTTCTTGAGCCACTCCAAAGGTCATCAATCATTTCAAGGGGGTCCATGTGTGTTCAAGAATCATATTATATCCTCTCAAAGTCAAGAATGCCAAAGAATCACAAGAACTGGGTTTGGTATGGAAGCAGAGCCAGGATTGACTGCACAGTTGACTGAAAATTAGGGTTTTGGTTTCAGAGGCCATAACACCATTTTTTTTGGTCATTCTTGTTTCCATTGGTCTCTATATGGTATAGGGAGTATGCATATCAATTTTCATGAAGAAATTCCATGGGGAAGTCATCTGATCAAGAGTTGACTTTTCAGACAAGTCAGTGCAAAATCAGGGCATCTGAGGCCCCCAATGACCCAACCAATGGTTGATCTTCATCATTTTGAGTGTATATGATCTTTATTTGATCATGGAAGAAGGTTGAAGTTCACAAAAATCAAGAATTTGGAGTTTTTGCAAATGTTGACTTTTTGGGCATGGTTGACTTTTCAAGAATGCTTCATTTTAGGTCATTTTTCAAGCCTTGATTCTTGATCCAAAAATGCTTCAAATGGAAAAACTTTGATCATGAAAGTTGTAGATCTCATCTTTCCCTTTTCAAAAAGTACAAGAACATGATCAAACTCTTCTTGGATCAAAAGTTATGGTGTGTTAAAGTTGGCTAAAATCATTGATTTTCAAGGCATGCTTCAAATGGGAATTTTGCAAAATCATGAACCAAAGCCAATTGTGACCTCTAATTCATTTCAAACCAGTATGCAAACATTCTCTAAGTCATAAAATTCAGATTTGAACCAAGAATGCCCATGGTTATGGTTCATGTAACAAGACTTTTCTCATAAAGTTTCAAAAAGCAACAAGTTGCAAAACCACTCATTTCTCTTCACCAACTTGCAGCATTGGCTGCTGGACCAAGCTAGCCCTTTCCCCTCATTTTGCTGCGCATAGCCCATGCCTTGTACCAAGCCTAGATTATGAGCCATGCTTGCCTTACACAAAGATTTGACTTTTTGCAAAAGCAACTTACCAATCACTATAGGCCAGGTCACATCATCTGACCTATAGGATTAAAATACATTATCATTTTGCAAGCCATTTCATGTACAAGGCAAGGCTGAAACACTTCATACATTCATATTCACAAAACACACCCCAGCTGCATAAGCCTTCGAATCTCTCTGCCCAGCCTTCAAACACTAAAACCATTTTCACCATTCAACTCACCCTACTTCATAGGCCCAAAACCACCAAGAGCCAGGCCTGAAACAAGCAAGAACACCCCACTGCCATTCTTCACCACAACTTGCAGTTCCATTCGAATCTCTCTCCCTAGCTCACAAACATCAAAACAAACACCACAGACCTTCTCCATTCATTGTTCTGATCATATAGAACCCATCACAATGACCTGAAACTGCCTGAAGCTCCATTGCCATTTCTGACTGAGTTTGAGCAGAAGCTATCGAAACTCATCAACCAGCCAACATAAATTGTTCTAAAGTATTCAAACACCATCAGGAGGTCCTAAGGAGTGGATTGCACTGAAGGGAGTGGCCAGGAAGTCATCAGGTTGAAAGCTCCAAATCTCAGGTAGCTTGAAAATTATTTTTCCAGAAATTGTTTTTCATGTTATAAACTTGTTCCTTATGTTTCACTGAGCATCCTGGTGTTTTTAGTTTTTGAAATGGTGCTGGAATGAGAGTTTAATTGCTCTCTGAAGCTTGCGTGCCCTAGTTTTTATTTTCTTCGATTCAGCTTAGTTAGGAAAAAGAAATTTGTTTTGAGTGAGGGTTTTGGTTCGTGAGTGTGTAAGGATCATTTCCCAACCTTTAGATTTCATTTTTTGTTACGATTTGAGGGGTTTTGGGGATTTTCAGGGGAGTTGCTCGCCGGAGAAGACGACCGGAAGTCTTCTCCGGCAGCCTGAATGTGATTAGGGTTAAGTGTCATTAATTAATGAACTTTGAATCTGGTCCCTTGGATGGACTCTCCCGCGCGTGGATGGATGGCTGGGATGAGTCATTAGAAGCCCTAATCTTGTTTATCCTTTTAATTGTTGTTTAATTAATTCATAAATATTAATTAGCCAGATTTGAATCTGGGCCCTTGGATCTGGCGCGCAGTCAACCAGACCAAGCCCAGATCAAATCCTAGCCCTCCCTTCTGTTTACTTTCATTTTTATTTGTTTTAATTTCATTTTATTTCATTTAACTTGCACAATTTATTTAAAATAGTAAAAATATTTTAAAAATTATGAAACTTTTTGTCAAGAGTTTCATTAATTTTTAAAACCCAAAAATATTTTTATTTTCATTTTTAGTATTAAAAAAGTATTTTTAAATATTTAACAGATTATTTTTAATTGATTAATGAAAATTAATTTATTAAAAATACTTTTAAGTATTTAAAAATCACCAAAAAATTCATGAATTGTTCTAAGACATTTAGAAACATTGTCCAACCTTCAAACCAAATTTCTTTTTTGATCTTGATGCATTTTGAGGATTTTTCATTGAATTAAATCATATTTTGTGCATTATTTTGATCATAAGTTCAAAAAAAATCATTTCTGCCTATTTGAGAAGAGTTGGACATTGATTCTTTTTGCTTTGTTTTGTGTTTGGCATGTAGTTTCTAGGGTAAAATGGCCATGATTTGATTCCTCATTTTCAATTTGTTTGGTATTTCTTTTGTTTAGGAACCCTAAAAACCCTAATAACTTAGAAAAATCATAACTTGAGATTGGTTAAGAGTTGAGACCTCCCCTTTGGACATTGGTTTAGTATAGGTTTAGGGTTTCTTTGGGTGGCATTTTCCATTTTTTATATTAGGTTTTGCTTCTGTTTTTGGTTTTTGTTTGTTGATTGATCCATAAACCCTAATTTGGGCTTTCATTTGCATACCTCTTGCATTCTCTTGCATAACATGACTTGTCATGACATTTCAAGCATTCATGTGATTCATTTAACATCATAAGACATGTAGAAAGTATGTTTGATCATTGCATTACATATTTTCTATGTCATTTGCCTTATATGCTTCATAACATTTCATGCTTGTTCATGCTCCTTAGCTTGCATCATTTGCATCCATGATCTTGTATGAACATCTCCATGCCTTGCCTCATGTTTGCAGCACCTCATAACATCATTATCATCATCAATATGCTTCTGGTTTTGTTTAGCATCATACCATTTCATCCCATCTAGCATTGCATTGCATTTCTTTCTAACATTTCAGGTGGTAAGTAAACTTGAGAAGTGGATTTGCCTTCACTTCTCATAACTTTTCTTTTCATCTCTCTTGCATCCATTGCTGCATTCTTATATGTGTTTGAGTTTGAGCTTGCTCATTCTTCTTCCTCCCACTTTCTTTCTTCAAGTGACTTGACTTCTTGAATGAAGCAAGTCACTTTGCTTCTCTTGATCCTCTCATCTGCTTCCTGGTGGTTCTCTTTGAAGATTGTTCTTGAACACCTCACAAACCTTAGGGACAACCAAGCATGACAATGATTAGGGTTTTGATTATTCTCCCCTCTTAGTTTTACCTTTGTGTCTCTTTTGAGTCTTCTCTTCTCATCTCATAATCAGGGACTAAACCCTAAAGGCTTTAAAGCTTTGTGATTAAGCTTATGCCTGCATCCTTCTCTTAGGATGGAGTGTATAACTTTAATCCTAAGTGTTAAACCCTTAATGTGTTTAAATCTCTCAATCAATTCACATAATAACCATCAAGACATCACACTTGTAACTTGGGCCTTGCATTAGGGTTCTAATTCTTCCTTAATTGGTTAAGAAGGACTAACCCTAGTGTTAATGGACAAGTCCCCCTCAAGTTGTCTTACAAATCATAAAAATCACTTCATCATCATATCATTAAGTAAAATCCACTTAATCAAAGGCTTGTTTTGTCATGAGTTTAATCCCTAATCATGGATTAAGTTGAGGAGTTTTCCTCAGCTTAAACATTCTCATCTATTATCCTTCTATTAGGATGGTGTAATGAGTCTGTTTAATCCTTGATTATGGCTTAACCTCATTACTTAACACTAAACAAAACACCAAAAACATCTAATTAATCTCAAGTAGGTCAATGATCTTAATCCTACACCAAAGGTGATTAAGTGTGAGAATCTGACTTCACACTTAAGGTACTCTCATTACCCCTAATCAGAGGGAAGATGTGATGAGTTTACTAACCCATTGGTTTAGGCTTAAGCTCATTAACTTATGACAAATTCTCAAAAGCAATAAAAGACTGAAAACTCAAAAACAAACAATAATCGTCTCCTCCGGGATTCTTTTCTCATCACCTTCACTCATAAACGGGAACTTGCTTCTTCCGTCTAATGCAAGACAGTTTGCACCTGAGCCAGACAGGTCATACACTTGAGCATAGGCAAGTAAGCAGTTCACAAGTCAACTCATCTTTCAGTCTCTTTGGGTCGAACTACGGTGTTCTGACTTCCTCATTGCACGAGAGGATACGTAGGCATAACTTAACAGTTATCGAACAAAAGTCTCTGTATATTCCCCCTCCTTCTAGCTTCATTCTTTAGCCTCATTATCTTGAGCAATTCATTCTCATTCTTACACTGTACATTCATATCACTTATACACTATACACTGACACCTGTACATTCTTTTTCCAGCTATTGTGTACACAGATTGCACTGACACTACCCCTTTAAAACACAAATCTTTTAAGCGTGGATCCCGTCGAGTACGACGGACAATCTGGGTGCTAATACCTTCCCAGGTTGTAACCAACCCCCTTTCTCAGTCTCTCTGGTTCGCAACCGTCTTATCCATCTTTTTCTAGGTCTATGCAGCATTACCTTTCCTCCGGGATAAAAATGCCTAGCTGGCGACTCTATTCATTCTCCAGTGAGTTCACGGCTGTGTGTTCTCACTGTTCCCTTCGCTGACCGTTCGCGTCTGTACCTTCATCTGATCCGTTTTCATTTGTCGGGAGCGACAGCTTGGCGACTCTGCTGGGGAACCTTATACTGCAACCAGGGCTTCTGGTTCTTTTTGTGGGTTCCTCCTAGCGCTTGTTTGATTTGTGTTTACTGGGGTGTTATGTGCTTGTTTGTGTTTGTATATTTGCTTTATTTACTGCTTTCTGTACAGCTTTATTTATTGCTTTCTTTACAGTTTTTCATATATCATACTGTCATGCTGCTGGCTGGATCTGGTTTTGCTTTGGTGGGTGGGTGTTCCATTGAGAGTTAAGGTCCTATACCTGGGACCTGAGTGACACCTAGGCTAGAGTGAATCATATTCTTTCCCATTCCATTTCGGTCTGGTGCGGGAATATGAAACACGGTTCAGATGTGGGTTTCTTCTTGAGAACTCTGTGTTGCAGATTTCCTGCAATGCTAGGGCTATCTGGGAAGCCTGCTAAGTCTGGATGACCTTTTAGTATTGACCTTCAGAAACTGAGGTGAATTAGAGGAGGAATTGTTATGGTTATTGTAAACACTGTACCTCCGGGTTAGAAGTATTTACACTTCTCATAACTGATCCAAGTCTGAGGATCCTTGTTTTAGAACACCACCTGTGAGGGGGGTTGGGCTGTTTACAGGTTTGCAGGTACCTTGACCTCAGAATACCCTGTTACTTTGATTTTGTTGAGAATACTCCATGTTGGACAGTTCTTGTGATTCTAAAACCCTGGACATGTGGCTCTTTATTTGAGTCCCCCACCTTGGTTACTGGATTTATAGACCTCCATCTGGAATTCTTGAACACACATGGACTTATATCAGGGCATTTTAATCAGATCCAGCTCAGTCACAAACCCTTTGCATATCATTTGCATACATAACCATTGCATCATATTAACATTTGCTTATTTGTGTTTCAGGGTATCCATTTTCATTTGGTTTTGGTTTTGACCCCATCTTCAGTATTGACCTATCTTCACAAGCACCTGCTTCAGTTATCAGCTTCAGCTATCACCAGCACCAGCCAATCAGTGGCTCATTCCTTCAGTATTGTCATCAGCACTCTACTCAGTCTTCAGCATCATGGCTCCTAAGAAAAGCAACATCACCTATCACTTCTTCCAGCCAGACTTATCAGACATCAGGAGGATCCAAACCCTGATCACTCCAGATCACATACCTCAGTTCAGGGAGCATTATGGGGATATACTTGACATGGTTATGGATCTGGACCCTTCACAGAGAAGTTTGATCCACACCTGAATTCAGTTTTATGACCCCCCATTGAGATGTTTCACCTTTCAAGACTTTCAGTTGGGCCCTCTATTAGAAGAATACTCATCTTTGGTTGGTATACCTATCAGGAGATGAATCCCTTTCAATCCTGAGATGGCTTTCCCAAGCAATGGAGAGGTAGCAAAGGCTTTGCATCTGGAGCCTGTCCTGATTGAGCAGCATATGACCTCTAAAGCTGGAATCCCTGGTTTTCATCTGGATTTCTTGATCTCTCAAGCTACTCTGAAAGCTTCTCTGGGGGAGTGGCAAGCTGTCTGTGCTTTGTTGGCCTTGAGTGTATATGGAATTGTGTTGTTTGCAGATGAGCCTCGATTCATTAGCAAGAATGCAATCCATCTGTTCATTCTGAAGAACCCAGTGCCAACTTTATTGGGGGATCTTTACTATTCAGTGCATCAGAGGAATGAGAAGCAGAGGGGAAGGTTAGTGAGGTGTTGTGCTCCATTGTTCCATACTTGGCTTCTCAGGCATCTACCCAGGACAGATGCATTTTTAAACCCTCATCAGCAAAGCAACTGGGCTAAGAGACTCACTGTTCTAACTTCAGCTGATATCAGATGGTGCACTCAAAGCACCAAGGGCAGGGATATCATCACCAGCTGTGGGCATTTTCCTAATGTGCTTTTGATAGGAGTTAAGGGTAGTATCAATTACAACCCTCTGCTGTTTAGACGACAATTGGGCTATGCACTGGTCCATACTCCTAAGGCACAGGACTTGGTTGAGACTCTCTATTGTGAGAACAAGATTAATCTGGCTATTGTTAGGCAGGCAGCCTGGGCCTGGGATAATGTTCAAACCAAGGGAATAACCATTTTGGGGAAGTGCAACAATGTGGCATCAGCACAATATTATGAATGGTCCCGTGCCAGGGCCCAATTCTCTAGAATGCCCTTCACCATAGAAGACATGCCTGAGTCATCTTCAGCACCACCCCCTGCCACTATCAGTTTGGAGGAGTTTGAGAGCTTGAAAGAAAGAAATGAGAAGCTAACCCAGGCCCTGCAGAAGACCCTCCGGGAGAGGAGTGAAGGTGTGAGGGAGATTGAAAGATTGGAGAAGTTGAGAGTGGAACACTTGACTAAGATTGAGAAGTCTGGAGATTATATCAAAAAGTCTAAGGCTGGTGAGCAAATTCTGAAGAATGCTTGCAAAGAAGCCCAGTTCCAGAGAGCAAGGACGGACTTGTATTTGAAGGAGAGTCAAGCCCGGTGGGTCAGGATCACCGAGGCTCGTACCCTGGAAGACAAGAGAGTTCAAGACAAGATGGAGCAACTGGAAGCTAGTGCAAAAGAACAACAAGAAGCCCTGGCATCAGCCCAGAGGGAGATATCAGAGTTGAAGATCAAAGCAGGGGTGAAGAGGTCCAAGGACCAAACTCAGCACAAGAAGCTAACAGCAGCTGTTACGACCCGGAATCTCCTCATCAGGAATCTCACGGAGCGTCCGGCTGATCCTGTGACCGAAGCACTTCTCAAGGAAGTTCGTGAGGATGAGTTTGGTCTTGGTGTTTGACCATTTGTTTGTTGTTGCTTTCTTTCCATGTACTTTTACTTTGTACTGTATTTTGACCCCTTAGAGGGCTTGTGTTGTAAAATGAACAAGTTGTATTATTTCACTTTCTGTAATATATTTATGTTAGTGTGCTTCATTTGAGTTTCCTTCATAGCAACAACAACAAATATCTTCAAGGGTCTGGAAGGGTCAAAACTGAATACCAAACCGGATACCCTGAGAGCAAATAAGCATAACTGCATTGCATGCTAACCCTTTGTTTGTTTTGTAGGTTTTGTTTTATTGTTGCTAACCTCTGTTGTGATGTTCAGAAACTATTGCTAGGCGCCGGGTATTTCCCCTCAACCGTCCGCACCGTTATCCAACCCGAAACAACCTTCCGGGAATTCAGATGGATCAGATGCAGCAGGACCTTACTGAGGTCAGAAATCAAATGGCAAATGAAAGGCTAGAGATGAGGAATCAAATGACGCAGTTCATGGAAGTGATGAACAACATGGCTCAGAGCCAGGAAAGATTGAGGGCCATGGTGGAAAGGCAGAATCAAGAAGATCCACATATAGGGACTGCCGGTACCAGTAACAATGAAAGAGTCCAACCTCACGTCAACCCTCCGGTATTTGGACCACACCTCCATCCTGAGGTCAATATTCCAGCAAATGTTCAATGGACTGCCACCGCGGCCAGGGTACTTCAAGAAGACCCCCAGGAGGACCAGTTTACAGTAATGGGTGCTGGGGAAGAAGCTTATGATAGGAGATTGGACGAGATAGCTGAGAAGTTAAGGTCTTTAGAATCTCAAAACTCTTTGGGCTTCGACGTCATGGACATGGGCTTGGTAGACGGGGTTAGGATTCCCCACAAGTTCAAGCCTCCATGTTTTGAAAAGTATAATGGGACTTCTTGTCCTCGAACCCATCTACAATCTTTTCTCGGGAGATTAAAATCTTATACCATGGACGAGAAATTGTGGATGTTCTATTTTGAAGATAGCTTGACTGGAGCTTCGAGGGAGTGGTATTCCCATCTGACAAGAGCAACTATTAGATGCTGGAAGGACCTGGCAGAGGCCTTCATCAGACAGTATCAGTATAATCTAGACATGGCACCCAACAGGACCCTCCTGATGGGAATGTCACAGTCTTCAAGGGAGAGTTTCCGAGAATATGCCCAGAGATGGAGGCAACTGGCTGCTGCTGTTCAACCGCCTATGTCTGAACGGGAAATGGCAGATATGTTCATGAACACTCTTCAGGGAACCTATATTGACAGGTTGGCTGCTTTCTCTTCTACTAGCTTTGCAGATGTTGTCATAGCTGGGGAGAGAATTGAAAGCCTGTTGAAAATGGGTAAGATCTCAGACAACGGTGCAAGCTCGTCCAGTAGTACAAGAAAGCCTTTTGCAGGCCCAAGAAGAACTGGCGAGACCAATGCCATTCACACCAACAGGGGCAGACCCCAGTATGTTCAAAGGTCAATAGCAGCAGTCACCATCCCCGCTCCAGCTCATCCACAGCCAGTCTATCAACCTCCTCAGCAAAACTATCAGCCACAACCCCAGTATCATCAGCAGAATCAGTGTCCTCCAAGAAACTACAACAACAACAACAACACCAACAATAACAATCAACAAAGGCCATTCCAACAGAGGCCATCCCAAGCTAACAGAGTGATCGACCCGATCCCAATGCCATATGCTGCCTTGTTGCCACAACTTCTGAAACTCAACCTAGTTGAGCTAAGAACGTTGGCACCCCCGGATCCCAACAGTCTACCAAGGAACTATGACTCCAATGCTAGGTGTGCTTTTCATTCAAACGCACCTGGTCACAGTACAGAAAAATGCAGGGCTCTGCATATGAAGGTACAAGACCTGGTAGACTCCAAGGCTCTGAATTTCGCACCACCACCCAATGTCAATAAGAATCCGATGCCAAACCATGGTGGTCCCCGGATTAACGCTATTGAAGAAGACAAACCGTCTTATTTAATAACCAGTGTGGGACAGATCAGGACGCCATTGGTAGAAATCAAAGCTCAGCTCTTGGAATGTCAAATGTTCCCGGGGTGTGAGTTGGGTTGTGCTTACTGCAATATCTCGGTAAATGGGTGCGATAATTTGAGGAATGGCATAGATGGCCTCATTCAGAGTGGCCAACTTCAGATCACCACATCATTTCCAACAAATCCAGCAATTTCATCAGCAACGGTTTCAGAACCTCCTACAACTGCAGCAACTATTGTTCCTGACAATTCTTCGGCTTCATCGACAAGTACTTCATCAATCATCTCAACTGATCAGTTTTCAACAAATCTTCCTGCTACAACTTCAGCTTCACTCCACTTCGAGACTCCTACAACGACAACATCCATTCTTCCGCCAATATCTCCTACAACACCAGCAACAACTCATGAAGATGTCTCTACTATCACGATATTCTATGATCCGGAAAACAACTTTGCCTACCATTCAGAAGGTGCTGCTCCCACCAGAGCACCAGTTACAATCTTTTATGGTCCACAAACAATTACCGTCCCTTCAGCAGCGGCAATCAGTCCAGTCACTGTCACGGTGCCTGGACCAGTACCATATGAAAGCAATAGGGCCATCCCTTGGCACTATGGCTCTGACGTGTACTGCGAAGGAAAAAGAATCACTCTTGAAACATCAACACCTGCACCACAAGTAGATAATGTGGGCGGAGGCGGATGCTTCACTCGAAGCGGACGTCTCTTTGCTCCACCAATTCAAAGACCTACTGCCGAAGCAGAAGCTGCTGCCAAGGCAAAAGGAAAGAGCCCGGTGCAGGAAGATCCAGCTATTAAGGAAGCCTTGAAGACACCATTCGATCAAGAAGTTGATGAGTTTATGAGAATCATCAAAAAGAGTGATTACAAAATTGTGGATCAGCTTCACCAAACGCCATCCAAAATCTCTATCCTCTCACTGCTTATGTGCTCCGAAGCTCATCGGAATGCACTACTCAAAGTCTTGCACGCAGCTTACGTGCCTGAAGAGATTACTGTCAACCAGTTGGAGACCGTGGTTGGAAATGTTACTGCTAGCAATGGGCTAGGGTTCACCAATACTGACTTGACAGCGGACGGCCGCAACCACAACAAAGCCTTGCACATAACCATGGAATGCAAAGGAGCTGTCCTTTCACATGTGCTGGTGGACACAGGTTCATCCCTGAATGTCTTACCAAAGAAGGCTCTGGTGAAGTTAGAATATGATGGATTGGCGTTGAGACCCAGCAACCTAGTAGTAAGAGCCTTTGATGGCTCTAAGAGATCGGTTCTGGGAGAGATTGAGCTACCTGTGACAATTGGCCCACAGACCTTTAAAACTATCTTTTATGTGATGGACATTCAGCCCGCCTACAGCTGTTTGTTGGGTAGACCCTGGATTCACGCCGCCGGCGCAATAACGTCTACCCTTCACCAAAAGTTAAAATTTGAGTGGGAAGGCCAAGTTGTCACAATCTGTGGAGAGGAGGACATTTTTGTCAGCCACCTGGCAACCTATAAATACATTGAAATGGATGGGGAGATCCATGAAACAATGAGCCAGGGGTTTGAAGCTTTGAATGTAAATGAAGCATCTGCTGTATCTGGTACTCCAATGTCATCATACCAACAAGCCCGGAAGGTTGTTGAGGAAGGAACTGCCCAAGGCTGGGGCAAGCTGCTATCGGTGGAGAAGAAAGAAGACAGATTTGGGTTGGGTTACAGACCAACTCAACAAGATCAAACAGCGGCTGCGAAAGAGCCCAATTTTGTAAGTGGGGGGATGCTTACCCCTGATGCTATCAACTGTCTGGAAGACGAGCTAGAAGAGGAGCGCGATCTGGAGATTTGGATTCGTCCAAAGGTCCCGGGGAGCAGTATCTCAAACTGGTCTTCCCAGGAAATTATAAGAGTTACTCATGCAGAGTAATTATTATTTCCTGTATTCTTATGAGCATGCATCAAAGTCTTGCATCTTGCCCAAGATGACAAGACTCATTTTGTAATCGGGCCATCTGTACTTTTTGTGCAAACAAGATCAATTAATGAAATATCAGACATCTTTTTGCAAATGAGTCTTTTTGTTCACTGTTTTTCCATTTTTCTTTTTGTACAAAAAATAAATGGCAGTGTTTTCAAAATGATAACTTCGTTTCACTTTTTTAAATAAGACTAAAATCAGATCACTAAAATGAACAAATTTAACCCTTGCAGAGAGTGCCTTCCAGACAGCACCGACAACAGCACGGCTATGACATCGTATGACTTTGACAATCCAATCAATCAAGCTGGTGAAGGGGTTGATGAAGAATGTGAGCTTCCTGAAGAGCTAGCCAGGTTGTTAAGACAAGAGGAAAAGGTTATTACTCCTCACCAGGAGGAGGTTGAAGTGATCAATCTTGGTACAGATGAAGACGTGAAAGAAGTTAAAATCGGGGCCTGCCTGCAAGACTCAGTGAAGAGACAACTGGTTGACCTGCTTCAAGAGTATGTAGATGTGTTTGCTTGGTCTTACCAAGATATGCCAGGGTTGGATACCGATATTGTCGTGTACAAGCTGCCTTTGAGAGAAGAATGCCCGCCAGTTAAACAGAAACTGCGCCGCACTCGTCCAGACATGGCAATGAAGATCAAAGAAGAGGTACAAAAGCAATGGGACGCCGGGTTCCTTGCTGTGACTAGTTATCCGCCGTGGGTTGCTAACATATTACCTGTGCCTAAGAAGGATGGCAAAGTAAGGATGTGTGTTGACTACCGGGATCTGAACAGAGCTAGCCCGAAGGATGATTTCCCATTACCTCACATCGATGTATTGGTTGATAATACGGCACAGTTCTCGGTATTCTCCTTCATGGACGGATTTTCAGGATACAACCAGATCAAGATGTCACCTGAAGACATGGAGAAGACAACATTCATCACACCTTGGGGCACGTTCTGCTACAAAGTAATGCCATTTGGGCTCAAGAATGCTGGTGCAACATATCAACGGGCTATGGTGACATTATTCCACGATATGATCCATAAAGAAATAGAATGTTATGTGGATGACATGATCGCCAAGTCCCTTACAGAGGAGGACCACTTGGTAAATCTGCTCAAATTGTTCAAGCGTCTGAGGAAGTATCAACTGAAGCTGAACCCCAACAAATGCACATTCGGGGTGAGATCTGGTAAGCTGCTGGGTTTTATTGTAAGCGAGAAGGGGATTGAGGTTGACCCTGATAAAGTCAAAGCCATTCAAGAGATGCCTGCACCGAAAACTGAGAAAGAAGTTCGAGGGTTCTTAGGTCGATTGAACTACATTTCACGGTTCATATCTCACCTGACAGCAACCTGTGAACCCTTGTTCAAGCTGTTGAGAAAAGAGCAAACGGTCAGGTGGAATGAAGATTGCCAGAGGGCTTTTGACAAGATCAAAGAATACTTACAAGAACCTCCAATCCTTATGCCTCCAGTTGAAGGAAGACCTCTAATCATGTACTTGACAGTATTAGAAGAGTCAATGGGGTGTGTGTTGGGCCAGCATGACGAGTCTGGTCGAAAAGAGTATGCAATTTACTACCTGAGCAAAAAGTTTACCGACTGTGAACAACGTTATTCACTGCTCGAGAAAACTTGCTGTGCTTTAGCGTGGGCTGCTCGCCGACTAAGGCAGTATATGTTGACCCACACTACCTTACTGATCTCAAAGATGGACCCAGTCAAGTACATATTTGAGAAGCCAGCGCTTACCGGACGGGTCGCAAGATGGCAAATGATTCTTACAGAATACGACATCCAATACACCTCTCAGAAAGCCATCAAGGGCAGTGTATTGTCTGAATATCTTGCCGAGCAACCCATTGATGATTACCAGCCTATGAGGTTTGACTTCCCTGATGAAGACATCATGTTCATTAAAGCAAGAGATCATGAAGAGCCTATTCACACTGAAGGGCCCGACCCGGAAGAAGAGTGGACTATGATGTTTGATGGGGCTGTTAACATGAATGGTCGTGGTGTTGGTGCAGTACTCATTACACCTAAGGGAGTTCATATGCCTTTCTCGGCAAAACTCACTTTCAACTGCACTAACAACGAAGATGAATACGAAGCTTGCATTATGGGTCTTGAGGAAGCCATTGACCTCAGGATCAAGACATTGACCGTATTCGGAGATTCAGCTTTGGTAATCAATCAAACCAACGGCAAATGGTACACACACCAGGATCATCTCATACCTTATAGGGATTATACAAGGAGGTTATTGACTTTCTTTACAACGGTCAAGCTTGAGTATATCCCTCGGAATGAGAATCAGTTTGCAGATGCTCTTGCTACCATTTCGTCCATGATCAAAGTTCAAGCTGCTAACTTTGTACCTCAGATTTCAGTGTCCAGACTCGATAGACCAGCATACGTATTTGCAGCGGAAGTTTTCAAGGATGATAAGCCTTGGTTTCATGACCTTAAGTGCTTCTTGGAGGATCAAACATACCCACCTGGGGCATCTTCCAATGATAAGAGGACTTTGAGAAGGCTTGCTGGTAGTTTCTTTCTGAACACTGATGGGTCTTTATACAAGAGGAACTTTGATATGGTACTCCTTAGATGTGTTGACAAGACGGAAGCAGATTTATTGATGCATGAAGTACACGAAGGGTCTTTTGGTACCCATGCCGGAGGGCATGCCATGGCTAAGAAATTGCTAAGATCAGGCTATTATTGGATCACAATGGATGCCGACTGTTGTGCCTATGCCAGAAAATGCCACAAATGCCAGATCTATGCAGACAAAGTGCATGTGCCTCTGAATCCTTTGAACATAATGTCTTCACCCTGGCCCTTTGCTATGTGGGGCATTGACATGATTGGCAAGATTGAGCCGACTGCTTCAAATGGCCACAGATTCATCCTGGTCGCCATTGACTATTTCACTAAGTGGGTCGAAGCAGCCTCATATGCAAATGTTACAAGACAAGTGGTAGCCCGATTTCTGAAGAAAGATATCATCTGCCGATACGGAGTTCCCGAGCGAATCATTACTGATAATGGTTCCAATTTAAACAACAAAATGATGGCCGAATTATGCCGGGACTTCAAGATCCAACATCACAATTCTTCTCCTTACAGGCCAAAGATGAATGGCGCTGTTGAGGCAGCAAATAAGAATATCAAGAAGATTGTGCAGAAGATGGTAGTCACTTACAAGGACTGGCATGAAATGCTACCGTTTGCCTTGCATGGGTACCGCACATCAATCAGAACATCCACTGGGGCAACACCGTATCAGCTTGTGTATGGTATGGAAGCAGTCCTACCTGTTGAAGTTGAATTACCCTCTCTACAGGTACTAATGGATGTTAAGCTGAACGAAGCAGAATGGGTTAGGGCCCGATACGAGCAACTGAGTCTGATCGAAGAGAAAAGATTGGCTGCAATCTGTCATGGGCAGTTGTATCAGAAAAGAATGAAGAAAGCCTTCGATCAGAAAGTCAGGCACCGAGAGTACCAAGTGGGAGATCTTGTGCTGAAAAGAATCCTCCCTCCTCATACAGACCACAGGGGCAAATGGACTCCAAATTATGAAGGACCATTCGTGGTAAAGAAAGTTTTCTCTGGTGGAGCACTGATGCTCAGCACCATGGATGGTGAAGATTTCCCATCCCCTGTGAATTCAGATGCAGTTAAAAAATACTTCGCATAAAAAATGACCCGCTGGACATAAAAACAGAATGTAAGTCCGGGCAAAAATAGGGCATCCCGGCGAGTCAAAAACAGAATAAAAGACTCGGGCAAAAATAAGGGAAAATAAACACAAAAAAATGTACACCCGCTGAGTTGAAAAGCCGCATTGGACAACTCAGGCAAAAATGGGTATCCCGATGGATTGAAAACCCGAAAGGGCGATCCATGCAAAATAAGGGAATAAGCGAACAACTGCATTCTGAATTCGTCTGTATCACCTACAACTTGGTAAGCTTCAAAAGGATCGAGCTTCAATCAGAATCAACTTTCTCCAGAAAGCAAGACGAGAAGAAAGTCAAAAGTCATACGAGTCATAGCGGAAGAGGAAGCTCCCTAAAGCGTCATCGACACTGCCAGCATTTTGTTTCTCAATTTGTAACAATCTCCTCATTTCAGGGGATATGTTCCTTTGACTGTATCTCGCCAATCCAGGGCATATGAATTAATAAAATCAGATTTTCAGTCATGTCTCGTTTTATACATTTTATCTGCAAAAAATGTCTGATGTCTTAAAAGAAAAAAACTGATTGCATAAGTACAGATGTCCTTCTCTAAGAAAATAAAGAAACATGCTTGCAGGGAATATACTTACTCTCGAAAATGTTTAACTCCTGTGACGGGATCCAGTAAGGGATACCTCGGGACCATTTATGCGTTTCCTCATCTTTGCAGGATTGCAGGTATCCAGAGCACAACTTAGGGCACGAAAGCTTCGCCCTCAGCAAGCTGGCAGATCATTGTCAATTCGGTCTATCTTCCACGTGGCACTGGGAGGTGCCCATTTCCCCAGCAAAGTTGCCAAATCAACATACACTCAATCTCAACATCTGAAAGGCTCCATCCCCAGCTGAGTTGCCTCTCATTACTTTCCCCAGCTGAGTGGCCAACAACTCTCCCAGCCGTGATACCAATCATTCCTCCTCAGCAGAATGCAAGAATCAGGGAATCATATCCCCACAGAATCCTCAGCCTCTATTCAGAAGAGCAGCGCACGAAGGAAATCACAACAGAGTGAAGAAAGCTTCTACAAACCCCAGCTGGGTCTCTCATATTACAAGGATATGTCAATCAGTGACCTACATCCTCAAGCAGATATCATCTTATTAGATCTACCAATGATCTTATCCCCAGCTGGGATGTCCATTTCAAGCAGATCGGCCAGAGATCTTCATGGCAACGGGATCCGAATCCCGGTTTGATATCTTTGCAAAATCATGGCATTTGCATCATAATATCCCCTCAGAGCGTAGCATTTCGTCTAATACGGAGCATTACGGCAAAAAATCAAACGCATAGCATAATCATTAGCCATGTTCTGAACTAACACTTGTGAATAATGACAGTTTATCAATGTACAGAAAAATCCCCACCAGAGTCCCCGGCAAAAGCAGCTGCCTCACAAACACCAGTATATACTCCTTTTGACACCCGTCCGTGTCATATCCCAGCAGAAGGCCAAAGACATCCTCTTTGCACTCACTTGTATATTCATTTTCCTGACACCCGTCCGTGTCATTTCCCCAGCGCAGTCGCTTATACTTCTACAACCCATGTACTTGTTAGTATTATCATACTTTGACACTCGTCCGTGTCACTCTCCCCAGCAGATAAATACTCATCTATACAATACTCATGCCCACTACTCATACTACTCATACTTATACAGATACTCGTCCGTATTTTGTATACACCATCACTCATCTCCCCACAGATTCGACAATAGTCCTTGTTCTTTGTTAACCAGTTGGTACTCGTTCGTATCATCATCTCAGAACATTGCGTCTAATGTTTGTTTCTACATGATACTCGTCCGTATCATAGTCTTAAGGATGCTCGTCCGCATCTTTAACCCATACACTGTGTCAAACATTTTTGTCTTCTTGAATATAGACACTCGTCCGTGTTTACTACTCCCCAGAAGAGCCCCTTCAGATTCAACACTCGTCCGTGTTCTTTGTTAACCCGTTGATGCTCGTCCGTATCATCATCTCTGAACATGTGTCAGTTTGTTTCTACATGATACTCGTCCGTATCATAGTCTAAGGATGCTCGTCCGCGTCTTTAATCTATACACAATACCAAACACTTATACTTTCCTTTCTTGGTTGTGAACGCCCGTCCGTGTTCACTATATCCCCAGTAGATCGCCAACAAAACAAATTTTCCTTCTTATCTAACACTCGTCCTGTGTTATGATAAACCCTGAGAGCAGCCGTCCCCTGCTGAGTGGTCGTCCTCCACTTCTTGATGGTCATCCTCCATCATGCTCATCCGATGGCCGTCCCCATCGTCGATATTTAGCAGCCGTACCCTGCCAGGTGATCGTCCTTCACCTTTTTGATGATCGTCCTTCATCACCCCCAGTGGAGTCTCTATTCGTTAGAACCCCTTCCTATCTGACATTCGTCCTATGTCGTGGTATTTTTAGCAGCCGTCCCCTGCTAGGTGATCGTCCTTCACCTCTTGATGATCGTCCTTCATCATTCTATCTGATGGCCGTCCCCATCATTGACCTTTTATCCGGCATTCGTCCTATGTCGCGATATTTTCGGCAGCCGTACCCTGCCAGGTGGTCGTCCTCCACCTTAGATGACCGTCCCTCATCTTACCCCCAACAGAGCAGCCGTCCCCTTCTAGGTGATTGTCCTTCACCTTTGATGACCGTACCTCATCATCTGTTTATTTCATTTATTCTTTAACCCGATGGCCGTCCCCATCATGGTCCCTTTTCTTTTTAAACCCGATGGCCGTCCCCATCGTTGGTTACTTTACCTTTATGAACTTGATGGCCGTCCCCGTCATGTTTCATTAATCCCCAGAGAATTTTACAGCTTTATCTTGATGGCCGTCCCCATCATAATTCTTTTATCCCCAGCATGTCGGTCGTCCCCGTCATTGCTTTATTTTCCGCACTTTTCCCAGCATGTCGGCCGTCCCCGTCATTGCTCTTTACCCAGCAGTCGTCCTCTGCTCGACGGTCGTCCTCCGTCGCCCGCACTTTACAATATACTTTATTTTCCTTTACAATCTATATCCTTTTTCTTCTTCATCCTGTGAGTGCAAATTTTGGACTGTCTTTGGTATTCAACCACAAGTTATCTTGTTTGCCTGTTAAGCCGTCGCTTACATCCTGCACAGCTAACTCATGTTTGAATAGGGGCAGCTGTAAACACCCCAAATTTGCCCTCACCCATCTACACCATGGCTTATGATCATTTCATATGCATAAACACAATCATAACATCTCATACCACAATTTTGAGTCTTTGCATTGGTTCTAAGTCATCTGCATCTAGGGTTTGTGATCTGAGCAATCCAAGAGCTTCTTGAGCCACTCCAAAGGTCATCAATCATTTCAAGGGGGTCCATGTGTGTTCAAGAATCATATTATATCCTCTCAAAGTCAAGAATGCCAAAGAATCACAAGAACTGGGTTTGGTATGGAAGCAGAGCCAGGATTGACTGCACAGTTGACTGAAAATTAGGGTTTTGGTTTCAGAGGCCATAACACCATTTTTTTTTGTCATTCTTGTTTCCATTGGTCTCTATATGGTATAGGGAGTATGCATATCAATTTTCATGAAGAAATTCCATGGGGAAGTCATCTGATCAAGAGTTGACTTTTCAGACAAGTCAGTGCAAAATCAGGGCATCTGAGGCCCCCAATGACCCAACCAATGGTTGATCTTCATCATTTTGAGTGTATATGATCTTTATTTGATCATGGAAGAAGGTTGAAGTTCACAAAAATCAAGAATTTGGAGTTTTTGCAAATGTTGACTTTTTGGGCATGGTTGACTTTTCAAGAATGCTTCATTTTAGGTCATTTTTCAAGCCTTGATTCTTGATCCAAAAATGCTTCAAATGGAAAAACTTTGATCATGAAAGTTGTAGATCTCATCTTTCCCTTTTCAAAAATTACAAGAACATGATCAAACTCTTCTTGGATCAAAAGTTATGGTGTGTTAAAGTTGGCTAAAATCATTGATTTTCAAGGCATGCTTCAAATGGGAATTTTGCAAAATCATGAACCAAAGCCAATTGTGACCTCTAATTCATTTCAAACCAGTATGCAAACATTCTCTAAGTCATAAAATTCAGATTTGAACCAAGAATGCCCATGGTTATGGTTCATGTAACAAGACTTTTCTCATAAAGTTTCAAAAAGCAACAAGTTGCAAAACCACTCATTTCTCTTCACCAACTTGCAGCATTGGCTGCTGGACCAAGCTAGCCCTTTCCCCTCATTTTGCTGCGCATAGCCCATGCCTTGTACCAAGCCTAGATCATGAGCCATGCTTGCCTTACACAAAGATTTGACTTTTTGCAAAAGCAACTTACCAATCACTATAGGCCAGGTCACATCATCTGACCTATAGGATTAAAATACATTATCATTTTGCAAGCCATTTCATGTACAAGGCAAGGCTGAAACACTTCATACATTCATATTCACAAAACACACCCCAGCTGCATAAGCCTTCGAATCTCTCTGCCCAGCCTTCAAACACTAAAACCATTTTCACCATTCAACTCACCCTACTTCATAGGCCCAAAACCACCAAGAGCCAGGCCTGAAACAAGCAAGAACACCCCACTGCCATTCTTCACCACAACTTGCAGTTCCATTCGAATCTCTCTCCCTAGCTCACAAACATCAAAACAAACACCACAGACCTTCTCCATTCATTGTTCTGATCATATAGAACCCATCACAATGACCTGAAACTGCCTGAAGCTCCATTGCCATTTCTGACTGAGTTTGAGCAGAAGCTATCGAAACTCATCAACCAGCCAACATAAATTGTTCTAAAGTATTCAAACACCATCAGGAGGTCCTAAGGAGTGGATTGCATTGAAGGGAGTGGCCAGGAAGTCATCAGGTTGAAAGCTCCAAATCTCAGGTAGCTTGAAAATTATTTTTCCAGAAATTATTTTTCATGTTATAAACTTGTTCCTTATGTTTCACTGAGCATCCTGGTGTTTTTAGTTTTTGAAATGGTGCTGGAATGAGAGTTTAATTGCTCTCTGAAGCTTGCGTGCCCTAGTTTTTATTTTCTTCGATTCAGCTTAGTTAGGAAAAAGAAATTTGTTTTGAGTGAGGGTTTTGGTTCGTGAGTGTGTAAGGATCATTTCCCAACCTTTAGATTTCATTTTTTGTTACGATTTGAGGGGTTTTGGGGATTTTCAGGGGAGTTGCTCGCCGGAGAAGACGACCGGAAGTCTTCTCCGGCAGCCTGAATGTGATTAGGGTTAAGTGTCATTAATTAACGAACTTTGAATCTGGTCCCTTGGATGGACTCTCCCGCGCGTGGATGGATGGCTGGGATGAGTCATTAGAAGCCCTAATCTTGTTTATCCTTTTAATTGTTGTTTAATTAATTCATAAATATTAATTAGCCAGATTTGAATTTGGGCCCTTGGATCTGGCGCGCAGTCAACCAGACCAAGCCCAGATCAAATCCTAGCCCTCCCTTCTGTTTACTTTCATTTTTATTTGTTTTAATTTCATTTTATTTCATTTAACTTGCACAATTTATTTAAAATAGTAAAAATATTTTAAAAATTATGAAACTTTTTGTCAAGAGTTTCATTAATTTTTAAAACCCAAAAATATTTTTATTTTCATTTTTAGTATTAAAAAAGTATTTTTAAATATTTAACAGATTATTTTTAATTGATTAATGAAAATTAATTTATTAAAAATACTTTTAAGTATTTAAAAATCACCAAAAAATTCATGAATTGTTCTAAGACATTTAGAAACATTGTCCAACCTTCAAACCAAATTTCTTTTTTGATCTTGATGCATTTTGAGAATTTTTCATTGAATTAAATCATATTTTGTGCATTATTTTGATCATAAGTTCAAAAAAAATCATTTCTGCCTATTTGAGAAGAGTTGGACATTGATTCTTTTTGCTTTGTTTTGTGTTTGGCATGTAGTTTCTAGGGTAAAATGGCCATGATTTGATTCCTCATTTTCAATTTGTTTGGTATTTCTTTTGTTTAGGAACCCTAAAAACCCTAATAACTTAGAAAAATCATAACTTGAGATTGGTTAAGAGTTGAGACCTCCCCTTTGGACATTGGTTTAGTATAGGTTTAGGGTTTCTTTGGGTGGCATTTTCCATTTTTTATATTAGGTTTTGCTTCTGTTTTTGGTTTTTGTTTGTTGATTGATCCATAAACCCTAATTTGGGCTTTCATTTGCATACCTCTTGCATTCTCTTGCATAACATGACTTGTCATGACATTTCAAGCATTCATGTGATTCATTTAACATCATAAGACATGTAGAAAGTATGTTTGATCATTGCATTACATATTTGCTATGTCATTTGCCTTATATGCTTCATAACATTTCATGCTTGTTCATGCTCCTTAGCTTGCATCATTTGCATCCATGATCTTGTATGAACATCTCCATGCCTTGCCTCATGTTTGCAGCACCTCATAACATCATTATCATCATCAATATGCTTCTGGTTTTGTTTAGCATCATACCATTTCATCCCATCTAGCATTGCATTGCATTTCTTTCTAACATTTCAGGTGGTAAGTAAACTTGAGAAGTGGATTTGCCTTCACTTCTCATAACTTTTCTTTTCATCTCTCTTGCATCCATTGCTGCATTCTTATATGTGTTTGAGTTTGAGCTTGCTCATTCTTCTTCCTCCCACTTTCTTTCTTCAAGTGACTTGACTTCTTGAATGAAGCAAGTCACTTTGCTTCTCTTGATCCTCTCATCTGCTTCCTGGTGGTTCTCTTTGAAGATTGTTCTTGAACACCTCACAAACCTTAGGGACAACCAAGCATGACAATGATTAGGGTTTTGATTATTCTCCCCTCTTAGTTTTACCTTTGTGTCTCTTTTGAGTCTTCTCTTCTCATCTCATAATCAGGGACTAAACCCTAAAGGCTTTAAAGCTTTGTGATTAAGCTTATGCCTGCATCCTTCTCTTAGGATGGAGTGTATAACTTTAATCCTAAGTGTTAAACCCTTAATGTGTTTAAATCTCTCAATCAATTCACATAATAACCATCAAGACATCACACTTGTAACTTGGGCCTTGCATTAGGGTTCTAATTCTTCCTTAATTGGTTAAGAAGGACTAACCCTAGTGTTAATGGACAAGTCCCCCTCAAGTTGTCTTACAAATCATAAAAATCACCTCATCATCATATCATTAAGTAAAATCCACTTAATCAAAGGCTTGTTTTGTCATGAGTTTAATCCCTAATCATGGATTAAGTTGAGGAGTTTTCCTCAGCTTAAACATTCTCATCTATTATCCTTCTATTAGGATGGTGTAATGAGTCTGTTTAATCCTTGATTATGGCTTAACCTCATTACTTAACACTAAACAAAACACCAAAAACATCTAATTAATCTCAAGTAGGTCAATGATCTTAATCCTACACCAAAGGTGATTAAGTGTGAGAATCTGACTTCACACTTAAGGTATTCTCATTACCCCTAATCAGAGGGAAGATGTGATGAGTTTACTAACCCATTGGTTTAGGCTTAAGCTCATTAACTTATGACAAATTCTCAAAAGCAATAAAAGACTGAAAACTCAAAAACAAACAATAATCGTCTCCTCCGGGATTCTTTTCTCATCACCTTCACTCATAAACGGGAACTTGCTTCTTCCGTCTAATGCAAGACAGTTTGCACCTGAGCCAGACAGGTCATACACTTGAGCATAGGCAAGTAAGCAGTTCACAAGTCAACTCATCTTTTAGTCTCTTTGGGTCGAACTACGGTGTTCTGACTTCCTCATTGCACGAGAGGATACGTAGGCATAACTTAACAGTTATCGAACAAAAGTCTCTGTATATTCCCCCTCCTTCTAGCTTCATTCTTTAGCCTCATTATCTTGAGCAATTCATTCTCATTCTTACACTGTACATTCATATCACTTATACACTATACACTGACACCTGTACATTCTTTTTCCAGCTATTGTGTACACAGATTGCACTGACACTACCCCTTTAAAACACAAATCTTTTAAGCGTGGATCTCGTCGAGTACGACGGACAATCTGGGTGCTAATACCTTCCCAGGTTGTAACCAACCCCCTTTCTCAGTCTCTCTGGTTCGCAACCGTCTTATCCATCTTTTTCTAGGTCTATGCAGCATTACCTTTCCTCCGGGATAAAAATGCCTAGCTGGCGACTCTATTCATTCTCCAGTGAGTTCACGGCTGTGTGTTCTCACTGTTCCCTTCGCCGACCGTTCGCGTCTGTACCTTCATCTGATCCGTTTTCATTTGTCGGGAGCGACACAAGATCAATCCAAACCAATTTTATCCTATTAACTACATGCTATACAAGATGCAAGGCAAAAAGAATCATTATCCAACTCTCAATGGTTAGGCAGAAAGGAATTTTTGAAGTTTGAAGCAAAATATTGCCTAAAAATGAAATTAAATCCAATGAAAATGATCAAAAGGCATCAAGTACAAAAAAGAAATTTGGTTTGAGAGTTGGACAATGTTTCTAAATGTTTTTAGATGCTATGTGAATTTTTTTGTGATTTTTAAATACTTAAATGTATTTTTAATTAATTAATTTTCATTAACTAATTAAAAATAATCATTTAAATGATTTAAAAATAATTTTTAATGCAAAAAATAAAAATAAAAATATTTTTGTATTCTGAAAATTCATGAAACCCTTGACAACAATTTTCATAATTTTTAAATGATTCTAGCTATTTTAAAATAAATATGCAAAACAAATAAGAAAAATATGAAAATAAGTGAATTTAATGGAAAAGTCAAGCAATCCAAAGGATGAGATTCAAAGTCAGAGGGCGGGAGTTGACTGGCGCCAGATCTTGTGGCTGAAATTCAAACTGAGTGGATTAATTTAAAAAAAACCTAATTAATTAACTAATGACGTGGATTAGGGCTTAAGTGAAACCATCCTGGCCATCTGTTTGCGCGCGGGTCAATGGAAGTCAACCAAATCTAAGGCCTATATTCAAACTGAACCCTAAACCTAATTAAGACACTAATGACTTTTAGGTGGCCGGAGAAGACTTCCGGTCATCTTCTCCGGCCAGACCCTCACCTGAAAGTTGCCAACTTCTTCCCTATGCACTTTCTGGAGCTCTAAAGCTCCAGATTCACTCCTCTCACTCCCCTAAGATCAAATCCAACCCCAAACTTCATTTCTTTTCACCCAAAATCAAGATTCGAAGAAAACATCAAAAATGGCAAAAATTTCAGAAGCTCAGTAAATACTCATCTTTCCACCATTTTCAAAAATACAAAGTTCAGTGCACTCAGGGGAACATGCTTAATCATTTAATAACTTAAAACAAAGCTTCTGGAAAAATGAATTTCAGTGGCTACCTGAGTTGAAGCTTTTAGTCCAGGAGCCTTTTGACCAGTTCCTTGCTTCCAATCAACTCTACTGACCTCCCTCAAGTGTTTGCAAAGCTTGTTTGGAGTTTATTTTGGCTGGTTTGTGAGATTGATGGAGTTCTGTTCAGAGAGGGGAAGAAATCGTGTTTTGTTTGTGTGAGGGTTTTGGCTGTTTCAATGGTTGGTTTGTGGTCAGTGAGTCATCTTGAGATCAATGGTGAAGTTGGTTTGAAGATTGGTTGAGTGAGCTGAGAGATTCGAAAGGTTTTGCAAGTTGGAGGATTTTTGATAACTATGGCAATCTGTGGTTTCAGCTTGTGTTGTTGTGTGTTATGGCTTGGGTTTGATCCACATATCAACTTGTGATAGGTCTGTGGAGTTGTTGTGCCCTATTGTGATTGGTATGGGTCTTTATGCAAAAAGTCAAGCTTTGTGTAAGAGAGGTATGGGTCAATGGTATGCCAAGGACAATAGGGGTGTCCTGCGCAACAAGGAATGAGGAGGGCCATGGGATCAGTTTTGAAGCCAATTCACAAGTGGACTAGGGTTTGTATGATGTTTTGCAACTTTGTGACTTTTTGCCCCTTTTGTGATTTCTTGATCTACAAGTCATGAAAATGGACAAACTCTTGGTGCATTCTGAATTTTAGGCCTTAGTTCATGTTTGTACAAAGATTAAAAGTCACTTTGAGGTCTCATTTCACCTTGGCAAGGGATTTTGCAACTTTGCCTCTTTGGTACATAACTTGAAATTATGTGATTTTTCTTAACTTTGACAAGCCATAAATTTTGATCCAAAATGAATTAGAATGAGTTCTTGTACTTTTTGAAAAGGGAAAGATCCATTCTACAACTTTCATGACCAAAGTTTTCTCATTTGAAGCATTTTTGAATAAAAAAGAAAGGGTTGAAAAAGTTTCCCAAAATGGCAAGTTTACATTACAAGTCATTTTCCCAAAAAGGAAACTTTGCAAATGGCTTGAAATTCTTCAATTTTGTGAACTTCAAACATCTTCTATGATCAAATAAAGATCATACACATTCAAAATGATGAAGAACACCCTTTGGTTGGGTCATTGGGGGCCTCAGATGCCCTGATTTTACACTGATTTGCTTAAGAAGTCAACTCTTGATCAGATGCCTTCCCCATGGAATTTCTTCATGAAAATTGATATGCATGATCCCTATACCATATAGAGACCAATAGAAACAAGAATGACCAAAAAATTGGAGTTATGGCCTTTGAAACCAAAACCCTAACTCTAGGTCATCTGTGCAGTTAAGCCTGGCTCTGCTTCCATGCCTTTCTCAGTTCTTGTGATCATTTGAATTCCTTGACTTTGTGAGGATACAATATGATGTTTGAACATACATGGACCCCTTTGAAGTGATTGATGACCTTTGGAGTGTCCCAAATGGCTCTTGGATTGCTCAGATCACAAACCCTAGATGCAGATGACTTAGAACCAATGCAGTGAATCAAAAATGCAGTATGAGATGCTATGATTGAATTTATGCGAATGATAAGATCACAAGCCATGGTGTGAATGGGTGAGGGCAAATTTGGGGTGTTTACAGTAACCTACCCCCTTACTCAGTTTCTTTGGTTCGCAATCGTCTTATCCATATCTTTCTAGGTTTATGCAGCATTACCTTTCCTTCGGGATAAAAATGCCTAGCTAGCGAATCTATTCAACCTCAACCTCCAACATCACTGATAGTTCGTGTTTGCACCGGTATGAAAATCCGGGGAGCGACACCTTGCACCTGAATGGGAAGGATTCCTTTCAGGCCCCCAAAGATCAGCATGGTATTCATCAAGGGATCCATGTGTTCTTTGTTTACCTCTGTTAAACTTCACCCTACAGGATTTACCAAATACACAAGGTTCACAAAACTGCAACTTCTCGACTTTGTCACCACCAAGCAGGTTCTCTTGAGTCACCACTTGAAACCACAAGAACATCAGATGATTCAAAATCATCTTGAATAATGGTTGTGTTGCCATTATCCTTACCACCATGATCTTTCAGGCATTAAGGGAACACCTTTCGAATGTGACCCTCTTTCTTACAATGATATCATCGAACACCAGATGCTTCACCACCATAAGACTTCTACTGAATTTTACCCTTCTTCTTGTCGAACTTTCCATCCTTTCGCAAGAATTTTTCCTTAACGGCCAAATTGTCACCAACCGTCGAAGGTTTATACTCCTTTCATTCGTTCAAGTCCTTAGAGTACAAGGAAGATTGAATATCTTCAAAGGTCAAAGACTCTCTTCCATACAAGAGGGTTTCTTTGGAGTGAACATGTGTTTTGGGAAAAACGCATAACAACAAAAACGCTTGATCTTCATTGTCGCTCCCTGGATTTCCATCCTGGTACAAACGTGAAAGTGGCGCGGAAAAGAGGTAGAGTCGCCAGCCAGACATTTTTATCCCGAAGGGACGGGAATGGTAATGTTGCACAGACCGGAGAAAAGAAAAGGAATGACAGAGGTCCTGCAAACCAAAGAGACGGGGTTCGAGAGTCGGTTACGACCTGGGAAGGTATTAGCACCCCAGATCGTCCTCCGTACCCGACAGGATCCACGCTTGCAAAGGAACTGTTTCAAAGTGTGTAAGAATGAAAGTTGCTACAAAAAGAAAGACTGGAACTGGATAAAAGAAAAGAAAGGAAAAGGGGGAAATGTAGGGAAAATAAAAGAGTATGCTTGAACGGGCCCTACCTTGCTGCATACGTACCTCATCTGGACATAAGGATCAGAGTCGTCGTAGTTCCCCTAACTAGGGGTGGAAAAGGTTGTTTGTGTCTTAAGGCTTAAACTGCCTATGTCAATGCTCGGGTGTTTCAGGCTCAAACGACGAGTGCGTTACCGTCTTGCAAGATGACAAGTAGGATAAAGTTCGCACGAAAAGAGTGAAGGTGATGAGAAGAGAAGTCCCGAAGGAGAAACGCTTATTGTTTGTCCAGTGTTTTTTATTAGTTTTCTGCTTTGAGGTTTGCATAGGTAAGTGTACCTAAGTCTTACTCAATGGGATTTGTACTTCTTACATCATCCCGAAATGGAATGCGCAAGAGGCATACCGAGCTATGGAGGAAATCCCCAAATCTAGTCCCATTAGTGAAGGCTAAGACACACTGACCTACTGGCATTTATTAAGTGTTTTTGTTGTTTTTGGTTAAGAAGTGTTTTTTATGTTTTCTTTATGAAGTAATCTCATGCTAAGACCTATCTACCACGAGGGATATCCTACACCTCGCCCTGAAACGGAATGCGTGCAAGTATCTCATAGCAAAGTCTAGTGTCACATGAGAAGACTCATCATTTATTAATGTGACTTAAAGTTAAGTTTGAAGATGAGAAGAGAGAGCACCAAAAGGATCTCAAAGGTAAAAATCTAATGGGGAAAGACTAATCCTAATATTAACATGCATGGGAGTCCTAGGTTAGTGTGGTTTGGAGTCTATCCTAATGAAGAAGAAAAGGAAAAGAAGAAGAAAAAAGGAGCGGAAAACGCTAGAAGACAACATACTTCTCTAAAGAAGTTAAGTTGTTTCTAAGAGGGGAGAGATGAAGTTAATAACAAGATGGCATAAGGCACATCACAAAGACAAATGAGAAAGCACAAATAAAGGATGAGATAAAGACTTGAAATGTGGATATCAACCACACTTCACTTACCATGAGCTCCTACAAAACAAAGGTTAGTGAACCACATAAGCATACGATGAAAATAAGAATATTCAAACAATGTTCAAGCCAAAAACGAAGGTCACAAACCAACCACAATCAACAAAGTCAGAATCTAAACCCTAGAGGTTACTTATAACAACTACCAAGCAAACCTAATAGGATGACATAAATGCCTTCCTCAAACTAGGTTAGAAAGAGGGAAAAACGAGGCACGAAAAGCTACCTAAGAAGCAAGGCACCAAACAAATACCAAAGGTCATGAGAAAATTAAGAAATTAAATCTCTAAATTCAACAACTAGTAGCAAACATAGTGTCAAAATAGCTCTCAAAAATTCACAACGAAACTCCACCAAATAATCACACAAAGTCGCTTAAAAACAAATAAAGAGATCGCACAAACACAACTCTTAAAACTATGGATAAAATGAAATTAAAAATATAACAAAAATATTTGTATGTACTTTTTTGAGTCTATGAAATAATGCAAAAAGAACAGAATCAAAATGTTGCATGAGATGAAAGAAATAAAATATACAAGTTAATGTGTTAACATGGAGATTAAATAAAAAATAAATTAAAAGAAAATAGAAATAAAAAAGAGAAATTAATAAAATAAGAAAATAAAAGTATGAAAAATTTCTAAAATGAGTTATAAAACTAAAATATTTTTTATGGAATTTTCTAAAATATTTTAGTATTTTAAATGAATTAAAATGAAATTTTAATGAAAAAAAAATTAAAAAAAAACAAAAACAAGGGGAGGGGTGCATCTAGTAATAAAAATTGTTAAAAAAACTAAGATGGGCCGTAAAGGGGGTGCTGGTAGCAAGGCCTGAAGGCCCAAAGCGCATGAAAGAGAAGGAGCATACTGTGAAGTGTCGGTCAACAGGTTGACTGCGTGGGAAACGTTGGATCTAGGTCTTCTCCAAAGTAAGATCATCTAATGGCCATGAGCGTAAGGTGTACGGTATCACAGTGGGTGTTTGCGTATGGAATAAAATGGGAGGGGTCCTATCGAACGGTGACAAGTGTCACCGTCAGTATGGAGGGGAATCGCAAAAGCCTGCCACCTTATCTCGAAATCTCTGCAACTTTATCTCTTTTTATCCTATACCTTATCAATATCTCTTAACAATTCTTTATGATATTTTTTTAAATTCTCATTAAACCATATTCTTTTTAATATATCACAAACTGAAAAAGAAAACAAAAAAAAAATGGAAGACGCAACTTCCGCCTCTCTCTCATACTACCATGTTCATTATTCTTCCAAGCCAAAAAACCGTCGGCGCCGTCAACTCCATTCATCTCGCCGGAGACCGCCGGACAACAACCCCAACATAAAATCCTCACCACTCTTCACACTTAACTCGAATCACGAAGCCTTAACCTAACGAGCAAAATCGGACCAAGCAGCAACAAGAACTAACAGCAAGCACGCGATTGAGTTTGAACGATTACCTACCAGAGATAGTCCGGTGCTCCTTTGAATTGACGGAGACGGAAAGAAAACCATAGGTGATGATTAACGGTGACGATGCGATGCCGATGAGCGATGCAATTCCGAAGAGTGAGGAGATCGATGAAGAAGAGGATGAATGGAAAGATGTTGATGAAGGTAAGTTGAATCCGTGTGAGATTGATGAAGAGTTATGAAGCTATTGAATGATGTGTTTACGTGTTGATGAAGAATATATCACTTCATTTTTGCTGTTGCTGGTGAAGAAGGATGTGATTGATGGTGCAGGTTAATCGAAAATGATGAAATGACGTCGCTGATTGATGAAGATTTGAGCAATCGTGATGAAGCTCGTCCTTGAGGGTGATGAACAACGAAATCTTCCTTATGTGATATCATGAAGAATGGTTTACAAATCTTTGTGATGATAAAGAAAGGAGATCATGATTATCAGTGAGGATGAAGCTTTTTCTTGGTGAGAGAAGAGAATGATTTTTTGTGATGAAGAAAACATGAGATTCAATTTTTTGATGAGGCATGATTTTTGTTAACTGATGAAATGCAGTTTTCGTGATGAAGAAAAGACTAAATTCTTTTTTTTGTTTTTTTTTTCCGAATTTTGTTATTCTATCATGATGTGAAGAATGATTTTTCTGTAACAAACTTTTTTCTTTCTCAATCTGTTATCACTTATTTTGTTATTTTTTCTAAGTTTGTTATTTTTTCCCTTCCAAAAGAATGAATCCCCATTCCGTTATTATTATCATTTTTTGCTTGTTTTTTCCTCATTGAATTTTTTAGTTGCTCCATGTGATACTAGTAAATGCGTTGTCTGTTGCGGTTGGATTATTAGCTGGGTTTTGCTTCGGCTTGATGTGTGTAAGTTTGCTGACGTGTGAATTCTTTATGTTTGTTTTCCTCTAGCGTTTTGCATGTTGGTTGTTGCATTTCGATACATGGCTCTTGCGTTGAAGTGCTACTTGGAGTGTAGGTTATATGGCTATGATTGGCTGATGGGAAAATCACATGTGATGCTAGCTGATGAAATTGGGTCTGTAAAAGTGAGTGATGAAAAAGTCACGTGGTAGTCTTGTTGGTAGTCTTGGACTTAGGAAAACAAATATAATTGGGTTTAAAATTGATGGAAAAAAAGGACACTAAAAGATTAAAATGGATATTTGGATCAGAATAGAAAATATGACAAAGATAGAAAAGGTGATGTGTATATAAATTCCTAAAAATATAATATGAATTAAAAAAAGATTAATGAAGTTGAATAAAAAAAGAAAATGTGGACTATGACTCATGATTAAAAACAAAACTAGAAAAATGGATATGATTTAGAAATAAATGTAAAAAAGAAGGAAAAAATATGGGAATGAATTATAATTGGTTTAATGGATTATTGGACAAAATGGTTTAGAAACGGATATGGAATTTGGTATTTTGTGGAACGGACCAATTACCACCAACATGCACATAGCCAAGAAATCTTGATTTATCAATTCACTCAACCCAAAACCAATCTCGCATTGCTTCCACAAAAACCACCAACCTTCTGGATAAATCACCATCTAAGGATCATCATGATCAGCCTGAATCCTTGAATCCAAAACCATCACGTGAACCATTGCCTGCACACAACAGACTTTGAAACACATCGCCTGAAAAATAACCACAAGCAGATGACTTGCAGTTGAAATAATCCCTCGATAGTTTGACCAAGACTAGGTCAAATATCCCTCTGAATCGAATTGCAATCTGAACAACCATACTTGAAGCGAAATCACTGCCAGGTCTATGCAATGTTATGTACGTTATGCTTCATATTTCTTTGCTAATGATGCAGTACGAAATATGAGAATGATATGCTAAATGCTATGAAAAATAGAGGGTATATTTGGGGTGTTACAGCTGCCCCTATTCAAACATCTATTAATCTGAAAAGGACGAAAGCTCCTGCTGTCGGCCGTTCGAGATGAACTGTGGTTGAATACTAAGAATAAACCTAAAAATTGCACTCTGATGGAGAACCAAAAGAAATGAGAAATAAACCCAACCAAAGAAGACCTACCACAAACCCTGGTAAGGTGGCAAGTAACCAGTAACCAAGAAATGTCTTTTAAACAATGCCAGGAGACTACTGGCTTTCCACAACAATGGTGGACTTTAGTGGCGTTGCAATATCGAGCGATTTGCAAACCATACAAGATCAAGCGATCTGCTAAGGAAATGGTATCAAGTGATCCATAACCAGGAAGACGAGCACGTAATATCAAGTGATTTACGACTCAAACAACGAGGAGTAATATACAACGATTTACAACTCAAACAAGATCAAGCGATCCGCTAAGGAAATGGTATCGAGCGATCCATAATCGGGTCCTTTGACACAGGACAAAGCGGTCAATAGGATTAGTCCGTTGACACTGGACAATGCGATCAAACCAAGATTTGATTCAAGAAAAGAGTAACAACTCTGCAGGGGAATATCATTTAGTGACATCTTTCATTTTCTGAACCAGTTGACTGCTTGAAGATCAATCCAAGAGGATTTTACAGAAAACATGGCATCTGAAACGCTTCAGTGTTTTCAAACTCTTAGAGATTCTTCGAATCTTGACATAACTGCCCCATATTACATGGACTGTGGAAGAATTTGTCTCACGAGGGTTCATGAAAAACCTTATATCCCATATGAAATATTACGCATCGTGTTCTGAACCCTGGATAGGTTTATAAATTGTCAAGAGGGAAGAACACCTTGTACTTATGAAGAAACTTCAATCTCGCTTTCGAATTCAGCCTGAAACTGTTACCTGTAAGCAAAAGGATATGCACATCTGTCCCGGGTAAAAATGAACCAAGTATGGTTGAACCAGGATGATATGATTGATTTTTTTCTTTGTTTTTATGACAAACTCACTGGGTATCAACTCAAGGGTTGAAGAAGTGAAAAATATGATATCGACGCAAGGGTCGCAAGAAATGGCAATATCAACTCAAGGGTCGAGGTAACAAAGGTGACAACATCGACTCAAAGGTCGAGAAAATGAAGGCAATGATATCGACTCAAGGGCCGAGAAAACAAAGACAACAATATCGACTCGAGGGCCGAGGCAACAAAGACAACAATATCGACTTGAGGGTCGAGGGAATAAAGCAACAATATCGACTCAAAGGCCGAGGAAAATAAAGTAATAATATTGACTCGAGGGTCGAGGAAACAAAGAAATATCGACTCGAGGGCCAAGGAGAACAAATCAACATCAACTCGAGGGTTGCGGAAACGATAATGACAATATCGACTCAAGGGTCGACAAAACAAAGGCAATGATATCGACTCAAGGGTCGAGGGAATATAAGCAATGGCATCAACTCAAAGGTCGAGAAACAAGGGTAATGGTATCGACTCGAGGGTCGAGAAACAGAAGCGATGATATCGACTTAAGGGCCGAAGAAAACACCAATATCGACTCAAGGGCCGAAGAAAACACCAATATCGACTCAAGGGCCAAAGAAAACCAAGGCGAAGTTTGCCACACTCAACTAAAGTGAGAGGTTGGATGCATATAGATGCCAACTGGTCATGGTTGAAGAGATGCCAACACAGGTTGAACTTTAACCTTGAAGATGCCAATGACTACTGGACTTTAGTCGTGTAGGATGATCCGATAAAGAAACCATGACGATTGAGGAGAAATTCTCTGATCAGCGAAACACGCTTCCCGCTCCCTATTGGGATCAATCATCAGACGTTCATTCTGGGAACTGCCTTACATATTGTAAGATTGTATCAATAGGATTTTACAGAAAACCTGGAATCCGAAATGCTTCAGTGTTTTCAAACTCTTGAATATCTCGAAGTAACGACCTCAAAATGTATGGTCCATGAAGGAATTTTCCCCAAGATCTTGCTTCATCATGAGATGTTATGTCCCAGTATTCTGAACCTTGGGTAGGTGCATATGATTAATCGTCTTCTGGAGAGAGTAACTTCTAGTTCTTCTAGGGTGACCTTCCCCAGTACGAGCCTTGCTTTGGAGAAAACGCTCAGGCTAATTGCTTTGTGAGAGATTTAAATCTTGAAGTGATTGCCCCAGTTTGGCTGGAATTTGAAGAGATTAATTGACGTTATTGCCTTGGATTGGCTGCATTTAACCCAACTGGTTGGAAAAGTCCCTATTCAATGGAGTTTCTTGGAAAAATGCCCCTTGACATGAATGTCCTTCAGAAGTTTCCTCCTTCTCAACTTGGCAAGATTAAGCTTCTAGACTGAGGTTCCATATGTGAACTTCTTTGATGCCAAACAAATGTATGCAAGCAGAAAATGTTTTATTCTGAGAATGAAAATTCTAATGCAACACATGTTAATCCAAAAGCTTTTATTAAAAAGATGTCGTAAACCTTTGTGAACGACTCACTGGTTAAGATACGACATGTATTTTTTTTTTAAGAAAACATGCACACGCAATACCAACAAAGATCTTTTAGCATAACTCATAGGAGTCAGGAACATTGTCTTGTGGTAGTACACTCTCGAATTAACCCTGCTTCAGTTAGGACTTTTGAGGGTTGTATCGTGGCTTGGTTCACGGTTATAGAAAGAAAGGATATATGCTCAAAGTTTATATGTGCCCCCCCATCTTCGTGATGTCCTTCCATTCCTATGTTCAACTAGTTTTCACAAGTGCCCACCTCTCAAAAGGGTTTTGTGATGGTTGAGGAACCAATGACTCTAACAGTTTAAGCACCACTGCGGTTGTCGGAGTAACAGTCACCCCTATTGTCTTTATCTTTATAACATGACTTGTTTTTGTTTACGGATCTTTCTTGTGTAATCCTTTTCATCTTTTCGCTTTCATTTCATTTTTTGTTTATCCCTAACTTTTGCCTGGATTGATTCTTTTGAATTTTTTTTACTTTGAAGTCCAGCGGGATGCCCTAATTTTTGCCTAAGTCACTTGTTTTCAAGTTTCGAATTAGCGGGCTTTTTTTTATTCCTTTTTTTTGAACAAATCGTGTGACACTGTTTGTCTTGATTGCTTTGTAAGGGTCATAATTGTCTCACTTTTCAGTTGATGAAGGATAACCATTGTGGGTTCCGGTCTTTGGACCTCTTTATTTGGTACAATGAAAGGTTAAGGATCCTCAGATATGCTCCTTTATGAAAGCATGAACACCTGGTCCAACTAGCTGACATCTACCCTGCCCCGGGTTAAATGTAAGGGTTGTTTTTCTTCCGAAAAGAAACTCCTACTTCAAGGCTCAAAAGGGTTAGCGAGGGTCTATCTCCCTTATATCTCCGGTGTTTGGGATTTGAAACAAAGCATGTACATCGTCAACATGGTCTTATTCAAGAGCACACAATGAGATATTTTTGCGTTTTTGTTTCGTCATTCCCCACCACAGAGTTTAAGAACAACAGTTGGTATTGCAATGCACACACAAAATTATAAGTAAAATACGAATGAATTACTTCAAGAAAAACATGTGCATTTCATTAATTAGCATTCAAGAACAAACAAAATTCATGCATGCATACATATGTTCAAACAAACATATAAGAGCTACACATGAAAATGCAGTAAAGAAACTGAGCAATGCCATTGTTAAGGAGACTTGACTCTGTCTGGACCTGTTGATCTTGAGCACTTTCAGTAGTCAGCAGCCTTTTCCTTATGGGATTTGCAGTCTTCAATCAAATGTCCACATGCCCATAAACATATTTCATTCCCAATTATTCTGACCTGAAGCTTTCGACGTTCAAACATTGACACGAGATGACTAAAGAAAAGTGTAACACTGAAATGAAATTGACACATAAGTTTGCTCGGAAAGACCTGACGATCTTCTGCCTACGTATCTCCATTGACCAAAGACCAATGAAGAATCAGAGCGACGTAGTTCCCTTTAACAGGGATGAAAATGCAGTACATAAACTAACCATCCTCATAGCCGCTCTTCAGAATCAATCTAAGAATCACCTTCACACACATCCTCAATAATTTCCTCCATAACATGAGCTGATGAACCCACATGACCAAACAAAGAATTGTTAACTTGAATGCCTTGAGGCGTCACTGAAATCAACCCAGACTCAATCAAATCCCGAACCTTATCCCTGAGAGGCTTGCATTCTTCAGCTGAATATCCTGGTGCGTTGCCATGGAATCCACATTGAACATTGGGATCCAAACTTGGTGGATATGGAAAAGGCACCGAACCCGGTTTCTTCGGCACTACCAATCCACTATCGATCAGGCATGGAAGTATCTGACTGTATGGCATTGGCAATGGATCAAAATACCTTTTTGGCCTCTTTGTGTAGTAACGACGCCTTTGCGGAGTATGCTTCTATTGGCATGGTTGCTGATGATACTGAGGAGGTTCACTATTAACGGACATCTGACATACAAATTCATAAGCTTGCTGACTCTGAGCAGTTGAAATGCATGGGTACTGTGGATAGGTCAATGGAGTTTGAGGATCTTCCCAGATTGCATCAATCACATCCTTTTCTTGTGAACTGATAAAAGATTCATTCTCATCAGTTGAGCTATCTGAAATTCCTTGGATCTTTCCCATCTTGATAAAACTCTCAATGCGTTCTCCAACTATCACTAAGTCCGAGAAGTTTGACATTCCACTGCCACTCAACCTCTCCAAGTACGGTCCCTGCAAGTTCTCTATGAAAAGATCAACCAATTATCTGTCTGATAGCGGGGGTTGAACACGAGCAGCTACTTCTCTCCATCTCTGGGCATACTCTCTGAAAGATTCACCATCTTATTGGGATAAACCTTGCAAATCCATGCGGCTAAGAGCCCTGTCAAGATTGTAGTCATACTGCTTCACAAAGGCATTGGCTAGGTCTAACCATGATTGGATACGGCTGCCCTCTAACTGCATGTACCAACTCGATGATGCCTCACTCAGACTGTATTGAAAGCAGTGAATCAGCAGTTTGTCATTATGCTCATATGAAGTCATCCTTCTGCAAAACCTCACCAAATGTTGCCTTGGAAAACTATCCCCTTTGTACTTTTCAAACTTTGGTACTTTGAACTCTGGAGGTATTACAAGTTCGTATACCAGACACATGTTCGTAGCACTTAGATCAACAACATTACGACTTTGAAGGGCTTTAATCTCTTCCTCCAACACACGAAATATTTCTTCCCTCTCAGCAATTCGTGGATCTTGGATTCTCACCACATGAATTGCCTCCTGGGAACCTGGCATAGTGAAAGCAAAACTGTGATAATCTGCAGCATCAACAGAAGAAGAATGTCCACTTCGGGCGACCAAATGCTCTCGAACATCTAGGTTCTCAACAGGAATATGTGCATGCTGAGCTTGAGCGGAATTGCGGCCATATTGCCTCACCAAAGTCATCATAGCCTCCAAAAGTTGGTCCCACTGATCTCTCGTCAACCCAACACTTGCAAACTAGCTTTGCTCTCCAGGGTCCATGATCTGTCCAAAAGTTGCTTCAAATCTGATACAAGAGCTGGAATCTCAACTGTAGATAGTGAACAAAGAACAGATGAGCCCTGCCTGCGAAACAAAAATGCAATGCAAATGCTATGAGATGCCATGTTCGGTTATTTCCGAGGAATCTACCTACTTTGATTCACATTTTGATACAGGAAAATCCAACAGCATAATTCAGATATGGGATCCTCGAAAATAACTGAACATGTATGCTAAAATGCTATGATGGCATGTATGCAACTGGAAAGCGATCGAGAACTGGTGTATGTCTGGATACGGAACACTGAGCTGAGAACCAAGTATCTGAAACCAAAGATCCTCTGAATAAGAACTCCCAGATAAGAACTCGGAACCACAGATCAAGAACTCCAGAACCATAGCAACCGGATCAGAACACATAAGACTACATTGGAAATGAGGGTATGTTTAGATCATGGGCTCATGCAAACCTGTAAACCCCTCCCAATCTCATGGGTGTGCTCCAGGTCAAACAGCACAGACTCTCAAAGCCGAATAACAATAATACGTTCACCATTTCCGAGAAATGGCTCATGACCAGATCATGGAATCTGTTTGGCATTATGTACTACTCAGGGAGGTCTCAGCGTGAGTCCGGGAAAACAAGCATCCCTTATAAATCCCCAGCTTCGAGCGCTGAAATCGAGAAACAACAGTACATTCAGCCCGTAGGATACAATACTATTGTCATATGAACAGATGATTTGGCTTAGTTCCTATAAGAGAACCAAGTCATCCTATGCGAGTCCCCAGTGGGCCCTCGGGTGCGAATGGGTTTGCCACAAAATGTGGTCTGCCACTGTCACCACTAGAGAGGGTTGTTTCCACAAAGGTTCTCAATGATCGGTCCCCAGATGCACATAACTATCAAGGTCCTATCCCGAAGTGGAGGAAATCCCCACACAAGATATTTCCAAGACGGTCGCAGTCTGGGTGTGAAGCACATCGCCACTCATCATGCCACATGTGAGTACAACGTGTCCATGCTAATCCTAGGGTGAACTCAAGCCAGGTATTTGGCTTATCTCTCAGTAACAGTATCACCCGAGTCCCACCAAACAGAAGAAATTCAGTCCAGACAGTCCAGTAATAATATGATGCATGAAAATAAAATACTGAAAACTGTAAATAAAGTTGTAAATAAACAACAGTAAAATAAACACACAACAACAAACAATCAAGACCCAACGAAACAGAAACACGCAAGCGCTAGGAGAGACTCTCAAGGGAACCAGAGATTCTGGGTAGGAAGTCCCCAACAGAGTCGCCAGCTGTCGCTCCCTGGATTTCCATCCTGGTACAAACGCGAAAGTGGCGCAAAAAAGAGGTAAAGTTGTCAGCCAGGCATTTTTATCCCGAAGGAACGGGAATGGTAATGCGCCACAAACCGAAGAAAAGAAAAGGAATGACACAGGTCCTGTGAACCAAAGAGACGAGGTTCAGGAGTCGGTTACGATCTGGGAAGGTATTAGCACCCTAGATCGTCCGTCGTACCCGACGGGATCCACGCTTGCAAAGAAACTGTTTCAAAGGGTGTAAGAATGAAAGTTGCTGCAAAAAGAAAGATTGGGACTGTATAAAATAAAATAAAAGAAAAGGGGGAAAATGTTAGGAAAATAAAAGAGTCTGCTCGAACGGGCCCTACCCCGCTGCCTACGTACCTCATATGGACACGAGGATCAGAGTCGTCGTAGTTCCCCTAACTAGGGATGGAAAAGGTTGCTTGTGTCTTAAGGCTTGAACTGCCTATGTCAATGCTCAAGTGTTGTAGGCTCGAACGACGAGTGTGTTACCGTCTTGCAAGATGACAAGTACGAGCAAGTTCGCACGAAAAGAGTGAAGGTGATGAGAAGAGAAGTCCCGAAGGAGAAACGCTTATTGTTTGTCCAGTGTTTTTTATGAGATTTCTGCTTTGAGGTTTGAATAGGTAAGTGTACCTAACTCTTACTCAATGGGATGTGTACTTCTTATATCATCCTGAAATGGAATGCGCAAGAGGCACACCTAGCTATGGAGGAAATCCCCAAATCTAGTCCCACAAGTGAAGGCTCAGACACACTGACCTACTGGCATTTATTAAGTGTTTTTGTTGTTTTTGGTTAAGAAGTGTTTTTTATGTTTTCTTTGTGAAGTAATCTCATGCTAAGACCTATCTACCACGAGGGATATCTTACACCTCGCCTCGAAACGGAACGCGTGCAAGTATCTCATAACAAAGTCTCGTGTCACATGAGAAGACTCGTCATTTATTAAAGTGACTTAAAGTTAAGTTTGAAGATGAGAAGAGAGGGCATCAAAAGGATCTCAAAGGTAAAAATCTAATGGGGAAAGACTACTCCTAATATTAACATGCATGGGAGTCCTAGGTTAGTGTGGTTTGGAGTCTATCCTAATGAAGAAGGAAAGGAAAAGAAGAAGAAGAAAGGAGCGAAAAACGCTAGAAAACAACATACTTCTCTAAAGAAGTTAAGTTGTTTCTAAGAGGGAAGAGATGAAGTTAATCACAAGATGGTATAAGGAACATCACAAAGACAAATGAGAAAGCACAAATAAAGGATAAGATGAAGACTTATAATGTGGATATCATCCACACTTCACTTACCATGAGCCCCTACAAAACAAAGGTTAGTGAACCACATAAGCATACGATGAAAATACGAATATTCAAACAATGCACAAGCCAAAAACGAAGGTCACAAACCAACCAAAATCAACAAAGTCAGAATCTAAACCCTAGAGATTACCTATAATAACTACCAAGCAAACCTAATAGGATTGCATAAATTTCTTCCTCAAACTATGTTAGAAAGAGGGAAAAACGAGGCACGAAAAGCTACCTAAGAAGCAAGGCACCAAACAAATACCAAAGGTCATGAGAAAATTAAGAAATTAAATCTCTAAATTCAACAACCAGTAGTAAACATATTGTCAAAATAGCTCTAAAAAATTCACAACGAAACTCCACCAAATAATCGCACAAAGTCACTTAAGAACAAATAAAGAGATCGCACAAACACAACTCCTAAAACTATGGATAAAATGAAATTAAAAATATAACAAAAATATTTTTATGTACTTTGTGAGTCTATGAAATAATGCAAAAAGAACAAAATGAAAATGTTGCTTGAGGTGAAAGAAATAAAATATACAAGTTAATGTGTTAACATGGAGATTAAATGAAAAAGAAATTAAAAGAAAATCGAAATTAAAAAGAGAAATTAAAAAAATTAAAAAAAAAGTATAAAAAATTTCTAAAATGAGTTATAAAACTAAAATATTTTTTATGAAATTTTCTAAAATGTTTTAGTATTTTAAATGAATTAAAATGAAATTTTAAGTGAAAAAGAAATAAAAAAACAAGAACAATGGGTAGGGGTGCATCTAGTAACAAAAATAGTTAAAAAACTAAGATGGGCCGCGAAGGGGGGTGCTGGTAGCAAGGCCTGAAGTCCCAAAACGCGGGAAAGAGAATGAGCATACTGTAAGGTGCCGGTCAACAGGTTGACTGCGTGGGAAACGTTGGATCTAGGTCTTCTCCAAAGTAAGATCATCTAATGGCCATGAGCGTAAGGTGTACGGTATCACAGTTGGTGTTTGAGCATGGAATAAAATGGGAGGGGTCCTACCGGATGGTGACAAGTGTCACCGCCGGTATGGAGGGGAATTGCAAAATCCTGCCACCTTATCTCGAAATCTCTGTAACTTTATCTCTTTATATCCTATACCTTATCAATATCTCTTAACAATTCTTTATGATATTTTTTTTTAAATTCTCATTAAACCTTATTCTTCTTAATATATCACAAACTGAAAAAGAAAACAAAACAAAAAAAAATGGAAAACGCAACTTCCGCCTCTCTCTCATACTACCATGTTCATTCTTCTTCCAAGCCAAAAAACCGTCGGCACCGTCAACTCCATTCATCTCGCCGGAGACCGCCGGACAATAACCCCAACACAAAATCCTCACCACTCTTCACACTCAACTCGAATCACGAAGCCTTAACCTAACGAGCAAAATAGAAACAAGCAGCAACAAGAACTAACAACAAGCACGCGATTGAGTTTGAACTTTTACCTACCGGAGATAGTCCGGTGCTCCTTTGAATTGACGGAGACGGAAAGAAAACCAGAGGTGATGATTAACGGTGACGATGCAATGTCGATGAGCGATGCGAATCCGAAGAGTGAGGAGATCGATGATGAAGAGGATGAATGGAAAGATGTTGAGGAAGGTAAGTTGAATCTGTGTGAGATTGATGAAGAGTTATGAAGATATTGAATGATGTGTTTACGTGTTGAGGAAGAATATATCACTTCATTTTTGTTGTTTCTGGTGAAGAAGGATGTGATTGATGGTGCAGGTTAATCAAAAATGATGAAATGATGTCACTGATTGATGAAGATCAGAGCAATCGTGATGAAGCTCATCCTTGAGGGTGAAGAACAACGAAATCCGCCTTCTGTGATATCATAAATAATGGTTCACAAATATTTGTGATGATGAAGAAAGGAGATCATGATTATCAGTGAGGATGAAGCTTTTTCTTGGTGAGAGAAGAGAATGATTTTTTTGTGATGAAGAAAGCATGAGATTTAATTTTTTGATGATGCAGGATTTTTGTTAACTGATGAAATGCAGTTTTCGTGATGAAGAAAAGACTGAATTCTTTTTTTTGTTTTTTTTTCTTCTGAATTTTGTTATTCTCTCATGATGTGAAAAGTGATTTTTCTGTAATAAACTTTTTTTCTTTCTCAATCTGTTATCACTTATTTTGTTATTTTTTCTAAGTTTGTTATTTTTTCCCTTCCAAAAGCATGAATCCCCATTCCGTTATTATTATCATTTTTTGCTTGTTTTTTCCTCATTGCGTTTTTTAGTTGCTCCGTGTGATACTTGGAAATGCGTTGTGTGTTGCGGCTGGATTATTAGCTGGGTTTTACTTTGGCTTGATGTGTGTAAGTTTGCTGATGTGTGAATTCATTATGTTCGTTTTCCTCTTGCGTTTTGCGTGTTGGTTGTTGCGTTTCGGTACATGCTCCTGTGTTAAAGTGCTACTTGGAATGTATGCTATATGGCTATGATTGACTGATGGGAAAATCACATGTGATGCTAACTGATGAAATTGGTTCTGAAAAAGTGAGTGATGGAAAAGTCACATGGTAGTCTTGTTGGTAGCCTTGGACTTAGGAAAAAAAATATAATTGGGTTTAAAAATGATGGAAAAAAAGGACACTAAAAGATTAAAATGGATATTTGGATCAGAATAGAAAATATGACAAAGATAGAAAAGGTGATGTATATAGAAATTCCTAAAAATATAATATGAATTAAAAAAAGATTAATGAAGTTGAATAAGAAAAAGAAAATGTGGACTATGACTCATGATTAAAAACAAAACTAGAAAAATGGATATGATTTAAAAATAAATGTAAAAAAGAAGGAAAAAATATGGGAATGAATTATAATTGGTTTAATGGATAATTGGACAAAATGGTTTAGAAACGGATATGGAATTTGGTATTTTGTGGAACGGACCAATTACCACCAACATGCACATAGCCACGAAATCTCGATTCATCAATTCACTCAACCCAAAACCAATCTCGCATTGCTTCCACAAAAACCACCAACCTTCTGGATAAATCACCATCTAAGCGTCATCATGATCAACCTGAATCCTTGAATCCAAAACCATCACGTGAACCAGTGCCTGGTAAGCTGATGACCTTTGCACACAATAAACTTTGAAACACGTCGCCTGAAAAATAACCACAAGCAAATGAATTGCAGTTGAAATAATCCCTCGATAGTTTGACCAAGACTAGGTCAAACATCCCTCTGAATCGAATCGCGATCTGAACAACCATACTTGAAGCGAAATCACTTCCAGCTCTATGCAATGTTATGTACGTTATGTTTCATATTTCTATGCTAATGATGCAGTACAAAATATGAGAATGATATGTTAAATGCTATGAAAAACAGAGGGAACATTTGGGGTGTTACATTCATCATCGATATTCACATCAATATTTTCAAGATCAAGAATTAGCTTGTTGAACATATCCAACTGCTCAGCCGACACTTTTTCTTCACTCATCTCGAATGAATACAAAGCTTGCTTCAAGTAGAGTCGATTCACCAACGATTTGGTAATGTACAAACCTTCAAGTTTCAACCATAACCCTAACGTTGTCGTCTCCTTTGATACTTGTCGAAGAACCTTATCATAAAGGCTCAACAATATTGCGATGTGTGCTTTCTCAATCATGGCCTTCTTTTCAACTATCGTTAACGAAACATTCATGGTCGTCTCTCCCTTCAACGCTTCCAAACAACCATGCTGAACAATTAGGTCTTTCATCTTCAAGCGCCATAGACCAAAGTAGTTCACTCCGGTGAACTTTTCAATCTCATACTTTGTTGAGGGCATCTTCTCCACGCTAACAACACCAATTTTTTGTGAATTAGATACCTTTGAAACAAAGTATAATAGGTTTCTTTATGATCAAGAAACCCACACGGGTTAGGGTTTAAGGTAACCAAAGATAACAACAATGATTGCTTATAAATTGTTATTCTTTCCTTTCTCTTTATACAAGATTACAAGTATACAAGAATAACAAATAACCCCTCACTTTTGAATTAGGTTTTATCTTCTTATTTTCCCTTATACAAAATATGAGAGACTAGTATGTTATTTATAAGAAAACTAACATACTAACATAATTGGCTCTTTAAGAATTACCCATTACAAGTTAACTTAGGGTACAAACTATCTTAAATAATTGGATCCATAACACAAGGTCATATTTGACAACAGCGAGTGAGCGGACTTCGACGACATGTTAAACCTAGAGTTTGTTCCAATATCTCACAACAATAACATGAAACGAATAAAATAAATCGAAAGCAGCCACGAAAACGACAACACGATAATGGTGAAATGAGACAGATGTTTCTTAAGCAAAAGCAACTTTGAAGGCGAAATAAGACGGAGAAAGAAGTTGAAGAAGAGCGTAGCAATAACAAAGAAAGTGTAGGTGTGACAGTAGCAGAGAATAGCGGTAGCATGTAACTTTGGTTAAGAAAAATGGAGGAAATTTTTTTCAAGTGGTGTTATTCAATAGGAGTATGGCACATGGCATCGATGTAAGGGTAAATGGCTGATAATATTTTGGGATTAACTAATTATCAAAAATTCCAATATATATATATATATATATATATATATATATATATATATATATATATATATATATATATATATATATATATATATATATATATATATATATATATATATATATATATATATATATATATATGTAAAAGTTGATACGGACAAAATAGTATATTTATGCAACAAAGTTTTGAAATATAGACGGTAGATAGTAGATGGGAATCTCACAAATTAAACCAACTACATCAAATGGGTATTTAAATATGCATTGCTTTGACATTTGGTTTGTTTACAAAGAAGGAGACAAAAAAATATCAAGTTCCGTGTATGACATAGTTTATATTAATACTGGTATAGATAAATAGCAGCCCACTAGAGTCTAGAACAATGAAGTTTTGTTAAACAATTGAAAAGCCTCGTCATAATTTAATTCAAAATTGACTAAAGTTTATGTAATCACATGGGCTAAACTAGAAGGAAGAGGAAACAACGCATGCAGATTCCAACTTATTCTGACACACCAGGACGGAGAAAAGGAAGTTCGAAAGAAAAATATAATTGAGAAAAATGTGGAAAAAAATGAGTGCCCATGTGTGGGTGGGGTACAGAAATTACTACCTGTCTTTTTTCTATAGCCTCACCGTCCAGATCATCTTTTGTTTGTTGGATCAAAATTAAACTAATTACTTTGTTTATTATTCTTCAATTCTTTTTAAAATTAAAACTGAGTGTTCTTATTTTGACTGTATAAAACATTATTATAGATATTTTAAAAAAATTTAGTATCTGATTTTAGATCGGTTAATTAAAAAAAAATCAACTCATAGACAAATTTATTAAAAGGAAAAAACAAAGTTCTGCATGAACTATTCCAACATAAAAAATTATTATCACTGATCTTATGTATAAAAAAATGTTTTTTAAATTCATTTAATAATTATTATATATGATTTATATTTTATCAAAAATATATTATTTATTTAACGAATTAAAAAATAATTTGTTTTTATAAATAGAAGCAGAGGAAGAGGAAGTATTAACCCCGGTAGGAGTGGAATATGGGGACCATCCTCAAACCTTGAGGGTAGGAAATTTGAGGGTAGGAAATTTTGATTCCCACTTGTGGAATACACATCCACGTGTCATAAACAAAAATATTTTATAACTTTACTAATTTAAAAAATCTACCTTTAAGAACCCATTCTGTTACCAGTTTCCACTCATCACATTCAATGGCATCCATGAGTTGTTTGAAAATGATTTCTTCCCTCAAACTTTCTCACTCAACTTCTGCATCTCCTCTTCAAACTCAAAGCCAACTAGTTTCTTCTAGTCTCTCTCAATCCTTCCCAGCGAAAAAATTTAATATTTCAACCACCCGGCAATTTTCTACTAGTTCGAAGAAAACCACAACCACTGCATTCTTCTTCAATAACCAAAAAGAACAGCAACAATCTTCAAAACCAGGTATATATATATATACACACACACGCCTTCTAAGTCTCAGATCCATTTGCTAGGGTATTTTTCAAATTATAATGTTCAGAAACTATACTGATTAGTTAATTTGTTGATTTTTATAGGTAAAGTTCAAGAACTGTCTGTGTATGAGATGAATGAACGCGATCGAGGAAGTCCTGCATATCTCAAACTAAGTCAAAAGTCAATGAACTCTCTTGGAGATTTAGTTCCATTCAGCAACAAACTGTACTCAGGAAACTTGGAGAAAAGAATAGGCATAACTGCAGGCTTATGTATACTGATCCAGCATGTACCTGAGAAAAAGGGGGACAGATATGAAGCAATTTACAGCTTCTACTTTGGAGACTATGGTCACATATCAGTACAAGGAGCTTACCTCACATACCAAGACACATATCTGGCTGTAACAGGAGGATCTGGTATCTTTGAAGGTGTTCATGGAAAAGTTAAACTTCAACAGATTGTGTTCCCATTTAAGCTGTTTTACACATTTTACTTGAAGGGTATTCCTGATTTGCCTGATGAGTTACTTGGGAACCCTGTTGAACCTTCTCCAAATGTTGAGCCTTCTCCTGCTGCTAAGGCTACTGAGCCTCATGCCTCTTTGTCAAACTTCACCAACTGATCATTATGAGCTTTTCATTTTTATGAACCCAAAATAAATTCTAGTTGTTTCTTGTTCTCTGTCATTCGGTTCTAGTTTTGTCTTGTGGATGGATGTATTAAATTAAACAGTATAATAGAAATTACTTTTGTTTATCTTGACCTTATTCTGGATCTCATGATGAGACCAAAGAGATGTTGGATCTTTGATCTGGATGCTCTACATTTTTTTTATAATTAAAATTGAACCGGACCGCAACTTATTAAATGTTTTTTTTTGTCTTAAATCCGGTCTAGGCCATACTTGTTCTTTAATATTCCATCTCGTGGGATAAAATTATTCTTGATATTTTTTTTACTTGTTTAAAACACTGCCCCTCTTGAAATTGAATCAGTTAAAAGATTCTTACTCAGTTGGAGGACTGTGGTGGATGCTCAGCATGCGACTAACGAGGAGTCACCGTCAAGGGTGGTTGTGGAAAACAGCTGGGAGAAAAGGCAAATAGAAATTGTGAAAAGATAGATGATTGCCGTATGAAATTATGTTAGTCTATACATGGAAATATAACTTGTGGGTATCTAGAGCGATGCTCATTACACCTTTATATTGGTCCAAAATCAAATTATAGCTCGTTTTTTAGAACCACCTAATATTGAACAAAGTATAGTCGTTAGTTATGTATGATATTTTGGTGTATTAAAAATGCATCTTTGAAATATCTCATGTAATTTATTTATGATTTTTTTCGGTGAGTTGATTTAATTAATTGTTTAGTGATATTTTTGAAGATATATATTCGAAAATGTTAAATAAAAAATTGGATAAAACATTACTTTGTATGATTTTTTTCTTCATGCTCAAGCTACACCATTTTTAAAATCCTTAAAAAAAGGTTGTTTCATATTTAAACACTAAAATATCATTCTTGTGTTTCATCATATCAAATTGATCAAATGAAGTTGAAATTGCAAGTAAAATTTATGCATTTCTTCCCTCATTCTTCGCATTAATCTGGTTTTTGAACTGAAAAACAAAAACATTTAGTCCGCATATGCATCTCTAAGACAAAGTTTGGCGTGGTTCGGATATGCATATCCAAATTGTCCTGATAGTTTGAGTTTTAAATTATGTTTTTTCCTGTTATTTGTTGTATTAGATATGGTGCACTCGAATATCTTGCGCAAAATTATTGTGAGTGTGGATGTTAAATTGATTGAAGTGAAGAATGGTGCTAAACTGAATGAAGTGAATGCTGATGTTACACCAGATGTTCGACTGATTGTTGTCAAGGGAGATGTTTGTGCATAATTTACGAATAAACAAGAGTTTATGGTTCTTGAACATATGCTACAATGGGTATCTATGGAGGCCAAAAATATGGGGTTTGACGTTATAACCAGAAGGTCCGATAATGGTTCAAATAGAAGATAAGTATTTGTAACAATGAGATGTGAAAGAAGTGGCACATGTAACACCATTTTAACCCTACAATTATTTACGATAATTATACACAGATAAATCAGAGTAACATCAATAAAAGGAAGTCACATTTCTTCATAAAATATTAAATAAAACATCTTGCTCCGTAACACGGGTTTTCAAAACATTTATCATAATCACTTATGTGATAACATCAACAATTAAATTCGAACATTGCAGCAAAATTATAATCTCAAAAAAACTTCATTTATATCATCAAAACATCAAGACCCTTTAGGTCATGGTCAATATCGTCATCAAATAAAAATCGGCATATAGAAAACTCATAAAATAATTCTAACAAGACAACATAGTATTCAATTAAGCATTCCCCATCCGATGTTACATATCAGAGCAAGACACCATGTAAATCAACGGAACTAGAAAGCTTCCAGCGTTAAGTCTTCGTGTACCAAGAGAACTAATCATGATAACCTACACGTTACCCACATGGAGGCAACATTCAAACAGGCAGAGTGGGTATTCACAATTCATTATAAAAGATATAAAGAAAAGAACATAAACGGGACAACATCGACATCATCATATCATCATCAAAGAATCACATACAACCAATCACAATTCACATCATTCACATGCAATGTCGTTTAGTATGAAATACAACCTCATCGGAACATGCATGTGGTACCAATCAACATAAATGCACACTGGGGCCATTAATCCTCCACAAGGGAGCACAATACAATAGCTCCAATCCACACAAAAGATTGAAGCCAACAACGGACCGAAGTCCCTACATCATCAATGGATCGAACTCCTAACATAGTATACCATGAATGCAAGGATGCAACAACATCAAGATAGTCAACAAAATCATAAAATTGCATCAGTATTCACATAATCATTCATCATATAGCATATATACGTTAATATGCACATAATTACACAACAATCGTAGATCACATTAACACATAACAACAATGTCACAATAACTTCATAGAATCACTAAGATTAGAATTCAAGTAGAACATCATAGCATATCATCCTACAAGACATGTGTGTCATACCCTAAATTTTGACCATGCATTTTTTTGTTTTGTTTTTTTATACACTAGATTGTATCTTCATTTGCATCATTGCATAGCATCAAAAATTTCATGTGTGTCTTTTATGCATTACTAACCCATGAAAACCAAAAAATATGTTGTTTCAAATTTTATTTTCTTATTGTCTAAGTTCAGTGTGAGAAGGATGAATTGATGTTTATTTGAGGATTGAGGTCAAACAATTGGTCTACTTCATTATCAGATCATCAAGTTGGTGCTTCATGGTTGATGATTACCAAGGACCAAATTATTTCCATTTAGGGTTCTATGCAATGCATTGAGATTTAAGATATATGTTCATTAAAATCCATATTATCGATCGAAGAGATTTTAGTGAAGATTTTTGTTCCTCATGCTTCAAGTTGCAAAGTCATTAAGGCATTTGGATTTGACTCAAGTACAATCCCTAATAATATTGTTCTCAAATGGGAATTTGATTTTTCATGCATTGATAATCAATGGGCAGTATTGTAAAAAAGTTTAGTCATGGGTGGTATCTGTTCTAGGAAGAGACAAGTTTTAGAAGATGATTTACACAGGGGAGTATCTGGAAGGTACTGTAGAAGTGCTAGCACAAAATGCTTAGGAACTAGAAGTTTCCGTTCTAAGACAAATCATTGTCCAGGAGTAGGTACTTGTCCATCTAATAAGATTTATACATAAATAAGATGCGCGAGGATTTTCATAAATAAGATTCATTTTCAATTCTACCAAGAGATTTAAGTCAACAAATCTTCAATGAATTGGTAGATTCTCATTACGGAAGCATCTCTCAATGCTTTTCGTGATTGTGCTCTTGAGGATGTTTACTTGGGAGAATATTTTGGACTGAATGATGATTGGAGGGACATCATTGCTTCACAAGGGTCTTCTTTACTTGTCGTTGATGTTTTTGGCTCTAATGTGACAGACAGTGGACTAAGACTCTTAAAGAATTGCTCAAATATTCAAGCACTGACCCTTAATTACTGTGATAAATTTTCCAAACGCGAACTAAAACACATCAATGGTCTATCAAACTTGACTTCATTGAGTATCAGGAAGAGTTGTGCTGTCACACCTGATGGAATGCGAGCCTTTTCCAACTTAGTTAATTTGGAGAAGTTGGACCTTGAGACGTGTTCGTATATTCATAGAGGATTTGTTCATTTTAAAAGTATGAAAAAGTTCGAGTCTCTTAATATGTGATGCTGTAAATGTGTTACAGATTCCGACATGAAGGTTATCTCAGGTTTTATTAATTTAAAGGAGTTGCAAATTTCCAACAACAATATTACTGATCTTGGGATTTCTTACTTAAGAGGTTTGCAGAAGCTTGCCACATTAAATGTTGAAGCCACATATCACATTACAAATTACAAATAAAATTGATGAGAAATATGGCTGCACTTTTGGCACATCATCCATCTCCAATAAGCCTTCGTATGACATTCCAGACACTCCAAGACTACAAGAACACGCCAACCTGCCTGTTACTCTTGTACTATCAGTAGCTATAAGTCTTAAGCCTATCACTAAAACAAACAAAAAAATTGTGCAAATTGAGAACATATCAATACAACAAGGGCAATAGGGACTACATGAATTAAAATCTTAGCAAGTCAACAAAAACCAGAATAAAAGCAAAAACTGAAGTATAATGAAACAAACTTTGGCAAAAAAAACTTTAGGCATGAGAAAATAATAACATACACAACCAAGATTCACAGGCTTTTTCGTTCAACCCTAAACACAAACCAATTCAGTTAAAAATCAACTTGTTCAATTCAATTCAAATCAAATAAAACTTTTCAGTATGAGGATAAAGATTAGCACAGATAAACAGAATAATTTTACCATTTATGGAAGAAAAAAAATTGGACATAAACAAAGATAGAAGCAGACATGACAAAAGGGAGAAAACCGCTTAGCAAAGTTTCAAATTGGAAACCCTAATGGTCTTGCTATAAAAGAGGATTGTTATGTTCTTTAATGAGGAGGACGAACCCTAGCCGCAACAACATCAAAGAAAATCCTAAAACACAAATTCTATCACAACAATAAACAACAACAAAGACGCAGAAAGCATAGAATCAAAGCAAAAGAAAAATAATCAAGGAGGAGAAACAGATTCGAAAAACGCCAAAGTAAGAAAGAGCTAGATACCTTCAATTACGAGTCTTCAGTGTTCATAATCGGTAGAACCCTTTCCCTCTTCTTTATTTTTCTGCATTTTTTTTGCTGAAAGTTGTTTGATTTGTTTGATTCTGTTTGTGTGTTGATAATCGCATTATTGTTGAATATTGGGGATTAAGGTTTCAGAAAGTTGGAATTAGGAGGGTAGGGTATTATTTCCTTTGATTTGTGATTCCTTGCATGCGATGATAACGATGATATGACGAAGTTCGTGTTGCTAAGAACACTGTGAATGAGTTGTTGAGTTTAGATGCAGAAAGTTTCTAAGGTTTTCTTTTTTTATTATCATCTAGAAAAAGAAAGAAAGGTGTTTGTATTTACACTAAAATGCTGAGTTCATAACCTATATGTTGCTTTATCTTGTGTTATCAACTTTTTTTTTCATTGTTATTGATGAGTCACAACATTGATGCGTCCCATTAAGATTTGCATTGCCCAATGCAATTGATTTATCTTCTAGCTGAATTCAATAGTAGATTTGACTTTGTGGTTAATGTCAAGTATTTGGTTATTACACGTTGTCGCTCCCGAAAAAGATACTAAGTTTCACGGTGCAGATGCGAACAGTCGATGAAAAGAGAAAGAAGGTTGAACTGAATAGAGTCGTCAACTAAGCATTTTTAACCCGAAGGAAAGGTAATGCTACATAAACCTGGAAAGAGATAGATAAGACGATTGCGAACCAGAGAAACTGAGAAAGGGGTTGGTTACGACCTAGGAAGGTATTAGCACCCAGATCGTCCGTTGTACTCTACAGGATCCACGCTTACAAGATTGTGTTTAAAAGGGGTAGTGTATGTGCTGACTATGTGCAAAAAGCTAGGGAAAGAAAGTACAGGTGTCAGTGCAAAAGGTGTGAATTGCTCAGGAACTGAGGCTTAAAAAGAAAGCTGAAAGAGGGGGAAGACACATAGACTTTCGTTTGATAACTGTAAAGTTATGCCTACGTATCCTCTCGTGCAACGAGGAAGTCAAAACACTGTAGTTCGACTCAAAGAGACTGGGAAGATTGACTGTGAACTGCTTGCTTGTCTATGCTCAAGTGTATGACTCGTCTTCCTCGAGTGCTAACTGTCTTGCATTAGACGGAAGAAGCGAGTTCTCGATTGTGAATGAGTGTGATGAGAAAAGAATCCCGGAGGAGACGATTATTGTTTGTTTTTGTGTTTTCAGTTTTTTATTGATTTTGGTGTTTTGCATAAGTTAATGAGCTTAAGCCTTAATCAAGGGTTTGTAAACTCATTATATCACCCCTGATTAGGGATAATGAGTCTACTTAAGTGTGAGATAAGCATCTCAACTTAATTACCTTAATGATGAAGGATTAAGATCATTAACCTACTTGTAATTATTAAGATGTTTTTGGGTTTTTGTTTAGTGTTAAGTAATGAGTTTAATCTCTAATCACAGATTAGTGAACTCATTACACAATCCTAATAGAAGGATGATATATGAGAACACTTAAGCTCAGGAAGATACCTCAACTTAATCCATGGTTATGGATTAAATTCATTATATAACAACCCTTTATTAAATGGATTTTAATTAAAGGGTGAGATTAAGAAGTGGATTTTATGGGTTGTAAGACAACTTGAGGGGGACTTGTCCATTAAACACTAGGGTTAGTCCCTCTTAACCATAAGGAAGAGATATAACCTTAATATAAGGCCCAAGTTACAAGATAAAGTCTTAGTGATTATTATTATGTATTGATTAAGAGGTGTAAACAAATTAAAGGTTTAACACTAAGGATTAAAGTTATACACTCCATCCTAAGATAAGGATGCAGGCATAACCCTAATTCAAAGTCCTAAAGCTTTAAGAGTTTAGCCTCTGATTATTGAGATGAGAAAAGAGAGTCAAGGAGACTCAAAGATAAAAAGATAGGGGGGACTATACACAACCCTAAAAGTTATCATGATTGGATATCTTATGGTTTGTGAGGCCTAAGAGAAAGGATCTTCAAGAAGGCCACCATGGAAGAAGCAGATGAAAAGAGAAGGAGGAAGAAGAATAAGTTACTTACTTCCTGAAGAAGATAAGTAACTTAAAATAAAGAAAGTAAGAAGGAGGGAGCATAAGTGAAGCAAGTTCACTTCAAGAAAAAATAAGAATGCATATGAAGAAATGAGGAGAGGTGGGAGGTGAAGGCAAATCCACCTCCCAGATATCTTACCAAAAGTTCCTGAAATGTTAGTATGAATGCATAAGACATAAAGTACAAAGAAATGAGATGAATAAGGATGCAAAGAACAAAGTCAGAAGTGATTATGCAATGAAAATGACATATGAGATGATGTAAAATCATACAAGATGCATATGAATGGTCATACAAGGATGAGATGCAATGGAAGCATCTTTAGAAGCATGAAAACTCATGGATGTTCATGAAATGTAATGGATGCAAAGCATAGAAAATAAATGAAGAAATGATCAATCAATGTTTCAAACATTTCCTAAGATGCCTAATATGACATAAAAAATAATGGAATGGCATGGAAAGTTCACAAGTTCATGAAATGCAAAGGAGAATGCAAATGAAGATGCAAAATTAGGGTTTTAAGGCAACATGAGATGCATATGACCAAAACAGAAGCAATCACCATGATAAAAAATTGAAATTAAACTCAAACAAATCCTAATCCCATATAAGATCACACCCCAATGGAGAAGGTCAGAAGTCAAACCTAGTGAAAGTTATGAAATTTCTAATTTTCTAGGGTTTTTGGGTGCTTCTAAAGGGAAAATGCAAATTAAATTGAAAATGCAAGATAAAAATATGAGATAAATAACCTAGAAATTATATGCAATATGTGAAACAATGCAAAAAGAATCAAGTTCAAAATCATCATGATTAGGCATAAATGAATTTTTCAAGTTAGGGTTAAAAAATATGATTTTTAAGAACCCTAATTCAAAGAAAATTGTGAAAATGTGATCAAACCTAAAAAGAATTTTGTATGGTGAGTTTTAAAATGTTTCTAAATGTTTAAGGATGCTTCATTATTTTTTTGGTGATTTTTAGAAACTTAAATGCATATTTAATTAATTAAAATCAATTAATTAATTCAATAAAACATTTAAATATTTTAAAAATACTTTTTTAATGCAAAAAATAAAATAAAAAAAGTTTTTAGTTTAAGAAAAAAATTTAAAACAGAAATGCAAAGTTTGAGATTTTTTTGATGATTTTTGCTATTTTAAATAAATTATGGAAAGAAATGAAAATAAAATGAAATTTAAATGAATTTAAATGGAAGTCAAAGGATCCAGTGGCTGAGATTTGAATTGAGAAAGGGAGGGTTGACTGCGCGCGTGATCTAAGGGTCCAAATCAAATCTGGCTAATTGATTTTAATTAAATTAATTAATTATGGATTAACATTAATGAACTAACCTGGTCCATCCAAAAACGCGCTAACCCTAAGATCTACTGACCTACATTTAAACTGACTAATAAAACCCTAAACACTTTCAGGTGACCGAAGCAAACTCCGGTCATCTTCTCCGGCGAGCACCTCACCCCAACTTCTTCCCTAGGCTACCCTAGACCCCCAAATTCTCCAGAAACAAACCCCAAACCATTCTAAACAAGAATCAGACCATGAAAATAATTTATCATGCATCAAAGTGGTGAATCGAAGAAAACATTTTTAAGTCAAACGTTTCAGAGCAAGCATACATCCTGGTTTCTCAACCATTTTCAAAAATAATCACATCCCCATGATCAGGGGAGCACATAGAATCATTTAAGAACTTAAAATGGAGTTTCTGGAAAAGTTGTTCTTGATGGTTACCTGAGATGGAGCTTTCTGATTCTGAGCTTTTTAACCCTTCCTTTGGTGCTAATCAACTACAACGGATCCCCTGAGGATGCTGTGATGCTTATAAAAAGTTTATGGTGGCTGGTTTGTGTGTTTCAGTTCTGAATATGCAGAAATCGTGTTTGTGTCTGAGCTTGTTTCAGGCCATGACAAGGGGTGGGAAATGATCCTTAGGTTATGTGGAGTTGAATGGTGAAAGAAATTTTAAGTTTAAGTGGCTGAGGAGTGAGTTTCGAAAGCTTGAAGGTTTTGGGGATTTTTGAGCAATCTGAGTTGTGTGAGGATTCAGGCTTGTGTGTTATGTGAAATGAGGTCCATAAGATTAGTATAGGCCAATGAGAGTGATCAGAAAGTGGGTGGTGACATAGTGTGATTGGTATGGTCCAAGTTGCAAAAATGTCAACATTGTGTACTTGAGGTATGTGCATGGTTCAGAGCTGGATTTAGGGGTTTCTTGGCCTCAACTTGATTCATGGATGGCCCTAGGATGAATTTTATGCAGCTGGAACACTTGGATCAAAAGATGTCATAGGTTTTGCAAAGTTTATGCATTTTAACAACTTTGAACATTTTGTGAAAATGAGGCATGATTTCTTGTGATCCAAGGCACAATTCTTGTCCAAATGTGTTGCACTATGTTTGTATGATGTTTAGAAGTCAATTAGAGGTCATGAAATGGCTTGGAACTTGAATTTGCAAAAATCCCTCTTTGGTGCACACTTGAAAATTATAGGATTTTTGCCAACTTTGAAAGGCCATATCTTGAGTTCTAGGATGAATCAAGACATGTTCTTGTACTTTTTGAAAATGGGATGAAAAAATCTACCACTTTCATGTCCAAGAATTTTTCATTTGAAGCATTTTTGGTCATGAAAGAATAGGTTGAATATCTTTCCCAAACTGGAAAGTTTCCATTACAAGTCCTTTCCAAAAATAGCAAGTTTGTATTTGGATTGAAATTCTTCAATATTGTGAACTTATAACCACTTATAAGATCAAATAAAGACCATAGAGACTCAAAATGATGATGATGACCCTTTGGTACCCTTGATGGAGGCCTCAGATGCCCTGATTTTGACTTTACTTGCTCAAGAAGTTACCCAATGATCAGATGACTTCCACAGTGAATTTCTTCATCAAATTTGGTACACATGATACTTATAACATATTAATACCATTAGAAACAAGAATGACCAAAAAATTGGGATTAAGGCCTCTGAAACCAAAACCATAATTTTAGGTCATCTGTGTAGGAAATCTTCAGTCTGCCTCTATGCCTTTGCCATGCTTTGTGATCTCTTGAATTTTATGAACTTTAGGGAGCATATTATGAACATGGAACACACATGGACCCTATTGGTAAGCTTCAAGACCTTTGGTATGGCTCAGATCACTCATTGGATTGCTCAGATCACAAACCCTAGATGCAGATGAAATGAACTATGCAGTGAGATATGATATGCTTATGCTAATGCAAAAATGAAAGATCACAATACATGGTGTGAGAAAAAGTGAAGGCAAATTTGGGGTGTTTACAGCTGCCCCTATTCAAGCATGAGTTAGCTGCGTAGGGTGTAAGCGCCTGGCTTAACAGACAAACAAGATAACTTGTGGTTGAATACTAAAGACAGTCTGAAATTTGCACTCACTGGGGGAGAAGAAGAAAAAGGATATAAATTGTAAAAGATAGTATAGTATGAGTATCAAATGAAAGCGATGGAGGACGACCATCGAGCAGAAGACGACTGCTGGGGGTAAAACAGTAAGCAAAGTAATGACGGGGACGACCATCATGCTGGGAAATAAGGAAACCGCGACGGGGATGACCATTGGGTAAAATTTTCTGGGGATTAAAGGAATGAGGGAAGCACTGACGGGGATGGCCATCAGGTTGAATGGTAAAGTAAACAACGATGGGGACGACCATCAGGTAAAAGCTGATGAAGGACGATCATCAGGAAAAGGAAAAGGGACTACGACGGGGACGACCATCGGGTTAAAGAATAAATGAAATATTTGATGAGGGACGGTCATCAAAAGTGAAGGACGATCACCTAACAGGGGACGACTACTCTTTATCTCGACATAGGACGAATGCCAGATAGAAAAGGTCAACGATGGGGACGGCCATCAGATAAGCATGATGAAGGACGATCATCAAGAGGTGAAGGACGATCCCCTAGCAGGGTACGGCTGCTCCTGGGGATTATCGTGACATAGGACGAATACCGGATAAAAAGAATAATTATGGGGACGACCATCGGATAACTGACGAGGGACGGTCATTAAAAGGTGAAGGACGATCACCTAGCAGGGGACGGCTGCTCTTTATCACGACATAGGAAGAATGCCAGATAGAAGGTTCCATCGATGGGGATTCCACCGGGGAAAGGATGAGGGACGGTCATCCAGAGGTGAAGGATGATCACCTGTCAGGGTACGAGTGCCGAAAAGATATCACGACATAGGACGAATGTCGGATAGAAAAAGTTGTTTTGTCTTTATGGGGATGTAAACAGAGACGAGTGCTTACGCTTTTGAAATAAAAGGTATAAGTGTTTGACAGTGTGTATAGACCAAAGATGCGGACGAGTATCCTTAGAACCATGATACGGACGAGTATCGGTATAAGAGAATGTTGACACGTGTTTAAGGATGATGATATAGACGAGTATCAATCGGTTAAGCAAGGAACACAAACGAGTGTTGAATCTGCTGAGGGGTGATATATACAAGATACGGATGGGTATCGAAGAATTATGTATAAGTATGTACAAGTATTTGACCTACTGGAGGAAATATGTGCAAGACATGGACGAGTGTTAAAAAGGGATTGAGCAAGAGACACAGATGAGTGTTTGACTTGTTGGGGAAGCATGACATGGGCGAGTGTCAACAAAGAATATGTATAGGTATAAACAAGTATCTGTATTGAAAATACAGAAGGTATTCTGGCAACCTTACTGGGGAAAGATGACACGGACGAGTGTCAAAAATAGTATGTATAAATATGGACAGGCATCTGTATTTGGGAGTGCAAAGGGGATGCTTTGGCTTTTATCTGCAGGGGATATGAGTTTTATATATGGCTAGTGAAGTGAATACGGTATTTGTAGGTGATTGGCTCGAACCTGGCTCATGATCATGCAAATGTTTGATTTTTGCCTTAATGCTCCATTTTAGACAGAATGCTACGCTTATTTTGGTGAATATGATGCGAATGCTATGATTATGCAAATGAGAAATCCGATCCGAGGTCCGGATCCTGCAGGGATAAATATCTCTGGTTTATCTGTCCAGAGGGAGAACTTCGCTGGGGACGAGGAAGTTTCAGCAGCTCCGCTGGGGAAGTATTTCATGTATTGCTCTACTGGGGAGAGAATGGAAATTCTGTGGGGAAGCAATTCCACCGACTCTGCTAAGGATGAGAGATTCCTGGAAACTCTGATGGGGAATAGAAAGTTCTTGACCACTTTGCTGGGGAAGAGCCGTCAGGCATTGCTCGGGAGATCCCGCTTGGGGAGGAGATAACTTCTTGGAAGTAATACGCTGGGGATTGATGAATTCCTCAAGGGATCCTCTGGGGGGATAAAACTTTGCAAGGAAATACTTCTTGTCAAGGAGTCCTGCTGATGATGTGATTGCTGGCTTGGCTGAGGAATAATACTTGATATGCCCCATGTTGTGAAATGATCTGCCTTGAGTACCTATAACCTATTAAACAAAGGAAACGCATAAATGTCCCGAGGTATCCTCAACCGGATTCCGTCATAGGAGTTAGGTTTGCCTGAGAGCAACATATTTCCTACAAGCATTTATTAAAAATGGCTCATATGTTTTTATGCAAGTGTTGTACCATGAACTTTGGACATTTTGCAAACAAAACAAAAATGTACAAAACAAAGTGTGACTGAAAATTCTGATTTTATTGATTTGTGTGCCCTGAATAGGCAAGTACATTCAAAGAAGTGAATCCCCTGAAAGGAGGAGATTGCTGTAAATTGAGAAAATAAAAGGGCTGGCAATGTTGAAGATGGCGCTCCAGTGAGCTTCCTTTGCTATGACCTGTATGACCTTGACGTTCTTCTCATCTTGCTTTATGAAGAAGGTTGATTCTGACCGACGCTTTATCATTTCGAAGCTTGCCATGTTGTGAGCGATACAGACGAATTCAAAATGCAGTTGTTTGCTTATTCCCTGATTTTGCGTGGATCGCCCTTTCGGGTTTTTGACCCACCGGGATACCCATTTTTGCCTGAGCTGTCCGATATGGCTTTTCAACTCAGCGGGTGTACATTTTTTTCAATTTTTCCCTTATTTTTGCCCGAGTCTTTTATTCTTCTTTTTACTCGCAGGGATGCCCTATTTTTTCCTGGACTTACATTCTGTTTTTATGTCCAACGGGTCTTTTTTTATGCGAAGTATTTTTTAACTGCATCTGATTTCACAAGAGACGGGAAACCTTCACCATCCATGGTTGCGAGCATCAGTGCTCCACCCGAGAAGACTTTAGTTATCAAATAGGGACCTTCATAGTTTGGTGTCCACTTGCCCATGTGGTCTGTATGAGGAGGAAGAAGTCTTTTCAAAACAAGCTCTCCCACTTGGTATTCCCGAGGTCTGACTTCCTGATCGAAGGCTTTCTTCATTCGCTTCTTATATAACTGCCCATGACAGATGGATGTTAATCTTTTCTCTTCAATCAAATTCAGTTGATTGTATCGAGACCGGATCCATTCTGCTTCATCCAGTTTCACATCCATCATTACCCGTAAGGAGGGCAGTTCAACTTCAACAGGTAGGACAACTTCCATACCGTACACAAGTTGATAAGGTGTTTCCCCAATAGATGTCCTGATAGAGGTTTGGTACCCATGCAAGAAAAATGGTAGCATTTCGTGCTAGTCTTTGTAGGTGACTACCATCTTTTGCACAATCTTCTTGATATTCTTGTTGGCGGCCTCTACAACGCCATTCATCTTTGGCCTGTAAGGAGAAGAGTTATGATGTTGAATTTTGAAGTCTCGACAATGTTCTGCCATCATCTTGTTATTCAAATTGGAACCATTATCAGTAATGATTCTCTCGGGAACTCCATATCGACAGATGATATCCCTTTTCAAAAATCGAGCTACCACTTGTCTGGTGACGTTTGCATATGAAGCTGCTTCAACCCATTTGGTGAAGTAATCAATGGCTACCAGGATGAATTTGTGACCATTTGAAGTAGTCGGTTCAATCTTTCCAATCATATCAATGCCCCACATGGCGAAGGGCCAAGGTGAAGACATTACATTCAAAGGATTCAGAGGCACATGCACTTTATCTGCGTAGATCTGGCACTTGTGGCCTTTTCTGGCATAGGCACAATAGTCTGCATCCATTGTGATCCAGTAGTAACCTGATCTTAATAACTTCTTTACCATTGCATGTCCTCCGACATGGGTACCAAAAGAACCTTCATGTACTTCGTGCATCAGTAGGTTTGCTTCCTTCTTGTCAACACATCTGAGCAGGACCATGTCGAAATTTCGCTTGTATAAAGAACCATCAGTATTGAGGAAGAAACTGCCGGCCAAACTTCTTAATGTCTTCTTATCGTTTGACGATGCCCCAGGTGGGTATGTCTGAGTCTCCAAGAAGCATTTGATGTCATGGTACCGAAGTTTGTTATCGGTGACAGTGTCCACAGAGAATACATATGTCGGTCTGTCCAGTCTTGATACCAAAATCCGAGGCACATAATTAGAAACCTGTACTTTGATCATGGATGAAATGGTAGCCAAAGTGTCTGCAAACTGATTCTTATCTCGAGGGATGTATTCAAGCTTAACTGTTGTGAAGAAGGTCAACAATCTCCTCGTATAGTCACGGTAGGGAATCAGATGCTCCTGATGAGTGTACCACTTGTCGTTGGTTTGATTGATTACCAAAGCTGAATCTCTGAATACATTCAAGGTTTTGATCATGAGGTCAATGGATTCCTCAAGGCCCATGATACAAGCTTCGTATTCTGCTTCGTTGTTAGTGCAAGCAAATGTGAGTTTTGCTGAGAAAGGCATATGAACTCCTTTAGGTGTGATAAGGACTGCACCAACCCCACGACCGTTGCAATTAACTGCCCCATCAAACATCATAGTCCATGCTTCTTCTGGGTCAGGCCCTTCAGTGTGAATAGGCTCTTCACAATATTTTGCTTTTAAGAACATGATGTCTTCGTCAGGGAAGTCAAATCTCATAGGTTGGTAATCATCAATGGGTTTCTCAGCCAGATAGTCATACAATACACTGCCCTTGATGGCTTTCTGAGAGGTGTACTGAATGTCATATTCTGTTAGAATCATTTTCCATCTTTCAACCCTTCCGGTAAGTGATGGCTTCTCAAATATGTACTTAACTAGATCTATCTTTGAGATCAATAAGGTAGTATGATTCAACATATACTGTCTTAGTCGGCGAGCAGCCCACGCTAAAGCACAACAAGTTTTCTTGAGCAGTGAATAACGTTGTTCACAGTCGGTAAACTTTTTGCTTAGGTAGTATATTGCATACTCTTTTCGACCAGACTCATCATGCTGGCCCAACACACACCCCATTGACTCTTCTAATACTATCAGATATATGATTAGAGGTTTTCCTTCGATTGGAGGCATGAGAATTGGAGGTTCTTGCAGATATTCTTTTATCTTGTCAAAAGCTCTTTGACAATCATTGTTCCACCTGACTGTTTGTTCCTTTCTTAACAGCTTGAACAGGGGTTCGCATGTTGCAGTGAGATGAGATATGAACCTTGATATGTAGTTCAATCTACCTAAGAACCCTCAAACCTCTTTCTCAGTATTAGGTGCAGGCATCTCTTGAATAGATTTGACTTTGTCGGGATCAAACTCAATTCATTTTTTACTTACAATAAAACCCAACAGCTTACCAGAACGTACCCCTAATGTGCATTTTTTGGGGTTTAACTTCAACTGATACTTCCTCAGACGCTTAAACAATTTCAGCAGATTCACCAAATGGTCTTCTTCTGTAAGGGACTTGGCAATCATATCATCCACATAACACTCGATTTCTTTGTGGATCATATCGTGGAATAACATTATCATAGCTCATTGATAAGTTGTACCGGCGTTCTTCAGACCAAACGACATTACCTTGTAACAAAATGTGCCCCAAGGTGTGATGAAAGTTGTCTTCTCCATGTCTTCAGGTGACATCTTAATATGATTATATCCCAAAAATCCGTCCATGAAAGAGAATATCGAGAACTGAGTTGTGTTGTCTATCAATACATCAATGTGAGGTAATGGGAAATCATTCTTCGAGCTTGCTCTGTTCAAATCCCGGAAATCCACACACATATGCACCTTGTCATCCTTCTTAGGTACGGGTACAATGTTAGCAACCCACGGCTGGTAACTAGTTACAGCGAGAAAACCGGCGTCCCACTACTTTTGTACTTCTACTTTAATTTTCATGGCCATATCTAGGCGAGTACGGCGCAATTTCTGTTTGACTGGCGGACAATCTTCTTTTAGTGGCAACCTGTGCATGACAATATCCGTATTTAGACCTGGCATATCTTGATAGGACCAAGCGAACACGTCGACATATTCCCGAAGCATGCTGATGAGTTGTTCTTTCACTGGAGCTTGCAGACTGGCCCCGATCTTCACCTCTTTCACATCTTCCTCGGTACCAAGATTGATAGTCTCAACCTCCTCCTGATGAGGAGTAATCACTTTTTCCTCTTGTCTCAACAACCTAGCCAACTCTTCAGACAAATCATAGTCTTTATCAACCCCTTCACCTGCTTGATTAATCGGATTGTCGAAGTCATACAAGGTCATAGCAGTGTTATTGTCGGTGTAATCTGAAGGATTATCTCTGCAAGGGTTGAGATTTGTTTATTTTAGTGATTGATTTTATTCTTGTTTAGAAAAAGTGTGAATGAAGTTATTTATTAAAAAACATTGCCATTTACTGTTTTGTGCGAAAATAACAAAAATGAAAAACAGTGAGCGAAAAAGAAGATCGTTTGCAAAAGATGTCCATTTGTTCATTAATCATTCATTTGCACAAAATACAAATATGACCCTATTACAAAATGAGTCCTGACACCTTGGGCAAGATGCATGCTTAAATAGGAAATAATAATTACTCTGCAGAAGTAATCCTTTTAATTTCCTGGGAAGACCAGTTAAGGACTTGCTGCCCTGGGACCCTTGGACGAATCCAGCTTTCTAGATTGAAGTCACTTTCAGCCTCGTCTTCCACATTGTTGATTGCATCCGGGGTTAGCATTCCCCCACTGATAAACTTGGGAGCTTCAGTAGCCTCCTCTTGGACCTGTCGGGATGGTTTGTAACCTAACTCGAACTTGTCTTCCTTGATCTGAACTTGCAGCAGCTTGCCCCAGCCCTGGGCATTCCCGTCTTCAACAACCTTCTGAGCTTGCTTATAAGAAGAGATTGAAGTACCATACACTTCAGTTGTTGCTTCATTGACATTGAGGGCCTCAAACCCTTGGCTCATTGTCTCATGGATCTCTCCGTCCATCTCAATATACTTGTAAGTAGCTAGATGATTAAGGAAGGTATCCTCCTCCCCACAGATTATGATAACTTGGCCCTCCCATTCGTATTTTAACTTCTGGTGAAGGTTCGACGTTACAGCGCCAGCGACATGAATCCATGGCCGACCTAACAAACATCTATAGGCAGGCTGAATGTCCATCACGTAGAAGATAGTTTTGAAGATCTGTGGGCCAATCACCACAGGAAACTCAATTTCCCCAAGAACCGATCTTTTAGAACCGTCAAAGGCTCTCACTACTAGGTTACTTGGATGCAGTGCAAGACCATCGTATTCCATCTTGACCAAGGCCTTTTTTGGAAGAACATTGAGTGAGGACCCAGTGTCAACCAAGACATGAGAGAGAACAACACCTTTACACTCCAAGGTGATATGCAAAGCCTTATTATGGTTACGGCCCTCCGTAGTTAGATCAGCATCAATGAACCCTAGCCCTTGACTAGTATTAACATTAGAAACCACTGTCTCTGGCTGATTAATCGTAATCTCTTCTAGCACATAAGCTGCATGCAGGACTTTGAGAAGTGCATTCCTGTGAGCTTTGGTACACATTAGCAGTGATAAAATAGAGATTTTGGAGGGTGTCTGATGGAGCTGGTCCACAACCTTGTAGTCACTCTTCTTGATTATTCTCATGAACTTGTCTACATCTTGGTCAAAGGATGTCTTCTGAGCTTCCTTAGCAATGGGTTCTTCAGGCACCACACTCTTTCCCTTAGCCTTGGCAGCAGCTTCTACTTCAGCATTAGTTCTTTGGAATTGTGAGGCAAAGAGACGTCCGCTTCGAGTGAAGCCTCCGCCTCCCCCCACATTATCAATCTTTGGTGTAGAAGTGTCAAGATTGACTTTCTTTCCATTGAAATATAAATCTGAGCCATAGTGCCAAGGCACGACACTGCTGCTATCATATGGAACTGGTCCTGGTACCGTGATAGTAACTGGACTGATTGCTGCGGAAGAAGGAGTTGAGACAGTATGAGGTTCATAATAAATTGTGACAGGAGGTCTGATCGGAGATGGTGCTGGTGATGAAAGTTGATGCTGTTGATGAAGATGTTGATGTGATTTGTTGGAAGAATCTAGAATATGGATTGTTGCCGGATCATAGTAAATGGTAACTGTGGAAATGTCTTCATTGATGGTTGTTGTTGTTGTAGAAGGATGTGTTGAACTAATGTCTATTGATGTTGAAGAAGGGATGATTGTTGATGTTGTAGAAGAATCTGTTGGAATGATTGTTGTTAAAGTTGTAGGAGTGACATTTGATGGAATGATGTGTGCTGAAGTTGTAGGAGGAATGGTTGTTGATGTTGTAGGAGCTAGAACTGTTGAATTGATCTGTAAAGTGCCTTCTTTGATAAGATTGTTGATGTCGGTCTTCAAGTTTGCACAACCGTTGATATAAATCTTGCAGGCTTCACAATGGGCCTCACAACCCAGGAACACTTGGCATTTTAAAAGCTGGGCTTTAACCTCGGCCAGAGGTGTTTGAATTCTTGCAACATTGTCAATTAGATTCAGTGGCTGATCCGTCTCAATGGCATTTATCCTAGGCCCACCATGGCTAGGAATAAGATTCTTAGTAACACTTGGAGGGGGTGCAAAGTTTAGAGCTTTGGAATCAACTAAGTCCTGAACCTTCATGTGTAAGGTTCTGCACTTCTCTGTAGTATGGCCAGGTGCATTTGAGTGGAAGGCACATCTGGCATTAACATCATAGTTTCTTGGAAGGTTCTGAGGATCCGGTGGGGCCAGAGTCCTCAATTCAATCAGGTTAAGCTTTAATAATTGTGGAAGTAAGGCAACATAGGGCATCAGAATGGGATCGATAACCCTGTTGATTTGTGAAGTCCTTTGTTGAGACGAACGTTGTTGCTGATTGTTATTGTTGTAAGATCTCTATTGAGGAATTTTTTGTTGCGGTGGGAAGTGTTGTGGTTGTGGAGGATACTGTTGTTGAGGTGCTGGAGCTGGAATGGTGACAACAACTACTAATCTTGGCATGTATTGAGGCCTACCTCTGCCCATGTGCACTGAGTTGGTCTCACCTGTCCTGCGAGGTCCTGCGAAAGGTTTCCTTGTACTGCTGGAACTAGCACCATTGTCTGAAATTTTGCCCATCTTAAGCAGACTCTCAATTCTCTCACCGGCTATAACTACATCCGTAAAGCTAGTGAAAGAGAAAGCAACAAGTCTGTCAATGTAAGTTCCTTGCAATGTGTTCATAAACATGTCGGCCATTTCTCTCTCAGACATTGGAGGCTGGACAGTAGCAGCAAGCTGTCTCCATCTTTGGGCATACTTCCTGAAGCTTTCTCTTGAAGACTGTGACATACCCATCAGGAGAGTCCTGTTAGGAGCCATGTCCAAGTTATATTGATACTGGCGTATGAAATCTTCGGCCAAATCCTTCCAGTTTCTGACTGTTGCTCTAGACAGGTGAGAGTACCATTCATGGGATGCCCCGGTCAGACTGTCTTCGAAGTAGAACATCCACAACTTTTCGTACATGGTATAAGCTTTCAGTCTCCCCAACAAGGACTGCAGGTGAGTACGTGGACAAGAGGTACCATTATATTTCTCGAAGCAAGGAGGCTTGAATTTGTGAGGAATCCTGACTCCCTCAACTAGACCCATGTCCATAAAATCGAATCCCAAAGAGTTTTGGGACTCCAAAGATCTCAGCTTCTCTGCTATTTCATCCAGACGACTTTCATATACTTCATCTCCAACACCAATTACTGTAAACTGTTCCTCTTGAGGGTCCTCTTGCAAGGCACGACCTCTAGTGTTTCCTTGAGTATTTCTGATAGCATTGACTTCAGGATTGAGGTGAGGCCCAAACTCTGGCGCATCTGTTCGTGGTTGTCCGTGATCATTGTTACTAGTACCTCCTGTACATGGATGATTCTCTTCTGGAGTTTGCCGCTCGACCAACTCTCTTAATCTTTCTTGGCTTTGGGCCAAACCATTCATTACTGCCATGAACTGGTTCATCTGATCCCTCATCTCAGTTCTCTCATTAGCCATCTGAATTCTCATGTCAGTCAGATCTTGTTGAACTTGGTCCATCTGTAAGCTCGGAAGGTTGTTTCTTGTCGGATATTGGTGAACTCTATTGATGGGGAAAACCCTTCTACGAGCAATGTTTCCTGAAACAACAACAAAGTGAGAAAACAACAACAAAAACACCTACAAAACAAAGAATGAGGTTAGTATGCAATGCAATATGTCTATTTGTCTTCCAAGGGTATTTGGTTTGGTTCTTTGGTTTTGACCTTCCAGACCTCTAGGAATAAAGATGTTGAAGAGAAATGCAGTCCAAGAAGAAAATTCAGGTAATACATAAACCATATATTACAAATGCAAAAGATACATAGTTTATGATTACATCAAGTTCCCATGATGGGTCAAAATACAACCAAATCATCAAAAAGTACAAACAAAAATAAAGTACAAGTACAAAAGAATCAAACATCCAGCCCAAAGTCATCCTCCTTGACTTCCTTCAGGAGAGCATCAGTCACTGGTCCAACTGGGTGCTCTGTGATGGTCCTGATAAGAAGGTTCTTGGTGGCAATGACACTTGTCAACTTCTGGTACTTGTCTTGGTCTTTTGATCTCTTCAACCCCGCTCGGAGTCTCAACTCGGAGATTTCCTTCTGTGCTGCTAACAAGGCTTCCTGACTCTTCTTCTCATTAACTTCCAATTGCTCAATCCTAGCCTGGGTCTTCTGATCTTCTTGCAAATGAGCTTCAGTAATTCTGATCCACCTAGCCTGACTCTCTTCCAAGTAGTGCTCAGCTCTGGCTTTCTGAATCTTAGCTTCTTTGTAAACATTCTTCAATACCAATTCCCCTGCTCGGGCTTTTCTGATGTAATTGTCAGTCTTCTCAATCTTAGTCATATGTTCGATACGAAGCATCTCCAATCTCTCATTTTCTAGACGACTATCATTCCTCTCCCAGAGGGTCTTCTTCAGAGCTTCAGAAAGCTGGGTATTCCTCTCTTTCAACTTCTCAAACTCCTCTAAACTAACTGTAGCTACAGGCCCTACTGTTGATGGTCCTGGCACATCTTCCAGGGTGAATATCATGCGCGTTATATGTCCTCTGATGCGAGACCAATCAATGTACTGAGCTGAAGCTATGTTGTTACACTTGCCAAGAGTAGCAGTGCCTTTTGTCTGTATGTTATCCCAAGCCCAGACTGCTTGTCGGATGATGGCATGATTATTCTGAACATCACAGTAAAGGGTCTCTGCTAGATCCTGCTCTCTCGGTGGATGGACTAAGGCATACCCTAGTTGCCTTTTGAAAAGCAAAGGATTGTAGTTGATGCAACCCTTCACTCCAATAAGAGGTACATTGGGATACTTCCCACAACTTGTAATTATGTCCCTGCCCATGGTGCTCTGAGTACACCACATTATGTCTTCTGAAGTGAGAGCAATCATTCTCTTAGCCCAATTTCTTGACTGATGAGGATTCAGGAAGGCCTCTGTCTTTGGCAGGTGCCTCAATAACCAATAGTAGAAGAGAGGTGCACAACATCTGACTAGTCTTCCCCTCTGCTTCTCATTTCTCTGATGCACTGAGTATTAGAAATCCCCTAGCAAGGTAGGAACTAGATTCATCAGCATGAAGATATGGATAGAATTCTTGTTTACAAACTTAGGCTCATCTGCAAACAAGATGATTCCATATATACCAAGAGCTAGGAGAGCACAAACAATATCCTACTTCCCAACTGCAACATGGCTGGTGGCCTGAGTGATCAAGAAGTCCAAATGGAGGCCTAGGATTCTAGCCTTGGTGGTCATATGCTGATCAATGATGGTGACTACCAAATGAAGAGCCTTAACTATGTCTTCATTCCTAGGAGCAGTCATCTCAGGGTTGAAAGGAATCCCTCTTCTGATGGGGACACCCAACAACATGGAAAACTCTTCCAACAAAGGACCCATCCGAAAGTCTGGGAAAGTGAAACATCTGAGAGGAGGGTCATAAAACTGAAGGAAAGTGTGAATCCTGCTCCTCTATGATGCATCCAAGTCCATGATAATGTCCATGATACCACCATAATGTTCCCTGAATAAAGGGACATGATCAGGAGTGATAAGTGCCTGGATATGCCTGATGCCTGCTAGAGAGGGCTCAAAGAATTGATAAGTAATATTGCTCTTCCTGGATGAGTCCATACTGAAAATGGATGCCGATGAAGATAGCTGAGGAAAATAACTGATGAAGACAACTGGAGAAGATATTAGCTGAAGAAGATCTCTGAGGAAGATAACTGATGAAGATGGCTAAGCAGAAGAACAGTCAAAACCAAACCAAAGATGATGTGGATACCCTTTAAAACAAATAGAAAAATGTTAAATGATGCAAAATGATGTATGCAGAATGATATGTAAGGGTTTTTGATCAGGTGCTGGATTTGTCATTTGCTTTGATAGGGTCCATGAGTGTTCATAAGTCCGGATGAAGGTCTGAGAACCATTAACCATGTGGGGGACTCAAATAAAGAGTCACGAGTCCAGGGTTTCATAATATCAGTCCAAAGTAGTGTAACCTTAAAACAATATCAGTAACAGGGTATGTTGAGGCCAAGGGTTCCTGCAAACCTGTAAACATCCCAACCCACTCACAGGTATTGTTCTAGAACAAGGATCCTCAGACTTGGATCTATTATGAGAAGTCTAAACACTTCTAACTCGGAGGTACAATGTTTAAATTAATCATAAAGGACCCTCCTCTAATTCACCTCAGATGCTGAAGTTCATCTAAAAGGTCATCCAGACTTAGAAGGCTCCCCAGATAGCCCTAGCACTACAGGAAATCAGTAGCACAGAGTTCTCAAGAAGAAACCCATGTCTAACCATGTTTCATATTCCCGCACAAGACCGAAATGGAATGGGAAAGAATATGAAGCCACTATAATCCTATGTGTCACTCAGGCTCCCGGTGTGGAACCTTGCTCACTGAGATACCCCTCCCACCAAGGCAAACAAACAAATCCAGCACATGATATGATGATAATAATATGAAATGCATAAAACAGTAAATGAAAGCAATAAATAAAGCTGTACAGAAATAAATAAATAAAGCAATAAACAAAAGCACATATAGCACATAACACCCCCATAAACACAAATAAAACAAGCGCTAGGAGAAACCCACAAAAGAACCAGAAACCCTGGTTGCATATATCACCTCCCTAGTGACGTCACCAAGTTGTCACTCCCGGAAAAGACACTAAGTCCCACGGTGCAGACGCGAACGGTCGGCAAAAAGAGAAAGAAGGTTGAACTGAATAGAGTCGCCAGCTAGGCATTTTTATCCCGAAGGAAAGGTAATGCTGCATAAACCTGGAAAGAGATGGATAAGACGATTGTGAACCAGAGAAACTGAGAAAGGGGGTTGGTTACGACCTGGGAAGGTATTAGCACCCAGATCGTCCATCGTACTTGACGGGATCCACGCTTACAATATTGTGTTTAAAAGGGGTAGTGTATGTGCTGACTGTGTGCAAAAAGCTAGGGAAAGAAAGTACAGGTGTCAGTGCAAAAGGTGTGAATTGCTCAGGAACTGAGGCTTAAAAAGAAAGCTGAAAGAGGGGGAAGACACATAGACTTTTGTTCGATAACTGTAAAGTTATGCCTACATATCCTCTCGTGCAATGAGGAAGTCAGAGCACCGTAGTTCGACTCAAAGAGACTGGGAAGATTGACTGTGAACTGCTTGCTTGTCTATGCTCAAGTGTATGACTCGTCTGACTCAAGTGCTAACTGTCTTGCATTAAACGGAAGAAGAGAGTTCTCGTTTGTGAATGAGTGTGATTAGAAAAGAATCCCGGAGGAGACGATTATTGTATATTTTTGTGTTTTCAGTTTTTTATTGATTTTGGTGTTTTGCATAAGTTAATGAGCTTAAGCCTTAATCAAGGGTTTGTAAACTCATTATATCATCCTTGATTAGGGATAATGAGTCTACTTAAGTGTGAGATAAGCATCTCAACTTAATTACCTTAATGATGAAGGATTAAGATCATTAACCTACTTGTAATTATTAAGATGTTTTTGGGTTTTTGTTTAGTGTTAAGTAATGAGCTTAATCTCTAATCACAGATTAGTGAACTCATTACACCATCCTAATAGAAGGATGATAGATGAGAACATTTAAGCTGAGGAAGATACCTCAACTTAATCCATGGTTATGGATTAAATTCATTATATAACAAGCCTTTATTAAATGGGTTTTAATTAAAGGGTGAGATTAAGAAGTGGATTTTATGGTATGTAAGACAACTTGAGGGGGGCTTGTCCATTAAACACTAGGGTTAGTCCCTCTTAACCATAAGGAAGAGATAAAACCCTAATGTAAGGCCCAAGTTACAAGATAAAGTCTTAGTGATTATTAATGTGTTTTGATTAATAGGTGTAAACAAATTAAAGGTTTAACACTAAGGATTAAAGTTATACACTCCATCCTAAGACAAGTATGCAGGCATAACCCTAATTCAAAGTCCTAAAGCTTTAAGAGTTTAGCCTCTGATTATTGAGATGAGAAAAGAGACTCAAAGGTAAAAATCAAGGGGGGACAATACACATCCCTAAAAGTTATCATGCTTGGATATCCTATGGTTTGTGAGGCTTAAGAGAAAGGATCTTCAAGAAGGCCACCATGGAAGAAGCATATGAAAAGAGAAGGAGGAAGAAGAATAAGTTACTTACTTCCTGAAGAAGAGTAGTAACTTAAAAGAAAGAAAGTAAGAAGGAGGGAGCATAAGTGAAGAAAGTTCACTTCAAGAACAAATAAGAATGCATATGAAGAAATGAGGAGAGGTGGGAGGTGAAGGAAAATCCACCTCCCAGATATCTTACCAAAAGTTCCTGAAATGTTAGTATGAATGCATAAGACATAAAGCACAAAGAAATGAGATGAATAAGGATGAAAAGACCAAAGTCAGAAGTGATTATGCAATGAAAATGGAATATGAGATGATGAAAAATCATACAAGATGCATATGAATGGTCATACAAGGATGAGATGCAATGGAAGCATGTTTTGAAGCATGAAAACACATGGATGTTCATGAAATGTAATGGATGCAAAGCATAGAAAATGAATTAAGAAATGATCAAACAATGTTTCAAACATGTCCTAAGATGCCTAATATGACATACAAAAGATTGGAATGGCATGGAAAGTTCACAAGTTCATGAAATGCAAAGGAGAATGCAAATGAAGATGCAAAATTAGGGTTTTAAGGCAACATGAGATGCATATGACCAAAACAGAAGCAATCACCATGATAAAAAATTGAAATTGAACTCAAACAAACACTAATTTCATATAAGATTACACCCCAAAGGAGAAGGTCAGAATCCAATCCTAGTGAAAGTTATGAAATTTCTAAGTTTGCTAGGGTTTTTGGGTGCTTCTAAAGGGAAAATGCAAATCAAATTGAAAATGCAAGATAAAATATATGAGATAAATAAACTATAAACTATATGCAATATGTGAAACAATTCAAAAAGAATCAAGTTCAAACTCATCATGATTAGGCAGAAATGAATTTTTCAAGTTAGGGTTAAAAAATATGATTTTTAAGAACCCTAATTCAAAGAAAATTGTGAAAATGTGATCAAACCTAAAAAGAAATTTGTACAGTGAGTCTGAAAATGTTTCTAAATGTTTAAGGATGCTTCATGATTTTTTTGGTGATTTTTAGAAACTTAAATGCATATTTAATTAATTAAAACCAATTAATTAATTAAATAAAAAATTTAAATATTTTAAAAAGACTTTTTTAATGCAAAAAATAAAATAAAAAATGTTTTTAGGTTAAGAAAAATATTTAAACCAGAAATGCAAAGTTTGAGATTTTTTTTGATGATTTTTGCTATTTTAAATAAATTATGGAAAGAAATGAAAATAAAATGAAATTTGAAATTCTGTGATCAGGTACGAGATGTCGAATGAGATGTTTAAACACTTGACAACTTGACCAAAACTTAATGTGCAGGAAAATTAAACAACACAGGAAATTGTTAACCCAGTTCAGTGTATAACTACACTTACATCTGGGGGCTACCAAGCCAGGAAGGAAATCCAATATAAGTAATATTAATTCTAAACTTAAACAACTCAATTTAATCTTTCACTTAATATCTACCCAATGCAATTTCTACCTAAGACACAACTTAGATATGAGTACCAACTCACTCCCCCTCAATCACACAGTGATCAGTTTACAAGTTTAACAAAATTGAAGTCATACTTCAAACAAAACAGCTTGATTTTACTTCACAGTTTCAATCAAGACACAAATACACTTTTGCTTAAAAGCTCATAAAGTGGTACAATAAAACAACCTGCTATTAAAACACAAAACACCCTATTTGGTCTTCTTAAATTCGTTCTCTATTCTGAGAGTTTCTGTTGCTTAAATAGGTGTTTGGATTTTGGGCTTTCTGTAGGTTTATCCAATCATGATACGCATGCAGTCATCACCATGAATTAGGGTTTGTTACTTCCTAGATTCTAGGTGATTCAGTTCTTCTGATTATGCTGAAGTCACATAACAAAACTCCCTACAGATGCGCCTTATTCTGTTTCATTCATCCATAATTAATTCCAGATAACTTCCCTTAATTTGCTCAGTTCTGTTAGTCATTAATTAATTCTGGTAGCAGGTTTGAGATGTCACAACATCTGGTGTGACATCCTGAAAAACTGAACTTACTTCATTTACTGATACAATGTCACAACATCTGATGTGACATCCTGTAAACTGAACTTACTTCATTAATTGATACAATGTCCCAACATCTGGTGTGACATCCTGAATTAAGTTCATTTACTTATACTCTGTTTGATAATGTCCCAACATCTGATGTGACATCCTGAACTAAATTCAACACTTCTTGTTGGTCAAAAATTCTGCCAATTCTAAACATCTACAAACTCCCCCTTTGGCTAATTTTTGGCTAACATACTTTTCTGGTTATCAGAGTGCAGCAGAGTTTCTTTTATCAGAGTACAGTAGTTCTTTTCTGTTGAGTTATGTGTGAGTTTACTCCCCCTCAAACATACATGTGTTCAGACTTGTTGCAACAGAAATTTTTCATTAAAATCACAGTTTTAGTTCAGAAGCAAACAAAAGTTTTTCATTATTCAGTAATCAGCATCATACATTGTTGTTGTTGTTCAGTTCTCCCCCTTGTTAGACATAAATTGGGGCCAAAGTTACTAATTCAAAATTACAATGCAGAAGCAAACATTACATATTCCTCACAACAAGTTTCACTCAGACTCCTCATATTCAGTGTCTTCCTCTTCTCCAGTCTCTTCATCAGAAGCAGCAGCTTTCTGAGCATTCTCTTCAATCTCCAGCCTTTGGATAATCTCCTCAAGCTTCTGCTTCCTGGCATCCAGCTCTTTTCATGTGTTTTTCAGTTTAGCAATTAAAGCAGCTTTGAAGATTGGAGACTTTGCCTTTGAAGGACCAGCAGATGTCCTAGAGGGAGCTTCAACATCAGCTGCATGATGACTCAAGAACAGCTTGTAGTGGAAGGCCATAGGGCTTTCTCTTTTGCAAATGGAGTCCTTCTCAGTGAGGATACCTGGATATTGACTGAGCATAATTCCACACAGCAAGGAAGGGAAGGCAATTGGCAGCTTTGTTGCAGATGATCCAACATGCTTCAATGTCTGATCAAAAATATAAGCCCCAAAATCCAGCTTTGTTTGGGTGCCCACAACATATATAAACCTTCCCAATCCAGTTGCTATTGAGGATGTATGGTTGGTAGGGACCCAGTTTGCAGTGCCAATCCTATGCAGCATGGCATACTTCCTTGTCAGCAGGCTAACAGAAAGCTTCCCCTTGACTGGCCAAGTCTTGACCTGATTAGCAGTGATAACCTTGCAAACCTGGTTATCAGTCTTCCCTAACTCATTTGGACCATCAGATTCTCTTCCAAGGTAGTGGTTGATAACCCTAGGAGAGAATTCCACACATCTCCCTCTTACATATACCTTTCTGAAGTCAGCAGACTTACCATCAGCACAATCTTCTTGGAGGTTTACAATGAATTCCTTGACTAGCAGCTCATAGCAAGGAGAGAAATTTGATACAGTTTTGAATAGGCCAGCAGAAGAAATGAGATCAATTACCTCAGTGCACTCAAGTGCATTACTGCTCAGCTCTCTTTCAAGTGCTACCCTTCTTTGATAGACAAACTTCCATCTGTTCACACTTGACACATGATGAAAAGAGATGTTGTCCAGAGGAGCTTCTGGAACAGCAGTTGATGACCTTGAGGGTGCTGGTTTCTTCTTTGGTGGGGATGTTGGGACATCCTCTTCAACATCTGAATCTGGAGGGGTGACAACTTTCCTCTTCTGTGTTTGCACCTTGCTCCATTGTTTGGTAGGACCAAAAGCAACTTTAGCTTTATCCTTCTTTGGTGTAGGTTGCTTCTTCTCAGGGGTTGCTTGTCCTGCATTCTTCTTTTCCTTCCTAGTCCTAAGCCTTTTGGCTATGCTAGGGTTTACAGAAGCAATGATTTCTGTGTCAGAATCATGCTCTATGTTTACAACAGGAGGAGGTTGAGCAGTCTCCTCTTCAGCAGGTGGATCAACAGAGGTTTGATCTTCAGTGGAGGCCTTGTGCTGGTCCTCAGATGTTTCTTCATCACTATCAGTGGAGGCCTTTTGCTGGTCCTCAGATGTTTCATCAGCAGCATCAGATGAGGCCTTTTGCTGGTCCTCAGATGTTTCAACATCTATTGGGACATCCTGTTGAGCAGGAGTGTCCTTTTCAGCCTGATTTTGTTGTTCTTCTTGTGGAGCTGGCATTGTGTTCAGAGGGATAGATATGCCACTCACAACTCTTTGCTCAGACAAGATCCTGTTTACCAGCTCCTTTATGGAATCATCCACATATTCAGAAGCTTTTGGAGTGGTGTTTGATGATGAAGGTTTCCCTTTGACTTTGCTAAAAACAGATTCCTTTGCCCTTCTAACAGTAGGGGTTCTTGGCTTTTGAGCAAGAGTAACACTTCCTCTGATTTCGTCCATTGGAGTTGAATCCATGGGTACCACAGAGATGGGGGTTGCATGCACCACATCTTCTTGGTTGAGAATTTCTTCAGAGTGTTTAAGGTTTTGATGTTGAGATATTTTCGAAAGAGGTGGATGAAGAGTTTAGGTTTGATGAGTTCTGAAAAACAGTTAGAGAATGCAATTCGTTTTGAGAGGATGATGAGAAGATGGATAGCTGAAAACAAGCTGATATTTTTATAAGTAGCCGTTACTTGGAGAAATTTTAGGAGTGGAATACCCAGAGTCCTTGACCAGACTGGTGTTGCCATCTGGTGATCATGCCACACAATGTCATATGACATGTTGGCACATCTCCATAACTGCTAAACTTCACATAAGCAGATCCCCAATTTACCCCTTAGGTTTTCAAATTGGGTAGCATCCAAAGCTTTAGTAAATATATCAACCAATTGCAGATTTGTAGCTACATGTTCCAATGAGATCACTTTCTCTTCCACAAGATCTCTGATGAAATGATGCCTGATATCAATATGCTTGGTCCTGCTATGTTGGATAGGATTCTTTGATATGTTAATAGCACTTAAGTTGTCACAGTACAATGTCATGACATCTTGTGGGACATTGTAGTCAGTGAGCATTTGCTTTATCCAAACCAACTGTGAACAACTGCTTCCAGCTGCAATATATTCAGCTTCAGCAGTAGATAAGGATACACAATTTTGTTTCTTACTGAACCAAGAAATCAAATTGTTTCCTAGAAAGAAGCATCCTCCTGAAATGCTTTTTCTGTCATCAGCACTTCCAGCCCAATCAGCATCACAGAAGCCAGTGAGAATTGGTTTGCATCCATGAAAGTACATTATGCCATAGTCACAAGTACCATTAACATATTTCAGAATTCTCTTGACTTGGCTTAGATGACTAACTTTTGGATTAGCTTGATATCTTGCACATACACCTACTGCAAAGGCTATGTCTGGTCTGCTAGCAGTCAGATATAATAAGCTTCCAATCATACTTCTGTATAGGCTTTGGTCTACATTCTCACCCTTGTCATCTTTAGTCAGCTTTAAATGTGTGGGGGCAGGAGTTCTCTTATGAGTAGCATTGTCCATCCCAAATTTCTTGACAATGTTCTTAGCATACTTGCTTTGGGAAATGAACATGGATTCCTCCATTTTCTTTATTTGCAGTCCAAGAAAGTAGGTTAATTCTCCTACTAGGCTCATCTCAAATTCAGATTCCATTTGAGTGACAAAATGTTTAACCATCCTGTCTGACATTCCACCAAAAACAATGTCATCTACATATATTTGAGCAATCATGACATTTCCTTCTTCATCTTTAACAAACAATGTTTTGTCTATTCCATCTTTCCTGTACCCTTGCTTGATAAGAAAAGTAGTCAGCCTTTCATACCATGCTCTTGGAGCTTGCTTCAGTCCATAAAGAGCCTTCCTTAGTTTGTACACATGATTTGGACAGCTTGGATCAACAAATCCTTTAGGCTGTTCTACATATACTTCTTCATTAAGATATCCATTTAGAAAGGCACTTTTCACATCCATTTGAAATAGCTTGAACTTCAAGATACAAGCAATTCCTAAAAGCAGTCTGATTGATTCAAGCCTTGCTACTGGTGCAAAGGTTTCATCAAAGTCTACTCCTTCAATTTGTGTGTATCCTTGAGCTACAAGTCTAGCTTTGTTCTTTGTAACAACTCCTTGCTCATTTGACTTGTTCTTATACACCCATTTAGTTCCAATCACATTTATGTCATCAGGTCTAGGAACAAGGTCCCACACTTCATTCCTTGTGAATTGACCTAATTCATCTTGCATAGCACAAATCCAGTACTCATCAGTAAGAGCTTCTTTGATGTTTTTAGGTTCTATTTTTGAAACAAAACAGGAACCTGAAATCACCTCTCTTGATCTATTGCTTACACCCCTGTTGGGATCCCCAATTATCAAATCTTTGGGATGATCCTTCTGGATTCTGATGGAGGGAGGTTTGCTGGATTGTTCTGTCCTTGCATCAGTTTGAGTGAAGTCAGGATGATCACTCTTTTCTTCAGCTTCAGTTTGGCTGTCAGCAGATGTTCCAACATCTTCTGTAACATCTGCAGGAGCATCATCAATTATCACATTTATGGACTCCATGATAACCTTGGTTCTAGAGTTAAATACTCTATAGGCTCTGCTGTTTATAGAGTATCCAAGAAAAATCCCTTCATCACTTTTAGGATCCATTTTTCTTCTTTGCTCCCTATCAGCCAGAATATAACAATTACTTCCAAACACATGGAAGTACTTAACTGTGGGTTTTCTGCCCTTCCAGACTTCATAGATTGTGGACAAAGTTCCTTTCCTTAGAGTGACTCTATTATGGATGTAACAGGCTGTGTTCATAGCTTCAGCCCAGAAGTACAAAGGTAACTTTTTAGCATGGATCATAGCTCTTGCTGATTCTTGGATAGTTCTATTCTTCCTCTCAACAATCCCATTCTGTTGAGGAGTGATTGGTGAAGAGTATTCATGATTGATTCCTTCTGAAGAACAGAAATCTAAGAATTTTTGGTTCTCAAACTCCTTTCCATGGTCACTTCTTATTCTGACCACACAGCTGGCTTTTTCCCTTTGTATTCTTTGGCATAAGTCTTTGAATACATCAAATACATCAGACTTTTCTTTGATAAAATTTATCCATGTATACCTTGAAAAGTCATCAACCACCACATAGGCATACCTCTTACCACCAAGGCTCTCAACCTGCATAGGTCCCATAAGATCCATATGCAATAATTCCAAAACTTTGGAAGTTGTCAGATGTTGGAGCTTTGGATGGGACATCTTGGTTTGCTTGCCTATTTGACATTCACCATATATTTTGCCATCATCAATCTTCAGTTTAGGAATACCTCTCACAGCTTCCATAGATATGATTTTCTTTATGCCTCTGAAATGAAGATGACCCAGTCTTTGGTGCCATAGTTTCACTTCTTCTTCTTTGGCTAAAGAACAAGTTGAAGTGAGACTGAAGTCTTGAGGTTCCCACATGTAACAATTGTCTTTAGATCTGGCTCCTCTCATGACAACCTTTTGTTCTTTGTTAGACACTATGCATTCATTTTTGGTAAAGTTTACACTGTACCCTTGATCACATAATTGACTTATGCTGATCAAGTTAGCAGTCAAACCTTTTACCAGCAGCACATCATCTAGTCTTGGTACATCTGGACAGTCCAAGGTCCCAACTCCCTTGATTTCTCCTTTAGCTCCATCTCCAAAGGTTACATATCTGGATGAATATGACTTTAAGTCTACTAGCAGATTATTCAATCCAGTCATGTGTCTTGAACATCCACTGTCAAAGTACCAGTCTTCTTTAGCTGATACTCTTAGAGATGTATGAGCTATATATGCAACACCCTTCTTTGACCATTTGTATTGAGGTTTCTTTTGATACCTCTGCCCTGTGCATTGTCCATCAGTAGAGCTCCAAGGTTGTTTTTTAATCTTGTTCTTGGACAAGTAGCTTTGATCAGCATGAAGACTAGCTTTTGGTACCCATACTTTCTTGATGACCTCTGTCTTCTGCTTAGGGGGTTGCTGATCTCTTTGATGTTGATGTCTATGCATCACTTTCTTGGTAGCCTCTATCTTCTGCTTAGGAGGTTGCTGATACATCTGATTTGGATATCCATGCAACTTGTAGCAATGAGGTTTGATATGTCCAAACCTTCCACAATGATGACATCTCCATCTTTGATACTTCTTCTTCATTATGTTCTTTTCATGATGTTGAGACATCTGTTGGAACATTATGTTTGACTTTGTGTTCTTTTCATGATGTTGAAGCATCTGTTGGGACATCTTATTTGACTGTATGGAATTTGAAGTAGTTTTGCTGGTGCTAGCTTCAACCTTATGCACTTTGTTAAATCCCAGTCCACTTCTATCCCCTGAATGCTTATTGTTGTTGAGAATGACATCCAGTGTGCTTGAGCTACTGTTCAGCATTCTAACATATTTGGACATATGCTCCAACTTGGAGTCGAGAAGACTTACTTCACTTTTCAAGGTGTCAATGATCTCTAGATTACTTGTTTTTTCATCCTTTAGTGCCTCAATCTGCTTCTTTTGCTTTATACTCTCCATGCATATTTCAGTGCTCCTTTTGAACAGTTCTCTGTATGATTGCTTAAGCTCTTCAAAAGTAAGCTCCCCATCACTGGATTCACTTTCAGATTCACATAATCCAGCTAGAGCAGTGATATGCTTAGCTGATTCTTCTTCTGAATCACATCCTGAGTCTTAATCAGACCAGGTTACAGAGAGACCTTTCTTTTGTCTTTTTAAATAGGTAGGACATTCATTTCTGATGTGTCCATAACCTTCACATCCATGACATTTAATCCCTTTTTCTTGACTGGTCTTTTCATCATAATTTGACCTTCTATTAGCATCATAAGGTCTTTTGTTCTCAGAAGAGTTTGTGTATCTTCCACTTGGTCTGGACTTGCCTTCCATCTTTCTGAGAATCTTTTTGAATTGTCTTCCAAGCATAGCAATGTTTTCTGATAAATTTTCTTCAGGTTCTGATTCATTATTTTCTTCTTCTTTATCAGTATTTGACACCAAGGCTATGCTTTTGTTCTTCTTTACAATTGTGTCATTCATTCCCATCTCAAATGTTTGAAGGGAACCAATGAGATCTTCAACTTTCATTGTGCATATGTATTGAGCTTCTTCTATTGCTGTGACCTTCATGTCAAATCTTTTTGGCAAAGATCTGAGAATCTTTCTTACAAGCTTTTCATCAGTCATCTTTTCTCCCAAAGCTCCAGAAGTATTGGCTATTTCTAAGATGTTCATGTAGAATTCATGAATTGTCTCATCTTCCTTCATTCTCAAGTTTTCAAACTTGGTGGTGAGAAGTTGAAGTCTTGACATCTTCACCTTTGATGTTCCTTCATGAGTTGTTTTGAGAGTGTCCCAAACATCTTTGGCCAGCTCACAGTGATGCACAAGTCTAAAGATGTTCCTATCAATGCCATTGAATAAAGCATTTAAGGCCTTGGAGTTGCCAAGTGCTGAGTCTTCTTCCTCCTTACTCCATTCTTCTTCAGGTTTCAACACTTTTGCTCCATCTTTGGTGTCTTGGACATGGTGCTCCCATCCATTGTTGACTGCTTTCCAGGCCCTATTGTCAAGTGATCTTAAGAATGCAACCATTATTGGCTTCCAGTAGTCATAATTAGATCCATCCAATATAGGTGGTCTATTTACTGATCCTACATCTCTGTCCATGTTTCCAGAATTTGAAGTCCCTAGATCTCACCCAGTATAAACAGGCAGGGTGCCTGCTCTGATTCCAATTTAAATTCTGTGATCAGGTACAAGATGTCGAATGAGATTTTTAAACACTTGACAACTTGACAAAAACTTAATGTGCAGGAAAATTAAACAACACAGGAAATTGTTAACCCAGTTCAGTGTATAACCACACTTACATCTGGGGGCTACCAAGCCAGGAAGGAAATCCAATATAAGTAATATTAATTCTAGACTTAAACCACTCAGTTTAATCTTTCACTTAATATCTACCCAATGCAATTTCTACCTAAGACACAACTTAGATATGAGTACCAACTCACTCCCCCTCAATCACACAGTGATATGTTTACAAGTTTAACAAAATTGAAGTCATACTTCAAACAAAACAGCTTGATTTTACTTCACAGTTTCAATCAAGACACAAATACACTTTTGCTTAAAAGCTCATAAAGTGGTACAATAAAACAACCTGCTATTAAAACACAAAACACCCTATTTGGTCTTCTTAAATTCATTCTCTATTCTGAGAGTTTCTGTTGCTTAAATAGGTGTTTGGATTTTGGGCTTTCTGTAGGTTTATCCAATCCTGATACGCATGCAGTCATCACCATGAATTAGGGTTTGTTACTTCCTAGATTCTAGGTGATTCAGTTCTTCTGATTATGCTGAAGTCACATAACAAAACTCCCTACAGATGCGCCTTATTCTGTTTCATTCATCTATAATTAATTCCAGATAACTTCCCTTAATTTGCTCAGTTCTGTTAGTCATTAATTAATTCTGGTAGAAGGTTTGAGATGTCACAACATCTGGTGTGACATCCTGAAAAACTGAACTTACTTCATTTACTGATACAATGTCACAACATCTGATGTGACATCCTGTAAACTGAACTTACTTCATTAACTGATACAATGTCCCAACATCTGGTGTGACATCCTGAATTAAGTTCATTTACTTATACGCTGTTTGATAATGTCCCAACATCTGATGTGACATCCTGAACTAAATTCAACACTTGTTGGTCAAAAATTCTGCCAATTCTAAACATCTACAAAATTAAAATGAATTTAAATGGAAGTCAAAGGATCCAGTGGCTGAGATTTGAATTGGGAAAGGGAGGGTTGACTGCGTGCGTGATCTAAGGGTCCAGATCAAATCTGGCTAATTGATTTTAATTAAATTAATTAATTATGGATTAACATTAATGAACTAATCTGGTCCATCCAAAAACACGCTAACCCTAAGATTTAATGGTCTACATTTAAACTGTGAGCTCTTTTGTCTTGTGTTTTATGATCCTTAGGAAATGCATAAACTAATGAGATCAGTCAGAGGAGTGGATATACACCGTGGGATTGGTATGGTGCAAATGGCAAAAAAGTCAACAATTGTGTACTTGAGGCATGGACCAATGCATAACCGATTTGAGGGCTTAACCTGCTTCAGCTGGCTTCAAGGAGAGCCCTAGGATCAATTTTTGTGAGATGTATGGCTTGGATCACAAGTTTGAAGTGGTTTTGCATTTTGGCAACTTTGTGAAGTTTGTGACAATTGGCCATGAAATGCCTTGGTTCTTGGCTGAATTCTTGTCTTGAAATGTTGCTTATCAATGTTATGATTTGTAGACATGAATTAGAGGCCAAACAAGTGCTTAGAAGTCCATTTTAAACATTTCCCTCTTTGACATGAACTTGAAAATTATGTGATTTTTGCCAACTTTGATCCATCATAACTTGAGTTCTAGGATGAATCAAGAGGATTTCTTGTACTTTTTGTAAATGGGAAGATCCAATCTACAACTTTCATGCTTGAAGAAAATTCATTTGAAACCTTTTTGATCAAGAAAGAGGAGGTTGAAAATCTTTCCCAAAATGGAAAGTTTTCATTACAAGTCATGTCCAAAAATGGAAACTTTTGCAATGGCTTCCAAACATTCCTAAGATCAAATAAAGATCATAGGACCTCAAATTGATGATGATGACCCTTTGGAACCCTTGTTGGTGGCCTTAGATGCCCTGATTCTGACTTTTCTTGCACAACAAGTTACCACTTGATCAGATGACTTCCACAAGGAATTTTTGCTTCAAATTTGATACACATGCTCCTTATATCACATATAGACCAATAGAATCAAGAATGGCCAAAACATTTGAGTGTAAGGGCCTCAAACCCAAAACCCTAATTTATGGTCATCTGTGCAGGAGCCCTGAGCCTGCCTGGGTAACTGTGCAATCCTCTGAGATTTTGTGACTTCAAAGAAAACTTAGAGGTATAATATGATCATAGAACACTCATGGACCCTCTTGGCATGCTTCATGGCCTCTGAGATAGCTCAAACCACTTCTAAGATTCACCTGATCACAAACCCTAACTATGCAGCTATGCAGTGAAATAACTATGCAGTGTGAGATGGTATGCTTATGTAATGCAACATGAAGGATCACAAGCCAAGGTGTGAGAAAAAAGAGAGGGAAAATTTGGGGTGTTTACAGCTGCCCCTATTCAAGCATGAGTTAGTTGTGTAGGATGTAAGCGCCTGGCTTAACAGACAAACAAGATAACTTGTGGTCGAATACCAAGTCAGTCCAAAATTTGCACTCTTTATTATAAGAAGAAAAGGGATATAAATTGTAATAGACAATATAGACTGAATATCAAATGATAGCGACGGAGGACGACCATCGAGTAGAGGACGACTGTTAGGGATAAAAATGGTGAGAAACGTGCTGACGGGGACGACCATCATGCTGTGGAATAAAGAATCCGCGACGGGGACGACCATCGGGTAAAGAAAGGCGACTTTATTGGGGATTTAAAAGCACTAACGGGGACGACCGTCAGGCTGAAGAATAAAGAAACCGCGACGGGGACGGCCATCGGGTGAAGAATAAATAAATCACTGATAAGGGATGGTCATCAAAAGGTGAAGGACGATCACCTAGCAGGGGACAGTTGCTAAAAGATATCACGACATAGGACGAATGTCGGATAGGAAGATCAACGATGGGACGGCCATCGGATAAAATGATGAGGGACGATCATCAAAAGGTGAAGGACGATCACCTAGCAGGGTACGATTGCTAAGGATTATCGTGACATAGGACGAATGCCGGATAAAAAAGTTCGACGATGGGGACGGGCATCGGATGAATGATGAGGTACTGTCATCAAAAGGTGAAGTATGATCACCTAATAGGGTACGACTGCCGAGGATTATTGCGACATATGACGGATGCCAGATAAGAAGATCGACGATGGGGACGACCATCGGATGAATGACGAGGTACGGTCATCAAAAGGTGAAGGACGATCACCTAGCAGGGTACGGCTGCTGAGGATTATCGCGACATAGGACGAATGTCTGATAGAAAGTTGTTTTGTTGGCAACTTCTGAGGATTTATTAACACGGACGAGTGTTTAAGCCCTAAAACTGAAGTGGTATAAGTGTTTTGACAGTGTGTATAAAGATACGGACGGGTATCCTTAGGACCATGATATGGACGCGTATCGATAGAAACAAACAAAGACGCGTGTTTAAGGAGTGATGATACAGACAAGTATCATCTATTTGAACAAGGAACACGAACGAGTGTCGATCTGGTGGGGAGATGCATAAGATACAGACGAGTATCAAAGAATTATGTATAAGTAGGACACAGACGAGTATCAGAAGGATTGTGTATGAGTATGTGTAAGTATTTGTATTGAGAGTGCAAAATGATATTTTGGCTTTTATCTGCAGGGGACGAGTTTTTACGTGATGCAGGAGGAGTGATTTTGGTATTTGCAGGTGACTGTCTCGAACCTGGCTTATGATCATGCAAATGTTTGATTTTTGCCGTAATGCTCCATATCAGACGGAATGCTACGCTCTATTTGAGGAGGAATGATGTGAATGCTATGATAATGCAAATGAGAGAAACGAGATCCGAGATCTGAAATCTGTTGGGAGAACGGATCACTGGGCGATCTGTGGGGAGAAAGGATCACTGCACGATCTTTCTGGAGAACTCTGGGGAAGAAATCTGCGGGGATCCAATATTGGGGATGAGAAGATCTGGCCACTCGCCGAGGAAAAATGATTCAGGAATTGCTTTGGAGATCCTTCTTGGGGAGGAGAGAACTTCTGGGAAGTAATCTGTTGGAGGATCAACTTTGTGGGGGATACTCTGAGGGGATAAAAAACTCCGTGGGGGAATACTTTCGTCAAGTATTCCTTCTGATGATGTGACTGCCGGCTTGGCCGGCGATATAATGCCTGATATGCCCCATGCTGTGAAAGATTGACCGCCTTAAGTACCTGCAACCTGTCAAACAAAGCAAACCCACAAGTTCCCTGAAGTATCCTCAACCGGATTCCATCATAGGAGTTAGGTTTACTTAAGAGCACATATTTCCTGCAAGCATTTATTGAAAATGGCTTAAATGTTTTCATGCGAATGTTATATTACGGACTTTGGACATTTTGCAATCAAAACAAAAAGGTACAAATCAAGTGTGAAATATTTGACTTTATTGATTTGTGTGCCCTGAATAGACGAGTACAGTGAGAAGCTGATCCCTGAAATGAGGAGATTGCTACAAAATGTAGAAAATAAAAGTCCTATTTGGCAATGCTGAAGTTGATGCTTCAATCTTCCTTTTGATATGACCCGTAGGACTTTGAACGCTCTTCTTATCTTGCTTTCTGAAGAAAGTTGATTCTGATTGACGCTTTGTCCTTTCAAAGCTTTCCAGGTTATGTAAGTGTGATATAGACGAATTCAGAATGCAGTTGTTCGCTTATTCCCTGATTTTGCGTGGATCACCCTTTCGGGTTTTCAATCCACCGGGATACCCATTTTTGCCTGAGCTGTCCGATGTGGCTTTTCAACTCAGCGGGTGTACACATTTTTTATTTATTTTCCCTTATTTTTTCCCGAGTCTTTTATTCTGTTTTTGACTCGCCGGGATGCCATATTTTTGCCTGGACTTTCATTCTGTTTTTATGTCCAGCGGGTCATTTATGCGAAGTATTTTTTAACTGCATCTGAATTCATAGGAGATGGAAAACTTTCGCCATCCATGGTTGTGAGCATCAGTGATCCGCTTGAGAAGACCTTAGTTATCACGTAGGGACCTTCATAGTTTGGCGTCCACATTCCCCTGTGGTCTGTATGAAGAGGAAGGATTCTTTTCAGTACAAGCTCTCCCACTTGATATTCCCGAGGTCTCACCTTTTGGTTGAAGGCTCTTTTCATCCGTTTCTGATATAACTGACCATGACAAATAGTTGATAATCACTTTTCTTCAATTAGGCTTAGTTGATTATGACGAGATCAGACCCATTCTGCTATGTCCAGTTTCACATCCATTATTACCCGCGAGGAAGGCAATTCAACTTCAATAGGTAGAACGACTTCCATACCATGCACAAGTTGATAAGGCGTTGCCCCGGTAGATGTTCTGATGGAGGTTCGGTACCCATGTAAGGAGAATGGTAACATTTCGTGCCAGTCACTGTATGTGACTACCATCTTTTGCACAATCTTCTTAATGTTCTTGTTAACTGCCTCAATAACACCATTCATCTTTGGTCTGTGAGGAGAAGAGTTGTGATGTTGGATCTTGAAATCCCAGCATAACTCTGTCATCATTTTGTTGCTAAGGTTTGAATCATTATCAGTAATGATTCGCACGGGAACTCCATATCGACAAATGATATCCTTTTTCAGAAATTGGGCTACCACTTGCTTGGTGACATTTGCATACGAAGCTGCTTCGACCCATTTGGTAAAGTAATCAATGGCTACCAGGATGAATCTGTGACCATTTGAAGCAGTTGGTTCAATCTTTCCAATCATATTAATGCCCCACATGGCGAAGGGCCAGGGTGAAGACAATACATTCAAAGGATTTGGAGGCACATGCACTTTGTCTGCGTAGATCTGACATTTATGGCATTTTCTGGCATAAGCACAACAATCTGCATCCATTGTGATCCAATAGTAACCTAATCTCAACAATTTCTTTTCCATTGCATGTCCTCCGACATGGGTACCAAAAGAACCCTCGTGTACTTCGTGCATCAGTAAGTTTGCTTCCTTTTTGTCAACACATTTGAGCAAGACCATGTCGAAGTTTCGCTCGTACAAGGAGCCATCAGTATTGAGGAAGAAACTGACGGCTAGACTTCTTAATGTCTTTTTATCATTAGACGATGCCCCAGGCGGGTACGTCTGAGTCTCCAAAAAGCATTTGATGTCGTGGAACCAAGGTTTGTCGTCAAGGATAGTGTCCACATGGAAGATATATGCCTATCGGTCTAGTCTGGATACTAAAATTCGAGGCACATAGTTGGCAGTCTGTACTTTGATCATAGATGAAATGGTAGCCAAGGCATCCGCAAACTGATTCTCATCTCTAGGGATGTATTCAAGCTTGACTGTTGTGAAGAAGGTCAACAATCTCCTCGTATAGTCACGGTAAGGAACCAAATTCTCTTGATGAGTATACCACTTGCCATTGGTTTGGTTGATCACCAAAGCCGAATCTCTGAATACATTCAAGGTTTTGATCCTGAGGTCAATGGCTTCCTCAAGACCCATGATACAAGCTTTGTACTCTGCTTCATTGTTAGTGCAGGCAAAGATAAGCCTTGCTGAGAAAGGCATATGGACTCCTTTGGGTGTAATAAGCACTGCACCAATCCCACGACCGTTACAGTTAACTGCCCCATCAAACATTGTAAACACCCCAAATTTTCCCTCACTCATGTCACACCATGGCTTGTGATCTTTCATTTTTTCATAAGCATAAGCATTACACATCATATTGCATATTTGTTTCATCTGCATAGTTCAAGTTCATCTGCATCTAGGGTTTGTGATCTGAGCAATCCAAGATTCCATCTTAGCCATCCCAAAGGCCCCAAAGCTTTCCAAGAGGGTCCAAGTGTGTTATATCAACATATTATACTCCTCAAAGTCCATGGAAGTCAAGAAATCACAAGAGCTGGCAAAGGCATGGAAGCAGAGCTAGGGTTTCACTACACAGATGACCAAAATTAGGGTTTTGGTTTCAGAGGCCTTAACTCCAAATTTTTGGGCCATTCTTGTTTCTAATGTTCTTAAGATATTATAAGGATCATGTGTGCCAAGTTTGATGAAGAAATTCATTGTGGAAGTCATTTGTTCAATGGGTAACTTCTTGGGCAAGTTAAGTCAAAATCAGGGCATCTAAGGCCCTCAACAATGGAACCAAAGGGGTATTTTCATCAAATTGAAGTTATATGATCTTTATTTGATCTTATAAGAGGTTGGAAGTTCACAATATTGAAGAATTTTGAGCCAATTGCAAACTTGCCAAAAATGGAAATGACTTGAAATGCAAACTTTCCATTTTGGGAAAGTTTTTCAACCTTCTCTTTCTCAACCAAAAATGCTTCAAATGAAAAATTCTTGGTCATGAAAGTTGTAGATTGGATCTTTCCCTTTTCAAAAAGTACAAGAACATGTCTTGATTCATCCTAGAACTCAAGATATGGCCTTTCAAAGTTTGCAAAAATCCTATAATTTCAAGTTTCATGTCAAAGAGGGATTTTGCAAATTGGCATATTCAAGCATTCTAATGACTTCAAATGGACACAAACACTTCATAATATGTCAAACAAACCTCAAAGAATCAGAATTGTGCATTAAGCCAAGGGTTTCCATGACTTATGATCCAAGAAACTTCAAAGAGGGAATTTTGCAAAACATGTGATAACTCTTCATCCAAGCCTTCCAGCACATCAAAACCAATCCCATGGCCATCCTTGAACTCAGATGAGGCCAGACACCCCATGAAATCTCCACTGACCCGTGCCCATACCTCAAAGTACAAAATCTTGACGTTTTGCAAGAACTCCCATACCAATCAGCCTGTGCCACAACAACTCTCTGGCCAATCAACATTGTTTATGTGGACAATAAGCAACTCATTTCAAACAACATTGAGGCTTAAATCCATCCATAGCATCAGAATCACAAAAACCTCAAGAAACCTTCCCTTCATCGAATTTTATAACACAACCAACAAAAATCACAAACTCTTCCACCAATCAACTCAGCATCACCCCAGGATCATTTCCCACCCATCACCATAGCTTAAAACACCTTCAAACACAAATACTATTTTTGCAACTTCAGAAACAAAGCACTCAATATATCCACTCTAAGCTTCATTCAAGCTTGCCAATAGCTTCAGGAGGTCAAAGGGGAGTGGATTGCACAAAGGAAGAGCTCTGAGAGTCCAGATTGCAAAGCTCCAACTCAGGTAGTCATCAAGAATGTTTTTCCCAGAAATGTGTTTTCATGTTATAGAATGATTCCTCATGCTTCACTGATCATGCTGATTTCTTTACTTTTGAAAATGGTTGAGTTTTAAGCATTTCATGATGTTCTGAAATTTTTGCCGTTTTGATGTTTTCATTCGAATCTTGTTGATGATGAATGATACATGATTTTTGAGGCTGGATTATTGTTTAGGGTAGTTAGTTGATTAATTCTGGAGGTTTTGGGGGCTTGGGGTGGTGATTTGAGGAAGCTCAGGTGAGGGGTTGGCCGGAGAAGATGACCGGAGGTCTTCTCCGGCCACCTGAAAGTAATTAGGGCTAAACCCTGATTAGATGCCCAGATTGGTTCGTGGCCCTTAGATCTAGATTAGGGTTAGGTTTTGAGTGGTTCAGATTAGTCCATTAAGTTTAATCCAGATTAATTAATTATAAAACATAATTAAACTCAGTTTGAATGTGAGCCGTCCAGATGCGCGCGTGGTCAATTCCCTCCAACCCCAGTTTAAATCCCAGCCACCAGATCAACATACTTTCATATTTATTGCATTTTAATTCATTTTTATTCATTTCTTTTGCATGATTTATTTAAAATAGCAAAAAGCATCAAAACAATATTTTCTTTTGCATTCTGACTAAAAATATTTTTCTCAATTCCAAAAATGATTTTTATTTTATATTTTGCATTAAAAAAGAATTTTTAAAATATTTAAATGTTATTTTTAATTAATTAAAATCTTTTAATTAATAAAAAATACATTTAGGTTTCTAAAAATCACCAAAAAATTTATGAATCATCCCAATGTACTTAGAAACATTTTCAAACTCTTCACACAAATTTCTTTTTAGGTTTGATCATAGTTTTCCAATTTTCTTTGAATTAAGGGTCACAAAAATCACATTTTTGAACCCTAACTTGAAAAAATCATTTCTGCCTAACAAAGAAGAGTTAGAAGATGATTCTTTTTGCATTGTGTTTCATATTGTGTAATACCTCAAAATTTGCCCTCTCATATCCTCAACATTTTGCATAGAATTTTGCATACATAAATTCATAAAATAATCAAAAAAACATTGCATCAAACATTGCATAGTTGAGGCATGGGTATATGATCAATGATCGGAGCAGCTGAAGGCATTACAAAGTCAATCACAGGGCCACAAAGCTTCCCAACCTTGTGCAAAGGGTTCACAATATCCCACAAAACTTCACTTGAAGCCACAAGTCATGGAAAGTTTTGGTTTGATTGAAGGAGGCAAGCAGTGCAATATTTCCTGAGGGAAAAGAGCCGAATTAGGGTTTCGTTTCTACGGGGCTTCCGCGTGAAGTTTTGATTCAAGAAGGATTCCTTTGACTTATATATGATGTCAAGTGCCTGAGTTTCAAATTTCGTCCACAAATTCATTTTTGAAGGGGTTCGACTGGTCGGACGACTGAAAATCAAGGAATTAGAGAAAAGGCAACCGAGCTAGGTGAAAAGGGTCGACTCCTGACTTTTAAGATCGAGATCATGAAATTAGGGTTACAATGATCATATGGTTCAAACTTGATCAAGAAATGATGGAGGAATCATAGAAAAATCAAAAGAAAAATCATTTGAAAGGTAGTTAGTTTCACCATTTCCCTCCACCTTTCCTTCCACTTTCTTTCCACACTTCCTTTCATTCTTTCCATCTCATTTTTCCACTTCAAATCCACTCCATTTCCCTTGGAAACTTCCACCACCTTCCACCATCTTCTAGAGTGTTCCAAGGAATATTCCAAGGAATATTCCCTTTTCCAACCCTAACCCTAACTAACTTCCAAACCTAATTTTGGATCCCAAACCTAATTTTTGGGCCCCAAACCCAAACATAGCTCCTAGTCTAGTCTCTATTTAAGCCATTTTCATCCAAACCAAAAGGGTTGAACACCATTTTCCAATTTTCACTCTTTGATAAGCACTTTTTCTCTCTCACTTTCCCTCTCCCTCTTACCAAAGCTTTTCAAATAAGCTCTTCAAGTTTCACATTGAAACTTGAAGATCTTAAAGCTTAAGCCCTCAACCTTCTTTGATTGTGGATTATAGAAGAAGAAGCTACTGAATTTTGTGAGAATTATCGACTTATCGGAAGCACACGAAGATTCAAGCTCAAGAACGCATTTATTTTGGGATTTCTCGGTTCTCGGTTTGCGATTTCTAGGGGTAGCATGTTCCTAGGAATGTTAGGGATCGTTAGAAGTGAGTTTGTGGCCAAAAGCACTTTTTTCTCAACTTTTTTTACCTTCTGGTTCAGTGTTAACCGGTTAGCCATTTGGTTAACCGGTTAACGGGTGCGTGTTAGCCACAAAACATGGCAGATTTAGGTCCGTTAACTGGTTAACCAATTGGTTAACCGGTTAACGCTGTTAATTTTTTTTTTTTTTTTTTGCTTATTTGATGGCTTAGTCCTAAGTTCTAGTGCCTTTAGGTTTCATACATGTTTAGGTAGTGATTTTAGGGAATTTTTGGATCCATTTCCAGTAGCTCATTCCCCCATTTCGATTTGTTTCGACGCGTTTCCGTCCATGTTACGTATTAGGCATTTTTGTGTTTCTTTATGCATAGCTCAAATTCTTGCATGTTGTTACCATTTTTTGTGCATTATTTGACACATAATAATCATGTAGCATTCTGGTTTTACATGTTTGCATTGCATTAATTCTTTTTTTGCATTCTATTATGTTTATGTATGTTGCATTTGGCATGTTGCATAATTGTGCATTCGGTTGCATTTCGTTGCATACTTGATCACATCATCCTTATCAATTTAATTCTGAATTTTGTATTAAGTTTGACATCATTTTTTAATCATCATAGTGTATGTTCATAATCAATAATCACCATGTTCAAATGCCATGTTCATATGCATGTTTAGGTGCTACTTTGTGCATTTACTTGTTGCACAAGCCATGTGATGCATGCTTACATAATCATTCAATAATGTCCATGTTCTTGAATTGATATATGTTGATTTAAGTTCAAATCCATGTTCATGATGAGATTAGTGATTTTTGCATTGAGTTTGTGCATTAAAAGTGAAAATAATCAATTCTGAATTTTGCATTTCATAGCTGTTTTTTGCATAGGTGCTGTAAAAGGTGTGCTGTTTGTTGTGTGTACATGCTATATTTGACTTTTTACACCTACTTTTTCATGCTGCATGCTGGCTGTAAAAAGCTGAGTTGTATTATGCATTGTTTTCATAGCTGTTTGGGTATTAGGGGGTTGTAATAGGTGCTGTATTTTGGTTTTAGCATTTTTCTAGTTCCTTAGAATTAAGATTGAGTCTAGTTTGAGTCCTAGAGTCTTTGGGATTTAATTAAGGTGTGTTTGCTTCTTTCATTTTTAATAAAAATGCACACTAACATTTGTTTTGTAGTGGGGAAGATTGAGGTAAGTTTACTTCACTTTATCCTTTATTTTTTATGCATTTCTCTTATGCATTTTAATTCATTTTTCCTTCCATATTTGTGTTTGGTAGGATTCCCTTTTGTTAGGAGCAACTTACCTTCCTTAGGAAGTAAGCTGCTTCTTTTTTCCTTCTTTCTTTTCATTTTGATCCTTAGGATTAGAAAACCTCACAAACCATTAGGATCTCCCTTTTGTGAATTATAAATAACTTAGGGTGTGTCTTAGTTCCCCTTAGATTTTGCCTTTTTGCAATTTGAGTCTTTCTCTTCTCATCTTCAAAAATCCAAAAACACTTTACAAATAAATGAAAGGATTCCTTGTGTATAGCCTTATTCCATGAAGCACTTGCACTCATTCCATCTTGGAATGGTGTAAGCTTGTCTATCATGATGTACAAGTCTCATCAAGGAATTGTTTAATAAAACAAACAAATTCAAAATACTTCTCATAAAAGACAAAAACAAACAACAAGCAACTTTCCTGCGAGAATTCTCTTCTCATCTCTTTCACTCACAACGCGAACTTGCGACAACTTGTCTCGCATGCAAGACGGTAAACGCACTCGTATCAGACGAGCCTGTAACACCTGAGCACAAACATACGCAGTTCTAGCTGTAAAAAACACAAACAAATAGTTCCTGCCTTAGTTAGGCGAACTACATCGACTCTGATCCTCATTTTCCCGATGAGGTACGTAGGTAGCGGGGTAGGGCCCGTTCGAGCACATTCTTTATTTTCCCTACATTTCCCCATCCTTTATTTTTATTCTCTTTTCTAGTTCCTTTGTCATTCCCATTCCATTTAGCAGTTCATTTATTCAGCATCATCTTATTTCTCACCCTTTGAAATAAACAAGCAAGCGTGGATCCCGTCTGGTACGACAGACGATCTGGGGTGCTAATACCTTCCCAGGGTGTAACCGACTCCCGAACTCAGATCTTTGGTTCGCAGAACCTTGTCCTTTCCTTCTTCCTCAGGTTTGTGCAGCATTACCTTTCCCGTTCCTTCGGGATAAAAATGCCTGGCTGGCGACTCTACCTTTTCCGCGCCATTTTCGCGTTTGTACTAGGATGAAAATCCCGGGAGCGACAGCTGGCGACTCTGTTGGGGAACGAACCCAGAATCTCTGGTTTCCCTTGTAGAGTCAATCCTAGCGCCTGTTTGGTTTTGTTGCTTTGGGTGTTTATCTGTTTTCTATTGTGTGCTTTAGTTTAGCTTTACTGTTTTCATTTACAGTTTACTTTACAGCTTTACTTTACCGCATTTACTTACCGCTTTCAGTATTTATTTTCCATGCATCATATGCTGGACTGTGCTGGTTTTCATTTTTCTGTGGGATGTGGTTACTGTGAGATGAGCTCGTAACCGGGGCTCGAGTGCACCCTAGGACTTAGAGTGGTTCCACTTTAGCTTCATGGCATCTTGCTATGTTGGTAGTAGTGAGTTCCACACCTTAACTTGCGACCTTCTCGGGAATGTATTGATACCGAAATCTTTCTGGGTTAATGCGCTACCTTGATAGTTATGTGCAGTCAGGGGACCGATCATTGAGAACCTTTGTGGAAACATCCCTCTCCAGTGATGACAGTGGCAGACCACATTTGTTGGCAAACCCACTCGCATCCGAGGGCCCACTGGGAACTCGCATAGGATGGCCTGGTTCTCTCATAGGAATCCAGTTAAGGCAAACTGTTCGTATGACGATAGTATTGTACCCTTCGGGATAAATGTACTATTGTTTCTCGATTCAGTGCTGGAAGCTGAGGACTTATGAGGGATGCTTGTTTTCCCGGACTCAACTGAGACCTCCCTGAGTAGTACATAATGCCAAACCGATTCCCTGATTTGGTCATGAGCCATTGCTCGGAAATGGTGAACGTATTATTGCTATTCGGCCTCGAGAGTCCGTGATGTTTGACCCGAGTAGCACACCTGTGAGATTGGGAGGGGTTTACAGGTTTGCAGGAACCCTAAACTTCAAAATACCTTCATATGCCAGTATACTCCAGTGATATGATCTTGTTTTATTCTGAAGTCATGAACTCCTGATCAGAGATACTTGTGATGATATTGTAGCCTTACACTGACACTTGATTACCTGATTCACTACACAGACACGTCACTGATCACATGCTTTGCCTTGCATAACATCATGACATCATTAATCATTTTGTGTTCTTTTTATTCTCAGGGTTCATTACCTCCTAGGCCCTGGTCATATTTGCTGCTTCAACATGGAGATTCCGAGAAAGAGAAATGTTCATTATACTTTTCCGCAACCGGAGATAGAGAGTATTCAGGGATTGATTAGTTTGATGGGTGAAAAAGTCCTTGATGATTTCAGGAAAGAGTTTGGCAAGATACTGGATTATGTGAGAAAGCCCACAGTTGACCAGAGGGATATCTTACATTCTTTGTTGCAGTTCTATGATCCACAGCTGAGGGTCTTTGTTTTCCCTGATTATATCCTGGCACCTACATTAGAGGAGATTTCTAGTATGCTGCATGTTCCTATTAAGGAGGGTGTGCCTTATTATGTTTCAGAGAGGATCCCTTCTCATGAGGATATCACTGTTTCCTGTCATTTGAGTATGCTCAGACTTAAGATGGGATTAGAGGCTGGCCAAAGTAAGGGGATCCCTTTGGATTTTCTTATCACAGAGGCACATGTCATGGCATTGGGAAAGAAGTGGGCAGACTTCAAGGCATTGTTAGCCATGATAGTATATGGAACCAGTTTATTTCCAGGAGAGAAAGGGCTAATTAGCATGGAGGCCATCACCATCTTTGTCAAAAGAAATCCTGTACCTACATTGCTAGCTGACTTCTACTATGGAGTTCACCACAGAAATGAAAAGAGGAAGGGACATGTAAACTGTTGCGCTCCCCTATTTGCTGAATGGTTTGTATGGCAACTCCCTAAATCAGGACCCTTTCAGGATTTGAAACAATCTTGGAAGTGGTCCAAAAGATTAATGGGCTTAACTTCAGCTTAACTTCTGGTGGGCAAAGAAATGTTGGTCAGTTGTGGTAGCTTTCCAAATGTGCCTCTGATAGGAAGGAAAGGTGGGATCAGCTACAATCTTATCTTGTCCAGGAAACAATTTGGTTATCCTTTAAGAGACGTACCTTTGATTGACGATGCAGACGAGTCTTTATACTTTCCAGCTGAAGGAAATTCCAAGATGAGCATACTAGCATCACAAGCTTGGGAAGTTAGGGTGACGAAAGGGAAGAAAGACTTTGGAAGAGTGGATCCTAACACTTATGATCCTTTTGCCAGCTGGTTGGAGGATCGTGTGAAGACCCATTTGCTCCCATTTTCTAAGGAAACACCTCTCTACCCTAAAGAGGTAGCACCCACGACTTCAGTGCCTTTGCAAGATTATCAAAAGTTGGAAGCTTTGGTCCAACAGCTCAGGTTGGAGAATCAAGAAGCCTACAATTCATGTCAGAAGCTGAAGATGCAGAATCAAAAGTTGGAGGAAAGGGCTCACAAAGCTGAAGAGATGGTTAGGCTCAAGCAGCAAGATTTTCAAGATAGAGAGCTTTACTTCAAGAAAATGGGATTAGCTGAGACTCACAAGGCGGCCCAGCGCTAGAAAGAGAGGAAGGACCTGAATGAAGCCAATGAAGCTGTTACCTTATGGAAAGAAAAGTGGGAAGACAATTTGAGGAAGCAAAAAGAGCTGGACGTCAAGCATAAGCTGGAAATCAAGAGTCTTCAAGATTCTTTGGATGGACAGAGAGAGCTCCTTCAGAAGGCTTATCATCAAGAGAAGGGTCGTCTCCAACGTCTAGCAGAAAGTCAACAAGCAGTAAAGGAAGCTCAAAAAGAAATAGAAGACTTGAAGTTGAAAGCTGATGTGAAGAAGACAAAGGCTGAGCCGGGTCTGAGCAAAGAGAGTGAGATGGCTTTCCTGCAGTAGATTGAAGAGTTGCATGCTTCCTTTGACACGAGGGACCTCCTCATCTAGAGACTCATCCAGGAGCCTGATCTTCCGGATATCGTTCAGTTGTTCCAGAACGTCAAGCGTCTTAGCTGGAGGCTGCGAGACATAGAGTTCCCTAGGATTTAGTTTCATGCTATTGTACTTGAATTACCCACATGCTTGTTGTGGGATTCCTTTTTATTGGATATACTTTGATGTACTTTGATTGGCACCCTTTGAGGACTTTGTTGTTTCAAACTTCAGTTTATGAGATTGATTTGTTTTGAATCTCTTGTCTGTTATCTGTTGCACCGACACGGGGTAATGAGCGCCAATTCTTCACGGTCGTCACTCTATTTGAACATCACTTAGGTCTTCTTCCCAATTATTATTCTCTTAATACCAGGACCGGAAACAGGGAAAGACTTGGGAATAAAAGGAACATATTGCATTGCATACGCATCATTTGCATTTCTTCTTTGTTTTTGCAGGTTTTTTCTACATGATGCTTAACTTATCTGTGTTTCAGACAAAGATTGCGAGAGCTGCCAAGACCCGGCATCTCCGACAAGATATCCCGCATCGCTATGCAACTCGCAACAATCAGAGGACAGTCATGGATGCTGTGCAAACAGAGCTTAATGAGTTTCACACCAGAATGGCAGAGTTCATGACCATGATGCAAGGGATGGCTCAGGGACAACAAGAGTTAAGAAATGCAATTCAATGGCTTAACCCTCCTCATATTAATACTCCTGCGGACACTTCTGACGGGAAAAGGGCTCCTCCCAACACCAGCAATGGCCCAGGTGGACCTCATATTCCTGAACCAGCCACGACAACTTTCGTTCCAGTAAAAGACAAGCAGGATGATCAGTTCCCTCCTATCAATAATGACCTGGGGTTCGGCGGAGAAGGAAATCTTCAGGACTTTTTGATGCTTGCCGAGAAAGTCAAAGCCCTCGAGTGTAGAGACACTTTGGGGATAGACGTGTCTGACATGGGTCTAGTCCCCGGGGTGGTTATTCCTCACAAATTCAAGCCGCCGACTTTTGACAAGTATAACGGTAGCTCCTGCCCAAAGACTCACTTGCAGGCATTCTACCGGAAAATTGCTGCCCATACTAGGGATGAAAAGCTCTGGATGTACTACTTCCAGGATAGTCTCTCCGGAGGGTCCTTGGAATGGTATATGAAGCTAGAGAGAAATTCTATGAGAAGCTGGAAGGAATTGGGAGAAGCATTCCTCAAGCTGTATCAGTATAATATTGACATGGCGCCCAGTCGCACCCAACTTCAGAGTCTGACTCAGAAGAATTCCGAGAGCTTCAAGGATTACGCACAAAGGTGGCGTGAAGTGGCTGCTAGAGTGCAACCGCCTTTGTTGGAGAGAGAAATGGTAGACCTGTTCCTAGATACCCTTCTTGGGCATTTCATGGAAAGGCTAGATGGATGTTCTTCAAGCGGATTCTCAGATATCATCTTGACTGGCGAGAGGATAGAAAGTTGGATGAAGCAAGGGAAGATTCAGAATGGAGGCACTTCAAGTTCTGGTGGTAAGAAGCCGTTTGTGAAGAAGAGAGAAGGGGAGACCGGGGAAGTGTACGCGCAGAGGGGAGGAACTAATATAGGATTTTATCAGCAAGTGGCCCCTGTCACTATCTCAACTCCACCTGTTCAACAACAAGTCCAACTACCACAGTAACAACACCAACAAGGGTATCAACAAATAGCTCCTCATCCATATTATCCCCAGAAGCCCAGAGAAAGACATTTCGAAGCTCCGCCAATGTCCTATTCACAACTTTTGAAGAATCTCCTACAACTTCAGTTGGTTCAACTCCGAACTCTACAACCCCCGAAGCCCGGCCAAATCCCCGAGGGTTATGATACAAATGCCAGATGCGAATTTCATTCAGGAGCTCCCAGGCATACCACAGAGAACTGCAAAGCACTAAAGCATACTGTTCAAGACCTACTGGATTCTAAAGCAATCAACTTTTCTCCTACTCCTAATGTAATTCAGAACCCCATGCCTCCTCACGGAAGTACGGTTGGGGCAGTTGATGAAGGGGAAAGTCTAAACCTGGTGCGCGATGTCAACGATCTGCAGACTCCGTTGAATGTGGTTAAAGTTTGCTTATCGAAGAAAGGTATCTTCCCTGGGTGTGAAGAAGATTGTCCAGAATGTGCTGAAGCTACAAATGGGTGTGAGAAATTGAAAGCAGGAATTCAGAGCATGATTAATGAAGGAGTGCTGCAGTTTGACAAGGTTGTGAAGGGAAGCGAAGTCTCTACAGTAACCATCTTCTACGATCCATCTCAAGTTCCTCCGCGGGTCAGAGTGGCACCGATAACCATCACCACAGCAGGACCCGTAGTGTATCAGAGTGATAGAGCTATTCCTTGGAATTATGGTGGTGAAGTCTACTGTAACGGCCAGAAGCAAGAGTTGGCCACGTCTAGTACAACCCCAGCTCAAGTAGAAAATGTTGGAGTAGGGGGCTTTACTAGAAGTGGAAGGTTATTTACGCCGGAAACACTAAGGAATAATGTGATACCACCCAGAGACACTGCAGAATCCCAAGCTAGAGCAAGAGGGAAGCAGCCAGCAGTTGTCAATGATCCTGCGCCAACAACTGATCCAGACCTCACATTTGATAAAGAAGCTGAAGAATTCCTGAGGATTATCAAAAAGAGCGACTACAAGATTGTGGACCATCTGCAGCAGACGCCGTCGAAGATTTCCATCTTGTCCTTGCTCATGTATTCTGATTCTCACAGGAGGGCTCTCCTGAATATTCTGAACAAGGCATACGTACCTCAGGATATTTCAGTAAATCAGTTGGAAGCGGTGGTATCCAGCGTCAATGCCAGTCACAGATTAGGTTTTACAGACCTGGATTTGACTTCTGAAGGGCGTGCTCATAACCGGGCATTGCATATATCTTTAGAATGTAAAGGTGCAGTACTCTCTCACATGTTGGTAGATACTGGATCGTCGTTGAACGTCTTGCCTAAGAAAGCACCGATGAAGTTGGATTATGATGGAGTGGTTCTAAAGCCCAGCGACCTAGTAGTTCGAGCATTTGATGGGTCGAGGAGATCGGTGTTTGGGGAGGTGGAGTTACCAATTAAAGTAGGTCCAGAAATCTTTAATACCACGTTCTACATAATGGATATACAGCCTGCATACAGCTGTTTGCTTGGAAGACCTTGGATACATTCAGCAGGAGCAGTATCGTTCACACCTCCATCAAAAGCTAAAGTTCATCTGGGAGGGTCAAATTGTAACTGTCAGTGGGGAAGAAGACATTTTTGTGAGTCATCTAGCTTCATTCAAATATGTGGAGATGTATGGCGAAATAATTGAGACCCCATGTCAGGCTTTTGAGCCCTTGAAGTCTGAACAAGCATCTATAGTGACAGCTCCTCCTGAAGAACCGAAGAAAGGGGTTTTCGTAGCCTCTTATAAGCAAGCGCTTGAGTTGGTAGAATCTGGGGTACGAGAAGGCTGGGGCAATCCAGTAGAAGTGCCTGAGAAGAAAGATATGTTCGGAATTGGTTACCATCCTGGGCAGTCATCGTCCGAACTAAAGGCTAGAGGTCGTCAAGGCCCAATCACTTTCACGAGTGCGAGAAAAGTGGATTATGGAAACATCAGCGCTGTACAGGATGACGCAACGGATAGTGAATGTGACATAGATGAGTGGATCAGGCCTGCTGTTCCAGGGACTCAACTTAGCAATTGGACATCAGAAAGGCTTATTTCAGTCACCTCTTTCGAAGAGTAATAATTTTTTGTTTCTGTTTTTCCTGTATTCAAGCACTATGTCTTGCCCGAGGCATAGTAGCTCTTTGTAAGGGTTCGTTTGTTCTTAACACAATCATAAATAAAGTTGACGTTTCACATTCATTCATGTTGTTCTCTGTCTTTCATTTTTTACTTTTGTTTTTCAAAAAGAAAGAAAAGTTTTAAAATGGCAATGTTTCTCATTTTCTCAAGTTGCTAAAGCCTTGCATGAATCACCATTCATGCAGGTGCTCGTCACCGGATCTCATCAATGACGACCCTGTTATGGCTGAGTATGACTTCGACAATCCAATTTATCAAGCCGATGAGGAAGGTGAAGAGGATTGCGAACTACCTGAAGAATTGGCCAGACTGCTTAAACAGAAGGAGAAGATGATTCAGCCGCACAAAGAAGCTGTCGAAGTAATAAACTTGGGTACTGAAGAAGACAAGAAAGAAGTCAAGATCGGGGCCGCATTAGAAGGATCTATCAAGACTCGTTTGATTGCTTTGCTTCGGGAGTATGTTGAAGTCTTCGCATGGTCCTACCAAGATATGCCGGGTTTAGACACTGACATTGTGGTACACAAGCTGCCTCTCAGAGAAGATTGTCCTCCGGTAAAGCAGAAGCTGAGGCGCACACGTCCAGATATGGCAATTAAAATAAAAGAAGAGGTACAAAAACAGTTTGATGCTGGCTTCTTGGCCGTGACCAGTTATCCTCCGTGGGTTGCTAACATTGTGCCGGTTCCCAAGAAAGACGGTAAAGTCAGGATGTGTGTGGACTACAGGGATTTGAATAGGGCCAGCCCTAAAGATGACTTCCCTCTACCTCACATAGATGTACTTGTCGATAATACTGCTCAGTTTTCCGTGTTCTCCTTCATGGACGGATTTTCCGGCTATAATCAGATTAAGATGGCTCCCGATGACATGGAAAAGACAACTTTCATCACTCCTTGGGGCACCTTCTGTTACAAGGTCATGCCATTTGGTTTGAAGAATGCTGGAGCTATTTATTAAAGGGCAATGGTGACGTTATTTCATGACATGATCCATCATGAAATTGAGGTTTATGTTGATGATATGATAGCAAAATCCCAAACAGAGGAAGAGCACTTGGTCAATCTAGCAAAGTTGTTTGACAGACTTCGGAAGTTCAGATTAAGGTTGAATCCGAATAAGTGCACCTTCGGGGTCCGTTCTGGCAAGCTACTCGGCTTCATTGTTAGTGAGCGGGGAATTGAGGTTGATCCAGCCAAAGTGAAAGCTATCCAAGAGATGCCTGAGTCGAAGAATAAAAAGAAAGTGCGTGGCTTATTAGGGAGACTAAATTACATTGCACTGTTTATTTCTCACCTAACGGCCACGTGTGAGCCCATCTTTAAGCTTCTGAGGAAGAATCAGGCCATTCAATGGAACGAAGACTGCCAGCAAGCCTTTGACCGAATCAAAGAATACCTGCTAGAGCCCCCAATTCTTATGCCTCTAGTGCCAGGGAGACCTTTAATTATGTATCTTACTGTGCTTGAAGGATCGATGGGATGTGTGCTGGGTCAGCAGGACGAGTCTGGTCGAAAAGAGCACGCCATTTATTACCTTAGCAAAAAGTTTACCGATTGTGAGACGCGATACTCACTACTCGAGAAAACTTGCTGCCCTTTGGCATGGGCTGCTCGCCGACCAAGACAGTACATGCTGACTCACACCACTCTCTTAATTTCCAAGATGGATCCGGTGAAATACATCTTTGAAAAGCCAGCTCTGACAGGAAGAATAGCCCGATGGCAGATGATATTAACGGAGTATGACATACAATACACTTCGCAAAAGGAAATCAAAGGAAGTGTGTTGTCAGAATACTTGGCTCAGCAGCCAATCGAGGATTATCAACCCATGAGGTTCGAGTTTCTGGATGAGGGCATCATGTTCCTCAAGTCGAAAGACTACGAAGAACCACTTCCGAAGGAGGGACCAGACCCTGAATCCAAATGGAAGTTGATGTTTGGCGGGGCTGTGAACATGAATGGAAGTGGAGTAGGCGCTGTTATCGTCTCGCCAGAAGGGGTCCATACACCTTTAGCTGCTCGGTTGACTTTCGAATGCACTAACAATGAGGCGAAGTATGAAGCGTGCATCATGGGGATCGAAGAGGCAATCGACTTGCGAGTCAAAAACCTCAAAATCTTCGGAGATTCTGCTTTGGTGGTAAATCAAGTCAATGGCAAGTGGCTGGTTCATCAACCTCATTTGCTCCCTTACAGAGATTATGTCAGGAGGCTGCTTACTTTCTTTACCAAAGTTAAGCTGAATTACATTCCCCGAGATGAAAACCAATTCGCCGATGCTCTAGCAACTTTATCGTCCATGATTAAAGTTTGTCAAGAGAATTTCGTGCCTCGAATTACGATCTCCCGTCTTGAAAGACCTGCTTATGTCTTTGCAGTTGACGATGGTGAAGATAACAAGCCTTGGTATCATGACATCAAACAATTCCTGAAGGCTCAAGAATACCCGGCTGGGGCATCTAGTAAGGATAAGAAGACCCTTAGAAGACTGGCAGGAGGTTTCTTCTTGAATCAAGATGGCGTGCTGTACAAACGAAACTTTGACATGGTTCTGCTCAGATGCGTGGATAGACACGAAGCAGACTTGTTGATGCAAGAGGTCTATGAAGGTTCCTTTGGTACCCACGCTGGAGGACATGCTATGGCCAAGAAATTGTTGAGGTCGGGATACTATTGGATTACCATGGAATCTGATTGTTGTAAATACTCCCGTAAATGCCACAAGTGTCAAATTTATGCCGACAAGGTCCATGTGCCGCCAAATCTGTTGAGTGTCATGTCTTCACCATGGCCGTTTGCTATGTGGGGCATCGATATGATTGGCAAGATCGAGCCGACAACTTCTAATGGTCATCGCTTCATCCTGGTTGCAATAGATTATTTCACGAAATGGGTCGAAGCGGCATCTTACACCAATGTCACTAAATAGGTGGTAGCCCGATTTATTAAAAGAGACATCATTTGTCGGTATGGAATTCCTGAAAGGATCATTACTGATAATGGTTTTAATCTCAACAACAAGATGATGGCTGACTTGTGTCGAGATTTCAAAATAGAGCATCACAACTCTTCTCCATATCGCCCGAAGATGAACGACGCTGTCGAGGCGGCCAATAAGAACATCAAGAAGATAGTGCAGAAGATGGTTGTGACATACAAAGACTGGCATGAGATGCTACCATTCGCGTTGCATGGGTACAGAACGTCAGTACGTACTTCAACACGGGCAACCCCGTTCTCATTGGTGTATGGTATGGAGGCAGTCCTACCAATTGAAGTGGAAATCCCCTCGTTGAGGTTAATGATGGACATTAAGCTAGATGAAGCTGAGTGGCTACGATCCAGATATAGTCAATTGAGCCTCATTGAAGAAAAGCGTCTAGCAGCTGTATGCCATGGACAATTGTATCAGCGACGGATGAAACATGCTTTTGACAAGAAGGTGCGACCACAGAGGTACACGCCAGGGGACTTAGTGCTGAAAAGGATTCTTCCTCCTCTCAATGATCACAGGGGCAAGTGGACACCCAACTATGAAGGACCGTTCGTGGTTAAAAAGGTTTTCTCAGGTGGAGCCTTGATGCTGACAACCATGGACGGGGAGGACTTCCAATCCCCTGTCAACGCAGACGCAGTAAGAAAATACTTCGTGTAAAAAGGACCCGCTGGATAAAAACAGAATAAAGATCCAGGCAAAACATGGGCATTCTGGCGAGCCAAAAATAGAATAAAAGGCTCGGGCAAAAGCTAGGGAAATCTTGAAAAAATGTACACCCGCTGAGTTAAAAAGTCACATCGGACAACTCAGGCAAAAAAGGGTACCCCGGTGGATTGAAAACCTGAAAAGGCGATCCACACAAAAGAGGGATTAACACGAATGACTGCGATCTGCGAGATCTGTGACCTATCTACAGTTGAGGCTATCCTAAGGGTTGAAGATCAGTTCAATTACTTTTTCTCAAGAGGCAGAGCGAGCGGAGCGTCTTGAAGACATACAGGTCATAACCGAGTTGAGACTTGATGAGATCCACTTCTCACATTGCCAATAGGATAGTTTTGTCTTCCTTTTTGGCTGTTTCCTCTTTCCAGGGAACTACTTCCTTTGTACTGCCTATTCATGGCCATTTCCGAATCAATAAAATTTAACTTCAGTCAACTTGTGAATATTTTGCTTCTTGTTTTTGTTCTTTCATCTAGCATTAATTGATTACAAAAACGTCCAGCAAATTGTGATTTATATTGTGTTGTGAACATTTTAATGCTTTCTAACTCATGCAGGAGGACAAAAATATTTAGTACAACTCTGAAAAGTAGTCGAGATACCCAGATAATGGTTCATACTACGAGCCTGGGGCAGGCAGGTCCCAAACTAACTTTCCATGTTGCAGGTACTATCGATTGTGCTCATGCAGGTACAAGTACTGGTGTTGCTAATAGAGCTTAAAGCGAATCCCCGGTGAAGTCGCCAGAACAGGAGTATATGTCTCCCAGGGTGTCTCCAATCTTCCCCAATGGAGTTCAGCAAGGTAGCAGGAGGTGGGTGTCATCCCCAGGCAGAAGTTTCCCTTCAGACAGGGGAAATCCCCTACAGTACAAGGAGTGTTATTCCTCCCCAGCGAGTTGCTTCCTCAGCAGTGTCATGCCTTTGTTTCCCCAGCTAAGTCAGAAGGTTTCACTTCCCCAACAGAGTTCAACGGGTAGCGTACTTAGCAAGGAGAGTGCATCTCCAGCAGGGTCTTGGCGCTCCAATATCAAAGTCCAATTTATTTTTGGCAATGGCGGCCGTTCAGAGCCAGTGAATCATTGACAACTTCCCCCGCAGAGTTGTCTTCTTCTCATCAGGACGGATCAGATCAGTGCAATGATTAGCACTTCCCCCGCAGAGTTGTCTTTTGCTCATCAGGACAGATCAGATCAGTGCAGTGATTAGCACTTTCCCCCGCAGAGTTGTCTTCTCCTCATCAGGACTCATCAGATCAGTGCAGTGATTAACACTTTCCCCACAGAGTCGTTGCTTCCTCATCAGGATGAATCAAGATCAACACAGTGATCATCATTTCCCTAGTCAAGCTATCTGGGATACTTGCAGTCTCCTCATCGGGAGATTCCTTTTCATTTGCATTTGCATTTAGTAATCATCATTACATTTGCATCCTCTAAAGCGTAGCATTTCCATCATCATTCAGCATTACGCCATAAATTTAAGCATATGCATGCCAGCATGGGCCAGTTTTGAGGTATATATGACATATTCTCAACCTGAAGTACTCCACACAGAGGATACCAACATCATTTTTCAAACACCCTTGTCTTTTCAGATCAATGTTTGCCAATTATTCCGCGTCTTGTTTGGTGTAATAGTCGCGTTGCAGGCTCTCGTTTTGTACAACGGTCCTGTTTGCCTGAGCTCTCGTTTATGTACAACGATCCCGTTCCATCTTATCCTATTTTCTTTGTGTTTCTGGTTATCGACTGAGGCTAGTATACCATTGTGTGCCCATTCGAGGATGGTTTCGTTTTAGATCTGAGGATCCTTTTGAGAATCGTCATTCGAGGATGGCATTTCTTTTCTTCAAGTCCTTATGAGGTTGGTCTTGTTGTTGTGGCTATCATTCGAGGATGATAGACCATTTTGAGCTTATTGATTGAGGCCTGTTTGTCTCTTTTGCAAAGTCTGTCTGAGGTCAGTCTTTGTTGTTTCTGGTTATCGACTGAGGCCGGTATCCTATTGCGTCTCCATTCGAGGATGGTTTCGTTTTAGATCCGAGGATCCTTTTGAGAATCGTCATTCGAGGATGGCATTTCTTTTCTTCAAGTCCTTCTGAGGTTGGTCTTGTTGTTGTGGCTATCACTCGAGGGTGATAAACTATTTTGAGCTTATTGATTGAGGTCAGTTTGTCCCTTTTGCAAAGTCTGTCTGAGGTCAGTCTTTGTGTTTTTGGTTATCGACTGAGGCCGGTATACCATTGCGTCTCCATTCGAGGATGGTTTCGTTTTAGATCCGAGGATCCTTTTGAGAATTGTCATTCGAGGATGGCATTTCTTTTCTTCAAGTCCTTCTGAGGTTGGTCTTGTTGTTGTGGCTATCACTCGAGGGTGATAAACCATTTTGAACTTATTGATTGAGGTCAGTTTGTCTCTTTTGCAAAGTCTGTCTGAGGTCAGTCTTTGTTGTTTCTGGTTATCGACTGAGGCCGGTATCCCATTGCGTCTCCATTCGAGGATGGTTTCGTTTTAGATCAGAGGATCCTTTTGAGAATTGGCATTCGAGGATGGCATTCTTTTCTTCAAGTCCTTCTGAGGTTGGTCTTGTTGTTGTGGCTATCACTCGAGGGTGATAAACCATTTTGAGCTTATTGATTGAGGTCAGTTTGCCTCTTTTGCAAAGTCTGTCTAAGGTCAGTCTTTGTTGTTTCTGGTTACCGCCTGAGGCCGGTACACCATTGCGTCTCCATTCAAGGATGGTTTCGTGTTAGATCCGAGGATCCCTTTTGAGAATTTTCATTCGAGGATGGAATTATTTTCTCCAAGTCCTTCTGAGGTTGGTCTTGTCTGTGTTGTTGTGGCTATCATTCGAGGATGATAGACCATTTTGAGCTTATTGATTGAGGTCAGTTTGTCTCTTTTGCAAAGTCTGTCTGAGGTCAGTCTTTGTTGTTTCTGGTTATCAACTGAGGCCAGTATCCCATTGCGTCTCCATTCGAGGATGATTTCGTTTTAGATCCGAGGATCTTTTGACAATCGTCATTTGATGATGACATTCTTCCCAATATATTTTATTTCCCGCAGAGTTCAAATATTCAGGTTTTATTTGAGTATTCAATCACTCCATACCTTGAACGTCTAAAAGATATCACAATTATTCATTCAGTCCTGCAGATGATTGAATAGGGGCAGCTGTAATACCTCAAAATTTTCCCTCTCATATCCTCAACATTTTGCATACATAAATTCATAAAATAATCAAAAAAACATTGCATCAAACGTTGCATAGTTGAGGCATGGGTATATGATCAATGATCGGAGCAGCTGAAGGCATTACAAAGTCAATCACAGGGCCACAAAGCTTCCTAACCTTGTGCAAAGGGTTCACAATATCCCACAAAACTTCACTTGAAGCCACATGTCATGGAAAGTTTTGGTTTGATTGAAGGAGGCAAGCAGTGCAATATTTCCTGAGGGAATAGAGCCGAATTAGGGTTTCGTTTCTACGGGGCTTCCGCGTGAAGTTTTGATTCAAGAAGGATTCCTTTGACTTATATATGATGTCAAGTGCCTGAGTTTCAAATCTCGTCCACAAATTCATTTTTGAAGGGGTTCGACTGGCCGGACGACGGAAAATCAAGGAATCAGAGAAAAGGCAACCGAGCTAGGTGAAAAGGGTCGACTCCTGACTTTTAAGATCGAGATCATGAAATTAGGGTTACAATGATCCTATGGTTCAAACTTGATCAAGAAATGATGGAGGAATCATAGAAAAATCAAAAGAAAAATCATTTGAAAGGTAGTTAGTTTCACCATTTCCCTCCACCTTTCCTTCCACTTTCTTTCCACACTTCCTTTCATTCTTTCCATCTCATTTTTCCACTTCAAATCCACTCCATTTCCCTTGGAAACTTCCACCACCTTCCACCATCTTCTAGAGTGTTCCAAGGAATATTCCCTTTTCCAACCCTAACCCTAACTAACTTCCAAACCTAATTTTGGATCCCAAACCTAATTTTTGGGCCCCAAACCCAAACCTAGCTCCTAGCCTAGTCTCTATTTAAGCCATTTTCATCCAAACCAAAAGGGTTGAACACCATTTTCCAATTTTCACTCTTTGATAAGCACTTTCTCTCTCTCACTTTCCCTCTCCCTCTCACCAAAGCTTTTCAAATAAGCTCTTCAAGTTTCACATTGAAACTTGAAGATCTTAAAGCTTAAGCCCTCAACCTTCTTTGATTGTGGATTATAGAAGAAGAAGCTACTGAATTTTGTGAGGATTATCGACTTATCGGAACCACACGAAGATTCAAGCTCAAGAACGCATTTATTTTGCGATTTCTCGATTTTTGATTTTCTCTTCGATTCAAGCTCCGATTCTTGCAACAATCACTGAAGCACTCCTCCACTTCGTAGGTTGGTGATCTTAATCACTTCTTATTTAAATTATTCTCTTCATCTCGCCACTTTTGGCATTTTTTTAGTGCTTTTCGCTTTGTTTAAAATCAATTCCGTTTCAATTATGTTTGCTTGTGATTTGTGATTTTGGTTGAATTTGGATTTAAGGTGTTAATAGATATAGGTTCTATCATGTGTAAATAAGCTCAAATTAAGTAGAAATTAGGGGTAGCATGTTCCTAGGAATGTTAGGGATCATTAGAAGTGAGTTTGTGGCCAAAAGCACTTTTTTCTCAACTTTTTTTTACCTTCTGGTTCAGTGTTAACCGGTTAACCATTTGGTTAACCGGTTAACGGGTGCGTGTTAGCCACAAAACAGGGCAGATTTAGGTCCGTTAACTGGTTAACCAATTGGTTAACCGGTTAACGCTGTTAATTTTTTTATTTTTTGCTTATTTGATGGCGTAGTCCTAAGTTCTAGTGCCTTTAGGTTTCATACATGTTTAGGTAGTGATTTTAGGGAATTTTTGGGTCCATTTCCAGTAGCTCATTCCCCCATTCGAGTCGTTTCGACACGTTTCCGTCCATGTTTTGTATTAGGCATTTTTGTGTTTCTTTGTGCATAGCTCAAATTCTTGCATGTTGTTACCATTGTTTGTGCATTATTTGACACATAATAATCATGTAGCATTCTGGTTTTACATGTTTGCATTGCATTAATTCATTTTTTGCATTCCATTATGTTGATGTATGTTGCATAATTGTGCATTCGGTTGCATTTCGTTGCATACTCGATCACATCATCCCTATCAATTTAATTCTGAATTTTGTATTAAGTTTGACATCATTTATGAATCATCATAGTGTATGTTCATAATCAATAATCACCATGTTCAAATGCCATGTTCATATGCATGTTTAGGTGCTACTTTATGCATTTACTTGTTGCATAAGCCATGTGATGCATGCTTACATAATCATTCAATAATGTCCATGTTCTTGCATTGATATATGTTGATTTAAGTTCAAATCCATGTTCATGATGAGATTAGTGATTTTTTGCATTGAGTTTGTGCATTAAAGTGGAAATAATCAATTCTAGATTTTGCATTTCATAGCTGTTTTTTGCATAGGTGCTGTAAAAGGTGTGCTGTTTGTTGTGTGTACATGCTATATTTGACTTTTTACACCTACTTTTTCATGCTGCATGCTGGCTGTAAAAAGCTGAGTTGTATTATGCATTGTTTTCATAGCTGTTTGGGTATTAAGGGGCTGTAATAGGTGCTGTATTTTGGTTTTAGCATTTTTCTAGTTCCTTAGAATTAAGATTGAGTCTAGTTTGAGTCCTAGAGTCTTTGGGATTTAATTAAGGTGTGTTTGCTTCTTTCATTTTTAATAAAAATGCACACTAACATTTTTTTTGTAGTGGGGAAGATTGAGGTAAGTTTACTTCACTTTATCCTTTATTTTTTATGCATTTCTTTTATGCATTTTAATTCATTTTTCCTTCCATATTTGTGTTTGGTAGGATTCCCTTTTTTTAGGAGCAACTTACCTTCCTTAGGAAGTAAGCTGCTTCTTTTTTCCTTCTTTCTTTTCCTTTTGATCCTTAGGATTAGAAAACCTCACAAACCATTAGGATATCCGTTTTGTGAATTATAAATAACTTAGGGTGTGTCTTAGTTCCCCTTAGATTTTGCCTTTTTGCAATTTGAGTCTTTCTCTTCTCATCTTCAAAAATCCAAAAACACTTAACAAATAAATGAAAGGATTCCTTGTGTATAGCCTTATTCCATGAAGCACTTGCACTTATTCCATCTTGGAGTGGTGTAAGCTTGTCTATCATGATGTACAAGTCTCATCAAGGAATTATTTCATAAAACAAACAAATTCAAAATACTTCTCATAAAAGACAAAAACAAACAACAAGCGACTTTCCTGCGGGAATTCTCTTCTCATCTCTTTCACTCACAACACGAACTTGCGACGACTTGTCTCGCATGCAAGACGGTAAACGCACTCGTACCAAACGAGCCTGCAACACCTGAGCACAGACATACGCAGTTCCAGTTGTAAAAAACACAAACAAATAGTTCCCGCCTTAGTTAGGCGAACTACGTCGACTCTGATCCTCATTTTCCCGATGAGGTACGTAGGCAGCTGTCGCTCCCGAAGATTTGCATCCAGGTACAAGCGCGAACTGTCGGCGAAAAGAACAGTGAGAACACACAGTCGTGAACCCACTGGAGATGAAAAGAGTCGCCAGCTAGGCATTTTTATCCCGGAGGAAAGGCAATGCTGCATAGACCTGGAAAGAGATGGATAAGACGGTTTGCGAACCAGAGAGACTGAGAAAGGGGGTTGGTTACAACCTGGGAAGGTATTAGCACCCAGATTGTCCGCCGTACTCGACGGGATCCACGCTTAAAAGATTTGTGTTTTAAAGGGGTAGTGTCAGTGCAATTTGTGTATGAAATAGCTGGAAAAGATGTACAGGTGTCAGTGTAAAGTGTATAAGTGATGTGAAAGTGTCAGTGTAAGAACAGAGTGAAATGCTCAAGATCATGAGGCTTAAAGAATAAGGCTGGAAAGAGGGGGAATATACAGAGACTTTTGTTCGATAACTGTTAAGTTATGCCTACGTATCCTCTCGTGCAATGAGGAAGTCAGAACACCGTAGTTCGACCCAAAGAGACTGAAAGATGAATTGACTGGATGAACTGCTTGCTTGCCTATGCTCAAGTGTATGACCTGTCTGGCTCAGGTGCTAACTGTCTTGCATTAGACGGAAGAAGCGAGTTCTCGTTTGTGAGTGAGGATGATGAGAAAAGAATCCCGGAGGAGACGATTATTGTTTGTTTTGGAGTTTTCAGTCTTTTATTGCTTTTGAAAGTTTGTCATAAGTTAATGAGCTTAAGTCTAAACCAATGGATTTAGTAAACTCATCACATCTTCCCTCTGATTAGGGGTAATGAGAATACCTTAAGTGTGAAGTCAGATTCTCACACTTAATCACCTTTTGATGTAGGATTAAGATCATTAACCTATTTGTGATTATTTAGATGTTTTTGTGATTTTGTTTAGTGTTAAGTAATGAGGTTAAGCCATAATCATGGATTGAACAGACTCATTACACCATCCTAAAAGAAGGATGATAGATGAGAATGTTTAAGTTGAGAAAAACTCCTCAACTTAATCCATGATTAGGGATTAAACCCATGACAAAACAAGCCTTTGATTAAGTGGATTTTATTAATGATATGATGATGAAGTGTTTTTTATGATTTGTAAGACAACTTGAGGGGGACTTGTCCATTAACACTAGGGTTAGTCCTTCTTAACCACTTAAGGAAGAATTAGAACCCTAATGCAAGGCCCAAGTTACAAGTGTGATGTCTTGATATTTATTAAATGAGTTGATTAAGAGATTAAAACACCTTAAGGGTTTAATACTTAGGATTAAAGTTATACACTCCATCCTAAGAGAAGGATGCAGGCATAAGCTTAATCACAAAGTCTTAAAGCCTTTAGGGTTTAGTCCCTGATTATGAGATGAGAAGAGAAGACTCAAAGAGAGACACAAAGGTAAAACTATGGGGGAACTAATCAAAACCCTAATTCATTGTCATGCTTGGTTGGTCCTAAGGTTTGTGAGGTTTGCAAGAACAATCTTCAGAGGAACCACCAGGAAGCAGATGAACAGGATCAAGAGAAGCAAAGTGACTTGCTTCATTCAAGAAGTCAAGTCACTTGAAGAAAGAAAGTGGGAGGAAGAAGAATGAGCAAGCTCAAACTCAAACACATGTAAAAATGCAGCAATGGATGCAAGAGAGATGAAAAGAAGAGGTATGAGAAGTGAAGGCAAATCCACTTCTCAAGTTTACTTACCACCTGCAATGTTAGAAAGAAAATGCAATGCAATGCAAGATGAGATGAAATGATATGATGCTAAGCAAAACCAGAAGCATGTTGATGATGATTATGATGTCATGAGGTGCTGCAAACATGAGGCAAGACAATGGGGATGTTCATACAAGATCATGAATGCAAATGATGCAAGTTAAGGAGCATGAACAAACATGGAATGTTATGAATCATACAAGACAAATGACATGGCAAATATGTAATGCAGTGATCAAACATGATTTCTACATGTCTTAAGATGTCAAATGGATCACAAGAATGCACAAAATGCAAAGACAAGTCATGTTATGCAAGGAAATGCAAGAGGGATGCAAATGAAAGCCCAAATTAGGGTTCATGAATCAAACATCAAACACAAACCAAAAACAGAAGCAAACCTCATGATAAAAAATGGAAAATGGTATCCAAAGAAACCCTAGGCCTATGATGAACCACTGCCCAAAGGGGAGCTCTCAACTCTCAACCAAACTCAAGATATGAATTTTACAAGATATTAGGGTTTTTTAGGGCTCTTAACAAAACAAATGCCAAACAATTTGAAAATGCAAGAACAATTCATGGCCTTTTTACCCTAGAATCTACATGCTAAACACAAAACAATGCAAGAAGAACCAATGTCTCAACCTTCACCAATAGGCAGAAATGATTTTTGGAACTTATGATCAAAATAATGCACAAAATATGATTTAATTCAATGAAAAATTCTTAAAATGCATCAAGATCAAAAAAGAAATTTGGTTTGAAGGTTGGACAATGTTTCTAAATGTCTTAGAACATTTCATGAATTTTTTTGTAATTTTTAAATACCTAAAAGTATTTTTAATTAATTAATTCTCATTAATCAATTAAAAATAATCTTTTAAATATTTAAAAATACTTTTTTAATGATAAAAAATAAAATAAAAATATTTTTGGGTTTTAAAAATTAATGAAAACTTTGACAAAAATTTCCATAATTTTTAAATGATTTTTACTATTTTAATTAATTCGTACAAAATAATGCAATAAAAAATGAAAATAAAATTGAAATAAAGAGAAGTATGCACAAGGGATGGCCAGGATTTGATCTGGGCTTGGACTGGTTGACTGCGCGCCAGATCCAAGGGCCCAGATTCAAATCTGGCTAAACTTATTTATGACCTAATTAATCAGGATTTGAATTAATTAAAAAAGGATTAGGGTTTTAATGACACATCCTGGCCACACGTTTGCGCGCAAGTCAACCAAAGTCTACCTGATCTACGCTCCTCATTCAAACTTCAATTAATGACATAATTAGGGTTAAATGACTTTCAGGCCGCCGGAGAAGACTTCCGGTCGTCTTCTCCGGCCAGCCAAAACCCTAGATTCTTCTGTAGGTCACCAAATCACAAATTTCTTCCACCAAACTGACTCTCTCATCAATCTAAACCTAAACCCTAAGCCTAAATTCATTTATTTTCGTCCATGAGCATGAATCGAAACAAAAGATAAAACACGGGCAAATGTTCAGGAACTCCATACATGCTGGTTTCTACACTATTTTCAAAAGCAAGGATACATTCATGATCAGGGGAACACAAGGTATCATAAAAGAACTAAAAAACTAGTTTCTGGGAAAAAAGTTCATGTAGCTCACCTGAGATGAAGCTCCTCTGTTTGTGAGCTTTCAGGGCTTCTTTCTTGTGCAAGCTTGCTTCCTTGGACCCTCTGAATGCAAAATGAGGCTCAAAATGCTTGGAGAGTGGCTGGCTTGAAAGATCCAACTCTGGTGTAGCAGAAATGGGGATTTGTATACAGGCAGTTTCAGATCAAAATGAAGGGTGGTTTTGACTCCTTGTGGTATGCTTGACTTGTTGGTGAAAAAAAATGAAGTGTTTGATGGCTGGATAGTGAGATTCGAAGAGAACTGGTTTGGAAAGTGAAGAATGGTGAAGCTCAGGTCAGGCTTGTTTCAGGCTTGAGCTTTGGTGGTTTGAGGTCTATGAAGTGTGTTGGGTTGGATGGTGAAGTTAGCTTGAGTGTTTGATGGCTGTGTGGGCAGATTCGATAGAAAATGCAATGTGAGATGATTTTGTGAATGCTGTCTTCTGGCCAGCTTCAATGCTCAATGCTTAGCTATATTGTCTCCAACTTGTGTGGATAGACTGTGAGGCAGGTTAGTAGGGTGGCTGTGTACTGTGCCAAGAGTATGGGAGCCTTTTGCAAAAAGGTCAATTTTGTGTCATTGAGAGTATGGGTCATGGCAGCAGCAGGTTCAAGTCTTGTCTTGCTCCAGCTAGGGTTGAGGAGAGCCCTTGGATTGCTTGTGGCTGACTGTCACATGTGGATGACAAGCTATGCTAGTTTTTGCAACTTGACAACTTTGTACTTTCTCATGATTTTGTGCCATACACATGAAACAATGCTTGCTGAATTTTGTGGCATGGCACTTCTTTTAGTCATGGCAATGTTGAGAAATCAGCTAGTGATCACATAATTCCTTGGAAAATGACTATGCCAAAATCCAACTTTTCACTTGTAATGGAAAATGTCTTATGGATTTCTTGAAAATCAAGGCAAACAATGAAGAATCCCTTGGGCCAATTCTGTTTTTTAGGGCATATGTGATCATGTGATGAAGTTTTGAAGTCACTTTGAAGTCACTAGAATGCTTGATACATGAATTTGCAAGTTTTCCATTTAGTGCATGCCTTGAAAAACAATGATTTTTGCCAACTTTGCCTTGCCATAACTTTTGATCCAAGAAGAGTTTGATCATGTTCTTGTACTTTTTGAAAAGGGAAAGATGAGATCTACAACTTTCATGACCAAAGTTTTTTCATTTGAAGCATTTTTGGATCAAGAATCAAGGCTTGAAAAATGACCTAAAAAGGTGCATTCTTGAAAAGTCAACTATGCCCAAAAAGTCAACATTTGCAAAAACCCTAAATTCTTGATTTTCATGAACTTCAACCTTCTTCCATGATCAAATAAAGATCATATACACTCAAAATGATGAAGATCACCCATTGGTTGGGTCATTGGGGGCCTCAGATGCCCTGATTTTGCACTGACTTGTCTGAAAAGTCAACTCTTGATCAGATGACTTCCCCATGGAATTTCTTCATGAAAATTGATATGCATACTCCCTATACCATATAGAGATCAATGGAAACAAGAATGACCAAAAAATTTGGAGTTATGGCCTCTGAAACCAAAACCCTAATTTTCAGTCAACTGTGCAGCTCATCCTGGCTCTGCATCCACTCAAAACCTAGCTCTTGTGATTCCTCTGCAATTTTGACTTTGAGGAGATGGAATATGACATAAGAACACACATGGACCACTTTGAGTTGATTGGTTGCCTTTGGAGTGCCTCAAGAAGCTTTGGGATTGCTCAGATCACAAACCCTAGGTGCAGATGCCTTAGAAACTATCCAGTGAATCAAAAATGAGATGTGAGATGATATGATTGTGTTTATGCATATGAGAATGATCACAAGCCATGGTGTGAATGGGTGAGGGAAAATTTGGGGTGTTTACAGCTGCCCCTATTCAAACATGAGTTAGCTGTGCAGGATGTAAGCGACGGCTTAACAGGCCAAACAAGATAACTTGTGGTTGAATACCAAAGACAGTCCAAAATTTGCACTCACATAATGAAGAAGAAAAGGGATATAGATTGTAAAGGAAAATAAAGTATATTGTAAAGTGTGGGCGACGGAGGACGACCGTCGAGCAGAGGAAGACTGCTGGGTAAAGTGGTATGTGAAGCAAAGCGATGACGGGGACGGCCGACATGCTGGTAAAGTGCAGGAAATAAAGCGATGACGGGGACGGCCGACATGCTCGGGATAAAAAGTAAAGCTAAGACGGGGACGGCCGACTAGCTGGGGAAAAACAAGTAAAGCTAAGACGGGAACGACCGACTAGCTGGGGAAAAACAAGTAAAGCTAAGACGGGGACGGCCGACTAGCTGGGGAAAATAGGATATTATGATGGGGACGGCCATCAAGATAAAGCTGCAAAGTTCTCAGGGGATTAATGAAACATGACGGGGACGGCCATCAAGTTCATAAAGGTAAAGTAACCAACGATGGGGACGGCCATCGGGCTAAAAAGGAAAAGGGACCACGACGGGGACGGCCGTCGGGTTAAAGAATAAATGAAATAAACAGATGATGGGGTACGGCCATCAAAGGTGAAGGACGATCACCTAGCAGGGGACGGCTGCTCTGTTGGGAATAAAAGAAATATGATGGGGACGGCCATCAAAGGTGGAGGACGACCACCTGGCAGGGTACGGCTGCCGAAAATATCAACGATGGGGACGGCCATCGGATAGATAAGGTCAACGATGGGGACGGCCATCGGACGAGCAAGATGGAGGACGACCATCAAGAAGTGGAGGACGACCACTCAGCAGGGGACGGCTGCTCTCAGGGTTTATCATGACACAGGACGAATGCCAGATAACCAAAATCAACAATGGGGACGGCCATTGGATAAAGTGATGAAGGACGATCATCAAGAGGTGGAGGACGACCACCTAGCAGGGGACGGCTGCTAAAAAACAACGATGGGGACGGCCATCGGATGAGCATGATGGAGGACGACCATCAAGAAGTGGAGGACGACCACTCAGCAGGGTACGGCTGCTCTCAAAGGTATCATAACACAGGACGAGTGTTAGATAAAAAGAAAATTTGTTGGCAATCTACTGGGGACATAGTAAACACGGACGAGTATTTACAACCAAGAGAAGAAAGTATGAGTGTTTGGTATTGTGTATGGATTAAAGATGCGGACGAGCATCCTTAGGACTATGATACGGACGAGTATCATGTAGAAACAAACTGACACATGTTCAGAGATGATGATACGGACGGGTATCAACTGGTTAACAAGGAACACGGACGAGTGTTGCATCTGAAAGAATTCTTCTGGGGAATAATAGACACAGGCGAGTATCTATATTCAAGAAGACACAAGTGTTTGACACGGTGTATGGATTAAAGATGCGGACGAACATCCTTAAGACTATGATACGGACGAGTATCATGTAGAAACAAACACTAGACGCAATGTTCTGAGATGATGGTACGGACGAGTACCAATTGGTTAACAAAGAACAAGGACTACTGTCGGATCTGCGGGGATATGAGTGATGATGTATACAAGATACGGACGAGTATCTGTATAAGCGTACCATGAGTAGTGAGTATTGTATTGTATAGATGAGTATTTACTGTTGGGGAGGGTGACACGGACGAGTGTCAAGAAAAGTATAATATTAACAAGTGCGTGGATTGGTGAAAGCGTACGCGACTGCGCTGGGGATATGACACGGACGGGTGTCAGGAAAGTATATATAGATATGTGAGTGCAAAGAGGATGTCTTTGGCTTTCTGCTGGTGGTTTGACACGGACGGGTGCCAGGAAGTATCTGTAATACGGGTGATTTGTTCGTAAAGAGTGTTCAGGCGACTTTACTGGGGAGTGATGATACGGACGGGTATCAAGGGGTGTATATGGTAGTGTTTGTGATTTGAGAGGCAACTGCTTTGCTGGGACTCTGGTGGGGATTTTTCTGTATCATGATGATGAACGGTTTTGTTATTCACAAGTGTTACTTCAGAACATGGCTTATGATTATGCTATGCGTTTGATTTTTGCCGTAATGCTCCGTATTAGACGGAATGCTACGCTCTGAGGGGATAGTATGATGCAAATGCCATGATTATGCAAAAAGGCACAGATCCGGGATTCGGGTCCCATCACTGCGAAGATCTCTGGTCGATCTGCTTGAAGTGAACATCCCAGCTGGGGATGAGATCACTGGTAGATCTAATGATGCATCTGCTTGGGGATATATGTCACTGATTGACATATCCTTATAATATGGGACCCAGCTGGGGTTTGTAGAAGCTTTCCGTACTCTGTTGTGATCTCTTCATGCGTTGCTCTTCTGAATAAAGGCTCGAAGCTCTGTGGGGAGATGATTCCCTGATTTCTGTATTCTGTTGAGGAAGAATGGCAACTCGGCTGGGGAAGTGAGAGGCAACTCAGCTGGGGAGAGCAACAAGTGGCAACTCAGCTGGGGATAGAGTATTTTGGATGCTGAGATTGAGTGTATGCTGATTTGGCAGCCCCGCTGGGGAAATGGGCATCCTCCAGTGCCACGTGGAAGATAGACCGAGTTGATAATAATTCGCCTACTTGCTGAGACGTAACCTGCATGCCCCAGGTTGCGTTCTGGATACCTGCAATCCTGCAAAGGTAAGGAAACGTACAAAAGGTCCCGAGGTACCCCTTACTGGATTCCGTCATAGGAGTTAAGTACTTTCGAGAATAATCACATTCCCTGTAAGCATGTGTTTTTATTTTTATTTTTAGGGAAAGGCATCTGTACTTATGCAATTGTATTTTTAGAGATATCAGACAACTCTTTGCAAAACATAAATGTAAAACGAAACATGACTGAAAATCTGATTTTATTAATTCATGTGCCCTGAATTGGCAAGATACAGTCAAAGAAACATATCTCCTGAAATGAGGGGATTGTTACAAATTGAGAAATAAAGTGCTGGCGGTGTTGACGACGCTTTGAGGAGCTTCCTCTCCTGCTATGACTCGTATGACAATGACGTTCTTCTCGTCTTGCTTTCTGGAGAGAGTTGATTCTGATTGAAGCTTGATCCTTTGAAGCTTACCAAGTTGTAGGTGATACAGACGAACTCAGAATGCAGTTGTTCGCTCATTCCCTTATTTTGCATGGATCGCCCTTTCGGGTTTTCAATCCATCGGGATACCCATTTTTGCCTGAGCTGTCCAATGCGGCTTTTCAACTCAGCGGGTGTACATTTTTTCATTTATTTTCCCTTACTTTTGCCCGAGTCTTTTATTCTGTTTTTGACTCGCCGGGATGCCCTATTTTTGCCTGGACTTACATTCTGTTTTTATGTCCAGCGGGTCATTTTATGCGAAGTATTTTTTAACTGCATCTGAATTCACAGGGGACGGGAAATCTTCACCATCCATGGTGCTGAGCATCAGTGCTCCACCAGAGAAAACTTTCTTTACAACAAATGGTCCTTCATAATTTGGAGTCCATTTGCCCCTGTGGTCCGTATGAGGAGGGAGGATTCTTTTCAGCACAAGATCGCCTACTTGGTACTCTCGGTGCCTAACTTTCTGATCGAAGGCTTTCTTCATTCTCTTCTGATATAGCTGTCCATGGCAGATTGCAGCCAATCTCTTCTCTTCGATCAGACTCAGTTGTTCGTATCGGGACCGTACCCATTCTGCTTCACTCAGTTTAACATCCATTAATACCCTTAGGGAGGGTAATTCAACTTCAACCGGTAGGACCGCTTCCATACCATACACAAGTTGATACGGTGTTGCCCCAGTGGATGTTCTGATTGATGTGCGGTACCCATGCAAGGCAAATGGTAGCATTTCGTGCCAGTCTTTGTATGTGATTACCATCTTCTGCACAATCTTCTTAATATTCTTATTTGCTGCCTCAACAGCGCCGTTCATCTTTGGCCTGTAAGGAGAAGAATTGTGGTGTTGGATCTTGAAGTCCCGGCATAGCTCTGTCATCATTTTGTTGTTTAAGTTGGAACCATTATCAGTAATGATTCGCTCGGGCACTCCATACCGACAGATGATATCTCTCTTCAGAAATCTGGCTACCACTTGTCTAGTGACGTTTGCATATGAGGCTGCTTCAACCCACTTGGTGAAATAGTCGATGGCGACCAGGATGAATCTGTGGCCGTTTGAAGCGGTTGGCTCAATCTTGCCAATCATATCAATGCCCCACATGGCAAAGGGCCATGGTGAAGACATAATGTTCAAAGGATTGGGAGGCACATGCACCTTGTCTGCGTAAATCTGGCATTTATGACATTTCCTGGCATAGGCACAACAGTCTGCATCCATTGTGATCCAGTAATAGCCTGATCTTAGCAATTTCTTAGCCATGGCATGCCCTCCTGCGTGGGTACCAAAAGATCCTTCATGCACTTCATGCATCAACAAATCTGCTTCCGTCTTATCAACGCATCTGAGGAGTACCATGTCAAAGTTCCTTTTGTATAAAGACCCATCAGTGTTCAGAAAGAAACTACCAGCAAGCCTTCTCAAAGTCTTCTTATCATTGGAAGATGCCCCAGGTGGGTATGTCTGATCCTCCAAGAAGCACTTAATGTCATGGAACCAAGGCTTATCATTTTTTACAACATCCGCTGCCAATACATATGCTGGTCTGTTGAGTCTGGACACTGAAATCTGAGGTATAAAGTTAGCGGCTTGGACTTTGATCATGGATGAAATGGTAGCAAGAGCATCTGCAAATTGATTCTCGTCCCGAGGGATATACTCAAGCTTGACTATTGTGAAGAAAGTCAATAACCTCCTTGTATAATCCCTGTAAGGTATCAAATGATCTTGGTGGGTGTACCATTTTCCGTTGGTCTGATTGACTACCAAAGCTGAATCTCCGAATACGGTCAATGTCTTGATCCTGAGGTCAATGGCCTCCTCAAGACCCATAATGCAAGCTTCGTATTCAGCTTCGTTGTTAGTGCAATTGAAAGTGAGTTTTGCCGAGAAAGGCATGTGAACTCCCTTTGGTGAAATGAGTACTGCACCAACACCGCGACCATTCATGTTAACAGCCCCATCAAACATCATAGTCCATTCTTCCTCCGGGTCAGGCCCTTCAGTGTGAATAGGCTCCTCGTGATCTTTTGCTTTAATGAACATGATGTCTTCATCAGGGAAGTCAAACCTCATAGGCTGATAGTCATCAATGGGTTGCTTAGCAAGATATTCAGATAGTACACTGCCCTTGATGGCTTTCTGAGATGTGTACTGTATGTCGTATTCTGTGAGAATCATCTGCCATCTTGCAACCCGTCCGGTAAGAGCTGGCTTCTCGAAAATGTACTTAACTGGATCCATTTTTGAGATTAATAAGGTAGTGTGGGTCAACATATACTGTCTCAGTCGGCGAGCAGCCCACGCTAAAGCACAGCAAGTTTTCTCGAGCAGTGAATAACGCTGTTCACAGTCGGTAAACTTTTTGCTTAGGTAGTATATTGCATACTCTTTTCGACCAGACTCGTCATGCTGGCCCAGCACACACCCCATCGACTCTTCTAATACTGTCAAGTACATAATTAGAGGTCTTCCTTCAACTGGAGGCATAAGGATTGGAGGTTCTTGCAGATATTCCTTGATCTTGTCAAAAGCCTTCTGGCAATCTTCGTTCCACCTGACCGTCTGTTCCTTTCTTAATAGCTTGAACAAGGGTTCACAGGTTGCTGTAAGGTGGGATATGAACCGTGAGATATAGTTCAATCGACCTAAGAACCCTCGAACTTCTTTCTCTGTTTTCGGTGCAGGCATTTCTTGAATAGCTTTGACTTTATCTGGGTCAACCTCAATCCCTTTTTCGCTCACAATAAAGCCCAGCAGTTTACCAGATCGCACCCCGAATGTGCATTTGTTGGGGTTCAGCTTTAGTTGGTACTTCCTCAATCGCTTGAACAACTTCAGCAGATTCACCAGGTGATCTTCCTCTGTAAGGGACTTGGAGATCATATCATCCACATAACATTCTATTTCTTTGTGGATCATATCGTGGAATAATGTCACCATAGCCCGTTGATATGTGGCACCAGCATTCTTTAATCCGAATGGCATCACTTTGTAACAGAACGTGCCCCAAGGTGTAATGAATGTTGTCTTCTCCATGTCTTCCGGTGACATCTTGATCTGATTATATCCTGAAAATCCATCCATGAAGGAGAATACCGAGAACTGAGCCGTGTTATCCACCAATACGTCAATGTGAGGTAATGGGAAATCATCTTTCGGGCTGGCTCTGTTCAGATCCCGGTAATCAACACACATTCTAACTTTTCCGTCCTTCTTAGGCACAGGTACTATATTAGCAACCCACGGCGGGTAGCTAGTCACAGCAAGGAACCCGGCGTCCCATTGCTTTTGTACCTCTTCCTTGATTTTCATAGCCATGTCTGGGCGAGTTCGGCGCAACTTCTGTTTGACCGGTGGGCATTCTTCCCTCAAAGGCAGCTTGTGCACAACAATGTCGGTATCCAACCCTGGCATATCTTGATACGACCAAGCAAACACATCAACATACTCTTGAAGCAGATCTATCAGCTGTCTCTTCACTGAGTCTTGCAGGCAGGCCCCGATTTTAACCTCCTTCACGTCTTCGTCTGTACCAAGATTAATCACTTCAATCTCCTCCTGGTGAGGAGTAATAACCTTTTCCTCTTGTCTTAACAACCTGGCTAGCTCTTCAGGAAGCTCATATTCTTCATCAACCCCTTCATCAGCTTGATTGATTGGATTGTCAAAGTCATACGAAGTCATAGCCGTGCTGTTGTCGGTGCTGTCAGGAAGGCACTCTCTGCAAGGGTTAAGTTTGTTCATTTTAGTGATTGATTTTAATCTTGCTTTTAGAAAAAAAGTGAAATGAAGTTATCATTTTGAAAACACCGCCATTTATTTTTGTACAAAAAGAAAAATGGAAAAACAGTGAGCATAAAAGAAAAAGACTCGTTTGCAAAAGATTGTCTGATATTTCATTAATTTAATCTTGTTTGCACAAAAGTACAGATGGCCCTGATTACAAAATGAGTCTTGTCATCTTGGGCAAGATGCAAGACTTTGATGCATGCCATAAAGAATACAGGAAATAATAATTACTCTGCTCGAGCAACACTTATAATTCCCTGGGAAGACCAGTTCGAGACACTGCTCCCCGGGATCTTTGGACGAATCCAATTCTCCAGATTGCGCTCCTCTTCCAGCTCGTCTTCCAAACAGTTGATAGCATCGGGGGTAAGCATCCCCCCACTGACAAAACCTGGCTCTGCAGCAGCCTTCGCTTGATGTTGAGTTGGTTTGTAACCCAACCCAAACTTGTCCTTCTTCTCCTCCACAGCTAAGACCTTGCCCCAGCCTAAGGCAGTTCCTTCTTCAACAACCTTCCGGGCTTGTTGGTAAGATGACATGGAGATTCCAGATACAGCAGATGCTTCATGCACATTCAAAGCTTCAAACCCCTGGCTCATTGTTTCATGGATCTCCCCATCCATTTCAATGTACTTATAGGTTGCCAGGTGGCTGACAAAAATGTCCTCCTCTCCACAGATTGTGACAACTTGACCTTCCCACTCAAATTTTAACTTTTGGTGAAGGGTAGACGTTATTGCGCCGGCGGCGTGAATCCAGGGTCTACCCAACAAACAGCTGTAGGCGGGCTGAATGTCCATCACATAAAAGATAGTTTTAAAAGTCTGTGGGCCAATTGTCACAGGCAGCTCAATCTCTCCCAGAACCGATCTCTTCGAACCATCAAAGGCTCTTACTACCAGGTTGCTGGGTTTCAATGCCAATCCATCATATTCAAGCTTCACCAGAGCCTTCTTTGGTAAGACATTCAGGGAAGAACCTGTGTCCACCAGCACATGAGAAAGGACAACTCCTTTGCATTCCAGGGTTATGTGCAAGGCTTTGTTGTGATTGCGGCCATCCGCTGTCAAGTCAGAATTGGTAAACCCTAGCCCATTGCTAGCAGTAACATTACCAACCACGGTTTCCAATTGGTTGACAGTAATCTCCTCAGGCACGTAAGCTGCGTGCAGGACTTTAAGTAGTGCATTCCGATGGGCTTCGGAGCACATAAGCAGTGAGAGGATGGAGATTTTGGATGGCGTCTGGTGAAGCTGATCCACAATTTTATAATCACTCTTTTTGATGATTCGCATAAACTCATCAACTTCCTGATCAAATGGAGTCTTCAGGGTTTCTTTGGCAGCTGGATCTTCCTGCACCGGGCTCTTTCCTTTTGCCTTGGCAGCAGTTTCTGCTTCGGCAGTAGGTCTTTGAATTGGTGGAGCAAAGAGACGTCCGCTTCGGGTGAAGCCTCCGCCTCCTCCCACATTATCTACTTGTGGTGCAGGTGCTGATGTTTCCAGAGTGATTCTTTTCCCTTCACAATACACGTCAGAGCCATAGTGCCAAGGGATGGCCCTATTGCTTTCATATGGTACTGGTCCAGGCACCGTGACAGTGACTGGACTGATTGTTGCTGCTGAAGGGACTGTAATTGTTTGTGGATCATAAAAGATTGTAACTGGTGCTCTGGTGGGAGCAGCACCTTCTGAATGGTAGGCGGAGTTATTTTCAGGATCGTAGAATATGGTAACAGTGGAGACATCTTCATGATTGATTGCTGGTGTTGTAGGAGGTACTGTTGGAAGGACTGGTGTTGTTGTTGATGGAGATTCGAAAAGGAATGAAGCTGAAGTTGTAGCAGGAGAAGCTGTTGAAAACTGATCATTTGAGAGGACGGGTGGAGTACTTGTTGATGCTGCTGATGAATTGTCGGGAACAGTAGTTGCTGCAGTTGTAGGAGGTTCTGAAACCGTTGTTGATGAAGTTGCCGGATTTGTCGGAAATGATGTAGTGATTTGTAGCAGGCCACTCTGAATAAGGCTGTCAATGCCATTCCTCAGGTCCTCACACCCATTCCATGAAATATTGCAGTAGGGACACCCTAGTTCACATCCCGGAAATATTTGGCTTTCACGGAGTTGAGCTTTGATTTCCACCAATGGTGTCCTGATCTGATCCACACTAGTTATCAAATAAGATGGTTGGTCTTCTTCAATAGCATTAATTCGAGGACCACCATGGTTTGGCATTGGGTTTTTATTGACATTGGGCGGAGGTGCAAAATTCAGAGCCTTGGAGTCTACCAAGTCTTGTACCTTCATATGCAGAGCTCTGCATTTTTCTGTACTGTGACCAGGTGCGTTTGAATGAAAAGCACACCTAGCATTGGAGTCATAGTTCCTTGGTAGACTATTGGGGTCCGGAGGTGCCAACGTTCTTAGCTCAACTAGGTTGAGTTTCAGAAGTTGTGGCAGCAAGGCAGCATACGGCATTGGGATCGGGTCAATCACTCTGTTAGCTTGGGATGGCCTCTGTTGGAATGGCCTCTGTTGATTGTTGTTGTTGGAGTTGTTGTTGTTGAAGTTTCTTGGAGGATACTGATTCTGCTGATACTGAGGTTGTTGTTGGAAGTTTTGTTGAGGAGGTTGATAGACTGGCTGAGGATGAGCTGGAGCAGGGATAGTGACTGCTGCTATTGACCTCTGAGCATATTGGGGCCTACCCCTGTTGGTGTGAATGGCATTAGTCTCGCCAGTTCTTCTCGGGCCTGCAAAAGGCTTTCTTGTACTACTGGACGAGCTTGCACCGTTGTCTGAGATCTTTCCCATTTTTAACAGGCTTTCGATTCTCTCCCCAGCTATGACAACATCCGCAAAGCTGGTGGAAGAGAAAGCAGCTAACCTGTCAATATAGGTTCCCTGAAGAGTATTCATGAACATATCTGCCATTTCTCTTTCAGACATAGGGGGTTGAACAGCAGCAGCCAGTTGCCTCCATCTTTGAGCATATTCTCTGAAGCTCTCCCTAGATGACTGTGACATTCCCATTAGGAGGGTCCTGTTGGGTGCCATATCTAGATTATACTGATACTGTCTGATGAAGGCCTCTACCAGGTCCTTCCAGCATCTTATAGTTGCCCTTGTCAGATGGGAATACCATTCCCTTGATGCTCCAGTCAAGCTATCTTCGAAGTAGAACATCCAAAGTTTCTCATCCATTGTATAGGCCTTCAGCCTTCCCAGAAATGATTGCAAATGAGTCCGGGGGCATGAAGTCCCATTATACTTTTCGAAGCAAGGAGGCTTGAACTTATGGGGGATCCTGACCCCGTCTACCAGCCCCATGTCCATGACGTCGAAACCCAAAGAATTTTGAGATTCTAAGGACCTCAACTTCTCAGCTATCTCTTCCAATCGTCTATCATATGTTTCTTCTCCGGCACCCATTACTGTATACTGGTCCTCCTGAGGGTCTTCCTGAAGTACTCTGGCTGCTGTGGCTGTCCCTTGGATGTTGACTGGGATGTTGGCCTCTGGATGGAGATGGGGTCCAAAAACTGGGGGATTGACATGAGGTTGGACCCTCTCGTTGTTACTTGTGCCAGCAGTTCCCACATGGGGCTCCTCTTGATTCCTTCCTTCTACCAAAACTCTGAGCCTCTCCTGGCTTTGAGCTAAATTGTTCATCACTTCCATGAATTGTGTTATCTGAGTTCTCATCTCCAACCTTTCGTTGGCCATCTGGTTTCTGACCTCCGTAAGGTCCTGCTGCATCTGATCCATCTGAATTCCCGGAAGGTTGTTTCTAGTTGGGTACCTGTGTGGCCTGTTGAGAGGAAATACCCGGCGGCGAGCAATAATTCCTGAGATTCACAACAGAGGTTAGCAACAACAAAACAAAAAAACCTACAAAACAAACAAAAATGGTTAGCATGCAATGCAGTTATGCTTATTTGCTCTCAAGGTATCCGGTTTGGCCTCCAGTTTTGACCCTTCCAGACCCTTGAAGATGATGCTGTTGAAGTTGCTTTTGAAGTAACCCAGATGGAAACTAACACAAATATATTACAAAGGGTGAAATAAATACAACTTGTTCAAGTTACAACACAAGCCCTCAAAGGGGTCAAAATACATCACAAAAAAGAAAAAGTACATGGAATAGGGATAACAACAAGCAAATGATCAAACTCCAAGGCCAAACTCATCCTCACGAACTTCCTTAAGAAGTGCTTCGGTCACAGGATCAGCCGGATGCTCCGTGAGACCTCTGATGAGAAGGTTTCTTGTTGCAACTGCTGCAGTCAACTTCTTGTTCTGACTTTGGTCCTTAGACCTCTTCAATCCTGCTTTGATTTTCAGCTCTGATATCTCCTCCTGGGCTGCTGCCAGGGCTTTTTCCATCTGCTCCATCTTGTCTTGAGCTCTCTTGTCTTCTAGAGTACGGGCCTCAGTGATCCGGACCCACCTGGCCTGACTCTCTTTCAAATACAAGTCTGTTCTTGCTCTTTGGAACTGGGCTTCTTTACAAGCATTCTTCAGAATCTGTTCACCTGCTTTAGACTTGTTGATATAATCTCCAGACTTCTCAATCTTAGTCAAGTGTTCCACCCTCAACTTCTCCAATCTCTCAATCTCCCTCACACCTTCACTCCTCTCCCGGAGGGTCTTCTGCAAAGCCTGGGTTAACTTCTCATTTCTTTCCTTCAAGCTTTCAAACTCTTCCAAACTGATAGTGGCAGGGGGTGGTGCTGAAGATGACTCAGGCATATCTTCTATGGTAAAGGGCATTCCAGAGAATTGGGCCCTGGCATGGGACCACTCATAATATTGGACTGATGCCACATTATTGCACTTCCCCAGAATAGTTATTCCCTTGGTTTGAACATGATCCCAGGCCCAGGCAGCCTGCCTAACAGCAGCCAAACTAATCTTGTTCTCACAGTAGAGGGTCTCAACCAGGTCTTGTCCCCTTGGAGTATGAACCAGTGCATAGCCCAATTGCCTCCTGAACAGCAGAGGGTTGTAGTTGATACTTCCCTTAACTCCTATCAGAGGCACATTGGGAAAGTGCCCACAGCTTGTGATCATATCTCTGCCCTTGGTGCTCTGAGTACACCATCTGATATCTGCTGAAGTGAGAGTAGTGAGCCTCTTAGCCCAGTTGCTTTGCTGATGAGGGTTTAGAAATGCATCTGTCCTGGGTAGATGCCTGAGGAGCCAAGCATGGAATAATGGAGCACAAATCCTCACTAACCTTCCCCTCTGCTTCTCATTCCTCTGATGGACTGAGTAATAGAGATCACCCAGTAAAGTTGGCACTGGGTTCTTCAGGATGAACAAGTGGATTGCATTCTTGCTGATGAATCGAGGCTCATCTGCAAACAACACAATTCCATATACACTTAAGGCCAACAGAGCACAAACAGCTTTCCAATCCCCCAAGGAGGCCTTCAAACTAGCTTGAGAAATCAGGAAGTCAAGATGAAAACCAGGGATCCCAGCCTTAGAGGTCATATGCTGTTCAATCAAAACAGGCTCCAGGTGCAAAGCTTTTGCTATCTCTCCATTGCTGGGAAAGACCATTTCAGGGTTGAAAGGGATTTCCCTCCTGATAGGCAAACCAACCAAATATGAGTATTCTTCCAAAAGAGGACCCAACTGAAAGTCTTGAAAGGTGAAACATCTCAATGGGGGATCATAAAACTGAATGCAGGTGTGGATGAGGCTCATCTGTGAAGGGTCCAGATCCATAACCATGTCCAGTATATCTCCATAACTCTCCCTGAACAAGGGTATGTGATCTGGAGTGATCAGGGTTTGGATCCTCCTGATGTCTGATAAGTCTGGTTGGAAGAAAAGATAGGTGATGTTGCTTTTCTTTGGAGCCATGATGCTGAAGACTGAGTAGAGTGCTGATGAAGATGCTGAAAGAATGAGCCACTGATTGGCTGGTGCAAGTAACTGAAGTATATGGCTGACAAGCTGAAGCAAGTGCTGGTGGAGATAGGTCAATACTGCAGATGGGGGTCAAAACCAAAACCAGAGATGAAGGTGGATACCCTGAAACACAAATAAGCACATGTTAATATGATGCAATGAGTATGTATGCAAATGATATGCAGGGGTTTGTGACTGAGCTGGATCTGATTAACTGCCTTGGTATAGATCCATGTGTGTTCAAGAATTCCAGATGGAGGTCTAAAAATCCAGTAACCAGGGTGGGGGACTCAAATAAAGAGCCACATGTCCAGGGTTTTAGAATCACAAGAACTATCCAACATGGAGCATTCTTAACAAAGTCAAAGTAACAGGGTATTCTGAGGTCAAGGTACCTGCAAACCTGTAAACAGCCCAACCCCCTCACAGGTAGTGATCTAGAACAAGGATCCTCAGACTTGGATCAGTTATGAGAAGTGTAAACACTTCTAACCCGGAGGTACAGTGTTTACAATAACCATAACAATTCCTCCTCTAATTCACCTCAGTTTCTGAAGGTCAGTACTAAAAGGTCATCCAGACTTAGCAGGCTTCCTAGATGGCCCTAGCATTGCAGGAAATCTGCAACACAGAGTTCTCAAGAAGAAACCCATATCTGAACCGTGTTTCATATTCCCGCACCAGACCGAAATGGAATGGGAAAGAATATGATTCACTCTAGCCTAGGTGTCACTCAGGTCCCAGGTATAGGACCTTAACTCTCAATGAAACACCCACCCACCAAAACAAGAAACCAGATCCAGCCAGCAATAATGACAGTATGATATATATAAATGCAATAAAGAAAGCAGTAAAGCAACTGTACATAAAGCAATAAACAAAACATATATACAAGCACAGACAAGCACATAACACCCCAGTAAACACAAATCAAACAAGCGCTAGGAGGAACCCACAAAAAGAACCAGAAGCCCTGGTTGCAATATAAGGTATCCCCAGCAGAGTCGCCAAGCTGTCGCTCCCGAAGATTTGCATCCAGGTACAAGCGCGAACTGTCGGCGAAAAGAACAGTGAGAACACACAGTCGTGAACCCACTGGAGATGAAAAGAGTCGCCAGCTAGGCATTTTTATCCCGGAGGAAAGGCAATGCTGCATAGACCTGGAAAGAGATGGATAAGACGGTTTGCGAACCAGAGAGACTGAGAAAGGGGGTTGGTTACAACCTGGGAAGGTATTAGCACCCAGATTGTCCGCCGTACTCGACGGGATCCACGCTTAAAAGATTTGTGTTTTAAAGGGGTAGTGTCAGTGCAATTTGTGTATGAAATAGCTGGAAAAGATGTACAGGTGTCAGTGTAAAGTGTATAAGTGATGTGAAAGTGTCAGTGTAAGAACAGAGTGAAATGCTCAAGATCATGAGGCTTAAAGAATAAGGCTGGAAAGAGGGGGAATATACAGAGACTTTTGTTCGATAACTGTTAAGTTATGCCTACGTATCCTCTCGTGCAATGAGGAAGTCAGAACACCGTAGTTCGACCCAAAGAGACTGAAAGATGAATTGACTGGATGAACTGCTTGCTTGCCTATGCTCAAGTGTATGACCTGTCTGGCTCAGGTGCTAACTGTCTTGCATTAGACGGAAGAAGCGAGTTCTCGTTTGTGAGTGATGATGATGAGAAAAGAATCCCGGAGGAGACGATTATTGTTTGTTTTGGAGTTTTCAGTCTTTTATTGCTTTTGAAAGTTTGTCATAAGTTAATGAGCTTAAGTCTAAACCAATGGATTTAGTAAACTCATCACATCTTCCCTCTGATTAGGGGTAATGAGAATACCTTAAGTGTGAAGTCAGATTCTCACACTTAATCACCTTTTGATGTAGGATTAAGATCATTAACCTATTTGTGATTATTTAGATGTTTTTGTGATTTTGTTTAGTGTTAAGTAATGAGGTTAAGCCATAATCATGGATTGAACAGACTCATTACACCATCCTAAAAGAAGGATGATAGATGAGAATGTTTAAGTTGAGAAAAACTCCTCAACTTAATCCATGATTAGGGATTAAACCCATGACAAAACAAGCCTTTGATTAAGTGGATTTTATTAATGATATGATGATGAAGTGTTTTTTATGATTTGTAAGACAACTTGAGGGGGACTTGTCCATTAACACTAGGGTTAGTCCTTCTTAACCACTTAAGGAAGAATTAGAACCCTAATGCAAGGCCCAAGTTACAAGTGTGATGTCTTGATATTTATTAAATGAGTTGATTAAGAGATTAAAACACCTTAAGGGTTTAATACTTAGGATTAAAGTTATACACTCCATCCTAAGAGAAGGATGCAGGCATAAGCTTAATCACAAAGTCTTAAAGCCTTTAGGGTTTAGTCCCTGATTATGAGATGAGAAGAGAAGACTCAAAGAGAGACACAAAGGTAAAACTATGGGGGAACTAATCAAAACCCTAATTCATTGTCATGCTTGGTTGGTCCTAAGGTTTGTGAGGTTTGCAAGAACAATCTTCAGAGGAACCACCAGGAAGCAGATGAACAGGATCAAGAGAAGCAAAGTGACTTGCTTCATTCAAGAAGTCAAGTCACTTGAAGAAAGAAAGTGGGAGGAAGAAGAATGAGCAAGCTCAAACTCAAACACATGTAAAAATGCAGCAATGGATGCAAGAGAGATGAAAAGAAGAGGTATGAGAAGTGAAGGCAAATCCACTTCTCAAGTTTACTTACCACCTGCAATGTTAGAAAGAAAATGCAATGCAATGCAAGATGAGATGAAATGATATGATGCTAAGCAAAACCAGAAGCATGTTGATGATGATTATGATGTCATGAGGTGCTGCAAACATGAGGCAAGACAATGGGGATGTTCATACAAGATCATGAATGCAAATGATGCAAGTTAAGGAGCATGAACAAACATGGAATGTTATGAATCATACAAGACAAATGACATGGCAAATATGTAATGCAGTGATCAAACATGCTTTCTACATGTCTTAAGATGTCAAATGGATCACAAGAATGCACAAAATGCAAAGACAAGTCATGTTATGCAAGGAAATGCAAGAGGGATGCAAATGAAAGCCCAAATTAGGGTTCATGAATCAAACATCAAACACAAACCAAAAACAGAAGCAAACCTCATGATAAAAAATGGAAAATGGTATCCAAAGAAACCCTAGGCCTATGATGAACCACTGCCCAAAGGGGAGCTCTCAACTCTCAACCAAACTCAAGATATGAATTTTACAAGATATTAGGGTTTTTTAGGGCTCTTAACAAAACAAATGCCAAACAATTTGAAAATGCAAGAACAATTCATGGCCTTTTTACCCTAGAATCTACATGCTAAACACAAAACAATGCAAGAAGAACCAATGTCTCAACCTTCACCAATAGGCAGAAATGATTTTTGGAACTTATGATCAAAATAATGCACAAAATATGATTTAATTCAATGAAAAATTCTTAAAATGCATCAAGATCAAAAAAGAAATTTGGTTTGAAGGTTGGACAATGTTTCTAAATGTCTTAGAACATTTCATGAATTTTTTTTGTAATTTTTAAATACCTAAAAGTATTTTTAATTAATTAATTCTCATTAATCAATTAAAAATAATCTTTTAAATATTTAAAAATACTTTTTTAATGATAAAAAATAAAATAAAAATATTTTTGGGTTTTAAAAATTAATGAAAACTTTGACAAAAATTTCCATAATTTTTAAATGATTTTTACTATTTTAATTAATTCGTACAAAATAATGCAATAAAAAATGAAAATAAAATTGAAATAAAGAGAAGTATGCACAAGGGATGGCCAGGATTTGATCTGGGCTTGGACTGGTTGACTGCGCGCCAGATCCAAGGGCCCAGATTCAAATCTGGCTAAACTTATTTATGACCTAATTAATCAGGATTTGAATTAATTAAAAAAGGATTAGGGTTTTAATGACACATCCTGGCCACACGTTTGCGCGCAAGTCAACCAAAGTCTACCTGATCTACGCTCCTCATTCAAACTTCAATTAATGACATAATTAGGGTTAAATGACTTTCAGGCCGCCGGAGAAGACTTCCGGTCGTCTTCTCCGGCCAGCCAAAACCCTAGATTCTTCTGTAGGTCACCAAATCACAAATTTCTTCCACCAAACTGACTCTCTCATCAATCTAAACCTAAACCCTAAGCCTAAATTCATTTATTTTCGTCCATGAGCATGAATCGAAACAAAAGATAAAACACGGGCAAATGTTCAGGAACTCCATACATGCTGGTTTCTACACTATTTTCAAAAGCAAGGATACATTCATGATCAGGGGAACACAAGGTATCATAAAAGAACTAAAAAACTAGTTTCTGGGAAAAAAGTTCATGTAGCTCACCTGAGATGAAGCTCCTCTGTTTGTGAGCTTTCAGGGCTTCTTTCTTGTGCAAGCTTGCTTCCTTGGACCCTCTGAATGCAAAATGAGGCTCAAAATGCTTGGAGAGTGGCTGGCTTGAAAGATCCAACTCTGGTGTAGCAGAAATGGGGATTTGTATACAGGCAGTTTCAGATCAAAATGAAGGGTGGTTTTGACTCCTTGTGGTATGCTTGACTTGTTGGTGAAAAAAAATGAAGTGTTTGATGGCTGGATAGTGAGATTCGAAGAGAACTGGTTTGGAAAGTGAAGAATGGTGAAGCTCAGGTCAGGCTTGTTTCAGGCTTGAGCTTTGGTGGTTTGAGGTCTATGAAGTGTGTTGGGTTGGATGGTGAAGTTAGCTTGAGTGTTTGATGGCTGTGTGGGCAGATTCGATAGAAAATGCAATGTGAGATGATTTTGTGAATGCTGTCTTCTGGCCAGCTTCAATGCTCAATGCTTAGCTATATTGTCTCCAACTTGTGTGGATAGACTGTGAGGCAGGTTAGTAGGGTGGCTGTGTACTGTGCCAAGAGTATGGGAGCCTTTTGCAAAAAGGTCAATTTTGTGTCATTGAGAGTATGGGTCATGGCAGCAGCAGGTTCAAGTCTTGTCTTGCTCCAGCTAGGGTTGAGGAGAGCCCTTGGATTGCTTGTGGCTGACTGTCACATGTGGATGACAAGCTATGCTAGTTTTTGCAACTTGACAACTTTGTACTTTCTCATGATTTTGTGCCATACACATGAAACAATGCTTGCTGAATTTTGTGGCATGGCACTTCTTTTAGTCATGGCAATGTTGAGAAATCAGCTAGTGATCACATAATTCCTTGGAAAATGACTATGCCAAAATCCAACTTTTCACTTGTAATGGAAAATGTCTTATGGATTTCTTGAAAATCAAGGCAAACAATGAAGAATCCCTTGGGCCAATTCTGTTTTTTAGGGCATATGTGATCATGTGATGAAGTTTTGAAGTCACTTTGAAGTCACTAGAATGCTTGATACATGAATTTGCAAGTTTTCCATTTAGTGCATGCCTTGAAAAACAATGATTTTTGCCAACTTTGCCTTGCCATAACTTTTGATCCAAGAAGAGTTTGATCATGTTCTTGTACTTTTTGAAAAGGGAAAGATGAGATCTACAACTTTCATGACCAAAGTTTTTTCATTTGAAGCATTTTTGGATCAAGAATCAAGGCTTGAAAAATGACCTAAAAAGGTGCATTCTTGAAAAGTCAACTATGCCCAAAAAGTCAACATTTGCAAAAACCCTAAATTCTTGATTTTCATGAACTTCAACCTTCTTCCATGATCAAATAAAGATCATATACACTCAAAATGATGAAGATCACCCATTGGTTGGGTCATTGGGGGCCTCAGATGCCCTGATTTTGCACTGACTTGTCTGAAAAGTCAACTCTTGATCAGATGACTTCCCCATGGAATTTCTTCATGAAAATTGATATGCATACTCCCTATACCATATAGAGATCAATGGAAACAAGAATGACCAAAAAATTTGGAGTTATGGCCTCTGAAACCAAAACCCTAATTTTCAGTCAACTGTGCAGCTCATCCTGGCTCTGCATCCACTCAAAACCTAGCTCTTGTGATTCCTCTGCAATTTTGACTTTGAGGAGATGGAATATGACATAAGAACACACATGGACCACTTTGAGTTGATTGGTTGCCTTTGGAGTGCCTCAAGAAGCTTTGGGATTGCTCAGATCACAAACCCTAGGTGCAGATGCCTTAGAAACTATCCAGTGAATAAAAAATGAGATGTGAGATGATATGAATGTGTTTATGCATATGAGAATGATCACAAGCCATGGTGTGAATGGGTGAGGGCAAATTTGGGGTGTTTACAGCAGCGGGGTAGGGCCCGTTCGAGCACATTCTTTATTTTCCCTACATTTCCCCATCCTTTCTTTTTATTCTCTTTTCTAGTTCCTTTCTCATACCCATTCCATTTAGCAGTTCATTTATTCAGCAGCATCTTATTTCTCACCCTTTGAAATAAACAAGCAAGCGTGGATCCCGTCGGGTACGACGGACGATCTGGGGTGCTAATACCTTCCCAGGTCGTAACCGACTCCCGAACTCAGATCTTTGGTCGCAGGACCTTGTCCTTTCCTTCTTCCTCAGGTTTGTGCAGCATTACCTTTCCCGTTCCTTCGGGATAAAAATGCATGGTTGGCGACTCTACCTTTTCCGCACCACTTTTACGTTTGTACTAGGATGAAAATCCCGGGAGCGACATATTGCATGTAGTGTATAGGTCATTTATCTCATGAATTTATCTTGCATTTTCAATTTGATTTTCATTTTTCCCTTTGAACCACCCAAAAACCCTAGAAACTTAGGAAAATCATAACTTTTGATTGGTTAGGCTTCTGACCTTCTCCTTTGGGGTATTACCTAATATGGGATTATGGTTTGTTTGAGCTTGATTGCAAATTTTTATCATGTCATATGCTTCTGTTTTGTTCATTTGCATCTCATATGTCCATATAACCCTAATTTCTCATGTTCACTTGCATTCACTTTGCATATGCATCAATACATGAACTTGCCATGACATTACTTGCTTTCATATGTCATCTTAGACATCTTAAGACATGTTAGAACCATGATTGATCATTTCTTCATTCATTTGCCATGATTTGCATTCATTTCATTTCATTAACTTCCATGTGTTTTCAAACTTCAAAGCATGCTTCATTGACATCTCATTCTTGTATGATCATTCATATGCACTTTGTATGCCTTTGCATCATCTTACATGATATTTGCATTTCATAAACACTTCTGACTTTGGTCATTTCATTTCATTTCATCTCATTTCATTTCATTTCTTCATGCTTTATACCTTATGCATCCACACTAACTTTTCAGGTTTTGGTAAGTTATTTTGGGAGGTGAATTTGCCTTCACTTCTTTCTTCTTTTCATCTCTTTCATATGCATTTTACTTGTCTTTTAAGTTAACTTGTTCACTTGTGTTCCATCCCTCTCACTTTCTTTCTTTAGCTTACTTATCTTCTTCAATGAAGTAAGTAACTTGTTCTTCTACTTCTTCCTCCTTTCATCTGCTTCTTCCATTGGTGGCTTCCTTGAAGATCTTTCTTAAGCCTTAGGAACCATAGGATATCAGAGCATGATAATAATTAGGGCTGTGATTAGTCCGCCTTAGATTTTTACCTTTGAGTCTCCTTGAGTCTCTCTTCTCACCTCAATAATCAGAGACTAAACTCTTAAAGTTTTAGGACTTTGGAATTAGGGTTATGCCTGCATCCTTCTCTTAGGATGGAGTGTATAACTTTAATCCTAAGTGTTAAACCTTTAATTTGTTTAAACCTCTTAATCAAATCACACTAATAATCACTAAGACTTTAACTTGTAACTTGGGCCTTACATTAGGGTTCTAATTCTTCCTCATGGTTAAGAAGGACTAACCCTAGTGTTTAATGGACAAGTCCCCCTCAAGTTGTCTTACAAACCATAAAATTCATTTCTTAATTTCATCCCTTAATTAAAATCCACTTAATAAAGGCTTTTTTATATAATGAATTTAATCCCTAACCATGGATTAAGTTGAGGTATCTTCCTCAGCTTAAGTGCTCTCATCTATTATCCTTCTATTAGTATGGTGTAATGAGCCCACTAATCTGTGATTAGAGATTAAAATAATTACTTAACACTAAACAAAAAACCAAAAACATCTAATTAATCGCAATTAAGTTAATGATCTTAATCCTACATCATCATGGCAATTAAGTTGATATTCTTATCTCATATTAAGTGGGATCATTATCCCTAATCAGGGAGGATATAATGAGTTTACAAGCCCTTGATTTAGGATTAAACTCATTAACTTATGCAAAACACCAAAAACAATATCAAAACTAAAAACATCAAAAACAAACAATAATTGTCTCCTTCGGGATTCTTTCCTCGTCACACTCATTCACAAATGAGAACTTGCTTCTTCCGTCTAATGCAAGACAGTTAGCACTCGAGCCAGACAAGTCATACACTTGAGCATAGACAAGCAAGCAGTTCATAGTCAATTTATTTTCAGTCTCTTTGGGTCGAACTACGGTGTTCTAACTTCCTCATTGCACAAGAGGATACGTAGGCATAACTTAAATATTATCGAACAAAAGTCTCTTTGTCATCCCCCTCTTTCAGCATTATTTAAAAGCCTCAGTCCTTGAGCAATTCACCTTCTGCATTGACACATGTACATTCATTCTTTAGCTTTTGCACACAGATAGCACATACACCTACCCCTTTTAAACACAAACTTTCAAGCGTGGATCCCGTCGAGTACGACGGACAATCTGGGTGCTAATACCTTCCCAGGTTGTAACCAACCCCCTTTCTCAGTTTCTCTGGCTCGTGACCGTCTTATCCATATCTTTCCAGGTTTATGCAGCATTACCTTTCCTTCGGGATAAAAATGCCTAGCTGGCAACTCTATTCACCCTCATTTTCATTTCTCTCTTCGCCGACCGTTCGCGTCTGCACCCTATCTGACCTGGTGTCTTTTCGAGGGAGCGACAGCTTGGCGACTCTGCTGGGGACACCTATCTTGCAACCAGGGCTTCTGGTTCTTTTTGTGGGTTTCTCCAAGCGCTTGTTTGATTTGTGTTTATGGGGGTGTTATGTGTTACTTGTGCTTGTTGTTTATTGATTTATTTATTGCTTTCCATACAGCTTTATTTATTGCTTTCATTTACTGTTTATATGCATTTCATACTGTTATCATCATATCATATGTGCTGGATCTGTTGTTTTCTTTGGTGGGAGGGATCATTGAGTGAATAAGGTCTCACACTGGGGACCTGAGTGACACATAAGATAGAGTGGCTTCATATTCTTTCCCATTCCCTTTTCGGTCTGGTGCGGGAACATGAAACACGGTTCAGACATGAGTTTCTTCTTGAGAACTCTGTGCTACAAATTTCCTGTAGTACTAGGGCTATCTGGGAAGCTTGCTAAGTCTGGATGACCTTTTTATGACCTTCAACATCTGAGGTAAATTAGAGGAGGATCTTTTATGTTTATTGTAAACACTGTACCTCTGGGTTAGAAGTGTTTACACTTCTCATAACTGATCTAAGTCTGAGGATCCTTGTTCTAGAACAATACATGTGAGGGGGTTGGGATGTTTACAGGTTTGCAGGAACCCTTGGCCTCATCATACCCTTGTTACTAGTTTGTTAAGGTTGTATCATTTTGGACTGTTCATGTGAAGCCCTGGACTTGTGACTCTTTATTTGAGTCCCCACCTGGTTACTGGTTTTCTAAGCCTCCATCCGGACTTATGAACACACATGGACCCTATCAAGGCAGATAACAGATCCAGCACTTGATCACAAACCCTTTGCATATCATTCTGCATATATCATTTTGCATCATTTAACATTTGTCTATTTATTTTACAGGGTATCCACATCTTATCTTTGGTTTGGTTTTAACCTGTTCTGCTGCTCAGATTCCTTCAGTTATCTGCATCAGCTACCTTCACCAGCCTTCTTCATCAGAGATTATTTACAGCTCTCTTCACCAGTTGTCTTCATCAGAGACTCTTCTTCAACATCTTCTTCAGTGGCCTTTATCAGCAGTTACCCTCAGTCTTCTTCACCAGCATCCATTGTCAGCATGGACACCTCCAGGAAAAGCAACATCACCTATCATTTCTTTGAGCCCGATCTGACAGGCATTAGACAGATTCAGTCTCTCATCACTCCTGATCATGTCCCTCAATTCAGGGAACATTATGGTGGCATTATGGACATGATCATGGATTTGGATTCCTCCCAGAGGATCATGATCCACACATGTCTCCAGTTCTATGACCCTCCTCTCAGATGCTTCACTTTCCCAGATTTTCAGTTGGGACCATTGATGGAAGAGTTCTTTATGTTGCTAGGTGTCCCTATCAAGAAAGGGATTCCCTTCAACCCTGAGATGACTGCTCCCAAGAATGAAGATGTAGATAAGGTTTTACACTTGGAGCCCACCCTCATTGACTAGAATATGACCACCAAGTCTGGAATCCCAGGCCTTCACTTGGACTTTTTGGTTACTCAGGCCACCCTGCATGCTGCAGCAGGGAAATGAGACACTGTTTGTGCTCTTCTGGCCCTCAGCATATATGGAGTTATCTTGTTTTCAGACGAGCCTAAGTTTTTAAGCAAGAGTGCTATTCACCTCTTCCTGTTGAGGAATCCAGTCCCTACCTTGCTTGGAGAATTTTACTACTCAGTGCATCAAAGGAATGAGAAGCAGAGGGGAAGGTTGGTTAGATGCTGTGCACCCCTTTTCTACTGTTGGTTGTTAAGGCACTTGCCGAAGTCAGACACTTTCTTGAATCCTCATCAGCCAAGGAACTGGGCTAAGAGAATGATTGCCCTTACATCAGAAGACATCAGATGGGGCACCCAGAGCACCAAGGGCAAAGATATCATCACCAGCTGTGGGCAATATCCCAATGTACCCCTGATTGGAGTGAAGGGTTGCATCAATTACAATCCTCTGCTCTTCAAGAGGCAATTAGGGTATGCCTTGGTACATCCCCCAAGAGGGAAAGACTTGACATAGACCCTCTATTGTGACATCCAACACAACCTTTCCATTGTCAGACAGGCAGCCTGGGCCTGGGACAATATTCAGACTAAGGGACAGCTATTCTTGGCAAGTGCAACAACATAGATTCAGATCAGTATCTTGACTGGTCTCGTGTCAGGGGACAGATCACTCGTATGCCATTCACCTTAGAAGATGTACCTAGACCGTCAGCAGTGGAGCCTGCAACTACTGTCAGTTTAGAGGAGTTTGAGAAATTAAAGGAAATGAATGCTAAGCTCTCTGAAGCTTTGAAGAAGACCCTCTGGGAGAGGAATGACCGTCGTCTGGATAATGAAAGGTTAGAGATGCTCCAGATTGAGCACTTAACCAAGATTGAGAAGACGGATGACTACATCAGAAAGGCTAGAGCAGGAGAGTTAGTGTTGAAGAATCCTTGCAAGGAAGCTAAGATTCAGAAGGCCAGAGTTAAGCATTACTTAGAGGAGAGTCAGGCTAGGTGGATCAGGATCACTGAGGCTCGTGCACAAGAAGATCAGAGAACCCAAGCTAGGATAGAGCAGCTGGAGGCTAGTGAGAAGAAGAATCAGGAGGCTTTGTTAGCAGCACAGAAGGAGATCTCTGAGTTGAAACTCCGGGCGAGGTTGAAGAGGTCAAAGGATCAGGATAAACATAAGAAGTTGACCAGTGCCATTGCCACTAGGAACCTTCTTATCAGGACCATCACAGAGCACCCAGTTGGCCCAGTGACTGAGGCTCTCCTGAAGGAAGTTAGAGAGGATGACTTTGGACTGGATGTGTGATTTCTTTGTATTTGTACCTCCTTTTATTTGTACTTTTGATTTTGTTGTATTTTAACCCACCATGGGAACTTTGTTGTAATCAAACTATGTATATTCACTTTCTGTAATATATGGTTTGTATTATTTCATGGGCTTTATCTCTCTGCAACATCATCATTTCCTCGAGGTCTGGAAAGGTCAAAACCAAAGAACCAAACCGGATACCCTTGGAAGACAAATAGGCATCCTGCATTGCATACTAACATCATTTCTTTGTTTTATAGGTTTTTGTTTCTGTTGTTTCTCACCTTGTTATGGTTTCAGGAAACATTGCTCATAGAAGAGTGTTCCCCATCAATACAGTGCACCGGTATCCGACAAGAAACAACCTTCCGGGATTACAAATGGATCAGGTTCAACAGGATTTGACTGATGTGAGGACTCAAATGGCCAATGAAAGGACAGAGATGAGGGCCCAAATGAATCAATTTAGTCGAGCGGAAAACTCCCAAGGAAAACCACCCAGGTACAGGGGGTACCACCAACAACGATCACGTACAGCCTCGTACTGATCCCCTAGAGTTTGGACCTCATCTGAACCCAGAAATTAATGCTATAAGAAACACCCAAGGTAACACTGGAGGGAGGGCCTTGCAGGAGGACCCTCAGGAAGAACAATTTACTGTGGTTGGGGATGGGGACGAAGTCTACGATCATCGGCTGGATGAAATAGCAGAAAAGCTAAGGTCTCTTGAATCCCAAAACTCTCTGGGTTTTAATGTCATGGATATGGGATTAGTGGAGGGGGTTAGAATTCCTCATAAGTTCAAACCTCCCTGTTTTGAAAAATACAATGGCACATCCTGCCCACATACCCATCTTCAGTCTTTCCTGGGGAGATTGAAAGCCTACACCATAAATGAGAAACTATGGATGTTTTACTTTGAGGATAGCTTGACAGGGGCATCCCGGGAATGGTACTCTCATTTGACCAGGGCCATAGTAAGGAATTGGAAAGACTTGGCAGAAGCTTTCATTGGTCAATATCAATATAATCTGGACATGGCTCCAAACAGAACCCTTCTGATGGGAATGTCACAGTCTTCCCGAGAAAGCTTTAGAGAGTACGCCCAAAGATGGAGGCAATTAGCTGCTGCCGTTCAACCCCCGATGTCAGAAAGGGGAATGGCAGATATGTTCATGAACACCCTCCAAGGGACCTATATTGACAGGTTGGCTCCATTTTCTTCCACCAGCTTTGCAGACGTGGTTATAGCTGGGGAAAGAATTGAGAGCTTACTAAATATGGGAAAGATTTCTGACAACGGCGCCAGTTCAAGCAGTGCAAGGAAGCCATTTGCAGGGCCCCGCAGATCCGGTGAAACAAATTCTGTACATACGGGAAGAGGGAGACCCCAATATTTGCCAAGATCAGTTGCCACCGTCACTATTCCTACTCCACCTCCTCAATACACCAACAACCACATCACTTTCCTCAACAACCACAGTTTCCTCAACAAAGATCCTACAACAACAATAACAACAATTAACAACAACGCCCTTTTTAGTAGCGACCATCTCAGATCAACAGGGTGATTGACCCTATACCAATGCTATATGCCACATTGTTGCCACAACTCCTAAAGCTTAATCTTGTCGAGTTAAGGACATTGGCTCCACCATATCCTTAAAACCTTCTGTCGCTCCCGAGGATTTGCATCCCGGTACAGGCGCGAACGGTCGGCGAAGGGAACAGTGAGAACACACAGCCGTGAACTCACTGGAGATGAATAGAGTCGCCAGCTAGGCATTTTTATCCCGGAGGAAAGGCAATGCTGCATAGGCCTAGAAAGATATGGATAAGACGGTTGCGAACCAGAGAGACTGAGAAAGGGGGTTGGTTACAACCTGGGAAGGTATTAGCACCCAGATTGTCCGCCGTACTCGACGGGATCCACGCTTGAAAGATTTGTGTTTTAAAGGGGTAGTGTCAGTGTAATTTGTGTATAAAATAGCTGGAAAAGAATGTACAGGTGTCAGTGCAAAAGAAGTGTGAAGTGTATATATGGAAGTGTCAGTGCAGGAATGAGGATATGCTCAAGATAATGAGGTTGAAAGAATATAGCTGGAAAGAGGGGGAATATACAGAGACTTTTGTTCGATAACTGTTAAGTTATGCCTACGTATCCTCTCGTGCAATGAGGAAGTTAGAACACCGTAGTTCGACCCAAAGAGACTGAAAGGTGAATTGACTTGTGAACTGCTTACTTGTCTATGCTCAAGTGTATGACCTGTCTGGCTCAGGTGCAAACTGTCTTGCATTAGACGGAAGAAGCGAGCTCTCGTTTGTGAGTGAATGAGATGAGAAAAGAATCCCGGAGGAGACGATTATTGTTTGTTTTTGTGTTTTCAGTCTTTTATTGTTTTTGGATTTTGTCATAAGTTAATGAGCTTAAGTCTAAACCAATGGATTTAGTAAACTCATCACATCTTCCCTCTGATTAGGGGTAATGAGAATACCTTAAGTGTGAAGTCAGCTTCTCACACTTAAACACCTTTGGTGTAGGATTAAGATCATTAACCTACTTGTGATTAATTAGATGTTTTTGTTGTTTTTGTTTAGTGTTAAGTAATGAGATTAAGCCATAATCAGGGATTAAACAGACTCATTACACCATCCTAATAGAAGGATAATAGATGAGAATGTTTAAGCTGAGGAAAACTCCTCAACTTAATCCATGATTAGGGATTAAACTCATGACAAAACAAAGCCTTTATTGAGTGGATTTTAGTTAATGATATGATGATGAAGTGAGTTTTAGGGTTTATAAGACAACTTGAGGGGGACTTGTCCATTAACACTAGGGTTAGTCCTTCTTAACCAGTTAAGGAAGAATTAGAACCCTAATGCAAGGCCCAAGTTACAAGTGTGATGTCTTGATGATTATTAGATGAATTGATTAAGAGATTTAAACACCTTAAGGGTTTAATATTTAGGATTAAAGTTATACACTCCATCCTAAGAGAAGGATGCAGGCATAAGCTTAATCACAAAGTCTTAAAGCCTTTAGGTTTTAGTCCCTGATTATGAGGTGAGAAGAGAAGACTCAAGGAGAGACACAAAGGTAAAACTATGAGGGGGACTAATCAAAACCCTAATCATTGTCATGCTTGGATGGTCCTAAGGTTTGTGAGGTTTGCAAGAACAATCTTCAAAGGAACCACCAGGAAGCAGATGAACAGGATCAAGAGAAGCAAAGTGACTTGCTTCATTCAAGAAGTCAAGTCACTTGAAGAAAGAAAGTGGGAGGAAGAAGAATGAGCAAGCTCAATCTCAAACACAAACAGAAATGCAGCAATGGATGCAAGAGAGATGAAAAGAAAAGGTATGAGAAGTGAAGGCAAATCCACTTCTCAAGTTTACTTACCACCTGCAATGTTAGAAAGAAAATGCAATGCAATGCAAGATGAGATGAAATGATATGATGCTAAGCAAAACCAGAAGCATGTTGATGATGATTATGATGTTATGAGGTGCTGCAAACATGAGGCAAGACATGGAGATGCTCATACAAGATTATGAATGCAAATGATGCAAGTTAAGGAGCATGAACAAGCATGAAAAGTTATGAATCATACAAGACAAATGACATAGCAAATATGAGATGCAATGATCAATGATGCTTTCTACATGTCTTAAGATGTCAAATGAATCATAAGCATGCACAAAATGCAAAGACAAGTCATGTTATACAAGGAAATGCAAGAAGGATGCAAGAGAAGGCCCAAATTAGGGTTCATGGATCAAACATCAAACAAAAACCCAAAACAGAAGCAAACCTCATGATAAAAAATGGAAAATGGCACCCAAAGAAACCCTAGGCCTATGATGAACCACTGCCCAAAGGGGAGCTCTCAACTCTCAACCAAACTCAAGATATGAATTTACAAGTTATTAGGGTTTTTTAGGGTTCTTAACAAAACAAATGCCAAACAATTTGAAAATGCTAGAACAATTCATGGCCTTTTTATCCTAGAAACTACATGCTAAACACAAAACAATGCAAGAAGAATCAATGTCTCAACCTTCTCCAATAGGCAGAAATGATTTTTCAAACTTATGATCAAAATAATGCATAAAAAATGATTTAATTCAATGAAAAATTCTTAAAATGCATCAAGATCAAAAAAGAAATTTGGTTTGAAGGTTGGACAATGTTTCTAAATGTCTTAGAACATTTCATGAATTTTTTTGTAATTTTTAAATACCTAAAAGTATTTTTAATTAATTAATTCCCATTAATCAATTAAAAATAATCTTTTAAATATTTAAAAATACTTTTTTAATGATGAAAAATAAAATAAAAATATTTTTGGGTCTTAAAAATTAATAAAACTTTAAAGAAAAAGTTTCATAATTTTTAAGGATTTTTTGCTATTTTAAAATAAATGTGCAAATTAAATGAAAAGAAAATGAATAAAAATTAAATAAAACTGAAGTATGCACAATGGAAGGCTGAGATTGATCCAGAGTTTGAAAAGGTTGACTGCGCGCTTCATCCAAGGGTCTCAGTTCAAACAGGCTTAATTTTAATTAACTAAATAAATAAAGCTGATTAGGGTTTAATGAACGAATCTGGGCCCTTGATCACGCGCGGGAATGGACCAAGTCAACCCATCCAACGCTCACCATTCAAACGCTCATTAATTACAGGGATTTGCCCTAATGACTTTCAGGTGGCCGGAGAGGACCTCCGGTCGTCTTCTCCGGCCAGCATCTCACCTGAGAAACCTCCAAATCACTCAAATCGTAACTAAAATGAAAACTAAACACAAAGAAATGGACCCCATGATCTCCTGAATCAAAACCCTAACCCCAAACAAATTTATTCTTCATCAATCACATGAATCGAAAGCAAACATTTTTAGGGCAAACCAGCTTCAGAGTCAAATTAAATGCTCAAATCACAACCATTTTCAAAACCAATGGTACCAGGATGATCAGCAGGACATGAAGAACAAGTTTGTAACAAGAAAAACAACTTCTGGAAAAAATAAATTTCAGGTTACCTGAGATTCGAAGCTTTCAGTTTAGGAACTTTCTGGCCACCTTTCTTTGTGCAAGCTGCTCCACTTGGTCCCCAGAAGATGTTTGAATGCTCAAATGGAGTTTAAGTTGGCTTGATGATGAGTTTCGAAAGCTCCTGCTTCAGTTCAGTCAAAAATGGCAATGGAGATTCTGGCACTTTCAGGTCATGGTGAATGAAGGTTTGAGGTCCTGATGATGAATGGAGAAGGTTTGTGGTGTTTGTTTGTGTGTTTGTGAGCTAGGATGAGAGTTTCGAATGAAACTGCAAAATGGAGTGAGAAATGGCTATGGAGTAATCTGGCTGTTTCAGGCTTGTGCTTTGGATGGTTTCTACTCAGTGATACATGGTGAGTTGAATGGAGGAAAAAGTTTGAGTGTTTTGTGGCTGTGGAGAGGAATTCGAAGGCTTTTGCAATGTGAAGGGATTTTGTGAATGTGGTGAATGTATGTGTTTCAGCCTTGCTTAGTCCTTATGTTTTGCTTGCAAATTGTCCACATAACTCTCTCTCATTGGTCAGTTGATTTGACATGTGCTTTATTGATTGGTAAGGCAACTTTTGCAAAAAGTCCACTTCTTGTAAGAGAGGGCATGGGCTAAACTCTAGCTAAGTACAATGGGCATGGGGCTGCGCAGCATGATGTGTGTATGAAGCTAGTTTGGTTCAGCAGCCAATGCATCCAGTTGGTGAGATGTGATCATGAGTTTTGCAACTTGTGGCTTTATGGTTCACATGTGAAGAAAACCTTGTTACACAAACCAAACCATAAGCAAACTTGATCCAATTCTGATTTTTAGGACTTAGAGAATGTTTATGTGTTGGTTTGAAATGAATTAGAGGCTGCATTTGGCTTTGGTTCAAGACTTTGCAAAATTTCCAAATGAGGCATGCCTTGAAAATTAATGATTTTTGTCAACTTTGCATTGCCATAACTTTTGATCCAAAATGAATTAGGTCATGTTCTTGTACTTTTTGAAAAGGGAAAGATGAGATCTACAACTTTCATGACCAAAGTTTTTTCCATTTGAAGCATTTTTGGATCAAGAATTATGGCTTGAAAAATGACCTAAAATGGTGTATTCTTGAAAAGTCAACTATGCCCAAAAAGTCAACATTTGCAAAAACCCTAAATTCTTGATTTCTATGAACTTCAACCTTCTTCCATGATCAAATAAAGATCATATACACTCAAAATGATGAAGATCACCCATTGGTTGGGTCATTGGGGGCCTCAGATGCCCTGATTTTACACTGACTTGTCTGAAAAGTCAACTCTTGATCAGATGACTTCCCCATGGAATTTCTTCATGAAAATTGACATGCATACTCCCTATACCATATAGAGATCAATGAAAACAAGAATGACCAAAAAAATTGGAGTTATGGCCTCTGAAACCAAAACCCTAATTTTCAGTCAACTGTGCAGTTCAACCTGGCTCTGCATCCACTCAAACCCTAGCTCTTGTGATTCCTCTGCATTTTTGACTTTGAGGAGATGGAATATGATATAAGAACACACATGGACCCCTTTGAGTTGATTGGTAGCCTTTGGAATGGCCCAAGAGGCTTTGGGATTGCTCAGATCACAAACCCTAGGTGCAGATGCCTTGAAAGCTATCCAGTGAATCAAAAAATGAGATGTGAGATGATATGTTGTGTTTATGCATATGAGGATGATCACAAGCCATGGTGTGAATGGGTGAGGGCAAATTTGGGGTGTTTACAGCTGCCCCTATTCAAACATGAGTTAGCTGTGCAGGATGTAAGCGACGACTTAACAGGCAAACAAGGTAACTTGTGGTTGAATACCAAAGACAGTCCAAAATTTGCACTCACAGAATGAAGAAGAAAAGGGATATAGATTGTAAAGGAAAAAAATAAAGTATATTGTAAAGTGTGGGCGACGGAGGACGACCGTCGAGCAGAGGACGACTGCTGGGTAAGGAGCAATGACGGGGACGGCCGACATGCTGGGGAGAGTGTATGAAGATAAAGCAATGACGGGGACGGCCGACATGCTGGGGATAAAAGGTAAAGCTAAGACGGGGACAGCCGACTAGCTGGGGAAAATAAAATCATGATGGGGACGGCCATCACGATAAAACTGTAAAATTTTCTGGGGATTAGTGAAACATGACGGGGACGGCCATCAAGTTCATAAAGGTCAAGTAACCAACGATGGGGACGGCCATCGGGCTAAAAAGGAAAAGGGACCACGACGGGGACGGCCATCGGGTTAAAGAATAAATGAAATAAACAGATGATGGGGTACGGCCATCAAAGGTGAAGGACGATCACCTAGCAGGGGACGGCTGCTCTGTTGGGGATAAAAGAAATATGATGGGGACGGCCATCAAAGGTGGAGGACGACCACCTGGCAGGGTACGGCTGCCGAAAATATCAACGATGGGGACGGCCATCGGATAGATAAGGTCAACGATGGGGACGGCCATCGGACGAGCAAGATGGAGGACGACCATCAAGAAGTGGAGGACGACCACTCAGCAGGGTACGGCTGCTCTCAGGGTTGTCATAACACAGGACGAGTGTCAGATAACCAAAATCAACAATGGGGACGGCCATTGGATAAAGTTGATGAAGGACGATCATCAAAAGGTGGAGGACGACCACCTAGCAGGGGACGGCTGCTAAAATCAACGATGGGGACGGCCATCGGATGAGCATGATGGAGGACGACCATCAAGAAGTGGAGGACGACCACTCAGCAGGGTACGACTGCTCTCAGAGTTATCATAACACAGGACGAGTGTTAAATAAAAAGGAAATTTGTTGGTGATCTACTGGGGATAATGTAAACACGGACGAGCGTTTACATCCAAGAAACAAAAAGGTATAAGTGTTTGGTATTGTGTATAGATTAAAGATGCGGACGAGCATCCTTAAGACCATGATACAGACGAGTATCATGTAGAAACAAACTGACACATGTTCAGAGATGATGATACGGACGAGTATCAACTGGTTAACAAAGAACACGGACGAGTGTTGCATCCGAAGGGACTCTTCTGGGGAATAATAGACACGGACGAGTATCTATATTCAAGAAGACATAAGTATTTGACACGGTGTATGGATTAAAAATGCGGACGAGCATCCTTAAGACTATGATACGGACGAGTATCATGTAGAAACAAACACTAGACGCAATGTTCTGAGATGATGGTACGGACGAGTACCAACTGGTTAACAAAGAACAAGGACTACTGCCGAATCTGTGGGGTTATGAGTGATGATGTATACAAAATACGGACGAGTATCTGTATAAGCGTACCATGAGTAGTGAGTATTGTATTGATGAGTGTTTTAACTGCCGGGGAGAGTGACACGGACGAGTGTCAAGAGAGAAAAGTGTAATATGAACAAATATCTGCTATACAAAGTCTAGGCGACTGCGCTGGGGAATATGACACGGACGGGTGTCAAGAAAGTGTATATAAGTATATGTGAGTGCAAAGAGGACCTCTTTGGCTTTCTGCTGGGATATGACACGGACGGGTGTCAGGACGTATCTGTAATGAGGGTGATTTATTTGTAAAGGGTGTATTCAGGCGACCTGTTTGGGGAAAGATGACACGGACGGGTGCCAAAAGGTGTATATACTGGTGTTTGAGATTTGAAAGGGCAGCTGCTTTTGCTGGGACTCTGATGGGGACTCTTGGGGAAAGTAATCTGTATCCTGATAAATGGTTACTAATCACAAGCGTTCAATTCACAACATGACTTATGATTATGCTATGTATTTGATTTTTGCCGTAATGCTCCGTATTAGACGGAATGCTACGCTCTGGGGGGTGAATATGATGCGGATGCCATGATTATGCAAAGGGGTACAGATCCGGGATTCGGATCCCATTGCTGCGAAGATCTCGGGTTGATCTGCTTGAAGTGAACATCCCAGCTGGGGATGAGATCATTGGTAGATCTAATGAGGTATCTGCTTGGGGATATATGCCACCGATTGACATATCCTTATAAATGAGAAACCCAGCTGGGGTTTGTAGAAGCTTTCCTCACTCTGCTGTGATCTTCATGCATTACTCTTCTGGATAGAGGCTGAAGATTCTGTGGGGAGATGGTTCCCTGACTTCTGTATTCAGCTGAGGATGAAATGGCAACTCGGCTGGGGAATTGAGAGGCAACTCAGCTGGGGATAGAGCATCTCGGATGCTGAGATTGAGTGTATGTTGACTTGGCAACTTTGCTGGGGAAAGCAATGGGGAGCAACTCAGCTGGGGATAGAGCATCTCGGATGCTGATATCTTTTGTTGATTTGCCAGCTTGTTGGGATGTACCTTGCATGCCCCAAGTTGCGTTCTGGATACCTGCAATCCTGCAAAGATAAGGAAACGTACAAAAGGTCCCGAGGTATCCCTTACTGGATTCCGTCATAGGAGTTAAGTACTTTCGAGAATAATCACATTCCCTGTAAGCATGTGTTTTTTTTTTTTCTTCTTCTTTTATTTTTAGAGAAAGGCATCTGTACTTATGCAATTATATTTTTAGAGACATCAGACAATTCTTTTGCAAATAAAAAATGTACAAAACGAAACATGACCGAAAAAATCTGATTTTATTAATTCGTGTGCCCTGAATTGGCAAGATACAGTCAAGGAAACATATCTCCTGAAAGGAGGAGGCTGTTACAAATTGAGAAACAAAATGCTGGCGATGTTGACGACGCTTTCAAAGAGCTTCCTCTTCTGCTATGACTCGTATGACAATGACGTTCTTCTCGTCTTGCTTTCTGAAGGAGGCTGATTCTGATCGAAGCTTGATCCTTTTGGAGCTTTCCAAGTTGTAGGTGATACAGACGAATTCAGAATGCAGTTGTTCGCTTATTCCCTTATTTTGCACGGATCGCCCTTTCGGGTTTTCAATCCATCGGGATACCCATTTTTGCCTGAGTTGTCCAATGCGGCTTTTCAACTCAGCGGGTGTACATTTTTTATTTATTTCCCTTATTTTTGCCCGAGTCTTTTATTCTGTTTTTTGACTCGCCGGGATGCCCTATTTTTGCCTGGACTTACATTCTGTTTTTATGTCCAGCGGGTCATTTTTATGCGAAGTATTTTTTAACTGCATCTGAATTCACAGGGGACGGGAAGTCTTCACCATCCATGGTGCTGAGCATCAGTGCTCCACCAGAGAAAACTTTCTTTACCACGAATGGCCCTTCATAATTTGGAGTCCATTTGCCCCTGTGGTCTGTATGAGGAGGGAGGATTCTTTTCAGTACAAGATCTCCCACTTGGTACTCTCGGTGCCTGACTTTCTGATCGAAGGCCTTCTTCATTCTCTTCTGATATAACTGCCCATGACAGATTGCAGCCAATCTTTTCTCTTCAATCAGACTCAGTTGCTCGTATCGGGACCTAACCCAATCTGCTTCGTTCAGTTTAACATCCATTAATACCCGTAGAGAGGGTAATTCAACTTCAACAGGTAGGACTGCCTCCATACCATACACAAGCTGATACGGCGTTGCCCCAGTGGATGTTCTGATTGACGTACGGTACCCATGCAAGGCAAACGGCAGCATTTCATGCCAATCTTTGTAGGTGACTACCATCTTCTGCACAATCTTCTTAATATTCTTGTTAGCCGCCTCAACAGCACCATTCATCTTTGGTCTGTAAGGAGAAGAATTGTGATGTTGAATCTTGAAGTCCCGGCATAGTTCTGCCATCATTTTGTTGTTCAAGTTGGAACCATTATCAGTAATGATTCGTTCGGGGACTCCGTATCGACAGATGATATCTCTTTTCAGAAATCTGGCTACCACTTGTCTCGTGACGTTTGCATATGAGGCTGCTTCAACCCACTTGGTGAAATAGTCAATGGCGACCAGGATGAATCTGTGACCATTCGAAGCAGTTGGCTCAATCTTGCCAATCATATCAATGCCCCACATAGCAAAGGGCCATGGTGAAGACATGATGTTCAAAGGATTGGGAGGCACATGCACCTTATCTGCGTAGACCTGGCATTTATGACATTTCCTGGCATAGGCACAACAGTCTGCATCCATTGTGATCCAGTAATAGCCTGATCTTAACAACTTTTTAGCCATGGCATGCCCTCTTGCATGGGTACCAAAAGATCCTTCGTGCACTTCATGCATCAGCAAATCTGCTTCCGTCTTGTCAACACATCTGAGGAGTACCATATCAAAGTTCCTCTTGTATAAAGACCCATCAGCGTTCAGAAAGAAACTACCAGCAAGCCTTCTCAAAGTCTTCTTATCATTGGAAGATGCCCCAGGTGGGTATGTCTGATCCTCCAAGAAGCACTTAATGTCGTGGAACCAAGGCTTATCGTCTTTTACAACATCTGCTGCAAATACATATGCTGGTCTATCAAGTCTGGATACTGGAATCTGAGGTACGAAGTTAGCAGCCTGAACTTTGATCATGGATGAAATGGTAGCAAGGGCATCTGCGAATTGATTCTCGTCCCGAGGGATATACTCAAGCTTGACTGTTGTGAAGAAAGTCAATAACCTCCTCGTATAATCCCTGTAAGGTATCAGATGATCTTGGTGGGTGTACCATTTTCCGTTGGTTTGATTGACTACCAAAGCTGAATCTCCGAATACAGTCAATGTTTTGATCTTGAGGTCAATGGCTTCCTCAAGACCCATAATGCAAGCTTCGTATTCAGCTTCGTTGTTAGTGCAGTTGAAAGTGAGTTTTGCCGAGAAAGGCATGTGAACCCCTTTTGGTGTAATGAGTACTGCACCAACACCACGGCCATTTATGTTAACAGCCCCATCAAACATCATAGTCCATTCTTCCTCCGGGTCAGGCCCTTCAGTGTGAACAGGCTCTTCATGATCTTTTGCTTTAATGAACATGATGTCTTCATCAGGGAAGTCAAACCTCATAGGCTGGTAGTCATCAATGGGTTGCTCAGCAAGATATTCAGATAGTACACTGCCCTTGATGGCTTTCTGAGAGGTGTACTGTATGTCGTATTCTGTGAGAATCATCTGCCATCTTGCAACCCGTCCGGTAAGAGCTGGCTTCTCGAAAATGTACTTAACTGGATCCATTTTTGAGATTAATAAGGTAGTGTGGGTCAGCATATACTGTCTCAGTCGGCGAGCAGCCCACGCTAAAGCACAGCAAGTTTTCTCGAGCAGTGAATAACGCTGTTCACAGTCGGTAAACTTTTTGCTTAGGTAGTATATTGCATACTCTTTTCGACCAGACTCGTCATGCTGGCCCAACACACACCCCATTGATTCCTCTAATACTGTCAAGTACATGATCAGAGGTCTTCCTTCAACTGGAGGCATAAGGATTGGAGGTTCTTGTAAATATTCCTTGATCTTGTCAAAAGCTTTCTGGCAATCTTCGTTCCACCTGACCGTTTGTTCTTTTCTTAACAGCTTGAACAAGGGTTCACAGGTAGCCGTAAGGTGAGATATGAACCTTGAAATGTAGTTCAATCGACCTAAGAACCCTCGAACTTCTTTCTCTGTTTTCGGTGCAGGCATGTCTTGGATGGCTTTGACTTTATCAGGGTCAACTTCAATCCCTTTCTCGCTTACAATAAAGCCCAGCAGCTTACCGGATCGCACCCCGAATGTGCATTTGTTGGGGTTCAACTTCAATTGGTATTTCCTCAGACGCTTGAATAACTTGAGCAGATTTACCAGGTGATCTTCCTCTGTAAGGGACTTGGCGATCATATCATCCACATAACATTCTATTTCCTTGTGGATCATATCATGGAATAATGTCACCATAGCCCGTTGATATGTGGCACCAGCATTCTTCAGTCCGAATGGCATCACTTTGTAGCAGAACGTGCCCCAGGGTGTGATGAATGTTGTCTTCTCCATGTCTTCAGGTGACATTTTGATCTGATTATATCCTGAAAATCCATCCATGAAGGAGAATACCGAGAACTGAGCCGTGTTATCCACCAATACATCAATGTGAGGTAATGGGAAGTCATCCTTCGGGCTGGCTCTGTTCAGATCCCGGTAATCAACACACATTCTTACTTTGCCGTCCTTCTTAGGCACAGGTACTATGTTAGCAACCCACGGCGGATAGCTAGTTACAGCAAGGAACCCGGCGTCCCATTGCTTTTGTACCTCTTCCTTGATTTTCATAGCCATGTCTGGGCGGGTTCGGCGCAACTTCTGTTTGACCGGCGGGCATTCTTCCCTCAAAGGCAGCTTGTGCACAACAATGTCGGTATCCAACCCTGGCATGTCTTGATACGACCAAGCAAACACATCAACATACTCTTGAAGCAGATCTATCAGTTGTCTCTTCACTGAGTCTTGCAGGCAGGCCCCGATTTTAACTTCTTTCACGTCTTCGTCAGTACCAAGATTAATCACTTCAATCTCCTCCTGGTGAGGAGTAATGACCTTTTCCTCTTGTCTCAACAACCTGGCTAGCTCTTCAGGAAGCTCATATTCTTCATCAACCCCTTCATCAGCTTGATTGATTGGATTGTCAAAGTCATACGATGTCATAGCCGTGCTGTTGTCGGTGCTGTCAGGAAGGCACTCTCTGCAAGGGTTAAGTTTGTTCATTTTAGTGATTGATTTTAATCTTGCTTTAGAAAAAAAGTGAAATGAAGTTATCATTTTGAAAACACCGCCATTTATTTTTGTACAAAAAGAAAAATGGAAAAACAGTGAGCATAAAAAGAAAAAAAACTCGTTTGCAAAAAGATGTCTGATATTTCATTAATTTAATCTTGTTTGCACAAAAGTACAGATGGCCCTGGTTACAAAATGAGTCTTGTCATCTTGGGCAAGATGCAAGACTTTGATGCATGCTATAAAAATACAGGAAATAATAATTACTCTGCATGAGTAACTCTTATAATTTCCTGGGAAGACCAGTTCGAGACACTGCTCCCCGAGATCTTTGGACGAATCCAATTCTCCAGATTGCGCTCCTCTTCCAGCTCGTCTTCCAAACAGTTGATAGCATCGGGGGTAAGCATCCCCCCACTGACAAAACCAGGCTCTGCAGCAGCCTTTGCTTGATGTTGAGTTGGTCTGTAACCCAACCCAAATTTGTCCTTCTTCTCCTCCACAGCTAAGACCTTGCCCCAGCCAAGGGCAGTTCCTTCTTCAACAACCTTCCGGGCTTGTTGGTAAGATGACATGGAGATACCCGACACAACAGATGCTTCATTGACGTTCAAGGCTTCAAAACCTTGGCTCATTGTTTCATGGATTTCTCCGTCCATCTCAATGTACTTGTAAGTAGCCAGATGGCTAACAAAAATGTCCTCTTCCCCACAGATTGTGACAACTTGACCTTCCCACTCAAATTTTAACTTTTGGTGAAGGGTAGACGTTATTGCGCCGGCGGCGTGAATCCAGGGTCTACCCAACAAACAGCTGTAGGCGGGCTGAATGTCCATCACATAAAAGATAGTTTTAAAAGTCTGTGGGCCAATTGTCACAGGCAGCTCAATCTCTCCCAGAACCGATCTCTTAGAACCATCAAAGGCTCTTACTACCAGGTTGCTGGGTCTCAATGCCAATCCATCATATTCAAGCTTCACCAGAGCCTTCTTTGGTAAGACATTCAGGGACGAACCTGTGTCCACCAGCACGTGAGAAAGGACAGCTCCTTTGCATTCCATGGTTATGTGCAAGGCTTTGTTGTGGTTGCGGCCATCCGCTGTCAAGTCAGAATTGGTAAACCCTAGCCCATTGCTAGCAGTAACATTTCCAACCACGGTTTCCAATTGGTTGACAGTAATCTCCTCAGGCACGTAAGCTGCGTGCAGGACTTTAAGTAGTGCATTCCGATGGGCTTCGGAGCACATAAGCAGTGAGAGGATGGAGATTTTGGATGGCGTCTGGTGAAGCTGATCCACAACTTTATAATCACTCTTTTTGATGATCCGCATAAACTCATCAACTTCCTGATCAAATGGAGTCTTCAGGGCTTCTTTGGCAGCTGGATCTTCCTGCACCGGGCCTTTACCCTTTGCCTTGGCAGCAGCTTCTGCTTCGGCAGTAGGTCTTTGAACTTGTGAAGCGAAGAGACGTCCGCTTCGAGTGAAGCCTCCGCCTCCCCCCACATTATCTACTTGTGGTGCAGGTGTTGATGTTTCCAGAGTGATTCTTTTTCCTTCGCAATACAAGTCAGAGCCATAGTGCCAGGGGATGGCCCTATTGCTTTCATATGGTACTGGTCCAGGCACCGTGACAGTGACTGGACTGATTGCTGCTGCTGAAGGGACTGTAATTGTTTGTGGATCATAAAAGATTGTAACTGGTGACCTGGCGGGAGTAGCACCTTCTGAATGGTAAACGGAGTTATTTTCAGGATCATAGAATATGGTAACAGTAGAGACATCTTCATGATTGATTGCTGGAGTTGCAGGAGGTATTGTTGGAAGGACTGTTGTTGTTGCTGATGGAGAGTCGAAATGGAATGAAGCTGAAGTTGTAGCAGGAGGAACTGTTGAAAACTGATCATTTGGGAGGACAGATGAAGTACTGGTTGATGTTGCTGGTGAGTTGTCGGGAACAATAGTTGCTGCATTTGTAGGAGGGTCTGAAACCGTTGTTGATGAAGTTGCTGGATTTGTCGGAAATGATGTAGTGATCTGTAGCAAACCACTCTGAATAAGGCTGTTAATGCCATTCCTCAGGTCTTCACACCCATTCCATGAAATATTGCAATAGGGACACCCTAGTTCACACCCCGGAAATATTTGGTTTTCACGGAGTTGAGCTTTGATTTCCACCAATGGTGTCCTGATCTGATCCACACTGGTTATTAAATAAGACGGTTGGTCTTCTTCAATAGCATTAATTCGGGGACCACCATGGTTTGGCATAGGGTTTTTATTGACATTGGGCGGAGGTGCAAAATTCAGAGCCTTGGAGTCTACCAAGTCTTGTACCTTCATATGCAGAGCCCTGCATTTTTCTGTACTGTGACCAGGTGCGTTCGAGTGAAAAGCACACCTAGCATTGGAGTCATAGTTTCTTGGTAGACTGTTGGGATCCGGAGGTGCCAACGTTCTTAGCTCAACCAGGTTGAGTTTCAGAAGTTGTGGCAACAAGGCAGCATACGGCATTGGGATCGGGTCGATCACTCGGTTAGCTTGAGATGGCCTTTGTTGGAATGGCCTCTGTTGATTGTTGTTGTTGGAGTTGTTGTTGAAGTTCCTTGGAGGATACTGATTCTGCTGATACTGAGGTTGTTGTTGGAAGTTTTGTTGAGGAGGTTGATAGACTGGCTGTGGATGAGCTGGAGCAGGGATGGTGACTGCTGCTATTGACCTTTGAACATACTGGGGCCTACCCCTGTTGGCGTGAATGGCATTGGTCTCGCCAGTTCTTCTCGGGCCTGCAAAAGGCCTTCTTGTACTACTGGACGAGCTTGCACCGTTGTCTGAGATCTTTCCCATTTTTAACAGGCTTTCAATTCTCTCCCCAGCTATGACAACATCTGCGAAGCTAGTGGATGAGAAAGCAGCTAACCTGTCAATATACGTTCCCTGAAGAGTGTTCATAAACATGTCTGCCATTTCTCTCTCAGACATTGGTGGTTGAACGGCAGCAGCCAATTGTCTCCATCTCTGAGCATATTCTCTGAAGCTCTCCCTTGAAGACTGTGACATTCCCATTAGGAGAGTCCTGTTGGGTGCCATATCTAGATTATACTGATACTGTCTGATGAAGGCTTCTGCCAGGTCCTTCCAGCATCTAATTGTTGCTCTTGTCAGATGGGAATACCACTCCCTCGAAGCTCCAGTCAAGCTATCTTCAAAATAGAACATCCACAATTTCTCATCCATTGTATAGGCCTTCAGCCTTCCCAGAAATGATTGCAAATGAGTCCGGGGGCATGAAGTCCCATTATACTTTTCGAAACAAGGAGGCTTGAACTTATGGGGAATCCTGACCCCTTCTACCAATCCCATGTCCATGACGTCGAAACCCAAAGAATTTTGAGACTCCAGTGATCTCAATTTCTCAGCTATTTCTTCCAACCGTCTATCATAAGTTTCCTCTCCAGCACCCATCACTGTATACTGGTCCTCCTGAGGATCTTCTTGAAGTACTCTGGCTGCAGTGGCTGTCCCTTGAATGTTGACTGGGATGTTGGCCTCTGGATGGAGATGGGGTCCAAAAACTGGGGGATTGACATGAGGTTGGACCCTCTCGTTGTTACTTGTGCCAGCAGTTCCCACATGGGGCTCCTCTTGATTCCTTCCTTCTACCAAAACTCTGAGCCTCTCCTGGCTTTGAGCTAAATTGTTCATCACTTCCATGAATTGTGTTATCTGAGTTCTCATCTCCAGCCTTTCGTTGGCCATCTGGTTTCTGACCTCCGTAAGGTCCTGCTGCATCTGATCCATCTGAATTCCCGGAAGGTTGTTTCTAGTTGGGTACCTGTGTGGCCTGTTGAGAGGAAATACCCGGCGGCGAGCAATAATTCCTGAATATCACAACAGAGGTTAGCAACAATAAAACAAAACCTACAAAACAAACAGAAGGGTTAGTATGCAATGCAGTTATGCTTATTTGCTCTCAAGGTATCCGGTTTGGCTTTCAGTTTTGACCCTTCCAGACCCTTGAAGATGCTGCTGTTGAAGTTGCTTTTGATGTGAACCCAGATAGAAACCAACACAAATATATTACAAAGGTGAAATAATACAATTTGTTCATTTTACAACACAAACCCTCAAAGGGGTCAAAATACATCACAAAAAACAAAAGTACATGGAAAAGGAACAACAACAAGCAAATGATCAAACTCCAAGGCCAAACTCATCCTCACGAACTTCCTTGAGAAGTGCTTCGGTCACAGGATCAGCCGGATGCTCCATGAGACTTCTAATGAGAAGGTTCCTTGTTGCAACAGCTGCAGTCAACTTCCTGTTCTGACTTTGGTCCTTAGACCTCTTCACTCCAGCTTTGATTTTCAGCTCTGATATTTCCTCCTGGGCTGCTGCCAGGGCTTTTTCCATCTGCTCCATCTTGTCCTGAACTCTCTTGTCTTCTAGAGTACGGGCCTCAGTGATCCGGACCCACCTGGCCTGACTCTCTTTCAAATACAAGTCTGTTCTTGCTCTTTGGAACTGGGCTTCTTTATAAGCATTCTTCAGAATCTGTTCACCAGCTTTGGACTTGTTGATATAATCTCCAGACTTCTCAATTTTAGTCAAGTGTTCCACCCTCAACTTCTCCAATCTTTCAATCTCCCTCACACCTTCACTCCTCTCCCGGAGGGTCTTCTGCAAGGCTTGAGTTAACTTCTCATTTCTTTCCTTCAAGCTCTCAAACTCTTCCAAACTGATAGTGGCAGGGGGTGGTGCTGAAGATGACTCAGGCATGTCTTCTATGGTAAAGGGCATTCCAGAGAACTGGGCCCTAGCATGGGACCACTCATAATATTGGACTGATGCCACATTATTGCACTTCCCCAGAATGGTGATTCCCTTGGTTTGAACATGATCCCAGGCCCAGGCAGCCTGCCTAACAGTTGCCAGACTAATCTTGTTCTCACAGTAGAGGGTCTCAACCAAATCTTGTTCCCTAGGAGTATGAACCAGTGCATAGCCCAATTGTCTCCTGAACAGCAGAGGGTTGTAGTTGATACTTCCCTTAACTCCTATCAAAGGCACATTGGGAAAGTGCCCACAGCTGGTGATCATATCTCTGCCCTTGGTGCTCTGAGTACACCATCTGATATCTGCTGAAGTTAGGACAGTGAGTCTCTTAGCCCAGTTGCTTTGCTGATGAGGATTGAGAAATGCATCTGTCCTGGGTAGATGCCTTAGAAGCCAAGCATGGAATAATGGAGCACAAATCCTCACTAATCTTCCCCTCTGCTTCTCATTTCTCTGATGGACTGAGTAATAGAGATCACCCAGTAAAGTTGGCACAGGGTTCTTCAGGATGAACAAGTGGATTGCATTCTTGCTGATGAATCGAGGCTCATCTGCAAACAGCACAATTCCATATACACTTAAGGCCAACAGAGCACAAACAGCTCTCCACTCCCCCAGGGAAGCCTTCAGACTAGCTTGAGAAATCAGGAAGTCAAGATGAAAACCAGGGATCCCAGCTTTAGAGGTCATGTGCTGCTCAATCAAAACAGGCTCCAGATACAAAGCTTTTGCTACCTCTCCATTGCTAGGAAAGACCATTTCAGGGTTGAATGGGATTTCTCTCCTGATAGGCAAACCAATCAAAGATGAGTATTCTTCTAAAAGAGGCCCCAACTGAAAGTCTTGAAAGGTGAAACATCTCAATGGAGGATCATAAAACTGAATGCAGGTGTGGATGAGGCTCCTCTGTGAAGGGTCCAGATCCATAACCATGTCCAGTATATCTCCATAACTCTCCCTGAACAAGGGTATGTGATCTGGAGTGATCAGGGTTTGGATCCTCCTGATGTCTGACAAGTCTGGTTGGAAGAAATGATAGGTGATGTTGCTTTTCTTTGGAGCCATGATGCTGAAGACTGAGTAGGATAAGTGCTGATGAAGATGCTGAGGAGTGGGCCACTGGCTGGCTAGTGCAAGTAGCTGAAGTATATGGCTGACAAACTGATGCAAGTGCTGGTGGAGATAGGTCAAAACTGCAGATGGGGTCAAAACCAAAACCAGAGATGAGAGTGGATACCCTGAAACACAAATAAGCACATGTTAATATGATGCAATGAGTATGTATGCAAATGAAATGCAAGGGTTTGTGACTGAGCTGGATCTGATTAACTGCCTTGGTGTAGATCCATGTGTGTCCAAGAATTTCAGATGGAGGTCTATAAATCCGGTAACCAAGGTGGGGGACTCAAATAAAGAGCCACAAGTCCAAGGTTTAGAATCACAAGAACTATCCAACATGGAGCATTCTTAACAAAGTCAAAGTAACAGGGTATTCTGAGGTCAAGGTACCTGCAAACCTGTAAACAGCCCAACCCCCTCACAGGTGATGATCTAGAACAAGGATCCTCAGACTTGGATCAGTTATGAGAAGTGTAAACACTTCTAACCCGGGGGTACAGTGTTTACAATAACCATAACAATTCCTCCTCTAATTCACCTCAGTTTCTGAAGGTCAATACTAAAAGGTCATCCAGACTTAGCAGGCTTCCCAGATAGCCCTAGCATTGCAGGAAATCTGCAACACAGAGTTCTCAAGAAGAAACCCATATCTGAACCGTGTTTCATATTCCCGCACCAGACCGAAATGGAATGGGAAAGAATATGATTCACTCTAGCCTAGGTGTCACTCAGGTCCCAGGTATAGGACCTTAACTCTCAATGAATCACCCACCCACCAAAGCAAACAGATCCAGCCAGCAACAATGACAGTATGATATATATACAAATGCAATAAAGAAAGCAGTAAATAATGCTGTACATAAAGCAATAAACAAAAAATAAATACACGCACAAACAAGCACATAACACCCCAGTAAACACAAACCAATCAAGCGCTAGGAGGAACCCACAAAAAGAACCAGAAGCCCTGGTTGCAATATAAGGTTCCCCAGCAGAGTCGCCAAGCTGTCGCTCCCGAGGATTTGCATCCCGGTACAGGCGCGAACGGTCGGCGAAGGGAACAGTGAGAACACACAGCCGTGAACTCACTGGAGATGAATAGAGTCGCCAGCTAGGCATTTTTATCCCGGAGGAAAGGCAATGCTGCATAGGCCTAGAAAGATATGGATAAGACGGTTGCGAACCAGAGAGACTGAGAAAGGGGGTTGGTTACAACCTGGGAAGGTATTAGCACCCAGATTGTCCGCCGTACTCGACGGGATCCACGCTTGAAAGATTTGTGTTTTAAAGGGGTAGTGTCAGTGTAATTTGTGTATAAAATAGCTGGAAAAGAATGTACAGGTGTCAGTGCAAAAGAAGTGTGAAGTGTATATATGGAAGTGTCAGTGCAGGAATGAGGATATGCTCAAGATAATGAGGTTGAAAGAATATAGCTGGAAAGAGGGGGAATATACAGAGACTTTTGTTCGATAACTGTTAAGTTATGCCTACGTATCCTCTCGTGCAATGAGGAAGTCAGAACACCGTAGTTCGACCCAAAGAGACTGAAAGGTGAATTGACTTGTGAACTGCTTACTTGTCTATGCTCAAGTGTATGACCTGTCTGGCTCAGGTGCAAACTATCTTGCATTAGACGGAAGAAGCGAGCTCTCGTTTGTGAGTGAATGAGATGAGAAAAGAATCCCGGAGGAGACGATTATTGTTTGTTTTTGTGTTTTCAGTCTTTTATTGTTTTTGGATTTTGTCATAAGTTAATGAGCTTAAGTCTAAACCAATGGATTTAGTAAACTCATCACATCTTCCCTCTGATTAGGGGTAATGAGAATACCTTAAGTGTGAAGTCAGCTTCTCACACTTAAACACCTTTGGTGTAGGATTAAGATCATTAACCTACTTGTGATTAATTAGATGTTTTTGTTGTTTTTGTTTAGTGTTAAGTAATGAGATTAAGCCATAATCAGGGATTAAACAGACTCATTACACCATCCTAATAGAAGGATAATAGATGAGAATGTTTAAGCTGAGGAAAACTCCTCAACTTAATCCATGATTAGGGATTAAACTCATGACAAAACAAAGCCTTTATTGAGTGGATTTTAGTTAATGATATGATGATGAAGTGAGTTTTAGGGTTTATAAGACAACTTGAGGGGGACTTGTCCATTAACACTAGGGTTAGTCCTTCTTAACCAGTTAAGGAAGAATTAGAACCCTAATGCAAGGCCCAAGTTACAAGTGTGATGTCTTGATGATTATTAGATGAATTGATTAAGAGATTTAAACACCTTAAGGGTTTAATATTTAGGATTAAAGTTATACACTCCATCCTAAGAGAAGGATGCAGGCATAAGCTTAATCACAAAGTCTTAAAGCCTTTAGGTTTTAGTCCCTGATTATGAGGTGAGAAGAGAAGACTCAAGGAGAGACACAAAGGTAAAACTATGAGGGGGACTAATCAAAACCCTAATCATTGTCATGCTTGGATGGTCCTAAGGTTTGTGAGGTTTGCAAGAACAATCTTCAAAGGAACCACCAGGAAGCAGATGAACAGGATCAAGAGAAGCAAAGTGACTTGCTTCATTCAAGAAGTCAAGTCACTTGAAGAAAGAAAGTGGGAGGAAGAAGAATGAGCAAGCTCAATCTCAAACACAAACAGAAATGCAGCAATGGATGCAAGAGAGATGAAAAGAAAAGGTATGAGAAGTGAAGGCAAATCCACTTCTCAAGTTTACTTACCACCTGCAATGTTAGAAAGAAAATGCAATGCAATGCAAGATGAGATGAAATGATATGATGCTAAGCAAAACCAGAAGCATGTTGATGATGATTATGATGTTATGAGGTGCTGCAAACATGAGGCAAGACATGGAGATGCTCATACAAGATTATGAATGCAAATGATGCAAGTTAAGGAGCATGAACAAGCATGAAAAGTTATGAATCATACAAGACAAATGACATAGCAAATATGAGATGCAATGATCAATGATGCTTTCTACATGTCTTAAGATGTCAAATGAATCATAAGCATGCACAAAATGCAAAGACAAGTCATGTTATACAAGGAAATGCAAGAAGGATGCAAGAGAAGGCCCAAATTAGGGTTCATGGATCAAACATCAAACAAAAACCCAAAACAGAAGCAAACCTCATGATAAAAAATGGAAAATGGCACCCAAAGAAACCCTAGGCCTATGATGAACCACTGCCCAAAGGGGAGCTCTCAACTCTCAACCAAACTCAAGATATGAATTTACAAGTTATTAGGGTTTTTTAGGGTTCTTAACAAAACAAATGCCAAACAATTTGAAAATGCTAGAACAATTCATGGCCTTTTTATCCTAGAAACTACATGCTAAACACAAAACAATGCAAGAAGAATCAATGTCTCAACCTTCTCCAATAGGCAGAAATGATTTTTCAAACTTATGATCAAAATAATGCATAAAAAATGATTTAATTCAATGAAAAATTCTTAAAATGCATCAAGATCAAAAAAGAAATTTGGTTTGAAGGTTGGACAATGTTTCTAAATGTCTTAGAACATTTCATGAATTTTTTTGTAATTTTTAAATACCTAAAAGTATTTTTAATTAATTAATTCCCATTAATCAATTAAAAATAATCTTTTAAATATTTAAAAATACTTTTTTAATGATGAAAAATAAAATAAAAATATTTTTGGGTCTTAAAAATTAATAAAACTTTAAAGAAAAAGTTTCATAATTTTTAAGGATTTTTTGCTATTTTAAAATAAATGTGCAAATTAAATGAAAAGAAAATGAATAAAAATTAAATAAAACTGAAGTATGCACAATGGAAGGCTGAGATTGATCCAGAGTTTGAAAAGGTTGACTGCGCGCTTCATCCAAGGGTCTCAGTTCAAACAGGCTTAATTTTAATTAACTAAATAAATAAAGCTGATTAGGGTTTAATGAACGAATCTGGGCCCTTGATCACGCGCGGGAATGGACCAAGTCAACCCATCCAACGCTCACCATTCAAACGCTCATTAATTACAGGGATTTGCCCTAATGACTTTCAGGTGGCCGGAGAGGACCTCCGGTCGTCTTCTCCGGCCAGCATCTCACCTGAGAAACCTCCAAATCACTCAAATCGTAACTAAAATGAAAACTAAACACAAAGAAATGGACCCCATGATCTCCTGAATCAAAACCCTAACCCCAAACAAATTTATTCTTCATCAATCACATGAATCGAAAGCAAACATTTTTAGGGCAAACCAGCTTCAGAGTCAAATTAAATGCTCAAATCACAACCATTTTCAAAACCAATGGTACCAGGATGATCAGCAGGACATGAAGAACAAGTTTGTAACAAGAAAAACAACTTCTGGAAAAAATAAATTTCAGGTTACCTGAGATTCGAAGCTTTCAGTTTAGGAACTTTCTGGCCACCTTTCTTTGTGCAAGCTGCTCCACTTGGTCCCCAGAAGATGTTTGAATGCTCAAATGGAGTTTAAGTTGGCTTGATGATGAGTTTCGAAAGCTCCTGCTTCAGTTCAGTCAAAAATGGCAATGGAGATTCTGGCACTTTCAGGTCATGGTGAATGAAGGTTTGAGGTCCTGATGATGAATGGAGAAGGTTTGTGGTGTTTGTTTGTGTGTTTGTGAGCTAGGATGAGAGTTTCGAATGAAACTGCAAAATGGAGTGAGAAATGGCTATGGAGTAATCTGGCTGTTTCAGGCTTGTGCTTTGGATGGTTTCTACTCAGTGATACATGGTGAGTTGAATGGAGGAAAAAGTTTGAGTGTTTTGTGGCTGTGGAGAGGAATTCGAAGGCTTTTGCAATGTGAAGGGATTTTGTGAATGTGGTGAATGTATGTGTTTCAGCCTTGCTTAGTCCTTATGTTTTGCTTGCAAATTGTCCACATAACTCTCTCTCATTGGTCAGTTGATTTGACATGTGCTTTATTGATTGGTAAGGCAACTTTTGCAAAAAGTCCACTTCTTGTAAGAGAGGGCATGGGCTAAACTCTAGCTAAGTACAATGGGCATGGGGCTGCGCAGCATGATGTGTGTATGAAGCTAGTTTGGTTCAGCAGCCAATGCATCCAGTTGGTGAGATGTGATCATGAGTTTTGCAACTTGTGGCTTTATGGTTCACATGTGAAGAAAACCTTGTTACACAAACCAAACCATAAGCAAACTTGATCCAATTCTGATTTTTAGGACTTAGAGAATGTTTATGTGTTGGTTTGAAATGAATTAGAGGCTGCATTTGGCTTTGGTTCAAGACTTTGCAAAATTTCCAAATGAGGCATGCCTTGAAAATTAATGATTTTTGTCAACTTTGCATTGCCATAACTTTTGATCCAAAATGAATTAGGTCATGTTCTTGTACTTTTTGAAAAGGGAAAGATGAGATCTACAACTTTCATGACCAAAGTTTTTTCCATTTGAAGCATTTTTGGATCAAGAATTATGGCTTGAAAAATGACCTAAAATGGTGTATTCTTGAAAAGTCAACTATGCCCAAAAAGTCAACATTTGCAAAAACCCTAAATTCTTGATTTCTATGAACTTCAACCTTCTTCCATGATCAAATAAAGATCATATACACTCAAAATGATGAAGATCACCCATTGGTTGGGTCATTGGGGGCCTCAGATGCCCTGATTTTACACTGACTTGTCTGAAAAGTCAACTCTTGATCAGATGACTTCCCCATGGAATTTCTTCATGAAAATTGACATGCATACTCCCTATACCATATAGAGATCAATGAAAACAAGAATGACCAAAAAAATTGGAGTTATGGCCTCTGAAACCAAAACCCTAATTTTCAGTCAACTGTGCAGTTCAACCTGGCTCTGCATCCACTCAAACCCTAGCTCTTGTGATTCCTCTGCATTTTTGACTTTGAGGAGATGGAATATGATATAAGAACACACATGGACCCCTTTGAGTTGATTGGTAGCCTTTGGAATGGCCCAAGAGGCTTTGGGATTGCTCAGATCACAAACCCTAGGTGCAGATGCCTTGAAAGCTATCCAGTGAATCAAAAAATGAGATGTGAGATGATATGTTGTGTTTATGCATATGAGGATGATCACGAGCCATGGTGTGAATGGGTGAGGGCAAATTTGGGGTGTTTACACCTTCCGATAAATTACGACGTCAACACCAAGTGTTCTTTTCGTTCTAATGCACCTGGTCACTCCACAGAAAAGTGCAGGGCTCTGCATATGAAGGTCCAGGATTTGGTAGATTCAAAGGCCCTAAATTTTGCACCACCTCCTAATGTCACGAAGAATCCTATGCCCAACCATGGTGGGCCAAGTATAAATGCAATAGAGGAGGAATCACCCATGAATTTAATTGAAGATACTGCACGTATTCAAACACCTCTAGCAGAGGTTAAAGCTAAGCTTTTAAAATACCAAGTGTTTCCAGGTTGTGAGGCCTGTTGTGAATCTTGCAAGGTTTCCATCAATGGGTGTGCAAGCTTGAGGAATGGCATCAATGGCTTGATCAAAGAGGGCATTCTGCAAATAACAACAACAACTTCTACAACACCAGCAACTCTTTTTTCAACTACAACTGCAAAGACAATTGTTCCTACAGACTCATCTACAACTACAACAACCACTTCTTCCATTACTTCAACAAACAACAGTTCATTTGCATCTACTTCTACAACTACAACAACCACCAACAACGACGTCTCCACAGTCACCATCTATTATGACCCTGCAACGGTCTTGGTTTCCAAAAATTATCAGCAACAACCTCAACAACAGTTCCAACAACGACCAAGCTTCAATCAATCACCACTAACATCCACCAGAAGTCACGTCACCATCTTTTATGATCCACAAACAATAAAGGTTCCAACCTCTGCTGCAGTCAGCCCAGTCACCATTATGGTGCCAGGGCCCATTCCATATGACAAAGACAATGTTGTACCATGGCACTATGGTTCAGAATTTTACTGCAACGGAGAAAGGGTCCTTCTTGATTCTTCAGTTCACACCCCCAAGTGGATAATATCGGGGGAGGCGGAGGCTTCACCCGAAGCGGATGCCTCTTCGCGTCACAAGCTCCAAGAACTAATACTGAGGTAGAGGCTGTTGCCAAAGCCAAAGGGAAAAGTGTGGACCTGAAGAACCTGCACCAAAAGAGACTCATAAATCATCCTTTGATCAGGATATGGATGAATTTATGAGGATAATTTAAAGAAGTGACTACAAGGTTGTGGATCATCTTCACCAGACTCCTTCCAAGATCTGCATCTTATCCCTGCTGTTGTGTTGCGAAGCTCATCGGGATGCACTACTTAAAGTCTTGCACGCTGCCTATGTGCCGGAGGAGATCACAGTGAATCAACATGAGACAGTAGTGTCCAATGTCAATACTAGCCATGGGCTAGGTTTCACTAATTCTGACTTGACAACGGAAGAACGTGACCACAACAAAGCTTTACACATCACTTTAGAGTGTAAAGGGGTTGTGCTTTCTCATGTTCTTGTTGACACTTGGGTCTTCACTCAATGTCTTGCCAAAGAAAGCCCTTGTCAAGCTCGAATATGATGGTATAGCTCTCCGGCCAAGCAATCTGGTGGTCAGAGCTATTGATGGCTCCAAGAGGTCTGTTCTTGGAGAGGTGGAGCTTCCTGTGATAATCGGTCCGCAGGTCTTTCAGACTACTTTCTATGTGTCGCTCCCACCAAATGACACCTGGTCAGAAGGGGTACAGACGCTAACGGTCGGCGAAAGAGAAGGAATGAATAGAGTCTCCAGCTAGGCATTTTTATCCCGAAGGAAAGGTAATGCTGCATAAACCTAAGGAAAGATATGGATAAGACGGTTGCGAACCAAAGAAACTGAGAAAGGGGGTTGGCTACAACCTGGGAAGGTATTAGCACCCAGATTGTCCGTCGTACTCAACGGGATCCACACTTAAACGATTGTGTTTAAAGGGGTAGGTGTATGTGCTATCTGTGTGCAAAAGTTGGAAAAGAATATACAAGTGTCAGTGCAAAAGGTGAAGTGAAATGCTCAGGAATGAGGCTTAAAAGAGAATGCTGAAAGAGGGGGAATACACAGAGACTTTTGTTAGATAACACTTAAGTTATGCCTACGTATCCTCTCGTGCAATGAGGAAGTCAGAACACCGTAGTTCGACCCAAAGAGACTGAAAGATAAATTGACTTGTGAACTGCTTGCTTATCTATGCTCAAGTGTGTGACCTGTCTGGCTCAGGTGCAAACTGTCTTGCATTAGACGGAAGAAGCAAGTTCTCGTTTATGAGTGAGTGAGATGAGAAAAGAATCCCGAAGGAGACGATTATTGTTTGTTTTTTGAGTTTTCAGTCTTTTATTGCTTTTTGAAATTTCTCATAAGTTAATGAGCTTAAGCTTAAACCAAGGGTTAGTAAACTCATCACATCCTCCCTCTGATTAGGGGTAATGAGAATACCTTAAGTGTGAAGTAAGCACCCCACACTTAATCACCATGATGTAAGATTAAGATCATTAACCTACTTGTATTTATTTAGATGTTTTTGTTGTTTTTGTTTAGTGTTAAGTAATGAGCTTAAGCCATAATCAAGGATTTAATGGACTCATTACACCATCCTAATAGAAGGATAATAGATGAGAACATTTAAGCTGAGAAAAACCTCTCAACTTAATCCATGATTAGGGATTAACCTCATGACAAAACAAAGCCTTTATTAGATGGATTTTAGTTAATGGTGAGATTAAGAAGTGAATTTTATGGTTTGCAAGACAACTTGAGGGGGACTTGTCCATTAACACTAGGGTTAGTCCTTCTTAACCAATCAAGGAAGAAATAGAACCCTAATGCAAGGCCCAAGTTACAAGCTTGATGTCTTGATGATTATTAAGTGAGTTGATTAAAGGATTTAAACACATTAAGGGTTTAACACTTAGGATTAAAGTGATACACTCCATCCTAATAGAAGGATGAAGGCATAAGCTTAATCACAAAGCCTTAAAACCTTTAGGGTTTAGTCCCTGATTATGAGATGAGAAGAGAAGACTCAAAAATGACACAAAGGCAAAAGCTAAATGGGGGACTAATCAAACCCTAATTGTTATCATGCTTGGTTATTCCTAGGGTTTGTGAGGTTTGCAAGAAGATCTTCAGAGAAACCACCAAGAGAGAAGCAGATGAAAGGAGCAAGGAGCAAAGAGAAGCAAAACAACTTGCTCCACTTAAGAAGACAAGTTGCTTGGAGAAAGAAAGTAAGGAAAGGGCATGAATGAGCAAGCTCACTCCAATACACATACAAAATGCAGCAAGGGAAGTATAAATGAGATGAAAAGAGATTATGAGAAGTGAAGGCAAATTCACTTCTCAAACAACTTACCACCTGAAATGTTAGCATAAGAAATGAAATGCAATGCAAATGAGATGAAATGTGATGATGCAAACCAAAACCAGGAGCATTTACATGATTTTAATGATGCTAAGAGATGATACAAACATGAGGCAAGGCATTGGAATGATCAAACAAGCATAATGATGCAAAAGAGGCATGCTTTGAATCATGGAAGTACATGAAAAGTTATGAAATGTAATGAGCATACAACATGGAAAATGAAAGATGCAATGATCAAACATGGTTCTAATATGTCCTAATATGTATTATGAATCAAAAGAATGCACAAAATGTCATGGCAAGTCAATGGATGCAAGCAAATGAAAGATGGATGCAAGAGAAGGCACAAATTAGGGTTTATGATCAACATACAAAGCAAAATTCAAAATCAGAAGCATATGACATGATAAAAAATTGAAAATGCAATCAAATATAACCTAAACCTATACAAGCTCACTGCCCAAAGGAGAGGATCCAAATCTTATCCTAGTGAAAGTTATGAATTTCCTAAGATTTCTAGGGTTTTAAGGTACCTCAACAAGAAAAATGCTAAACAAATTGAAAATGAAAGATCAATTCAAACCAAATTTATCCTATAAACTACATGCTATACAAGATGCAATGCAAAAAGAATCATTATCCAACTCTCAATGGTTAGGCAGAAAGAAATTTTTGAAGTTTGACATAAAATATTGCCTTGAAATGAAATTAAATCCAATGAAAATGATCAAAAGGCATCAAGAACAAAAAATAAATTTGGTTTGAGAGTTGGACAATGTTTCTAGATGCTATGTGAATTTTTTTGTGATTTTTAAATACCTAAATGTATTTTAAATTAATTAATTTTCATTAACTAATTAAAAATAAACATTTAAATGATTTAAAAATTATTTTTAATGCAAAAATTAAAAATAAAAATATTTTTTTGTTCTGAAAATTCATGAAACCTTTGACAAAAAATTTCATGATTTTTAGATGATTTTAACTATTTTTAAAAATTCGTACAAATAAATGCAAAACAAATGAAAATAAAATGAATTTAAATAGAAAAGAGAGAAAGTCAGCCAATCTGATGGCTGAGATTCAAACTCACAGGGGCGGGAATTGACCTGGCGCGCAAACGAACGGCTCACATTCAAACTCACGTAATTATGATTAAGCCCTAATCCAAAACCCTAATTACTTTCAGATGACCGGAACAGTGCTCCGGTCATCTTCTCCGGCAAGCCAAAATCTCAATCTCTCTCAAAACGCATCAAAACCTCACAAGACTCTCCAGAATCAAACTATGAACATCACTAAACATAAACCCTAAAACAAACAACATTTATTTTTCGTGAATCAAAGGAAACAAACAAAAACATTTTCACGGGAAAACTTTCAGACAGTCAATACATGCTTGTTTCTGGCTCATTTTCAAAAATAAATAGATCCCCATGATCAGGGTAACATATAGAACAACATTCTAACAAGAAATCAAAGTTCTGGAAAATTTGTTCATCATGCTACCTGAGATTGAGCTTTCAGTCCAGGAGCTTTCTGCTTGCCTCTTTGCCTCAAAATGGTCCCAATGATCCTCTTGATGAAGTTATGAAGCTTGGTTGGAGTTTAAAATGGTTGGTTTGTGAGTTTGAATAAGTTCTGTTCAGAGAGGGGAAGGAATCGTGTTTCAGTTTGGGGAGGTTTCAGGGATGAATGAGGGTAGGGAAATGATCAGGGGAGCATGCTGAGTGATCCTATGAAGTTTGTTTTTATGTTTGATGCTTGTGTGATGTGTTTCGAATGAAAATGCATAAGAGGGCAAAGCTTGGAGCTATGGCTTGGAGAGTGTTTCAGGCTTGTGTGTGTGTTGTGTTGTGTTGCATTTTGTCCACTTATCACTCTTGGATAGGTCAGAGGAGTTGGTCTGGCCTAGCTTGATTGGTATGGGTCTTTATGCAAAAAGTCAAGTTTTGTGTAAGAGAGGTATGGGTCAATGGCAGGCCAAGGACAATAGGGGTGTCCTACGCAACAAGGAATAAGGAGAGCCATGGGATCAGTTTTGAAGCCAATTAACAAGTGGATTAGGGTTTGTATGATGTTTTGCAACTTTGTTCACTTTTGGCCCTTTTGAAGTTTCTTGATCCATAAGTCATGAAAATGGGCAAACCTTTGGTGCATTCTGAATTTTAGGCCTTGGTTTATGTTTGTACAAAGATTAGAAGTTCATTTGAAAGCACAATTGGTCTTGGCAAGTGGTTTTGCAACTTTGCCTCTTTGGTACATAACTTGAAATTATGTGATTTTGTCCAACTTTGACAAGCCATAACTTTTGATCCAAAATGAATTAGAATGAGTTCTTGTACTTTTTGAAAAGGGAATGCTCCATTCTACAACTTTCATGACCAAAGTTTTCCCATTTGAAGCATTTTTGAATCAAAAAGAAAGGTTTGAAAAAGTTTCCCAAAATGGCAAGTTTCCATTACAAGTCATTTTCCCAAAAAGACAACTTTGCAAATGACTTGAAATTCTTCAATTTTGTGAACTTTTAACATCTTCTATGATCAAATAAAGATTATACACATTCAAAATGATGAAGAACACCCTTTGGTTGGGTCATTGGGGGCCTCAGATGCCCTGATTTTGCACTGACTTGCTCAAGAAGTCAACTCTTGATTTGATGCCTTCCCCATCGAATTTCTTCATGAAAATTGATATGCATGATCCCTATACCATATAGATACCAATAGAAACAAGAATTACCAAAACAATTGGAGTTATGGCCTTTGAAACCAAAACCCTAATTCTAGGTCATCTGTGCAGTTAAACCTGGCTCTGCTTCCATGCCTTTCTCAGTTCTTGTGATTCTTTGGTTTTCTTGACTTTATGGGGATATAATATGATGCTTGCAAATACATGGACCCTTTTGAAGTGATTGATGACCTTTGGAGTGGCTCAAATAGCTCTTGGATAGCTCAGATCACAAACCCTAGATGCAGATGACTTGGGGACAATGCAGTGAATAAAAAATGCAATATGAGGTGCTATGATTGAACTTATGCATATGAAGAGATCAAAAGCCATGGTGTGAATGGGTGAGGGCAAATTTGGGGTGTTTACACTATGTGACAGACATTCAGCCGGCCTACAGCTGTTTGTTGGGTCGACCATGGATTCACGCCACTGGGGTAGTCACATCGACCCTTCACCAGAAATTGAAATATGACTGGGAAGGACAGATTATCACCATCTGTGTTGAAGAGGACATCTTGGTTAGCCATCTGGCTACATACAAATACATTGAGATGGATGGTGAAATCCATGAAATTATGAGCCAAGGGTTCGAAGCTTTAAACGTCAATGAGGTGACGACTGAAGTATTTGCTACATCCCAGGAGAATAGGATGGGTACTTCAATTGTCTCCTATCAGCAAGCCCGGAAGGTTGTTGAAGATGGTAATGCCCAAGGTTGGGGCAAGCTGCTACCGGTGGAGAAGAAGGAGGACAAATTCGGTTTGGGTTACAAACCATTCCGAAAAGATCAAGCAAAGGCTGCTAAAGAGCCCAAGTTCATCATCGGGGGGATGCTCACCCCAGATGTTGTTAACAACGTGGAAGACGAGGCGAAAAGCGACCTCAACCCGGAGAGATGGATACGTCCAAGGATCCCGGGTCACCAAGTCCTTAACTGGTCTTCCCAGGAAATTATAAGGGTTACTCCTGCAGAGTAATTATTATTTCCTGCTTTTTTCAGCATGCATCAAGTCCTGCATCTTGCCCAAGGTGTTAGGACTCATTTTGTAATAGGGCTATATTGTAATTTTGTACAAATGGAATATAAATGAATATCGGACATCTTTTGCAAACAATTCTCTCTTTCGCTCACTGTCTTTTCATTTTTACTTTTGTACAAAACAATAAAATGGCAATGTTTTCAAAATAATAATTTCATTTACACTTTTTCTAAAGAAGATTAAAATTGATCACTAAAACGAACGAATCTCAATCCTTACAGAGATTATCCTCCAGATTGCACCGACAACAATATTGCTATGACCTTGTATGACTTCGACAATCCAATTAATCAAGCCGATGAAGGGGTTGAAGAAGACTATGAGTTACCTGAAGAGTTAGCCAGGTTGTTGAGGCAAGAAGAGAAAGTGATTACTCCTCATCTGGAGAAGGTTGAAACAGTTAATCTTGGTACCGAGGAGGATTTGAAAGAAGTGAAGATTGGGGCCAGTCTGTAAGCTTTAGTAAAAGAACAGCTCATTGACATGCTTCGAGAATATGTCGACGTCTTTGCTTGGTCCTATCAAGACATGCCAGGTCTAGATTCGGATATTGTTATGCACAAGCTACCATTAAAAGAAGATTTCCCTCTAGTGAAGCAAAAGCTACGCCGTACTCGTCAAGATATGGCCATGAAGATTAAGGAAGAAGTACAAAAACAGTGGGACCCTTCCTATGACTAGTTACCCTCCGTGGGTTGCTAATATTGTACCAGTGCCTAAGAAAGATGGAAAAGTACGTATGTGTGTGGACTACCAGGACCTGAACAGAGCTAGCCTGAAGGATGACTTCCCATTACCTCACATTGATGTATTGGTCGACAAAACAGCTCAGTTCTCGGTATTTTCTTTCATGGATGGGTTTTCTGGGTATAATCAGATCAAGATGTCACCCTAAGACATGGAGAAAACAACCTTCATCACACCTTGGGGCACATTTTGTTACAAGGTAATGCCATTTGGACTGAAAAATGCTGGTGCAACTTATCAACGGGCTATGGTAACATTATTCCACGATATGATCCACAAAGAAATTGAATGTTACGTGGATGACATGATTGTCAAGTCCCTTACTAAAGAAGACCATTTGGTGAATTTTCTGAAGTTGTTCAAGCGTCTGAGAAAGTACCAGCTGAAGCTAAACCCCAATAAATGCACATTTGGGGTGCGGTCCGGTAAGCTGCTGGAATTTATCATAAGTGAAAAGGGAATTGAAGTTGATCCTGACAAAGTCAAAGCCATTCAGGAGATGCCTGCACCTAGGACTGAAAAAGAAGTTCGGGGGTTCTTAGGTAGATTGAACTACATCTCAAGATTCATATCTCACCTCACTGCAACCTGTGAGCCCCTGTTCAAACTGTTAAGAAAGGAACAAACGGTCAGGTGGAACGAAGATTGTCAGAAGGATTTTGATAAGATCAAGGAGTACCTAAAAGAACCTCCAATTCTCATGCCTCCAATTGAAGGAAGACCTCTGATAATGTACCTGACAGTATTAGAAGGGTCAATGGGGTGTGTGTTGGGCCAACATGACGAGTCTGGTCGAAAAGAGTATGCAATATACTACCTAAGCAAAAAGTTTACCGACTGTGAACAACGTTATTCACTGCTCGAGAAAACTTGCTGTGCTTTAGCGTGGGCTGCTCGCCGACTAAGACAGTATATGTTGACTCACACTACCTTATTGATCTCAAAAATGGACCTCGTCAAGTACATATTTGAGAAGCCATCACTTACCGGAAGGGTTGCAAGATGGCAAATGATTCTGACAGAGTATGACATTCAGCACACCTCTCAAAAGGCCATCAAGGGCAATGTACTGTCTGACTATCTGGCTGAGCAACGCATTGATGATTACCATCCCATGAGGTTTGACTTCCCTGATGAAGAAATCATGTACTTAAAAGCAAAAGATCATGAAGAGCCTGTTCACACTGAAGGGCCTGACCCAGAAGAAGAATGGACTATGATGTTTGATGGGGCTGTCAATATGAATGGTCGTGGATTTGGTGCAGTGCTCATTACACCTAAAGGAGTTCATATGCCTTTCTCGGCAAAACTCACCTTTGCCTGCACTAACAATGAATCTGAATACGAAGCCTGTATCATGGGTCTTGAGGAAGCCATTGACCCCAGGATCAAAACTTTGAACGTATTCGGAGATTCGGCTTTGGTAATTAATCAGACCAATGGCAAATGGTACACTCACCAAGAGCATCTGATTCCGTATCGTGACTATACGAGGATATTATTGACTTTCTTCACAACAGTCAAACTTGAGTACATCCCTCGAGACGAGAATCAGTTCGCATATGTGTCGCTCCCGCCAAATGACACCTGGTCAGAAGGGGTACAGACGCGAACGGTCGGCGAAAGAGAGGACATAAGGGTGAACTGAAAAGAGTCGCCAGCTAGGCATTTTTATCCCAAAGGAAAGGTAATGCTGCATAAACCTAGAAAGAAATGGATAAGACGATCGCGAACCAGAGAAACTGAGAAAGGGGGTTGGTTACAACCTGGGAAGGTATTAGCACCCAGATTGTCCGTCGTACTCGACGGGATCCACGCTTAAAAGATTTGTGTTTAAAAGGGTAGTGTCAGTGTTATTTTGTGTACAAAAGCTGGAAAAGAATATACAAGTGTCAGTGCTGGAAAGTGAAGTGAAAATGCTCAGGAATGAGGCTTAAAGAGAATAAAGCTGGAAGAGGGGGAATATACAGAGACTTTTGTTCGATAACTTGTTAAGTTATGCCTACGTATCCTCTTGTGCAATGAGGAAGTCAGAACACCGTAGTTCGACTCAAAGAGACTGAAAGATAAACTGACTGATGAACTGCTTACTTGTCTATGCTCAAGTGTAAGACCTGTCTGGCTCAGATGCAAACTGTCTTACATTAGACGGAAGAAGCAAGTTCTCGTTTATGAGTGAATGAGGTGAGAAAAGAATCCCAGAGGAGACAGTTATTATTTGTTTTTGATATTTTCAATCTTTTATTGCTTTTTGTGTTTGTCATAAGAAAATGAGCTTAAGCCTAAACCAAGGGTTAGTAAACTCACCACATCTTCCCTCTGATTAGGGGTAATGAGAAAACCTTAAGTATGAAGTAAACACCTCACACTTAATTACCATGATGTAGGATTAAGGTCATTAACCTACTTGCAATTATTTAGATGTTTTGGAGTTTTTGTTTAGTGTTAAGTAATGATTTTAAGCCATAATCAAGGATTTAATGGACTCATTACACCATCCTAATAGAAGGATAATAGATGAGAACATTTAAGCTGAGGAAGGCTCCTCAACTTAATCCAAGATTAGGGATTAACTTCATGACAAAACAAGCCTTTATTAAAATGGATTTTAGTTAATGGTGAGATTAAGAAGTGAATTTCATGGTTTGTAAGACAACTTGAGGGGGACTTGTCCATTAACACTAGGGCTAGTCCTTCTTAACCAATTAAGGAAGAATTAGAACCCTAATGCAAGGCCCAAGTTACAAGCTTGATGTCTTAGTGATTATTAGATGGATTAATTAAGAGATTTAAACACATCAAGGGTTTAACACTTAGGATTAAAGTTATACACTCCATCCTAAGAGAAGGATGCAAGCATAATCTTAATCACAAAGCCTTAAAACCTTAAAGGTTTAGTCTCTGATTATGAGATGAGAAGAGAGACACAAAAGATGACACAAAGGTAAAACTATTGGGGGACTAATAAAACCCTAATTGTGATCATGCTTGGGTATTCCTAGGGTTTATGAAGCTTGCAAGAGATCTTCAAAGAGAAGTCACCAAGGAAGAAGAAAGATGGAAGGATGAGAAGCAGAAAGAAGCAAGTCAACTTACTTCACTTAAGAAGATAAGTTGCTTGAAGAAAGAAAGTGAGGAGGGAACATGAATGAGCAATCTCACTCCAATTCACATACAAAATGCAGCAATGAATGCATAAGAGAGATGAGAAGAGATTGTGATAAGTGAAGGCAAATTCACTTCTCAAACACTTACCACCTGAAAAGTTAGCAAAAGGAAATGGAAATGAAATGGAAATGGAATGAAATGCAAAGATGCAAACCAAAACCAGAAGCATGTTCATGATGCTAATGATGCAAAGAGATGGTATGAAGGCATGTCAAGAAATGTGAATGATCATACAAGTGATGAAGATGCATATGAAGCATGAAAGTTCATGAATGCACATGAAATGAAATGAATGCATAACATGGCAAATGGATGATGTAATGATCAAACATGGTTCTAATGTGTCCTAAGATGTCTTATATGTCATGTGGATGCAAGAAATGTCATGGCAAGTTCATGGATGCAAGCATATGCAAGATGAATGCAAGTGAAGATGAGAAATTAGGGTTATATGAACATGTGAGATGCAAAACTCAAAAACAGAAACAAATCATAAGATAAAAAATTGAAAATGCACTCAAAGGAACCCTAAACCTATACTAGATTACCATCCAAAGGGGGAGGTCAGAAGCTAAACCTAGAAGGAGTTATGAATTTCCTAAGTTTCTAGGGTTTTAAGGGTGATCCTCAAGGTAAAATGCCAAACAAATTGAAAATGAAAGATAAAAATGAAACAAAAATGTTTTTAGATGCTTGAAGCTATGCATAGAACAATGAAAGAAGAACCATTCACAAACTCAACTTGGTTTAAAAGTTATGAATTTTTGAAGTTAGGGTTAAAAATGTATGAATTTAAGAACCCTAATTCAAATGAAAAATGCTAAAGCATGATCAAAACCAAAAAGAAAATTGTGTGGTGAGTTTGTAAATGCTTCTAAATGTTCAAAGATGTTCTCTGATTTTTTTTGTGATTTTTAAATACTTAAATGTATTTTTTAATTAATTAATTCTCATGAATCAATTATATAAAACATTTAAATGAGTTAAAAATTCTTTTTAATGCAAAAAATAAAAATAAAAATATTTTTGGTTTCTGAAAATTAATAAAAGGTTTAATAAAAAATTTCAGAATTTTTTAATGTTTTTTACTATTTTTTTAAAATTCGTACAAATTAAAATAGAAAAAATGAATTAAAAACAAAATAAAAAGAAAGTATGCACAATGGAGAGAAAGGATCAAATATGGGCTTTGAAATGGTTGACTGGCGCGCTATCCTACGGCCCAGATTCAAATCTCCCTAAACTTAATTAAAACATTAATTAAACCTGATTAAACTTAAGTGAGTCAATCCCCACCCTCCAATCACGCGCGGGAACCCTCATCTCACGGCCTACGTTCAAACCTGGAGCCCTAACCCTAATTAACATTTAATCACTTTCAGGTGGCTGAAAATGACCTCTGGTCATATTCTCCGGCCACACTCTCCCCTGAAAATTCCTAAATCACTCCCTAGGTCATGATAAGCCCCCCAAATCTCCAGAAATGATCCCCAAACCCCATAGAACAAGAATCCAGCAACATAATTCATTTATTTTGCACCATAATCATGATTCGAACAAAAACATAAAATGGACAAAATTTCAGAACACGCATACACAATCAATACTCAACCATTCCTCAAAAATAAATTCTCATTGCAATCAGGAGAGCAAACTCTACCATCTCATAACTAAAGAAAAGATTTTTGGAAAAAAGTTTCAAGAAGATACCTGAGGTGAAGCTTTGCCAATGGAGCTGCCTGGGCCTTCTTCTTGATGCAAACGACTTCCTCTAACCTCCCTTGAGCTCCTTTGATGCTTTGCTGAAGTGTATGCAACCTCTTTTTAAAGTTCAGTGAAGTTCAGTTTAGGGGGGGGGGGAATCGTATTTTGTGTATGGTGGCTTTCAGGGCAAAGTGAAGGGTGAGAAATGTTCAGTGATGAATTTGGAGATGAATGGTGGTGTTTGTTTTGAGAATGAATGGCTGAGTTGTGAGATTCGATAGAAAATGCAAGAGGGAGAGTTTTTGTGAACTATGGCAATGCTGAAGTGTTAGGCTTAGTTCTTGTTATGTTTGGCTTGCTTTGGATTAGTATAAACAACTGCAATTGGTTCAAAGAGTGGTTGTGGCATAGTGTGATTGGTATGGGTGAAAATGAAAAAAGTCAAGATTATGTGTACTTATAGGTATGGGCTGGTTCAGGCCAAGGACAAAGGGGTGTCTGGTGCAGCAATATTCAAGGAGGTCCATGGAAATCTCTTTGAGGCAAATCAGCAAGTTGTGACAAAGTTGTGGGAGGTTTTGCAAATTTGTGAACCTTTGGCCCCTTTGAGATTTCTTTATGTGCAAGTCATGAAATTTGGAAATTCTTGGGCCAATTATAAGTTTTAGGCAATGTGTTATGTTTGTATGATGGTTAGAAGTCAATTTGAGGTCACAAAATGAATTGGCAAGAGGTTTTGCAAAATTCCATCTTTGGCATGAAACATGAAATTATATGATTTTTGCCAACTTTGGAAAACCATAACTTGAGTTCCAAAATGAATTAGATATTGTTCTTGTACTGTTTGAAAAGGGAATGATCCAATCTACAACTTTCATGACCAACAATTTTTAATTTGAAGCATTTTTCGTTAAGAAAGAGGAGGTTGAAAAACTTTCCCAAAATGGAAAGTTTACATTACAAGTCATTTCCATTTTTGGAAACTTTTGGTTTTGCTCACTTTTCTTCAAATTTGTGAATTTCCAAACACTTCAATGATCAAATAAAGACCATATAACTTCAATTTGATGAAAAATCCACTTTGGGTCCATTGATGGGGGCCTCAGATGCCCTGATATGGCTCTGACTTGCTCAAGAAGTTACCCAATGATCAGATGACTTCCACAATGAATTTCTCCATCAAACTTGGCATGTATGATCCTTATAACATATTGAGACCCATAGAAACAATAATGACCAAAATATTTGGAGTTATGGCCTCTGAAACCAAAACCCCAATTTCAGGTCATCTGTGCAGTTAAACCTGGCTCTGCTTTCATGCTTTTCAAGTTCTTGTGATTTTTTGGCTTCCTTGATCTTTGGAGGATAAAATATGATGATTGAACATACATGGACCCTTTTGAGATGATTTAAGACCTTTGGAGTGGCTCAGAAGGATCTTGGATTGCTCAGATCACAAACCCTAGATGCAGATGACTTTGAACCAATGCAGTGAAGCAAAAATGCCACATGATATGATATGCTTAAACTAATGAAAGTGTGAAAGATCATAAGCCATGGTGTGAACTTAGTGAGGGAAAATTTGGGGTGTTTACAGCTGCCCCTATTCAAGCATGAGTTAGCTGTGTAGGATGTAAGCGCCTGGCTTAACAGACAAACAAGATAACTCGTGGTTGAATACCATAGACAGTCCAAAATTTGCACTCACTGGGGAGAAGAAGAAAAGGGATATAGATTGTAGAAGGTAGTAAAGTATGATTATAAAGTGCGGGCGATGGAGGACGACCATTGAGCAAAGGACGACTGCTGGGGATAAAGCAATGACGGGGACGGCCGACATGCTGGGGAAATAAAGAGATCATGATGGGGACGGCCATCAAATAAAGAAACAAGATTCTCTGGGGATTAAAATAAAGGCAGTGATAGGGACGACCATCAGGGTTGTAAAGTAAAGGTAAACAACGATGGGGACGGCCATCGGGTTAATGAAATAAACGATGAGGGACGGTCATCAAAGGTGAAGGACGATCACCTAGCAGGGGATGGCTGCTCTGTTGGGGATAAGGATGAGGGACAGTCATCCAAGGTGAATGACGATAACCTGGCAGGGTACGACTGCCGAAAGTATCACGATATAGGACGAATGCCGGATAGAAAAGGTCGACGATGGGGACGGCCATCAGATAAGCATGATGAAGGATGATCATCAAGAGGTGAAGGACGATCACCTAGCATGGTACGGTTGCTCTCAAGGTTTATCATGACATAGGACGAATGTCAGATAAAAAGATCAATGATGGGGACGACAATCAGATAAAACAATGAAGGACAATCATCAAAAGGTGAAGGACGATCACCTAGCAGGGGACGACTGCTAAATATCACGACATAGGACGAATGTCGGATAGAAAAGGGTTCCAATAATAGAGACTCCGCTGGGAGAAGGATGAGGGACGGTCATCCAAAGGTGAAGGACGATCACCCGACAGGGTAAGGCTGCCGAAAGTATCATGACATAGGACGAATGTCAGATAGAAAAGAACTTTGCTGGGAACTTTGTTGGGGAATAGTAAACACGGACGAGTGTTTACATCCAAGAAATGAAAGGTATAAGTGTTTGACACTGTGTATAGATTAAAGATGCGGACAAGCATCCTTAAGACTATGATACGGATGAGTATCGGTAGAAAACAACATTGACGCATGTTCAGAGATGATGATACAAACGAGTATCAACTGGTTAACAAAGAACACAGACAAGTGTTGAATCTGAAGGGAAATAAGTGGTGTATACAAGATATGGATGAGTATTTGTGTGAGTAAAAACAAGCATGAGTGAGACACAGATGAGTGTTCAACTTGCTGGGGAGTGTATGACTCGGACGAGTGTCAAAAGAGAAAATGTATAAGTTATGAACTTATAAGTAAAAAAAGGTAATCTGGTGATCTGTGGGGGATAAGATGACACTAACTAGTGTCGAAAGAAGTGTATTATAAACAAGTGTTTGGTTTACAATAAGTGTTTAGGCAACCATGCTGGGGAATGGTGATAACGAGAAATCGTATCACTTTATTACTATATTTTAAGTCCGTTTTATCGCACATTGATCCTATTAACTCCCGATTGTTCGAGTTTTTTATGTCACATTGCAGGTATAACATGTCTAGAGCCAAACTATGAGAAAAAGATCAAATGAACCAAATCTAGCATGAAAAGAAGATGAAGAGAATAATTCTGCTAAGTCTGCATTTTTTGTTGCACTCACGGTCGTCACAACATCCTCACGACCGTGACGCTCTATTTTGAGGTCTCACGACCGTTGCTCAAATGTCACGATCGTGACGCGCTTAAATTAAAGAACATGACCGTTACGCCCATGTCACGAACGTGACAAGGAAAGTGTGTTTAAATTATTTGAAGTTATTCATGAAGACGTGCAACGAGTCTTTGACGACTCCTATTTTTCCTCAATTGAAGCAAACCCAGTACGCTACCTTTTTGCTGGATTTTCTCATTACGGAACGAAGCCCACGCTTACCAATTCAACTGCCAATTTCCACTGCTATAAATACCCAAGATGCAAATTAAAAATTATAGAGTTTTATTTTGATTTTCACGCGGAAGCTCTGCCGTATTTTTTTTCTTGAACCCTTTTATTTTTCCAGCCTTGTTCTTGCTGTGTTTTCTGTTTCTATTTCCAACCCAATTCAATAACAATTTCCAACATTAGGAAATTGTTATTTCAATTAATTTTTTTCTAGCTTTAGAATTTGTTTTTTGTATTTTGATTCCGATTCCGACACTCCGAGCTTGCCAATCTGTGGAAGAAGGAGTTTAAGAATTTAATTATCCAGGTTTTAATTTTAATATTTATATTAAGTTTATTTATTTATTTATGTTAAGATATTATTATTATTATATAATGTATGCTTTAATATTTATTTATTTATTTCTGCATTTGTCTGTTGGTATAATAAAAATGAGTAGCTAAATTAATTAGTCGGTATGTAATAAACCAAACCAAAACGGTAAAATCGAATCTAAGCTAAAAATAATTAAGAATTTATATTCTGGCTGTGGCTTTTTATAATTAAAATTAATCTTTTTGTTACGAGAGTAAGAAAAGTGAAATAGGTTAGGTCGAGACCACGAGAGTATGAGATTTTAACCGGATAGCTAAAGTTAGGCATTTGATTTAAATACAACGAGAGCGCTTTAAAATGAATTAGACTTATTAAGTTTTCAAAATTACTTTCTAAACACTTATGGGCTAGCGAGAGCAGGCATATGGCTTTAGGAGTAAGATCTGAGATAAGACCACGAGAGTGTGAGTCGAGGGTATTTAAACTGGTAATCTCTATAGGATAATTTAAGTGAACCATCTTTATAAGCTTAGGTTAGATTGAACCGCATAGGTTAATATAATTACATACCGACCGCCTTCTCATTATTTCCTTAAACTAAATTTAATTCCCGTTTTTAATCCTTAAAACCATAATCGTGACAAATATCCGCCTTAGCTAAACTAGCAAAACCTTCTAGCACTAGAGTGATTACAAAGTCCATGTGGGTTCGACAATCTTTTATATTACTTCGATAGGCTGTGCGCTTGCAGTTCAGATACCGCTAGACACATATCGCGTCTTCGCCCCGTCAAGTTTATGGCGCCGTTGCCCGGGACCTTGATTTAGTCACTAGTGCACTATTAGAGTAGCACTGTCTAGACTAAGGTAACAAATTATTTTCCCTAATCTAATTTACCGAGTGTATGCCAAGTACTCGCTCTCAAGGCGAATACTTGCAACCTCCAGTCCAAGAATTAGAACACTTCTTACATTTAAGAAGACGAATATTCGAATACCAACGAAAATACAACATTCCAGATCTTCAAGTTGATCCACCTAAACCAGTTGGAACATCAAAGGACGCAGAGATGGCTGAAGAACAAAATCATCCACTCAAATATTACGCTAGTCCCTCGCAAGCTGAGCCGCATTCCAGCATTGTTGCACCGGCTATCAACCGAAACGATTTCGAATTGAAACCTTCGCTGATATCAGCCGTGCAACAAAATCAATTCGCCGGAAATCCTACTGGGGATCCGAACCTTCATCTTTCGATATTTGTGCAGTATGCAGATACTGTAAAAGCTAATGGAGTTACCCAAGAAGCTATTAGATTACGCCTTTTTCCTTTCTCACTTCGAGACAGAGCGAGAGCCTGGCTTCAATCTCTACCCTCGAATTCAGTAACTACGTGGGAGGAACTAAAGAGAGTCTTCTTGACAAGATATTTCCCACCTAGTAAGACAGCTATGCTAAGAGCTCAAATCAACGAATTTAAGCAAAAGGAAAACGAATCACTTTTTGAAGCTTGGGAACGCTACAAAGATATGCTGAGACTTTGTCCACATCATGGATTAGTAGAATGGATGGTCATCCATACTTTCTACAATGGACTCTTGTACAACACAAGAATGACAATTGACGCTGCCGTAGGCGGCGCACTAATGGACAAAGAATATAATGATGCTTATGCACTTATCGAAAGTATGGCTCAAAATCATTACCAACGGGGAAGCGAGAGAGTCGCAACTGAGAAACCAACAAAAAGAGGTATGTACGAAGTGAGTAGTATGGACCAAGTCAATGCAAAGTTTGACCAACTTAACCAAAAGATCGACAACTTGGCCATAACACCAACAGCCACCGTGGCTGCGGTAACACCTAACTGTGAGTTATGTGGAGTTTCAGGACATGCTGTCCCTGATTGTCAACTATTAGCAGGAATTCCCACAGATCAAGTGAATTATGCTCAAGGAAACCCGTACTCGAACACATACAACCCAGGTTGGAAGAACCATCCGAACTTCTCTTATAAGAACAATAATGCTTTATACGCACCAGGTCAAGCACCAGCTACACCACCAGGATATCAAAAGACTGCTCCTAATGTTCCTAGAAAATCAAACCTTGAGTTAATGATGGAGAACTTCATAGCTACTCAATCTCAAACAAACAAGGATTTCTTAAACCAAAACATACACACTAGTGAGCAGATTAAGCAATTAGTGAGAGTAATTGCTTGAAACTCATAACAAAATGCTTGAAACTCAGATTTCATAAGTGGCTCAACAACAAGCACCTACCGCTGCACCAGCTGGAGTATTTCCTGGACAACCCCAACCTAATCCAAAAGGACAGGCCAATGCTGTGATACTAAGAAGTGGCAAGGAACTTGACGGACCTGCCGATCCAAGACTTGACAATCCAGCCATGTACCAAAAGCAAGATAAGCCGACTGAAAAGGAGAATGAACCAGAAGAAAAGGAAGATAATAATCAAGAGGCAGTGGAGAAAGAAAAGCCTTATGTGCCTCCACCACCTTATAAACCACCAATTCCGTACCCTCAGAGATTAACCAATTCCAAGACATGGGCCAGTTTAAGAAATTTGTTGAACTTCTGAAACAGTTGAATATTACTATTCCGTTTACAGAAGCTATCACTCAAATGCCCTTGTATGCTAAATTTCTAAAGGAAATCTTGTCCAATAAGAAGAAGATAAAGGATAACGGAACCGTTACACTTACTGCTGAGTGTAGCGCAATAATTCAAAACAATATGCCTCCTAAGTTAAAAGATCCAGGTAGTTTCTCTATACCCTGTGTAATTGGAAAATTCGTCATTGACAAAGCTCTATGCGATTTAGGAGCCAGTATCAGTGTTATACCCTTAACAATTTCCAAAAGGCTAGACATGGGAGACCTAAGACCAACTAAAATGTCTGTTCAACTAGCTGACCGCTCTATTAAATATCCTGTAGGCATACTAGAAAATGTCCCAGTACGTATAGGACAATTCTACATTCCTACTGATTTTATAATTATGGACATCTCTGAAGACTCCACTACACCTATCATACTAGGAAAGCCATTCTTAGCTACCGCCGGAGCTATTATAGACGTAAAGAAAGGAAAGCTAACCTTTGAAGTAGGTGAAGAGAAAGTTGAATTTATTTTAACACAATTCTTACAATCACCAGCTATAGAGGACACATGCTATTTATTGGATGTAATTGACGAATGTGTAAGAGAGATGGAAATGAAATAAACTACTTATTCTGAAATTATGAAAATTCAAATCCCTCCGATTTTCGAAGATGACAATTGGCGTGAACCGTATCAGGATGATAGTCTAAGCGAAAGTTTAGCACTTACACCGGATCCCATGCCAAGTAAGAAGAAACCTACATTAGAGTTAAAAACCTTGCCTAAGAACCTAAGATATGAATTCCTAGACACTGAATGTACACGATCAGTTATAATCAATTCCAGTTTAGGAACAATTGAAACAAAGAAACTTTTAGATGTCTTAAAGAAATACCCAACTGCATTAGGATATAACATATCTGATCTCAAAGGAATATGTCCTTCAATCTGTATGCATCGTATTATGTTAGAAGAAGATTGCAAAACCTCCAGAGAATCCCAAAGAAGAATTAACCCAATCCTTAGCACTGTAGTAAAAGAAGAAGTTAAGAAACTACTAGACGCTGGAATAATATATCCAATCTCTGATAGTAAATGGGTTAGTCCAGTACATGTAGTACCAAAGAAAGGAGGTATCACTGTTGTGAAAAACGCTAAAGGCGAATCGATATCACAAAGAGTAGTGACTGGACATAGAGTGTGCATCGATTATCGTAAACTAAACAAAGCCACTCGAAAAGATCATTTCCCACTACCTTTTATAGATCAAATGTTAGAACGATTAGCCAAACACTCGTATTTCTGTTATCTTGATGGTTACTCAGGATTCTTCCAAATCCCGATCCACCCAGATGATCAAGAGAAGACCACATTCACGTGCCCTTATGGAACGTTCGCTTATAGACGAATGCCCTTTGGATTATGTAACGCTCCTGCAACCTTTCAGAGATGTATGATGTCAATCTTCGCAGATTTCATAGACAACATCATGGAAGTGTTCATGGACGACTTCTCTGTATGCGGGCAAAGTTTTGAGGGATGTCTATCAAATTTAGAAATGGTGTTAGAAAGATGTGTAAAAGTAAACCTCGTGCTTAACTGGGAGAAATGCCATTTCATGGTCAGAGAAGGAATCGTACTAGGACACGTTATATCTGATAAGGGAATTGAAGTTGATAAAGCTAAGACAGAAGTCATAAAAGATCTTTAACCCCCTAAGACCGTTCGAGAAATATGAAGCTTTTTAGGACACACCGGTTTCTACCGACGATTCATCAAAGATTTCTCAAAAATCACTAAACCTCTTACCGGTTTATTAATGAAAGACGCTGAGTTCATATTCAATAAAGATTGTCTTAAAGCATTCGAAACTCTAAAAATAGCCCTCATCACCGCACCAATCATGCAACCACCTGATTGGAGATTACCTTTCGAAATCATGTGCGATGCGAGTGACTATGCTATAGGTGCAGTTCTAGGACAAAGGAAGGACAAGAAACTTCACGCAATTTACTATTCCAGTAGAACCTTAGATTATGCTCAGATGAACTACGCCACTACTGAAAAAGAATTGTTAGCAGTTGTCTTCGCGCTTGATAAATTCCGTTCCTACCTAGTAGGAGCAAAAATAATCATCTACACAGACCACGCTGCTATCAGATATCTATTAACCAAGAAAGATGCTAAACCAAGACTCTTGAGATGGATTTTACTCTTACAAGAGTTTGATCTTGAAATCAAAGATAAGAAAGGTACTGAAAATGTCGTAGCGGACCATTTATCTAGAATAGAAGGTATTAAACCCGAACAAGTGCCGATTAACGATGATTTTCCGTATGAACAGCTGATAGCACAAATAGGAAGCGACCCTGTTCAGTTAGACATAGATGAACCAAAAACCGTGGAAACAATCCAAACAATCGTAGGACTGCCATGGTACGCTGACATTGTCAACTACTTAGCTGCAGGAGTACATCCACCTGACTTAACCTATCAGCAGAAAAATAAATTCTTCCACAATCTCAAGCATTACTATTGGGACGAACCATTATTGTTTAAAAGAGGACCTGACGGAATCTTCCGTCGATGTATTCCCGAAGAAGAAATAGAAGATGTCATTGCTCATTGTCATTCATCTCCTTATGGTGGACATGCAAGCACTTCCAAGACTTGTGCAAAAATCTTACAAGCCGGCCTATTTTGGCCTAATCTATGGAAAGATGTCCACATCGCTGTTATAAATTGCGATCGGTGTCAACGCTACGGTAATATTTCAAGAAGAGATGAAATGCCTCAAAGAGGAATATTAGAAGTAGAAGTCTTTGACGTCTGGGGAATAGATTTCATGGGACCATTCCCATCATCTTTCGGTAATAAGTACATACTCGTAGCTGTCGATTATGTTTCAAAATGGATTGAGGCTATAGCTTCTCCTACAAATGACACACGAGTAGTAATTAAGCTTTTCAAGATTATAATCTTTCCAAGATTTGGTGTGCCTAGACTTGTCATTAGTGACGGTGGCTCGCATTTCATTTCGAAAATATTTGACAAATTACTATCTAAGTATGGAGTCAGACATCGTGTAGCAACACCATATCATCCACAAACAAGTGGACAGGTCGAAGTCTCAAACAGAGAAATAAAACAAATCCTAGAAAAGACTGTCGCCATATCTAGGAAAGATTGGTCATCTAAACTTAATGAAGCTTTATGGGCTTATAGGACAGCCTACAAGACACCCATAGGAACTACACCCTTCAAACTAGTGTATGGGAAGGCTTGTCATCTCCCGATAGAACTAGAACACAATGCATATTGGGAGATTAAAACACTCAATATTAACTACAATGCCGCTGGAGAAAAACGAATCCTCGACATTAATGAATTAGAAGAATTAAGGTTATACGCTTATGAGAATGCTAAGATATATAAAGAAAGAACCAAGCGATGGCACGATAAACGCCTATCTAGGAAAGAATTTAGTGTGGGAGACGTTGTACTCCTCTTTAATTCAAGACTTAGGCTCTTTCCTGGAAAACTAAAATCTAGATGGTCAGGACCCTTTGAAATAACTAGAGTGTTCCCGAGCGGAGCAATAGAAATTAAAGGTAGGAATAGTGAACCGTTCACAGTTAACGGACAACGATTAAAACATTACCATAATATTGAAAATAGAGATTATGCGAATAGTTTAAAGCTTTTAGAGTTGTCCACTAACTTCCCTGATTAATCTACGCCTAAGCATTACGTCAGGCTTATGACGATAAAAACATCGCTTAGTGGGAGGCAACCCATTTTATCATTTTATTGTTTTATTTCACTATTATTATTATTGACTTTATTTATGCATTTATTTTCTTATTTTCTTTATTTTCATTTTCATTTTCTAAATCACTTTTAAATTTACTTTGCTACAGATTTTCTAAAGTCTTTTCTACCTTCCCTTTTCCCCCTGATTTGTTTCCTCCACATTAACACTAACTATGGATAACCAACCAAGAAACTTTATGGAAACCAAATTTAGAGGTAGAAACCAAAGAATGAAATTTGAGGAATTATCACAGAGACAAATGGATTTGACTCTGTACTATGATGAACAGACTATGGAAACTTTAGGTATACATGATAGCATCCTATACCTGTTTAACCAACTTGGATGGGAGAATGCTCTCATAAAACATAAGTTTGTAACTTACCGCGAGCTCATCCTTGAGTTTTTAAGCTCCTTAGTTTACTTACCCGAGCGTGGATTTGGATTAAGGAGAGGATTTATTAGTTTCCGACTATTCGGTATCGAATATGACTTTAACCATAAGGAACTAGCGGACCTACTAGGATTCCCTAGTGGACCTTTTGCCTTTACTACCACCCAGGTAGAATTAATGGATATTGAGTTGGACTTCTTTTGGGGAACCTTCACCGGAAATTACCACCCTGAGCCAGATAACATGAACAATGATGAAATACACAACCATGCTATCCGCTATTTTCATAAGATCCTTGCCCACACCTTCTTTAGAAAGGAAGAGAACCTCACTGGAGTATCTAAAGATGAGATATTCATAATGTCCTGTTTGACCGATGGAAAACCCGTTAATGTTGTGCCATTCATGATGCAAACCTTTACCCGCATCTAAGAGGAACCTGATCTACCAATATTGGTAGGAGGACTGGTCACCATGATTGCTGATGCCCTCGGACTTAGATACCAATTACACAAGTGCAACCGTTTAGGTACCATCCGCCCTATGAATCTGAACTTCTACTTTAACCGCCAAATTATAAGTAGGGGTGTGCATGAATCACAAACCAAACCAAATTGAACCATATATATGGTTTGGTTTGGATCTTGTAATTGTTTCCATAAAACCAGTTTTATTTTTTAAAAACCGGTTTACAAGTGGATCAGTTCAGTTCCAAACCGGTTTTTCACAAAAAACCAATTTTTTTTAAAACCAGTTTTAAACCGGTTTCTCTTAAAATCAGTTTTTTATTTTCTTTAAAAAAACCAATTTTTAAAACCAGTTTTATAAAAAAACCAATTTTAAAACCAGTTTTATAAAAAAAACAATTTTAAAACCAGTTTTATTAAAAAATCAGTTTTATAAAAAAAAATCAATTTTATATCAAAAATAGTTTTATTTTCTTTGATTATCCTTTTTATTTTAACTAATTATAATCTCAATAAACAATATCTCAATTAAAAATAATACCAAAGTATGATGTGTTACATAAAAAGATCACAAAATAAAGTAATTATCAACATGTCTCTATAAATCATAATTGTTCATAAATTATCCAAGCTTCCAACATCTCTGTGCATCATCTAAGTTTCCAACATCTCTTTGCATCATCTAAGTTTTCAAACATATCTTTGCATCATCCATCACATCTACAAGTAAAATAAATAAAGTGGAAGATCAATGAAGCTGAATTAAGAAGACCAAGTTAAGATATCATATAACACTATATTGTTGCAATATTGTTCTAGAAACAACCATAAAGGATAAAATACCTACTCAAACTTATCAATATGGGAATACAATTCATGAGTAAATTTCATGTGACAAAGACAATTAACAAAAACTTAATCAATAATTAGTGCTTTGAAAGAGAAAAATTTAATCAATAATACCGTTAAGTCATCTTCGAGTGCAACCGAGGTTGAAGAGGTTGAACAACTAGCACCATCTTCCGTATAAAGTAATTCTACAAAACATATAAAGACATTTCATTATGCCTCAAGTATAATAAATATTAATAAATTAGGCAATATAGTTAGTTATCATACCTTGCTCAAATCTCTCGAGAATATCAAAATCTTCATTTGTAATCAAGGATGAAGATGTTCCTTTGAGCCAATCCTGGGTGCATATCAATGCTTCGACTGTTGTAGGTGTTAACGAGCTGCGATATGGATCAAGCACTCTTTCACCTGTACTGAATGCAGATTCAGACGCCACCGTGCTTATAGGAATGGCCAGCACGTCTCTTGCAATGTTTGCGAGGATGGGATATCGACCAGAGTTAACTTTCCACCACTCTAGTACATTTATCTCCATGTTATGCTCCAACTTCTCTCCAAGATAAGTATTTAACTCATTATCTGCATTGTCACACCCTTCTGAAAGATAGAACTCAGCAGTTCCATAAGGATGACTAACACTACCAAAAGCTTGCGGCTCATCTGAATTACCTTGAGGAGGCATAAAACCAGCACAATATTCCTCATAAATAGATTTCAAACAAGAATCTAAGTTTGCTTTCAAGGCATCGGCATCTTCCTTATTGTAGTATCGCCTTACCATCCAATCGACCAATCTAATCTTGCGCCTAGGGTCGAAAACTAGAGCAACCAACAACATCATGTTAAGCTTCTCATGAGGTCCCCAATACTTATCATACTTCTTCTTCATCTTTTGAGCTGCTGAACGTAGATGTTCATCTTCAGACGCACACATATCCACAATGCTCTTTCCAATACCCAAGACCTCAAACATATAAATATTGCTTGTCAAATAAGATGACCCTGATATGTGTACCGTAGCATCATAAAACAACTTCAAGAATGGAATAATTAAGTTGATATGCTTCCAATCGTCTTTTGTAGGGACACCTTTTCCCTTCTTTGTCAACTCATTCACATACCTAGCACAACATAAAATGTTTATCATAAATACATCATAAGAAACATAATAATATTTATGGAAAGCAATAAAGGATTAGATTCCTGCTATTTTTTCTTATATGCAAACAAATCTCTACATTAAGGTCCAAATTATAAGATCACTAGTATTCATCCAATACTGTATATAAGTCCATTAAACCAAAAACATTCTTTTCAAGGAAAGTGTGAAAGACAGTACAAATATTTCATCCTCAGAGTTTATTTCTATTATCAATGTTTCTTCAATGACACCAATCAATGTTTCTGAAATAAAATTTATACAGTACAAACACTAGTTTCCCCCTCCACACATAATATTACTATTTGACTCTGTTGAATTGCCAAAAGGGAAAACATGATACATAGAAATAAAATTTACTATATCTACAGAACATAACCTCGAGATATACGACGTGAGAAAGTGACCGTAAACAAGAATGGCAAAACACCATGGTTCATATCAAAAAGTAGCTTTTGCTTAGATACAAACAAAGAGACAAAGACAAAACAAAATAATAATGATAATAATGCATTAGTATTTTCCATCTACATTGGCAACCTAGATATGGAACAGTTGGGACAAAATGCATTGTGAAGGCTAATCACTTCTTTGCCGAGTTAATACCAAGTATAACAATAACAACAAAAACTAAGGCATTTACTAATATCAAGTATAACAATAAATTTTCACGTACCTTTTATTTCGAAAACCTAATTCTTCAAAGGTTCTTTCATGTTTTGATGCGGATACTAACATCAAGTAAGTTGAATTCCAACGAGTCTCAACATCTAGAGAAACTAAACCTTTATAGTCCATGCTCTCCACATCAATACATGCCTTGAATTTAGCAAGTCTCGCGGGAGAAGATCTAGCATACCAAACAGCATGACGAACTCTATAAACAGAATTATCAATGTCTTTCAAACCTTCTTTCACAATTAAATTCAATATGTGTGCACAACACCTCATATGAAAATGGCTTCCGCTCATAACTAAACTATTCTTAGACAAAAGCCTTCTCTTGAGACGTTCAACTCCAACATCATTTGATGAAGCATTATCAACCGTCAAACTAAGCACGCGGTTTAAACCCCAATTGTTCAAACACATCTCCATTGTTTCACAAATAGCATCTCCCGTATGACTTGTGACTTGACAAAAAGTTAAAATCTTCTTCTGTAAGTGCCAATTATTGTCAATGAAATGGGCCGTCACACACATATAGCTCAACTTTTGACAAGAAGTCCACATATCAGTGGTAAGACAAACTCTTCGACAATTCAGAGAGAGAAAGTTTTTCAAAATCATTCTTTCTGTATCCCATAGTTTCAAGACATCACGTGCCAATGTTGTGCGTGAACAAATCTGAAATCTTGGTGAAGCAAGACTCATAAATTCATGAAAAGATTCATGTTCGACCTTCCGAAAAGGAATCTCCATGTTTATGAACATCTTAACCATTGCTCTTCGAATGGCTTCTTGGTCAAACTTGACAATTAAAGGAGAGCCAACAAGTTCTTCAGAACTTGTCATAGTAGATGATGTCCTTTGCCTCTTGTAAACAAGGCATCTCGATAAATGGGCATGCATGGAACTGGTTCCGTTACTATACTTAATTTTTGTTCCACAATATTTGCACGAAGCTTTTTGTTCTTCTTCTGACGATACAATGAAATGATTCCAAGCCTCTGAACGATTCTTTCGCTTCTTAGTGTGAGGAGGTGGCATTTCATTAGAGACCGAAGGTGGAGGGGTTGAAACCGTATTCTCAGATGTTGCATAATTTGTGCCAACATTAGTCATCTTGATTCTGTTAAAAATAGGAAAACAAATTAGAAACGAACAAATTAGTTTTGTCATCGGATGTGGAATATATTAAGATAATCAAGGAATACAAAATCATAATATATGCGGTGTAGGAACAATTGCTAAATCAAACAGTTACTGTTACTTGGTCGATATGTTTTGTCAAGTCCTTTATTTTTCCAAACCAAATCAAACAGCTACTGTTACTTTTAATATCTAAACTTGCATATGCAGTACAAGAGCAGTTTTTCAAACAAATTTGCCCACATTCTTCAAGACTCAATCTCCTGTCAAACCAAGAAGAGGAGGTGTCTGGCAATTCTACTCCTGAGTGCTTCAGAAATCCATCTCCAATACAATTTAACCTTATTCTTCTAACACATCCACCAGACCAATCTAAAGAATTCCACTTTCCATTGTACTTTGGAACAAAACCTTCCAAGCATTGACACGTTCTTGGAGAGTTTGTAATATTCCATATAGAATTAGCATCACAGCTTGAATAATATTCACATTGACCCATCAGACGAGTTGATATGACCTCCCAATCTCTTTTCATCTCTGACCATGCCAATCTTTGTGCAAGACCTGATGGATTAAGCCATAATCTCTGACCATAAATCCAGATGGTTCAACAGCTAATCCATGGAGTCTTTGTAGCATACAACAAGTTGAAGAGTTAAAGTGTTTGGTCAGAGTATTACCTATATTCTTTTCAGGCATTTTGTTCTTTCTAGTTGTCACTCAGCAACACACAGTTCTTGTTTTTCAAGCTCTTCAAACGAATAGACGAGTCGGAAATAGCAACTTCAACATACCTGCTGCATCTTACTCAGTGTTCATAATGTTGAGCACCACATTATGGTTACCAATCTATGATAGACTAGTTATTCCTTTTCTCCGAAGATTCACCGGAAAAGAAGCTGGAATCACAATCCTTCAGAGGATTGGTGTTGGAATATTTCTATCTACACTAAGCATGTTTGTATCTGCATTAGTTGAGAAGGAAAGAAGACACTTAGCTTTAACTAGTCCTATTGGAATTCAGCCAAGAAAAGGCGCGATTTCATCGATGTCGGGTTTTTGCTTGGTTCCGCAGTTAATAATAGCTGGATTATCTGAAGCTTTTACTGCTGTTGGACTAACTGAATTTTACTATAAACAGTTTCCTGAGAATATGAAAACCATTGCAGGGTCACTTTTCTTTTGTAGCATTGCGGGATCAAGTTATTTGAGTGCTTTTCTTGTTTCTGTTGTTCATAAAATAACTTCTAAATCTGCAACAGGAAATTGGTTATCAGAAGATCTTAATAAGGGGAGATTGGATTATTATTATTACTTGATTGCTGCAATAGAAGTCTTCAATTTTGGGTACTTTTTGATGTGTTCCAAATGGTTCAAGTATAGAGAAAGGGCATTAAAGATACCTCTGCTCTAGGCATTGATGGTTTTAACTCAAAGTTTTTTAAGAACTCTTGGGATTACATAAAACTGGATGTGATTAATGCTGTCCAGGACTTCTTCTTAAGGAAGAAGTCTTGCAACAACTGCTGAACTTTGGGAATTCTAGTGGAACCACCCACAAGAATAACATCATGAACCGAACTTTTGTCATCATCAACCCTTGTCTTTCTCTCAACATGTTGCTGCTGCACTCTAACAGGAAAAGGCTTCCCCCACAAGCTCATAACACGAGTAATCTCCTTCGACAAACCACCGCACTTTAATTTCTCCGGAACATAGAGACCGAGCTTTTGAACAGTGTTAGAATTGACAGATCTTATGCTGCTATGTTGGCAGAGGACTTAATAAATTGTCAGTAATAACCAATCTAGATGTTCTGTTTCTGTTGTGGCCCTCTGCACCCTTTTGTGCTCCCACTCTGCCATCATGTTTGGCTATTGCAATTCCATATTTAATTTAACCCAACTCTCTTGTTCATATACATAGTATACTATACCTCTCTTTACTCCATCACCCTCCCCCCCTCACAGCCTGTGATGAAATGTCTAAATCTAAGCTACCATACTGTACACAAGTTTACTAAAGAGTGAAAAGGATAACAAAATTAAAGTTAGGACCTCCTTTGTAATCATAAAAGCTCAACACACAATCAAACAACCACAATGAACCTACCTTCACAACAGAGTAATTACTACATTTACAACTCAATTTTGTTCAACACAAAAAGTTAAAAGCTACTTAGTTCAACACACAACCCAAATGTGGAGTTTATAATATGTTTACCTGAGTATCAATGGAAGATTAGGGTTGGAAATTTGAAGAATGATGAAGAAGATTTGGATTTTGAGGATTAGGGTTTCTGAGATTTTGTTGGAAATTTGAAGAATGATGAAGAAGATTTGGATTTTGAGGATTAGGGTTTCTGAAATTTGTTTGGAAATTTGAAGAATGATGAAGAAGATTTGGATTCTTAGGATTAGAGTTTCTGAAATTTGTATTGTTGTTGATTTCTCCAAACTACCTGCATTTTCTTGAAAAATGGTAACTGGATTCTTGATCCAGTTTGGAACAATGGTTACCGTTTTTTTTTTAATTTGATAAATGGGCCACCAAATTAAAAATATAACTTTGGGCTGGATTTTAAAATTTGGATTAATTTGGATAGAAATTTGGTTCATGGTTATTGGTTATTTTGCACACCCCTAATTATAAGAAACTTAGGACAACCACCATACGAGTACCTAATCAGAAATGAAATAGTAACCCTGTTCACATTACCGAACCATGCTAAAGTCAGTGTTCACAATAGAGATAATTGGCTTTATGAGCTTACCCCTCCTGACTATCCATCAACACCCGAAACACCACAATCCTACCAAATTAGGGATGACATAATGACTGATGTAGAAAGTGACCCTGAGACACCTCCTGGTTACCACGACATCGACCACACTGATGAAGTTATTGAAACCCCTGAAATTAATCAAGTAGGATATGCTGACAGCTTAAAGAAAATTCTGAACACTCTTGAAGTTTACCAAGCTGATATTAATGTCGTTCTTCTTCACAAACCCCCACTTCTATTTTCACAAAACTCTAACCTCCCATTACCTCTTCTTCTCCCGTAACCACCCATTACTCTCAATTCAATTCCATTAATCCGTTCCACCTTTTCATTTAATCACAACTCCTCACATTCACTTCATTCCATTATAATCCGATCAATTTCTTCACATTTTCTCACCAAACCTCAAACACCTATCTCACATAAACCTCATTTGCATGCAATGGAAAATATTCAGTTTAGAGATGGAGAACAAGGAGAAGCACAGAGAGAGAAGTTTGTAAGGTTTCAAACCCGAGGCATCCAACCTACTCGATACGTCGACCTCGACTGCTTGAGGGAGTTAGGATTGCTCGACGGAGTGAAGCTACTGCTTGAGCATGTTGGCTTGTGGGACTTATGCAGTCAACCGCAACCGACATTTGAAAACCTCACCTTGGAGTTTCTAAGTTCGTTTCAATATATCACACCATCCGGATCTACGAGTCAACTCACCGACATTGCAAAATTCCGAATGCTTGGAAGAGAGTTCCAAATCACTCAAACCAGAATCGCTCAACTGTTAGGCTTCAGTCACGGCGACGGTGCTCACCTTCGCGTGCCCGACAACTTTAATGAAGCAGCTTTCACTTTGTGGCACAACATCACAAACAGCCGTGCTTCCGCCTACCAGAGTCTGAATGCCACTCATATCCATAATCCAGCAATACGGTATTTCCATCGTATCATATGCAACACAATCTTTGCAAGAGAGAGCAACCACAAGCTCAATTCCAAAGTGCTCTTATTCTTGCATTGTGCCTTGAATCAAGAACACATCAATGCCGCTCCGTTCCTTTTGGCCCACATTCAGTCTGTAGCGCAAAGAGGCGCCACTCCCTTCTACATTGGCGGGATTGTCAGTACCCTTGCTATACAATTGGAGCTTGGTGACCACCTCACTCATTTGCCTCATAGAGCACCGGAGCTGCTTACCAAGAACTACTGCAAGTCCGCTCACATGATCTCGCAGCGAGAGGATGGCAGGTTCAACCCTTTGATCCAAGGCACCATCTATCATCATATCACTTTGCCTTGCAGGAACCGCATTAATCCATCGAACAGTGCTAATTGGCTATTTGATTTGCCGGATGCTGCAGGCCATGTTTCGATTATTGACGAGCAGCCTGATGCACCTGTGGACGAGATGCAGGATGCGATGGATGCTGCTAAGCCAGTTCAGGACATCCCTGAGTCCTCCACCAGGCAGCCACCTTCAACTGACATCACCCTTGAAGAAATCCTCTGTGCCATTCATCAGCAGAATCAGATGAATGCCGCACTTGAGCGTAGGATGAAAGAGCAATACGATGCACTCCTTGCAACTGTTGTCAGTAACCAGAGGACAACAGATGAAAAGCTAGGAGAGATTTTTAGCGAGTTGGAAGCTTTGCGTATAGATGTCACCGCTCTCACCACCACCGGTTCTGATGAGGAAACCACTCCTACCAGACGCTCCCGCACCATAAGCCGAGGCCGTGGTCGTCAACAGCATTAGATTTTTTTTTTTTTGCATTTCTGTTTTTGTATTGTATTTTCCCCGCTATTATATCACAACATTGAGGACAATGTCTGATATAGTGTGGGAGAGATACCTTTCCCTTTCCGCATTTTCCATTTCATTGTATTTCCCTTTCCGCATTTTCAATTAAACAAAGTAATATTTATGCTATTTCTTCAGTTTCAATTCTTCCCAGCTTTATTTAGCCATACCGAAAATTTTTGCTTTATCTTCGCATTACTCGACTTACCTATGAAATCGTAGTTAGGAAGCTGAGAAAGATCCAACAAGATCAATACAGTCTTGACACCTTAGACTCCCTACTTAAGCATTCCATTTCGATAATTGTTACGACTACACCTTAAGTCTTAGTTCTAAAGTAACCCCTAGTAGTTTATACTAGCAGTCAACACCGTCTGAACACAAACCACGTGGGGAGACGATGAACATAAGTGTTTGATGCCTAATCTATAAACGATCCTTCATATCTCGATGCTATAAAAAAGAAATTGCACCAAAGTACATGGTCGCATATAAGAGATGAGAAATATAAGAAGGAGTCCATTGCTGGTTGGTTCAGAGGTACCTGGTTTTGAACTTGGTAGGGCGTGCTACGGCTCGATCCCCCACAACCTCCAATTTGGATAATATGTAAAGGGTTGCCACATTCGTGTACCAGACCCCGTTCTTATAAAGGATCAAAGTCACTAACCGGCTACTCCACTACGTGCGTGCTAGGGCAAAGGGCTTAATGTGATTGCGCTAGAACGAAACCGGGTGAAATAAGATCGAAAGACTCTAGGTAGAATCATAACGCAATTACTGAATGTTTCGTTTAATGGGAAGTCAACGACTTAGCTTGTTGCTTGTGTCATTAGAGTATCGTTAGTGTTCTATTCTAGTACCGGTTTATCCAACTAAATGATTTCTCGTACGGTTTGTTATGTGTATGCGTCTGATGAAACATTGTCCGATCATTTTTCAATCGACTATTTGCTTGAGGACAAGCAAAGGTTTAAGTTTGGGGGAGTTTGATAACGAGAAATCGTATCACTTTATTACTACATTTTAAGTCCGTTTTATCACACATTGATCCTATTAACTCCCGATTGTTCAAGTTTTTTATGTCACATTGCAGGTATAATATGTCTAGAGCCAAACTATGAGAAAAAGATCAAATGAACCAAATCTAGAATGAAAAGAAGATGAAGAGAACAATTATGCTAAGTCTGCATTTTTTGTTGCACTCACGGTCGTCACAACATCCTCACGACCGTGACGCTCTATTTTGAGGTCTCACGACCGTTGCTCAAATGTCACGATCGTGACGCGCTTAAATTGAAGAACATGACCATTACGCCCATGTCACGAACGTGACAAGGAAAGTGTGTTTAAATTATTTGAAGTTATTCATGAAGACGTGCAACGAGTCTTTGACGACTCCTATTTTTCCTCAACTAAAGCAAACCCAGTACGCTACCTTTTTGCTGGATTTTCTCATTACAGAACGAAGCCCACGCTTATCAATTCAACTGCCAATTTCCACTGCTATAAATACCCAAGATGCAAATTAAAAATTACAGAGTTTTATTTTGATTTTCACGCGGAAGCTCTGCCGTATTTTTTTTCTTGAACCCTTTTATTTTTCCAGCCTTGTTCTTGCTGTGTTTTCTGTTTCTATTTCCAACCCAATTCAATAACAATTTCCAACATTAGGAAATTGTTATTTCAATTAATTTCTTTCTAGCTTCAGAATTTGTTTTTTGTATTTTGATTCCGATTCCGACACTCCGAGCTTGCCAATCTGTGGAAGAAGGAGTTTAAGAATATAATTATCCAGGTTTTAATTATAATATTTATATTAAGTTTATTTATTTATTTAGGTTAAGATATTATTATTATTATATAATGTATGCTTTAATATTTATTTATTTATTTATTTATTTCTGCATCTGTCTGTTGGTATAGTAAAAATGAGTAGCTAAATTAATTAGTCGGTATGTAATAAACCAAACCAAAACGGTAAAATCGAATCTAAGCTAAAAATAATTAAGAATTTATATTCTGGCTGTGGCTTTTTATAATTAAAATTAATCTTTTTGTTACGAGAGTAAGAAAAGTGAAATAGGTTAGGTCGAGACCACGAGAGTGTGAGATTTTAACCGGATAGCTAAAGTTAGGCATTTGATTTAAATATAGCGAGAGCGCTTTAAAATGAATTAGACTTATTAAGTTTTCAAAAATTACTTTCTAAACACTTATGGGCTAGCGAGAGCAGGCATAGGGCTTTAGGAGTAAGATCTGAGATAAGACCACGAGAGTGTGAGTCGAGGGTATTTAAACTGGTAATCTCTACAGGATAATTTAAGTGAACCATCTTTATAAGTTTAGGTTAGATTGAACCGCATAGGTTAATATAATTACATACCGACCGCCTTCTAATTATTTCCTTAAACTAAATTTAATTCCCGTTTTTAATCCTTAAAACCATAATCGTGACAAATATCCGCCTTAGCTAAAATAGAAAAACCTTCTAGCACTAGAGTGATTACAAAGTCCCTGTAGGTTCGACAATCTTTTATATTACTTCGATAGGCTGTGCGCTTGCAGTTCAGATACCGCTAGACACATATCGCGTCTTCGCCCCATCAAATGGTGACACGGACGGGCGCCAGGAGAGTATATAAACATGTATTTGTGTTGGAGGGTGCAAAGGGGACGCTTTGGCTTTCTGATGGGGATATGTGAGATGACACGGACGAGTGTTGGAAAAACATATTGTGTATCAGTATCTGTTTATAGAGAGTGTTCTGGCGACTTTACTGGGGAAAGATGACACGGACGAGTGCCAAAAAGAGCATGTATCTGTATTTTAGGAGTGCAAAGGGATGCTTTGGCGCTCTGCAGGGACTATGAGTCTTTATATACACTGCTGATGGAATGTTGGTATGTATTTACAGGTGACTAATTCAAAACCCGACTGTTGATTATGCAATATGTTTGATTTTTGCCGTAATGCTCCGTATTAGACGGAATGCTACGCTCTGAGGGATAAATATGATGTAAATGCTATGATTATGCAGGGATTCGGATCCCGTTGCTTGTGGAGATCTCCGATTGATCTGCTTGAAGGAACATCCCAGCTGGGGATGAGATCATTGGTAGATCTGATATATTGCTTTGCCTGGGGAGATAGGTCATTGATATACCTACTATAATGAGGAGCCCAGCTGGGGCTGTGGATGCTTTCATCACTTTGTTGTGCGGGAAATTCAGACATTGCTCTTCTGGGAGAGGCTGGAGCTCTGTGGGGAGATGGTTCCCTGTCTAGCACTTGACTTGGGGAGGAAAAGATCTCTGAACGATCTTCCTAGAGATTTCTGTGGATCCTGCTGAGGATGAGGATGCTTGATAACTCAGCTAGGGATATGAGCATCTTCTGGTACTGCTCTAAAAGATGTGTTGGAGGAGTGATGCCCGACAGCTCTGATGGGGAGAGAGGGCCTCTCTGGTGCTGTTTGGAAGATGTGCTGAGGAAATAATGATTTGGCAGCTTTGCTGTGGAACACCTTTCATGCCCCATGTTGGGTTTTGAATACCGGCACACCTGTTAAGACAAAGAAACGCACAAGTATCTCGAGGTATCCCTTACCGAATTCTGTCATAGGAGTTTAGACACTTACGAGAGCAACTAATATATTTCCTACAAGCATGTGCTTAGAAAGGCACATATGTTTTTATGCAACCACTTTATCAAGGATATCGGACATTTTTGCAAATGAAATAAAATGTACAAGACAGAGTGTGACTGAAAATCTGATTTTATTAATTTGGGTGCCCTGAATTGGCAAATACAGTCAAAGAAACAGATCCCCTGAAATGAGGAGATTGTTAAAAATTTGAGAAACAAAAAGGTGCTAGCAATGTTGATGACACTTTAGTGAGCTTCCCTTTGCTATGACTCGTATGACCTTGACGTTCTTCTCATCTTGCTTTCTGAAGGAGGCTGATTCTGACCGATGCTTTAACCCTTCGAAGCTTGCCATGTTGCGAGTGATACAGACGAATTCAGAATACAGTTATTCGCTTATTCCCTTATTTTTGCGTGGATCTCCCTTTCGGGTTTTCAATCCACCGGGATACCCATTTTTGCCTGAGCTGTCCAATGTGGCTTTTAACCTCAGCCGGTGTACATATTTTTTTGTTTATTCCCTTATTTTTGCCCGAGTCTTTTATTCTGTTTTTGACTCGCTGGGATGCCCTATTTTTGCCTGGACTTACATTCTGTTTTTATGTCCAGCGGGTCTTTTTATGCGAAGTATTTTTTAACGACATCTGAATTCACAGGGGACAAGAAATCTTCGCCATCCATAGTAGTGAGCATCAGTGCTCCACCCGAGAAAACCTTCTTTACTATGAATGGGCCGTCGTAGTTTGGAGTCCACTTGCCCCTGTGGTCTGTATGAGGAGGATGGAGTCTTTTCAGCACAAGATCTCCTACTTGGTATTCCCGAAGCCTGACTTTCTGATCGAAGGCTTTCTTCATTCTTTTCTGGTATAACTGCCCATGACATATTGCAGCTAATCTCTTTTCTTCGATCAGATTCAGTTGATCGTACCGAGAACGGACCCATTCTGCTTCATTCAACTTGACATCCATCAGTACCCGCAGGGAGGGTAATTCAACTTCAACAAGTAGGATTGCCTCCATAACATACACAAGCTGATATGGTGTAGCCCCAATGGATGTTTTGATTGAGGTGTGATACCCATGCAAGGAAAATGGTAGCATTTCATGCCAGTCTTTGTAAGTGACCATCATCTTTTGCACAATCTTCTTGATATTCTTGTTAGCTGCCTCAACAGCGCCATTCATCTTTGGCCTGTAAGGAGAAGAGTTGTGATGTTGAAACTTGAAGTCCCGACACAGTTCTGCCATCATTTTGTTGTTCAAGTTGGAACCATTATCAGTAATGATTCGCTCGGGCACTCCATACCAACAGATGATGTCTCTCTTCAGGAATCGGGCTACCACTTGCCTGGTGACATTCGCATACGAAGCTGCTTCAACCCACTTGGTAAAATAGTCAATGGCTACCAGGATGAATCTGTGTCCATTTGAAGCAGTCGGTTCAATCTTCCCAATCATATCAATGCCCCACATGGCAAAGGGCCAAGGTGAAGACATTACATTCAAAGGATTCGGAGGTACATGCACTTTGTCTGCATAAATATGGCATTTGTGGCACTTTCTAGCATAAGTACAACAGTCTGCATCCATTGTGATCCAATAGTAGCCTGATCTTAGTAATATCTTAGCCATTGCATGCCCTCCAGCATGGGTACCGAAAGATCCTTCATGCACCTCGTGCATCAACAAGTCTGCTTCTTCCTTATCAACACATCTGAGAAGTACCATGTCAAAGTTTCTTTTGTACAAGGAACCGTCAGTATTCAGGAAGAAACTACCAGCTAGCCTTCTTAATGTCTTCTTGTCATTGGATGATGCCCCAGGTGGGTATGTTTGATCCTCTAAGAAGCATTTGATGTCATAGAACCAAGGCTTGTCAACGTTAGCAATGTCTACTGAGAACACGTATGCTGGTCTGTCAAGTCTGGATACTGAAATCCGAGGCACAAAGTTGGCAGCTTGAACTTTGATCATGGATGAAATGGTAGCCAGAGCATCTGCAAACTGATTTTCATCTCGAGGAATATACTCAAGTTTGACTGTGGTGAAGAAAGTCAGTAATCTCCTCGTGTAATCCCGGTATGGAATCAGATGCTCCTGGTGAGTGTACCATCTGTCGTTTGTCTGATTGATTACCAGAGCCGAATCTCTGAAGACAGTTAAAGTCTTGATCCTGAGGTCAATGGCTTCCTCAAGTCCCATGATACAAGCTTCATATTCAGCTTCATTGTTAGTGCAGTTAAAGGTGAGTTTTGCCGAGAAAGGCATGTGAACTCCGTTAGGTGTAATAAGGACTGCACCAACACCACGACCATTCATATTAACAGCCCCATCGAACATCATTGTTCATTCTTCTTCTGGGTCAGACTCTTGAGTGTGAACAGGCTCTTCATGATCTTTTGCTTTTATGAACATGATGTCTTCATCAGGGAAGTCAAATCTCATAGGCTGGTAATCATCAATGGGTTGCTAAGCAAGATAGTCAGACAATACACTGCCTTTGATGGCCTTTTGAGATGTGTACTGAATGTCATATTCTGTGAAAATCATTTTCCATCTTGCAACCCGTCCGGTAAGTGCTGGCTTCTCAAATATGTACTTGACTGGGTCCATCTTTGAGATCAACAAGGTAGTGTGGGTCAACATATAATGCCTTAGTCCGCGAGCAGCCCACGCTAAAGCACAACAAGTTTTCTCGAGCAGTGAATAACGTTGTTCACAGTCGGTAAACTTTTTGCTTAGGTAGTATATTGCATACTCTTTTCGACCAGACTCGTCATGCTGGCCTAGCACACACCCCATTGACTCTTCTAATACTGTCAAGTACATTATTATAGGTCTTTCTTCAACTGGAGGCATAAGAATTGGAGGCTCTTGTAAGTATTCCTTGATTTTGTCAAAAGCCCTTTGGCAGTCTACATTCCATCTGACCGTTTGTTCTTTTCTTAACAACTTGAACAAGGGCTCACAGGTTGCTGTAAGGTGAGATATGAACTGTGAAATGTAGTTCAATCCACCTAGAAACCCCCGAACTTCTTTTTCAGTCTTTGGTGCAGGCATCTCTTGAATGGCTTTGACTTTTTCAGGGTCAACTTCAATTCCCTTCTCACTTACGATAAATCCCAGCAGCTTACCGGATCGCACCCCGAATGTGCATTTGTTGGGGTTTAACTTCAATTGATACTTCCTCAGACGCTTGAATAACTTCAATAGATTTATCAGGTGGTCTTCTTCTGTGAGGGACTTGGCAATCATGTCATCCACATAACATTCAATTTCTCTATGGATCATGTCATGGAATAATGTTACCATAGCCCGTTGATAAGTGGCACCAGCATTCTTCATTCCGAATGGCATTACCTTATAACAGAACGTGCCACAGGGTGTGATGAAAATTATCTTCTCCATGTCTTCAGGTGACATCTTGATCTGATTATATCCTGAAAATCCATCCATGAAGGAGAACACCGAGAATTGATCTGTGTTGTCGACCAATACATCAATGTGAGGTAATGGGAAGTCATCTTTCGGGCTGGCTCTATTCAGATCCCGGTAATCCACACATATCCGTACTTTGCCATCCTTCTTAGGCACATGTACAATGTTAGCAACCCACGGAGGATAGCTAGTTACAGCAAGGAATCCGGCGTCCCACTGTTTTTGTACCTCTTCTTTTATCTTCATGGCCATATCCGGGCGAGTACGGCGCAACTTTTGTTTTACTGGAGGACAATCTTCCTTTAGAGGCAGCTTGTGCATAACAATGTCGGTATCCAGACCTGGCATATCCTAATAAGACCAAGCAAAAACATCCACATACTCCCGAAGCATGTCAATAAGTTGTTCCTTCACTGAGTCTTGCAGACGGGCCCCGATTTTCACTTCTTTTAAATCTTCTTCGGTACCAAGATTAACTGTCTCAACTTCCTCATGATGAGGAGTGATAACCTTCTCCTCTTGTCTCAACAACCTGGCTAGCTCTTCAGGTAGCTCATAATCTTCTTCAACCCCTTCATCGGCTTGATTAATCAGATTGTCAAAGTCATACGAAGTCATAGCAGTGTCGTTGTCGGTGCAGTCTGGAGAGCACTCTCTGCAAGGGTTTAGATTGGTTCATTTTAGTGATCAGTTTTATCTTGTTTAGAAAAAGTGAAAATGAAGTTATTATTTTGAAAAACATTGCCATTTTATTTTTGTACAAAAAATGAAAAAATGAAAAACAGTGAGCGAGAAAAAAAAGACTTGTTTGCAAAAGATGTCCTGATATTCATTAATTGATCGTTTGCATAAAATACAAGAGGGCCCGATTACAAAATGAGCCCTAACATCTTGGGCAAGATGCAAGACTTGATGCATGCTTAAAGACAGGAAATAATAATTACTCTGCAGGAGTAACTCTTATAATTTCCTGGGAAGACCAGATTGAGACTTGGTTCCCCGGGATCTTTGGACGTATCCAGTTTTCCAGGTTGCGTTTGTCTTCTTCCTCGTCTTCCAAACTGTTCACAACATCCGGGGTGAGCAATCCCCCGCTGACAAATTTGGGCTCCATTGCAGCCACTGGTTGATCTTGTCGAGTTGGTCTGTAACCCAACCCGAATCTGTCTTCTATCTTTTCGACAGGCAGCAGCTTGCCCCAGCCTTGTGCGGTACCCTCCTCAACAACCTTCTGGGCCTGTTGATATGAAGTGATGGAAGTTCCAGATACAACAGATGCTTCATTGATGTTAAGGGCCTCAAACCCTTGACTCATGGTCTCATGGATCTCCCCATCCATTTCTATGTATTTATAAGTAGCCAGCTGGCTAACAAAGATATCCTCCTCCCCGCAAATGATGATGATTTGGCCTTCCCACTCGAATTTTAACTTCTGGTGAAGGGTAGACATAACAGCGCCAGCGGCGTGAATTTGGGTCTACCCAACAGACAACTGTAGGCCGGCTGTATGTCCATCACAAAGAAGGTAGTTTTAAAAGTCTGCAGGCCAATCAACACAGGTAAATCGATCTCTCCAAGCACCGATCTCTTAGAGCCAACAAATGCTCTCACTACCAAATTACTTGGACGCAATGCCAAGCCATCATACTCTAACTTCACCAGGGCTTTCTTTGGGAGGACATTGAGTGAAGACCCAGTGTCCACCAGTACGTGAGAAAGGACAGCACCTTTGCATTCCAAGGTGATGTGCAAAGCCTTTTATGGTTGCACCCCTCCGTTGTTAAATCAACATTTGTAAATCCCAGTCCATGACTGGTGTTGACATTTGCAACCACAGTTTCTAGCTGGTTAACAGTAATCTCCTCTGGCACGGATGTTGCATGCAGGACCTTCAACAATGCGTTCCTGTGGGCTTCGGAACACATTAGCAATGATAATATAGAGATCTTGGAGGGGGTTTGGTGAAGCTGGTCCACCACCTTGTAATCACTCTTCTTTATTATCCTCATGAATTCGTCTACTTCTTGCTCAAAAGACGTCTTCGGATTTTCTTTAACAGTTGACTCCTCAGATACCACATTCTTCCCTTTTGCCTTAGCAGCAGCTTCTGCTTCAGCATTAGGTCTTGGTGTTTGTGAGGCAAAAAAGGCATCCGCTTCGGGTGAAGCCTCCTCCTCCCCCAACATTGTCAACTTGTGGTGAAGAGGTTGATGAATCAAGAGTGATTTTCTTCCCGTCGCAGTAGAGATCAAAGTTGTAGTGCCAAGGTATGGCATTACTGCTTTCATAAGGAACAGGCCCAGGTACCGTAATGGTGACCGGACTGATTACTGCAGCGGAAGGAACTGTGATGGTATGTGGGTCGTAATAGATCGTGACCGGAGATCTGTCAGGAGGTGTTGCAGTTTGTTGTTGGAAATTGTTGTCGGGAGGAACATTTGCCGGGTCATAATAGATCGTGACCGTTGAGACATCTTCATTAGTGTTTGCTGCTGTTGTAGGAGATTTCGTTGATAAAATGGATGCTGATGTTGTAGAAGATAATGTTGCGGAACTCTGATCTGTTGAAAAGATGGGTGAAGTGATTGCTGGAGTTGTTGATGAATCAGTGTGAATGATAGTTGTTGATGTTGTAGGAGTATCTGTTGAAAGAAGAATTGTTGATGTTGTAGGAGATTCTGTTGTTGTTGACGAAAGAGTTGTTGAAGAAACCGTTGTGGTAATTTGCAAAATTCCATCTCTGATGAGGCCATCTATGCCAAACCTTAGCTTCTCACAACCATTAATAGCAGTCTTGCACAATTCATAGTAGGCCCCACAGCCTGGGAACACTTGGCATTTTAAAAGTTGAACTTTGACTTCTGCCAAGGGTGTCTGAATCTGTGCCACATTATCAATCAATATAGATGGTTGATCCTCTTCTATGGCATTAATCCTGGTCCCATCAAGATTAGGCATAGGATTTCTGTTAACATTCGGTGGAGGCGCGAAATTGAGAGCTTTAGAATCGACTAGATCTTGAACTTTCATTTGTAAGGCTCTACATTTCTCAGTATTGTGACCAGGTGCGTTGGAGTGAAAGGCACACCTGGAATTAGCATCATAATTCTTCGGGAGATTAAGAGGATCTGGTGGAGCCAACGTCCTTAACTCAACCAGGTTAAGCTTCAGGAGTTGTGGCAATAAAGCAACATAAGGCATAGGGATTGGGTCAATCACCCTGTTTGCTTGAGATGGCCTTTGTTGAAAGGGGCGTTTCAGTTGGTTGCTATTGTTGTTGTTGTAAGTTCTTTGTTGCGGAAAATGAGATGGTTGCTGATAGTGATGTTGTTGTTGTTGAGGATATGATGATTGTTGTGAAACTGGAGCCGGAATGGTAACAACTGCTATTGATCTGTGAGAATATTGGGGTCTGTCCCTGCTTGCATGGATAGCATTTGTTTCAGCCGCCCTTCGGGGTCCTGCAAAAGGTTTTCTGGGGTTGTTCGAGGAACTTGCACCGTTGTCAGAGATTTTTCCCATCTTCAAAAGACTTTCAATTCTCTCACCAGCTATAACTACATCGGAAAAACTGGTGGAAGAGAAAGCAGCAAGTCTATCAATATAAGTTCCCTGCAAGGTGTTCATAAACATGTCAGCCATCTCTCTTTCTGACATGGGTGGCTGGACAGCAGCAGCAAGCTGTCTCCACCTCTAAGCATAATCTCGAAAGCTTTTCCTTGAAGACTGAGACATGCCCATTAGAAGAGTTCTATTGGGGCCCATGTCTAGGTTGTACTGGTATTGCCGGATGAAGGCCTCGGCAAAGTCTTTCCAACATCTTATGGTGGACCTTGTCAGATGCGAATACCATTCCCTTGAAGCTCCAGTCAGGCTGTCCTCAAAATAGAACATCCATAACTTCTCATCCATGGTATAAGCCTTGAGTCTCTATATAAAGGACTGCAGATGAGTACGCGGGCATGAGGTACCATTATATTTCTCAAAGCAAGGGGGTTTGAATTTGTGGGGAATTCTCACCCCATCTACCAGCCCTATATCCATCACGTCAAAGCCTAAAGAATTTTGAGATTCTAAAGACCTTAGTTTTTCAGCAATCTCATCCAACCTTCGATCATATACCTCATCTCCAGCCCCAATAACAGTGAATTGTTCTTCTTGGGGATCCTCTTGCAAGATTCTGCCTCCAGCAGCATTACCTTGAACATTCCTTGTGACATTAACATCCGGATTCAAATGGGGCCCATATTCTGGTGGGTCAATACGAGGCTGCCCCCGTTCATTATTGCTGGTTCCCCCTGTTCCAAGGTGGGGCTCTTCAGGTGTCTTCCTTTCCACCAGCTCTCTCAGCCTTTCTTGGCTCTGGGCTAGGCCAATAATTACTGCCATAAACTGAGACATTTGGTTTCTTATATCGACCCTTTCATTTACCATCTGATTTCTTACTTCATTCAGATCCTGCTGTACCTGCTCCATCTGAATGCCTGGAAGGTTGTTACGAGTTGGGTACCGGTGTGTGCGGTTGACAGGGAACACTCGGCGACGAGCAATGTTTCCTGAAAACACAACAAAGTGCGAAACAAAATAATAAACAAAAACCTACAAAACAAAGAAAAAACGTTAGTATGCAATGCAGTATGCTGTCGCTCCCGCCAAATGACACCTGGCCAAGAGGGGTACAGACGCGAACGGTCGGCGAAAGGGAGAACATGAAGATGACCTGAAAAGAGTCGCCAGCTAGGCATTTTTATCCCGAAGGAAAGGTAATGCTGCATAAACCTAAGAAATGATGGATAAGACGGTTGCGAACCAGAGATACTGAGGAAGGGGGTTGGTTACAACCTGGGAAGGTATTAGCACCCAGATTGTCCGTCGTACTCGACGGGATCCATGCTTAAAAGATTTGTGTTTAAAAGGGGTAGTGTCAGTGCTATCTGTGTGCAAAAACTGGAAAAGGATACAAGTGTCAGTGCTAAATAAGTGTGAAGTGAGGAAAAGAAGTATCAGTGTAAGAAAAAAGTATGAAGCTCAAGACTATGAAGCTTAAGGGATAATGTAGAAAAAGGGGGAATATACAGAGACTTTTGTTCAATAACTGTTAAGTTATGCCTACGTATCCTCTCGTGCAATGAGGAAGTCAGAACACCGTAGTTCGACTCAAAGAGACTGAAAGATAAATTGACTTGTGAACTGCTTACTTGTCTATGCTCAAGTGTATGACCTGTCTGGCTCAGGTGCAAACTGTCTTGCATTAGACGGAAGAAGCGAGTTCTCGTTTGTGAGTGAATGAAGTGAGAAAAGAATCCCGGAGGAGACGATTATTGTTTGTTTTTGGGTTTTCAATCTTTTATTGCTTTTTGTGTTTGTCATAAGCTAATGAGCTTAAGCCTAAACTAACGGTTAGTAAACTCATCACATCCTCCCTCTGATTAGTGTAAACACCCCAAATTTGACCTCACTCATTCACACCATGGCTTGGGATTCTTTTCATTTGCATAAGTTCAATCATATCATCTCACATTGCATTTTTGCTTCACTACATTGGTTCTAAGTCATCTACATCTAGGGTTTGTGATCTGAGCAGTCCCTGGGCTATCTAAGAAACTCCAAAGGGTTTCAATCATCTCAAGAGGGTCCATGTATGTTCAAGCATCATATTATATCCTCACAAGGTCAAGAGAGTCAAAGAATCACAAGAACTGAGAAAGGCATGGAAGCAGAGCCAAGTTTAACTACACAGAGGACCTAAAATTAGGGTTTTGGTTTCAGAGGCCATAACTCCAAATTTTTTGGTCATTCTTGTTTCTATTGGTCTCTATATGATATAAGGATCATGCATATCAATTTTCATGAAGAAATTCAATGGGGAAGGCATCTGATCAATAGGTGACTTCTTGAGCAAGTCAGTGCAAAATCAGGGCATCTGAGGCCCCCAATGACACAACCAAAGGGTTTTCTCCATCATTTTGGATGTGTATGATCTTTATTTGATCTTATAAGATGTTAGAAGTTCACAAAATTGAATAATTTCAAGCCATTTGCAAAGTTGCCTTTTTGGGAAAGTGACTTGTAATGCAAAATTGCCATTTTGGGAAAGTTTTTCAACCTCCTCTTTTTGATTCAAAAATGCTTCAAATGAAAAATCTTTGGTCATGAAAGTTCTAGATTGGATCCTCCCATTTTCAAAAAGTACAAGAACTCATTCTAATTCATTTTAAATCAAAAGTTATGGCTTGTCAAAGTCTGGCAAAATCACTAAATTTTCACTTTTGCACCAAAGAGGGAACCTTGCAAATTCACATGCCAAGCATTTCTATGACTTCAAAATGACTTCTAAGCATTACATAAACGCAACACATGACCTAAAACTCAGAATGGCCCAAAGAATCACTCATTTTCATGCCTTGATCATTAAGAAATCCAAAAGGGGCCAAAACTCCATGAATTTGCAAAATGACCCTAAGCTTCTCATCCACTTGTGCCAGCTGCCAAATGTGACTTCCATGGACCTCCTTGAAGCAAGCTGATTCGAACTATACCCTTGTACCATGACTGAACCAGCCCATACCTTCACTTACACAAATGTTGACTTTATGCAACTTGAGCCATACCAATCAAACTGAGCCACACCAACTATTCTGACCAATCACAGCTTCACATACATGCCTCAAGGATCACATTTCACACAATCTTGGAGCCTGAAACCAGAGCATCACCATAGTTCACAAAAACCTCCCTCTTTGCATTTTCATTCGAATCTAATCACACAAGCCTCAAACCTCAAAACAAACTTCACAGAACCACTCACCATGATCGACTGATCATTTCCCAACCATCACCTTGCCCTAAAAAGCCCAGAATCAAAAACACGATTTCCACATTTCACAAACTGAACCTCTGCCATTTTCATTTTGAGGCCATATAAACTCCAGCTAAGCATCACAAACATTTGGGGAGGATCATTGGAGCTTGTTTGAAGCAAATAACTGGCCAGAAAGCACCATTTTCGAAAGCTTCAGTTCAGGTATCATCAAGAACAATTTTTCCAGAAACGTGTTTTTAAGTTACTAATTGGTTATCCATGATTCAATGATGATTCTGATGTGTTTAATTTTGAAAATGGCCAAGTATTAAGCATGTATTGAACCTCTGAAATTTTCTGCGTTTTTTCCGTTTTGCTTTGATCTTTGTTTTTGAGTGAAAATAAATGAGTTTTAGGGTTGGATTCATGTTTAGGGTTGTTAGATGTTTGATTCTGGAGAATTAGAGAGCTTAAGATTGCGTTTTGAATGAGATTGAAGGATTAGCTGGTCGGAGAAGATGACCGGAACACTGTTCCGGTCATCTGAAAGTAATTAGGGTTCAGGATTAGGGTTTAATCATAATTAGTGAGATTTGAATTTCAGCCGTCCAATAGCGCGCGTAGTCAACTCCCGCCCCCCCTAGGTTTGAATCTGGGCCTTTAGATCAGCCGACTTTCTCATTTTCTCTTTAATTTCATTTTTATTTCATTTGTTTTGTATTTAATTTCTACGAATTTTTAAAAAAATAGTAAAATGCATCAAAAAATTCTGAAAATTTTTATCAAATCTTTTATTAATTTTCAGAACCCAAAAATATTTTTATTTTTATTTTTTGCATCAAAAATTATTTTTAAATCATTTAAATGTTTATTTTTAATTAGTTAATGGAAATTAATTAATTAAAAATGCATTTAGGTATTTAAAAATCACCAAAAAATTCACATTGCATTTCAAAACATTTAGAAACATTATCAAACTCTTCAAATAAATTTCTTTTTGGTTCTTGACCTATTTTGGCATTTTTCTTTGGAATTAAAGTTCTTAAAAGGAAATATTTTTGTTCTAACTTAGAAAAATTCATTCTGCCTAACCATTAAGAGTTTGATGATGGTTCTTCTTGCATTGCATCCTTCATATCATGTAGTTTCTAGGGTAAAATTGGTTTGAATTTATCTTTCATTTTCAATTTAATGTGCATTTTTCCTTTTAGAGTGCCTTGAAACCCTAGTTGATTTGAGAAAATCATAACTTCCATTAGGTTAAGACTTAGGTCCCCTCCTTTTGCCACTGTATTTTGTGCATCCTCATGACATATAAGACATCTTAGGACATTTTAGAATCATGTTTGATCATTGCATCATTCATTTGCCATGTTATATATTCATTCCATTTCATAAACTTTCATGAACTTTCATGGTTCAAAGCATGCTTCATTTGCATCCTCATCCTTGTATGATCATCCAAAACTCTTGACATATGTTTGCATCATCTCTTAGCATCATTAACATCATGTTTATGCTTCTGACTTTGGTTTGCGTCATTGCATTCCATCTCATTTCCATTGCATTTCATTTCTTGTTAATAACTTTTCAGGTGGTAAGCCATTGAGAAGTGAATTTGCCTTCACTTCTCATAATCTTTTCTCATCTCTCTTATGCATCCTTGCTGAATTTTGTCTTTGTCTTAGAGTGAGCTTGCTCATTCATGCTCCCTCCCCTCCTTCTTTCTTCAAGCAAATTATCTTCTTATGTGAAGTAAGTTGTCTTGCTTCTTCTGCTTCTATCTCCTTTCATCTGCTTCTTTCCTGGTGGCTTTCCTCTTGAAGATCTTTTGCAAGCCTCATAAACCCTAGGAATACCCAAGCATGATCAAAATTAAGGTTTGACTAGTCCCCCATTTAGTTTTACCTTTGTGTCATCTTTTGAGTCTTCTTTCCTCATCTCTTAATCAAGGACTAAACCTTAAAGGTTCTGAGACTTTGTGATTAGGGTTATGCCTCTATCCTTCTATTAGGATGGGGTGTATAACTTTAATCCTAAGTGTTAAACCCTTAATGTGTTTAAATCCTTTAATCAATCCATCTAATAATCACTAAGACATCAAGCTTGTAACTTGGGCCTTGCATTAGGGTTCTAATTCTTCCTTAAGTGGTTAAGAAGGACTAACCCTAGTGTTAATGGACAAATCCCCCTCAAGTTGTCTTACAAACCATAAAATTCACTTCTTAATCTTACCATTAACTAAAATCCACTCTATTAAAGGTTTGTTTTGTCATGAGGTTAATCCCTAATCATGGATTAAGTTGAGGAGCCTTCCTCAGCTTAAATGTTCTCATCTATTATCCTTCTATTAGGATGGTGTAATGGGTCCATTAAATCCTTGAGTATGGCTTAAACTCATTACTTAACACTAAACAAAAACTCCAAAAAAAACATCTAAATAAATGCAAGTAGGTTAATGATCTTAATCCTACATCATGGTGATTAAGTGTGAGGTGTTTACTTCATACTTAAGGTATTCTCATTACCCCTAATCAGAGGGAAGATGTGATGAGTTTACTAACCCTTGGTTTAGGCTTAAGCTCATTAACATATGACAAACCACAAAAGGCAATAAAAGATTGAAAACACAAAAACAAACAATAATCGCCTCCTTCGGGATTCTTTTCTCTTCACATTCACTCACAAACGAGAACTTGCTTCTTCCGTCTAATGCAAGACAGTTAGCACCTGGGCCAGACAGGTCATACACTTGAGCATAGACAAGTAAGCAGTTCATCAGTCAATTTATCTTTCAGTCTCTTTGAGTCGAACTACGGTGTTCTGACTTCCTCATTGCACGAGAGGATACGTAGGCATAACTTAACTGTTATCGAACAAAAGTCTCTGTGTCTTCCCCCCTCTTTCAACATTCCTTTTTAAGCCTCAATCCTGAGCACCTCACTTCACTTTCTTACACTGACACTTGTATATTCTCTTCCAGCTTTTGCACACAGATAGCACAGACACTACCCCTTTAAACACAAACTTTCAAGCGTGGATCCCGTCGAGTACGACGGACAATCTGGGTGCTAATACCTTCCCAGGTTGTAACCAACCCCCTTTCTCAGTTTCTCTGGTTCGCAACCGTCTTATCCATCTCTTCTTAGGTTTATGCAGCATTACCTTTCCTTCGGGATAAAAATGCCTAGCTGGCGACTCTTTCCTTTTTGAGTTCACCCTTGTGTGTTCTCCCCTTCGCCGACCGTTCGTGTCTGTACCCCATTTGACTTAGCCTCATTTGGTAGGAGCGACAGCTTGGCGACTCTGCTGGGGATCCTTATACTGTAACCAGGGCTTCTGGTTCTTTTTGTGGGTTCCTCCTAGCGCTTGTTTGATTTGTGTTTACTGGGGTGTTATGTGCTAATCGTGTTTATTCATTTGCTTTATTTACTGTTTTATGTACAGCTTTATTTATTGCTTTCTTTACAGTTTTTCACATTTCATACTGTCATTATCATTGCTGGATCTGGTTTCTGTTTTTGTGGGTGGGGTTCTGTCGCTCCCGATAAGTGGGACCAGGCCCAGATAAAGGTACAGACGCGAACGGTCGGCGAAAGGAACAGTGAGAACACACAGCCGTGAACTCACTGGAGATGAATAGAGTCGCCAGCTAGGCATTTTTATCCCGGAGGAAAGGCAATGCTGCATAGACCTAGAAAGACATGGATAAGACGGTTGCGAACCAGAGAGACTGAGAAAGGGGGTTGGTTACAACCTGGGAAGGTATTAGCACCCAGATTGTCCGCCGTACTCGACGGGATCCACGCTTAAAAGATTTGTGTTTTAAAGGGGTAGTGTCAGTGCAATCTGTGTATAAAATAACTGGAAAAGAATGTACAGGTGTCAGTGCAAAAGAAGTGTCAAGTGTATATATGTATGGTGTCAGTATAAGAACAGGAGTGAAATGCTCAAGATCATGAGGCAAAAAGAATGAGGCTAGAAAGAGGGGGAATATACAGAGACTTTTGTTCGATAACTGTTAAGTTATGCCTACGTATCCTCTCGTGCAATGAGGAAGTCAGAACACCGTAGTTCGACCCAAAGAGACTGAAAGATGAATTGACTTGTGAACTGCTTACTTGTCTATGCTCAAGTGTATGACCTGTCTGGCTCAGGTGCAAACTGTCTTGCATTAGATGGAAGAAGCAAGTTCTCGTTTATGGATGAAGGTGATGAGAAAAGAATCCCGAAGGAGACGATTATTGTTTGTTTTTATGTTTTCAGTCTTTTATTGCTTTTGAAAGTTTGTCATAAGTTAATGAGCTTAAGCCTAAACCAGTGGGTTAGTAAACTCATCACATCTTCCCTCTGATTAGGGGTAATGAGAGTACCTTAAGTGTGAAGTCAGATTCTCACACTTAATCACCTTTGATGCAGGATTAAGATCATTAACCTACTTGTGATTATTTAGATGTTTTTGGTGTTTTTGTTTAGTGTTAAGTAATGAGGTTAAGCCATAATCAGGGATTAAACAGTCTCATTACACCATCCTAAGACAAGGATAATAGATGAGAATGTTTAAGCTGAGGAAAGCTCCTCAACTTAATCCATGATTAGGGATTAAACTCATGACAAAACAAGCTTTTGATTAAGTGGATTTTATTTGATGGTATGATGATGAAGTGATTTTTATGGTTTGTAAGACAACTTGAGGGGGACTTGTCCATTAACACTAGGGTTAGTCCTTCTTAACCAATTAAGGAAGAATTAGAACCCTAATGCAAGGCCCAAGTTACAAGTGTGATGTCTTGATACTTATTAAGTGGATTGATTAAGAGATTTAAACACATTAAGGGTTTAACACTTAGGATTAAAGTTATACACTCCATCCTAAGAGAAGGATGCAGGCATAAGCTTAATCACAAAGCCTTAAAGCCTTTAGGGTTTAGTCCCTGATTATGAGATGAGAAGAGAGACACAAAGGATGACACAAAGGTAAAACTAATGGGGGACTAATCAAAACCCTAATCATTGTCATGCTTGGTTGTTCCTAAGGTTTGTGAGGTTTGCAAGAACAATCTTCAATGGAACCACCAGGAAGCAGATGAAAGGATCAAGAGAAGCAAAGCAACTTGCTTCATTCAAGAAGTCAAGTCACTTGAAGAATGAAAGTAAGAAGAAGAGGAATGAGCAAGCTCAAACTCAAACACATATAAAAAATGCAGCAATGGATGCAAGAGAGTGATGAAGAGAAAGTATGAGAAGTGAAGGCAAATTCACTTCTCAAAGTCACTTACCACCTGAAAGGTTAGAAAAGGAATGCAATGCAATGCAAGATGGGATGAGATGACATGGCAAGAAACAAAACCAGAAGCATATACATGATGCTAATGATGCTATGAGATGCTACAAACATGAGGCAACACATGGAAGTGATCATACAAGTTCATGAATGCAAATGAAGCAAGTTAGGAACCATGAACATACATGAAAAGTTATGAAGTGCACATGGCATACAACATGGCAAATACATGATGCAATGATCAAACATGCTTTCAATATGTCTTATGATGTCAAATGAATCAAATGGATGCTTGAAATGTCATGGCAAATCATATTATGCAAGAAGATGCAAGATGGATGCATATGAAAGCCCAAATTAGGGTTTATGAACAATACATCAAACAAAAACCAAAATCAGAAGCAAACCCTAAGATAAAAAATGGAAAATGCCACTCAAAGGACCCCTAATCCTATACTAAACCAATCCCCAAAGGAGAGGTCTCAACTCTTAACCAATCTCAAGTTATGGATTTTCTAAGTTTTCTAGGGTTTTAGGGTTCCCAAACAAAAGAAATGCCAAACAAATTGAAAATGAAAGATCAAATCATGGCCATTTAATCTCACAAACTACATGCTAAACACAATGCAATGCAAAAGGAATCAATGTCCAACTCTTCATGAATAGGCAGAAATGATTTTTTGAACTTTGGATCAAAATAATGCACAAAAATGATTTTAATTCAATGAGAAATTCTTAAAATGCATCAAGATCAAAAAATAAATTTGGTTTGAAGGTTGGACAATGTTTCTAAATGTCTTAGAACATTTCATGAATTTTTTGGTGATTTTTAAATACTTAAAAGTATTTTTAATAAATTAATTTCCATTAATCAATTAAAAATAAACTTTTAAATATTTAAAAATACTTTTTAAATGCTAAAAATGAAAATAAAAATATTTTTGTGTTTTAAAAATTAATTAAACTCTTGACAAAAAGTTTCATAATTTTTAAAACATTTTTGCTATTTTAAATTAATTATGCAAATTAAAAGAAAGAAAAATGAAAATAAAATATGAAGTATGCAGTATGAGTGGCTGTGATTAAGAGTTGAGTGATCCAAAGGCCCTGCGTGCAAGTCAACAAGACTGGGGGTATGCACAATCCAAGGCCCAGATTCAAAGTTCAAACACGCGCGTGATCCAATGGCTGTGGTTCCAGGTTAACTTAATTAATTATGATTAATTTAATTAAACAAGATTAGGGTTTAATGACCCATCTGAGCCGTTCACAAGCGCGCGGGAAGCAGCATCCAAGGGACAAGATTTAAAGTTGCTTAATCACCCAGGCTTAACCCTAATTACATTCAGGCGACCGGAGATGAGCTCCGGTCGTCTTCTCCGGCCATGCCAAAACCCTAGCTTCTTATTTAGGCTACCCCAAGTCAAATTAAATGCCCAGAAACAATCCTCACACTTCTAGCAACTCAAATCAACAACCAAACATCATTTATCTAGCACAAACAGGCTGAATCGAAACAAAACAAAAATGGGGCCAAACTTTCAGACACTCATAAAATACTCATTTTTTCACCATTTTCGATTCTGAACATATCACAATGATCCTTAAAGCATGCACTTTCAGTTTATACCAAAAAATCAAAGCTTTATGAGAAAGTGTTCTTGGCCATACCTGAGCTGGAGACTCCTGTTTCTGGGCTTTCAGAGCTATTCTTTGGTGCAAGCTTGCTCCACTGACTTCCCTGGTGCTAATGGAAGGCTTGGAATGAGCTTAAACAAGCTGGTTTGAGAAGTCCAGTTCTGGTGTATCAGAAAATGGAGTTTGTGTATGAGCTGTTTCAGATCATTGTGAAGGGTGGTATTGGTTCTATGGAGGTTTTCTGGTTGATTGGTGAAGGTAGAATGAGTGTTTGATGACTGTGGAATGTGATTCGAAGAAAGGAAAGTTTTCGCAGGTTTTTGGATGTGTTGTGTTCTGGCCAGCTTCAATGCTTAATGCTTTGCTATATCATCTCCAACTTGTGTGGATAGCCTGTGGGGCAGGTCAGTAGGGTGGCTGTTTACTGTGCCAAGAGTATGGGAGCTTTTTGCAAAAAGGTCAAATTTGTGTCCTTTAGAGTATGGGCCATGGCAGCAGCAGGTTCAAGTCATGTCTTGCTCCAGCTTGAGTTGAGGAGGGCCCTTGGATTGTTTGTAGCTGACTGCAACATGTGGATGACAAGCTATGCTAGCTTTTGCAACTTGCCCACTTGATGTTTCCTCATGAATTTGTGCTATGTACATGAAAAACTCTTGCTGAATTTTGTAGCATAGCACTTCTTTTAGTCATGGCAATGTATGAAAGTCAGCTAGAGATCACATAACTTCCTAAAAAATGGTTTTTGCCAAGAATCCCCTTTTGCATACTTATGAAACATGCCTTATGGAACTTTGAAAATCAAGGCAAGAAATGCAAAGATCCTTGGGACAAATCTGTTTTTGGGGTCATATATGATCATGTGATGAAGCTTTGAAGTCAATTTGAAGTCACTAGAATACTTGGTTCATGAAATTGCAAGTTTTCCTTTTAGTGCATAACTTGAAAATTAGTGATTTTTGCCAACTTTAACACACCATAACTTTTGATCCAAAATGAATTAGATCATGTTCTTGTACTTTTTGAAAAGGGAAAGATCTAATCTACAACTTTCATGACCAAAGTTTTTCCATTTGAAGCATTTTTGGATCAAAAAGCAAGGCTTGAAAAGTGGCATAAAATGACATATTCTTCAAAAGTCAACCATGCCCTAAAAAGTCAACTTTGCAAAAACTTGTAATTCTTGAATTTTGTGAACTTCAACCTTCTTCCATGATCAAATAAAGATCATATACACTCAAAATGATGAAGATCACCCCTTTGTTGGGTCATTGGGGGCCTCAGATGCCCTGATTTTGCACTGACTTGTCCAAAAAGTCAACCCTTGATCAGATGACTTCCCCATGGAATTTCTTCATGAAAATTGATATGCATACTCCCTATACCATATAGAGACCAATAGAAACAAGAATGACCAAAAAAATTGGAGTTATGGCCTCTGAAACTAAAACCCTAATTTTAGGTCAACTGTGTAGTCAAACTTGGCTCTGCATCCACACCAATCCCAGTTCTTGTGATTCCTTTGCATTTTTGACTTTGAGAGGATGTAATATGATATAAGAACATACATGGACCCATTTGAAGTGATTGTTGACCTTTGGAGTGGCTCAAGAAGCTCTTGGATTGCTCAGATCACAAACCCTAGATGCAGATGACTTAGAAACAATGCAGTGACTCAAAATTGAGATATGAGATGATATGATTGTGTTTATACATATGAGATGATCACAAGCCATGGTGTGAATGGGTGAGGGCAAATTTGGGGTGTTTACAGCTGCCCCTATTCAAACATGAGTTAGCTGTGCAGGTTGTAAGCGACGGCTTAGCAGGCAAACAAGATAACTTGTGGTTGAATACCAAAGACAATCCAAAATTTGCACTCACAGAATGAAGAAGAAAAGGGACATAGATTGTAAAAGAAAATAAAGTATATTGTAAAGTGTGGGCGACGGAGGACGACCGTCGAGCAGAGGACGACTGCTGGGTAAAGAGCAATGACGGGGACGGCCGACATGCTGGAAAAAGGTGCAGAAAATAAAGCGATGACGGGGACGGCCGACATGCTGGGGATAAAAGGTAAAGCCAAGACGGGGACGGCCGACTAGCTGGGAAAAATAAGATATTATGATGGGGACGGCCATCAAGGTAAAGCTGTAAAATTCTCTGGGGATTAATGAAACATGACGGGGACGGCCATCAAGTTCAAAAGTAAAGTAACCGACGATGGGGACGGCCATCGGGCTAAAGGAAAAGGAAAAGGGACCACGACGGGGATGGCCATCGGGTTAAAAAAATAAATGAAATAAAAAGATGATGGGGTACGGCCATCAAAGGTGAAGGACGATCACCTAGCAGGGGACGGCTGCTCTGTTGGGAAATAAAGGAATTATGATGGGGACGGCCATCAAAGGTGGAGGACGACCACCTGGCAGGGTACGGCTGCCGAAAATATCAACGATGGGGACGACCATCGGATGAGCATGATGGAGGACGACCATCAAGAGGTGGAGGACGACCACCTAGCAGGGGACGGCTGCTCTCAGGGTTTACCATGACATAGGACGAATGCCAGATAACCAAAATCAACAATGGGGACGGCCATTGGATAAAATGATGAAGGACGATCATCAACGGGTGGAGGACGACCACCTAGCAGGGGACGGCTGCTAAAATCAACGATGGGGACGGCCATCGGATGAGCATGATGGAGGACGACCATCAAGAGGTGGAGGACGACCACCTAGCAGGGTACGGCTGCTCTCAGGTTTTATCATGACACAGGACGAGTGTTAGATAAAAAGAAATTTGCTTTGTTGGTGATCTACTGGGGAATGGTAAACACGGACGAGTGTTAACATGCAAAAACAAAAGGTATAAGTGTTTGGTATTGTGTATAGATTAAAGATGCGGACGAGCATCCCTATGACTACGATACAGACGAGTATCGGGTAGAAACAAATACTGACGCGTGTTCAAAGATGATGATACGGACGAGTATCAACTGGCTAACAGAGAACACGGACGAGTGTTGAATCTGAGGGGACTTTTCTGGGGAATAGTAGGCACAGACGAGTGTCTATATTCAAGAGGACATAAGTGTTTGACACGGTGTATGGATTAAAGATGCGGACGAGCATCCTTAAGGCTATGATACGGACGAGTATCATGTAGAAACAAACGCTTGACGCATGTTCTGAGATGATGATACGGACGAGTACCAACTGGTTAACAAAGAACAAGGACTAGTGTTGAATCTGTGGGGATATGAATGGTATATACGAGATACGGACGAGTATCTGTATGGGTGTAACATGAGTAATGAGTATGAGTATTGCATAGATTAGTGTTTATCTGCTGGGGAAGGTGACACGGACGAATGTCAAAAGGAGAAGAGTGTAATATGAACAAGTATCTGATATACAAAGTGTAGATGACTGTGCCGGGGATGTGACACGGACGGGTGCCAAGAAAGCGTATATAGGTATATGTGAGTGCAAAGAGGATGTCTTTGGCTTTCTGCTGGGAGTATGACACGGACGGGTGTCAGGAAGTATCTGTAATACGGGTGGTGTTGTTCGCAAAGAGTGTTCAGGCGACTTTACTGGGGAAAGATGGCACGGACGGGTGTCAAAAGGAGTATATACTGGTGTTTGTGATTTGTAAGGCAACTGCTTTCGTTGGGGACTCTGGTGGGGATGTCGATGAACTGTCATTATTCACAAGTGTTGGTTTAGAACATGGCTTATGATTATGCTATGCGTTGGATTTTTGCCGTAATGCTCCGCGTTAGACGGAATGCTACGCTTTGTGGGTGAATATGATGCAAATGCTATGATTATGCAAAGATACCAAACCGGGATCCGGGTCCCGTTGCTACGAAGATCTCTAGTCGATCTGTTTGAAGTGGACATCCCAGCTGGGGGTGAGATCGTTGGTAGATCTGTCATGAGATGTATCTGCTTGAGGATGTAGGTCATTGATAGACCTATCCTTTATGAATGAGAGACCCAGCTGGGGTTTGTAGAAGCTTTCTTCACTCTGTTGTGATTTCTTTGTGCGTTGCTCTTCCAGATAGAGGCTGGAACTCTGTGGGGAGATGACTCTCCGACTTTTGTGCTCCGGCTGAGGATAAAATGGCAACTCGGCTGGGGAGAAAGAGAGATCACTGAGAGACCTCCCTAAGGATTCTGTTGAAGAGGATCCTTGACTCAGCCGGGGATATAGGTGCCTTTTGTGGTGCCTGGCAACTCTGATGGGGATAAGCAACAAGTGGCAACTCAGCTGAGGAGAGTCATGAAAGGCACTCAGCTGGGGAGAGAGCACTTCGGGTGCTAAAATTGAGTGTTGATTTGCCAGCTTGCTGGGATGAAGCTTACATGCCCCAAGTTGCTTTCTGGATACCTGCAATCCTGAAAAAGATAAAGAAACGCACAAGGTAATCCCGAGGTATCCCTTACTGGATTCCGTCATAGGAGTTTAGACACTTCTGCGAGTAAGTATATTTCCTGCAAGCATGTTTTTATTTGAAGACAAGCATTTGTATTCTTATGCAATCAGTTTTTTTCTTTTTAAGACATCAGACATTTTTTTGCAAATAAAATGTACAAAACGAGACATGACTGAAAATCTGATTTTATTAATTCGTATGCCCTGAATTGGCGAGGTACAGTCAAAGAAACATATCCCCTGAAATGAGGAGATTGTTACAAATTGAGAAACAAAATGCTGGCAGTGTTGATGACGCTTTAAGGAGCTTCCTCTTCACTATGACCCGTATGACTTTTGACGTTCTTCTCATCTTGCTTTTTGGAGAATGTTGATTCTGATTGAAGCTTGATCCTTTCGAAGCTTACCAAGTTGTAGATGATACAGACGAATTCAGAATGCAGTTGTTCGCTTATTCCCTTATTTTGCATGGATCGCCCTTCCGGGTTTTCAATCCATCGGGATACCCATTTTTGCCTGAGCTGTCCAATGCGGCTTTTCAACTCAGCGGGTGTACATTTTTTTATTTATTTTCCCTTATTTTTGCCCGAGTCTTTTATTCTGTTTTTGACTCGCCGGGATGCCCTATTTTTGCCTGGACTTACATTCTGTTTTTGTGTCCAGCGGGTCATTTTTATGCGAAGTATTTTTTAACTGCATCTGAATTCACAGGGGACGGGAAATCTTCACCATCCATGGTGCTGAGCATCAGTGCTCCACCAGAGAAAACTTTCTTTACCACAAATGGCCCTTCATAGTTTGGAGTCCACTTGCCCTTGTGGTCTGTATGAGGCGGGAGGATTCTTTTCAGCACAAGATCTCCTACTTGGTACTCTCGGTGCCTGACTTTCTGATCGAAGGCCTTTTTCATTCTTTTCTGATATAACTGCCCATGACAGATTGCAGCCAATCTTTTCTCTTCAATCAGACTCAGTTGTTCGTATCGGGACCTAACCCATTCTGCTTCACTCAGTTTAACATCCATTAGTACCCGTAGGGAGGGTAGTTCAACTTCAACAGGTATGAGTGCCTCCATACCATACACAAGTTGATACGGTGTTGCCCCAGTGGATGTTCTGATTGACGTGCGGTACCCGTGCAAGGCGAATGGTAGCATTTCATGCCAGTCTTTGTAGGTGACTACCATCTTCTGCACAATCTTCTTGATATTTTTATTAGCCGCTTCAACGGCGCCGTTCATCTTTGGCCTGTAAGGAGAAGAATTGTGGTGTTGGATCTTGAAGTCCCGGCACAGTTCTGCCATCATTCTGTTGTTTAAGTTGGAACCATTATCAGTAATGATTCGCTCGGGCACTCCGTATCGACAGATGATATCTCTCTTCAGAAATCGGGCTACCACTTGTCTTGTGACGTTTGCATATGAGGCTGCTTCAACCCACTTGGTGAAATAGTCAATGGCGACCAGGATGAATCTCTGGCCATTTGAAGCAGTTGGCTCGATCTTGCCAATCATATCAATGCCGCACATAGCAAAGGGCCAAGGTGAAGACATCACGTTCAAAGGATTGGGAGGCACATGCACCTTGTCTGCATAAATCTGGCATTTATGGCATTTTCTGGCGTAAGCACAACAGTCAGCATCCATCGTGATCCAGTAATAACCTGATCTTAGCAACTTTTTAGCCATGGCATGCCCTCCAGCATGGGTACCAAAGGATCCCTCGTGCACTTCATGCATCAACAAGTCTGCTTCTGTCTTATCAACACATCTGAGGAGTACCATATCAAAGTTCTTTTTGTATAAAGAACCATCAGTGTTCAGAAAGAAACTACCAGCAAGCCTTCTCAAAGTCTTCTTATCATTGGAAGATGCCCCAGGCGGGTATGTTTGATCCTCCAAGAAGCATTTAATGTCATGGAACCAAGGCTTATCATTTTTAACAACATCTGCTGCGAACACATATGCTGGTCTGTCAAGTCTGGACACTGAGATCTGAGGCACAAAGTTGGCAGTCTGAACTTTGATCATGGACGAAATGGTAGCCAGAGCATCTGCAAACTGATTCTCGTCCCGAGGGATATACTCAAGCTTGACTGTTGTGAAGAAAGTCAATAACCTCCTTGTATAATCCCTGTAAGGTATCAGATGATCCTGGTGTGTGTACCATTTGCCGTTGGTTTGATTGATTACCAGAGCTGAATCTCCGAATACGGTCAACGTCTTGATCCTGAGGTCAATGGCTTCCTCAAGACCCATAATGCAAGCTTCGTATTCAGCTTCATTGTTAGTGCAGTTGAAAGTGAGCTTTGCCGAGAAAGGCATGTGAACTCCTTTGGGTGTAATGAGTACTGCACCAACACCACGACCGTTCATGTTAACAGCCCCATCAAACATCATAGTCCATTCTTCTTCCGGGTCAGGCCCTTCAGTGTGAACAGGCTCTTCATGATCTTTTGCTTTTATGAACATGATGTCTTCATCAGGGAAGTCAAATATCATAGGCTGGTAGTCATCAATGGGTTGCTCAGCAAGATATTCAGATAGTACACTGCCCTTGATGGCTTTCTGAGAAGTGTACTGAATGTCATACTCCGTAAGAATCATTTGCCATCTTGCAACCCGTCCGGTAAGCGCTGGCTTCTCAAATATGTACTTAACTGGGTCCATCTTTGAGATCAATAGAGTAGTGTGGGTCAACATATACTGTCTCAGTCGGCGAGCAGCCCACGCTAAAGCACAGCAAGTTTTCTCGAGCAGTGAATAATGTTGTTCACATTCGGTAAACTTTTTGCTTAGGTAGTATATTGCATACTCTTTTCGACCAGACTCGTCATGCTGGCCCAGCACACACCCCATTGACTCTTCTAATACTGTCAAGTACATTATCAGAGGTCTTCCTTCAACTGGTGGCATAAGGATTGGAGGTTCTTGCAGATATTCTTTGATCTTGTCAAAAGCATTCTGGCAGTCTTCGTTCCACCTGACCGTCTGTTCTTTTCTTAACAATTTGAACAAGGGTTCACAGGTTGCTGTAAGGTGGGATATGAACCTTGAGATGTAGTTCAATCGACCTAAGAACCCTCAAACTTCTTTCTCTGTCCTCGGTGCAGGCATCTCTTGGATAGCTTTGACTTTATCAGGGTCAACCTCAATCCCTTTCTCGCTTACAATAAAGCCCAGCAGCTTACTGGATCGCACCCCGAATGTGCATTTGTTGGGGTTCAACTTCAATTGGTACTTCCTCAGACGCTTGAACAATTTCAGCAGATTTACCAGGTGATCTTCCTCTGTAAGGGACTTGGCAATCATGTCATCCACATAGCATTCGATTTCCTTATGGATCATATCGTGGAATAATGTTACCATAGCCCGTTGATATGTTGCACCAGCATTCTTCAATCCGAATGGCATCACCTTGTAACAGAACGTGCCCCAGGGTGTGATGAAGGTTGTCTTCTCCATGTCTTCAGGTGACATTTTGATTTGATTATATCCTGAAAATCCTTCCATGAAGGAGAATACCGAGAACTGAGCCGTGTTATCCACCAATACATCAATGTGAGGTAATGGGAAGTCATCTTTCGGGCTGGCTCTGTTCAGATCCCGGTAGTCAACACACATCCTAACTTTGCCGTCTTTCTTTGGCACATGTACTATGTTAGCAACCCACGGTGGATAGCTAGTCACAGCAAGGAACCCGGCGTCCCATTGCTTTTGTACCTCCTCCTTGATTTTCATAGCCATGTCGGGACGAGTACGGCGCAGTTTCTGTTTAACCGGCGGGCATTCTTCTCTTAAAGGCAGCTTGTGCACGACAATATCGGTATCCAACCCTGGCATATCTTGATAAGACCAAGAAAACACGTCCACATACTCTCGAAGCAGGTCAATCAGTTGTCTCTTCACTGAGTCTTGCAGGCAGGCCCCGATTTTAACTTCTTTCACGTCTTCATCTGTACCGAGATTGATCACTTCAACCTCCTCCTGGTGAGGAGTAATAACCTTTTCCTCTTGTCTTAACAACCTGGCTAGCTCTTCAGGAAGCTCATATTCTTCATCGACCCCTTCATCAGCTTGATTGATTGGATTGTCAAAGTCATACGAAGTCATAGCCGTGCTGTTGTCGGTGCTGTCTGGAAGGCACTCTCTGCAAGGGTTCAGTTTGTTAATTTTAGTGATTTGATTTTAGTCTTATTTTAGAAAAGTGAAATAAAGTTGTCATTTTGAAAACACTGCCATTTATTTTTTGTACAAAAAGAAAAATGGAAAAACAGTGAACAGAAAAGAAAAAGACTCGTTTGCAAAAAGATGTCTGATATTTCATTGATTAATCTTGTTTGCACAAAAAGTACAGATGGCCCGATTACAAAATGAGTCTTGTCATCTTGGGCAAGATGCAAGACTTTGATGCATGCTATAAAAATACAGGAAATAATAATTACTCTGCATGAGTAACTCTTATAATTTCCTGGGAAGACCAGTTTGAGATACTGCTCCCCGGGATCTTTGGACGAATCCAGCTTTCCAGGTTGCGTTCTTCTTCCAGCTCGTCTTCCAGACAGTTGATAGCATCGGGGATGAGCATCCCCCACTCACAAAGTTGGGCTCTTTCGCAGCCTCTGCTTGATCTTGTTGAGTTGGTTTGTAACCCAACCCAAATCTATCTTCTTTCTTCTCCACCGATAGCAGTTTGCCCCAGCCTTGGGCGTTTCCTCCCTCAACAACCTTCCGGGCTTGTTGGTATGATGATATTGAAGTACCAGGCACAGCAGATGTTTCATTCACATTCAAGGCCTCGAACCCCTGGCTCATTGTTTCATGGATCTCCCCGTCCATCTCAATATACTTATAGGTAGCCAGGTGGCTGACAAAAATATCCTCCTCTCCACAGATTGTAACGATTTGACCCTCCCACTCATATTTTAACTTCTGGTGAAGGGTAGAGGTCACGGCGCCAGCGGCGTGAATCCATGGCCTACCCAATAGACAGCTGTAGGCGGGCTGTATATCCATCACGTAGAAGGTCGTTTTGAAGGTCTGCGGGCCAATCGTTATGGGCAACTCAATCTCTCCCAGAACCGATCTTTTTGAACCATCAAAGGCTCTCACCACCAGGTTGCTGGGTCTCAACGCCAATCCATCATATTCTAGCTTCACCAGGGCCTTTTTAGGCAAGACATTGAGGGATGACCCCGTGTCTACCAGCACATGGGAAAGGACAGCACCTTTACATTCCATGGTTATGTGGAAGGCTTTGTTATGGTTGCGGCCTTCCGTAGTCAAATCAGTATTGGTGAACCCTAGTCCGTGACCAGCATTAACATTTCCAACTACAGCTTCCAGCTGATTGACAGTGATCTCTTCAGGCACGTAAGCTGCGTGCAAGACTTTAAGTAGTGCATTCCGATGGGCTTCGGAGCACATAAGCAATGATAGGATTGAGATCTTGGAAGGCGTTTGATGAAGCTGATCCACTATTTTATAATCACTCTTTTTGATGATTCGCATGAACTCATCAACCTCTTGATCGAAAGGTGTTTTCAAAGCTTCTTTAACAGTCTGCTCTTCCTGCACCAAGCTTTTTCCTTTTGCCTTAGCAGCAGCTTCTGCTTCGGCAGTGGGTCTCTGAATTTGTGGAGCGAAAAGACGTCCGCTTCGAGTGAAGCCTCCGCCTCCTCCCACATTGTCAATTTGTGGTGCAGGGGTTGATGATTCAAAAGTGATTCTTTGTCCTTCACAGTACAGGTCAGAGCCGTAATGCCAGGGGATAGCATTACTGCTTTCATAAGGTACTGGTCCAGGCACCGTGATAGTGACTGGACTGATTGCAGCTGCGGAAGGAACTGTGATAGTCTGTGGATCGTAATAAATTGTGACTGGTGCTCTGATGGGACCAGCACCTTCTGAGTTGTAGGCAGAGTTGTTTTCTGGATCGTAAAATATTGTGACGGTTGAGACATCTTCATGATTTGTTGCTGATGTTGTAGGAGACATTGGTGGAAGGATGGATGTTGTTGTTGCAGGAGTTTCAAAATGGAGTGGTGCTGGAGTTGTAGAAGGAACATTTGTTGATATCTGGTCAGTTGAGATGACAGATGAAGTACTTGTTGATGAAGCCGAAGAATTGTCAGGAACAATGGTTGTTGTAGTTGTAGGAGGTTCTGGAGTTGTTGCTGTTGAGATTGCTGGATTTGTAGGAAATGATGTGGTGATCTGAAGTTGGCCACTCTGAATGAGACCGTCTATGCCATTCCTCAGGTTATCGCACCCATTGACTGAAATATTGCAGTAAGCACACCCCAACTCACACCCTGGGAACATTTGACATTCGAGGAGTTGAGCCTTAATTTCTACCAACGGTGTCCGGATCTGACCCACACTGGTTATTAAATAAGACGGTTTGTCTTCTTCAATAGCGTTAATTCTGGGACCACCGTGGTTTGGCATCGGGTTCTTATTGACATTGGGTGGTGGCGCGAAATTAAGAGCTTTTGAGTCTACCAGGTCTTGTACCTTCATGTGCAAGGCTCTGCACTTTTCTGTACTGTGGCCAGGTGCATTTGAATGGAAGGCGCATCTGGCGTTGGAATCATAATTCCTGGGTAGACTATTGGGATCTGGAGGTGCCAACGTCCTTAGCTCAACTAGGTTGAGTTTCAGGAGTTATGGCAGCAATGTAGCATATGGCATGGGGATCGGATCGATCACCCTATTAGCTTGAGATGGCCTCTGTTGGAATGGCCTTTGCTGGTTGTTGTTGTTGGTGTTACTGTTGTTGTAATTCCTCGGAGGATACTGATTTTGTTGATGATACTGAGGTTGTTGCTGATAGTTTTGTTGTGGAGGTTGATAAACTGGTTGAGGATGAGCTGGAGCGGGAATGGTGACTGCTGCCACTGATCTGTGAACATATTGGGGCCTGCCCCTGTTGGTGTGGATGGCATTGGTCTCGCCAGTTCTTCTTGGGCCTGCAAAAGGCTTTCTTGTACTACTGGACGAGCTGGCACCATTGTCAGAAATCTTGCCCATTTTTAACAGGCTCTCAATTCTCTCCCCAGCTATGACAACATCTGCAAAGCTAGTGGAAGAGAAAGCAGCCAACCTGTCAATATATGTTCCCTGGAGGGTGTTCATAAACATGTCTGCCATTTCCCTCTCAGACATAGGTGGCTGAACAGCAGCAGCCAATTGCCTCCATCTCTGGGCATATTCTCGGAAACTTTCCCTTGACGATTGTGACATTCCCATTAGGAGGGTCCTGTTGGGTGCCATATCTAAGTTGTACTGATACTGTCTGATAAAGGCCTCTGCCAGGTCCTTCCAGCATCTGATAGTTGCCCTTGTCAAGTGAGAGTACCATTCTCTTGAAGCTCCAGTTAAGCTATCCTCGAAATAGAACATCCAGAGCTTCTCATCCATAGTATAGGCCTTCAGCCTCCCCAGAAATGATTGTAAATGAGTCCGGGGGCATGAAGTCCCGTTGTATTTTTCAAAACAAGGAGGCTTAAACTTATGGGGGATCCTGACCCCGTCTACCAAGCCCATGTCCATGACGTCGAAACCCAGAGAGTTTTGAGACTCTAAGGACCTCAATTTCTCAGCTATCTCATCCAGCCTTCTATCATAAGCTTCTTCCCCAGCACCCATTACTGTGAACTGATCCTCCTGGGGGTCTTCTTGAAGTACCCTGGCTGCAGTGGCGGTCCCTTGAACATTTGCAGGAATAATTACCTCTGGATGAAGATGGGGGCCAAATACAGGGGGGTTAACATGAGGTTGGACCCTTTCATTGTTGCTGGTGCCGGCAGTCCTTATATGTGGATCTTCTTGATTTTGCCTTTCCACCATGGCCCTCAATCTTTCTTGGCTCTGAGCCATGTTGTTCATTACTTCCATAAACTGCGTCATTTGATTCCTCATCTCTAGCCTTTCATTGGCCATTTGGTTTCTGACCTCAGTAAGGTCCTGCTGCATCTGATCCATTTGAATGCCCGGAAGGTTGTTACGGGTCGGATAACGGTGCGGACGGTTGAGGGGAAATACTCGGCGCCGAGCAATAGTTCCTGAACATCACAACAGAGTTAGTGGCAATAAATCAAAAACCTACAAAACAAACAAATGGGTTAGCATGCAATGCAGCATGCTCATTTGTTTTCAAGGTATCCGGCCTGGCATTCAGTTTTGACCCTTCCAGACCCTTGAAGATGCTGTTGCCTTCGAAGTAAACTCGGATGGAACAAACTAATACATATATATATTACAGGAAGTAAAATAATACAACTTGTTCCTTTTACAACACAAGCCCTCTAAGGGGTCAAAATTATAAGAAAATAAAAGTACATGGAATGAAAGCAACAACAAACAAATGGTCAAACACCAAGACCAAACTCATCCTCACGAACTTCCTTGAGAAGTGCTTCGGTCACAGGATCAGCCGGACGCTCCGTGAGATTCCTGATGAGGAGATTCCGGGTCGTAACAGCTGCTGTTAGCTTTTTGTGCTGATTTTGGTCTTTTGACCTCTTCACTCCAGCTTTGATCTTCAGTTCTGATATCTCCCTCTGGGCTGCTGCCAGGGCTTCTTGCTGCACTTTCGCACTAGCTTCCAGTTGCTCCATCTTGTCTTGAACTCTCTTGTCCTCTAGAGTACGAGCCTCGGTGATCCTTACCCACCTAGCCTGACTCTCCTTCAGATACAAGTCTGTCCTCGCTCTCTGGAACTGGGCTTCCTTGCAAGCATTCTTCAGAATTTGTTCTCCGGCTTTAGACTTTTTGATATAATCCCCAGACTTCTCAATTTTAGCCAGATGCTCCACTCTCAACTTCTCCAACCTCTCAATCTCCATCCCACTCTCACTCCTCTCCCGGAGGGTCTTCTGCAAAGCCTGGGTTAACTTCTCATTTCTTTCCTTCAAGCTCTCAAACTCTTCCAAACTGACAGTGGCAGGGGGTGGTGCTGAAGATGATTCAGGCATATCTTCTATGGTAAAGGGCATCCCAGAGAATTGAGCCCTGGCACGAGACCACTCATAATATTGTGCTGATGCCACATTGCTGCACTTCCCCAAAATGGTTATTCCCTTGGTTTGAACATGATCCCAGGCCCAGGCTGCCTGCCTAACAGTAGCCAGATTAGGCTTGTTCTCACAATAAAGAGTCTCAACCAAGTCCTGTGCCTTAGGAGTGTGGACCAGTGCATAGCCCAGTTGTCTTCTAAACAGCAGAGGGTTGTAATTAATACTACCCTTAACTCCTATTAAGGGCACATTGGGAAAATTCCCACAGCTGGTGATGATATCCCTGCCCTTGGTGCTTTGGGTGCACCATCTGATATCGGCTGAAGTTAGAGCAGTGAGTCTCTTAGCCCAGTTTCTCTGCTGATGAGGGTTCAAAAATGCATCTGTCCTGGGTAGATGCCTGAGAAGCCAAGTATGAAACAATGGAGCACAGCACCTCACTAATCTTCCCCTCTGCTTTTCATTCCTCTGATGCACTGAATAGTAGAGATCCCCCAGTAAAGTGGGCACTGGGTTCTGCAAGATGAAAAGATGGATTGCATTCTTGCTAATGAATCGAGGCTCATCTGCAAACAATACAATTCCATATATACTCAAGGCCAATAAAGCACAGACAGCTTTCCATTCTCCCACAGAAGCCTTCAGGGTAGCTTGAGAAATCAAGAAATCCAGATGGAAACCAGGGATCCCAGCCTTGGAAGTCATATGCTGCTCAATCAGAACAGGTTCCAGATGCAAAGCCTTTGCTACTTCTCCATTACCAGGAAAGACCATCTCAGGGTTGAAAGGGATTCCACCCCTGATAGGCATACCAACCAATGATGAGTATTCTTCTAATAGAGGGCCCAGCTGAAAGTCCTGAAAAGTGAAACATCTCAGTGGGGGATCATAAAATTGAAGGCAAGTGTGGATCAAGCTTCTCTGTGAAGGGTCCAGATCCATAACCATATCAAGTATATCTCCAAAGTGTTCCCTGAACAATGGTATGTGATCTGGAGTGATCAGGGTTTGAATCCTCCTGATGTCAGATAGCTCTGGCTGGAAGAAGTGGTAGGTGATGTTGCTCTTTTTAGGAGCCATGATGCTGAAGATGAGTGGAGACAGGTGCTGATGATAACACTGAAGGATGGGCCACTGATTGGCTGGTGTAGATAACTGATGGCTGAAGCAAGTGCTGGTGAAGATGGGTCAATGCTGAAGATAGGGTCAAAACCAAACCAAAAGAATGAAGATGGATACCCTGAAACACAAATAAGCAAATGTCAATATGATGCAATGTTTATGTATGCAAATGATATGCTAGGGTCTGTGACTGAGCTGGATCTGATCAAGTGCCCTGGTATAGGTCCAAGTATGTTCAAGAAATCCAGATGGAGGTCTATAAATCCAGTAACCAAGGTGGGGGGCTCAAATAAAGAGCCACATGTCCAGGGTTTTAGAATCACAAGAACTGTCCCAAAATGAAGTACTCTTAAACAAACAAAGTAACAGGGTATTCTGAGGTCAAGGTACTGCAAACCTGTAAACAGCCCAACCCCTTCACAGGTGGTGTTCTAAAACAAGGATCCTCAGACTTGGATCAGTTATGAGAAGTGTAAACACTTCTAACCCGGAGGTACAGTGTTTACAATAACCATAAAAGTTCCTCCTCTAATTCACCTCAGTTTCTGAAGGTCAAAACTAAAGGTCATCCAGACTTAGCAGGCTTCCCAGATAGCCCTAGCATTGCAGGAAATCTGCAACACAGAGTTCTCAAGAAGAAACCCATATCTGAACCGTGTTTCATGTTCCCGCACCAGACCGAGATGGAATGGGAAAGAATATGATTCACTATAGCCTAGGTGTCACTCAGGTCCCAGGTATAGGACCTTAACTCTCAATGGAACACCCACCCACCAAAGCAAAACCAGATCCAGCCAGACAGCATGACAGTATGATATATGTAAAGCAGTAAAGAAAGCAGATAAACAACTGTACACAAAGCAAAAATAAAACATATACAAACACAAATAAACACATAACACCCCAGTAAACACAAATCAATCAAGCGCTAGGAGGAACCCACAAAAAGAACCAGAAGCCCTGGTTGCAATATAAGGGTCCCCAGCAGAGTCGCCAAGTTGTCGCTCCCGATAAGTGGTACCAGGCCCAGATAAAGGTACATACGCGAATGGTCGGCGAAAGGAACAGTGAGAACACACAGCCGTGAACTCACTAGAGATGAATAGAGTCGCCAGCTAGGCATTTTTATCCCGGAGGAAAGGCAATGCTGCATAGACCTAGAAAGACATGGATAAGACGGTTGCGAACCAGAGAGACTGAGAAAGGGGGTTGGTTACAACCTGGGAAGGTATTAGCACCCAGATTGTCCGCCGTACTCGACGGGATCCACGCTTAAAAGATTTGTGTTTTAAAGGGGTAGTGTCAGTGCAATCTGTGTATAAAATAACTGGAAAAGAATGTACAGGTGTCAGTGCAAAAGAAGTGTGAAGTGTATATATGTATGGTGTCAGTATAAGAACAGGAGTGAAATGCTCAAGATCATGAGGCAAAAAGAATGAGGCTAGAAAGAGGGGGAATATACAGAGACTTTTGTTCGATAACTGTTAAGTTATGCCTACGTATCCTCTCGTGCAATGAGGAAGTCAGAACACCGTAGTTCGACCCAAAGAGACTGAAAGATGAATTGACTTGTGAACTGCTTACTTGTCTATGCTCAAGTGTATGACCTGTCTGGCTCAGGTGCAAACTGTCTTGCATTAGATGGAAGAAGCAAGTTCTCGTTTATGGATGAAGGTGATGAGAAAAGAATCCCGAAGGAGACGATTATTGTTTGTTTTTATGTTTTCAGTCTTTTATTGCTTTTGAAAGTTTGTCATAAGTTAATGAGCTTAAGCTTAAACCAGTGGGTTAGTAAACTCATCACATCTTCCCTCTGATTAGGGGTAATGAGAGTACCTTAAGTGTGAAGTCAGATTCTCACACTTAATCACCTTTGATGCAGGATTAAGATCATTAACCTACTTGTGATTATTTAGATGTTTTTGGTGTTTTTGTTTAGTGTTAAGTAATGAGATTAAGCCATAATCAGGGATTAAACAGTCTCATTACACCATCCTAAGAGAAGGATAATAGATGAGAATGTTTAAGCTGAGGAAAGCTCCTCAACTTAATCCATGATTAGGGATTAAACTCATGACAAAACAAGCTTTTGATTAAGTGGATTTTATTTGATGGTATGATGATGAAGTTATTTTTAGGGTTTGTAAGACAACTTGAGGGGGACTTGTCCATTAACACTAGGGTTAGTCCTTCTTAACCAATTAAGGAAGAATTAGAACCCTAATGCAAGGCCCAAGTTACAAGTGTGATGTCTTGATACTTATTAAGTGGATTGATTAAGAGATTTAAACACATTAAGGGTTTAACACTTAGGATTAAAGTTATACACTCCATCCTAAGAGAAGGATGCATGCATAAGCTTAATCACAAAGCCTTAAAGCCTTTAGGGTTTAGTCCCTGATTATGAGATGAGAAGAGAGACACAAAGGATGACACAAAGGTAAAACTAATGGGGGACTAATCAAAACCCTAATCATAGTCATGCTTGGTTGTTCCTAAGGTTTGTGAGGTTTGCAAGAACAATCTTCAATGGAACCACCAGGAAGCAGATGAAAGGATCAAGAGAAGCAAAGCAACTTGCTTCATTCAAGAAGTCAAGTCACTTGAAGAAAGAAAGTAAGAAGAAGAGGAATGAGCAAGATCAAACTCAAACACATATAAAAAATGCAGCAATGGATGCAAGAGAGTGATGAAGAGAAAGTATGAGAAGTGAAGGCAAATTCACTTCTCAAAGTCACTTACCACCTGAAAGGTTAGAAAAGGAATGCAATGCAATGCAAGATGGGATGAGATGACATGGCAAGAAACAAAACCAGAAGCATATACATGATGCTAATGATGCTATGAGATGCTACAAACATGAGGCAACACATGGAAGTGATCATACAAGTTCATGAATGCAAATGAAGCAAGTTAGGAACCATGAACATACATGAAAAGTTATGAAGTGCACATGGCATACAACATGGCAAATACATGATGCAATGATCAAACATGCTTTCAATATGTCTTATGATGTCAAATGAATCAAATGGATGCTTGAAATGTCATGGCAAATCATATTATGCAAGAAGATGCAAGATGGATGCATATGAAAGCCCAAATTAGGGTTTATGAACAATACATCAAACAAAAACCAAAATCAGAAGCAAACCCTAAGATAAAAAATGGAAAATGCCACTCAAAGGACCCCTAATCCTATACTAAACCAATCCCCAAAGGAGAGGTCTCAACTCTTAACCAATCTCAAGTTATGGATTTTCTAAGTTTTCTAGGGTTTTAGGGTTCCCAAACAAAAGAAATGCCAAACAAATTGAAAATGAAAGATCAAATCATGGCCATTTAATCTCACAAACTACATGCTAAACACAATGCAATGCAAAAGGAATCAATGTCCAACTCTTCATGAATAGGCAGAAATGATTTTTTGAACTTTGGATCAAAATAATGCACAAAAATGATTTTAATTCAATGAGAAATTCTTAAAATGCATCAAGATCAAAAAATAAATTTGGTTTGAAGGTTGGACAATGTTTCTAAATGTCTTAGAACATTTCATGAATTTTTTGGTGATTTTTAAATACTTAAAAGTATTTTTAATAAATTAATTTCCATTAATCAATTAAAAATAAACTTTTAAATATTTAAAAATACTTTTTAAATGCTAAAAATGAAAATAAAAATATTTTTGTGTTTTAAAAATTAATGAAACTCTTGACAAAAAGTTTCATAATTTTTAAAACATTTTTGCTATTTTAAATTAATTATGCAAATTAAAAGAAAGAAAAATGAAAATAAAATATGAAGTATGCAGTATGAGTGGCTGTGATTAAGAGTTGAGTGATCCAAAGGCCCTGCGTGCAAGTCAACAAGACTGGGGGTATGCACAATCCAAGGCCCAGATTCAAAGTTCAAACACGCGCGTGATCCAATGGCTGTGGTTCCAGGTTAACTTAATTAATTATGATTAATTTAATTAAACAAGATTAGGGTTTAATGACCCATCTGAGCCGTTCACAAGCGCGCGGGAAGCAGCATCCAAGGGACAAGATTTAAAGTTGCTTAATCACCCAGGCTTAACCCTAATTACATTCAGGCGACCGGAGATGAGCTCCGGTCGTCTTCTCCGGCCATGCCAAAACCCTAGCTTCTTATTTAGGCTACCCCAAGTCAAATTAAATGCCCAGAAACAATCCTCACACTTCTAGCAACTCAAATCAACAACCAAACATCATTTATCTAGCACAAACAGGCTGAATCGAAACAAAACAAAAATGGGGCCAAACTTTCAGACACTCATAAAATACTCATTTTTTCACCATTTTCGATTCTGAACATATCACAATGATCCTTAAAGCATGCACTTTCAGTTTATACCAAAAAATCAAAGCTTTATGAGAAAGTGTTCTTGGCCATACCTGAGCTGGAGACTCCTGTTTCTGGGCTTTCAGAGCTATTCTTTGGTGCAAGCTTGCTCCACTGACTTCCCTGGTGCTAATGGAAGGCTTGGAATGAGCTTAAACAAGCTGGTTTGAGAAGTCCAGTTCTGGTGTATCAGAAAATGGAGTTTGTGTATGAGCTGTTTCAGATCATTGTGAAGGGTGGTATTGGTTCTATGGAGGTTTTCTGGTTGATTGGTGAAGGTAGAATGAGTGTTTGATGACTGTGGAATGTGATTCGAAGAAAGGAAAGTTTTTGCAGGTTTTTGGATGTGTTGTGTTCTGGCCAGCTTCAATGCTTAATGCTTTGCTATATCATCTCCAACTTGTGTGGATAGTCTGTGGGGCAGGTCAGTAGGGTGGCTGTTTACTGTGCCAAGAGTATGGGAGCTTTTTGCAAAAAGGTCAAATTTGTGTCCTTTAGAGTATGGGCCATGGCAGCAGCAGGTTCAAGTCATGTCTTGCTCCAGCTTGAGTTGAGGAGGGCCCTTGGATTGTTTGTAGCTGACTGCAACATGTGGATGACAAGCTATGCTAGCTTTTGCAACTTGCCCACTTGATGTTTCCTCATGAATTTGTGCTATGTACATGAAAAACTCTTGCTGAATTTTGTAGCATAGCACTTCTTTTAGTCATGGCAATGTATGAAAGTCAGCTAGAGATCACATAACTTCCTAAAAAATGGTTTTTGCCAAGAATCCCCTTTTGCATACTTATGAAACATGCCTTATGGAACTTTGAAAATCAAGGCAAGCAATGCAAAGATCCTTGGGCCAAATCTGTTTTTGGGGTCATATATGATCATGTGATGAAGCTTTGAAGTCAATTTGAAGTCACTAGAATACTTGGTTCATGAAATTGCAAGTTTTCCTTTTAGTGCATAACTTGAAAATTAGTGATTTTTGCCAACTTTAACACACCATAACTTTTGATCCAAAATGAATTAGATCATGTTCTTGTACTTTTTGAAAAGGGAAAGATCTAATCTACAACTTTCATGACCAAAGTTTTTCCATTTGAAACATTTTTGGATCAAAAAGCAAGGCTTGAAAAGTGGCATAAAATGACATATTCTTCAAAAGTCAACCATGCCCTAAAAAGTCAACTTTGCAAAAACTTGTAATTCTTGAATTTTGTGAACTTAAACCTTCTTACATGATCAAATAAAGATCATATACACTCAAAATGATGAAGATCACCCCTTGGTTGGGTCATTGGGGGCCTCAGATGCCCTGATTTTGCACTGACTTGTCCAGAAAGTCAACCCTTGATCAGATGACTTCCCCATGGAATTTATTCATGAAAATTGATATGCATACTCCCTATACCATATAGAGACCAATAGAAACAAGAATGACCAAAAAAATTGGAGTTATGGCCTCTGAAACCAAAACCCTAATTTTAGGTCAACTGTGCAGTCAAACTTGGCTCTGCATCCACACCAATCCCAGTTCTTGTGATTCCTTGGAATTTTTGACTTTGAGAGGATGTAATATGATATAAGAACATACATGGACCCCTTTGAAGTGATTGTTGACCTTTGGAGTGGCTCAAGAAGCTCTTGGATTGCTCAGATCACAAACCCTAGATGCAGATGACTTAGAAACAATGCAGTGACTCAAAATTGAGATATGAGATGATATGATTGTGTTTATATATATGAGATGATCACAAGCCATGGTGTGAATGGGTGAGGGCAAATTTGGGGTGTTTACAGGTTCCATTGAGAGTATTAAGGTCCTATACCTGGGACCTGAGTGACACTTAGGCTAGAGTGGTTCATGTTCTTTCCTATTCCATTTCGGTCTGGTGTGGGAATATGAAACACGGTTCAGATGTGGGTTTCTTCTTGAGAACTCTGTGCTACGGATTTCCTGTAGTACTTGGGCTATCTGGGAAGCCTGCTAAGTCTGGATGACCTTTTATTATGACCTTCAGAAGCTGAGGTGAATTAGAGGAGGATCTTTTATGGTTATTGTAAACAATGTACCTCCGGGTTAGAAGTGTTTACACTTCTCATAACTGATCCAAGTCTGAGGATCCTTGTTCTAGAACATTACCTGTGAGGGGGTTGGGCTGTTTACAGGTTTGCAGGAACCCCTGGCCACATCATACCCTGTTACTATTTTTGTTTAAGAGTACTCCACTTTGGACAGTTCTTGTGATTAACCCTGGACATGTGACTCTTTATTTGAGTTCCCCACCCTGGTTACTGGATTTCTAAGCCTTCATCTGGACCTTTGAACATACATGGGCTTATATCAAGGCAGATAATCAGATCCAGCTTGATCACAAACCCTTGCATATCATTTGCATATATCATCATTGCATCATTTAATATTTGTTTGTTTGTTTTTCAGGGTATCCACATTATATCTGGTTTGGTTTTGACCGCTTCTTCTGCATAGACCTCTGCTTCATCAGTTATCTACTTCAGCTATCCTCATCATCACCTGCATCAGCCTATCAGTGGCTCATTTCCAGCATCAGTCTGTGATCTTCATCAGCACCTATCTTCATCTTCTTCAGCATCATTTATGACTACTCCCAGGAAGAGCAACATATCCTACCACTTCTTTGAGCCTGTGTTGACTGGTATCAGGCAGGTCCAGTCACTTATCACACCTGACCATATCCCATTGTTTAGAGAGCACTATGGAGGTATACTGGATATGGTTATGGACCTTGACCCTTCTCAGAGGAGCATGATCCACACATGCTTGCAGTTTTATGACCCTCCTTTGAGATGCTTCACCTTCCCAGACTTTCAGCTAGGGCCTTTGCTGGAAGAGTTTTCCTCATTGATTGGAGTACCTATCAGGGGTGGAATCCCTTTCAACCCAGAAATGACTTTTCCCAGAAATGAAGAGATAGCAAAGGCACTGTACTTGGAGCCTGCCTTGATTGAGCAAAGTCTGACAACAAAAGCTGGGATCCCTGGTTTGCACTTGGACTTCCTAATTTCTCAGGCCATCCTAAAGGCTTCATTGGGAGAATGGAGGGTGTCGCTCCCGATAAATGGGACTGGCCCAGATAAAGGTACAGACGCGAACGGTCGGCGAAAGGAACAGTGAGAACACACAGCCGTGAACTCACTGGAGATGAATAGAGTCGCCAGCTAGGCATTTTTATCCCGGGGGAAAGGTAATGCTGCATAGACCTAGAAAGATATGGATAAGACGGTTGCGAACCAGAGAGACTGAGAAAGGGGGTTGGTTACAACCTGGGAAGGTATTAGCACCCAGATTGTCCGTCGTACTCGACGGGATACACGCTTAAAAGATTTGTGTTTTAAAGGGGTAGTGTCAGTGCAATTTGTGTATAAAGTAACTGGAAAAGAATGTACAGGTGTCAGTGTAAGAGAAGTGAAGTGTATAAGGGAAGTGTCAGTGTAAGAACAGGAGTGAAATGCTCAAGATCATGAGGCTTAAAGAATAATGCTGAAAGGAGGGGGAATATACAGAGACTTTTGTTCGATAACTGTTAAGTTATGCCTACGTATCCTCTCGTGCAATGAGGAAGTCAGAACACCGTAGTTCGACCCAAAGAGACTGAAAGATGAATTGACTGATGAACTGCTTACTTGCCTATGCTCAAGTGTATGATCTGTCTGGCACAGATGAAAACTGTCTTGCATTAGACGGAAGAAGCAAGTTCTCATTTATGAGTGAAGGTGATGAGAAAAGAATCCCGGAGGAGACGATTATTGTTTGTTTTTGAGTTTTCAGTCTTTTATTGCTTTTGAAAGTTTGTCATAAGTTAATGAGCTCAAGCCTAAACCAATGGGTTAGTAAACTCATCACATCTTTCCTCTGATTAGGGGTAATGAAAATACCTTAAGTGTGAAGTCAAATTCTCACACTTAATCACCATTGATGCAGGATTAGGATCATTAACCTACTTGTGATTATTTAGATGTTTTTGTTGTTTTTGTTTAGTGTTAAGTAATGAGATTAAGCCATAATCAGGGATTAAACAGACTCATTACACCATCCTAATGGAAGGATAATAGATGAGAGTGTTTAAGCTGAGGAAAGCTCCTCAACTTAATCCATGATTAAGGATTAAACTCATGACAAAACAAGCCTTTGATTAAGTGGATTTTATTAAATGGTGAGATGAAGAAGTGAATTTTATGATTTGTAAGACAACTTGAGGGGGACTTGTCCATTAACACTAGGGTTAGTCCTTCTTAACCAATTAAGGAAGAATTAGAACCCTAATGCAAGGCCCAAGTTACAAGTGTGATGTCTTTGATGATTATTAAGTGAATTGATTAAGGGATTTAAACACCTTAAGGGTTTAACACTTAGGATTAAAGTTATACACTCCATCCTAAGAGAAGGATGCAGGCATAAGCTTAATCACATCGCCTTAAAGCCTTTAGGGTTTAGCCCCTGATTATGAGATGAGAAGAGAAGACTCAAAAAAGACACAAAGGTAAAACTAAGAGGGGAGACTAATTAAAACCCTAATCATTGTCATGCTTGGTTGTTCCTAAGGTTTGTGAGGTTAACAAGAGAAAGCCTTCAATGGAACCACCCGGAAGCAGATGAAAGGATCAGGAGAAGCAAAGCAAATTGCTTCATTCAAGAAGTCAAGTCACTTGAAGAAAGAAGGTGGGAAGAAGAAGAATGAGCAAGCTCAAACTCAAACACAAACAAAAATGCAGCAATGGATGCAAGGGAGATGGAAAGAAAAGTTATGAGAAGTGAAGGCAAATTCACTTCCCAAAATCACTTACCACCTGAAAGGTTAGAAAAGAAATGCAATGCAATGCAAAATGGGATGAGATGACATGATGAGAAACAAAACCAGAAGCATTTACATGATGCTAATGATGCTATGGGATGCTACAAACATGAGGCAACACATGGAAATGATCATACAAGTTCATGAATGCAAATGAAGCAAGTTAGGAAACATGAACATACATGAAAAGTTATGAAGTGCACATGGCATACAACAAGGCAAATACATGATGCAATGATCAAACATGTTTTCAACATGTCTTATGATGTCAAATGAATCAAATGGATGCTTGAAATGTCATGGCAAGTCATGTTATGCAAGAGAATGCAAGATGGATGCATATGGAAGCCCAAATTAGGGTTTATGATCAATGCAACAAACAAAAATCAAAACCAGAAGCAAACCCTAAGATAAAAAAATTGAAAATACCACTCAAAGGACCCTTAATCCTATACTAACCCAATGCCCAAAGGAGAGGTCTCAACTCTTAACCAATTTCAAGTTATGGTTTTTACAAGTTTTCTAGGGTTTTAGGGTTTCTAAACAAGAAAATTACCAAACAAATGGAAAATGAAGGATCAAATCATGGCCATTTAATCTCACAAACTACATGCTAAACACAATGCAATGCAAAAAGAATCAATGTCCAACTCTTCATGGATAGGCAGAAATGATTTTTGGAACTTTAGATCAAATTAATGCATGAAAATGATTTTAATTCAATGAGAAATTCTTAAAATGCATCAAGATCAAAAAAGAAATTTGGTTTGAAGGTTGGACAATGTTTCTAAATGTCTTAGAACATCTCATGAATTTTTTGGTGATTTTTAAATACCTAAAAGTATTTTTAATAAATTAATTTCCATTAATCAATTAAAAATAAACTTTTAAATATTTAAAAATACTTTTTAAACGCTAAAAATGAAAATAAAAATATTTTTGTGTCATAAAAATTAATGAAACTCTTGAGAAAAAGTTTCATAATTTTTAAACAATTTTTACTATTTTAAATAAATTATGCGAATTAAATGAAAAGAAAAGAAATAAAAATCAAAATAAACTGAAGTAATCAGATCCAATGGTGGAGATTTGAACTGGGTTTCAAAAGGTTTGACTGGGCGCGCATCTGGACGGCCCAGGTTCAAACTTCCTAATTCTAATTAATTAAACAAAATAAACCTAATTATGAACTAATGACATGATCCAGACCACACACGCGCGCGCGGGAAGCCAGATCCAAGGGTCCACATTTAAAATTTGCCCTAACCCTAATTAAATGACTAATGACTTTCAGGTCACCGGAGACGAGCTCCGGTAGTCTTCTCCGGTGACCTCCCTCCCTGAGAATTTCCAAAACCTTCCCTAGGTCATTTCTGGAGCTCTAAAGCTCCAGATTTGTTCCTCTCACTCTCCTAAACTCAACCCCACCCTCATTTCTCATTTATTTCCAACCATGATCATGAATCGAAGCAAAGAACAAAAACGGCCAAAATTTCAGACAAGCAATACAACTTCATTTCTCAACCATTTTCAATAATTTTTAGTTCAGGGTGATCAGTGAGGCATACTTAATCAATTAGAAACAATAAAAAGAGGTTCTGGAAAAATGGAATGCCATAGCTACCTGATTCGAAGCTTTCAAAATAGGAGCTTCTGGGCCAGTTTCTTGCTTCTAAACAACTCCAATGACCTCTCCAAAGTGTTTGCCAGGCTTGTTTGAAGTTTATTTGGGCTGATTGAAGAGTTTGCCTGAGTTCTGTTCAAGATGGTGTAAGAATCGTGTTTCTGATTCTTTGAGCTTTGGGATGTTTTGAGGGGTGCTTAGTGACCAGGGAGGAATGTTGAAAAGGTTTATGAAGTTTGCTTATGTGTTTGTGAGCTGTGGAGAGAGATTCGAAGGGTTTTGCTCTATGGAGTGAAAATGGAGAAGTGATGATCTCTTGTGTTTCAGGCTTGCTTGATGTATGAAATGGCCAGCATTTTCCTTGCATAAGATAATCCCATTGGTCAGATGATGTGACCTGCCCTTTATTGATTGGTAAGTTCACTTTTGCAAAATGTCAACTTTGTTGTAAGAGAGGCATGGGCTTGGTTCTAGGCTAGTACAAGCATGGGGGCTGGCGCAACATGGTGTGTGAGTGATGCTAGGAAGGTTCAGCAGCCAAGGCAACTAGTTGGTGAAGTGTAATGAGTGGTTTTGCAACTTGGTTCCCTTTGGTTCACATGAAACTTTCTTGTTATACAAACCATGAAACATGAGAAATCTTAGTTCAAATCTGATTTTTAGGTCACATGTGATGTTTGTGTGATGGTTAGACATGAATTAGAAGTCACAAATGCCTTGGTACAAAGTTTTTTGCAAGTTTCTCATTTGGTGCACATCTTGAATTTTAGTGATTTTTGCCAACTTTGTCACACCATAACTTTTGATCCAAGATGAATTAGGTCATGTTCTTGTACTTTTTGAAAAGGGAAAAATGTAATCTACAACTTTCATGACCAAAGTTTTTCCATTTGAAGCATTTTTGGATCAAAAAGCAAGGCTTGAAAAATGGCATAAAATGACATATTCTTGAAAAGTCAACCATGCCCTAAAAAGTCAACTTTGCAAAAACTTGTAATTCTTGAATTTTGTGAACTTCAACCTTCTTCCATGATCAAATAAAGATCATATACACTCAAAAATGATGAAGATCACCCCTTGGTTGGGTCATTGGGGGTCTCAGATGCCCTGATTTTACACTGACTTGTCTGAAAAGTCAACTCTTGATCAGATGGCTTCCCCATGGAATTTCTTCATGAAAATTGATATGCATACTCCCTATACCATATAGAGACCAATGGAAACAAGAATGACCAAAAAATTTGGAGTTATGGCCTCTGAAACCAAAACCCTAATTTTAGGTCAACTGTGCAGTCAAACTTGGCTCTGCATCCACACCAATCCCAGTTCTTGTGATTCTTTGGCATTCTTGACTTTGAAAGGATGTAATATGATATAAAAACACACATGGACCCCTTTGAAGTGATTGGTGGCCTTTGGAGTGGCTCAGGAGGCTCTTGGATTGCTCAGATCACAAACCCTAGGTGCAGATGACTTTGAATCTATGCAGTGAATCAAAAATGAGATATGAGATGATATGATTGTGTTTATGTATATGAAATGATCACAAGCCATGGTGTGAATGGGTGAGGGCAAATTTGGGGTGTTTACAGCTGCCCCTATTCAAACATGAGTTAGCTGTGCAGGATATAAGCGACGGCTTAGCAGGCAAACAAGATAACTTGTGGTTGAATACCAAAGACAGTCCAAAATTTGCACTCACAGAATGACGAAGAAAAGGGATATAGATTGTAAAAGGGAAATAAGGTATATTGTAAAGTGTGGGCGACGGAGGACGACCGTCGAGCAGAGGACGACTGCCGGGTAAAGAGCAATGACGGGGACGGCCGACATGCTGGGGATAAAGGGTAAAGCCAAGACGGGGACGACCGACTAGCTGGGAAAAATAAGAAATTATGATGGGGACGGCCATCAAGATAAAGCTGTAAAATTCTCTGGGGATCCATGAAACATGACGGGGACGGCCATCAAGTTCACAAAGCAAAGTAACCGACGATGGGGACGGCCATCGGGCTAAAAGAAAAGGAAAAGGGACCACGACGGGGACGGCCATCGGGTTAAAGAATAAATGAAATAAACAGATGATGGGGTACGACCATCAAAGGTGAAGGACGATCACCTAGCAGGGGACGGCTGCTCTGTTGGGGAATAAAGGGAATATGATGGGGACGGCCATCAAAGGTGGGGGACGACCACCTGGCAGGGTACGGCTGCCGAAAATATCAACGATGGGGACGGCCATCGGATGAGCATGATGGAGGACGACCATCAAGAGGTGGAGGACGACCACCTAGCAGGGGACGGCTGCTCTCAGGGTTAATCATGACATAGGACGAATGCCAGATAACCAAAATCAACAATGGGGACGGCCATTGGATAAAATTGATGAAGGACGATCATCAAGAGGTGGGGGACGACCACCTAGCAGGGGACGGCTGCTAAAAATCAACGATGGGGACGGCCATCGGATGAGCATGATGGAGGACGACCATCAAGAGGTGGAGGACGACCACCTAGCAGGGTACGGCTGCTCTCAGGGTTTATCATAACACAGGACGAGTGTTAGATAAAAGAAATGCTTTGTTGGCGATCTACTGGGGAGTAGTAAACACGGACGAGTGTTTATATTCAAGAAACAAAAGGTATAAGTGTTTGGTATTGTGTATAGATTAAAGATGCGGACGAGCATCCCTAAGACTACGATACGGACGAGTATCGGGCAGAAACAAATACTGACGCGTGTTCAAAGATGATGATACGGACGAGTATCAACTGGTTAACAGAGAACACAGACGAGTGTTGAATCTGAAGGGACTCTTCTGGGGAATAATAGACACAGACGAATATCTATATTCAAGAGGACAAAAGTGTTTGACACAGTGTATGGATTAAAGATGCGGACGAGCATCCTTAAGACTATGAACGGACGAGTATCATGTAGAAACAAACGTTTGACGCACGTTCTGAGATGATGGTACGGACGAGTACCAACTGGTTAACAAAGAACATGGACCAATGCCGAATCTGTGGGGATATATAAGTGGTATATACAAGGTACGGACGAGTATCTGTGTAAGAGTGATTGGTACACAGATGAGTATTAGTATCATACGGATGAGCGTTTATCTGCTGGGGAGGGTGACACGGACGGGTGTCAAGAGAGAAAAGTGTAATAATATCAATAAGTATATGGGTTGTAAAAGTGTAGGCGACTGCGCTGGGGATACGACACGGACGGGTGTCAAGAAAGTGTATATAGGTATATGTGAGTGCAAAGAGGATGTCTTTGGCTTTCTGCTGGGATTATGACACGGACGGGTGTCAGGACGTATCTGTAATACGGGTGATTTTGTTGTAAAGAGTGTTCAGGTGACTTCACTGGGGAAAAATGGCACGGACGGGTGTCAAAATGAGTATATACTGGTGTTTGTGGATTGTGAGGCAGCTGCTTTTGCTGAGGACTCTGGTGGGATTTTTCTGTACATTGATGAACTGTCAATATTAACAAGTGCTGATTCAAAACATGGCTTATGATTATGCTATGCGTTGGATTTTTGCCGTAATGCTCCGTGTTAAAACGGAATGCTACGCTTTGTGGGTGAACATGATGCGAATGCTATGGTTATGCAAAATACCAAACCGGGACTTGGATCCCGTTGTTGCGAAGATCCTCGATCGATCTGTTTGAAGTAGACATCCCAGCTGGGGATGAGATCAATAGTAGATCTGATGATATGATATCTGCTTGGGGACATAGGTCATTGATAGACCTATCCTTGTACTGAGGGACCCAGCTGGGGGTTTGAAGCTTTCTTCACTCTGTTGTGGTTCCTTCGTGCGTTGCTCTTCTGGATAGAGGCTGGAACTCTGTGGGGAGGTGGTTCCCTGACTTTGTGCTCGGCTGAGGACGAGATGGCAACTCGGCTGGGGAGGAAAAGAGATCATTAAGAGACCTCCCTAGGGATTCTGTTGAAGAGGATCCTTGACTCAGCCGGGAATATAGGTGCCTTCTATGATGCCTGGCAACTCTGATGGGGGTAAGCACTAAGTGGCAACTCAGCTGGGGGAAGTCATGAGAGGCGAATCAGCTGGGGAGAGGGCACTTCGGGTGCTAAAATTGAGTGTGAATTTGCCAGCTTGCTGGAATGAAGCTTACATGCCCCAAGTTGCATTCTGGATACCTGCATTCCTGAAAAAGATAGAGAAACGCACAAAATAATCCCGAGGTATCCCTTACTGGATTCCGTCATAGGAGTTTAGATACTTCTGAGAGTAAGCATATTTCCTGCAAGCATGTTTTTTATTTGAAGATAAGCATCTGTATTCTCATGCAATCAGTTTTTCTTTTAAGACATCAGACATTTTTGCAAACAAAATGTACAAAACGAGACATGACTGAAAATCTGATTTTTATTAATTCATATGCCCTGAATTGGCGAGATACAGTCAAAGAGACAAATCCCCTGAAATGAGGAGATTGTTACAAATTGGGAAACAAAAATGCTGGCAGTGTTGATGACGCTTTGAGGAGCTTCCTCTTCACTATGACTCATATGACTTTTGACGTTCTTCTCATCTTGCTCTCTGAAGATTGTTGATTCTGAGTGGAGTTTGATCCTTTCGAAACTTACCGAGTTGTAGATGATACAGACGAATTCAGAATGCAGTTGTTCGCTTATTCCCTTATTTTGCATGGATCCCCCTTTCGGGTTTTCAATCCATCGGGATACCCATTTTTGCCCGAGCTGTCCAATGCGGCTCTTCAGCTCAGCGGGTGTACATTCTTTTGTTTATTTTCCCTTATTTTTGCCCGAGTCTTTTATTCTGTTTTTGACTCGCCGAGATGCCCTATTTTTGCCTGGACTTACATTCTGTTTTTATGTCCAGCGGGTTATTTATGCGAAGTATTTTCTAACTGCATCTGAATTCACAGGGGACGGGAAATCTTCACCATCCATGGTGCTGAGCATCAGTGCTCCACCGGAGAAAACTTTCTTTACCACGAATGGTCCTTCATAGTTTGGAGTCCACTTGCCCCTGTGGTCTGTATGAGGAGGGAGGATTCTCTTCAGCACAAGATCTCCTACTTGATACTCTCGGTGTCTGACTTTCTGATCGAAGGCTCTCTTCATCCTTTTCTGATACAACTGCCCATGACAGATTGCAGCCAATCTTTTCTCTTCAATCAGACTCAGTTGTTTGTACCGGGATCGGACCCATTATGCTTCGTTCAGTTTAACATCCATCAGTACCCGCAGGGAGGGTAATTCAACTTCAACAGGTAGAACTGCTTCCATACCATACACAAGTTGATACGGTGTTGCCCCAGTGGACGTTCTGATTGACGTGCGGTACCCATGCAAGGCAAATGGTAGCATTTCATGCCAGTCTTTGTAGGTGACTACCATCTTCTGCACAATCTTCTTGATATTTTTATTGGCTGCCTCAACAGCGCCATTCATCTTTGGCCTGTAAGGAGAGGAATTGTGATGTTGGATCTTGAAGTCCCGGCACAGCTCTGCCATCATTTTGTTATTCAAGTTGGAACCATTATCAGTAATGATTCGCTCGGGCACTCCGTACCGACAGATGATATCTTTCTTCAGAAATCGGGCTACCACCTGCCTTGTAACATTTGCATAGGAGGCTGCTTCAACCCACTTGGTGAAAAAGTCGATGGCGACCAGGATGAATCTGTGGCCATTTGAAGCAGTTGGCTCGATCTTACCAATCATGTCAATGCCCCACATAGCAAAGGGCCAGGGTGAAGACATGATGTTCAAAGGGTTGGGAGGCACATGCGCCTTGTCTGCATAAATCTGGCATTTATGGCATTTCCTGGCATAAGCACAACAGTCTGCATCCATTGTGATCCAGTAATATCCTGATCTTAACAATTTCTTAGCCATTGCATGTCCTCCTGCATGGGTGCCAAAAGATCCTTCGTGCACTTCATGCATCAACAAGTCTGCTTCTGTCTTATCAACACATCTGAGGAGTACCATATCAAAGTTCCTTTTGTATAAAGACCCATTAGTGTTCAGAAAGAAACTACCAGCAAGCCTTCTTAATGTCTTCTTATCATTGGAAGATGCCCCAGGTGGGTATGTTTGATCCTCCAAGAAGCACTTAATGTCATGGAACCAAGGCTTATCATCTTTGACAACATCTGCTGCGAACACATATGCTGGTCTGTCAAGTCTGGACACTGAAATCTGAGGTATGAAGTTGGCAGTCTGAACTTTGATCATGGACGAAATGGTAGCCAGAGCATCTGCAAACTGATTCTCGTCCCGAGGGATATACTCAAGTTTGACTGTAGTGAAGAAAGTCAATAACCTCCTTGTGTAATCCCTGTAAGGTATCAGATGATCCTGGTGTGTGTACCATTTGCCGTTGGTTTGATTGATTACCAAAGCTGAATCTCCGAATACAGTCAATGTCTTGATCCTGAGGTGAATGGCTTCCTCAAGACCCATAATGCAAGCTTCGTATTCAGCTTCGTTGTTAGTGCAGTTGAAAGTGAGTTTTGCCGAGAAAGGCATGTGAGCTCCCTTAGGTGTAATGAGTACTGCACCAACACCACGACCATTCATGTTAACAGCCCCATCAAACATCATAGTCCATTCTTCTTCTGGGTCAGGCCCTTCAGTGTGAACAGGCTCTTCATGATCTTTTGCTTTTATGAACATGATGTCTTCATCAGGGAAGTCAAACCTCATAGGCTGGTAATCATCAACGGGTTGCTCAGCAAGATATTCAGACAATACACTGCCCTTGATGGCTTTCTGTGATGTGTATTGAATATCATATTCAGTGAGAATCATCTGCCATCTTGCAACCCGTCCAGTAAGAGCTGGCTTCTCGAAAATGTACTTGACTGGGTCCATCTTTGAGATCAACAAATTAGTGTGGGTCAACATATACTGTCTCAGTCGGCGAGCAGCCCACGCTAAAGCACAGCAAGTTTTCTCGAGCAGTGAATAACGTTGTTCACAGTCGGTAAACTTTTTGCTTAGGTAGTATATTGCATACTCTTTTCGACCAGACTCGTCATGCTGGCCCAGCACACACCCCATTGACTCTTCTAATACTGTCAAGTACATTATCAGAGGTCTTCCTTCAACTGGAGGCATAAGGATTTGAGGTTCTTGCAGATATTCTTTGATCTTGTCAAAAGCCCTTTGGCAGTTTTCGTTCCACCTGACCGTCTGTTCTTTTCTTAACAGCTTGAACAAAGGTTCACAGGTTGCAGTGAGGTGAGATATGAACCGGGAGATGTAGTTCAACCGACCTAAGAACCCTCAAACTTCCTTCTCTGTCTTCGGTGCAGGCATCTCTTGGATGGCTTTGACTTTATCGGGGTCAACTTCAATCCCTTTCTCGCTTACAATAAACCCCAGCAGCTTACCGGATCGCACCCCGAATGTGCATTTGTTGGGGTTCAACTTCAGTTGGTACTTCCTCAGACGCTTGAACAACTTGAGCAGATTTACCAGGTGATCTTCCTCTGTAAGGGACTTGGCAATCATGTCATCCACATAACATTCTATTTCTTTGTGGATCATGTCGTGGAATAATGTTACCATAGCCCGTTGATATGTTGCACCAGCATTCTTGAGCCCAAATGGCATTACCTTGTAGCAGAACGTGCCCCAGGGTGTAATGAAGGTTGTCTTCTCCATGTCCTCAGGTGACATCTTAATCTGATTATATCCTGAAAATCCATCCATGAAGGAGAATACCGAGAACTGAGCTGTGTTATCCACCAATACATCAATGTGAGGTAAAGGGAAATCATCTTTCGGGCTGGCTCTGTTCAGGTCCCGGTAATCAACACACATCCTTACTTTGCCGTCCTTCTTAGGCACAGGTACTATATTAGCGACCCATGGTGGATAGCTAGTTACAGCAAGGAACCCGGCGTCCCATTGCTTTTGTACCTCCTCCTTGATTTTCATAGCCATGTCGGGGCGAGTTCGGCGCAGTTTCTGTTTGACCGGCGGGCATTCTTCCCTCAAAGGCAGCTTGTGCACGACAATGTCGGTGTCCAACCCTGGCATATCTTGATAAGACCAAGCAAACACGTCCACATACTCTTGAAGCAGGTCAATCAATTGTTTCTTCACTGAGTCTTGCAGGCAGGCCCCGATTTTAACCTCTTTCACGTCTTCATCTGTACCAAGATTGATCACTTCAACCTCCTCCTGGTGAGGAGTAATAACCTTTTCCTCTTGTCTTAACAACCTGGCTAGCTCTTCAGGAAGCTCATATTCTTCTTCAACCCCTTCATCAGCTTGATTGATCGGATTGTCAAAGTCATACGAAGTCATAGCCGTGCTGTTGTCGGTGCTGTCTGGAAGGCACACTCTGCAAGGGTTCAGTTTGTTCATTTTAGTGATTTGATTTTAATCTTGTTTTAGAAAAGTGAAATAAAGTTGTCATTTTGAAAACACTGCCATTTATTTTTTTGTACAAAAAGAAAAATGGAAAAACAGTGAGCGGAAAAGAAAAAGACTCGTTTGCAAAAAGATGTCTGATATTTCATTGATTAATCTTGTTTGCACAAAAAGTACAGATGGCCCGATTACAAAATGAGTCTTGTCATCTTGGGCAAGATGCAAGACTTTGATGCATGCTATAAAAATACAGGAAATAATAATTACTCTGCATGAGTAACTCTTATAATTTCCTGGGAAGACCAGTTTGAGATACTGCTCCCCGGGATCTTTGGACGAATCCAGCTTTCCAGGTTGCGTTCTTCTTCCAGCTCGTCTTCCAGACAGTTGACAGCATCAGGGGTGAGCATCCCCCCACTAACAAAGTTGGGCTCTTTTGCAGCCTCTGTTTGATCTTGTTGAGTTGGTTTGTAACCCAACCCAAATCTATCCTCTTTCTTCTCCACTGGTAGCAGTTTGCCCCAACCTTGGGAATTTCCTTCTTCAACAACCTTCCGGGCTTGTTGGTATGATGATATTGAAGTACCAGGCACAGCAGATGTTTCATTCACGTTCAAGGCCTCAAAACCTTGGCTCATCGTTTCATGGATCTCCCCATCCATCTCAATATACTTATAGGTAGCCAGGTGGCTGACAAAAATATCCTTCTCTCCACAGATTGTAACGATTTGACCCTCTCACTCGTATTTTAACTTCTGGTGAAGGGTAGAGGTCACGGCGCCAGCGGCGTGAATCCATGGCCTACCCAATAGACAGCTGTAGGCAGGCTGTATATCCATCACGTAGAAGGTCGTTTTGAAAGTCTGCGGGCCAATCGTTATGGGCAACTCAATCTCTCCCAGAACCGATCTCTTTGAACCATCAAAGGCTCTCACCACCAGGTTGCTGGGTCTCAACGCCAATCCGTCATATTCTAGCTTCACCAGGGCCTTTTTAGGTAAGACATTGAGGGATGACCCCGTGTCTACCAGCACATGGGAAAGGACTGCACCTTTACATTCCATGGTTATGTGCAAGGCTTTGTTATGGTTGCGGCCTTCCGTTGTCAAATCAGTATTGGTGAACCCTAGTCCGTGACTAGCATTAACATTTCCAACTACAGCTTCCAGCTGATTGACAGTGATCTCTTCAGGCACGTAAGCTGCGTGCAAGACTTTGAGTAGTGCATTCCGATGGGCTTCGGAGCACATAAGCAATGATAGGATTGAGATCTTGGAAGGCGTCTGATGAAGCTGATCCACTACTTTATAATAACTCTTCTTGATGATTCGCATGAACTCATCAACCTCTTGATCAAAGGGTGTTCTTAAGGCTTCTTTAACACTCTGCTCTTCCTGCACCAAGCTTTTCCCTTTTGCCTTAGCAGCAGCTTCTGTTTCGGCAGTGGGTCTCTGAATTTGTGGAGCAAAAAGACGTCCGCTTCGAGTGAAGCCTCCGCCTCCTCCCACATTGTCAATCTGTGGTGCAGGGGTTGATGATTCAAAAGTGATTCTTTGTCCTTCACAGTACAAGTCAGAGCCGTAATGCCAGGGGATGGCGTTACTACTTTCATAAAGTACTGGTCCTGGCACCGTGATAGTGACTGGACTGATTGCAGCTGTGGAAGGAACTGTGATAGTCTGTGGATCGTAATAAATTGTGACCGGTGCTCTGATGGGAGCAGCACTTTCTGAGTTGTAGACAGAGTTGTTTTCAGGATCATAAAATATTGTGACAGTTGAGACATCTTCATGATTGGTTGCTGGTGTTGTAGGAGACATTGGTGGAAGGATGGATGTTGTTGTTGTAGGAGTTTCGAAATGAAGTGGTGCTGGAGTTGTAGAAGGAACATTTGTTGATATCAGGTCAGTTGAGATAATAGATGAGGTACTTGTTGATGAAGCCGAAGAATTGTCAGGAACAATGGTTGTTGCAGTTGTAGGAGGTTCTGGAGTTGTTGCTGATGAGATTGCTGGATTTGTAGGAAATGATGTGGTGATCTGAAGTTGGCCACTCTGAATGAGACCGTCTATGCCATTCCTCAGGTTATCGCACCCATTTACCGAGATATTGCAGTAAGCACACCCTAACTCACACCCCGGGAACATTTGACATTCGAGGAGCTGAGCCTTAATTTCTACCAACGGTGTCTGGATCTGACCCACACTGTTTATTAAATAAGACGGCTTGTCTTCTTCAATAGCGTTAATTCTGGGACCACCGTGGTTCGGCATCGAATTTTTGTTGACATTGGGTGGTGGTGCGAAATTCAGAGCTTTTGAGTCTACCAGGTCTTGTACCTTCATGTGCAAGGCTCTGCACTTTTCTGTACTGTGGCCAGGTGCATTTGAATGAAAGGCACATCTGGTGTTGGAGTCATAATTCCTGGGTAGACTGTTGGGATCTGGAGGTGCCAGCGTCCTTAGCTCAACTAGGTTGAGTTTCAGGAGTTGTGGCAGCAATGTAGCATATGGCATAGGGATCGGATCGATCACCCTATTAGCTTGAGATGGCCTCTGCTGGAATGGCCTTGGCTGATTATTGTTGTTGGTGTTGTTGTTGTTGTAATTTCTCGGAGGATACTGATTCTGTTGATGGTACTGAGGTTGTTGATAGTTTTGCTGCGGAGGTTGATAAGTTGGCTGAGGATGAGCTGGAGCGGGAATGGTGACTGCTGCCACTGATCTGTGAACATATTGGGGCCTGCCCCTGTTGGTGTGGATGGCATTGGTCTCGCCAGTTCTTCTTGGGCCTGCAAAAGGCTTCCTTGTACTACTGGACGAGCTGGCACCATTGTCAGAAATCTTACCCATCTTTAACAGGCTCTCAATTCTCTCCCCGGCTATGACAACATCTGCAAAGCTAGTGGAAGAGAAAGCAGCCAGCCTGTCAATATATGTGCCCTGAAGGGTGTTCATAAACATATCTGCCATTTCCCTCTCAGACATAGGTGGTTGTACAGCAGCAGCCAATTGCCTCCATCTCTGGGCATATTCTCGGAAACTTTCCCTTGACGACTGTGACATTCCCATTAGGAGGGTCCTGTTGGGTGCCATATCTAAGTTGTACTGATACTGTCTGATGAAGGCCTCTGCCAGGTCCTTCCAACACCTGATAGTTGCCCTTGTCAGGTGAGAGTACCATTCTCTTGAGGCTCCTGTCAAGCTGTCTTCGAAATAGAACATCCAGAGCTTCTCATCCATAGTATAGGCCTTCAGCCTCCCCAGAAATGATTGCAAATGAGTCCGGGGGCATGAAGTCCCGTTATACTTTTCAAAACAGGGAGGCTTGAACTTATGGGGGATCCTGACCCCGTCTACCAAGCCCATGTCCATGACGTCGAAACCCAAAGAGTTTTGAGACTCTAAGGACCTCAATTTCTCAGCTATCTCATCCAGCCTTCTATCATAAGCTTCTTCCCCAGCACCCATTACTGTGAATTGATCCTCTTGGGGGTCTTCTTGAAGTACCCTGGCTGTAGTGGCAGTCCCTTGAACATTTGCAGGAATATTGACCTCTGGATGAAGATGGGGGCCGAATACAGGGGGGTTAACATGAGGTTGGACCCTTTCGTTGTTGCTGGTGCTGGCAGTCCCTATATGTGGATCTTCTTGATTTTGCCTTTCCACCATGGCCCTCAATCTTTCCTGGCTCTGAGCCATGTTGTTCATCACTTCCATAAACTGGGTCATCTGGTTTCTCATTTCCAATCTTTCGTTCGCCATTTGGTTTCTGACCTCAGTAAGGTCCTGCTGCATCTGATCCATTTGGATGCCCGGAAGGTTGTTACGGGTCGGATAACGGTGCGGACGATTGAGGGGAAATACCCGGCGCCGAGCAATAGTTCCTGAACATCACAACAGAGTTAGTGGCAATAAATCAAAAACCTGCAAAACAAACAAAAGGGTTAGCATGCAATGCAGTATGCTTATTTGTCCTCAAGGTATCCGGTTTGGCATTCAGTTTTGACCCTTCCAGACCCTTGAAGATGCTGTTGATGTTGCTTTTGAAGTGAAACTTGGATGGAACAAACTAGTACATATATTACAAAAAGCAAAATGGTACATAGTTTGTTTACAAATACAAGCCCTCTGAGGGGTCAAAATACATTACAAGAAAATAAAAAGTACATGGAATGAAAGCAACAACAAGCAAATGGTCAAACACCAAGACCGAACTCATCCTCACGAACTTCCTTGAGAAGTGCTTCGGTCACAGGATCAGCCGGACGCTCCGTGAGATTCCTGATGAGGAGGTTCCGGGTCGTAACAGCTGCTGTTAGCTTCTTGTGCTGGCTTTGGTCCTTTGACCTCTTCACTCTAGCTTTGATCTTCAGCTCTGATATCTCCCTCTGGGCTGCTGCCAGGGCTTCCTGCTGCTCTTTTGCACTAGCTTCCAGTTGCTCTACCTTGTCTTGAACTTTCTTGTCCTCCAGGGTACGAGCCTCGGTGATCCTGACCAACCGGGCCTGACTCTCCTTCAGATACAAGTCTGTCCTTGCTCTCTGTAACTGGGCTTCTTTACAAGCATTCTTCAGAATTTGTTCCCAGCTTTAGACTTTTTGATATAATCCCCAGACTTCTCAATCTTAACCAGATGCTCCACTCTCAACTTCTCGAGCCTCTCAATCTCCATCCTGCCATCACTCCTTTCCCGGAGGGTCTTCTGCAAAGCCTGGGTTAGCTTCTCATTTCTTTCCTTCAAGCTCTCAAACTCCTCCAAACTGATGGTGGCAGGGGGTGGTGCTGAAGATGACTCAGGCATATCTTCTATGGTAAAGGGCATTCCGGAAAATTGAGCCCTGGCACGGGACCATTCATAATATTGTGCTGATGCCACATTACTGCACTTCCCCAAAATGGTTATTCCCTTGGCTTGAACATTATCCCAGGCCCAGGCTGCCTGCCTAACAGTAGCCAGATTAGGCTTGTTCTCACAATAAAGAGTCTCAACCAAGTCCCGTGCCTTAGGAGTGTGGACCAGTGCATAGCCCAGTTGTCTTTTGAACAGCAGAGGGTTGTAATTGATACCACCCTTAACTCCTATTAGGGGCACATTGGGAAAATGCCCACAGCTGGTGATGTTATCCCTGCCTTTGGTGCTTTGAGTGCACCATCTGATGTCAGCTGAAGTTAGAGCAGTGAGTCTTCTAGCCCAGTTTCTCTGCTGATGAGGATTCAAAAATGTATCTGTCCTGGGTAGATGCCTGAGAAGCCAAGTATGGAACAAAGGAGCACAACACCTCACTAATCTTCCCCTCTGCTTTTCATTCCTCTGATGCACTGAATAATAGAGATCCCCCAATAAAGTGGGCACTGGGTTCTTCAGGATGAAAAGATGGACTGCATTCTTGCTAATGAAACGAGGCTCATCTGCAAACAATACAATTCCATATATACTCAGGGCCAGCAAAGCACAGACTGCTTTCCAATCTCCCACAGAAGCCTTCAGGGTAGCTTGAGAGATCAAGAAATCCAGATGGAAGCCAGGGATTCCAGCTTTAGAAGTCATATGCTGCTCAATCAGAACAGGTTCCAGATGCAAAACCTTTGCTACTTCTCCATTACCAGGAAAGACCATTTCAGGGTTGAAAGGGATTCCACCCCTGATAGGCATACCAACCAATGATGAGTATTCTTCTAATAGAGGGCCTAGCTGAAAGTCCTGAAAAGTGAAACATCTCAGTGGGGGATCATAAAATTGAAGGCAAGTGTGAATCAGGCTTCTCTGTGAAGGGTCCAGATCCATAACCATATCAAGTATATCTCCATAATGTTCTCTGAACAATGGTATATGATCTGGAGTGATCAGGGTCTGAATCCTCCTGATGTCAGATAGCTCTGGCTGGAAGAAGTGATAGGTGATGTTGCTCTTTTTAGGAGCCAAGATGCTGAGGATGAATAGAGACAGGTGCTGATGATAATACTGAAGAAATGACCACTGACTGGCTGGTGCAGGTGATAACTGAAGCAAATGCTGATGAAGATGGGTCAAATACTGAAGATGGGGTCAAAACCAAAACCAAATGAAGATGGATACCCTGAAACACAAATAAACAAATGTCAATATGATGCAATGTTTATGTATGCAAATGATATGCAAGGGTTTGTGACTGAGCTGGATCTGATCAGATGCCTTGATATAGGTCCAAGTATGTTCAAGAATTCCAGATGGAGGTCTATAAATCCAGTAACCAAGGTGGGGGACTCAAATAAAGAGCCACATGTCCAGGGTTTTAGAATCACAAGAACTGTCCCAACATGGAGTATTCTTAATCAAGTCAAAGTAACAGGGTATTCTGAGGTCAAGGTACCTGCAAACCTGTAAACAGCCCAACCCCCTTACAGGTGGTGTTCTAAAACAAGGATCCTCAGACTTGGATCAGTTATGAGAAGTGTAAACACTTCTAACCTGGAGGTACAGTGTTTACAATAACCATAAAAGTTCCTCCTCTAATTCACCTCAGTTTCTGAAGGTCAAAACTAAAGGTCATCCAGACTTGGCAGGCTTCCCAGATAGCCCTAGCATTGCAGGAAATCTGCAACACAGAGTTCTCAAGAAGAAACCCATATCTGAACCGTGTTTCATATTCCCGCACCAGACCGAGATGGAATGGGAAAGAATATGATTCACTCTAGCCTAGGTGTCATTCAGGTCCCAGGTATAGGACCTTAACTCACAATGGAACACCCACCCACCAAAGCAAAACCAGATCCAGCCAGACAGCATGACAGTATGATATATGTAAAGCAGTAAAGAAAGCAGATAAACAACTGTACATAAAGCAAAAATAAAACATATATACAAACACAAATAACACATAACACCCCAGTAAACACAAATCAATCAAGCGCTAGGAGGAACCCACAAAAAGAACCAGAAGCCCTGGTTGCAATATAAGGGTCCCCAGCAGAGTCGCCAAGCTGTCGCTCCCGATAAATGGGACTGGCCCAGATAAAGGTACAGACGCGAACGGTCGGCGAAAGGAACAGTGAGAACACACAGCCGTGAACTCACTGGAGATGAATAGAGTCTCCAGCTAGGCATATTTATCCCGGGGGAAAGGTAATGCTGCATAGACCTAGAAAGATATGGATAAGACGGTTGCGAACCAGAGAGACTGAGAAAGGGGGTTGGTTACAACCTGGGAAGGTATTAGCACCCAGATTGTCCGTCGTACTCGACGGGATACACGCTTAAAAGATTTGTGTTTTAAAGGGGTAGTGTCAGTGCAATTTGTGTATAAAGTAACTGGAAAAGAATGTACAGGTGTCAGTGTAAGAGAAGTGAAGTGTATAAGGGAAGTGTCAGTGTAAGAACAGGAGTGAAATGCTCAAGATCATGAGGCTTAAAGAATAATGCTGAAAGGAGGGGGAATATACAGAGACTTTTGTTCGATAACTGTTAAGTTATGCCTACGTATCCTCTCGTGCAATGAGGAAGTCAGAACACCGTAGTTCGACCCAAAGAGACTGAAAGATGAATTGACTGATGAACTGCTTACTTGCCTATGCTCAAGTGTATGATCTGTCTGGCACAGATGCAAACTGTCTTGCATTAGACGGAAGAAGCAAGTTCTCGTTTATGAGTGAAGGTGATGAGAAAAGAATCCCGGAGGAGACGATTATTGTTTGTTTTTGAGTTTTCAGTCTTTTATTGCTTTTGAAAGTTTGTCATAAGTTAATGAGCTCAAGCCTAAACCAATGGGTTAGTAAACTCATCACATCTTCCCTCTGATTAGGGGTAATGAAAATACCTTAAGTGTGAAGTCAGATTCTCACACTTAATCACCATTGATGCAGGATTAGGATCATTAACCTACTTGTGATTATTTAGATGTTTTTGGTGTTTTTGTTTAGTGTTAAGTAATGAGATTAAGCCATAATCAGGGATTAAACAGACTCATTACACCATCCTAATGGAAGGATAATAGATGAGAGTGTTTAAGCTGAGGAAAGCTCCTCAACTTAATCCATGATTAAGGATTAAACTCATGACAAAACAAGCCTTTGATTAAGTGGATTTTATTAAATGGTGAGATGAAGAAGTGAATTTTATGATTTGTAAGACAACTTGAGGGGGACTTGTCCATTAACACTAGGGTTAGTCCTTCTTAACCAATTAAGGAAGAATTAGAACCCTAATGCAAGGCCCAAGTTACAAGTGTGATGTCTTTGATGATTATTAAGTGAATTGATTAAGGGATTTAAACACCTTAAGGGTTTAACACTTAGGATTAAAGTTATACACTCCATCCTAAGAGAAGGATGCAGGCATAAGCTTAATCACAAAGCCTTAAAGCCTTTAGGGTTTAGCCCCTGATTATGAGATGAGAAGAGAAGACTCAAAAAAGACACAAAGGTAAAACTAAGAGGGGAGACTAATTAAAACCCTAATCATTTTCATGCTTGGTTGTTCCTAAGGTTTGTGAGGTTAACAAGAGAAAGCCTTCAATGGAACCACCCGGAAGCAGATGAAAGGATCAGGAGAAGCAAAGCAACTTGCTTCATTCAAGAAGTCAAGTCACTTGAAGAAAGAAGGTGGGAAGAAGAAGAATGAGCAAGCTCAAACTCAAACACAAACAAAAATGCAGCAATGGATGCAAGGGAGATGGAAAGAAAAGTTATGAGAAGTGAAGGCAAATTCACTTCCCAAAATCACTTACCACCTGAAAGGTTAGAAATGAAATGCAATGCAATGCAAAATGGGATGAGATGACATGATGAGAAACAAAACCAGAAGCATTTACATGATGCTAATGATGCTATGGGATGCTACAAACATGAGGCAGCACATGGAAATGATCATACAAGTTCATGAATGCAAATGAAGCAAGTTAGGAAACATGAACATACATGAAAAGTTATGAAGTGCACATGGCATACAACAAGGCAAATACATGATGCAATGATCAAACATGTTTTCAACATGTCTTATGATGTCAAATGAATCAAATGGATGCTTGAAATGTCATGGCAAGTCATGTTATGCAAGAGAATGCAAGATGGATGCATATGGAAGCCCAAATTAGGGTTTATGATCAATGCAACAAACAAAAATCAAAACCAGAAGCAAACCATAAGATAAAAAAATTGAAAATACCACTCAAAGGACCCTTAATCCTATACTAACCCAATGCCCAAAGGAGAGGTCTCAACTCTTAACCAATTTCAAGTTATGGTTTTTACAAGTTTTCTAGGGTTTTAGGGTTTCTAAACAAGAAAATTACCAAACAAATGGAAAATGAAGGATCAAATCATGGCCATTTAATCTCACAAACTACATGCTAAACACAATGCAATGCAAAAAGAATCAATGTCCAACTCTTCATGGATAGGCAGAAATGATTTTTGGAACTTTAGATCAAATTAATGCATGAAAATGATTTTAATTCAATGAGAAATTCTTAAAATGCATCAAGATCAAAAAAGAAATTTGGTTTGAAGGTTGGACAATGTTTCTAAATGTCTTAGAACATCTCATGAATTTTTTGGTGATTTTTAATTACCTAAAAGTATTTTTAATAAATTAATTTCCATTAATCAATTAAAAATAAACTTTTAAATATTTAAAAATACTTTTTAAATGCTAAAAATGAAAATAAAAATATTTTTGTGTCATAAAAATTAATGAAACTCTTGAGAAAAAGTTTCATAATTTTTAAACAATTTTTACTATTTTAAATAAATTATGCGAATTAAATGAAAAGAAAAGAAATAAAAATCAAAATAAACTGAAGTAATCAGATCCAATGGTGGAGATTTGAACTGGGTTTCAAAAGGTTTGACTGGGCGCGCATCTGGACGGCCCAGGTTCAAACTTCCTAATTCTAATTAATTAAACAAAATAAACCTAATTATGAACTAATGACATGATCCAGACCACACACGCGCGCGCGGGAAGCCAGATCCAAGGGTCCACATTTAAAATTTGCCCTAACCCTAATTAAATGACTAATGACTTTCAGGTCACCGGAGACGAGCTCCGGTCGTCTTCTCCGGTGACCTCCCTCCCTGAGAATTTCCAAAACCTTCCCTAGGTCATTTCTGGAGCTCTAAAGCTCCAGATTTGTTCCTCTCACTCTCCTAAACTCAACCCCACCCTCATTTCTCATTTATTTCCAACCATGCTCATGAATCGAAGCAAAGAACAAAAACGGCCAAAATTTCAGACAAGCAATACAACTTCATTTCTCAACCATTTTCAATAATTTTTAGTTCAGGGTGATCAGTGAGGCATACTTAATCAATTAGAAACAATAAAAAGAGGTTCTGGAAAAATGGAATGCCATAGCTACCTGATTCGAAGCTTTCAAAATAGGAGCTTCTGGGCCAGTTTCTTGCTTCTAAACAACTCCAATGACCTCTCCAAAGTGTTTGCCAGGCTTGTTTGAAGTTTATTTGGGCTGATTGAAGAGTTTGCCTGAGTTCTGTTCAAGATGGTGTAAGAATCGTGTTTCTGATTCTTTGAGCTTTGGGATGTTTTAAGGGGTGCTTAGTGACCAGGGAGGAATGTTGAAAAGGTTTATGAAGTTTGCTTATGTGTTTGTGAGCTGTGGAGAGAGATTCGAAGGGTTTTGCTCTATGGAGTGAAAATGGAGAAGTGATGATCTCTTGTGTTTCAGGCTTGCTTGATGTATGAAATGGCCAGCATTTTCCTTGCATAAGATAATCCCATTGGTCAGATGATGTGACCTGCCCTTTATTGATTGGTAAGTTCACTTTTGCAAAATGTCAACTTTGTTGTAAGAGAGGCATGGGCTTGGTTCTAGGCTAGTACAAGCATGGGGGCTGGCGCAGCATGGTGTGTGAGTGATGCTAGGAAGGTTCAGCAGCCAAGGCAACTAGTTGGTGAAGTGTAATGAGTGGTTTTGCAACTTGGTTCCCTTTGGTTCACATGAAACTTTCTTGTTATACAAACCATGAAACATGAGAAATCTTAGTTCAAATCTGATTTTTAGGTCACATGTGATGTTTGTGTGATGGTTAGACATGAATTAGAAGTCACAAATGCCTTGGTACAAAGTTTTTTGCAAGTTTCTCATTTGGTGCACATCTTGAATTTTAGTGATTTTTGCCAACTTTGTCACACCATAACTTTTGATCCAAGATGAATTAGGTCATGTTCTTGTACTTTTTGAAAAGGGAAAAATGTAATCTACAACTTTCATGACCAAAGTTTTTCCATTTGAAGCATTTTTGGATCAAAAAGCAAGGCTTGAAAAATGGCATAAAATGACATATTCTTGAAAAGTCAACCATGCCCTAAAAAGTCAACTTTGCAAAAACTTGTAATTCTTGAATTTTGTGAACTTAAACCTTCTTCCATGATCAAATAAAGATCATATACACTCAAAAATGATGAAGATCACCCCTTGGTTGGGTCATTGGGGGTCTCAGATGCCCTGATTTTACACTGACTTGTCTGAAAAGTCAACTCTTGATCAGATGGCTTCCCCATGGAATTTCTTCATGAAAATTGATATGCATACTCCCTATACCATATAGAGACCAATGGAAACAAGAATGACCAAAAAATTTGGAGTTATGGCCTCTGAAACCAAAACCCTAATTTTAGGTCAACTGTGCAGTCAAACTTGGCTCTGCATCCACACCAATCCCAGTTCTTGTGATTCTTTGGCATTCTTGACTTTGAAAGGATGTAATATGATATAAAAACACACATGGACCCCTTTGAAGTGATTGGTGGCCTTTGGAGTGGCTCAGGAGGCTCTTGGATTGCTCAGATCACAAACCCTAGGTGCATATGACTTTGAATCTATGCAGTGATTCAAAAATGAGATATGAGATGATATGATTGTGTTTATGTATATGAAATGATCACAAGCCATGGTGTGAATGGGTGAGGGCAAATTTGGGGTGTTTACAGAGGGCAGTCTGTGCACTGTTAGCCCTCAGCATATATGGGGCTATACTGTTTGCAGATGAGCCCAAATTTGTCAGCAAGAATGTCATCCATCTATTTCTCCTGAAGAACCCAATACCCACACTACTGGGATACTTTTATTATTCCATCCATCAGAGGAATGAGAAACAAAGGGGGAAGTTGGTAAGATGTTGTGCTCCTTTGTTTTACACCTGGCTGCTCAAACACCTACCTAAGTCAGATGCCTTCCTGAATCCTCACCAACAGAAGAATTGGGCCAAGAGGCCCATTGCTTTGACTTCAGATAATATTAGATGGTGCACCCAGAGCACCAAGGGCAGAGACATTATCACCAGCTGTGGACAATACCCAAATGTACCTCTGATAGGAGTAAAGGGTTGCATCAATTACAATCCTTTACTCTTTAAGAGACAACTGGGCTATGCTTTGGTTCACCCTCCCAGAGTGCAAGATTTAGCTGAGACCCTGTATTGTGAAGTAAAACCTAATTCAGCTGCTGTCAGACAAGCATCCTGGGTTTGGGACAACATCCAGACAAAAGGGATGGCAATTCAGGGAAGGTGTAATAATGTTGCTTCAGCTCAATACTATGACTGGTCCCGTACTAGAGCGCAAATTACTGGAATGCCTTTTATCTTGGAGGATATACCTGGACCCTCTATAGTACAATCACCAGCAACTGTCATCCTAGAAGAATTTGAGAAGCTGAAGGAAAAGAATGAGAACTTATCTCAAGCTTTAAAGAAGACTCTTTGGGAAAGAAGTGATGGTCGTTTGGACATTGAGAGATTGGAGAAGCTTAGGGTGGAGCATCTTGCCAAAATTGAGAAGACAGAGGATTACATCAGGAAAGCAAGAGCTGGGGAACAAATATTGAAGAATGCCTGTAAAGAAGCCAAGATTCAGAAGGCTAGGACTGAGCTCTATCTGCAAGAGAGTCAGGCTAGGTGGGTCAGGATCACTGAAGCCCGTACACGAGAAGACCAGAAAAATCAAGCCAAGATTGAGCAGTTGGAGGCCAATGAGAAAAAGCAGCAGGAAGCTTTGTTGGCAGCACAGAAGGAGATTTCAGAGTTGAAGCTTAGGGCAGGACCGAAGAGATCAAAGGATCAGGATAGGCATAAGAAGCTGACCACTGCCATTGCTACCAGGAACCTCCTCATTAGGACCATTACAGAGCACCCGGCTGGTCCAGTGACTGAGGCACTCCTGAAGGAGGTCGAAGAGGATGAGTTTGGATTGGATGTCTGATTCTTTGTTTGTTGTTATTTCCATTTGATGTACTTTTCCCTTTATTGTATTTTGACCCTCCATGGGCATGTGTTGTAAAACAGACTATGTATTGTTCATCATTTGTAATATATTAGTTTGTTTTCATTGGGCTTCTTTTCTCAGCAACATCAAGCATCTTCCTCGAGGTCTGGAAAGGTCAAAACCAAGAACCAAACCGGATACCTTGGAAAACAAATAAGCATACTGCATTGCATACTAACCTTTGTTTTGTTTTGTAGGTTTTATTATTATTGTTTCTAACTTTGCTGTGATCTCAGGAAACATTGCTCGTCGCCGAGTGTTCCCTGTCAACCACGCGCACCGGTACCCGACTCGCAACAACCTTCCCGGTATTCAAATGGAACAAGTACAGCAGGATCTGACTGAGGTTTGAAATCAGATGGCTAATGAGAGAGTGGAGATGAGAAAGGTTAAGAGAGCTGGTGGAAAGACAAACTCCTGAAGAGCCTCATCTTGGAACAGGGGGAACTAGTAACAAAGAACGGGGCCAGCCTCGTATTGATCCGCTAGTATTTGGACCTCAGCTGGATCTAGAAGCTAACATCCCGAGAAATGTGCAAGGTAATACTGCTGGGGGGAGAATCTTGTAGGAGGATCCCCAAGAGGAGCAGTTTACTGTTATGGGAGCTGGAGATGAAGTTTATGACAGGAGATTGGACGAGATTTCTGAAAAGTTGAGATCTTTGGAGTCTCAGAATTCTTTGGGCTTCGATGTGATGGATATGGGACTGGTGGATGGGGTGAGAATTCCCCACAAATTTAAACCCTCATGCTTTGAGAAGTACAATGGTACCTCCTGTCCTCGCACCCACCTGCAGTCTTTCCTGGGAAGACTCAAAGCTTATACTATGGATGAAAAGCTGTGGATGTTCTACTTTGAAGATAGTCTGACTGGAGCTTAAAGAGAGTGGTATTCACATTTGTCTAGGGCCACTGTCAAATGTTGGAAGGATTTAGCTGAAGCTTTCATCAGGCAATATCAGTACAACCTGGACATGACTCCCAATAGGACCCTCCTAATGGGAATGTCTCAGTCTTCTAGAGAGAGCTTCAGGGAATATGCCCAAAGGTGGAGACAGCTTGCTACTGCTGTCCAACCACCCATGTCAGAGAGAGAAATGGCTGACATGTTCATGAATACATTGCAAGGGACCTATATTGATAGATTGGCTGCCTTCTCCTCTACCAGCTTTGGTGATGTGGTTATAGCCGGTGAGAGGATTGAAAGCCTCTTGAAGATGGGTAAGATCTCCGACAGTGGTGCAAGTTCATCCAGGAATCCCAGAAAGCCTTTTGTGGGACCCCGATGAGCCGGTGAGACCAATTCCATTCATGCAAGCAGGGGCATACCTCAGTATGTTCACTGGTCAGTAGCAGCTGTTACCATTCCAGCTCCGATTCCTCAACAATCAGCATATCCTCAACAACAACAACCACAATATCAACAACAAGTTCAGTATTCGCAACAGAGAACCTACAACAACAACAACAACAACCAACAACAGCGTCTTTTCCAACAAAGGCCATCACAGGCAAACAGGGTGATTGACCCAGTCCCAATGCCATATGCTGCACTCTTGCCACAACTCCTGAAGCTCAACCTAGTCGAGTTAAGGACATTGGCACCTCTAGATCCTCTTAATTTGCCAAAGAACTATGATGCCAATGCCAGGTGTGCATTCCACTCAAACGCACCGGGGCATAATACTGAGAAATGCAGGGCCTTACAGATGAAAGTCCAAGATCTGGTGGACTCGAAAGCTCTCAACTTTGCACCTCCTCCGAATGTCACAAGAAATCCAATGCCTAGTCACAACGGGCCTAGGATCAATGCTATTGAGGAAGGCAAACCCTCCACCCTAATCACCAGCGTTGCACAAATTCGAACACCTTTGGTTGAAATCAAAGCTCAGCTGTTAGAATGCCAAGTGTTCCCTGGGTGTGAGATCGGCTGTTGATATTGCAATATTGCAGTCAATGGGTGCGAAAGGCTGAGAGACGGCATATATGGTCTTATTAAGGATGGTATCCTTCAGATTACGACACCTACACCTACGAATCCAGCAACTCCATCACCAACAATCACAGATACTCCTACAACATCAGCAACCATTGTTCCAACGGACTCTACTACAACTCCAACAACCGCTCAATCAATCACTTCAACGGATACAAGTTCAATCACCATCCCTGCTACAACTTCAACACCCATCCAGTCAACGGTACCTTCTACAACGTCAGCAACAATTGATGAAAGCGTCTCAACGGTTACCATATACTATGACCCTACAAATGTTCCTGCCAACAATCCACAACAAAGTGCTACTCTTGCCAGAGCACCAGTCACCATATACTATGATGCACACACCATTGTGGTCCCTTCTACAACTGCTATTAGTCCAGTCACTATCACAGTGCCTGGGCCAGTTCCTTACGAAAGCAATAATGCCATCCCTTGGCATTACGGCTCAGATCTGTACTACGAGGGGCAGAAAATCACTTTGGAATCATCAACCTCTTCACCTCAGATAGACAATGTGGGGGGAGGCGGAGGCTTCACCAGAAGCGGACGTCTCTTTGCTTCACAAATTCCAAAACCCATTACTGAAGCAGAGTCTGCTGCTAAGGCAAGAGGGAAGAGTATGGTGCAAGAAGAACAAGTTGTCAAAGAATCTTTGAAGACTCCTTTTGATCAAGAGGTTGATGAGTTCATGAGAATTATAAAGAAAAGTGATTACAAGGTTTTTCTTGTAATCACTTTTCAAAATGATGCTCCGAGGCAGCTTCACCAAACACCTGGCAAAATATCCATACTATCATTGTTAATATGCTCCGAGGCTCATCGGAACGCACTATTGAAAGTCCTGCACGCAGCTTACGTGCCAGAGGAGATTACCGTCAATCAGTTGGAGGCTGTAGTCGGAAATGTCAACGCTAGTAATGGACTAGGATTTACCAACACTGGTCTGACAACGGAAGATCGCAACCACAAAAAGGCTTTGCACATTACCTTGGAGTGTAAGGGTGTAGTTCTTTCTCATGTACTGGTGGACACAGGGTCATCCCTCAATGTCCTGCCCAAGAAAGCCCTTGTGAAGCTGGAGTATGATGGACTGGCGCTACGCCCAAGTAACTTGGTAGTAAGAGCCTTTGACGGTTCTAAAAGATCAGTTCTGGGAGATATAGAGTTGCCTATAATGATTGGCCCACAGGTTTTCAAAACGACCTTCTTTGTGATGGATATACAGCCTTCCTACAGCTGTCTATTGGGTAGACCATGGATACACGCCACTGGCGCCGTGACGTTAACCCTTCACCAGAAGTTAAAATTTGAGTGGGAAGGCCAAGTCATTACTATTTGTGGGGAGGAGGATATTTTTGTTAGCCTGCTGGCTACTTTCAAATACATTGAGATGGATGGGGAGATCCATGAAACCATGAGCCAAGGGTTCGAGGCCCTTAATATTAATGAAACATCTGTTGTACTTGGGACCTCCATCACATCATATCAGCAAGCCAGGAAGGTTGTTGAGGAAGGTACCCCCCAAGGTTGGGGCAAGCTGCTGCCCGTGGAGAAGAAAGAAGACCGATTCGGGTTGGGTTACAGACCAACTCGACAAGATCAATCAGAGGCTGCAACGGAGCCCAAGTTTATTAGTGGGGGGATGCTCACCCCGGATGTTGTGAATAGCTTGGAAGATGAGTCAGAAGACGAACGCAACCTGGAAAGCTGGATACGTCCAAGGATCCCGGGGAGCCATGTCTCAAACTGGTCTTCCCAGGAAATTATAAGGGTTACTCCTGCAGAGTAATTATTATTTCCTGTATTTTAAGCATGCATCAAGTCCTACATCTTGCCCAAGATGTCAGGGCTCATTTTGTAATCGGGCCATCTTGTATTTTGTGCAAAGATCAATTAATGAATACCAGGACATCTTTTGCAAAATGAGTCTTTTCTTTTCCGCTCACTGTTTTTCATTTTTCATTTTTTGTACAAAAATAAAATGGCAATGTTTTTCAAAATAAATAAATTCATTTTCACTTTTTCTAAATAAGATAAAACTGATCACTAAAATGAACAAATCTAAACCCTTGCAGAAAGTGCCCTCCAGACTGCACCGACAACAACACTGCTATGACTTCGTATGACTTTGACAATCCAATCAATCAAGCGGATGAAGGGGTTGAAGAAGATTATGAGCTACCTGAAGAGCTAGCCAGGTTGTTAATACAAGAGAAGACCTGAAAGAAGTCAAGATCGGGGCCTGCCTGCAAGATTCAGTGAAAGAGCAACTAATTGACATGCTCCGGGAATATGTGGATATTTTTGCTTGGTCTTATCAGGATATTCCAGGGTTGGACACCGACATTGTCATGCACAAGCTACCTCTGAAAGAAGACTTCCCACCAGTAAAACAGAAGTTGCACCGTACTCGCCCAGATATGGACATGAAGATAAAAGAAGAGGTACAAAAACAGTGGGACGCCGGGTTCCTTGCTATGACTAGATATCCGCCGTGGGTTGCTAATATTGTACCTGTGCCTAAGAAGGATGGCAAGGTGAGAATGTGTGTGGATTACCGGGATCTGAACAGAGCCAGCCCGAAAGATGACTTCCCTTTACCTCACATTGATGTATTGGTCGACAATACGGATCAGTTCTCGGTGTTCTCCTTCATGGATGGATTTTCAGGATACAATCAGATCAAAATGTCACCTGAAGACATGGAGAAGACAACATTCATCACACCCTGGGGCACATTCTGTTATAAGGTGATGCCATTAGGACTGAAGAATGCTGGTGCCACTTATCAACGGGCTATGGTAACCTTATTCCATGACATGATCCACAAGGAAATTGAATGTTATGTGGATGACATGATTGCCAAGTCCCTCACAGAAGAAGACCACCTGGTGAATCTGTTGAAGCTATTCAAGCGCCTGAGGAAGTACCAACAGAAGTTAAACCCCAACAAATGCACGTTCGGGGTGCGATCCGGTAAGCTGCTGGGATTTATTGTAAGTGAGAAAGGGATTGAAGTTGACCCTGATAAAGTAAAAGCCATTCAAGAAATGCCTGCGCCAAAGACTGAGAAAGAAGTTCGAGGGTTCCTAGGTAGATTGAACTACATTTCGAGGTTCATATCCCATCTTACTGCAACCTGTGAACCCTTGTTCAAGTTGTTAAGAAAAGAACAGACGGTTAGGTGGAACGAAGACTGCCAGAAGGCTTTTGACAAAATCAAGGAATACTTACAAGAGCCACCGATCCTTATGCCTCCAGTTGAAGGAAGACCTCTAATCATGTACTTGACAGTATTAGAAGAGTCAATGGGGTGTGTGTTGGGCCAGCATGACGAGTCTGGTCGAAAAGAGTAGGCAATATACTACCGAAGCAAAAAGTTTACTGACTGTGAACAACGTTATTCACTGCTCGAGAAAACTTGCTGTGCTTTAGCGTGGGCTGCTCGCCGACTGAGACAATATATGTTGACCCACACTACTTTATTGATCTCAAAGATGGACCCAGTCAAGTACATATTTGAGAAGTCAACACTTACCGGACGGGTTGCAAGATGGCAAATGATTCTCACGGAATATGACATTCAATACACATCTCAGAAGGCCATCAAAGGCAGTGTATTGTTTGATTATCTTACTGAGCAACCCATTGATGATTACCAGCCTATGAGATTTGACTTCCCCGACGAAGACATTATGTACTTAAAAGAAAAAGATCATGAAGAGCCTATTCACACTGAAGGGCCTGATCCGGAAGAAGAATGGACTATGATGTTTGATGGGGCTGTTAATATGAATGGTCGTGGTGTTGGTGCAGTACTCATTACACCTAAAGGAGTTCATATGCCTTTCTCGGCGAAGCTCACTTTTAACTGCACTAACAACGAAGCTGAATACGAAGCTTGTATTATGGGCCTTGAGGAATCCATTGACCTCAGGATCAAGACTTTAACTGTATTCGGAGATTCAGCTTTGGTAATCAATCAGACCAATGGCAAATGGTACACGCACCAGGATCATCCGATAACTTATTGGTATTATACAAGGAGGTTGTTGACTTTCTTCACAACAGTCAAGCTTGAGTATATCCCTCGAGATGAAAATTAGTTTGCAGATGCCCTGGCTACCATTTCATCCATGATCAAAGTTCAAGCTGCCAACTTCGTGCCTCGAATATCAGTGTCCAGACTTGACAGACCAGCGTATGTATTTTCAGCAGATGTTGTCAAAGATGATAAGCCTTGGTTCCATGATATCAAATGCTTCTTGGAGGACCAAACATACCCACCTGGGGCATCTTCCAATAATAAGAAGACATTAAGAAGGCTGGCTGGTAGTTTCTTCCTGAATACCGATGGTTCCTTGTACAAGCGGAACTTTGATAGGGTACTCCTCAGATGTGTCGATAAAGCAGAAGTAGACTTGTTAATGCACGAGGTGCACGAAGGATCCTTTGGTACCCATGCTGGAGGGCATGCTATGGCTAAAAAGCTGTTGAGATCAGGCTATTACTGGATCACAATGGATGCAGACTGTTGTGCTTACGCCAGAAAGTGTCATAAATGCCAGATCTATGCGGATAAAGTGCATGTGCCTCCCAATCCTTTGAATGTGATGTCTTCACCCTGGCCCTTTGCCATGTGGGGCATTGATATGATTGGCAAGATTGAACCGACTGCTTCAAATGGCCACAGATTCATCCTGGTAGCCATTGATTATTTCACCAAGTGGGTTGAAGCAGCTTCTTATGCAAATGTCACCAGGCAAGTGGTAGCCCGATTTCTAAAGAGAGACATCATCTGTCGGTATGGAGTGCCCGAGCGAATCATTACTGATAATGGTTCCAATTTGAACAATAAAATGATGGCAGAACTGTGCCGGGGCTTCAAGATCCAACACCACAATTCTTCTCCTTACATGCCAAAGATGAATGGCGTTGTAGAGGCAGCTAACAAGAATATCAAGAAGATTGTGCATAAGATGGTGGTTACCTACAAAGACTGGCATGAAATGCTACCATTTGCCTTGCATGGGTACCGAACGTCAATCAAAACATCCACTGGGGCAACACCGTATCAGCTTGTTTATGGTATGGAGGCAGTCCTACCTGTTGAGGTTGAATTACCCTCCTTGCGAGTACTAATGGATGTTAAGCTGAATTAAGCAAAATGGGTCCGATCCCGATACGAACAGTTGAGTCTGATCGAAGAAAAGAGATTAGCTGCAATATGTCATGGGCAGCTGTATCAGAAAAGAATGAAGAAAGCCTTCGATCAGAAAGTCAGGCTTCGAGAATACCAAGTAGGGGATCTTGTGCTGAAGAGACTCCTCCCTCCTCATACAGACCACGGGGGCAAGTGGACTCCGAATTAAGATGGTTCGTTCATAGTAAAGAAAGTTTTCTCTGGTGAGGCACTGATGCTCAGTACTATGGATGGTGAAGACTTCCTGTCCCCTGTGAATTCAGATGCAGTTAAAAAATACTTCTTATAAAAATGACTTGTTGCACATAAAAACAGAATGTAAGTCCAGGCAAAAATAGGGCATCCCGGCGAGTCAGAAACAAAATAAAAGACTCAGGCAAAAATAAGGGAAATAAGTAAAAGAAGTACACCCGCTGAGTTGAAGAGCCATTTTGGACAACTCAGGCAAAAATGGGTATCCCGGTGGATTGAAAACCCGAAAGGGCGATCCATGCAAAATAAGGGAACAAGCGAACAACTGCATTCTGAATTCGTCTGTATTACCCACAACACGGCAAGCTTCGAAAGGTTAAAGAATCAGTCAGAATCAGCCTTCTTCAAAAGCAGGATGAAGAGAACGTCAATGTCATATGAGTCATAGCAAAAGGGAAGCTCCTTGAAGCGTCATCAACATTGCCAGCATCTTGTTGTTTCTCAATTTGTAACAATCTCCTCATTTCAGGGGATCTGTTTCTTTGACTGTATTTGCCCATTCAGAGGCACGTAAATCAATAAAATCAGATTTTCAGTCACGTTTCGTCTCGTACATTCTACTTTCATTTGCAAAAATGTCCGATGTCCTTAATATAATGATTGCATAAATACAGATGCGTCTTTTCTAAAATTACATGCTTACAGGAAATATATTTGCTCCCGGGAGTGTCTAAACTCCTATGACGAAACCCAGTAGGGGATACCTCGGGATACTTGTACGTTTCTTTGTCATACAGGATTGCAGGTAGTCAAAGCTTCTCCCCAGCAAGCTTCCGAATCATTATTTCCTCAGCACATCTTCCAAACAGCACCAGAGCTGCTTTCTCCCCAGCTGAGTTGCCAGTCATCATTCCTCCTCAGCCAAGTGTTAGACAGGGAATCATCTCCCCGCAGAACTTCCAGCCTCTATTTAGAAGAGCAATGTCTGGAGATCTCACAACAAAGTGACGGAAGCTCCCGCGGATCCCAGCTGGGCTCCTCATTACCAAGATAGATCTATCAGTGATCTATTTCCTCGAGCAGAGTCATGTATCAGATCTACCGATGATCTCATCCCCAGCTGGGATATCCACTTCAAGCCGATCAACCGGAGATCTCCACAACAGCGGGATCCGAATCCCGGATTGGTATCTTTGCATAAATCATAGCATTCGCATCATATTTTCCCCTAGAGCGTAGCATTCCATATAATACGGAGCATTACGGCAAAAAATAAAACATATTGCATAAATCATAAGCCATCTTCTGAATCAGACATCTGTATATACCACATACCTCTCAAACTCCCCGGCAGAAAGCCAAAGCATCCTCTTTGCACTAACAGATATAGATACATGCTCCTTTTTGCACTCGTCCGTGTCATCATTCCCCGGTAAAGTAGCCCGAACGTTCTCTACAAACAGATATATATACACTTCCCTGACACCCGTCCGTGTCACCTTCCCAAGCATAGTTGCCTAAACACTTTGTAAACCAAACACTCGTTTATACTACACTTCTTTCGAAACCCATCTGTGTCGTGCTCATCACTTTTAACAGATACTCGCCTGTATCTTGTATACCTACCTTTCTTCCCCTCAGAGTCGACACTCGTCCGTGTTCTTTGTTAACTAGTTGATACTCGTCCGTATCATCATCTCTGAACATGCGTCAAGCGTTTGTTTCTACTGATACTCGTCCGTATCATAGTCTTAAGGATGCACGTCCGCATCTTTAATCTATACACCGTGTCAAACACCTATGTCTTCCTGAATTTAGACATTCGTCTATGTCTACCATTCCCCAGAGGAGTCCCCAGTGAATCTCAATAAATTATTTCCTCTTTATCTGACATTCGTCCCGTGTCACGATACTTTTGGCAGCCGTACCCTGCCAGGTGATCGTCCTTCACCTTTTTGATGATCGTCCTTCATCATCCCTAGCGGAGTCTCTATTCATTAGACCCCCTTCCTATCCGACATTCGTCCTATGTCGTGATATTTTAGCAGCCGTCCCCTGCTAGGTGATCGTCCTTCACCTTTCTGATGATCGTCCTTCATCATTTTATCTGATGGCCGTCCCCATCGTTGATCTTGTTATCTGACATTCGTCTTGTGTCATGATAAAACCCGAGAGCAGCCGTCCCCTGCTAGGTGATCTTCCTTCACCTCTTGATGATCGTCCTTCATCATGCTTATCCGATGGCCGTCCCCATCGTCGACCTTTCCTATCCGGCATTCGTCCTATGTCGTGATACTTTCGGCAACCATACCTTGCCAGGCGATCGTTCTTCACCTTAGATGATCGTCCCTCATCTTACCCCCAACGGAGCAGCCGTCCCCTGCTAGGTGATCGTCCTTCACCTTTGATGACCGTCCCTCATCATTTATCTCTTCAACCTGATGGTCGTCCCTATCATTGCCTTTACCTTCAATCCCTAGAGAGTCTTATTTCATTGCCCGATGGCCGTCCCCATCATGATCCCTCTATTTCGCCAGCATGTCGGTCGTTCCCGTCATCGCTTTATCCCCGACATTCTTCCTCTGATCGACGGTCGTCCTCCGTCGCCCGCACTTTATAATCATACTTTACTTCCTTTTACAATCTATATCCCTTTTCTTCTTCATTCAGTGAGTGCAAATCTTGGAATGTCTTTGGTATTCAACCACAAGTTATCTTGTTTGCCTGTTAAGCCGTTGCTTACATCCTGCACAGCTAACTCATGTTTGAATAGGGGCAGCTGTAAACACCCCAAATTTTACCTCACTCATTCACACCATGGCTTGTGATTCTTTTCATTTGCATAAGTTCAATCATATCATCTCACATTGCATTTTTGCTTCACTACATTGGTTCTAAGTCATCTGCATCTAGGGTTTGTGATCTGAGCAGTCCCTGGGCTATCTAAGCAACTCCAAAGGGTTTCAATCATCTCAAGATGTTCCATGTATGTTCAAGCATCATATTATATCCTCACAAGGTCAAGAGAGTCAAAGAATCACAAGAACTGAGAAAGGCACGGAAGCAGAGCCAAGTTTAACTGCACAGAGGACCTAAAATTAGGGTTTTGGTTTCAGAGGCCATAACTCCAAATTTTTTGGTCATTCTTGTTTCTATTGGTCTCTATATGATATAAGGATCATACATATCAATTTTCATGAAGAAATTCAATGGGGAAGGCATCTGATCAATAGGTGACTTCTTGAGCAAGTCAGTACAAAATCAGGGCATCTGAGGCCCCCAATGACACAACCAAAGGGTTTTCTCCATCATTTTGGATGTGTATGATCTTTATTTGATCTTAGAAGATGTTATAAGTTCACAAAATTGAAGAATTTCAAGCCATTTGCAAAGTTGCCTTTTTGGGAAAGTGACTTGTAATGCAAAATTGCCATTTTGGGAAAGTTTTTCAACCTCCTCTTTTTGATTCAAAAATGCTTCATATGAAAAATCTTTGGTCATGAAAGTTGTATATTGGATCCTCCCATTTTCAAAAAGTACAAGAACTCATTCTAATTCATTTTAGATCAAAAGTTATGGCTTGTCAAAGTTGGGCAAAATCACTAAATTTTCACTTTTGCACCAAAGAGGGAACCTTGCAAATTCACATGCCAAGCATTTCTATGACTTCAAAATGACTTCTAAGCATTACATAAACATAACACATGACCTAAAACTCATAATGGCCCAAAGAATCACTCCTTTTCATGCCTTGATCATTAAGAAATCCAAAAGGGGCCAAAACTCCATGAATTTGCAAAATGACCCTAAGCTTCTCATCCACTTGTGCCAGCTGCCAAATGTGACTTCCATGGACCTCATTGAAGCAAGCTGATTCGAACCATACCCTTGTACCATGACTGAACCAGCCCATACCTTCACTTACACAAATGTTGACTTTATGCAACTTGAGCCATACCAATCAAACTGAGCCACACCAACTACTCTGACCAATTACAGCTTCACATACATGCCTCAAGGATCACATTTCACACAATCTTGGAGCCTGAAACCAGAGCATCACCATAGTTCACAAAAACCTCCCTCTTTGCATTTTCATTCGAATCTCATCACACAAGCCTCAAACCTCAAAACAAACTTCACAGAACCACTCACCATGATCCACTGATCATTTCCCAACCATCACCTTGCCCTAAAAAGCCCAGAATCAAAAACATGATTTCCACATTACACAAACTGAACCTCTGCCATTTTCATTTTGAGGCCATATAAAATCCAGCTAAGCATCACAAACATTTAGGGAGGATCATTGAAGCTTGTTTGAAGCAAAGAACTGGCCAGAAAGCACCATTTTCGAAAGCTTCAGTTCAGGTATCATCAAGAACAATTTTTCCAGAAATGTGTTTTTAAGTTACTAATTGGTTCCCCATGATTCACTGATGATTCTGATGTGTTTAATTTTGAAAATGGCCAAGTATTAAGCATGTATTGAACCTCTGAAATTTTCTGCGTTTTTTCCGTTTTGCTTTGATCTTTGTTCTTGAGTGAAAATAAATGAGTTTTAGGGCTGGATTCATGTTTAGGGTTGTTAGATGTTTGATTCTGGAGAATTAGAGAGCTTAAGATTGCGTTTTGAGTGAGATTGAAGGATTAGCTGGCCAGAGAAGATGACCGGAACACTGTTCCGGTCATCTGAAAGTAATTAGGGTTCAGGATTAGGGTTTAATCATAATTAGTGAGATTTGAATTTCAGCCGTCCATTAGCGCGCGTAGTCAACTCCTGCCCCCCTAGGTTTGAATCTGGGCCTTTAGATCAGCTGACTTTCTCATTTTCTCTTTAATTTCATTTTTATTTCATTTGTTTTGTATTTAATTTCTACGAATTTTTAAAAAATAGTAAAATGCATCAAAAAATTCTGAAAATTTTTATCAAATCTTTTATTAATTTTCAGAACCCAAAAATATTTTTATTTTTATATTTTGCATCAAAAATTATTTTTAAATCATTTAAATGTTTATTTTTAATTAGTTAATGGAAATTAATTAATTAAAAATGCATTTAGGTATTTAAAAATCACCAAAAAATTCACATTGCATTTCAAAACATTTAGAAACATTATCAAACTCTTCAAATAAATTTCTTTTTGGTTCTTGACCTATTTTGGCATTTTTCTTTGGAATTAAAGTTCTTAAAAGGCAATATTTTTGTTCTAACTTAGAAAAATTCATTCTGCCTAACCATGAAGAGTTTGATGATGGTTCTTCTTGCATTGCATCCTTCATATCATGTAGTTTCTAGGGTAAAATTGGTTTGAATTTATCTTTCATTTTCAATTTAATGTGCATTTTTCCTTTTAGAGTGCCTTGAAACCCTAGTTGATTTGAGAAAATCATAACTTCCATTAGGTTAAGACTTAGGTCCCCTCCTTTGGGCAGTGAACTTGTGTAGGGCTAGGGTACCTTTGATCCCATTTTCAATTTTTTATCTTGTCATTTGCTTCTGATTTTGAATTTTGCATTGCATATTGTATGTAAAACCCTAATTTTTGCCTCCATTTGCATTCATCTCTCATTTGCTTGCATACATGAACTTGCCATTGTATTTTGTGCATCCTCATGACATATAAGACATCTTAGGACATTTTAGAATCATGTTTGATCATTGCATCATTCATTTTCCATGTTATATATTCATTCCATTTCATAAACTTTCATGAACTTTCATGGTTCAAAGCATGCTTCATTTGCATCCTCATCCTTGTATGCTCATCCACAACTCTTGACATGTGTTTGCATCATCTCTTAGCATCATTAACATCATGTTTATGCTTCTGACTTTGGTTTGCGTCATTGCATTCCATCTCATTTCCATTGCATTTCATTTCTTGTTAATAACTTTTCAGGTGGTAAGCCATTGAGAAGTGAATTTGCCTTCACTTCTCATAATCTTTTCTCATCTCTCTTATGCATCCTTGATGCATTTTGTCTTTGTCTTAGAGTGAGCTTGCTCATTCATGCTCCCTCCCCTCCTTCTTTCTTCAAGCAACTTATCTTCTTAAGTGAAGTAAGTTGTCTTGCTTCTTCTGCTTCTATCTCCTTTCATCTGCTTCTTTCCTGGTGGCTTTCCTCTTGAAGATCTTTTGCAAGCCTCATAAACCCTAGGAATACCCAAGCATGATCATAATTAAGGTTTGACTAGTCCCCCATTTAGTTTTACCTTTGTGTCATCTTTTGAGTCTTCTCTCCTCATCTCTTAATCAAGGACTAAACCTTAAAGGTTCTGAGACTTTGTGATTAGGGTTATGCCTGTATCCTTCTATTAGGATGGGGTGTATAACTTTAATCCTAAGTGTTAAACCCTTAATGTGTTTAAATCCTTTAATCAATCCATCTAATAATCACTAAGACATCAAGCTTGTAACTTGGGACTTGCATTAGGGTTCTAATTCTTCCTTAAGTGGTTAAGAAGGACTAACCCTAGTGTTAATGGACAAGTCCCCCTCAAGTTGTCTTACAAACCATAAAATTCACTTCTTAATCTTACCATTAACTAAAATCCACTCTATTAAAGGTTTGTTTTGTCATGAGGTTAATCCCTAATCATGGATTAAGTTGAGGAGCCTTCCTCAGCTTAAATGTTCTCATCTATTATCCTTCTATTAGGATGGTGTAATGGGTCCATTAAATCCTTGAGTATGGCTTAAACTCATTACTTAACACTAAACAAAAACTCCAAAAAAAACATCTAAATAAATGCAAGTAGGTTAATGATCTTAATCCTACATCATGGTGATTAAGTGTGAGGTGTTTACTTCATACTTAAGGTATTCTCATTACCCCTAATCAGAGGGAAGATGTGATGAGTTTACTAACCCTTGGTTTAGGCTTAAGCTCATTAACTTATGACAAACCACAAAAGGCAATAAAAGATTGAAAACACAAAAACAAACAATAATCGCCTCCTTCAGGATTCTTTTCTCTTCACATTCACTCACAAACGAGAACTTGCTTCTTCCGTCTAATGCAAGACAGTTAGCACCTGGGCCAGATAGGTCATACACTTGAGCATAGACAAGTAAACAGTTCATCAGTCAAGTTATCTTTCAGTCTCTTTGAGTCGAACTACGGTGTTCTGACTTCCTCATTACACGAGAGGATACGTAGGCATAACTTAACTGTTATCGAACAAAAGTCTCTGTGTCTTCCCCCCTCTTTCAACATTCCTTTTTAAGCCTCATTCCTGAGCACCTCACTTCACTTTCTTACACTGACACTTGTATATTCTCTTCCAGCTTCAGCACACAGATAGCACAAACACTACCCCTTTAAACACAAACTTTCAAGCGTGGATCCCGTCGAGTACGACGGACAATCTGGGTGCTAATACCTTCCCAGGTTGTAACCAACCCCCTTTCTCAGTTTCTCTGGTTCGCAACCGTCTTATCCATCTCTTCTTAGGTTTATGCAGCATTACCTTTCCTTCGGGATAAAAATGCCTAGCTGGCGACTCTTTCCTTTCTGAGTTCACCCTTGTGTGTTCTCCCCTTTGCCGACTGTTCGCGTTTGTACCCCATTTGACTTAGCCTCTTTTGGTGGGAGCGACAATTAGGGGTAATGAGAATACCTTAAGTATGAAGTAAGTACCCCACACTTAATCACCATGATGTAGGATTAAGATCATTAACCCACTTGCATTTATTTAGATGTTTTTGGAGTTTTTGTTTAGTGTTAAGTTAAATAGAAACTACGCCGTTCTCGCCCAGATATGGCAATGAAGATTAAGGAAGAGGTACAAAAGCAATGGGACACCGGGTTCCTTGCTGTGACTAGCTATCCACCGTGGGTTGCTAATATTGTACTTGTGCCTAAAAAGGATGGCAAGGTGAGGATGTGTGTGGATTACCGGGATCTGAACAGAGCCAGCCCGAAAGATGACTTCCCTTTACCTCACATTGATGTATTGGTTGATAATACGGCTCAGTTCTCGGTGTTCTCCTTCATGGATGGATTTTCAGGATACAATCAGATCAAAATGTCGCCTGAAGACATGGAGAAGACAACTTTCATCACACCCTGGGGCACGTTTTGTTATAAGGTGATGCCGTTTGGACTGAAGAATGCTGGTGCAACTTATCAACGGGCTATGGTAACATTATTCCATGATATGATCCATAAAGAAATTGAATGTTATGTGGATGACATGATTGCCAAGTCCCTCACAGAAGAAGAGCACTTGGTAAATCTGTTGAAGTTATTCAAGCGTCTGAGGAAGTACCAATTGAAGTTGAACCCCAACAAGTGTACATTCGGGGTACGGTCTGGTAAGCTGCTGGGATTTATTGTAAGTGAGAAAGGGATTGAAGTTGACCCTGATAAAGTTAAAGCCATTCAAGAAATGCCTGCAACAAAGTCAGAAAAGGAAGTTCGAGGGTTTCTAGGTAGATTGAACTACATTTCAAGGTTCATATCTCACCTTACTGCAACCTGTGAGCCTTTGTTCAAGCTGTTAAGAAAAGAACAAACGGTCAGGTGGAATGAAGACTGCCAGAAGGCTTTTGACAAAATCAAGGAGTACTTACAAGAGCCTCCAATCCTCATGCCTCCAGTTGAAGGAAGACCTCTAATCATGTACTTGACAGTATTAGAAGAGTCAATGGGGTGTGTGTTGGGCCAGCATGACGAGTCTGGTCGAAAAGAGTATGCAATTTACTACCTAAGCAAAAAGTTTACCGACTGTGAACAGCGTTATTCACTGCTCGAGAAAACTTGTTGTGCTTTAGCGTGGGCTGCTCGCCGACTGAGACAATATATGTTGACCCACACTACTTTATTGATATCTAAGATGGATCCAGTTAAGTACATTTTTGAGAAGCCAGCACTTACCGGACGGGTTGCAAGATGGCAAATGATCCTCACAGAATATGATATTCAGTACACATCTCAAAAAGCCATCAAGGGCAGTGTGTTGTCTGATTATCTCGCTGAGCAACCCATTGATGATTACCAGCCTATGAGATTTGACTTCCCTGATGAAGACATCATGTTCATAAAAGCAAAAGATCATGAGGAGCCTATTCACACTGAAGGGCCTGACCCGAAAGAAGAATGGACGATGATGTTTGACGGGGCTGTTAATATGAATGGTCGTGGTGTTGGTGCAGTACTCATTACACCTAAAGGAGTTCACATGCCTTTCTCGGCAAAACTCACCTTTAACTGCACTAACAACGAAGCTGAATACGAAGCTTGCATTATGGGTATTGAGGAAGCCATTGACCTCAGGATCAAAACTTTGACCGTGTTCGGAGATTCAGCTTTGGTAATCAATCAAACCAACGGCAAATGGTACACACACCAAGATCATCTGATACCTTACAGGGACTATACAAGGAGGTTATTGACTTTCTTTACAACAGTCAAACTTGAGTATATCCCTCGAGATGAAAATCAGTTTGCGGATGCTCTGGCCACCATTTTATCCATGATCAAAGTTCAAGCTGCCAACTTTGTACCTCGGATTTTAGTGTCCAGACTTGACAGACCAGCACATGTATTTGCAGCAGATGTTACCAAAGATGATAAGCCTTGGTTCCATGATATCAAATGCTACTTGGAGGATCAAACATACCCACCCGGGGCATCTTCCAATGACAAGAAGACATTAAGAAGGCTTGCTGGTAGTTTCTTCTTGAATACTGATGGTTCCTTGTACAAGAGAAACTTTGATATGGTACTCCTCAGATGCGTTGATAGGGCAGAAGCAGACTTATTGATGCACAAGGTGCACGGAGGATCCTTTGGTACCCATGCTGGAGGGCATGCAATGGCCAAAAAGTTGTTAAGATCAGGCTACTACTGGATCACAATGGATGCAGACTGTTGTGCTTACGCCAGAAAATGTCATAAATGCCAGATTTATGCGGATAAAGTGCATGTGCCTCTGAATCCTTTGAATGTGATGTCTTCACCCTGGCCATTTGCCATGTGGGGCATTGATATGATTGGCAATATTGAACCAACTGCTTCAAACGGCCACATATTCATCTTGGTTGCTATTGACTATTTCACCATGTGGGTCGAAGCAGTTTCCTATGCAAATCTTACAAGGCAAGTGGTAGCCCGATTTCTGAAGAGAGACATCATCTGTCGGTATGGAGTGCCCGAGCGAATCATTACTGATAATGGTTCCAACTTGAACAACAAAATGATGGCAGAACCGTGCCGGGACTTCAAAATCCAACACCACAATTCTTCTCCTTACAGGCCAAAAATGAATGGCGCCGTTGAGGCGGCTAATAAGAATATCAAGAAGATTGTACAAAAGATGGTAGTCACCTATAAAGACTGGCATGAAATGCTATCGTTTGCCTTGCATGGGTACCGAACGTCAATCAGGACATCCACTGGGGCAACACCGTACAGCTTGTTTATGGTATGGAGGCAGTCCTACCTGTTGAAGTTTAATTACCCTCCTTACGGGTGTTAATGGATGTTAAGCTGAGTGAAGCAGAATGGGTCCGATCCCAATACGAACAACTGAGTCTGATTGAAGAGAAGAGATTGGCTGCAATCTGTCATGGGCAGCTGTATCAGAAAAGAATGAAGAAAGCCTTCGATCAGAAAGTCAGGCTCCGAGAGTACCAAGTGGGAGATCTTGTGCTGAAAAGACTCCTTCCTCCTCATACAGACCACAGGGGCAAATGGACTCCGAATTATGAAGGACCATTCGTAGTCAAGAAAGTTTTCTCTGGTGGAGCACTCATGCTCAGTACTATGGATGGCGAAGACTTCCCGTCCCCTGTGAATTCAGATGCAGTTAAAAAATACTTCGCATAAAAATGACCCGCTGGACATAAAAACAGAATGTAAGTCCAGGCAAAATATGGCATCCCGGTGAGTCAAAAACAGAATAAAGGACTCGGGCAAAAATAAGGTAAATAAAAAAAATGTACATCCGCTGAGTTGAAAAGCCGCATTGGACAACTCAGGAAAAAAGGGGTATCCCGATGGATTGAAAACCCGAAAGTGCGATCCATGCAAAATGAGGGAATAAGCGAACAACCGCATTCTGAATTCATCTGTATCACTTACAACTTGGTAAGCTTTGAAAGGATCAAGCTTCTTTCAGAATCAGCCTCCTTCAGAAAGCAAGATGAGAAGAGCGTCAAATGTCATACGAGTCATAGCAAAGGGAAGCTCCTCGAAGCGTCATCAACATTGCCAATACCTTTTATTTCTCAATTTGTAACGATCTCCTCATTTTAGGGAATTTGTTTCTTTGACTGTATTTGCCAATTCAGGGCACATGAATTAATAAAATCAGACTTTCAGTCATGTTTCGTTTCGTACATTTTATTTTCATTTGCAAGAATGTCCGATGTCTTTAAGATACTGATTGCATAAATACAGATGCTTTCCTTCTAAAAAATACGTGCGTGCAGGAAATATACTTACTCCCAGGAGTGTTCAAACTCCTATGATGGAATCTGGTAAGAGATACCTCGGGATTACTTGTGCATTTCTCTGTCTTTTCAGGATTGCAGGTGTTCAAAGCACAGCATGGGGCATGAAAGCTTCAACCCATCAAGTTGGCAAATCACTACCTACTCAGTCTTGGCACCGGAGGTGCTTTCTCCCCAGCTGCGTTGCCATTTGTTATTTCTTCCTCAGCCAAGTATGAAAAGCCAGGGAACCATCTCCCCACAGAATTTCAGCCTCTATCCAGAAGAGCAATGTCTGAAGATCTCACAACAGAGTGAAGAAAGCTTTTGCAAACTCCCAGCTGGGTCCCTCATTACCAAAGATAGGTCTATCAGTGACCCATATCCCCAAGCAGAGTTCCATATGTCAGATCTACCAATGATCTCATCCCCAGCTGGGACGTCCATTCCAAACAGATCAGCCAGAGATCTCCGCAGCAACGGGATCCGAATCCCGAATCTTTACCTTTGCATAATCATAGCATTCGCATCGTATTCTCCCCTCAGAGCGTAGAATTCCGTTTAATACGGAGCATTACGTCAAAAATCAAACATATTGCATAATCATAAGCCATGTTCTGAATCAAACACTTGTGAATACTGACAATCCGTCAGCGACATACAGAGAAACTCTCCCAAATTCCCCAGCAGAAAGCCAAGGCATTTGCCTTACACTTGTAAATACAAATGCACACTCCTTTTGACACTCGTCCGTGTCATCGTTCCCCAGTAAAGTCGCCCGAGCTTTCTTTACAAACAGACACTTATATATTACAGATACTTCTTGACACCCGTCCGTGTCATATCCCCAGTAGAAAGCCAAAGCGTCCTCTTTGCACTCACAGATACATATATCCATACAGATTCCCTGACACCCGTCCGTGTCAACCTCCCCAACATAACTACCTGAATACTTTGTAAAGAATTTACTTGTTTATAATATACCTTTTGACACTTGTTCGTGTCATTTTCCCCAGCAAGTTAGACACTTGTCGGTGTTTCGCTCTTACTTATTTCACTCATACAGATACCCGTCCGTATCTTGTATACATTACTCAAATCCCTTCAGATTCGACACTCGTCCGTGTTCTTTGTTAACCAGTTGATACTCGTCCGTATCATCATCTCAAAACATGCGTCAGGCATTTGTTTCTACCTGATACTCGTCCGTATCATGGTCTTAAGGATGCTCGTCCGCATCTTTAATCCATACACGTGTCAAACACTTATGTCTTCTTGAATTTAGACACTCGTCTGTGTCTACCATTCCCCGGAAGAGTCCCCACAGAATCAACACTCGTCCGTGTTCCTTGTTAACCAGTTGATACTCGTCCGTATCATTATCTCTGAACATGTGTCCAGCGTTTGTTTCTACCTGATACTCGTCCGTATCATAGTCCTAGGGATGCTCGTCCGCATCTTTAATCCATACACCGTACCCAAACACTGATACCTCTCATTTCTTGGATATAGACACTCGTCCGTGTTTACTTATCACAGCAAATCCCAGTGACCTATTTCCTCTCTATCTGACATTCGTCCTATGTCATGATGCCTTTTCGGCAGCCGTACCCTGCCACGTGATCGTCCTTCACCTTCGGATGACCGTCCCTCATCCTTTCCCCAGTGGAGTCTCTATTCATTAGAACCCCTTTTCTATCCGACATTCGTCCTATGTCGTGATATTTTTAGCAGCCGTCCCCTGCTAAGTGATCGTCATTCACCTCCTGATGACCGTCCTTCATCATTTTATCCGATGGCCGTCCCCATCATTAATCTTGTTATCTGACATTCGTCCTATGTCATGATACCTTCAGAGAAGCCGTACCCTGCTAGGTGATCGTCCTTCACCTCTTGATGATCGTCCTTCATCATGCTTATCCGATGGCCGTACCCATCGTCGACCTTTTTATCCGGCATTCGTCCTATGTCGCGATGCTTTTGGCAACCGTACCTTGCCCGGTGATCGTCCTTCACCGTAGATGACCGTCCCTCATCTTATCCCCATCAGAGCAGCCGTCCCCTGATAGGTGATCGTCCTTCACCTTTGATGACCGTACTTCATCATTTATTTCATTTACCTATAATCCCCAGAGAATCTTTATTTTGATGGCCGTCCCCATCATAATCTCTTATATCCCCAGCATGTCGGTCGTCCCCGTCATTGCTCTTTCCCCAGCAGTCGTCCTCTGCTCGACGGTCGTCCTCCGTCGCCCGCACTTTTAATATACTTTATTTTTCTTTTACAATCTATATACCTTTTCTTCTTCATTCTGTGAGTGCAAACTTTGGACTGTCTTTGGTATTCAACCACAAGTTATCTTGTTTGCCTGTTAAGTCGTTGCTTACATCCTGCACAGCTAACTCATGATTGAATAGGGGAAGCTGTAAACACCCCAAATTTTCCCTCACCCATTCACACCATGGCTTGTGATCTCTTCATATTCATAAATTCAATCATAGCATCTCATATTGCATATTTGCTTCACTGCATTGGTTCAAAGTTCATCTGCATCTAGGGTTTGTGATCTGATCCATCCCTGAGCCATATGAGCCACTCCAAAGGTCATCAATCACTTCAAAGGGGTCCATGTGTGTTCAAGCATCATATTGTATCCTCACCAAGTCAAGAAAATCAAAGAATCACAAGAACTGGGAATGGCATGGAAGCAGAGCCAGGCTTGACTGCACAAATGACCTAGAATTAGGGTTTTGGTTTCAAAGGCCATAACTCCAAATTTTTTGGTCATTCTTGTTTCTATTGGTCTCTATATGGTATAGGGATCATGCATATCAATTTTCATGAAGAAATTCCATGGGGGAGGCATCTGATCAAGAGTTGACTTTTTGAGCAAGCCAGTGCAAAATCAGGGCATCTGAGGCCCCCAATGACCCAACCAAAGGGTGTTCATCATCATTTTGATTATGTATGATCTTTATTTGATCATAGAAGATGTTAGAAGTTCACAAAATTGAAGAATTTCAAGCCATTTGCAAAGTTGACTTTTTGGGAAAATGACTTGTAATGGAAACTTGCCATTTTGGGAAACTTTTTCAACCCTTGCTTTTTGATTCAAAAATGCCTCAAATGAGAAAACTTTGGTCATGAAACTTGTAGAATGGATCATTCCCTTTTCAAAAAGTACAAGAACTCATTCTAATTCATTTTGAATCAAAAGTTATGGCTTGTCAAAGTTAGGAAAAATCACATAATTTCAAGTTTTCTACCAAAGAGGCAAAGTTGCAAAATCACTTACCAAGGCAAATTGAGACCTCAAAGTGACTTCTAAACTTTACACAAACATAAACCAAGGCCTAAAGATCATATTGCATCAAAAGTTCACTCATTTTCATGACTTGTGGATCAAGAAACTTCAAAAGGGCCAAAGATGAACAAAGTTGCAAAACCTCATTCAAACCCTAATCCATGTGCTGGCTGACTTCAAAATTGATCCTATGGTTCTCCTCACTTCTTGTTGCGCAGGACACCCCTCTTGTCCTTGGCTAGCCATGAGCCCATACCTCTCTTACACAAAGCTTGACTTTTTTGCAAAAGACCCATACCAATCACAATAGGGCACACCAAATCCACAGACCTATCCATGAGTGATAAGTGGACCAAAGGTAAGCCAAAACACACAACAACTCATGCTGAAGCTCTCTCATAGCCATAGTTCCAAGTTTATGCCTCATATGCATTTTGCTTCGAATCACACAACACAGCCTTCAAACACAAAAACAAACTTCACCATTGATCTCAAAATGTTCCACTGATCATAAACCAACCATTGAAACAGCCTGAAACCTCACATAAACCAAATACGATTTCTTCCCCTCTTTGAACAGAACTCAAGCAATCTCTCAAACTAGCCCATATAAACTCCAGATAAGCTTTGCAAACACTTGAGGGAGGTCAGTAGAGTTGATTGAAAGCAAGGAACTGGTCCAGAAGCTCTTGGGTTGAAAGCTTCGATTCAGGTAGCCATGGAAATTCATTTTTCCAGAACTCTTATTTCTTGTTTCTAAATGATAAAGCATGCTCTCCTGATCACACTGAACCTTTTATTTTTGAAAATGATTGAGTATTGAGTGTGTATTGCATCTCTGAAAGTTTGGCCATTTTTACATTTTTGATTCGAATCATGGTTTTGAGTAAAAAGGAATGAGTTTTGAGGTTAGATTCAGGTTCAGGGAGGTGAAGAGAGTTGATCTGGAGCTTTAGAGCTCCAGAAATGACCTAGAAGTGAGGTTTTGGTTTTGCTCAGGGAGGTGTGGCCAGAGAAGACGACCGGAAGTCTTTTCCGGCCACCTGAAAGTGATTAAAGCCTTAATTGCGTTTAGGGTAAAGTTTGAATATGGACCTTAGATTAGGCTGACTTTGTTTGACACCCGCGCGTTTGGAGGGCCCAGATCCATTCACTTAAGCCCTAATCCACGTCATTAACCTAATTAATTGAGTTTTATTTTAATCTGGCCAGTTTGAATGACGGTCGTAGGATAGCGCGCCAGTCTTTCCCTCCATTCCCAGTTTGAATCTCAGCCTCAGGATGCGCTGACTTTCTTTTTATTTGTATTTTTATTTCATTTTATTTCATTTGTTTTGCACATTTAATTTAAAATAGCAAAAAACCTTTAAAAATTATGAAAATTTTTGTCAAGATTTTCATTTTTTTTCAGAACACAAAAATATTTTTATTTTTATTTTTTGCATTAAAAATTATTTTGAAATCATTTAAAGGTTTATTTTTAATTAGTTAATGAAAATTAATTAATTAAAAATACTTTTAGGTATTTAAAAATCACAAAAAAAATCCATGTTGAATTTAGGAACATTTAGAAACATTGTCCAACTCTCAAACCAAATTTATTTTTTGTTCTTGATGCCTTTTGATTATTTTCTTTGGAATTAAATTCATTTTGAGGCAATATTTTGTGACAAACTTCAAAAATTCATTTCTGTCTAACTATTGAGAGTTGGACAATGATTATTTTTGCATTACATCTTGCATAACATGTAGTTTATAGGATAAAATTGGCATGATTTGATCTTGCATTTTCAATTTGTTTTGCATTTTTCTTGCCAAGGTACCTTAAAACCCTAGCAATCTAAGAAAATTCATAACTCTCACTAGGTTAAGAGTTGGATACCCTCCTTTGGGCAGTGAGTTTGTATAGGTTTAGGGTTCCTTTGTTTGCATTTTCAAATTTTTATCATGTCATTTGATTCTGGTTTTGGATTTTTGCTTTGTATGTTGCATATAACCCTAATTCATGCCTTCCTTTGCATCCATCTTCCATTTGCTTGCATACCATGACTTGCCATGACATTTTATGCTTTCATTTGATTCATAATACATCTTAAGACATATTAGAATCATGTGTTATCATTGCATCTTTCGTTTGCCATGTTATATGTCTTTTGCATTCCATAACTTTTCATGAACATCCATGGTTCAAAACATGCTTCTCTTGCATCCATATGTTTGTATGATCATTCTAATGCCTTGCCTCATGTTTGTATCATCTCTTAGCATCATTAACATCATACTTATGCTTCTGGTTTTGGTTTGCATCATGACATTGCATCTCATTTGCATTGCATTACATTCCCTTACTAACTTTTCAGGTGGTAGGTTGTTTTGAGAAGTGAATTTGCCTTCACTTATCACAATCTCTTTTCATCTCTATTATACATCATTGCTTCATTTTTGTATGTGTATTGGATTGAGCTTGCTCATTCTTGTTCATCTTACTTTCTTTCTTCAAGCAACTTGTCTTCTTAAGTGAAGCAAGTTGTTTTGCTTCTCTTTGCTTCTTGCCCCTTTCATCTGCTTCTCTCCTTGGTGGTTCTTTGAAGTTTTCTTTCTCTATTAAGCCTCACAAACCCTAGGACTCCCAAGCATGATAACAATTAGGGCTTTATTAGTCCCCCATTTAGTTTACCTTTGTGTCATCTCTTGAGTCTTCTCTTCTCATCTCATAATCAGGGACTAAACCCTAAAGGCTTTAAGGCTTTGTGATTAAGCTTATGCCTGCATCCTTCTATTAGGATGGAGTGTATAACTTTAATCCTAAGTGTTAAACCCTTAATGTGTTTAGATTCTTTAATCAATCCACTTAATAACTATCAAGACATCAAGCTTGTAACTTGGGCCTTGCATTAGGGTTCTAATTCTTCCTTAATTGGTTAAGAAGGACTAACCCTAGTCTTAATGGACAAGTCCCCCTCAAGTTGTCTTACAAACCATAAAAATCACTTCTTCATTCTACCATTAACTAAAATCCATTTAATAAAGGCATTGTTTTGTCATAAGGTTAATCCCTAATCATGGATTAAGTTGAGGAGTCTTCCTCAGCTTAAACATTCTCACCTATTATCCTTCTATTAGGATGGTGTAATGAGTCTGTTTAATCCTTGATTATGGCTTAAACTCATTACTTAACACTAAAAAAACACCAAAAACATCTAAATAATTGCAAGTAGGTTGATGATCTTAATCCTACATCATGGTGATTAAGTGTGAGGTGTTTACTTCATACTTAGGAATTCTCATTACCCCTAATCAGAGGGAGGATGTGATGAGTTTGCTAACCCATTGGTTTAGGCTTAAGCTCATTATCTTATGACAAACTTTCAAAAGCAATAAAAGACTGAAAATATCAGAAACAAACAATAATCGTCTCCTCCGGGATTCTTTTCTCATCTCATTCACTCACAAACGAGAACTTGCTTCTTCCGTCTAATGCAAGACAGTTAGCACTCGAGCCAGACGAGTCATACACTTGAGCATAGACAAGTAAGCAGTTCACAAGACAATTTACCTTTCAGTCTCTTTGGGTCGAACTACGGTGTTCTGATTTCCTCATTGCACAAGAGGATACGTAGGTATAACTTAACAGTTATCGAACAAAAGTCTCTGTATATCCCCCCTCCTTCCAGTATTATTCTTTAAGCCTCATTATCTTGAGCATTTCATTCTTGTTCTTACACTGACACTTCTCTTATACACTTCAAACTTCTTTTACACTGACACTTGCATTCTTTCCAGCTTTGATACACAAATTGCACTGACACTACCCCTTTAAAACACAAATCTTTTAAGCGTGGATCCCGTCGAGTACGGCGGACAATCTGGGTGCTAATACCTTCCCAGGTTGTAACCAACCCCCTTTCTCAGTCTCTCTGGTTCGCAACCGTCTTGTCCATATCTTTCTAGGTTTATGCAGCATTACCTTTCCTTCGGGATAAAAATGCCTAGCTGGCGACTCTTTCTTTTCTTTTGAGTTCACCCTTGTGTGTTCTCATCCCTTTCGCCGACCGTTCGCGTATGTACCCCTCTTGACCCCGTGTCATCTGGTGGGAGCGACATCATGTCGTGGAATAATGTCACCATAGCCCGTTGATAAGTGGCACCAGCATTCTTCAGTCCGAATGGCATTACCTTATAACAGAATGTGCCCCAGGGTGTGATGAAAGTTGTCTTCTCCATGTCTTCAGGTGATATCTTGATCTGATTATATCCTGAAAATCCATCCATGAAGGAGAACACCGAGAACTGAGCCGTATTGTCGACCAATACATCAATGTGAGGTAATGGGAAGTCATCTTTCGGGCTGGCTCTGTTCAGATCCCAGTAATCCACACACATTCTCACTTTTCCATCTTTCTTAGGCACAGGTACAATGTTAGAAACCCACGATGGGTAACTAGTTACAGCAAGGAAACCGGCGTCCCACTGTTTTTGTACTTCTTCTTTCATCTTCATGGCCATATCCGGACGAGTACGGCGCATCTTCTGTTTTACTGGAGGACAATCTTCTTTTAGAGGCAGCTTGTGCATAAAAATATCGGTATCCAGACCTGGTATATCCTGATAAGACCAGGAAAAAACATCCACATACTCCCGAAGCATGTCAATAAGTTGCTCTTTCACTGAATCTTACAGACGGGCCCCGATCTTCACTTCTTTTAAGTCTTCTTCAGTACCAAGATTGATCGTCTCAACTTCCTCCTGGTGAGGAGTGATAACCTTCTCCTCTTTCCTTAATAGTCTGGCTAGTTTTTCGGGTAGCTCATAATCTTCTTCAACCCCTTCATCGGCTTGATTAATCGGATTGTCAAAGTCATACGAAGTCATAGTAGTGTCATTGTCGGTGTAGTCTAGAGGGCACTCTCTGCAAGGGTTTAGATTTGTTCATTTTAGTGATCAGTTTTATCTTGTTTAGAAAAAAGTGAAAAATGAAGTCATTGTTTTGAAAAAACATTGCCATTTTATTTTTGTACAAAAAATGAAAAATGAAAAATAGTGAGCGAGAAAAAGAGACTCATTTGCAAAAGATGTCCTGATATTCATTAATTGATTGTTTGCACAAAATACAAGATGGCCCGATTATAAATTGAGCCCTGACATCTTGGGCAAGATGCAGGACTTGATGCATGCTTAAAGACAGGAAATAATAATTACTCTGTAGGAGTAACTCTTATAATTTCCTGGGAAGACCAGTTTGAGACTTGGTTCCCCGGGATCCTTGGACGTATCCAGTTTTCCAGGTTGCGTTCGTCTTCTTCCTCGTCTTCCAAACTGTTCACAGCATCCGGGGTTAACATTCCCCCGCTGACAAATTTGGGCTCCATCGCAGCCTCTGGTTGATCTTGTCGAGTTGGTCTGTAACCCAACCCGAATCTATCTTCTTTCTTTTCAACTGGCAGAAGCTTGCCCCAGCCTTGAGCGGTACCCTCCTCAACAACCTTTCGGGCCTGTTGATAGGAAGTGATGGAAGTCCTAGACACATAAGATGCTTCATTGATGTTAAGGGCCTCAAACCCCTGACTCATGGTCTCATGGATCTCCCCATCCATTTCTATGTACTTGTACGTAGCCAGCTGGCCAACAAAGATATCCTCCTCCTCGTAGATGGTGATGATTTGGCCCTCCCACTCGAATTTTAACTTCTGGTGAAGGGTAGACGTAACAGCGCCAGCGGCGTGGATCCAGGGTCTAACCAACAGACAGCTGTAGGCCGACTATATGTCCATCACAAAAAGGTAGTTTTAAAGGTCTGCAGGCCAATCAACACAGGTAAATCGATCTCTCCAAGCACCGATCTTTTAGAGCCATAAAATGCTCTCACCACCAAATTACCCGGGCGTAATGCCAAGCCATCATATTCCAACTTCACCAGGGCTTTCTTTGGGAGAACATTGAGTGAAGACCCAGTGTCCACCAGTACGTGAGAATGGACAACACCTTTGCATTCCAAGGTGATGTGCAAAGCCTTGTTATGGTTGCGCCCCTCCGTTGTTAAATCAGCATTCGTAAAGCCCAGTCCATGACTGGTGTTGACATTTGCAACCACAGTTTTTAACTGATTAACAGTAATCTCTTCCGGCACATATGCCGCGTGCAGGACCTTCAACAATGCATTCCTGTGGGCTTCAGAACACATTAGCAATGATAATATAGAGATCTTGGAGGGGGTTTGGTGAAGCTGGTCTACCACCTTGTAATCACTCTTTTTTATTATTCTCATGAACTCGTCTACATCTTGTTCAAAAAATGTCTTCTGAGTTTCTTTAGCAGGAGGCTCTTCAGATACTACATTCTTCCCTTTTGCCTTAGCAGTAGCTTCTGCTTCAGCATTGGGTCTTGGTGTTTGCGAGGCAAAAAGGCGTCTGCTTCTGGTGAAGCCTCCGCCTCCCCCAACATTGTCAACTTGTGGTGAAGAGGTTGATGAATCCAGAGTGATTTTCTCCCCATTGCAGTAGAGATCAGAGCCGTAGTGCCAAGGTATGGCATTATTGCTTTCATAAGGAACAGGTCCAGGTACTGTAATGGTAACTGGACTGATTGCTGCAGCGGAAGGAACTGTGATGGTGTGCGGATCGTAGTAGATTGTGATTGTATATCTGACGGGAGGTGTTGCAGCTTGTTGTTGGGAGGAGCATTTACCGGGTCATAATAGATTATGACCGTTGAGACATCTTCATTAATGTTTGTTGGCGTTGTAGGAGATTCCTTTGATAAAATGGGTGCTGATGTTGTAGAAGAAAAAGTTGCTAAACTTTGACTTGTTGAAAAAATGGACGGAGTGATTGCTGGTGTTGTTGATGAATCAGTAGGAATGATAGTTGTTGTTGTTGTAGGAGAAACTGTTGAAGGAAGAATTGTTGGTGTTGTAGGAGAATCCATTGTTGTTGAAACAAGAGTTGCTGAAGGAGCCGTTAAAGTAATTTGCAAGATCCCATCTTTGATGAGGCCATCTATGCCAAACCTTTGCTTCTCACAACTATTACTAGCTGTCTTGCACAATACACAGCAGGCCCCACAGCCTGGGAACACTTGGCATCTTAAAAGTTGAACTTTGACTTCAGCCAGTGGTGTTTGAATCTGTGCAACATTATCAATTAGTGTAGATGGTTGGTTCTCTTCAATGGCATTAATCCTAGGCCCACCATGATTAGGCATAGTATTTCTGTTAACATTCGGAGGAGGCGCGGAATTGAGAGCTTTAGAATCGACCAGATCTTGCACCTTCATCTGTAAGTCCCTACATTTCTCGGTATTATGACCAGGTGCGTTGGAGTGAAAAGCACACCTGGAATTAACATCATAATTCTTCGGTAGATTAAGAGGATCCGGTGGTGCCAACGTCCTTAACTCAACCAGGTTAATCTTCAGGAGTTGTGGCAATAAAGCAGCATAAGGCATAGGGATAGGGTCAATCACCCTATTTTCCTGAGATGGCCTCTGTTGAAAGGGACGCTGTTGTTGGTTGCTATTGTTGTTGTTATAGGTTCTTTGTTGCGGAAAATTAGATTGTTGCTGATAGTGATGTTGTTGTTGTTGTTGAGGATATAATGGTTGTTGTGGAACTGGAGCCGGGATGGTAACTGCTGCTACTGACCTGTGAGAATACTGGGGTCTGCCCCTGCTTGTATGAATGGCATTTGTTTCACCCGCCCTTCGGGGTCCTGCAAAAGGTTTTCTGGGGTTGGTGGAGGAACTTGCACCATTGTCAGAAATTTTGCCCATCTTTAAAAGACTCTCAATTCTCTCACCAACTATAACTACATCAGCAAAACTGGTAGAGGAGAAAGCAGCAAGTCTATCAATATAAGTTCCCTGCAAGGTGTTCATAAACATGTCAGCCATCTCCCTTTCTTACATGGGTGGCTGGACAGCAACAGCAAGCTGTCTCCACCTCTGAGCATAGTCTCGGAAGCTCTCTCTTGAAGACTGAGACATGTCCATTAGAAGAGTTCTATTGGGAGCCATGTCTAGGTTGTACTGATATTTCCGGATGAAGGCTTCGGCAAAATCTTTCCAACACCTTATGGTGGCCCTTGTCAGATGCGAATACCATTCTCTTGAAGCTCCAGTCAGGCTATCCTCAAAATAGAACATCCATAACTTCTCATCCATGGTATAAGCCTTGAGTCTTCCTAAAAAGGATTGCAGATGAGTACGCGGGCATGAAGTACCATTATATTTCTCAAAGCATGGGGGTTTGAATTTATGGGGAATCCTCACCCCATCTACCAGCCCCATATCCATTACGTCGAAGCCCAAAGAATTATGAGATTCCAAAGATCTTAACTTTTCAGCAATCTCATCCAATCTTTTGTCATATACCTCATCTCCAGCCCCAATAATAGTAAATTGTTCTTCTTGGGGATCCTCTTGCAGGATTCTGCCCCCAGCAGTATTACCTTGAACATTCCTCGGGATATTAACATCTGGATTCAAATGAGGCCCATACTTTGGTGGGTCAATACAAGGCTTCCCCCGTTCATTATTGCTGGTTCCTCCTGTCCCAAGGTGGGGTTCTTCAGGTGTCTGTCTTTCTACCAGTTCTCTCAACCTTTCTTGACTCTGGGCTAAGCCAGTCATTACAGCCATAAACTAAGACATTTGGTTTCTCATCTCGACCCTTTCGTTTGCCATCTGATTCCTGACCTCATTCAGGTCCTGATGTACCTGCTCCATTTGAATGCCTGGAAGGTTGTTACGAGTTGGGTACCGGTGTGTGCGGTTGACAGGGAACACTCGGCGACAAGCAATGTTTCCTGAAATCACAACAAAGTTAGAAACAATAATAATAACAAAAACCTACAAAACAAAGACAATGTTAGTATGCAATGCAGTATGCTTATTTGTTTTTCAAGGTATCCGGTTTGGTTCTTGGTTTTGACCTTTCCAGGCCTCGAGGAGATGCTTGATGTTGTTGAGAAAAGAAACCCAATGGAAACAAACTAAATATATTACAAATGATGTAAGATACATAGTCTGTTTTACAATACATGCCCATGGAGGGTCAAAAATACAACAAAAGGAAAAGTACATCAAAAGGAAAGAACAACAAACAAAGAGGAATCAGACATCCAATCCATAATCATCTACCTTGACCTCCTTCAGGAGTGCCTCAGTCACTGGACCAGCTGGGTGCTCTGTAATGGTCCTAATGAGGAGGTTCCTAGTAGCAATGGCGGTAGTCAGCTTCTTATGCATGTCCTGGTCTTTTGATCTCTTTAACCCTGCTCTAAGCTTCAATTCTGATATCTCCTTCTAAGCTGCCAACAAAGCTTCCTGCTGCTTCTTCCCATTGGCCTCCAACTGATCAATCTTGGCCTGAGTCCTCTGGTCTTCTTGTGTACGGGCTTCGGTGATCTTGATCCACATAGACTGGCTTTCCTCCAGGTAATTCTCAGCCCTAGCCTTCTGAATCTTGGCCTCCTTACAGGCATTCTTCAATATCTGTTCCCCAGCCCTTGCTTTCCTTATGTAGTCATCTGTTCTTTCAATCTTGGTAAGATGCTCAGTCTTGAGTCTTTCCAATCTTTCAATGTCCAGGCGACCATCATTTCTTTCCCAAAGAGTCTTCTTCAGGGCTTGAGATAGCTGCTCATTCCTTTCCTTCAACTTTTCAAATTCCTCAAGGCTAACTGTTGCTTCAGGCTGTACTGTAGATGGTCCAGGTGTGTCTTCCAAGGTGAAAGGCATCCTGGTGATCTGAGCTCTAGTACGGGACCAGTCTGAGTACTGTGCTGAAGCAACATTGTTACATCTTCCAAGAATAGCTATCCCTTTTGTCTGGATGTTGTCCCAAGCCCAGGCAGCTTGCCTGACAACAGCCGAATTAGGTTGCACTTCACAGTATAAGGTCTCAGCTAAATCCTGTCCTCTGGGAGGGTGAACTAAGGCATAGCCCAATTGTCTCTTAAACAACAAAGGGTTGTAGTTAATGCAACCTTTTACTCCTATCAGAGGCACATTTGGGTATTGTCCACAGCTGGTGATAATGTCCTTGCCTTTAGTGCTCTGGGTGCACCATCTGATATCATCTGAAGTTAAGGCAATGAACCTCTTGGCCCAATTCCTCTGTTGATGTGGGTTCAAGAAGGCATCTGATTTAGGCATGTGTTTGAGTAGCCAAGAGTAAAAGAAAGGTGCACAACATCTAACCAACTTCCCCCTCTGTTTTTCATTCCTCTGGTGAATAGAATAGTAAAAATCCCCTAGCAGTGTAGGTACTGGGTTCCTTAGAAGAAACAAATGGATGGCATTCTTACTGACAAATTTAGGCTCATCTGCAAACAATATAGCCCCATATATGCTGAGGGCTAAAAGTGCACAGACTGCCCTCCATTCTCCCAATGAAGCCTTCAGGATGGCCTGAGAAATCAAGAAGTCCAAATGTAAACCGGGAATCCCAGCTTTTGTTGTCATATTTTGCTCAATAAGGGTAGGCTCCAAGTACAATGCCCTTGCCATCTCTTCACTTCTGGGAGCAGTCATCTCTGGGTTAAAGGGAATTCCCCCTCTGATAGGTATTCCAATCAACAAAGAAAACTCTTCCAACAGAGGCCCCATTTGAAAGTCAGGAAAGGTGAAGCATATAAGTGGAGGGTCATAGAACTGTAAGCATGTGTGGATCATGCTTCTCTGAGAAGAATCAATATCCATAACCATATCCAAGATACCCCCATAGTTCTCTCTGAACAGTGGGATGTGGTCAGGTGTGATAAGTGACTGGACCTGCCTGATACCAGTCAATACAGGCTCAAAAAAGTGATAAGATATGTTGCTCTTCATGGGAGTAGCCATGAATGCTGCTGAAGAAGATGAAGACAAATGCTGATGAAGATCACAGACTGAAGCTGGAGGTAAGTCTGACAAACTGATGCAGGTGATGATGGAGATAACTGGAGCAGATAACTGAAGAAGACAGTTGAAGCAGAGGTCTAAGCAAAAGAAGGGGTCAAAACCAAACCAAGATATAATGAGGTGGATACCCTGAAAAACAAATAAACAAATGTCAAATGATGCAATGATGATATATGCAAATGATATGCAAGGGTTTATGATCAAGAGCTGGATCTGATTATCTGTCTTGACATGAGGTCCATGTATGTTCAAAAGGTCCGGATGGAGGCTCAGAAATCCAGTAACCAGGGTGGGGGACTCAAATAAAGAGTCACGTGTCCAGGGTTAATCACAAGAACTGTCCAAAGTGGAGTACTTAAACAAAACATTAACAGGGTATGATGTGGCCAAGGGTTCCTGCAAACCTCTAAACAACCCAACCCCCTCACATGTAATGTTCTAGAACAAGGATCCTCAGACTTGGATCAGTTATGAGAAGTGTAAACACTTCTAACCCAGAGGTACAATGTTTACAATAACCATAAAGGATCCTCCTCTAATTCACCCCAGATTCTCAAGGTCATATAAAGGTCATCCAGACTTAGCAGGCTTCCCAGATAGCCCTAGCACTACAGGAAATCTGTAGCACAGAGTTCTCAAGAAGAAACCCACATCTGAACCGTGTTTCATATTCCCGCACCAGACCGAAATGGAATGGTAAAGAACATGAACCACTCTAGCCTAGGTGTCACCCAGGTCCCAGGTATAAGACCTTAATCTCTCAATGGAACCCCACCCACTAAAGAAAACCAGATCCAGCAATGACAGTATGAAATATGCAAAAGACTGTAAACAAAGTAATAAATAAAGTTGTACATAAAGCAATAAATAAAGCAAAATAAATAAAAACACACATAGCACGTAGCACCCCAGTAAACATAAATCAAACAAGCGCTAGGAGGAACCCACAAAAAGAACCAGAAGCCCTGGTTGTAGTATAAGGGTCCCCAGCAGAGTCACCAAGCTGTCGCTCCCACCAAATGACACCTGGCCAAGAGGGGTACAGACGCGAACGGTCGGCGAAAGGGAGAACACGAAGATGAACTGAAAAGAGTCGCCAGCTAGGCGTTTTTATCCCGAAGGAAAGGTAATGCTGCATAAACCTAAGAAAAGATGGATAAGACGGTTGCGAACCAGAGATACTGAGGAAGGGGGTTGGTTACAACCTGGGAAGGTATTAGCACCCAGATTGTCCGTCATACTCGACGGGATCCACGCTTAAAATATTTTTTTTTAAAAGGGTTAGTGTCAGTGCTATCTGTGTGCAAAAACTGGAAAAGGATACAAGTGTCAGTGCTAAAGAAGTGTGAAGTGAGGAAAATAAGTGTCAGTGTAAGAAATAAGTATGAAGCTCAAGACTATGAAGCTTAAGGGATAATGCTGGAAGAGGGGGAATATACAGAGACTTTTGTTCGATAACTGTTAAGTTATGCCTACGTATCCTCTCATGCAATGAGGAAGTCAGAACACCGTAGTTCGACTCAAAGAGACTGAAAGATAAATTAACTTGTGAACTACTTACTTTTCTATGCTCAAGTGTATGACATGTCTGGCTCAGGTGCAAACTGTCTTGCATTAGACGGAAGAAGCGAGTTCTCGTTTGTGAGTGAATGAAGTGAGAAAAAATACCGAAGGAGACGATTATTGTTTGTTTTGGGGTTTTCAATCTTTTATTGCTTTTTGTGTTTGTCATAAGCTAATGAGCTTAAGCCTAAACCAAGGGTTAGTAAACTCATCACATCCTCCCTCTGATTAGGGGGAATGAGAATACCTTAAGTATGAAGTAAGCACCCCACACTTAATCACCATGATGTAGGATTAAGATCATTAACCCACTTGCATTTATTTAGATGTTTTTGGAGTTTTTTTTAGTGTTAAGTAATGAGCTTAAGCCATAATCAAGGATTTAATGGACCCATTACACCATCCTAATAGAAGGATAATAGATGATAACATTTAAGCTGAGGAAGGCTCTTCAACTTAATCCATGATTAGGGATTAACCTCATGATAAAAAAAACCTTTATTAAAGTGGATTTTAATTAATGGTAATATTAAGAAGTGAATTTTATGATTTTTAATACAACTTAAGGGGGACTTGTCCATTAACACTAGGGTTAGTCCTTCTTAACCAATTAAGGAAGAATTAGAACCCTAATGCAAGGCCCAAGTTACAAGCTTGATGTCTTAGTGATTTATTAGATGGATTTATTAAAGGATTTAAACACATTAAGGGTTTAACACTTAGGATTAAAGTTATACACTCCATCCTAATAGAAGGATACAGGCATAACCCTAATCACAAAGTTTTAAAACCTTAAGGGTTTAGTCCTTGATTAAGAGATGAGAAGAGAAGACACAAAGATGACACAAAGGTAAAACTAATGGGGGGACTAATCAAACCCTAATTGTTATCATGCTTGAGTATTCCTAGGGTTTATGAGGTTTGCAAGAGACCTTCAAGGAAAAGCCACCAAGGAAGAAGAAAGATGGAAGGAGGAGAAGCAGAAAGAAACAAGACAACTTACTTCAATTAAGAAGATAAGTTGCTTGAAGAAAGAAAGTAAGGAGGGAACATGAATGAGCAAGCTCACTCTAATACAAAATTAAAATGCAGCAATGAATGCATAAGAGAGATGAGAAGAGAATGTGAGAAGTGAAGGCAAATTAACTTCTCAAACACTTACCACCTGAAAAGTTAGCAAAAGGAAATGAAATGAAATGAAAATGAAATGAAATGCCAAGATGAAAACCAAAATCAGAAGCATATTCATGATGACAATGATGCAAAGAGATGACATAAATATATGTCATGAGATGAAGATGATCATACAAAGGATGGGAATGCAAATGAAGCATAAAGGAAGCATGAAAGTTCATGAATGCACATGAAATGAAATGAAACCATAACATGGAAAATGGATGATGCAATGATCAAACATGTTTCTAATGTGTCCTAAGATGTCTTATATGTCATGTGGATGCATAAAATGTCATGGAAAGTTCATGTATGCAAGCTTATAGAAGATGGATGCAAATGAAGATTCAAATTAGGGTTATATGAACATGTGAGATGCAAAACCCAAAGACAGAAGCAAATCATAAGATAAAAAATTGAAAATGGACTCAAAGGAACCCTAAACCTATACTAGTTCACTATCCAAACGGGGAGGTCAGAAGCTAAACCTAAAGGAAGTTATGAATTTCCTAAGTTGCTAGGGTTTTAAAGGGTGATCTAAAGGTAAAATGTCAAACAAATTGAAAATGAAAGATAAAAATGAAACAAAAAATGTTTTAGATGCTTGAAACCATGTATAACACAATGCAAGAAGAATCATTCACAAACTCAACTTGGATCAAAAGTTATGAATTTTTGAAGTTAGGGTTGAAAATATGCAAATTTAAGAACCCTAATTCATTTGAAAAATGTCAAAGCATGATCAAAACCAAAAAGAAATTTGTGTGGTGAATTTGTAAATGCTTCTAAATGTTTGAAAATGTTCTCTGAATTATTTTGTGATTTTTAAATAATTAAATGTATTTTTAATTAATTAATTCTCATTAACTAATTAAAAATAACATTTAAATGATTTAAAAATAATTTTTTAATGCAAAAAATAAAAATAAAAATATTTTTGAGTTCTGAAAATTAATTAAAGGCTGGATAAAAAATTTCAGAATTTTTTGATGTTTTTTTCTATTTTTAAAAATTCGTACAAATTAAATAGAAACAAATGAAATAAAAATTAATTAAATGAGGGAAAAAGGAAAAGTCATCTAATCCTAGGGCTGAGGTTCAAAGCTGGATTGGAGGGAATTGACCCCGCGCGCATCTGGATAGCTGAAATTCAAACTACGCTAATTATGATTAAAGCCCTAATCTGAACCTTAATGACTTTCAGATGACCAGAACAGTGTTCCGGCCATTTTCTCCGGCAGCTCTCTCACTCTATCTCTCTCAAAACGCCATAAAAACTCACTAAAATCACCAGAATCAATCCTTGAACATCACTAAACACAAACCACACAATAAAACTCATTTATTTTTAGTGAATTATGCAAATCGAATCAAAACACATTTCACAGGCAAAGTTTCAGAGGTTCATAAAATCCTTAAAACTCAACCATTTTCAAAAAGAAAAGCATCAACATGATCAGCATAACATGAGGAACAATTCTATAACCTAAAATCAAGCTTCTGGAAAATTTGTTCTTTAGGTTACCTGAAATGGAGCTTTCGAAAATGGCACTGTCTGGGCTCTTCTTTGGTACTTTTCCACTCCTCTTGACCCCCTTATGCTTCTGGAATGCTTTGTTGAAGTGTCTGTGGCTTCTCCTTGAAGTTCAGTGAAGTTCAGTTCAAAGGGGGAGAAAATTGTATTTTGTCTATGATGACTTTCAAGGCAAGGTGAAGGGTGGGAAATGATCAGTGATTGATGCTGAGATGAATAGTGGTGTTGGTTTGAAGAATGAGTGGCTGAGTTGTGTGTTTCGATAGAAAATGCAAAGAGGGAGGTTTTTGTGAATGCTGAGTTATGGGAGAGTTCAAGCTTGCTTCTTGTTATGTTTGGCTTGATTTTGATTAGTATAAGATATTGTGATTGTTCAGAAAGTTGGTAATGGCATAGTGTGATTGGTATGGTGCAAAATGCAAAAAGTCAAGATTTGTTGTCCTTTGAGGTATGGGTTGTTTCAGGCCAAGGACAAGGGGGTGTCTAGTGCAGCTTGATTCAAGGATGTCCATAGAATTCAGTTTGAGGCAATTTGGCAAGTTTGTGGGAAGTTGTGGGAGGTTTTGCAATTTTGTGAACTTTTGCCCCTTTTGGATTTCTTCATATGCAAGTCATGAAATGTTGAGATTCTTAGACCAATTCTGAGTTTTAAGTCATGTACTATGATGTTATGATGTGTAGAAGTAATATGAAGTCTCAAAATAGCTTGGCATGAGGTTTTGCAAAATTCCCTCTTTGGCATGAAACATGAAATTAGGTGATTTTTGCCAACTTTGGAAAGTCATAACTTGAGTTCCAAAATGAATTAGATCTTGTTCTTGTACTTTTTGAAAAGGGAATGATCATATCTACAACTTTCATCACCAACAATTTTTCATTTGAAGCATTTTTGGTTAAGAAAGAGGAGGTTGAAAAACTTTCCCAAAATGGAAAGTTTACATTACAAGTCATTTCCATTTTTGGCAACTTTTGGTTTTGCTCACTTTTTCTTCAAATTTGTGAATTTCTAAACACTTCAATGATCAAATAAAGACCATATAACTTCAATTTGATGAAAAATCCACTTTGGATCCATTGATGGGGGCCTCAGATGCCCTGATTTGGCTCTGACTTGCTCAAGAAGTTACCCAGTGATCAGATGACTTCCATAATGAATTTCTCCATCAAACTTGGTATGTATGATCCTTATAACATATTGAGACCCATAGAAACAAGAATGACCAAATATTTTGGAGTTATGGCCTCTGAAACCAAAACCCTAATTTTAGGTCATCTGTGTAGTTAAACTTGGCTCTGCTTTCATGCTTTGCAAGTTCTTGTGATTTTTTGGCTTCCTTGATCTTTGGAGGATAAAATATGATGATTGAACATACATGAACCCTCTTGAGATGATTGAAGACCTTTGGAGTGGCTCAGAAGGATCTTGGATTGCTCAGATCACAAACCCTAGATGCAGATGACTTTGAACCAATGCAGTGAAGCAAAAATGCCACATGATATGATATGCTTAAACTAATGAAAGTGTGAAAGATCACAAGCCATGGTGTGAACTTAGTGAGGGAAAATTTGGGGTGTTTACAGTTGCCCCTATTCAAGTATGAGTTAGTTGTGTAGGATGTAAGCGCCTGGCTTAACAGACAAACAAGATAACTCGTGGTTGAATACCAAAGACAGTCCAAAATTTGCACTCACTGGGGAGAAGAAGAAAAGGGATATAGATTGTAAAAGGTAGTAAAGTATGATTATAAAGTGCGGGCGATGGAGGACGACCATCGAGCAGAGGACGACTGCTGGGGATAAAGCAATGACGGGGACGGCCGACATGCTGGGGAAATAAAGAGATCATGATGGAGATGGCCATCAAATAAAGAAACAAGATTCTCTGGGGATTAAAATAAAGGCAGTGATGGGGACGACCATCAGGTTTGTAAAGTAAAGAAAAACAACGATGGGGACGGCCATCGGGTTAATGAAATAAATGATGAGGGACGGTCATCAAAGTTGAAGGACGATCACCTAGAAGGGGACGGCTGCTCTGTTGGGGATAAGGATGAGGGACGATCATCCAAGGTGAAGGACGATCACCTGGAAGGGTACGGCTGCCGAAAGTATCACGACATATGATGAACGCCGGATAAAAAAGGTCGACGATAGGGACGGCCATCAGATAAGCATGATGAAGGACGATCATCAAGAGGTGAAGGACGATCACCTAGCAGGGTACGACTGCTCTCAAGGTTTATCATGACATAGGACGAATGTCATATAACAAGATCAACGATGGGGACGGCCATCGGATAAAACGATGAAGGACGATCATCAAAAGCTGAAGGACGATCACCTAGCAGGGGACGGCTGCTAAATATCACGACATAAGACGAATGTCGGATAGAAAAGGGTTCCAATAATGGAGACTCCGCTGGGAGAAGGATGAGGGACAGTCATCCAAAGGTGAAGCACGATCACCCGACAGGGTAAGGCTGCCGAAAGTATCATGACATATGACGAATGTTAGATAGAAAAGAACTTTGCTGGGAAATAGTAAACACGGACAAGTGTTTACATCCAAGAAATGAAAGGTATAAGTGTTTGACACTGTGTATAGATTAAAGATGCGGAAGAGCATCCTTAAGACTATGATACAGACGAGTATCGGTAGAAAACAACGTTGATGCATGTTCAGAGATGATGATACGGACGAGTATCAACTGGTTAACAAAGAACACGGACGAGTGTTGAATCTGAAGGGAAATAAGTGGTGTATACAAGATACGGATGAGTATCTGTGTGAGTAAAAACAAGCATGAGTGAGACACAGATGAGTGGTCAACTTGCTTGGGAGAGTATGACACGGACGAGTGTCAAAAGAGAAAATGTATAAGTTATGAACTTATAAGTAAAAAAAGGTAATCTGGTGATCTGTGGGGGATAAGATGACACGGACTAGTGTCGAAAGAAGTGTATTATAAACAAGTGTTTGGTTTACAATAAGTGTTTAGGCAACCATGCTGGGGAATGGTGACACGGACAGGCGCCAAGAGAATATATAAACATGTATTTGTGTTGGAGGGTGCAAAGGGGACGCTTTGGCTTTCTGCTGGGGATATGTGAGATGACACGGACGAGTGTCGGAAAAACATATTGTGTATAAGTATATGTTTATAGAGAGTGTTTTAACGACTTTACTGGGGAAAGATGACACGAACGATTGCCAAAAGGAGCATGTATCTTTATTTTAGGAGTGCAAAGGGATGCTTTGGCGCTCTGCAGGGACTGTGAGTCATTATATACACTGCTGATGGAATGTTGGTTTGTATTTACAGGTGACTGATTCAAAACCCAACTTGTGATTATGCAATATGTTTGATTTTTGTTGTAATGCTCCGTATTAGACGGAATGCTACGCTCTGAGGGATAAATATGATGTAAATGCTATGATTATGCAAAGATACCGATCCGGGATTCAGATCCTGTTGCTTGTGGAGATCTCCGATTGATTTGCTTGAAGGAACATCCCAACTGGGGATAAGATCATTGGTAGATCTCATATATTGCTTTGCCTGGGGAGATAGGTCATTGATAGACCTACTATAACGAGGAGCCCAACTAGGGCTGTAGATGCTTTCATCACTTTGTTTGCGGGAAATTCAGACATTGCTCTTCTGGGAGAGGCTGGAGCTCTGTGGGGAGATGGTTCCCTATCTAGCACTCGACTTGGGGAGGAAAAGTTCTCTGAACGATCTTCCTAGAGATTTTTGTGGATCCTGCTGAGGATAAGGATGCTTGATAACTCAACTAGGGATATGAGCATCTTCTGGTACTACTCTAAAATATGTGTTGGAGGAGTGATGCCCGACAGCTCTGATGGGGAGAGAGGGCCTCTCTGGTGCTGTTTGGAAGATGTGCTGAGGAAATAATGATTTGAGAGCTTTGCTGGGGAACACCTTTCATGCCCCATGTTGGGTTTTGAATACTGGCACACCTGTTAAGACAAAGAAACGCACAAGTATCCTGAGGTATCCCTTACCGGATTCCGTCATAGGAGTTTAGACACTTACGAGAGCAACTAATATATTTCCTGAAAGCATGTGCTTAGAAAGGCACATATGTTTTTATGCAACCACTTTATCAAGGATATCAGACATTTTTGCAAATGAAATAAAATGTACAAGACGGAGTGTGACTGGAAATCTGATTTTATTAATTTGGGTGCCCTGAATTAGCAAATACAGTCAAAGAAACAGATCCTCTGAAATGAGGAGATTGTTACAAAATTTGAGAAACAAAAAGGTGCTAGCAATGTTGATGACGCTTCAGTGAGCTTCCCTTTGCTATGACTCGTATGACCTTGACGTTTTTCTCATCTTGCTTTCTGAAGGAGGCCGATTCTGACCGATGCTTTAACCCTTCGAAGCTTGCCATGTTGCGAGTGATACAGACGAATTCAGAATACAGTTATTCGCTTATTCCCTTATTTTTGTGTGGATCGCCCTTTCGGGTTTTCAATCCACCGGGATACCCATTTTTGCCTGAGCTGTCCAATGCGGCTTTTCAACTCAACGGGTGTACATATTTTTTTGTTTATTTCCTTATTTTTGCCCGAGTCTTTTATTCTGTTTTTGACTCGTCGGGATGCCCTATTTTTGCCTGGACATACATTCTGTTTTTATGTCCAGCGGATCTTTTTATGCGAAGTATTTTTTAACAGCATCTGAATTCACAGGGGACAAGAAATCTTCGCCATCCATAGTAGTGAGCATCAGTGCTCCACCCGAGAAAACCTTCTTTACTATGAATGGGCCGTCGTAGTTTGGAGTCCACTTGCCCCTGTGGTCTGTATGAGGAGGAATGAGTCTTTTCAGCACAAGATCTCCTACTTGGTATTCCCGAAGCCTGACTTTCTGATCGAAGGCTTTCTTCATTCTTTTCTGGTATAACTGCCCATGACATATTGCAGCTAGTCACTTTTCTTCGATCAGATTCAGTTGATCGTACCGAGAACGGACCCATTCTTCTTCATTCAACTTGACATCCATCAGTACCCGCAGGGAGGGTAATTCAACTTCAATAGGTAGGACTGCCTCCATACCATACACAAGCTGATATGGTGTAGCTCCAGTGGATGTTCTGATTGAGGTGTGATACCCATGCAAGGCAAATGGTAGCATTTCATGCCAGTCTTTGTAAGTGATCACCATCTTTTGCATAATCTTCTTGATATTCTTGTTAGCTGCCTCATTAGCGCCATTCATCTTTGGCCTGTAAGGATAAGAGTTGTGATGTTGAATCTTGAAGTCCCGACACAGTTCTGCCATCATTTTGTTGTTCAAGTTGGAACCATTATCAGTGATGATTCGCTCGGGCACTCCATACCGACAGATGATGTCTCTCTTCAGGAATCGGGCTACCACTTTCCTGGTGACATTCGCATACGAAGCTGGTTCGACCCACTTGGTAAAATAGTCAATGGCTACCATTAGAATCTGTGGCCATTTGAAGCAGTCAGTTCAATCTTCCCAATCATATCAATGCCTCACATGGCAAAGGGCCAAGGTGAAGACATTACATTCAAAGGATTCGGAGGTACATGCACTTTGTCTGCATAAATCTGGCATTTGTGGCACTTTCTGGCATAAGTACAACAGTCTGCATCCATTGTGATCCAGTAGTAGCCCGATCTTAGTAATTTCTTATCCATTGCATGCCCTCCAGCATGGGTACCGAAAGATCCTTCATGCACCTCGTGCATCAACAAGTCTGCTTCTGCCTTATCAACACATCTGAGAAGTACCATGTCAAAGTTTCTTTTGTACAAGGAACCGTCAGTATTCAGGAAGAAACTACCAGCTAGCCTTCTTAATGTCTTCTTGTCATTGGATGATGCCCCAGGTGGGTATGTTTGATCCTCTAAGAAGCATTTGATGTCATAGAACCAAGGCTTGTCATCCTTAGCAATGTCTACTGAGAACACGTATGTTGGTCTGTCAAGTTTGGATACTGAAATCCAAGGCACAAAGTTGGCAGCTTGAACTTTGATCATGGATGAAATGGTAGCCAGAGCATCTGCAAACTGATTTTCATCTCGAGGAATATACTCAAGTTTGACTGTGGTGAAGAAAGTCAGTAATCTCCTCGTGTAATCCCGGTATGGAATCAGATGCTCCTGGTGAGTGTACCATTTGTCGTTGGTCTGATTGATTACTAGAGCCGAATCTCCGAAGACAGTTAAAGTCTTGATCCCGAGGTCAATGGCTTCCTCAAGTCCCATGATACAAGCTTCATATTCAGCTTCGTTGTTAGTGCAATTAAAGGTGAGTTTTGCCGAGAAAGGCATGTGAATTCCTTTAGGTGTAATAAGGACTGCACCAACACCACGACCATTCATATTAATAGCCCCATCGAACATCATTGTCCATTCTTCTTTTGGGTCAGGCCCTTCAGTGTGAACATGCTCTTCATGATCTTTTGCATTTATGAACATGATGTCTTCATCAGGGAAGTCAAATCTCATAGGCTGGTAATCATCAATGGGTTGCTCAGCAAGATAGTCAGACAATACACTGCCTTTGATGGCCTTTTGAGATGTGTACTGAATGTCATATTCTGTGAGAATCATTTGTCATCATCCAATGATAAGAAGACATTAAGAAGGCTGGCCGGTAGTTTCTTCCTTAATGCTGATGGTTCATTATACGAACGAAACTTTGACATGGTTCTACTCAGATGTGTTGATAAGAAAGAAGCAGACTTGCTGATGCACGAGGTACATGAAGGTTCTTTTGGTACACATGCTGAAGGACATGCAATGGCTAAGAAATTATTAAGATCAGGTTACTACTGGATCACAATGGATGCAGACTATTGTGCCTACGCCAGAAAATGTCACAAGTGCCAGATCTACGCAGACAAAGTGCATGTACCTCTGAATCCTTTGAACGTAATGTCTTCATCGTGGCCCTTCACATAGTGGGTCGAAGCAGCTTTGTATGCAAATGTCACCAGACAAGTGGTAGCCAGATTCCTGAAAAGAGACACCATCTGTCGATATGGAGTACCCGAGCGAATCATTACTGATAATGGTTCCAATTTGAACAACAATATGATGGCAGAACTGTGTCGGGACTTCAAAATCCAACATCACAACTCTTCTACTTACAGGCCAAAGATGAATGGCGCTGTTGAAGCAGCTAACAAAAACATCAAGAAGATTGTGCAGAAGATGGTGGTCACTTATAGAGGCTGGCATGAAATGCTACCATTTGCCTTGCATGGGTACCGAACCTCAATCATAACGTCTATTGGGGCAACACCTTATCAGCTTGTGTACAATATGGAGGCAGTCCTACCTGTTGAAGTTGAGCTACCCTCCTTACGGGTAATGATGGATGTAAAACTGGATGAAGCAGAATGGGTCCATTCTCGGTGCAACCAATTAAATCTGATCGAAGAAAAGAGATTAGTTGCAATCTGTCATGGGCAGTTATATCAGAAAAGGATGAAGAAAGCCTTCGATCAGAAAGTCAGGCTCCGAGAATATCAAGTGGGTGATCTTGTGCTGAAAAGACTTCTTCCTCCTCATACAGACCACAGGGGCAAGTGGACTCCAAATTACGATGGCCCATTCATAGTAAAGAAGGTTTTTTCTGGTGGAGCACTAATTCTCACTACTATGGATGGTGAATATTTCTTATCCCCTGTGAATTCAGATGCAGTTAAAAAATACTTCGCATAAAAAGACCCGCTGGACATAAAAACAGAATGTAAGTCCAGGCAAAATAGGGCATCCCTGCGAGTCAAAAACAGAATAAAAGACTCGGGCAAAAATAAGGGAAAATTAAAAAAAAATTGTATACACCCGCTGAGTTGAATAGCCGCATTGGACAGCTCAGGCAAAAATGGGTATCCTGGTGGATTGAAAACCCGAAAGGGCGATCCACGCAAAATCAGGGAATAAGCGAACAACTGCATTCTGAATTCGTCTGTATCACTCACAACGTGGCAAGCTTCGAAAGGATAAAGCATCGGTCAGAATCAACCTTCTTCAGAAAGCAAGATGAGAAGAACGTCAAGGTCATACAGGTCATATCAAAGGAAGCTCACTGGAGCGTGATCAACATTGCCAACACTTTTACTTTTATCAATTTATAGCATTCTCCTCATTTCAGGGGATTTGTTTTTTTGACTGTATTTGCCAATTCAGGGCACCCAAAATCAATAAAATCAGAGTTTTCAGTTACACCTCGTTTTGTACATTTTTCTTGTTTCGTTTGCAAAATGTCCAGTATTCATGATACAACACTTGCATAAAACAAATGAGCCATTTTTAATAAATGCGTGCAGGAAATATATTTACTTTCAGGAATATCTAACTCCTATGACGGAATCCAGTAAGGGATACCTCAGGATACTTGTGTGTTTCCTTTTTTCTTAACATGTTGCATATATTCAATACGCAACATGGTGTATGACAATCATCGAGTCCCCAACATGCTACATCCCTAAGCGGGATCTCCCGAGCAATATTTGAAATGCTTTTCCCCAGCGAAGTTGCCAAGGCCTCCTCACCCCTGGCACAAGTATACTCAACAGGAGCTTCCCCAGCCGAGATCCTCACCAGAGTGTCAGATCACTCATCCTTAGTAAGGTTATTGGGAATTGTCTCCCCACAGAGTCTCCATTCTCTCCCAAGGAGGACAAGGAATGCATATTTTCCCAACGGAGTTGCTGAAGCTTCCTTCTCCCCAGCTGAGTCTTCTCTCCGGTTAGATCTACCAAAGATCTATCATCCCAAGCAGAGGTCTCCTTACAGTCAGATCCATCAATGATCTCTTCCCCAAACGGGTTATTCCTCTAAACAGGACAGCCAAAAATATTTATCCCCGCAGGATCCGAGTCCCGGATTAGTTTTTCTCCTTTGCATAATCATAGCATTCGCATCATATTCACCAAATAAGCGTAGCATTCCGTCTAGTATGGAGCATTATGGCAAAAATCAAACATTTGCATGATCACAAGCCAAGTTCGAGCCAGTCACCTGCAACACCATCAATATTTCATCAGTAATATAAAAAACTCATATCCCCTGCACATAAAAGCCAAAGCGTCCCTTTGCACTCTCAGATACAGATAATTATACATGCTCCTCTTGACACTCGTCCATGTCATCCTTCCTCAGCAAGGTCACCCGAACACTTTTTACAAACAAATACTTGTTTATAACACACTCTTTTGACACCCGTCAGTGTCATCCAATCCCTACAGAAAGCCAAAATATATCCCTTACATTCTCAAAATGAACGCTTGCTTATATAGTACATACTTGACACTCGTTCGTGTCATCATTCCCCAACAAGTCGAACACTCGTCCGTGTCTTGCTCATACTTCATCAACAAACCAATACTCACTCATATTTATACAGAAGTCTCTGATACTCGTCCGTATCTTGTTCCTCAACAGATCCGACACTCGTCCATGTTCTTTGTTAACCAGTTGGTACTCGTCCGTATCATCATCTCTGAACACGCGTCAGCGTTTGTTTCTACCGATACTCGTCAGTATCATGGTCCTAAGGATGCTCGTCCGCATCTTTAGTCTATACACCACATCAAAACACTTATACCTTTTATTCTTGAGCGTGAACACTCGTCCGTGTTTACCATTCCCCAGTAAGTCACCAACAAAACAACTTTCGACTATCCGACATTCGTCCTATGTCGTGATACTTTCGGAAGCCGTCCCCTTCCAGGTGATCGTCCTTCACCTTTGGATGACCGTCCCTCATCCTTTCCCCAACGGAGTCCCCATTAGTGGAATCTTTTTTCTATCCGGAATTCGTCCTATGTCGTGATAAAGAGAAGTCGTCCCAAGCTAGGTGATCTTCCTTCACCTTTTGATGAATGTCCCTCATCATTTTATCTGATGGCCGTCCCCATCATTGATCCTGTTATCCGAAATTCGTCCTATGTCGTGATAAACCCCGAGAGCAGTCGTACCCTGCTAGGTGACCGTCCTTCATCATATTTATCCAATGGTCGTCCCCATCGTCGACCTTTTCTATCCGACATTCGTCCTATGTTGTGATAAAGAGCAGTCGTCCCCTGCTAGGTGATCGTCCTTCACCTTTGATGACCGTCCCTCATCATTATTTCATTTATTCTTTAAACCGATGGTTGTCCCCATCGTTGTTTACTTTACTTTGAAAACCTGATGGTCGTCCCCAACATTACCTTTACTTTAATCCCCAGAGAATTTTGTTTCTTTACCTGATGATCATCCCTGTCATGGTCTCTTTATTTCCCCAGCTTGTCGACTGTCCCCGTCGTTGCTTTACTTACCAATTTATCCCCAGCAGTCATCCTCTGCTTGATGGTCGTCCTTCGTCGCCTTCATTTGATAATCATACTATACTACCTTTTACAATTTATATCCCTTTTCTTCTTCTATCCAGCGAGTGCAAATTTTGGACTGTCTTTGGTATTCAACCACAAGTTATCTTGTTTGTCTGTTAAGCCAGGCGCTTAAACCTTGCATAGCTAACTCATGTTTGAATAGGGGCATCTTTAAACACCCCAAAGTTTCCCTCACTCATGTCACACCATGGCTTGTGATCTTTCATTTTTCCATAAGCATAAGCATTACACATCATATTGCATATTTGTTTCATCTGCATAGTTCAAGTTCATCAGAATCTAGGGTTTATGATATGAGCAATCCAAGATTCCATCTGAGCCATCCCAAAGGCCCCAAAGCTTTCCAAGAGGGTCCATGTGTGTTTTATCAACATATTATACTCCTCAAAGTTCATGGAATTCAAGAAATCACAAGAGCTAGCAAAGGCATGGAAGCAGAGCTAGGGTTTCACTACACAGATAACCAAAATTAGGGTTTTGGTTTCAGAGGCCTTAACTCCAAATTTTGGGCCATTCTTGTTTCTAATGTTCTTAAGATGTTATAAGTATCATGTGTGCCAAGTTTGATGAAGAAATTCATTGTGGAAGTCATCTGTTCACCGGGTAACTTCTTGGGCAAGTTAAGTCAAAATCAGGGCAAACTTGCCAAAAATGGAAATGACTTGAAATGCAAACTTTCCATTTTGGGAAAGTTTTTCAACCTCCTCTTTCTCAACCAAAAATGATTCAAATGAAAAATTCTTGGTCATGAAAGTTGTAGATTGGATCTTTCCCTTTTCAAAAAGTACAAGAACATGTCTTGATTCATCCTAGAAATCAAGATATGGCCTTTCAAAGTTGGCAAAAATCCTATAATTTCAAGTTTCATGTCAAAGAGGGATTTTGCAAATTGGCATATTCAAGCATTCTAATGACTTCAAATGGACACAAACACTTCATAATATGTCAAAAAAACCTCAAAGAATCAGAATTGTGCATTAAGCCTATGGTTTCCATTACTTATGATCCAAGAAACTTCAAAGAGGGAATTTTGCAAAACATGTGATAACTCTTCATCCAAGCCTTCCAGCACATCAAAACCAATCCCATGGCCATCCTTGAACTCAGCTGAAGACATACACCCCATGAAATCTCCTCTGACCCGTGCCCATACCTTAAAGTACAAAATCTTGACTTTTTGCAAAAACTCCCATACCAATCAGCCTGTGCCACAACAACTCTATGGCCAATCAACATTGTTTATGTGGACAATAAGCAACTCATTTCACACAACATTGAGGCTTAAATCCATCCATAACATCAGAATCACAAAAACCTCAAGAAACCTTACCTTCATCGAATTTCATAACACAACCAACAAAAATCAGAAACTCTTCCACCAATCAACTCAGCATCACCCCAGGATCATTTCCCACCCATCACCATAGCTTAAAACACCTTCAAACACAAATACGATTTCTGCAACTTCAGAAATAAAGCACTCAATATAGCCACTCTAAGCTTCATTCAAGCTTGCCAATAGCTTCAGGAGGTCAAAGGGGAGTGGATTGCACAAAGGTAGAGCTCTGAAAGTCCAGATTGTAAAGCTCCAACTCAGGTAGTCATCAAGAACTTTTTCCCCATAAATGTGTTATCATGTTATAGAATGATTCCTCATGCTTCACTGATCATGCTGATGTCTTTACTTTTGAAAATGGTTGAGTTTTAAGCATTTCATGATGTTCTGAAATTTTTTCCGTTTTGATGTTTTCATTCGAATCTTGTTGATGATGAATGATAAATGATTTTTGAGGCTGGATTATTGTTTAGGGTAGTTAGTTGATTAATTCTAGAGGTTTTGGGGGCTTGGGGTGGTGATTTGAGGAAGCTCAGGTGAGGGGTTGGCCGGAGGAGATGACCGGAGGTCTTCTCCGACCACTAGAAAGTAATTAGGGCTAAACCCTGATTAGATCCCCAGTTTGGTTCGTGGCCCTTAGATCTAGGTTAGGGTTAGGTTTTGAGTGGTTCAGATTAGTCCATTAAGTTTAATCCAGATTAATTAATTATAAAACATAATTAAACTCAGTTTGAATGTGAGCCGTCCAGATGCGCGCGTGGTCAATTCCCTCCAACCCCAGTTTAAATCCCAGCCACCAGATCAGCATACTTTCATTTTTATGCATTTCTTTTGCATGATTTATTTAAAATAGCAAAAAGCATCAAAAAAAAATATTTTCTTTTGCATTCTGACTAAAAATATTTTTCTCATTCTAAAAATGATTTTTATTTTATTTTTTGCATTAAAAAAGCATTTTTAAAATATTTAAATGTTATTTTTAATTAATAAAAAATACATTTAGGTTTCTAAAAATCACCAAAAAAATCATGAATCATCCCAATGTATTTAGAAACATTTTCAAACTCTTCACACAAATTTCTTTTTAGGTTTGATCATAGTTTGCCAATTTTCTTTGAATTAAGGGTCACAAAAATCACATTTTTGAACCCTAACTTGAAAAAATCATTTCTGCCTAACAAAGAAGAGTTTGAAGATGATTATTTTTGCATTGTGTTTCATATTGAATTTAGTGTATAGTTCATTCATCTCATGAATTTATCTTTCATTTTCAATTTGATTTGCATTTTTCCCTTTGAACCACCCAAAAACCCTAGAAAACTTAGGAAAATCATAACTTTTGATTGGTTAGGCTTCTGACCTTCTCCGTTGGGGTATGACCTAATATGGGATTAAGTTTTGTTTGATCTTGATTGCAAATTTTTATCATGTCATATGCTTCTGTTTTGTTCATTTGCATCTCATATGTCCATATAACCCTAATTTCTCATGTTCACTTGCATTCACTTTGCATATGCATCAATACATGAACTTTCCATGACATTCCTTGCATTCATATGTCATATTATACATCTTAAGACATGTTAGAACCATGCTTGATCATTTCTTCATTCATTTTCCATGATTTTCATTCATTTCATTTCATTAACTTCCATGTGTTTTCAAACTTCAAAGCATGCTTCCTTGACATCTCATTCTTGTATGATCATTCATATGAACTTTGTATGTCTTTGCATCATCTTACATGACATCTGCATTGCATAAACACTTCTGACTTTGGTCATTTCATCTCATTTCATCTCATTTCATTTCATTTCTTCATGCTTTATACCTTATGCATCCACACTAACTTTTCAGGTTTTGGTAAGTTATTTTGGGAGGTGAATTTTCCTTCACTTCTCACTTCTTTTCATCTCTTTCATATGCATTTTACTTGTATTTTAAGTGAGATTTGTCACTTGTGTTCCATCTCTCTCACTTTCTTTCTTTAGCTTACTTATCTTCTTCAATGAAGTAAGTAACTTGTTCTTCTGCTTCTTCCTCCTTTCATTTGCTTCTTCCATTGGTGGCTTCCTTGAAGATATTTCTTAAGCCTCAGGAACCATAGGATATCCAAGCATGATAATAATTAGGGTTGTGATTAGTCCCCTTTAGCTTTTTACCTTTGAGTCTCCTTGAGTCTCTCTTCAAACCTCAATAATCAGAGACTAAACTCTTAAAGTTTTAGGACTTTGGAATTAGGGTTATGCTTGCATCCTTCTCTTAGGATGGAGTGTATAACTTTAATCCTAAGTGTTAAACCTTTAATTTGTTTAAACCTCTTAATCAAATCACACTAATAATCACTAAGACTTTAACTTGTAACTTGGGCCTTACATTAGGGTTCTAATTCTTCCTTATGGTTAAGAAGGACTAAACCTATTGTTTAATGGACAAGTCCCCCTCAAGTTGTCTTACAAACCATAAAATTCATTTCTTAATTTCATCCCTTAATTAAAATCCACTTAATAAAGGCTTTGTTATATAATGAATTTAATCCCTAACCATGGATTAAGTTAAGGTATCTTCCTCATCTTAAGTGCTCTCATCTATTATCCTTCTATTAGGATGGTGTAATGAGCCCAGTAATCTGTGATTAGAGATTAAAATCATTACTTAACACTAAACAAAAACCCAAAAACATCTAATTAATCACAAGTAAGTTAATGATATTAATCCTACATCATCATGGCAATTAAGTTGAGATGCTTATCTCATACTTAAGTGGGCTTATTATCCCTAATCAGGGAGGATATAATGAGTTTACAAGCCCTTGATTTAGGATTAAACTCATTAACTTATGCAAAACACCCAAAACAATATCAAAACTGAAAACATAAAAAACAAACAATAATCGTCTCCTTCGGGATTCTTTCCTCGTCACACTCATTCACAAACGAGAACTTGCTTCTTCCGTCTAATGCAAGATAGTTAGCACTCGATCCAGACGAGTCATACACTTGAGCATAGACAAGCAAGCAGTTCATAGTCAATTTATTTTTAGTCTCTTTGGGTCGAACTACGGTGTTCTGACTTCTTCATTGCACGAGAGGATACGTAGGCATAACTTAAATGTTATCGAACAAAAGTCTCTTTGTCATCCCCCTCTTTCAGCATTATTTAAAAGCCTCGGTCCTTGAGCAATTCACCTTTTGTACTGACACATGTACATTAATTCTTTAGCTTTTGCACACAGATAGCACATACACCTACCCCCTTTAAACACAAACTTTCAAGCGTGGATCCCGTCGAGTACGACGAACAATCTGGGTGCTAATACCTTCCCAAGTTGTAACCAACCCCCTTTCTCAGTTTCTCTAGTTCGCGACTGTCTTATCCTTATCTTTCCAGGTTTATGCAGCATTACCTTTCCTTCAGGATAAAAATGCCTAACTGGCAACTCTATTCACCCTCATTTTCATTTCTCTCTTCGCCGACCGTTCGCGTCTGCACCCTATCTTACCTGGTGTCTTTTCGGGGGAGCGACAAACATCATAGTCCATGCTTCTTCTTGATCAGGCCCTTCAGTGTGAATAGGCTCTTCACAATCTTTTGATTTCAAGAACATGATGTCTTCATTAGGGAAATGAAATCTCATAGGATGGTAGTCATCAATGGGTTGCTCAGCCAGATAGTCAGACAATACACTGCCTTTGATGGCTTTCTGAGAGATGTACTGAATATCATATTCTGTTAGAATCATTTGCCACCTTGCAACCCTTCCGGTAAGTGCTGGCTTCTCAAATATGTACTTGACGGGGTCTATCTTTGAGATCAACAAGGTGGTATAAGTCAACATATACTGTCTTAGTCGGCGAGCAGCCCACGCTAAAGCACAACAAGGTTTCTCGAGCAGTGAATAATGTTGTTCACAGTTGGTAAACTTTTTGCTTACATAGTATATTGCATACTCTTTTCGACTAGACTTGTCATGCTGGCCCAACACACACCCCATTGATTCATCCAATACTGTCAGGTACATTATTAGAGGTCTTCCTTCGACTGGAGGCATGAGAATTGGAGGTTCTTGCAAATACTCTTTGATCTTGTCAAAAGCTCTTTGACAATCATCGTTCCACCTGACTGTTTATTCTTTTCTTAGCAGTTTGAACAAGGGTTCGCAGGTTGCAGTGACATGAGATATGAACCTTGAAATGTAGTTTAATCTACCTAAGAACCCTCGAACTTCTTTCTCAGTCTTAGGTGTAGGCATTTCCTGAATTGCTTTGACTTTGTCGGGATCAACCTCAATTCCTTTTCCGCTTACAATAAAACCCACCAGCTTACCAGAACGTTCCCCGAATGTACATTTGTTGGGGTTCAACCTTAACTGATACTTCCTCAGATGCTTGAACAATTTCAACAGGTTTACCAAATGGTCTTCTTCTGTGAGGGACTTGGCAATCATGTCATCCACGTAACACTCAATTTCTATATGGATCATGTCGTGGAATAATGTTACCATGGCCCGTTGATATGTTGCACCGGTATTCTTCAGACCAAACGACATTACTTGTAGCAGAACATGCCCCATGGTGTGATGAAGGTTGTCTTTTCCATGTCTTCAGGTGACATCTTGATCTGATTGTATCCAGAAAACCCGTCCATGAAGGAAAATACCGAGAATTGAGCTGTGTTGTCTACCAATACATCAATGTGAGTTAATGGGAAGTCATCTTTCGGGCTTGCTCTGTTCAGATCCCGGTAATCAACACACATACGTACCTTTCCATCCTTCTTAGGTACGGGTACAATGTTATCAACCCAAGGCAGGTAACTAGTTACAGCGAGAAAACCATCATCCAACTTCTTTTGTACTTCCTCTTTGATTTTCATGGCCATGTCTGGGCGAGTACGGCACAACTTTTGTTTAACTGTCGGACAATCCTCTTTCAATGGCAGCTTGTGCATGACAATATTTGTATCCAAATCCGACATATCTTGATAGAACCAAGCGAACACATCGACATATTCTCGCAGCACACTGATAAGTTGTTCTTTTATTGGAGCTTGCAAACTGGCTCCAATCTTCACTTCTTTCACGTCTTCCTCGGTACCAAGATTGATAGTCTCAACCTCCTCCTGATGTGGAGCAATTACCTTTTCCTCTTGCCTCAATAACCTGGATAACTCTTCAGGTAAATCGTAGTCTTCTTCGACCCCTTCATCTGCTTGTTTAATCAGATTGTCGAAGTCATACGAGGTTATAGCAGTGTCGTTGTCGGTGCAATCTGGAGGGCTATCTCTGCAAGGGTTGAGATTTGGTTCATTTTAGTGATTGATTTTATCTTATTTAGCAAAAGTGAATGAAGTAATTATTGAGAAAAACATTGCCATTTATTGTTTTGTGCGAAAATAACAAAAATGAAAAGACAGTGAGCGAAAAAGATTGTTTCCAAAAAGATGTCCATTGTTCATTAATATTAAATTTGCACAAAATACATATGGCCCTATTACAAAATGAGTCCAAACATCTTGGGCAAGATGCAAGACTTTGATGCATGCTTAAAACAGGAAATAATAATTACTCTATAGCAGTAACCCTTATAATTTCCTGGGAAGACTAGTTGAGGACTTGTTAGCCTGGGACTCTTGGACGGATCCAGCTTTCTAGGTTGTAGTCGCTCTCAGCCTCGTCTTCCAAAGTGTTGACAGCATCCGGGGTCAGCATTCCCCCACTTATGAACTTGGGAGCTTCAGCAGCCTCCTTTGGAACTTGTCGGGATGGTCTGTAACCCAAACCGAATTTGTCTTCTTTCATCTGAACCTTCAGCAGCTTGCCCCAACCTTGGGCATTCCCTTCTTCCACAACCTTCCGAGCTTATTTGTAGGAAGCAATTGAGGTGCCCATCCTTTTCTCTTGGGATGTAGCAAACACCTCAGTTGTAGCTTCATTGACGTTCAAAGCTTCGAAACCCCGACTCATGGTTTCATGGATCTCCCCATCCATCTCTATGTACTTGTACGTAGCCAGGTGACTGACGAAGATGTCTTCTTCTCCACAGATGGTGATAATTTGGCCCTCCCACTCGTATTTTAACTTCTGGTGTAGGGTCGATGTTACCGCGCCGGCGGCATGAATCCATGGTCGACCCAACAAACAGCTGTAGGCAGGCTGTATGTCCATCACGTAGAAGGTAGTTTTGAAAACTTGTGGGCCAATTACCACAGGCAGCTCAATCTCTCAGAGAACCGATCTCTTAGAACCATCAAAAGCTCTGGCAACTAGGTTGCTCGGACGGAGTGCAAGACCATCATACTTCAGCTTGACTAAAGCTTTCTTTGGCAACACATTGAGTGATGATCCGGTATCAACAAGGACATGAGAAAGTACATCACCTTTACATTCCAAAGTGACATGCAAAGCCTTGTTATGGTTACGCCCCTCCGTATTCAAGTCAGCATTGGTGAAACCTAGTCCATGACTAGTATTGACATTTGCGACCACCGTTTCTAACTCATTGACCGTGATTTCTTCAGGCACAAAAGCTACGTGCAAGACCTTGAGTAGTGCATTCCGGTGAGCCTCAGAACACATGAGTAGAGATAGTATGGAGATCTTGGAGGGTGTTTGGTGGAGCTGATCCACAACTTTGTAGTCACTTTTCTTGATAATCCTCATAAACTCGTCTACATCCTGATCAAAGGGCATCTTCTGAGTTTCTTTTGCAGCAGGCTCTTCTAGAACCACACTTTTTCCTTTTGCTTTGGCAGCAGTTTCTGCTTCAGTATTAGCTCTTGGAAACTGTGAAGCGAAGAGACGTCTGCTCCAAGTGAAGCTTCCGCCTCCCCCGACATTGTCAATTTGTCATGTAGAAGTTGGGGAGTCAAGAGTGACCTTTCTTCCTTGGTAGTAAAGATCCGAACCATAATGCCAAGGCACGACACTGTTGTTATCATAAGGAATTGGTCCAGGTACCGTGATGGTCACCAGACTAATTGCAGCAGAAGAAGGAGTTTTGATAGTCTGTGGATCATAGTAGATGGTGATAGGAGGTCTGATTGAAGATGGTGCAGGTGTAGGAGTGTGTTGTTGAAAGTTGTTGTTGAGAGAATCTGGAACATGGATCATTGTTGGATCATAATAGATGGTGACCATTGAGATTTCGTCACTGGTGTTGGTTGTTATTGTAGCCGATTCCGTTGAAATGACTTCTGCTGGCGTTGTAGAAGATTTTGTTGTTGGTGTTGTAGGATAGATTTTTGTTGTAGTTGTAGAAGATGGAACTGTTGATGTGATTTGCAGGATTTGCACAACCATTGGTAGAAATTTTGCAAGCTTCACAACAATCCTCACAACCTGGAAACACTTGGCACTTCAATAGCTGAGCTTTTACTTCGGCCAGTGGTGTCTGAATACTTGCAATATCATCAATCAAAATTGCTGGTTGGTCCTCCTCAATGGAATTGATCTTTGGCTCACCATGATTAGGTATTGGATTCCTTGTGACATTTGGTGGAGGTGCAAAATTCAAAGCCTTGGAGTCGATCAAATATTGGACTTTCATGTGCAGGGCCCTACACTTCTCTGTTGAATGACCAGGTGCATTGGAGTGAAAAGCACATCTGGCGTTGACATCATAATTCCTTGGAAGATTCAGAGGATCTGGTGGAGCCAAAGTCCTCAGTTCAGTTAGGTTAAGCTTCAATAGTTGCAGGAGTAAAACTACATAGGGCATCAGTATGGGATAGATCACCCTATTAATCTGAAAAGGCCTTTGTTGGAAAGGACGTTGTTGTTGGTTGTTGTTGTTGTAAGATCTTTGTTGTTGCTGAGGATACTGTTGTTGCTAAGGTGCTGGAGTAGGGATGGTGACTACAGCCACTGATCTTTGCAAGTACTGGGGTCTACCTCTACTAAAATGCACTGCATTAGTCTCCCTTGTCCTTCTAGGTCCTGAGAAGGGTTTCTTTGCATTGCTGGAGCTAGCACCATTGTCGGAAATCTTACCCATCTTTAATAGACTTTCGATTCTTGCGCCTCTTATAACCATATCAGTAAAACTGGTAGAAGAGAAGGCAGCAAGTCTATGACAATAGGTCCCTTGCAAGGTATTCATAAACATATTAGCCATTTCCCTTTCAGACATAGGTGGCTGGACAGCAGCAACGAGTTGTCTCCACCTTTGAGCATATTCGCGGAAACTTTCTCTCGAGGACTGAGACATACCCATCAAGAGGGTCCTATTGGGTTCCAAATCTAGGTTGTACTGATATTGCCGTATAAAGGCCTCGGGTAAATCTTTCCAGTTCCTGACATTAGCCCTTAACAAGTGTGAAAACCACTCTCTAGATGCCCCGGTTAAACTGTCTTCAAAGTAAAACATCCACAGTTTCTCATCCATGGTATATGCTTTCAATCTTCCCAGAAAATAGTGCAAATGGGTATGAGGACAGGAGGTACTGTTATATTTTTCAAAGCATGGAGGTTTGAACTTGTGGGGAATCCTTACTCCCTCGACTAGGCCCATATCCATCACATCAAATCCCAAGGAATTCTGGGATTCCAGGGATCTCAGCTTCTCAGAAATCTCATCCATACGACGATCATAAGCTTCATCCACCCCAGCACCTAACACTGTAAACTGCTCATCTTAAGGATCTTCCTGCAGAATACGATCTCCAGTGTTCCTTTGGCCATTCCCAAGGATATTAATTTCAGGATTGTTGTCGGGTCCAAACACTACCGGAGTCATTCGCAGCTGCTCGCGCGCATTGTTACTTGTAACTCCAGTGCCTGCATGGTTATCTTCTGGAGTTTGTCGCTCGACTAACTCCCTCAATCTTTCCTGGGTCTGTGCCAGTCTAGTCATCACAGCCATGAATTGATTCATCTGAGTCCTCACTTTTGTCCTCACATCAGTCATCTGATTCCTCACATCTGTCAGTTCCTACTGTAGTTGATCTATTTGTAGACTCGGAAGGTTGTGTCGAGTTGGATATCTGTGGATGCAATTGACGAGAAAGACCCTCCTGTGAGCAATATTTCTTGAAACAATCAACAAAATGAGAAGACAACAACAAAATACCTGCAAAAACAAAAGGTATTTCAGAATGCAATGCAATATGCCTATTTGTCTTTCGAGGGTATCCGGTTTGGTTCTTGGTTTTGACCTTCCAGACCTCTAGGAGATGAAGATGTTTGAAGCAAACGAAGTCCATAATAAAATCTAATTCATAACCATAAAAATACCAGTGGCAATGCCAAAATACAAATAGTTCATGAATTACAACCAAACAAACTCCCATGGTGAATCACAATACAATCAAATTCAGGAATAAAACAAACAAAACCACCATGGTGAGCCAAAGTACAATCAAATAGATACAAGTAAAGAAAATCAGACATCCAGTCCAAAAGCATCATCCCTGACTTCCTTCAGGAGATCATCCATTACCGGTCCAACTGGGTGCTCTGTAATGGTTCTGATAAGAAGGTTTCTGGTTGCAATGGCATTTGTCATCTTCTGATACTTATCTTGTTCTTTGGATCTCTTTAACCCCTCCCGGAGTTTCAATTCTGAGATCTCCTTCTGAGCTGCTAGCAGTGCTTCTTGGCTTCTTTTCTCATTAGACTTTAACTGCTCTATTTTGGTATGCATCTTCTGGCCTTCTTTCAGGTGAGCCTCGGTTATCCTGACCCATCTATCCTGACTCTCCTCCAGATAATGCTCAGCTCTCGCCCTTTGAATCTTTGCTTCTTTACATGCATTCTTCAACACAAGTTCCCCTGCTCGAGCTTTCCTGATGAAGTCTTCAATCTTCTCAATTTTGGTTACATGCTCGATGCGTAGCTTCTCTAACCTCTCAATGTCTAGACGACCATCATTCCTTTCCCAAAGGGTCTTCTTCAAAGCTTCAGCCAGCTGGGTGTTTCCTTCCTTTAATTTTTCAAACTCTTCTAGGTTTACTGTGGCTATGGGTTCAACTGCTGATGGCCCTGACACATCTTCCAGGGTGAATGACATACGAGTAATCTGTCCTCTGACGCGCGACCATTCAGTATACTGAGCAGAAGCTATGTTATTACACTTTCCAAGGATGGTGGTTCCTTTAGTTTGTATATGGTCCCAAGCCCATGCTACTTGTCGGGAAATGACATGATTGATTTGAATAGCACAATAAAGAGACTCTGCTAAGTCCTGCTCCCTAGGTTGATGTACCAAGGCATACCCCAACTGTCTCTTGAAAAGTAAAGGATTGTAATTGATGCAACCCTTTACTCCAATAAGTGGCACATTTGGGTATTGCCCACAGCTTGTTATTATGTCTCGGCCCTTGGTGCTCTGAGTACACCATATGATATCTTCTGAAGTAAGGGCAATCATCCTCTTATCCCAATTCCTTGACTGATGAGGGTTTAGGAAAGATTTCGTCTTCGGCATATGCTTCATCAACCAACTGTAGAAAAGAGGTGCACAACATCTTACCAGTCTTCCTCTAATGAACTGAGTAGTATAAGTCTCCCAATAAGGTAGGAATCAGGTTCTTTAGCATGAAGATGTGAATTGCATTCTTGCTCACGAACTTAGGCTAGTCTGCAAACAAAATGATACCATAAATGCTGAGGGCTAGGAGAGCACAGACAGTTTCCTAATTCCCTACTGCAGCATGCTTTGTAGGCTGAGTGATCAAGAAATCCAGATGAAGTCCTGGGATTACAGCCTTGGAAGTCATGTGCTCATCAATGATAGTTCCCTCTAGATGTAGTGCTTTGTTTATGTCTTCATTCTTTGGAGGGATCATTTCAGGGTTCAAAGGAATTCCACTTCTAATAAGGACACCCAATAGCATATATTATTCTTCCAGCAAAGGTCCTATCTGAAAATCTGGAAAAATGAAGCAACGTAGAGGAGGGTCATAAAACTGAAGACAGGTGTGAATCATGCTCCTATTTGATGCATCCAGGTCCATGATCATGTCCAAGATTCCACCATAATGCTCTCTGAATAAGGGCACATGATCAGGGGTGATAAGGGCATGTATCTGTCTGATGCCTGCTAGAGGATACTCAAAGAAGTGGTAGGTGATATTGTTTTTCCTGGTTGAATGCATGTTGAAGATGCATGTTGAAGGAGATAACTGAAGAGGATAACTGAAGAAGATGGCTGAAGAAGATAGTTGAAGAAGTGTTGAAGCAGATAAGTTGAGCAGAAGAACAGTCAAAACCAAACCAAGTGAAGGTGGATACCCTGTAAAACAAATAGAAAAATGTTAAATTATGCAATATGATGTATGCTTATGATATGCAAGGGTTTGTGATCATGTGCTAGATTATCGGTTGCCTTTGGCAGGATCCATGAGTGTTCAGAGTTTCAGATGGAAGTCTAAGAACCAGTAACTGGGTGGGGAACTCAAATAAAGAGTCAATAATCCAGGGTTTCAAAGAACTAGTCCAAAATAGTACAACCTTAAGAACAAATTTCAATAGCAAGGTATGTTGAGGTCAAGGGTTCCTGCAAACCTGTAAACAACCCAACCCACTCACATGTATTGTTCTAGAACAAGGATCCTCAGATTCAGATCTATTATGAGAAGTGTAAACACTTCTAACCCGGAGGTACAATGTTTATCCTAATCATAAAGGATCCTCCTCTAGATCACCTCAGATGCTGAAGGTCGTCTAAAAAAGGTCATCCAGACTTAGCAGGCTTCCCAGATAGCCCTAGCACTACAGGAAATCCGTAGCACAGAGTTCTCAAAAGGAAACCCATGTCTGAACCGTGTTTTCATATTCCCGCACCAGACCGAAATGGAATGGGAAAGAAGACAAAACGACTCTAATCCTATGTGTCACTCAGGCCTTTGTGTTGGACCTTTTTCACTGGAATACCCCTCCCACCAAAGAAAACCATAAATCCAGCACAATGATATGATAATAATAAATGAAATGCAGAAAGTAATAAATGAATGCGATAAAGTAAATGCAATAAATAAAACTGTACAGAAAGCAATAAATAAAGCAAAACACATAGCACATAACACCCCCACACACAAATCAAACAAGCGCTAGGAGAAACCCACAAGAAAACCAGAAGCCCTGATTGCAAATGTCCCCAACAGAGTTGCCAAGCTGTCGCTCCCCGGATTTTCATCCCGGTGCAAACGCGTATTGTCAGCGATGTTGGAGGTTGAGGTTGAATAGAGTCGCCAGCTAGGCATTTTTATCCCGAAGGAAAGATAATGCTGCATAAACCTAGAAAGATATGGATAAGACGGTTGCGAACCAAAGAGACTGAGTAAGGGGGTAGGTTACAACCTGGGAAGGTATTAGCACCCAGACCGTCTGTCGTACTCGACGAGATCCACACTTACTTGATTGTGTTTAAAGGGGAATGGTGTAGGTGCTAAAATGTGCTTAAAAAGCTAGGGAGCAAAGGATGTACAAAGTGTCAGTGTAAAAAAGAAAGTGAGTGTTCAAAACTAAGGCTAAGGAAAGAGAAACTGGGAGGAGGAGAGGGGGAGACAAAAAGACTTTTGTTCGATAATTGAAAAGTTATTCCTATGTATCCTCTCGTGCAATGAGGAAGTCAGAACACCATAGTTTGACTCAAAGAGACTGGGATGATTTTGTTGTGAACTGCTTGTTTCTCTATGCTCAAGTGTATGACTCATCTGGCTCGAGTGCTAAATGTCTTGCATTAGACGGAAGAAGCGAGTTCTCGTTTTCAGAGTGAGTGTGATGAGAAAAGAATCTCGGAGGAGACGTTTATTGTTTGTTTTTGTGCTTTCAGTTTTTTATTGTTTTTGGTGTTTTGCATAAGATAATGAGCTTAAGACTTAATCAAGGATTTGTAAACTCATTATATCATCCCTGATTAGGGATAATGAGTCTACTTAAGTATGAGATGGGAACCTCAACTTAATTACCCTAATGATACTGGATTAAGAACATTAACCTACTTGTGATTATTAAGTGTTTTTGGATTTTTTGTGTGTGTTAAGTAATGAGTTTAATCTCTAATCAGTGATTAGTGAACTCATTACACCATCCTAAGAGAAGGATAATAGATGAGAACACTTAAAATGAGGAAGACTCCTCAACTTAATCCATGGTAAGGGATTAAAATCGTTATGTAACAAGCCTTTATTAAAGTGGATTTTAATTAAAGGTGGGATTAAGAAATGGATTTTATGTTTGTAAGAATAAACCTGAGGGGGACTTGTCCATTGAACACTAGGGTTAGTCCCTCTGAACCAACGAGGAGAGATGTAACCCTAATATAAGGCCCAAGTTACAAGCTTAAATCTTAATGATTATTAGGTGTTTTGATTAGGAGGTTTAAAAAACTTAAAGGTTTAACACTAAGTATTAAAGTTATACACTCCATCCTAAGATAAGGATACAAGCATAACCCTAATTCAGAGTCTTAAAACTTTAACTGTTTAGCCTTGATTATGAGATGAGAAGAAGAGACTCAAGGAGACTCAAAGTTAAAAGCTAGGGGAGACTATGTATAACCCTAAAGTTATCATGCTTGGATATTCCGATGGTTTGTGAGGCTTAGAGAAAGATCTTTAGATGGCCACCAAGGAAGAAGAAGTAGATAAAAAGAGAAGAGAAAGGAGAATAGGTTACTTACTTCCTGAATAAGTTAAGTAACCTAGGAGAAAGAAAGGGAGCAAGAGAGAGAAAGTGAGTAAAACTCACTTCAAAGACAAATAAAAATTCAAATGAAGAGATAAAAAGAGGTTGGATGTGGAGGCAAATCCACATCCTAAACAACTTACCTAAAGCCCCTGAAAAGTTAGTATGAATTCATAAGATATGAAACAAAAGGAAATAAGGCAAATGAAGATGCAATGAACAAGACCAGAAGTGCAAACACAATGCAAATGTGTTATGAAATGATGCAAAGACATGTAAAATGTTTATGTCTGATCATACAAGAGATGAGATGCAAAGGAAAGCATGTTAGAAGCTTGAAATCACATGAATACACATAAGAAGTAATGAATGCAAAACATACCAAATGGATGCAACAATGATCAACTAATGTTCACACTTGTCCTAAGGTATCTAAGATGACATACAAATGCATTAGATGTCATACCAAGTTCTTATGATGAAGGTATGCAAAGATGAATGCAAATGAACATGGCAAATTAGGGTTTTAAGAAAGTGTGAGATGCATATGATCAAAGTAGAAGCAAAACACATGATGAAAAATTGAAATTTCAACCAAATGAACCTTAAACACACATAAGATCACTCCCTAACGATGGAGGTCAGAAGCTATACCAAAGTCAAGTTATGGTTTTTCTAAGTTAGGCTAGGGTTTTGGGTACTTCTTAATGAAAAATGCCAAACAAATGGAAAATGCAATGCAAAAATATGAGTTAAATACCCTAGATACTACTTGAAAAGTATGAAAGAATGCAAAAATAACCATGCACAAACTCATCTTAGTTGATCAGAAATGAATTTTTGAAGTTAGGGTTAGAAAAATAAGAAATTTGGAAACCCTAATTCATGGTTAATTGTCAAAACATGATCAAACCCTAAAATAAATTTGTAAGACGAGTTTTTAAATTGTTCTAAATATGTAAGAATGCTTCATGATTTTTTTTGTTGATTTTTAAATACCTAAAAGTATTTTTAATTAATTAAAATGAATGAATTAATTAAATAATACAATTAAATGATTTAAAAATAGATTTTTAATGAAAAATTAAAAAATGAAAATGTTTTTGGGTTTTTAAAATTATTTAAAGTAAGAATGCAAAAAATCATATTTTTAGAAAATATTTTACTCTTTTTAATAAATAAAAGAAAATAAATGAGAAAAGAAAAATACAAAAAATGAAAAGTATGCAAAATGGGTGGCTGAGATTACAAGAAGACCAGATCAAAGGTTCAGGGTGTGAGTTAACAAGACTCAAGGTAATCAGATCCTAGGGTTTGGATTCAAAGATACCACACGCGCTATCCAATGGCTCAGGTTCAATCTGGGAATTTAATTATAATTTAATTTAATTAATTAGAATTAGGGTTAATGAAATAATCTGGATCGTCCGTCCCCTAAACTAATCAAGATCCTGTGGCTCCCATTCAATCTGGCAATGCTAACCCTAATTAGCCCTAACCACTTTCAAATGATCGGAACAGTGCTCCGGTCATCTTCTCCGGTAAGCCCAAATCACTAACTTCTTCCCTAGGCCTCTACTAAACATCTAACCTGCCCAGAAACATTCACCACACCCCTAGGAACACGAATCAATCATCAATCATCATTTATAACACATGAACAAGCAGAATCGAAGCAATCAAAGAACACGGGAAAAATTTCAGAAGTTCATAAAATGCTCATTTATTCATTATTTTTAATTCTAAAAGCATCTACATGACCCCTAGAGCATGCATTTTCATTTTATAACAAAAAATCAAAGCTTTGAGACAAAGTGTTCTTGAGTATACCTGAGCTGGAGACCTGTAAATGTGAGCTTTCAGAGCCCCCCCCCCCTCTTGTGCAAATGGCCTCCTTTGAACCTCCTGAAGCTAATGGAATGCTTTGAATGCTTTGAAAATGGCTGGTTTGGGAGGTCCAGTTCTGATGTAGCAGAAATGGAGGTTTTGGTATGTGATGTTTCATACCATTTTAATGGTTAGATTTTGTTCAATGGGTGATTTGTGGTTGATTTGTGAAGAAATATTTGAAGTTTTATGGCTGGTTTTAGAGAATCGAAGAGAGGAAGTTTTGAGTAAATTTTGTGCAATCTGCAGCTTGTGTCCTTCTGAGCTCTTTTGGATTGGTATGGTGCAAATGGCAAAAAAGTCAACAATTGTGTACTTGAGGCATGGACCAATGCAGAACTGATTTGAGGGCTTGACGTGCTTCAGCTGGCTTCAAGGAGAGCCCTGGGATCAATTGTTGTGAGTTGTATGGCTTGGATCACAAGTTTGAATTGGTTTTTCATTTTGGTAACTTTGTGAAGTTTGTGATAATTGGCCATGAAATTCCTTGGTTCTTGGCTGAATTCTTGTCTTGAAATGTTTCTTATCAATGTTATGATGTGTAGACATGAATTAGAGGCCAAACAAGTGCTTAGAAGTCCATTTTGCACATTTCCCTCTTTGACATGAACTTGAAAATTATGTGATTTTTGCCAACTTTGATCCATTATAACTTGAGTTCTAGGATGAATTAAGAGGAGTTCTTCTACTTTTTGAAAATGGGAAGATCCAATATACAACTTTCATGTTTGAAGAAAATTCATTTGAAACCTTTTTGATCAAGAAAGAGGAGGTTGAAAATCTTTCCCAAAATGGAAAGTTTTCATTACAAGTCATGTCGAAAAATGACAACTTTTGCAATGGCTCAAAATTATTCAATTTTGTGAACTTACAAACATTTATAAGATCAAATAAAGATCATAGGACCTCAAATTGATGATGATGACCCTTTGGAACCCTTGTTAGTGGCCTCCGATGCCCTGATTATGACTTTTCTTGCACAACAAGTTACCACTTGATCAGATGACTTCCACAAGGAATTTTTGCTTCAAATTTGATACACATGCTCCTTATATCACATATAGACCAATATAATCAATAATGGCCAAAACGTTTGAGTGTAAGGGCCTCAAACCCAAAACCCTAATTTCTGGTCATCTGTGCAGGAGCCCTGAGCCTGCCTGGGTAACTGTGCAATCCTCTGAGATTTTGTGACTTCAAAGCCAACTTGAAGGTATAATATGATCATAGAACACTCATGGCCCCTCTTGTCATGCTTCATGGCCTCTGAGATAGCTCAAACCACTTCTAAGATTCACCTGATCACAAACCCTAACTATGCAGCTATGCAGTGAAATAACTATGCCGTGTGAGATGGTATGCTTATGCAATTCAACATGAAGGATCACAATCCAAGGTGTGAGAAAAAAGAGAGGGAAAATTTGGGGTGTTTACACTATTGCTTTATTTTCTTCTTTCTTTTTAATTCATTTACTACACCATTTTCCATTTTCAATTTTTAAAAATACCAAAACTCATCCAAAAATACTAAACAAATTCACACGTGTTCTTCATTATTTTCTCTAATTTCACACATTTTTTAATTCTATTTTTCTCTTATTTTTGAGTCAGAATTAATTTTCTATTAGTTTCTTCTCATTTTTCATATTTCTGGACCAATTCTTTTGCCCATTTTTGTTCTCCTAAATCATAGATGATATCAAGCCCATTCTTTTTGCCCTATCTAGAGAACTCATTAAACTTCCAAAAAATAATTTTTGATCAATTTTTAGGTCATGTTTGGTATCCTTTTGAGTCATTTCTTTGGCATTGGTCCCTATGAACCATAAATCAATTCTAGCATTTATTTGACTAGGCGAAAATTTGAATCTTTGTGAGATTTTTTAGACTTGAATCATCTTCTGGATTGTAATCTTGGATATTAAATTTCATAATTTTTCTAGGTCATTTGGTATTTTTTTCTAAGTGTCTTGCATCCTAAGTCACATTTTTGGTCCTTTGCCATGATGTACCTCTCACCACCTCATTTGTGAACATTTTATGGATCCAATTTCCATTTTAACTTTTCATCAAGCCCCTAGTTTTTGTATGGGAATTTCAAAATTCATTGGTCATATTTTGTTTTTTTCTAAGTCATTTTTCTTATTTTGAAAACCATGTATCCATGTCCATTCTTTCATCTTTATTTCTTATGTTTGAATCCTTATGATTTGGGTCTCTTCTTCCCCATTTGATTTTATATCTTTGAACACTTCCATTTAGTGTTAGGTTCTGGACTTTACATTCAGCATTGACCTTAGGCAAGTTCATCATGCTTAGACATTTCAATTTCCCTTATAACTTCTCCTTAGCTTTCATTAGGGTTTAGTGATACTTTAGGATATAATTTGAGTTTGGTTTACTTCATAGTTTTAGATCCTTTTGATTTAACTTAGCTCCTGCCTTTAGAAGCTAGCTAGCTTGTAATATACCTTAGAGCTTGATCTTTAGTCTTAGAATTTCATTAGTGCTTTAATTAGCTAGTGTGAGTTCTCCTTTGAATTTTGCCATGCTATAATTGTCCAAATTGCTTCATCATGCTTACATTTGTTTTGTAGGGGGAATATTGAGGTAAGCATTACTTTATTCTCATCTATTATGAATTTTAATTGTGTTTGCCTTAGCACCTTGTGCTTTGATCTTAGGTTTCCCCTTTTGTTCTCTTAGAAACAACTTATCTTCCTTAGGAAGTAAGTTGGGTTCTAATTCTCTTTTCTTATTAGGTTTAGAATACCTCACTAACCATAGGATATCTTTTGAATGAATAACTTAGATTTGTGTCTTAGTCCCCCTTAGTTTTGTCCTTTCTCCATTTGAGTCTTCTTCTCTCATCTTCGAACAAAATCCAAAAGACTTAATAATTGCTTGGAGTGATCTCTTGTGTATAGCCTTATTCCATGGGGCACTCATATTTATTCCATCTTGGAATAGTATGGTCTTGTCTAGCATGATGTACAAGTCTAATCATGAGACTATCTTCACAAAGAAAACATAAAAGACATTTCTTCAAAAGCTACAAAAACATGTAATAAGTTCAACAAGCTAGTGAACTTAGACCCTAATCCTCGGAAGCAAGTCTTGGATAAATTCTCCTTACTTGGTGTGCTTGTTCTACTATTCCATCTTGGAATGTATTAGAAAGTAAACATTCCTTGGAAAAGAGTTTGAATTCACTTCCTTGTGCCAAATTCATAAAAACTCTTAAAAAGCAAACAACAAACAATAAGCGACTTTCCTAAGGGAATTCTCTTCTCATCTTCTTCGTTCACGACGCGAACTTGCGACGACTTGTCTCGTATGCAAGACGATAAACACACTCGCACAAGTCGAGCCTATAACACCTGAGCAAAGACACAAGCAATTCCAGCGCATAAAAAACACAAACAAATAGTTCCCGCCTTAGTTAGGTGAACTACGTCGACTCTGATCCTCATTTTCCTAATGAGGTACGTAGGCAGTGGGGTAGGGCCCGTTCGAGCACATTCTTTATTTTCCCTACATTTCCCTCTTTCTTTTCATTCTCTTTTTTTGGTTCCCTTTCTCATTTCACTTCCATTCTAGTTTCAGTCTTTCTTTTGCAGTATCTTATTTCTTACCCTTTGAAACAAGCAAACAAGCATGGATCCCGTCGGGTACGGCAGACGGTCTGGGGTGCTAATACCTTCCCAGGTCGTAACTGCCTCCCGAACCCAGATCTTTTTTGTTTGCAGGACCTTGTCATTTCCTTCTTCCTTTGGTTTGTGCAACATTACCTTTCCCGTTCCTTCGGGATAAAAATGTCTAGCTGGCGACTCTACTTTTTCCTTGCAACTTTCGCGTTTGTACTAGGATGAAAATCCCGGGAGCGACACTCGCAACCCAAGCCGTTTCACACAACTAGTAGATATAAAATAATGCGTAGCGCCACAATCAAATAAAACAAGACAAGGATGATTGTTAACGATACAAGTACCCACAATGAGTGAGTTATCGGCTTTGGCATTTCTAGCATCCATAGTGTACACCCTCGCTTGCACTTGATTGTTCCTTCATGGGCAATCCCTAGTAAAATGCCCCTCTTTCTGTCAATGGAAACAAACTAACCCCATTCAGATCACACTTTCCATGATGATTTTTGTGGCACCTGGAGCACGCCGGAGGAGCACTAGATCTAGGACTCGACACCTGTTTCCCTTTGAAGGGTTGAGGCCTTGGCCAAAATATTGGTTTTCTCTTCCTCAATATTTTTAAATCACTCTCCCAACACTAGCTTCGTTTTGCACTTTCTTCAAACTATGTTCGGCGACATAGCACTGCCTTAACAACTCGGAATAGGTAGTAAACTCCCTTTGAGAGACACTATGAGAGATTTTAACCCTCAAACCAAACAAGAACTGGTCAATCTTCCATCTTTTATCTGGAGCATACATAGCCTGCCTAGAGTAAGCAGCCATGTCCTCGAACTTCTCAGCATAACTGGCCACAGTCATGCTCCCTTGTCTAAGCTGTTGGAATTCAAATTACTTTTGGGTTCTTAGTGAACTCGGAAAGTACTTCTAAATAAAAATTGTCTTAAATTATTGCCACACTTTTGGAATTCCTTGCACCGTCATAAGATTTGAAGCACTTTCCCACCACCTCGCAGCATGACGTTTTAGTAAATGTGACGCAAAAGTCACCTTGTCTTCTTCACCACAAATCACAATCTGGAAAATTCTCTTCATTCCTATTAACCATTCATGTGCCTTAACCGGATCCAATCCACCATGAAACTCCCGAGGGTTCATGCGGAAAAAGTCTCGGAATGTCCCACTTCCAGCTTCAGGAGCAGCCACATGAGGATGAAGGCCCCATTCATTTGATGCATCATTTGTTGCATGAACTGATGTTGCTGTTGTTGCATCTGTTGCATGAATTAGAACATAGGAGCATTCCCATCACCACCTGTCTGATCGCTACCCGGAGGAGTGACGTTGGGTCGAGCACGAGTTCCACGCCTACCATCCATATTCCTAAATGTCATCAAAACATGACTAAGTTGATCAGGCTCAATACCATAAACATAAAATTTAGTCCTATAGTGATATTACGTGTATGAACGGATACCAACTGTAACACCCATATATAAAAGACACACATAAAACATATTTTTCATATATAAATCTTTAAGTTTGGTACTGAAATACAAATAAGTTCCTAGCAACATATTGTACAAGTATAGCCATTACAACAAAAGTACTAAGACAAAGGCCGTAATTAATACAAAGTGTTCACAAAATAAAATCTAAGAACTAGATACGAAGATCTCAAAAGTCCATAGCGGAAGACAAAGCCATCAAACAAGTAAAGATAATCAAGTCGCCTTATCTTTACCCTTTGTAGAACCTGAAGTACCTGAAATAACAACATCAACATGGGGTGAGATAAAACATCTCAGTGAGTTCCCTATCTTAGAGTTCGCTCGGCTCTAAATGTTTGATTCCAAAAAGAATCTCAAGCTCTAACGACTCTCACACATGGAACTTGGATCCAAAGGAAATAAGATCCATACTACCTTTCAAACTTAAGCTAAGTGAAACATCTAACTCAAGTCCTTACGGATGCTCTTGTGAAACACATAATAACCACATTGAGACTTACACAAGACCTTACGGAGGATTCGATATAACACTCTCTTTAATCTTTACAGATGCTTCACGTGGGACTAAAGAAAATCCACCTCAAGACTTACTCAAGATTAATGCTTAATAGTATAGCACTCGCCTCAAGTCCTTATGGATGCTCTTGTGAAACACATAGTAACCACATTGAGACTTACACAAGACCTTACGGAGGACTTATAGTCTACACGTCTCGTATCAACGCCCATGTATACACAACGGGTACCTCAAGTCCTTACGGATGCTATAGTGAAACACATAGTAACCACATTGAGACTTACACAAGACCTTACGGAGGACCCAAAGCGATACTAAAATCCCAATTCTCGCTAGCCCAAGGGAATCCTAGATACCTCACAAGTTATACCCTTTTTATTACCTTTAGTTCACAATTCCCTAACTTATCATTTTTACAGTATAATCAAAAAGTAGGGTAAAAAATAATATTTCCCGGCATCATCAGAAAGTACATAATTTTAGCTTCAAAAAGATATATGGAACGTTAAAATCGGATACTCGGGTCAAAAGTTACGAACAGAGACACAATACTTTTTAAAAAAAGAAACAACATTCTGCAAAAGGAAAAGGTGGCAGCGCGAACCCTATTCGTGAGGCGACGATAGAAATTTTACACTCTGTTCGCGGTGCAAAGCCAGTTCGCAGGGCGATGACATAAGCATCCACTCAGTTTGTGATGCGAACCCTGTTCGCGGGGCAAACTTAGCAGAAAACCCCCAAACCAGCCACGGGAAGGACTTCTCCAAATGCCCCAAATCCCACCAAAATCATAAACAACAAGGAAAACAAGAATCAAACATGATTGTTATCACATACTAACTAACATGTAATGATTTAATCGAGTTTTAACCGTAAAACTTTCAATTCCTAAGATTTTACAACAAAAACCCTAAACCACAAAATCTCTAAATCTCAACCAAAATCAAAGATAAAAGTTTCTAACTAATAACCCACCTCTAGCAAGAAGATTGGAGAAGATTGAATGGTGAATGGATGGATGGAAGCAACAAGATTAAGAGTCCTCTTCTTCTTCTTCAAGACTTTTTCTTCTTCTTTCTTCTCTTCCTTTCTCTCTTCTCTTTCTTTCTCTATTTCTATGTTTTTCTTAAAATAAAAGAAATAACACTTTAGGTCTTAAAAGGAAACATAACTTTTCCTATCGACGGGTCCAAATAGAGAGTATCCAAAAATGTCTCTTAAATCAACATTTTATAAAACCTCTGAGTCAGCTAATATTAGTTAATAAAATAAATTCCCGCTGATTACTCTATTTAATTCTATTAAAGTTTCTTAGAGTAATTCGGAACTATATTATTATCAAACAATATTATTCAGAGCATTAAATAAATTATAGGGTATTACAATATTACTTTCGATTCTCGATTGCATTGCTGCTTCAAAATGGAGACTATGAGGAAGAAGAATGCCCACTATACTTTCCCGCAACCAGAGACAGAGGGTATTTAGAAATTGATCAGCCTAATGAATGACAAAGTTTTGGATGACTTCAAAAGAGAGTATGGAAAGATTCTGGAATATGTGAATAAGTCAACAGTTGATCAGAGGGACAATCTGCATTCCCTGTTGCAATTCTATGATCCACAATTACGAGTCTTTTTTTTTCCAGATTAAATTTTGGCACCTACCTTGGAAGAGGTCTCCAGTATCCTAAATGTTCCCATCAGAGAAGGTATGCCTAATTATGCTTCAGAGAGGACCCCTCCTTATGAAGACATTACTGCTGCCTGTCACTTGAGTATGCTCAGATTCAAGATGGGGCTAGAAGCTAGCCAGGGTAAGGGGATTTCTTTGGAGTTTCTCATTACAGAAGCTCATGTCATGGCATTGGGAAACAAGTGGGCAGATTTCAGAGCATTGCTAGCTATGATAGTGTATGGGATAAGCTTATTCCCATGAGAGAAAGGATTAATCAGCATGGAGGCTATCACCATCTTAGTCAAAAGAAACCCAGTGCCTACATTGTTGGGTGACGTCTACTATGGGGTCCATTACAAGAATGAAAAGAGAAAAGGACATATGAACTGATGTGCTCCCTTGTTTGCTGACTGGTTTGTAAGGAAACTCCCAAAATCAGGACCTTTCCAAGACTTGAAATAATCTTGGAAGTGGTCCAAAAGATTGATGGGCTTAACCACAAACAACATATCTTAGGGGTGCAATAGAGACTTGATAGACACAGAGATTATTGCTAGCTGTGGCAATTTCCCTAATGTACCCTTGCTGGGAAGAAAAGGGGGAATAAACTACAATCCTTCATTGGCAAGAAAACAATTTGGTTACCCTCTAGTAGTGCCACCATCAGCTACGGAGGTAACTGAGTAATTGTATTTCTCAACAGAAGGAAATATGGAGTTTTGTGTACAGGTAACCCAAGCTTGGGATGTCAGGACAAAGAAAGGAAAGAAATATTTTGGGAAGGTGGACCCAAAAACATATGATCATTTTTCTGCATGGTTGAAAGATCGTGTAGAAGACTTACTTATTCCATTCTCTATGGAATCCCCTTTGTACCCTAAGGAGTAAGTACCATTGGATTCAATACCTCTCAAAGAATATCAGAAGTTGGAGGCCTTGGTTAAGCAACTGAGGATGGAGAATCAAGAGGCCAACATTTGAGGCCTAAAGCTGAAGATGCAGAATCAGAATTTGGAAGAGAGCTTACTAGGCTGAAGAAATGGTCAGGCACAAGCAGTAGGAATTCCAAGAGAGAGAACTTTATTTCAAGAAAAGAGGATTAGCTAAAACTCACAAGGCGAGCCAGCGCCGAAAAGATAAGAAAGATTTGAATGAAGCTAATGAGGCTATATCCTTGTGGCAAGAGAAATGGGAAGATAACTTGAAGAAACAGAAAGAGTTGGAGGCCAAATACAAGTTAGAGATCAAAGGTCTTCAGGATTCTTTAGCTGAACAAGAATAGCTCCTCCAAAAGGCCCACCACTGTCGCTCCCGAAGATTTGCATCCCGGTGCAGACGTGAACGGTCGGTAAAAAGAGAAGATGAAATGAATTGAATAGAGTCGCCAGCTAGGAATTTTTATCCCAAAGGAAAGGTAATGCTGCATAAACCTGGGAAGAGATGGATAAGACGGTTGTGAACCAGAGAAACTGAGAAAGGGGGTTGGTTACAACCTGGGAAGGTATTAGCACCCAGATTGTCCATCGTACTCGACGGGATCCACGCTTACAGGATTGTGTTTAAAGGGGTAATGTATGTGTTATCTATGTGCAAAAGCTAGGAATGAATGTACAGGTGTCAGTGCAAAAGGGTGAATTGCTCAGGAACTGAGGCTTTAGAAAGAATGCTGAAAGAGGGGGATGACAAAGAGACTTTTGTTCGGTAACTGTTAAGTTATGCCTACGTATCCTCGCGTGCTATGAGGAAGTCAGAAAATCATAGTTCGACTCAAAGAGACTGGAAAATAAATTGACTGTGAACTGCTTACTTGTCTATTCTCAAGTGTATGACTCGTCTGGCTCAATTGCTAACTGTCTTGCATTAGACGCAGGAAGCGAGTTCTCAGCAGATGAAAAGAGAAGGAGAAAGAAGAACAAGTTACTTACTTCCTGAAGAAGATAAGTAACTTGAAAGAAAGAAAGAAAGAAAGATGGAACATAATTGAAATGGATTCACTTCAAAAGCATGTAAGAATGCATATGAATGAGATAAGAATAGGTGGGAAGTGAAGGTAAATCCACCTCCCAAATAACTTACCAAAAGTTCGTGAAAATGTTAGTATGAATGCATAAGACATAAAGTAAAGAGAAATGAAATGGAATGAGATGAAAATACCAAAGTCAGAAGTGATTATGCAATGAAAATGGCATATGAGATGATGTAAAGTCATACAAGATGCATATGAATGATCATACAAAGATGAGATGCAAAGGAAGCATGCTTAGAAGTATGAAAACACATGGATGTTTATGAAATGTAATGGGTACAAAGCATGTAAAATGAATGAAGAAATGATCAAACAATGTTCAATCATGTCTTAAGATGTCTAAGATGTCATACAAATTCTTGAAATGTCATGGCAAGTTCATATGATGATGATATGCCAAGATGAAGGCAAATGAACATGAGGAATTAGGGTTTTATGAATGTATGAGATGCAAATGACCAAAACAGAAGCATGCATCATGATAAAAATTTGAAATCAAGCTCAATCAAACCCTAATCCTATACAAGATCACACCCCAAAGGAGAAAGTCAGAAGCTAATCCTATTGAAAGTTATGGATTTTCTAGGTTTACTAGGGTTTTTGGGTGGTTCTCATGGGAAAATGCAAATCAAATTGAAAATGCAAGATAAATTCATGATATAAATAACCTAGAAACTACATGCAATATGTGAAACAATGCAAAAAGAATCAAGTTCAAACTCATCATGGTTAGGCAGAAGTGAATTTTCTAAGTTAGGGTTAGAAAATATTATTTTAAAGAACCCTAATTCAAAGAAAATTGTGAAATTATGATCAAACCTAAAAAGAAATTTATATGATGAGTTTGAAAATGTTTCTAAATGTATTGGAATGGTTCATGATTGTTTTGGTGATTTTTAGAAACCTAAATGTATTTTTAATTAATTAAAATCCATTAATTAATTAAAAATATCATTTAAATATTTTAAAAATACTTTTTTAATGCAAAATATAAAATAAAAATCATTTTTGGATTGAGAAAAAAATTTAGATAAAAAATGCAAAAGATCATATTTTTGTGATGTGTTTTAATATTTTAAATAAAATGAGCAAAAGAAATAAAGAAAAATGAAAAACAAAATGCAATTAAATGAAAAGTAAACGCATCCAAGGGCCAGGATTCAAATAAAAAAGGGATGGAGTTGATTGGCGTGCAGATGGAGGGTCAGGATTCACTCAGATTAAAATTAACCTAATTAACTAATTAAAATTAATTAAATGAGGATTAGGGCTTAATGGATGAATCTGGGCCACACACACGCGCGGGTAAAACATGATCAAAGGGTCCACATTTAAACTGAGCCTAAACCCTAATTAAGAACCATAATGATTCTCAGGTGACCGGAGATAGCTCCGGGCATCTTCTCCGGCAAGACAAAAACTCAACTCTCTCCCTAGGCCATGAAAACATCCCAAACTCTCTAGAATCACTCCCCAAACATCAATAAGCAAGAATCAATCAACAAAAACAATTTATTTTTCGCATACAGAGAGAATCAAATCAATCAAGTTTCACGGGCAAATTTTCAGAGACTTCATACATTCTCAAATCTCAACCATTTTCAAAAGTAAACATATCAGGATGATCAATGCATCATGTAGAATCAGTTTGTAACTTAAAAAACAAGTTCTGGAAAAATTGTTCTTGAGGTATACCTGAGATGAAGCTTTCACTCCCTGAGCTTTCTAGCCTCTTTCTTGGCTCAATCCACCTCCAATGAACCCCCTGATGATGTTGCGATGCTTAGAACAACTTTGTGTGGCTTGGTTTGAGAGGTACAACTCCTCCGCACCAGGAATCGTGTTTTGGTTTGGCTGTGTTTTAGGGCTTTTCAGAGGGTGCTTTATTTTCTATGGACCATTTTAAGATGATTGGTGAAGTTTATTTTGAGGTTTGATGGCTGGATTTTGAGAATCGAAGAAGGGAAGCTTTTTGGCAATTTTGTGAATGCTGAGTTCTTGGAGGTTTCAGGCTTGCTTCTTGTGTCAAATGAGCTCCATAATGTTTCTATGTAGTGTCTTGATTGGTCAGGGAGTGGTTAGTGGCATGGTTTGATTGGTATGGGCAAGTTGCAAAAAGTCAAAAGTTCTTGTACTTTAGGCATGTGCCATGGAAGAGCTGGCTTCAAGGGGTATCTGGCCTCAGCTTGCATCAAGGAGGGCCATAGAATTGGTTTTATGCAGCTGGCACAAGTAGATGGAAGGTTCCAAGGCATTTTGCAAAGTTTGTGTGTTTTGGCCCTTTTGAGATTTCTTAAAGATCAAGTCATGAAAACTATGCAATCTTGGGCCAATTCTGTTCTTTGGAAGTTTCCTTTACATGTTATGATGCATAGAAGTTGATTAGAGGTCATAAAAAAGCTTGGCAAGTGAAATTGCAAAATTCCCTCTTTGGCATGAACTTGAAAATTATAGGATTTTTGCCAACTTTGAAAATTATAGGATTTTTACCATCTCTTGACTCTTATGAAATTTGGGGAGCATATTATGATAATAGAACACACATGGACCCTCTTGGAAAGTTTCAAGACCATTGGGATGGCTCAGATTGATTCTTGGATTGCTCAAATCACAAACCCTAGATTCAGATGAAAATGGAACTATGTAGTGAAACAAATATGCAATATGAGATGGTATGCTTATACTAAAACAAAAATGAAATATCACAAGCCATGGTGTGAAAAAAAGTGAGGGAAAATTTAGGGTGTTTACAGCTGCCCCTATTCAACCATGAGTTACCTGTGCAGGATGTAAGCGCCTGGCCTAACAGACAAACAAGATAACTTGTGGTTGAATACCAAAGACAGTACGAAATTTGCACTCGCTGGGGAGAAGAAGAAAAGGGATATAAATTGTAAAAGATATCATAGTATGATTATCAAATGAAAGCGATGGAGGACGACCATTGAGCAGAGGACGACTGCTGGGGGTAAATGGTAAGCTAAGCAATGATGGGGAATAAAGAAACCACGACGGGGACGACCATCGGGTAAGGAAATAAAACTCTCTGGTGGTTAAAGAAATGAGGAAAACACTGACGGGGACGGTTATCAGGTTTGGAAAGTAAAGTAAACAACGATGGGGACAACCATCGGACGAATGCCGGATAGAAAAGATCAATGATGGGGACGGCCATCGGATAGGCATGATGAAGGACGATCATCAAGAGGTGAAGGACGATCACCTAGCAGGGTACGGCTGCTCTTGGGGATTATCGCGACATAGGACGAATGTCGGATAACAAAGATCAACGATGGGGACGTCCATCGGATAAATGATGAGGGATGATCATCAGAAGGTGAAGGACGATCACCTAGCAGGGGAGGGCTGCTCATTATCACGACATAGGACGAACTTCGGATAGAAGGTTCCAACAATGGGGATTCTACTGGGGAAAGGATGAGGGACGATCATCCGAAGGTGAAAGACGATCACCTGGCCGGGGACGGCTGCCAGAAATATCACGACATAGGACGAACGTCGGATAAGAGGAAGTTGTTTTGTTGGCGACTTACTGGGGAATGGTAAACACGGACGAGTGCTTACGCTTTCAAAAATAAAAGATATAAGTGTTTGACGGTGTGTATGGATTAAAGATGCGGACGAGCATCCTTAGGACCATGATACGGACGAGTATCGATAGAAACAAACGCTGAACGTGTTTTTTAAGGATGATGATACGGACGAGTATCAATTGGTTAGTCAAGGAACACGGACAAGTGTTTATTCTGTCGGGGGGTGAAATATGCCAGATACGGACGAGTATCAAAGACTTATGTATAAGTATGTATAAGTATTGATCTGTTGGTGAAGTATGTGCAATACACAGACGAGTGTCGAAAGATTGGGAAAGTATGACACGGACGAGTATCATGTAAGTATGAACAAATTAAGAACAAATATATGTATTTGAGAGTGCAAAAGGTATTTTGGCTACCTGCGGGGGATATGATGACACAGATGAGTTTCGAAAAGAACATGTATAAATATAAACATGCATCTGTGTTTTGAAAGTGAAAAGGGGATGCTTTGGCTTTTATCTGCAGGGGATATGAGTTTTATATATTACTGGTGAAGTGATGATGGTATTTGCAGGTGACTGGCTCAAACTTGGCTCATGATCATGCAAATGTTTGATTTTTGCCGTAATGCTTCGTATTAGACGGAATGCTACGCTTATTTCGGTGAATATGATGCGAATGATATGTTATGCAAATGAGAGAACTGATCCAAGATTCAGATCCCACAGGTATAAAGATCTCTAGCTGATCTTCTTGGAGAGATAACCCAGCTGGGGGAAGAGATCATTGATAAATCTGTCCAGAGTTAGAATTCCTTAAAGGGGATGTGTTTCAGGTATTTCTCTTCTGGCGAGGCAACTTTGTGGGGGAATTAGTTCTACCAACTCTGTTGGGGATGAGAGAAATCTGGTATCTCTGGTGGGGAAAAGAAAGTTCTTGGACCACTTTGCTGTGGAAGAGGCTGTCAGGCACTGCTCGGGAGGTCCCGCTCGAGGAGGAGATAACTTCTGGGAAGTAGTATGCTGGGGATTTAATGCTTGATATTCCCCATGTTGCGAAAGATTGTCTGTCTTGAGTACCTGCAACCTGTTAAGACAAAGGAAAACATACAAGTTTCCTGAGGTATCCTTAACCGGATTCCATCATAGGAGTTAGATTTACCTGAAAGTAATATATTTCCTGCAAGCATTTTGTTTAAAGATAGCCTATAAGTTTTTATGAAAATGTTGTATTATGAACCTTGGACATTTCGCAAACGAAACAAAAATGTACAAAACGAAGTGTGACTGAAAACTCTAATTTTATTAATTTGTGTGCCCTGAATAGGCAAGTACAGTCAAATAAGCGAATCCCTTGGAAGGAGGAGATTGTTGTAAATTGAGAAAATAAAAGTGTTGGCAATGTTCAAGATGACACTCCGGTGAGCTTCCCTTGCTATGACCTATATGACCTTGATGTTCTTCTTATCTTGCTTTCTGAAGAAGGCTGATTATGATTGACGCTTTGTCCTCTCGGAGCTTGCCACATTTTGAGTGATACAGACGAATTCAGAATACACTTGTTTGCTTATTCCCTGATTTTGCGTGGATCGCCCTTTCGGGTTTTCAATCCACTGGGATACCCATTTTTGCCTGAGCTGTCCAATGCGGCTTTTCAACTCAATGGGTGTACATTTATTTTTTATTTTTCCCCGAGTCTTTTATTCTGTTTTTGACTCGCCGGGATGCCCTATTATTGCCTGGACTTACATTCTGTTTTTATGTCCAGCGGGTCATTTTATGCAAAGTATTTTTTAACTGCATCTGAATTCACAAGAGACGGGAAGTCTTAACCATCCATGGTTGCGAGCATCAGTGCTCCACCTGAGAAGACTTTAGTTATCACCTAGGGACCTTCATAGTTTGGTATCCGCTTGCCCCTGTGGTCTGTATGAGGAGGAAGGATTCTTTTCAGAACAAGCTTTCCCACTTGGTATTCCCGAGGTCTGACTTTCTGATCAAAGGCTTTCTTCATTTGCTTCTAATAAAACTTCCCATGACAAATGGCAGCTAATCTTTTCACTTCAATCAGATTCAGTTGATTGTACCGAGACCGGACCCATTCTGCTTCATCCAGTTTCATATCCATCATTACCCATAAGGAGGGTAGCTCAACTTCAACAGGTAAGACAACTTCCATACCGTACACAAGCTGATAAGGTGTTGCCCTAGTAGATGTTCTGATTGAGGTTCGGTACCCATGCAAGGCAAATGGTAGCATTTCATGCCAGTCTTTGTAGGTAACTACCATCTTCTGCACAATTTTCTTGATGTTCTTATTTGCAGCTTCAACAACGTCGTTCATCTTTGGCCTGTAAGGAGAAGAGTTGTGATGTTGAATTTTGAAGTCCCGGTATAGTTCTGCTATCATCTTGTTGTTCAAATTGGAACCATTATCAGTAATGATTCTCTCAAGAACTCCATATCGACAGATGATGTCTCTTTTCAGAAATCTGGCTACCACTTGTCTGGTGACATTTGCATATGAAGCTGCTTCGACCCATTTGGTGAAGTAATCAATGGCTACCAGGATGAATCGGTGACCATTTGAAGCAGTCAGTTCAATATTTCCAATCATGTCAATGCCCCACATGGCAAAGGGCTAAGGTGAAGACATTACATTCAAAGGATTCAGAGGCACATGTACTTTATCTGCATAGATCTGGCACTTGTGGCACTTTTTGGCATAGGCACAACAGTCTGCATCCATTGTGATCCAATAGTAACCCGATCTTAATAACTTTTTTGCCATTGCAAGTCCTCCAGCGTGAGTACCAAAAGAACCTTCATGAACTTCGTGCATTAAGAGGTCTGCTTCCTTCTTGTCAACACATCTGAGCAGGACCATGTCGAAGTTTCGCTTGTATAAAGAACCATCAGCATTGAGGAAGAAACTACCAGCCAACCTTCTTAATGTATTCTTATCATTTGATGATGCCCCAGGTATGGAATCAGATGCTCCTGGTGAGTGTACCATTTGACATTGGTCTGGTTTATTACCAAAGCCGAATCTCTGAATACATTCAAGGTTTTGATCCTGAGGTCAATGGCTTCCTCAAGACCGATGATACAGGCTTCGTATTCCGCTTCGTTGTTAGTGCATGCAAAGGTGAGTTTTTCCGAGAAAGGCATATGAACTCCTTTAGGTGTAATGAGCACTGCACCAACTCCACGACCATTCATATTGATAGCCCCGTCAAACATCATAGTCCATGTTTCTTCTGGATCATGCCCTTCAGTGTGAACTGGATCTTCATGATCTTTTGCTTTTAAGTACATGATGTCTTCATCAGGGAAGTCAAATCTCATGGGCTGGTAATCATCAATTGGTTGCTCAGCAAGGTAGTCAAACAATACACTGCCTTTGATGGCCTTTTGAGAAGTGTACTGAATGTCATACTCTGTTAGAATCATTTGCCACCTTGCAACCCTTCCGGTAAGTGTTGGCTTCTCAAATATGTACTTGACTGGTTCCATCTTTAACAGCTTGAGGAAGGGTTCACAGGTTGTAGTGAGGTGAGATATGAACCTTGATATGTAGTTCAATATACCTAAGAACCCTCGAACTTATTTCTCAGTCTTAGGTGCAGGAATTTCCTGAATAGCTTTAACTTTGTCGGGATCAACCTGAATTCCCTTTTCACTTACAATAAAACCCAGCAGCTTACCAGAACATACCCCGAATGTGCATTTGTTGGGGTTTAATTTAAGCTGATATTTCCTCAGACGCTTAAACAACATCAGCAGATTCAATAGATGATCTTCTTCTGTGAGGGACTTGGCAATCATATCATCCATATAACATTCGATTTCTTTGTGGATCATATCATGGAATGATGTTACCATAGCCTGTTGATACGTTGCACCGGCATACTTTAGTCCAAACGGCATTACCTTGTAACAAAATGTGCCCCAAGGTGTGATGAAAGTTGTTTTCTCCATGTCTTCGGGTGACATCTTAATCTGATTGTATCTAGAAAATCCGTTCATGAAAGAAAATACCGAGAACTGAGATGTGTTGTCTACCAATACATCAATGTGAGGTAATGGGAAATCATCCTTCGGGATAGCTCTATTCAGGTCCCGGTAATCCACACACATACGCACCTTGGCATCCTTCTTAGGCACGGGTACAATGTTAGCTACCCACGGCAGGTAACTAGTTACAGCAAGGAAACCGACGTCCCACTGCTTTTGTACTTCTTCCTTAATCTTCATGGCCATATCTGGGCGAGTACGGCACAACTTCTGTTTAACTGGAGGGCAATCTTCTTTCAAGGGTAGCCTGTGCATGACAATATCCATATCTAGACCTGGCATATCTTGATAAGACCAAGCAAAGACGTCGACATATTCCTGAAGCATACCGATGAGATGTTCCTTTACTGGAGCTTACAGACTGGCCCCAATCTTTACTTCATTCATATCTTCCTCGGTACCAAGATTAACAGTTTCAATTTACTCTTGATGAGCAGTAATCACTTTCTCTTCTTGCCTCAACAACCTGGCCAACTCTTCAGGCAACTCATAGTCTTCATCAACCCCTTCATCTGCATGATTAATTGGATTGTCGAAGTCATACAAGGTCATAACAGTGCTGTTGTCGGTGCAATCTGGAGGGTTATCTCTGCAAGGGTTGAGATTTGTTCTTTTTAGTGATTAATTTTAATCTTGTTTAGAAAAAGTGTAATTGAAGTTAATATTTTGAAAACATTTCCATTTATTTTGTGCGAAAAATAACAAAAATGAAAAGACAGTGAGCGAAAAAGAAAATTGTTTGCAAAAGATGTCCATTGTTCATTGATATTCCATTTGCACAAACTACAAATATGGCCCTATTACAAAATGGGTCCTGACACCTTGGGCAAGATGCAGGACTTGATGCATGCTAAAGCATGAAATAATAATTACTTTGCAAGAGTAACTCATATAATTTCCTGGGAAGACCAGTTAAGGACTTGTTGGCCTGGGATCCTTGGACGAATCCAGCTCTCCAGGTTGAGGTTGCTTTCAGCCTCGTCATCCACGTTATTGACAGCATCTGGGGTCAGCATTCTCCCACTCACCAACTTGGGCTCCTTAGCAGCCTCTGCTTGATCTTGTCGGGATGGTTTGTAACCCAAACCAAATCTGCCCTCCTTCTTCTCCATAGGTAGCAGCTTGCCCCAGCCTTGGGCGTTTCCATCTTCAACAACCTTCCGAGCTTGTTGGTAGGAGACAATTGAAGTACCCATCCTATCTTCTTGGGATGCAACAAATACTTCAGTTGTCGCCTCGTTGACATTCAGTGCTTCGAAACCTTGGTTCATGGTCTCGTGAATCTCACCATCCCTTTTCAATGTATTTGTAGGTAGCCAGATGGCTAACAAAAATGTCCTCTTCACCACAGATTGTGATAATTTTCCCTTCCCACTCGTATTTTAATTTCTGGTGAAGGGTCGACGTAACCGCGCCAGCGGCGTGAATCCAAGGCCGACCCAACAAACAGCTGTAGGCCGACTGAATGTCCATCACGTAAAATGTAGTTTGAAAGACCTGCGAGCCAATTATCACAGGCAGCTCCACTTCTCCAAGAACAGACCTCTTGGAACCATCAAAATCTCTAACCACCAGATTGCTTGGTCGGAGAGCTATACCATCATATTTCAGCTTAACAAGGGCTTTCTTTGGCAAGACATTGAGTGAGGACCCAGTGTCAACTAGAACATGTGAAAGTACGACCCCTTTACACTCCAGAGTGATGTGCAAAGCTTTATTATGATGACGACCTTCCGCAGTTAAATCAGCATTGGTGAAGCCTGGTCCATGACTAGTATTAACATTAGAAACCACTGTCTCTAGCAGATTTACCGTGATCTCCTCAGGCACGTAGGCTGCGTGCAGGACTTTAAGTAATGCATCCCGATGAGCTTTGGAACACAATAGCAGGGATAAAATAGAGATATTGGAACGAGTTTGGTGGAGCTGATCCACAACCTTATAATCGCTTCTCATGATTATTCTCATAAATTCATCCACATCCTGATCAAAGGACGTCTTATGAGCTTCTTTTGACACTGGTTCTTCAGGAATCACATTTTTGACTTTAGCTTTGGCAGCAGCCTCTACCTCAGCATTAACTCTCGGAATTTGTGATGTGAAGAGACGTCCGCTTCGAGTGAAGCCTCCGCCTCCCCCGACATTATCGATCTGTGGTGTACGAGTTGAAGAATAAAGAACGACTCTCTCCCTATTGCAGTAGTGGTCTGAACCATAGTGCCATGGCACAACATTATCTTTTTCATATGGAATGGGTCCAGATACCATGATGGTGATTAAACTGACTGCAGCGGAAGTAGGAACAGTTATTGTCTAAGGATCGTAATAAATGGTAACAGGATTTCTGACTGGTGGTGATGGTGCAAGATAGAAGCTGGGTTGTTGTTGAGATCGTTGCTGAAAATTGTTGGAATCGGGGACCATTGTCGGGTCGTAATATATGGTGACTGTGGAAATGTCATTATTAATGGTTGGTGTAGTTGTAGATGTGGATGTGGTTGAACTAATGTCTGTTGAAGTAGTATATGAGATGATTGTTGACTTTGTAGCAGAGTCTGTCGGAACAATTGTTTTTGAAGTTGTAAGAGGGGTGCTTGTTGTTGTTGTAGGAGGAATTGCTGATGCTGAAATCGTTGATGTTATCTGCAGGATACCTTCTTTGATAAGACCATTGATGCCACTTCTTAGACGTGTACAACCATTGGCGGAAATTTTGCAAGATTCACAGCAGGCCTCACAACCTGGGAACACCTGGCACTTTAAAAGTTGAGCTTTAACCTCGGCCAGAGGTGTTTGAATGCTTGCAGTGTCTTCAATTAGGTTCATGGGTTGATCCTCCTCAATTTCATTTATCCTGGGCCCACCGTGGCTAGGCATAGGATTCTTTGTGACATTAGGAGGAGGTGCAAAGTTTAAAGCCTTTGAATTAACTAGATCCTGGACCTTCATATGCAAAGCTCTGCACTTTTCTGTGGTATGGCCAGGTGCATTAGAATGGAAGGCACATCTGGCATTGATGTCGTAATTCCTTGGAAGGTTCTGAGGATCTGGTGGAGCCAGAGTCCTTAATTCAACAAGATTGAGTTTCAAGAGTTGTGGTAGCAAAGTGGCATATGGCATCGGTATAGGATCGATTACCCTGTTGACTTGAGATGGCCTTTGCTGGAAAGGATGTTGTTGTTGGTTGCTGTTGTTGTTATAGGACCTTTGTTGAGGAAAATGTTGTTGCTGAGGGAAATGTTGTGGTTGCGGGGTGTATTGTTGTTGAGGTGATGGAGTGGGAATTGTGACAGCGGCAATTGATCTTGGCATATACTGGGGCTTACCTCTGCCCATGTGTATTGAATTGGTTTCACCCGACCTGCGAGGCCCTACAAAAGGTTTCCTTGTGCTGCTAATGCTGGTGCCATTATCAGAAATCTTACCCATTTTTAACAAACTCTCAATTCTTTCTCCTGCAATGACCACGTCAGCAAAGCTAGTGGAAGAGAAGGCAGCCAACCTATTAAAGTATGTCCCCTGTAGGGTGTTCATAAACATATCGACCATTTCTCTTTCCGATATTGGAGGTTGAGCAACAACAACTAATTGTCTCCATCTCAGAGTATACTGTAACACGGTGGGAGAACTGACTTTAGTTAAATGTTGCGGATAGCAAGAGTCGCCACCTACTTTTATTTTATCCAAAAGGAAAGGGCATAAAAGAACAGGAAAGACCTTAAAAAGATTTTGAGTTCGGGGGGTAGGTTATATAAAGGGAAGGTGTTAGCACCCTTTATATCCATGGTTATCCATGGGCTCTTAGTTACTTAGCTCACTTTAAATTGTTTTGAGAAAGTGTAGTGTGTGATTAAAAAATTTCTAAGTACTTTATAATGATCCTCGTATGGATGTATATAAAGACTTTGTTTTGAAAATTTGTTTGAAATATGAAGTGTCATGAAATATTTTGAAGAAAAGTGAGCAAGTACTTAAGAGGAACCTACCCTATGCTAAGTCTTTACTGTTCTTATATGTTCTTTCGATGGTAAGACTATCCCTATTATTAAGGAATAGGTAGTCATTACCTTGGATGTTATAAGGGACATGTGAAGGGACATCTATATTTAGGCAATTGTAAAGTGTCTTAGCAATACGAAGGGACTTATCATCTTTTATTCAAAGGGACAAGATCATTTACCGTAGGCAACATCGAAGGGACTTGATCTTATAATCTTAAAAGGGACTTGATGATATTTTATGAAAAGGGACTTTGCTTTAAGACACCTTACTTGACCTTATAATTAGGCAACATGAGGAATACCCTTAGAAAGTGCAAGACGGCGATCAAAGATCGACTTACGTGTGTGAGTGTTCATATTCATATATTTATCTTATTAAGTCATTCTAAATTAATTTTAATTTACAAACATATTATCACTCCCTATAATTACTAACCATGGCAAGAATATTTATAAACGATAAAACAATAATAAACTACGACTATTACAAGGCTTTTGCAGTTACATTATAATAAAAACAATTTAATAATAAATAAACAATAACTAAAAGGTTAGTGATAAAATAATTATAAGAAGAAAAGGTTAGCACAAAAATACAAAATATATACAAGTTAAGAGAATATTTTTTAAATTAAATAAACAATTTTTTAAAGAAGAATAAGATGATGAGAATAATAATTATTTACAAAGTATGATTAATTATTTAATTATATATTAGAAAAAAAATTAATTAAGCTTAATATTTAAAATTAAATAAAATAATTAAGGTGAGAAATTAGGGTTAAAAATTTAGGAAAATACAATTAGGGTTTGAAATAATTAACTTATTAAATTATTTTACAAAAATATATACAATAGTAATATAAACAAATTTCAATTTAAATATAAACTAAGATTAAAGTTTAGAAAATAAATTAGGGATTTTTAGAAAATATGAAGCTATATATATATTTACATATTATTATTTAAATATATTTTTATTATAAGAAATATAATTAGAATTAATTATAAAACAAAATAATAAAACAAAATAATTAGAAAAAATGAAATCAAAAAACTTACCTGGGGCAGGGATTGAACCCACGCCCTAGGTCTTGCCTCCCCTGGACGCACACTGCTACCACCAGGCCAAACGCACACATGTGATAAGGTTTGGGGTAACAATCCTTTTATTATTAACCTGCAAAAACACCAAAAATAAAAACAAAACAAAATGGCCTGGGGGAGGTTTGAACCCAGGACCATTCATTTACAAACCAAACACACCAACCAGCTGAGCCAAGCGCGTTAGTTGAAATATAATATAAACAAATTCTAAAAATATTAAGTTACAATTTGAATTTTCCAGATGGCGCCAATGGATCATCTTCTTCCTCAGATTACCTGCGAATTTTCATACAACTTTTCCTGTGAATTTTCTTGCGTGTTCTTCCATGTTCTTGACCTACGAAACTCAAACAGCCAGCAAACAGTAAAATTTATTCAAATTGATTAGTGCAATATGATCCTTATGAATCATACAATCTTCCTATGTTCTTAAAAATCATTTCTATTTGGTTTATCATAAAACCCCAAACGAGAGGCCGAAACCCTAACTATGGTGGATTCTTCAACCTGTAATGAAAACTCAATCCAAACACATAGAAACATTCCAGACACCTTCACAAACAAGTATCAATGATAAAAAACAATTTATATTACATGAATATATGAAATCGAAAATTCAAAAAAAACAAGAATGTGATGATTCGGTTAGCATGATTCAGTGTATGAATGGATGGTTTTATGATCCAGAAACATTCAGTGATCTTCAAGGAATGATTTGCAACCTTTATTTTGTCTAGGGATTCCCTCTAAGTCCAAAACCAAATCTCTCTTTTTCCTTGAAATTTTGAAGTATGGAAAGTGTTCTTAGAGGCAGTAAAATCGTGTACTTGTGATTGGGATGTCTTCAAGTATATGTAGAGATGAAAATTAGGTCAAAAAGTTATGGATTTATGGGCTTTTTAAAGATTGCTTGATCATGAAGTTTCCATCTTTCAAATATTGAAAAGATCACATCCAACCTTGCCAAATCAAGCTAGCACGAATTTGGATCAGATCAATGATCTATAATTGATGTTTATGACCTTCTAGAATCATAATCTTATCCAAATATATGATTTTCATATTTTATTTTAATTTAATTTGTATTTTAATGAATAAAATTCAAATAAATATTAAATAAAATGTAAAAAATCAGAAAAGGTATGGTTTGGGTCGTGCTTGATGATATTATAAAGATTGGATGGCAATTTGGTGGGCTCATTTAGCAAAAATTGGTTTTAAGGCCTCATTTGCTTTACAAACTTCCCAAAAATTTCCCAACTTTGCAAGGGCACAAATCCTTCAATTTTAATTCTATGAAGGTGTTATTGGACATTTTAGAAAGCTTAGAGAGTCCTCTAACCAAACCCTTTGGTCTCAAGTCCATATCCTTTACCATTCTCAAGTTATGCTCTTTGGAAGATGTTGACTTTTTGTTGACTTTTAAAAGGACCTATAATGTCTTAGCTCATACCTTCCAAATGAAGCATTTTTGGGATTGGCTTGTGAGACACAAAGTTGTAGAGAATTCAATTTACTTCAAAATGAGCTTTGGATGGAAAATTTTTGATGAAGCATGTGAAAGTTATGGCTGGTCAAAGTTCAGTTGACTTTTCCTGTGAAAACCCTAATTTAGAAACTCCTGATTCTTGATGATCTGAAATATCCTTGATGAGTCATGATCAACCCTTTATAAAATGATGAATTTTACCTCCTTTACTTGATGTTGGAAAAAAATAATGAAGTTTGACTTTGGTTTGACCACAGTTGACCTCAGTTTGACTTTTTGATTGCCTTGACTGATTTTAGCCTATCTGATCATCTGACTGAGCAAACCTTTGGGAAAAGTCTTGAAACTTGACATGGGGATTCTTGAACACATATAGGATGCTATGAAGCTCACTTTAAGTCTTGGAAGTCCATTTAGCCTAATGAAAGTCAAAACCCTAGTTTAAGATGCCTTGCTTAGGAGGATGCATTGTCTGAGGGAATTGCCAAACTTTCTGACTAATTGTGAACCTTGTGAACCTCATGAGATGTCTTGTGAACTTTGTGAACCTTGTGAACCTCTTAGTACACAATGTCTTGTCTTGGGGAGGGCAAATTTTGGGGTGCAACAGCTTCCCCTATTCAATTTTCTGAAACCTGAGGGGTTAGATTGGGATATGTGCCAGTTGTGACCTGGAAGGTTGAAGGGGATTGAACACAAAAGCCCAAAAATTTCCACTTGTCGGTGCGTGAAGTAAAGCTGATGACTAATTGTATACGCTTGAGTGGGCTTGAAGATGCCACTTGGAAGAACTGGATATGGGCTTATAGATGCCATCCATAATATCAGGAGATGATAATATCTTTATGTTGATACTAGATATCAGTACTTGGTCTTCGTATAGGCCGTCTCTGAATCGTTTATGCAACATGGTTTAAATTATTGAATATACTAGTAGAAATAAATCTTCGTGATGATTATCTCTTCTGGAAACATCCTGGATTAGGGAATGGATCTTCGTATAGATCGTTTGCCTACTCTCCAAGGACAAAAGAATATCAGGATTAATTCTTCTTAAAATATCTTTAACTAGGGAATGGATCTTTGCACATACCGTTTTCCTACTATTCAAGACCAAATAGATGAAATCTTCTGAAAGTATCCTAGAATAGGGAATGGATCTTTGTACAGACCGTTTGCCTAATATCCAAGAACAAATAGAGTGTCAGGATTAAATCTCCTGAAAATATCCTGGACTAGGGAATAGATCTTTGTACAGACCGTTTGCCTAATATCCAAGAACAAATAGAGTGTCAGGATTAAATCTCCTGAAAATATCCTGGACTAGGGAATGGATCTTTGTACAGACCGTTTTCCTAATATCCAAGAACAAACAAAGTGTCAGGATCAAATCTCCTGAAAATATCCTGGACTAGGGAATGGATCTTTGTACAGACCGTTTGCCTACTCTCCAAGGACAAAAGAGTGTCAGGATTAAATCTCCTTAAAATATCCTGGACTAGGGAATGGTGGCTAATGCATCTGCCAACTGATTCTCTCCTCGTGGAATGTGTCCAAAAGTAATCTCTTCAAAATGTGGGATCAAAGACAACTCTCTGTAGGGAATAAGATTTTCATGCTTGGTATCCCAATCTCCTTTAATCTGACTCACTACCAGGGTTGAATCTCCATATACGTCCAGGAACTGAATCTTCATATCGATGGCAGCTTTGATACCTAGGATACATGCCTCATACTCAGCCATGTTATTGGTACAATAGAAACAAAGTCTTGCAGTAATCGGGGTATGACAACCTTCAGGGGAAATGATCACAACACCAACACCATTACCAAGTGCATTAGAAGCTCCATCAAAAACCATAGTCCATCGGGATCCTTGTTCAGGTCCGTCATATTGTCCAGGTTCTTTGGTAATAATCATAATGTCTTCATCAGGGAATTCAAAACTCATTGACTGATAATCATCCACTGCTTGATGAGCCAAATGATCAGCTACCACACTACCCTTAATGGCCTTCTGAGTGGTGTACTGTATGTCATATTCTGTTAAGATCATTTGCCATCTTGCTATTCGTCCAGAGAGAGCAGGTTTCTCGAATATGTACTTGATTGGATCCATCTTCGAAATCAATAAGGTAGTATGAGTCAACATATACTGTCTTAGTCGGCGAGCAGCCCATGCCAAAGCGCAACAAGTTTTCTCGAGCAGTGAGTATCTTGTTTCACAGTCGGTAAACTTTTTGCTAAGGTAGTATATTGCCTGCTCTTTTCGACCAGACTCGTCATGTTGCCCCAACACACACCCCATTTAGTTGTCTAATACTGTTAAGTACATAATCAAGGGTCTTCCATCAACTGGTGGCATTAAGATTGGAGGTTCTAGGAGATATTTCTTGATTTCATCAAAGGTTGTCTGGCACTCATCATTCCACTTCATTACCTGATCTTTCTTCAACAATTTGAAGATTGGCTCACAGGTAGCAGTTAATTGGGAAATAAATCTTGCAATGTAATTCAATCGTCCCAAAAAACCTCTAACTTCCTTCTCAGTACGGGGAGCTGGCATCTCTTGTATAGCTTTCACTTTTGCAGGGTCTACTTCAATACCTTTTCCACTGACAATGAAACCCAGGAGTTTACCAGATCTAACTCCAAAAGTACACTTGTTTGGGTTCAATCTCAACTTGTATTTCTTCAACCTCTCAAACAACTTAAGCAGATGATCAAGGTGTTGTTCTTCATTCTGGGACCTGGCTATCATATCATCCACATATACCTCTATCTCATGATGAATCATATCGTGAAACAAAGCCACCATAGCACGCTGATATGTTGCCCCGACATTCTTCAAACCAAATGGCATCACTTTATAACAAAAAGTGCCCCACTGTGTAACAAATATAGTCTTCTCCATATCTTCAGGTGCCATCTTGATTTGATTGTAACCAGAGAAACCATCCATGTGTCACTCCCATCAAATGACACCTGGTCAAATAGGGTACAGACGCGAACGGTCGGCGAAAGAGGACATGAAGATGAACTGAAAAGAGTCGCCAACTAGGCATTTTTATCCCAAAGGAAAGGTAATTCTGCATAGACCTAAGAAAAGATGGATAAGACGGTTGCGAACCAGAGATACTGAGAAAGGGGGTTGGTTACAACCTAGGAAGGTATTAGCACCCAGATTGTCTGCCGTACTTGACGGGATCCACGCTTAAAAGATTTGTGTTTAAAGGGGTAGTGTCAGTGCTATTCTGTGTGCAAAAGTTGGAAAAGAATACAAGTGTCAGTGCAAAAGGAATGTGAAGTGAAGAAAAGGAGTGTCAGTGTAAGAGGAGAGTGCAATGCTCAAGACAATGAGGCTTAAAAGAACAATGCTGGAGAAGGGGGAATATACAGACTTTTGTTCGATAACTGTTAAGTTATGCCTACGTATCCTCTCGTGCAATGAGGAAGTCAGAACACCGTAGTTCGACTCAAAGAGACTGAAAGATGAATTGACTTATGAACTTCTTGCTTGTCTATGCTCAAGTGTATGACCTGTCTGGCTCAGGTGCAAACTATCTTACATTAGACGGAAGAAGCGAGCTCTCGTTTATGAGTGAATGAGATGAGGAAAGAATCCCGGAGGAGACGATTATTATTTGTTTTTGGTGTTTTTAATCTTTTATTGCTTCTTGGAATTTGTCATAAGATAATGAGCTTAAGCCTAAACCAAGGGTTAGTAAACTCATCACAACTTCCCTCTGATTAGGGGTAATGAGATTACCTTAAGTATGAAGTAAACACCTCACACTTAATCACCATGATGTAGGATTAAGATCATTAACCTACTTGCCATTATTTAGATGTTTTTTGGAGTTTTTGTTTAGTGTTAAGTAATGAATTTAAGCCATAATCAAGGATTTAATGGACTCATTACACCATCCTAATAGAAGGATAATAGATGAGAACATTTAAGCTGAGGAAGATACCTCAACTTAATCCATGATTAGGGATTAACCTCATGACAAAACAAAGCCTTTATTAAGGTGGATTTTAGTTAATGATAAGATTGAGAAGTGGATTTTATGGTTGGTAAGACAACTTGAGGGGGACTTGTCCATTAACACTAGGGTTAGTCCTTCTTAACCAATTAAGGAAGAATTAGAACCCTAATGCAAGGCCCAAGTTACAAGCTTGATATCTTAGTGATTATTAGGTGGATTGATTAAGAGATTTAAACACATTAAGGGTTTACCACTTAGGATTAAAGTTATACACTCCATCCTAAGAGAAGGATGCAGGCATACCCTTAATCACAAAGCCATAAAACCTTGAAGGTTTAGTCTCTGATATTGAGATGAGAAAAGAGACACAAAAGATGACACAAAGGTAAAAATAATGGGGGGACTAATCAAACCCTAATTGTGATCATGCTTGGGTGTTCCTAGGGTTTGTGAGGCTTGCAAGAGATCTTCAAGAAGAACCACCAAGGAAGAAGCAGATGAAAGGAGGAGAAGCAGAAGAAACAAGTCAACTTACTTCACTCAAGAAGATAAGTTGCTTGCAGAAAGAAAGTGAGGAGGGAACATGAATGAGAAAGCTCAATCTAATACAAAAGTAAAATGCATCAAATATGCATAAAGAGAGATGAGAAGAGATTATGAGAAGTGAAGGCAGATTCACTTCTCAAACACTTACCACCTGAAAAGTCAACAAAAGGAAATGAAATGAAATGCAAATGAGATGAAAAGCAAAGATGAAAACCAAAGTCAGAAACATATTCATGATGCAAATGATGTTATGAGATGGGATGAAAGCATGCCAAGTGATATGAATGTTCCTACAAGAGATGGGAATGCAAAGAAGACATGAAAGGAGGCATGGAAGTTCATGAATGCATATGACATCAAATGAAAGCAAAAGCATGGCAAATGGATGATGCAATGATCAAACATGATTTCAATATGCCCTAAGATGTCTTATATGTCATGTGGATGCACAAAATGTCATGGCAAGTTCATGTATGCAAGCATATGAAGAATGAATGCAAATGAAGGCAAAGATTAGGGTTTATGAACAAGATGCAATGCAAAATCCAAAATCAGAAGCAAAACATGAGATAAAAAAATTGAAAATGGAATCAAAGGTACCCTAAACCCATACAAGTTCACTGCCCAAAGGGGAAGGTCAGAAGTTAAACCCTAAGGGACTTATGATTTTCCTAAGTTTCTAGGGTTTTATGGGTGATCCTAAAGGAAAAATGCCAAACAAATGGAAAATGAAAGATAAAAATGAAACAAAAATATTTTTAGATGCTTGAAGGAATGCATAACACAATGCAAAAAGAACCATTCTCAAACTCAACTTGGATCAAAAGCTATGAATTTTTGAAGTTAGGGTTAAAAATATTCAAATTAAAGAACCCTAATTTAAATGAAAATTGGCAAAACATGATCAAAACCAAAAAGAAATTTGTTTTGTGAGTTTGTAAATGTTTGTAAATGTTTGAAAATGTTCTCTGAATTTCTTTGGGATTTTTAAATACCTAAATGTATTTTTAATTAATTAATCTTAATTAACTAATTAAAAATAATCATTTAAATGATTTAAAAATATTTCTTAATGCAAAAAAATAAAAATAAAAATATTTTTGGGTTCTGAAAATTCATAAAAGATTTAATAAAAATTTTCAGAATTGTTTGATGTATTTTATTGTTTTAAATTATTTGTGCAAAAGAAATGAATAAAAATGAAATAAAATAAAAGAAAAAGGAAAGTCAACAGGATCTATGGCCAGGATTCAAACCTAGGGAGATTGCGCGCGTGAATGTAAGGCTGGGATTGTATCTGGCTAATTAAAGTTAATTAATTAAATAAATCATGGATTAGGGCTAATGACATGATCTGAGCCCTTGAAACACGCGCGGGAAGCAAGATCTGATGGCTCACGTTTAAACCTCACTAATTACACTGATTAGGGCAAATTACTTTCAGGTGACCGGAACAGTGTTCCGGTCATCTTCTCCGACGAGCCAAAACCCTATCTCTCTCCCTAAGCATCTAAAACATGATTTTTCTGCCCATAAATGAACCCCACGCATCACTAAACCTAAATCCCCAAACAAAAACCATTTATCACTCATCAAAAAGCCAAATCGAAACAAGACATTTTTAGGTCAGAAACTTTCAGATACTCCATACATGCTCAATATCCCACCATTTTGAAAAATAAATACATCAGGATTACCAGCACAACATAAGGATTCGATTAAGAACTTAAAAACAAGCTTCTGGGAAAAAAGTTCTTGAGCTATACCTGAGATTGAACCTTCTGATTCTGGGATTTCTGGCTCTTCCTTTGTGCAAGTCCACTCCTCTAAACCTCCTGATGATGAAATGAAGCTTAGAAAACCTTGAGAGTGGCTAGTTTTGAGATTCCAGCTCTGGTGTAGCAGATTTTGAGGTTTGTGTATGTGATGTTTCAGGCTGTTTTAAGGGTTGATTCTTGTTCCTTGGATGATATATGACTTATTGGTGAAGGTAAAATGGAAGTTTGATGGATGTGGAAGAAGTTTCGAAGAGGTTAAAATTTTGACAGTTTTTGTGAATCCTGGCTTATGGGAGGATGCTGACTTGTGTGTGTGTGTGTGTGTTTCAAGTCCTTGAGGTCCACACAACATGTTCTGATTGGGCAGAGGGTTGGTAATGTCACAGTTTGATTGGTATGGGCAAAGATGCAAAAAGTCAAGATTTTGTGTACCATAGGTATGGCTCGGGTCAAAGGAGATCTTAGGGCTTGTCCTGCTTCAGCTTTAGTCAAGGAAGGCATCTGGATCTGATTTTGTGAGCTGGATGGTCTTGATCAAGAGTTTTCAATGTTCTTGCATATTTCCCTCTTTGAAATTTCTTGTGAACCAAGGCCAGAAATCTTGTGAATTCTTGGACAAATTGCAGCAAAATGAACCATATGAAGTTGTTATGATGCTTTGAGATTAATTAGCAACCAAACCAAACATTAGAAGTTCTTTTTGCAAAAGGTTCCTTTCTTGAAAATTTATGAAAAATGCCTTAGGGTAGCTTGTGATTCAAGGCATGAAGCTTTGTGAATTGGTGCAATTCTGATTTTGGCAAGTTGCAATTGTGCACATAAGTCATTTAGAAGTCACAAAATGGTTTGGTATGAGGTTTTGCAAAAAATCTCTTTTGGCATGAAACATGGAATTTAGTGATTTTTGCCAACTTTGGAAAGCCATAACTTGAGTTCTAGGATGAATTAGATCAAGTTCTTGTACTTTTTAAAAAGGAAATGATTCAATCTACAACTTTCATGACCAAGAATTTTTCATTTGAAGCATTTTTGAATCAAAAAGAAGAGGTTGAAAAACTTTCCCAAAATGGCAAGTTTGTATTACAAGTCACTTTCCCAAAATGTCAACTTTGCAAATGGCTTGCAATTCTTCAATTTTTTGAACTTCTAACTTCTTATAAGATCAAATAAAGATCATATACACCAAAAATGATGGAGAAGACCCTTTGGTTGGATGATTGGGGGCCTCAGATGCCCTGATTTTGCACTGACTTGTTCAAGAAGTTATCTATTGATCAAATGTCTTCCCCATTGAATTTCTTCATGAAAATTGGTATACATGATCCTTATATCATATAGAGACCAATAGAAACAAGAATGACCAAAAAATTTGGAGTTATGGCCTTTGAAACCAAAACCCTAATTTTAGGTCATCTATGCAGTTAAGCTTGGCTCTGCTTCCATGCCTTTCTCAGTTCTTGTGATTTTCTGACTTCTTGATCTTGGGAGGATATAATATGATGATTGAACATACATGGACCCTCTTGAGATGATTGGAGACTCTTGGAGTGGCTCAGATAGCTCAGGGATGGCTCAGATCACAAACCCTAGATGTAGATGACTTTGAACCAATGCAGTGAAGCAAAAATGTAATATGAGATGATATGATTGAACTTATGCAAATGAAAAGAATATCAAGCCATGGTGAAATGAGTGAGGGAAAATTTGGGGTGTTTACAGCTGCCCCTATTCAAACATGAGTTAGATGTGCAGGATGTAAGCAATGGCTTATCAGACAAACAAGATAACTTGTGGTTGAATACCAAAGACAGTCCAAAATTTGCACTCACTAGATGAAGAAGAAAGGGGATATAGATTGTAAAAGGAAGTAGAGTATGATTATAAAGTGCGGGTGACGGAGGACGACCGTCGAGCAGAGGACGACTGCTGGGGATAAAGTAATGACGGGGACGACCGACATGCTGGGGAAATAGAGAGATTATGATGGGGACGGCCATCAAACACAGTAACAGGGTTCTCTGGGGTTTTAAGGATAAAGGTAATGATGGGACGACCATCAGATGCGGTACGATCATCAAAGGTGAAGGACGATCACCTAGCAGGGGACGGCTGCTCTGTTGGGGATAAGGATGAGGGACGATCATCCAAGGTGAAGGACGATCACCTGGCAGGGTACGGTTGCCGAAAGTATCACGACATAGGACGAATGTCGGATAGAAAGAGTCGACGATAGGGACGACCATCGGATAAGCATGATGAAGGACGATCATCAAGAGGTGAAGGACGATCACCTAACAAGGTACGGCTGCTCTCGAGGTTTATCGTGACATAGGACGAATGTCAGAAAACAAGATCAACGATGGGGACGACCATCAGATAAAATGATGAAGGATGATCAGCAAGAGGTGAAGGACGATCACCTAGCAGGGTACGGCTGCTAAAAATATCACGACATAGGACAAATGTCAGATAGGGAAGGGTTCCAATAATGGAGACTCCGCTGGGGGAATGATGAAGGACGACCATCAAAAGGTGAAGGACGATCACCTGGCAGGGTACGGCTGCCGAAAGTATCATGACATAGGACGAACGTCAGATAGAAAAGAAATTTTTGCTTTTTACTGGGGATTTGCTGGGGAATGGTAGACACGGACGAATGTCTACATTCAAGAAAGGAAGGTATAAGTGTTTCGACGCTGTGTATAGATTAAAGATGTGGACGAGCATCCTTAAGATTATGATACAGATGAGTATCGGTAGAAACAAACGCTGACGCATGTTCAGAGATAAGTGGTGTATACAAGATACGGACGAGTATCCGTATGAGTAAAGTAAGCATGAGTAAGACACAGACGAGTGTTCAACTTGTTGGGGAGAATATGACACAGACGAGTATCGGAAAAAGTATATATGTGTATTAGTGAGTGCAAAGGGGATGCTTTGGCTTTCCGCTGTGACTGTGGGTCTTTGTATATACATATATTGCTGATGGAATGTTGATATAGATAGGTGTTTGATTCAAAACACGGATTATGATTATGCATTATGTTTGATTTTTGCCGTAATGCTCTGTATTAGACGGAATGCTACGCTCTGGGGGGGAAATATGATACGAATGCTATGATTATGCAAAGATACCAATCCGGGATTCGGATCCCGTTGCGGTGAAGATCTCTGGCTGATCTGCTTTGAAAGAATATCCCAGCTGGGGGAAAAGATCATTGGTAGATCTGATAAGATGTATGACTGCTTGGGGAAACAGGTCACTGATAGCCCTATCTTGGTAACGAGAGGCCCAGCTGGGGTCTGCAAAAGCGTCCGTCACTTTGTTGTGAGATCCTCAGGTATTGCTCTTCTGGATAGAGGCTGGAGCTCTGCGGGGAGTTGATTCCCTGCCTGACACTTGGCTGGGGAGGAATGATCACTGAACAATTTTCCTAGAGATTTCTGTGGGGATCCTACTGAGGGTGATGCACTTAGCTGGGGAAATGGGCCTCTTCTGATGCTGCTCTGGATAAAGTGCTGTAGAAATGATGCCTGGAAGTTCTGTTGGGAAGAAAGCATCTCTGGTGCTGTTTGGAAGATGTGCTGAGTAAATAATGATTGGGCAGCTTGCTGGGGAGAAGCCTTCATGCCCCATGTTTTGCTTTGAACACCTGCAATCCTGTTATGACAAAAACGCACAAGTACCCCGAGGTATCTCTTACTGGATTCCATCATAGGAGTTTAGATACTCCCGGGAGCAAATATATTTCCTATAAGCATGTAATTTAGAAAAAACGCGTCTGCATTTATGCAATCAATATTATAAGGACATTGGACATTTTTGCAAATGAAAATAAAATGTACGAGACGAAATGTGACCGAAAATCTGATTTTATTAATTTGTGTGCCCTGAATTGGCAAGTACAGTCATAGAAACAGATCCCCTGAAATGAGGAGATTGTTACAAATTGAGAAACAAAAAGATGCTGGCAATGTTGATGACGCTTCAATGAGCTTCCCTTTGTTATGACTCGTATGACATTGACGTTCTTCTCATCTTGCTTTTTGAAGAAGGTTGATTCTGATCAATGCTTTAACCTTCCGAAGTTCACCATGTTTTCAGTGATACAGACGAATTCAGAATGCGGTTGTTCGCTTATTCCCTTATTTTGCATGGATCGCCCTTTCGGGTTTTCAATCCACCGGGATACCCATTTTTGCCTGAGCTGTCCAATGTGGCTTTTCAACTCAGCGGGTGTACATTTTTTATTTATTTTCCCTTATTTTTGCCCGAGTCTTTTTATTTTGTTTTTGACTCGCCGGGATGCCCTATTTTTTCATGGACTTACATTCTGTTTTTATGTCCAGCGGGTCATTTTATGCGAAGTATTTGTTAACTGCATCTGAATTCACGGGGGACAGGAAATCCTCACCATCCATAGTACTGAGCATCAGTGCTCCGCCAGAGAAGACTTTTTTTTACTATGAACGGACCATCGTAATTTGGAGTCCACTTGCCCATGTGGTCTGTATGAGGAGGGAGGAGTCTTTTCAGCACAAGATCTCCTACTTGGTATTCTCGAAGCCTGACTTTCTGATCGAAGGCTTTCTTCATTCTCTTCTGATACAGCTGCCCATGACAAATTGCAGCTAACCTTTTTTCTTCGATCAGATTCAGTTGTTCGTACCGGGATCGGACCCATTCTGCTTCACTCAGTTTAACATCCATTAGTACCCGCAAGGAGGGTAGTTCAACTTCAACAGGTAGGACTGCCTCCATACCATACACAAGCTAATACGGTGTTGCCCCAGTGGATGTTCTGATTGACGTACGGTACCCATGCAAGGAAAATGGTAGCATCTCATGCTAGTCTTTATAGGAGACCACCATCTTCTGCACAATCTTCTTGATATTCTTGTTAGCTGCCTCCACAGCGCCATTTATCTTTAGCCTGTAAGGAGAAGAATTGTGGTGTTGGATCTTGAAGTCCCGGCACAGTTCTGCCATCATTTTATTGTTTAAGTTGGAACCATTATCAGTAATGATTCGCTCGGGCACTCCATACCGACAGATGATATCTCTCTTCAGGAATCGGGCTACCACTTGCCTGGTGACGTTTGCATACGAAGCTGCCTCAATCCACTTGGTAAAATAGTCAATGGCCACCAGGATGAATTTGTGGCCATTTGAAGCAGTCGGTTCAATCTTTCCAATCATGTCAATGCCCCATATGGCAAAGGGCCAAGGTGAAGACATCACATTCAAAGGATTCTGAGGCACATGCACTTTATCTGCATAAATCTGGAATTTATGACATTTCCGGGCATAAGCACAACAGTCTGCATCCATTGTGATCCAATAATAGCCTGATCTTAACAACTTTTTAGCCATTGCATGCCCTCCGGCATGGGTACCAAAAGATCCTTCGTGCACCTCGTGCATCAACAAGTCTGCCTCTGCCTTATCCACGCATCTGAGAAGTACCATGTCAAAGTTTCTCTTGTACAAGGAACCATCAGCATTCAGGGAGAAACTACCAGCTAGCCTTCTTAGTGTCTTCTTGTCATTGGATGATGCCCCAGGTGGGTATGTTTGATCCTCCAAGAAGCATTTGATGTCATAGAACCAAGGCTTATCATCTTTGGCAAGGTCTGCTGAGAATACATATGCTGGTCTATCAAGTCTGGACACTGAAATCCGAGGTACAAAGTTGGCAGCTTGAACTTTGATCATGGATGAAATGATAGCCAGAGCGTCCGCAAACTGATTTTCATCTCGAGGGATATACTCAAGTTTGACTGTTGTGAAAAATGTGAGTAACCTCCTTGTATAATCCCGGTAAGGAATCAGATGCTCCTGGTGAGTATACCATTTGCCGTTGGTTTGATTTATTACCAGAGCTGAATCTCCGTATACTGTCAAAGTCTTGATCCTGAGGTCAATGGCTTCCTCAAGACCCATAATACAAGCTTCGTATTCAGCTTCGTTGTTGGTACAGTTAAAAGTGAGTTTTGCCGAGAAAGGCATGTGAACTCCCTTAGGTGTAATGAGTACTGCACCAACACCACGACCATTCATATTAACAGCCCCATCAAACATCATAGTCCATTCTTCTTCTGGGTCAGGCTCTTCAGTGTGAATAGGCTCTTCATGATCTTTTGCTTTTATGAACATGATGTCTTCATCCGGGAAGTCAAATCTCATAGGCTGGTAATCATCAATGGGTTGCTCGGCAAGATAATCAGACAATACACTGCCTTTGATGGCTTTCTGAGATGTGTACTGGATGTCGTATTCTGTCAGAATCATTTGCCATCTTGCAACCCTTCCGGTAAGTGCTGGCTTCTCAAATATATACTTAACTTGATCCATCTTTGAGATCAATAAGGTAGTGTGGGTCAACATATACTGCCTTAGTCGGTGAGCAGCCCACGCTAAAGCATAGCAAGTTTTCTCGATCAGTGAATAACGTTGTTCACAGTCGGTAAACGTTTTGCTTATGTAGTAAATTGCATACTCTTTTCGACCAGACTCGTCATGCTAGCCCAGCACACACCCCATTGACTCTTCTAATACTGTCAAGTACATGATTAGAGGTCTTCCTTCAACTGGAGGCATAAGGATTGGAGGCTCTTGTAAGTATTCCTTGATCTTGTCAAAAGTCCTTTGGCAATCTTCATTCCACCTGACCGTTTGTTCTTTCCTTAACAACTTGAATAAAGGCTCACAGGTTGCTGTTTTGTGAGATATGAACCGTGAAATGTAGTTCAATCTACCTAGGAACCCCCGAACTTCTTTTTCAATCCTCGGTGCAGGCATTTCTTGAATGGCTTTGACTTTATCAGGGTCAACCTCAATCCCTTTCTCGCTTACAATAAATCCCAGCAGCTTACCGGACCGCACCCCGAATGTACACTTGTTGGGGTTTAACTTCAATTGGTACTTCCTCAGACTCTTAAATAGCTTCAACAGATTCACCAGGTGGTCTTCTTCTATGAGGGACTTGGCAATCATGTCGTCCACATAACATTCAATTTCTTTGTGGATCATGTCATGGAATAATGTTACCATAGCCCGTTGATAAGTGGCACCAGCATTCTTCAGTCCGAATGGCATTACCTTATAACAGAATGTGCCCCAGGGTGTGATGAAAGTTGTCTTCTCCATGTCTTTAGGTGACATCTTGATCTAATTATATCCTGAAAATCCATCCATGAAGGAGAACACCGAGAACTGAGCCGGGTTGTCGACCAATACATCAATGTGAGGTAAAGGGAAGTCATCTTTCGGACTGGATCTATTCAGATCCCGGTAATCCACACACATCCTTACTTTGTCATCTTTCTTAGGCACAGGTACAATGTTAGCAACCCACGGCGGGTAACTAGTTACAGCAAGGAAACCGGCGTCCCATTGTTTTTGTACCTCCTCTTTTATCTTCATTGCCATATCTGGGCGAGTACGGCGCAACTTCTGTTTTACTGGTGGAGAGTCTTCTTTCAGAGGCAGCTTGTGCATAACAATGACGGTGTCCAACCCTGGCATATCCTGATAAGACCAAGCAAAAACATCCACATACTCCCGAAGCATGTCAATAAGTTGCTCTTTTACTGAATCTTGCAGACAGGCCCCGATCTTCACTTCTTTCAGGTCTTGTTCTGTACCAAGATTAACCGTCTCAACTTCCTCCTGATGAGGAGTTATAACTTTCTCCTCTTGTCTTAACAACCTGGCTAGTTCTTCAGGTAGCTCATAATCTTCTTCAACCCCTTCATCAGCTTGATTAATCGGATTGTCAAAGTCATACGAAGTCATAACAGTGTTGTTGTCGGTGCAGTCTGGAGGGCATTCTCTGCAAGGGTTTAGATTTGTTCATTTTAGTGATCAATTTTATCTTGCTTAGAAAAAGTGAAAATGAAGTTATTTGTTGAAAAACATTGCCATTTTATTTTTTTACAAAAAATGAAAAATGAAAAATAGCGAACGGAAAAGAAAAGACTTATTTACAAAAGATGTCCTGATATTCATTAATTGATCGTTTGCACAAAATACAAGATGGCCCGATTACAAAATGAGCCCTGACATCTTGGGCAAGATGCAGGACTTGATGCATGCTTAAAGACAGGAAATAATAATTACTCTGCAGGAGTAACTCTTATAATTTCCTGGGAAGACCAGTTTGAGACATGGTTCCCCGGGATCCTTGGACGTATCCAGCTTTCCAGGTTGCGCTCGTCTTCTGACTCATCTTCCAAACTATTCACAGCATCCGGGGTGAGCATTCCCCCGCTGACAAACTTGGGCTCCGTTGCAGCCTCTGGTCGATCTTGTCGAGTTAGTCTGTAACCCAACCCGAATCGGTCTTCTTTATTTTCAACTGGAAGCAGCTTGCCCCAGCCTTGAGCAGTACCCTCCTCAACAACCTTCCGGGCTTGTTGATATGATGTGATGGAAGTCCCAGACACAGAAGATGCTTCATTGATATTAAGGGCTTCAAACCCTTGACTCATGGTCTCATGGATCTCCCCATCCATTTCAATGTACTTGAAAGTAGCCAGCTGGCTAACGAAGATATCCTCCTCCCCACAAATGGTAATAACTTGGCCCTCCCACTCAAATTTTAACTTCTGGTGAAGGGTTGACGTCACGGCGCCAGCGGCGTGTATCCATGGTCTACCTAATAGACAGCTGTACGCAGGCTGTATATCCATCACAAAGAAGGTCGTTTTGAAAACCTGTGGGCCAATAATTATTGGCAACTCTATCTTTCCCAGAACTGATCTTTTAGAACCGTCAAAGTCTCTTACTACCAAGTTGCTTGGGCGTAGTGCCAATCTATCATACTCCAGCTTCACAAGGGATTTCTTGGGTAGGACATTGAGCGATGACCCTGTGTCCACCAATACGTGAGAAAGAACCGCACCCTTACACTCTAAGGTAATGTGCAAAGCCTTGTTGTGATTGTGACCTTCTGTTGTCAGATCAGCGTTGGTAAATCCTAGTCCATGACTAGCATTGACATTTACAACCACAGCCTCTAACTGATTGACAGTAATCTCCTCCGGCACATAAGCTGCATACAGGACTTTTAATAGTGCGTTTCGATGAGCCTCGGAGCACATTAGCAATGATAATATGGAGATTTTGGAAGGTGTTTGGTGAAGCTGGTCCACCACCTTATAATCACTCTTCTTGATTATCCGCATGAATTCATCAACCTCTTGATCAAAAGGAGTCTTCAAAGTTTCTTTAGCAACTGATTCTTCTTGCACCACGTTCTTCCCTTTTGCCTTAGCAGCAGCTTCTGCTTCAGCAATGGGTCTTGGTATTTATGAGGCAAAGAGATGTCCGCTTCTGGTGAAGCCTCCGCCTCCCCCCACATTGTCTATTTGAGGTGAAGAAGTTGATGACTCTAAAGTGATTTTCTGCCCCTCGCAGTATAGATTTGAGCCATAATGCCAAGGGATGGAATTATTGCTTTCATAAGGAACTGGCCCAGGCACTGTGATAGTGACCGGACTGATAGCAGCTGCAGAGGGGACCACAATGGTGTGTGGATCATAATATATGGTAATTAGAGCTCTGACAGGAGTAGCATTTTGTTGTGAGTTGTTGGAAGGAACAATTGCGGGATCGTAGTATATCGTAACCGTTGAGACGCTTTCATTAACTCTTGCTGGTGTTGTAGTCGAAGTTGATTGGACGGGTGTTGAAGTTGTAGCAGGAACAGTGACTAAACCTGTATCCGTTGAAGTGATTGATTGAATATTCGTTGGAGTTGTAGCAGAATCTGTTGGAACAATGGTTGCTGACGTTGTAGGAGCATCTGTGATTGTTGATGAAGGAATTGTTGGAGTTGTAGTCATTGTTGTTGTAATCTGAAGAATTCCATCTCTAATGAGGCCGTCTATGCCGTTTCTCAGTCTCTCACATCCATTAACGGCAATGTTGCAATATCCACAGCCGACCTCACATCCGGGGAACACTTGGCATTCTAACAGCTGAGCTTTGATTTCAACCAAGGGTGTTCGGATTTGTGCAAAACTGTTGATTAATGTGGATGGTTTGCCCTCCTCAATAGAATTAATCCTAGGCCCGTTGTGACTAGGCATTGGATTTCTTGTAACATTTGGAGGAGGTTCAAAATTGAGAGCTTTTGAGTCCACCAGATCCTGGACTTTCATCTGTAGGGCCCTGCATTTTTCAGTATTATGCCCCGGTGCGTTTGAGTGGAATGCACACCTGGCATTTGCATCATAGTTCTTTGGCATATTTAGAGGATCTGGAGGGGCCAACGTCCTTAACTCAACTAGTTTGAGCTTTAGGAGTTGTGGCAAGAGTGCAACATACGACATTGGGATTGGGTTAATTACCCTGTTTGCTTGTGATGGCCTCTATTGGAAGGGACGCTGCTGTTGGTTGCTATTGCTGTTGTTGTACGACCTTTGTTGCGGATAATGAGCTTGTTGTTGATATTGTGGTTGTTGTTTTTGAGGATATGATGATTGTTGTGGAATTGGAGTTGGGATGGTAACAGCTGCTACTGACCGGTGAGCATATTGAGGCCTGCCCTTGCTTGTATGAATGGAATTTGTTTCACCTGCCCTTCGGGGTCCTGCAAAAGGTTTTCTAGGATTGTTGGAGGAACTCGCACCACTGTTAGAGATTTTGCCCATCTTCAAGAGACTTTCAATCCTCTCACCAGCTATGACCACATCAGCAAAACTGGTAAAGGAGAAAGCAGCCAGTCTATCAATATAAGTCCCTTGCAGTGTGTTCATGAACATGTCAGCCATTTCCCTTTCTAACATGGGTGGTTGGACAGCAGCAGCAAGCTGTCTCCATCTTTGAGCATAATCCCGGAAGCTCTCTCTGGAAGACTGAGACATGCCCATTAGAAGATTTCTATTGGGAGCCATGTCCAGGTTGTACTGATATTGCCGAATGAAAGCTTCGGCCAAATCCTTCCAACGTCTTATGGTGGCCCTAGACAAATGTGAATACCATTCTCTCGAAGCTCCAGTCAGACTGTCCTCAAAGTAGAACATCCATAACTTTTCATCCATGGTATAGCCTTGAGCCTTCCCAATAAAGACTGCAGATGAGTGCGAGGACAGGAGGTACCATTGTACTTTTCAAAGCATGGGGGCTTGAATTTGTGGGGAATTCTCACCCCATCTACTAGTCCCATATCCATCACATCGAAGCCCAAAGAATTCTGAGATTCCAACGATCTTAACTTTTCAGCAATCTCGTCCAATCTTCTGTCATATACCTCATCTCCAGCCCCTATAACAGTAAACTGTTCTCCCTGGGGATCCTCCTGCAGGATTTGGCCCCCAGCAGTATTACCTTGGCCATTCCTCGGGATGTTAACCTCTGGATTCAGATGGGGTCCATACTCTGGTGGATCAATACGAGGCTGGCCCCGTTCATTGTTGCTAGTTCCCCCTGTTCCCAGATGAGGCTCTTCAGGAGTTTGTCTTTCCACCAGCTCTCTTAACCTTTCTTGACTTTGGGCTAAACCAGTCATCACTGCCATAAACTGAGACATCTGATTTCTCATCTCTACTCTCTCATTGGCCATCTGATTTCTGACCTCAGTCAGGTCCTGCTGTACTTGTTCCATTTGAATGTCTGGAAGGTTGTTACGAGTCGGGTACCGGTGCGTGCGGTTGACAGGGAACACTCAGCGACGAGCAATGTTTCCTGAGATCACAACAAAGTTAGAAACAATAATATCAAAAACCTACAAAACAAAAACAAAGTTAGTATGCAATGCAGTATGCTTATTTGTTTTCCAAGGTATCCGGTTTGGTTTTTGGTTTTGACCTTTCCAGACCTCGAGGAAGATACTTGAAGTTGTTGAGAGAAAACCCAAACGTAAACAAACTAAAATATATTACAAATGATGGACAATAGATAGTTTGTTTTACAATACATGCCCATGGAGGGTCAAAATACAACAAAAGGAAAAGTACCTCAAATGGAAACAAACAACAAGCAAAGAATCAGACATCCAGTCCAAACTCATCTTCTCTGACCTCCTTCAGGAGTGCCTCAGTCACTGGACCAGCTGGGTGCTCTGTAATGGTCCTAATGAGGAGGTTCCTGGTAGCAATGGCAGTAGTCAGTTTCTTATGCCTGTCCTAGTCTTTTGATCTCTTCAACCCTGCTCTAAGCTTCAATTCTGAGATCTCCTTCTGAGCTGCCAACAAAGCTTCCTGCTGCTTCTTCTCATTGGCCTCTAGCTGTTCAATCTTGGCTTGAGTCTTCTGGTCTTCTTGTGTACGGGCTTCAGTGATCCTGACCCATCTAGCCTGACTTTCTTACAGATAGTGCTCAGCCCTAGCTTTCTGAATCTTGGCCTCTTTACTGGGATTCTTCAATATCTGTTCCCCAGCCCTTGCTTTCCTTATGTAGTCCTCTGTCTTTTCAATCTTGGTTAGATGCTCAATCTTGAGCTTTTCCAATCTCTCAATGTCCAGACGACCGTCACTTCTTTCCCAAAGAGTCTTCTTCAGGGCCTGAGATAGTTGCTCATTCCTTTCCTTCAACTTTTAAAATTCCTCCAAGCTAATTGTTGTTGCAGGCTGTACTGTGGATGGCCCAGGTGTGTCTTCCAAGGTGAAAGGCATTCTGGTAATCTGAGCTCTAGTACAGGACCAGTCTGAGTACTGAGCTGAACCAACATTATTACATCTTCCAAGAATTGCTACCCCTTTTGTCTGGATGTTGTCCCAAGCCCAGGATGCCTGTCTGACAACAACTGAATTAGGTTGCACTTTGCAATATAGGGTCTCAGCTAAATTCTGTCCTCTAGGAGGGTGAACTAAAGCATATCCCAATTGTCTCTTAAATAGTAAAGGACTGTAATTGATGCAACCCTTTACTCCTATCAGAGGCACATTAGGGTATTGCCCACAGCTGGTGATAATGTCCTTGCCCTTGGTGCTCTGGGTGCACCATCTGATATCATCCGAAGTCAAGGCAATGAACCTCTTGGCCCAATTCTTCTGTTGGTGGGGGTTCAGGAAAGCATCTGATTTAGGCAGGTGTCTGAGCATCCAGGTGTAAAACAAAGGAGCACAACATCTTACCAACTTCCTCCTTTGTTTCTCATTTCTCTGATGGATGGAATAGTAAAAATCTCCTAGCAATGTAGGTATTGGGTTCTTCAGAAGAAAAAGATGGATGGCATTCTTGCTGAAAAATTTGGGCTCATCTGCAAACAGTATAGCCCCATATATGCTGAGGGCTAATAGTGAACAAATTGCTCTCCACTCTCCCAATGAAGCTTTTAGGATGGCCTGAGAGATCAAGAAGTCTAAATGCAAACCAGGAATCCCAGCTTTTGTTGTCATACTTTGCTCAATAAGGGCAGGCTCTAAGTACAGGGCCCTTGTTATCTCTTCATTTCTGGGAGCAGTCATCTCTAGGTTGAAGGGGATTCCACCTCTGATAGGTACTCCAATCAATAAAGAAAACTCTTCCAGCAGAGGCCCTAACTGAAAGTCTGGAAAGGTAAAACATCTCAATGGAGGGTCATAAAACTGCAAGCATGTATGGATCATGCTTCTCTGAGAAGGGTCAAGGTCCATAACCATGTCCAGGATACCTCCATAGTGTTCCCTAAACAGTGGGATGTGGTCAAGTGTGATGAGTGACTGGACCTGCCTGATACCAGTCAACACAGGCTCAAAAAAGTGGTAGGATATGTTTCTCTTCCTGGGAGTAGCCATGAGTGCTGCTGAAGAAACTGTAGACAAGTTCTGATGATGATCACAAACTGAGAAGCTGAAGGTGGACCACTGACAGACTGGTGTTGGTGAGGATGGAGATAACTGAAGCAGATAACTGATGAAGACAACTGAAGCAGAGGTCTATGCAGAAGAAGGGGTCAAAACCAAAACCAAGATATAATGAAGTGGATACCCTGATGTTGCTCCCGGGATTTTCATCCTAGTACAAACGCGAAAGTGGCGCGGAAAGGTTAGAGTCGCCAGCCAGACATTTTTATCCCAAAGGAACGGGAAAGGTAATGTTGCACAAACCTGAGGAAGAAGGAAAGGACAAAGTCATGCGAACCAAAGATCTGAGTTCGGGAGTCGGTTACGAATTGAGAAGGTATTAACACCCCAATCCGTCCGTCGTACCCGACCGGATCCACGCTTGCAAAGAAACTGTTTCAAAGGGTGAGAAGAATAACTGCTGCTGAATAAAACCGCTAACTGGAATGGGAATGAGAAATGAGAAGAGAACTGGAATAAGAAAATGGAAATAAGGGGGGAAATGTAGGGAAAATAAAGAATGTGCTCGAACGGGCCCTACCCCGCTGCCTACGTACCTCATCGGGAAAATGAGGATCAGAGTCGACGTAGTTCGCCTAACTAAGGCGGGAACTATTTGTTTGTGTTTTTTATGCTGGAACTGCGTATGTCTATGCTCAGGTGTTGCAGGCTCGTCTGGTACGAGTGCGTTTACCGTCTTGCATGCGAGACAAGTCGTCGCGAGTTCGCGTTGTGAGTGAATGAGATGAGAAGAGAAGTTCCCGTAGGATAGTCGCTTGTTATTTGTTTTTGGTCTTTTAAGAGAAGTATTTTGAATTTGTTTGTTTTATGAAACAATCCCTTGATGAGACTTGTGCATCATGATAGACGAGCCTACACCACTCCAAGATGGAATGAATGCAAGTGCTTCATGGAATAAGGCTATACACAAGGAATCCTTTCATTTATTTGTTAAGTGTTTTTGGATTTTGTTTGAAGATGAGAAAGAATGACTCAAATTGGAAAAGGACAAACTAAGGGGACTAAGACACAACCCTAATTTTATTTGTTTATTTACAAGAGAGGTCCTATGGTTAATGAGGTATTCTAATCCTAAGGAAGAAACTAGAAACTACTAGAATTCAACTTACTTCCTAAGGAAGTTAAGTTGATTCTAAGAACAATGGGGAAACCTATGCAAGTTATAAAATCGAATGATATGGCAAAAAGAATAAAATTGAATTAAGAAATAAACTTCTAAACAAAACAATTAAAGGCATGAAAATAGTCCTATTTATTTATTCTAATTCTAATTAAGATGAAACTTTAAGCCTAAGTCCTAAATCAAAGTCAAGCCTAATATTTTCCTTCTAAACATTTAAATTTAAACTAACCTAAATCTAAATCTAAATTCTAAAACTAAATCTAATCTAAACCATATTTTTTGGACTTTATTTTCATGGCCTAAACTAGATGGAAATTATATGTAACAAAGCCTAAAAGTTAATATCCTAAAAAATATTAAAAGTTCTGGAAAAAATATGAAATTTATTCTATAGGGTCCTAAAACTATCTATAATAATGTGTCAAAAGGAATCCTAAAAATTCAGAATATAACTAGGCCTAAAAATTGATTATTTTCAGCTATGAATTAATCCCTAATTACTAAGGAATTAGCCTCTAAAACCTAAGATAAAATGTTCTAAAAAATCTACAAAAATTATCCTAAATACTATTATTAGTCCTCTAACTACAGTAAAAAGAGTGGGTTAAAAAAGTTAATGGAAGTTACCAAAATAAAATGAACAAAATTATGTACAGTTAACAAAATTCAATAAAATGCTATTCCCATGAAAAAACAGAATTAAATCGAAAATAATGCAAAATTCAGAAAATAAAAATACCAAAAATTCCTAAAATGGATTATTAACCTACTGGAATTTTTATAGAATTTTCTTGTGGATTTTACTATTTTTAATGAATTATTTATGAACTAATGGAAAATAAAAACTAAAATCTAAGAAAAATAAATGGGGGTGAATTTAGTAGGTTTTTTTCATTGATTTTTCTAATGGGCCCAGAAATGGGGGTATTAACAGCAAAAACCAGGGCCCATGCGCAGGCCAGAAAGGGAGGTGTTGAAATGATTTTTTATGGTGTTTTCTTTTAAAGTGGGCTTAATAGAGGGTTGCAATTAGCAATATGCCAACAGGCCCATTCTCATAAGAAGCCTGGGGGTGCAGGAAGCGGATTCTTTAGTTATTATTTTTTAATGGGCTTAACGTGGGGGTACAAATAGCAATAACACCTAACTATACCTTAATGATTAGAATTGAAATTAGATAGATTAATCTGGTGCTTATTATTCTTTAAAGCCATCTTAATGTCATAATAATTCTTATTAAAACTTAAGACATTTTTATAATATCTAATTACACTTATAATATTCTAATTAAATCATACTAATTAAATATAATTATAATTAATATTTAAACAAAAGCCCTAACTGAAGTCAAGCATGAACACCCCAAACCCTAAATTTCCTCTCCAATCACCGCCGCAGCCTCCCCTTCATCTCCTCCATCTCCTTCGTCCTTCCCTTCTCATCTTCCGTCATCGCAACTCCTCCGCCATCATCACCTTAAACTCTCACCTTCCGTCACCTTGCTCCTATAGACTTAACCATCTCCTCCCCTTTGTCCGAACGAAAATCGTCTCCCTTCATCCCTCCCTTCGATTTCACATCTAACCATAGCACCACTCGATTAAATCAAACGAAAAATCCTAATTGTTAACCTAATCCATAATTTGGAAGAAACAAACCTCTCACCGCTTTATCTCACAAAATCAAAACCGCAGAGAATCGAAGCCTACGAACACAAAAAAGTTGTCGTACCTGGAAGTGAAGGATTTCGTCAAAGATTATGAACGAAAAAATGATGTAGTGCCACGTTCGGATTCGCGAAGGCGAGGACGTATCGACGTCTTGATTGATGAGCGGAGAACAAGCCAAGACAGATGCTGCAAGAGGCGAGAGCTTTCCGAAACCGCAACTTCACTTGATGTAATCCCGTGCGTGCAGGTTAATGTTTGCACGTTGTTGATGAATAAAGCCGTAAAAGGAACAATTCATTGATGAGCCGAAGCGATCGTATCTCAGATTGGCATAGACTCAACTGCTTCTTCCTGCGGAAAATATCAGTGCCGATTGCTGAGGATGGAGTTTTTCCCTCAGGTATGAATATCTCAGAATCTTGGCTACAAATTTGGATTGCCTTAGCCTCCAATATATTCAAGCTTTTCGTCTCTTATACCCTTGCTAACATTGATAATTCGCAAATCATTTCCTTCAGGTAATTCCTAAGAATTGATGGAAGCGAAACAAAGAATTAACATAGATGGAGGAAGAAGAAAGGAAACAGATTAGGAGAGGTATGATTGAAGCTGTGGTGAGAGAAACATGAAGCAGAATGGTGAGAATGAAGGATTGAAGGGAGGTCGAAGAAGATCGAATAGTGAAGTGATTTTTTGAAGATTGTGTAAGAGGGAGAAAAATTGAATGAGGAGCTGTTTGATTTATATACAAATATCCCAGAAGAATCTGGAAGCTTCAGGTACTGATTCACTTTTCTAATTCGGTAATGGTTGTTAGGATTTACAACTGATTTGTAACTGTATTTGAACCAACTGTAACTGTAACCAAATTTTGTCCCTTTTGCTTTTCTCCAATGTGAGTTATGAGTGTTATCTGGCTTCTGGTTTGATTTTCTTACGTGATTCGCAGGATCAGCTTTGATACGAGTTCCAAAATTATGAAGAAAGTCATGAAGAATTTGACCAAGCATAGGTTTTGTGCAGGGAAAGAGCCGTCGTGGAGAACTTACACTTTGAACAATAGCTCAAGACTGCTGCAAGGATACATGAGAGGAAACTGCCGTACGTCCTGGCTGATGGAGTCCAAGAAATGCTCCTGGTACAGCCCATAATCACGCAGTCCATTTGCAAGGTTTTCAATTCCATCCAAGCTTCCAAAATTTATTGCCAGATTATGAACATATCCAGCGAGCGGAATGCCATTTCGAGGCGCATTTCCTGTGTTTGCTCCAGCCTTAAATTGAGGTATCCGAAACGCATTCGAGCCATATCTTTTTGTATTTTGAATAGTCAGAATTGGTTGATCCCTGGGAGTTAACAATACCTTTTGCTTAGGCTGCTCAATCTTCTTTTCTGATTTTCTTATTGCCGTATTTTGCAGGGTTAAGTCAAGATTAGAAAAAGTGATTTTTGAAAGTTCGTCTTCGAACTCATGAGATTATTTGTAGCTGAGAACTTTATGGTTGTCGTCGCGAATTGATGCGCTATTGATGAATGTTTATGTTGCTTAGAGATGGAGTTATGGAGAATAAAATAGAGTGATCCAGGATTGATGAAGGTTCAAAGACGAGACCGGTGAAGACTTGAAGTTTGAAAGTAACATGGAGAATTCTTGAGAGAGAGAGAGTTTTGTACCCTTTTTGTTATTTTTCTTCTCTTTTTCCTGTATTAATGCTAGAACTTGCTATCCCCTTTAGATCTTTGCAACTGAACTTTGTTGTTGTTTTTAGTTAATCCCTGTAGGAAAATTCTGGTTTTGTATATAACTGATTCTTTATTTTTCCTATGAAATGGGCCCTTATACATTATCCTGGTGATTTATTGTTGTCAAAAAGGATGTGAACAAACTTTGGTAATCGCGAGAGTTCCGATGGGAATTGCCCGCTAACTGAATTAATGCTCACGAAAAAGGTGCTTTGTCTTGTTAGAAGAAAACTAAGCTCATCTAGCAGTGAACTATTAAGTGAAAGCTCTTCCAAGGATTTGCCTGCTAACTCCAAAAATACCGAAATTGCTTCAACACTGAATGGATTGCAGCGGAGTTTCAATGCACGCAATCCGCAACAACTATTCGCAAGACAACCAATAGATAGGTCTGTCAATTCCCAAGTTCATAATATCAAGCACGTGCAAACCATGACAATGTTTAGCAATGACTCATAAACAGTTGGAACACCCGCTAGTGACAGCACTTGTAATTGTTTTTCAAGGCCGGTAAAATCAGCGCAACATCAATGAATATGCAATCATGTTAATAGATTTCCATTTAATAGCAAGAAGACTAAATATTTGATATTGCCAATTTCCTTTGGAACACTTCCCCATGACATTCAATCTTTCCCTATAATCTAAACTACCAATTTTTAGTGCCAAATTTCCGGATAAACTCAAATTCATTAGTTGCACTTCTTGAATGCATGAATGGCCATCAATCAATGCTCCAATGGAACATAAAACTCCTGTCCATCGAAATGCACATCGGTCGTTATGTTCCCAATTGCTCAACTTCTATTAGGATCAATCAGCCTTTCTTTTATAACGTTTAATGCTTCAACTTCGGTAGGATCCGTGACATTATTTTGTGCAGCAATAAGCGTCAAATAGTAGCAAAAACCATAAACTGAGAACAACTTGATGCTTATGACCTTATGAAAGAAACATCCTTGGAATATAAAGAAATCATCATACCACAACCTTTTAAATATTTCTCCGGTTATAATTGTCACTGACGCATACACCACATTTGAGCTTCTTCCAAGGATCTCCGATTAAAAATGAACTTGCGTAACCACTGAAGAATTTCCCAGATAAGTCACACCCCTCTGAAACACGTCATGCCCGATCGAATCCAGATGAATCACTGATAAACTGAAGGTTAAAACCAAGCTTCTCACAAAATATTGCTCAATATCCTGATGAATCATAGGACAACCTGAACTTTGAATATGCATTGTCTAAGAAATAGCCCAGTGGTCCAAAATAAACTTGCAATTGCAGTAATCTTCTGATAGTCTGACCAAGATTAGGTTAAGCTCCTATCTGAATCGAAACTCAATTGAACAACTGCACTTGAAGTAGAATCAACATCCAGTAAATTCTCCACCACTTCAATCTCTGACAGATACAGATAAGGTACTAAACCCTAATCCGATACAACCTTAATCACATGCCCAATGAAACAATGAAATGCACTAGTATGAGGTTAATGAACTGATGAGAAATGCAGATGAAAGCGACACGATGAACCAATAGAAGGAATAAATAGGAGGGCAAATTTTGAGGTATTACAGCTGCCCCTATTCAATCATCTGCAAGCCTGAACGAATAATTGCGACAACTTTTAGACGTTCAAGGTATGAAGTGATTGAATAGTCGAATAAAACCTGAAAATTTGCACATTGGGAGTAATTGAAATGCCATCTTCCCGTTTATTTATTTATATCTTTTTTGACTTTGACCTCTGACTAGGTAACGGGGATAGAACCATGTGGAATAGAATCGATGCAATCACTGCGACTGCTGAACGAACCGAAACCACAAGGAGGGTGCCTGTTGGCGAAACAGGACTTAACGCAACATCAACTGATTTGCGACTCAAATAAGATCAACCGATCTAACACAGAGATGGTATCAACCGATCCATCATCTTCGCACTGAGACGAGACCATTGTACTTAAATGGAGACTCGAAAGGAACGGGATCGTTGTACTTAAACGAAAGCCCAAGACGCAACCATTGTACTGAAACGGAGACGCGAAAAAATGAGACTGTTGTACTGAAACAAGACTCAAAGACGAGGCCATTGTACTTAAATGGAGGCTCGAAAGGAACGAGATCGTTGTATTGAGACTGTTGTACTAAAACAAGGCTCAAAGACGAGGCCATTGTACTTAAATGGAGACTCGAAAGGAATGGGATCATTGTACTTAAATGATAACCCGAGACATGACCGTTGTACTGAAACGGAGACGCGAAAAAATGAGACTGTTGTACTGAAACAAGACTCAAAGACGAGACCATTGTACTTAAATGGAGACTCGAGAGGAACGGGATCGTTGTACTTAAACGAGAGCCCAAGACGCGACCGTTGTACTTAAACGAGACGCGAAAAAATGAGACTGTTGTACTGAAACAAGACTCAACTGGGGATAACAACAAGACTTGGTAGAAGTAACCACCCTGGGAAACGGAATTGCATTCTGTGGGGAATACTTCAATCTGATTGGAGGTGTAACGGGTCTTATGTAATATACCTCAAAACTGGCCCATGCTGGTATGCATATGTTTGAATTTATGGCGTAATGCTCCATGAAGATGGAAATGCTACGCTTTGGAGGATGCCGATGTGGTGATGATTATACATATGCAAATGCAAGGAGATCTCCTGACAAGGAGACTGCAGGTATCCCAGATAACTTGGCTGGGGAGAAACGATGATCACTGCATGTATCTGGTTCATCCTGATGAGGAGGAAACAACTCTGCGGGGAAAGCTGTTAATAATTCACCGGCTCCGAACAGCCGCCACTGCCAAAAACAAATTGGACTTTGAGATTGGAGTGCCAAGACCCTGTTGGAGATGGACCCTTCTTGAACTCTGCTGGGGAAGTGAGGACTTCCTGATCTGGCTGAGAACCAAAGGCATGACACTGTTGAGGAAGAAATTGCTGGGGAGGAAATACATCCTTTATACTGATGAGAATTGACCCTGTCTGAAGGGAAACTTCTGCTTGGGGACGACACCCACTCTCTGCTACCTTGCTGGGTGAAATTTCAACTTCCACATGGCTGGGGATGATTGGAAACACCCTGAGAGCTACTTGTTTCTGTTCAAACAAGAAGGAATGCCCCTCCTGGATAATAGTTGTCAGCTTTGTTAGCAACACCAATACCTGTACCTGCATGAACACAATCGATAGTACCTGCAACATAGAGAGTTAGTTTGGGACCTGTTTGCCCCTGGCTCGTAGCATGAATCATTGTCTGGGCATCTCGATACCCTTTCAGAGTTGTATTAAATGTTTCTATTCTCCTGCACGAGTTAGAAAGCACTCAAAAGTTCATAACACAATGCAAATTACCATTTGCTAGACGTTTTCACAATCAATCAATGCTAGATGAAGAAAGCAAAAACAAAGAAACAAAGTAGTCCAATTGACTGAAGTTGAATTTTTATTGACTTGGAAAGGTGGCCCTGAATAGGCAGTACAAAGGAAGCAGTTCCCTGGAATGAGGGAACAACTAAAAAGAAAAACAAACTATCCTATTGGCAATGTGAGAAGTGAAACTCATCAAGTCTCAACCCAGTTATGGCTCGTATGTCTTCAAGACGCTCCTCTTGCTCTGCCTCTTGAGAAAAAGTAAGTGAACTGATCTTCAACCCTTAGGATAGCCTCAACTGTGGGTAGGTCATGGATCTCGCAGATCGGAGTCGTTCGTGTTAATCCCTCTTTTGCGTGGATCGCCCTTTCAGGTTTTCAATCCACCGGGATACCCTTTTTTGCCTGAGTTGTCCGATGTGGCTTTTCAACTCAGCGGGTGTACATTTTTTTTCAAGATTTCCCTAACTTTTGCCCGAGCCTTTTATTCTGTTTTTGGCTCGCTGGGATGCCCATTTTTGCCTGGATTACTATTCTGTTTTTATCCAGCGGGTCCTTTTTACACGAAGTATTTTCTTACTGCGTCTGCGTTGACAGGGGATTGGAAGTCTTCTCCATCCATGGTTGTCAGCATTAAGGCTCCGCCTGAGAAAACCTTTTTAACCACGAACGGTCCTTCATAGTTGGGTGTCCACTTGCCCCTGTGATCGTTGAGAGGAGGAAGAATCCTTTTCAGCACTAAATCTCCTGGCGTGTACCTCTGTGGTCGCACCTTCTTGTCAAAAGCCTGCTTCATTCGTCGTTGATACAACTGTCCATGGCACACAGCTGCTAGACGCTTCTCTTCGATGAGGCTCAATTGATTATATCTGGATCGGAGCCACTCAGCTTCATCTAGCTTGATGTCCATCATCAACCTCAACGAGGGGATTTCCACTTCGATTGGTAAGACTGCCTCCATACCGTACACCAATGAGAATGGAGTTGCCCTAGTTGAAGTGCGTACTGATGTTCTATACCCATGCAGCGCGAATGGTAGCATCTCATGCCAGTCTTTGTACGTCACAATCATCTTCTGCACAATCTTCTTGATGTTTTTATTAGCTGCCTCGACGGCGCCATTCATCTTCGGACGATATGGAGAAGAGTTGTGGTGTTCTATTTTGAAGTCTTGACACAAGTCAGCCATCATCGTGTTGTTGAGATTAGAACCATTATCAGTAATGATCCTTTCAGGAACTCCGTACCGGCAGATGATGTCTCGCTTAATAAATCGAGCGACCACTTGTTTAGTGACATTGGTGTAGGATGCCGCTTCAACCCACTTCGTGAAATAATCAATAGCGACTAGGATGAAGCGATGTCCATTAGAAGTTGTTGGCTCAATCTTTCCAATCATATCGATGCCCCACATAGCGAACGGCCATGGTGAAGACATGACATTCAACGGATTCGGAGGCACATGGACCTTGTCGGCATAAATTTGACACTTATGGCATTTACGGGAGTATTTGCAACAATCGGATTCCATGGTAATCCAATAGTATCCCGATCTCAATAATTTCTTGGCCATGGCATGTCCTCCAGCATGGGTACCAAAGGAGCCTTCGTGAACCTCCTGCATTAACAGGTCTGCTTCGTGTCTATCCACGCATCTGAGCAGCACCATGTCAAAGTTTCGTTTGTACAGCACACCGTCTTGATTCAAGAAGAAGCCTCCTGCCAGCCTTCTAAGGGTCTTCTTATCCTTACTAGATGCCCCAGCCGGGTATTCTTGAGCCTTCAGGAATTGTTTGATGTCATGGTACCAAGGCTTGTTATCTTCACCATCACCAACTGCAAAGACATAAGCAGGTCTTTCAAGCCGGGAAATCGAAATTCGAGGCACGAAATTCTCTCGACAAACTTTAATCATGGACGACAAAGTTGCGAGAGCATCGGCGAACTGGTTTTCGTCTCTAGGAACATAGCTCAGCTTGACTTTGGTAAAGAAAGTTAACAGCCTCCTGACATAATCTCTGTAAGGAATGAAACGAGCTTGATGAACTAGCCATTTGCCATTGACTTGATTTACCACCAAAGCAGAATCTCCGAAGATCTCAAGGTTCTTGACTCGCAAGTCTATTGCCTCTTCGATCCCCATGATACAAGCTTCATACTCTGCCTCATTGTTAGTGCACTTGAAGGTCAACCGAGCGCCTAAAGGTGTGTGGACCCCTTCTGGCGAGATAATAACAGCACCTACTCCACTCCCATTCATGTTTACAGCCCCGTCAAACATCAACTTCCATCTGGATTCGGGGTCGGGCCCCTCCTCCGGAAGTGGTTCTTCATAGTCTTTCGATTTGAGGAACATGATGTCCTCATCCGGAAACTCAAACCTCATGGGTTGATAATCATCGATCAGTTGCTGGGCCAAGTATTCTGACAACACACTCCCCTTGATAGCTTTTTGTGAAGTGTATTGTATGTCATACTCCGTGAGTATCATCTGCCAACGGGCCACTCTTCCTGTCAAAGCCGGCTTCTCAAAAATGTATTTCACAGGATCCATCTTGGAAATTAAGAGAGTAGTGTGAGTCAGCATGTACTGTCTTAGTCGGCGAGCAGCCCATGCCAAAGTGCAGCAAGTTTTCTCGAGTAGTGAGTATCGCGTCTCACAATCGGTAAACTTTTTGCTAAGGTAATAAATGGCGTGCTCTTTTCGACCAGACTCGTCTTGCTGACCCAACACACATCCTATCGATCCTTCAAGCACAGTAAGATACATAATCAAAGGTCTCCCTGGCACTGGAGGCATAAGAATTGGTGGTTCTAACAAGTATTCTTTGATTCGGTCAAAGGCTTGCTGACAGTCTTCGTTCCATTTAATGGCCTGATTCTTCCTCAGAATCTTAAAGATGGGCTCGCACGTGGCCGTTAGGTGAGAAATAAACCGTGCAATGTAGTTTAGTCTTCCTAAGAAACCATGCACTTGCTTTTCAGTCTTCGGCTCAGGCATTTCTTGGATAGCTTTCACCTTGGCTGGATCAACCTCGATTCCTCGTTCACTAACAATGAAGCCGAGCAACTTGCCAGAACGAACCCCGAAAGTACACTTATTCGGATTTAACCTCAGTCTGAACTTTCGAAGCCTATCGAACAATTTTGCTAAGTTAACCAAGTGCTCTTCCTCTGTCTGGGATTTTGCTATCATGTCATCAACATAAACCTTAAACCTCAATTTCATGATGGATCATGTTGTGAAACAACGTCACCATTGCCCGTTGATAGGTAGCTCCTGCATTCTTTAAACCAAATGGCATGACCTTGTAACAAAAGGTGCCCCAAGGAGTGATGAAAGTTGTCTTTTCCATGTCCTCGGGAGCCATCTTGATCTGATTATAGCCTGAGAATCCGTCCATGAAGGAGAACACGGAAAACTGAGCAGTATTATCGACAAGTACATCTATGTGAGGTAGAGGGAAATCATCTTTTGGGCTAGCCCTATTCAAATCCATGTAGTCCACACACATCCTGACTTTGCCATCTTTCTTGGGAACCGGCACAATGTTAGCAACCCACGGAGGATAACTGGTCACGGCCAAGAAGCCCGCATCAAACTGTTTTTGCACTTCTTCTTTTATTTTAATTGCCATGTCTGGATGCGTGCGCCTCAAATTCTGCTTTACCGGAGGACAGTCTGCTCTGAGAGGTAGCTTGTGTACCACAATGTCAGTGTCTAAACCAGGCATATCTTGGTAGGAACATGCGAAGACGTCAACGTATTCTCGAAGCATAGCCATCAAACGAGTCTTGATAGATTCTTCTAATGCAGCTCCGATCTTGACTTCTTTCTTGTCTTCTTCAGTACCTAGGTTTATTACTTCGACATCTTCTTCGTGCGGCTGAATCATCTTCTCCTCCTGTTTAAGCAGTCTGGCCAATTCTTCGGGTAAATCGCAATCCTCTTCACCTTCCTCATCGGCTTGATAAATTGGATTGTCGAAGTCATACTCAGCCATAACAGGGTCGTCATTGATAAGATCCGGTGACGAGCACCTGCATGAATGATGATTCATGCAAGGCTTTAGCAACAACTTGAGAAAATGAGAAACATTGCCATTTTAAAACTTTTCTTTCTTTTTGAAAAACAAAAGTAAAAAACGAAAGACATAGAACAACATGAATGAATGTGAAACGTCAATTTTATTTATGATTGTGTTAATGAACAAATGAACCCTTACAAAGAGCCACTATGCCTCGGGCAAGACATAATGCTTTAATACAGGAAAAACAGAAACAAAACATTATTACTCTTCGAAAGAGGTGACCGAAATAAGCCTTTCCGATGTCCAGTTGCTAAGCTGAGTTCCTGGAGCGGCAGGCCTGATCCATTCATCTAGGTCACAATCACTATCGACAATGTCATCCTGCACAGCACTGATGTTTTCGTAGTATACCACTCCCGCGCTTGTGAAACTGACCGGGCTCTGACAACCTTTAGCACTTGGTTCGGACGAAGATCTTCCAGGGTGATAGCCAATCCCGAACATGTCTTTCTTCTCTGGAACTTCTACCGGACTGCCCCAGCCTTCTCGTATTCCAGATTCTACCAATTCAAGCGCTTGTTTATAAGAGGCTATGGAAACCCCTTTCTTCGGTTCTTCAGGAGAAGTTGCCACTACGGATGCTTTCTCAGACTTCAAGGGCTCAAAAGCCTGACATGGGGTCTCAACTATCTCGCCATCCATCTCCACATATTTGAATGAGGCTAGATGACTAACAAAGATATCTTCTTCCCCACTAACAGTCACAATTTGACCCTCCCATACAAACTTTAGCTTCTGATGGAGTGTAGACGATACCGCTCCTGCCGAATGTATCCAAGGTCTTCCGAGTAAGCAACTATATGCAGGTTGGATATCCATCACGTAGAACGTGGTATTGAAGACTTGCGGACCTACCTTGATAGGTAACTCCACCTCTCCAAACACCGATCTTCTCGACCCATCAAATGCTCGAACTACTAGATCACTGGGCTTTAGAACCACTCCATCATAGTCCAACTTCATCAGTGCTTTCTTGGGCAAGACGTTCAAAGATGATCCTGTATCTACCAACACATGGGAGAGTACTGCACCCTTACATTCCAGAGAGATATGCAATGCCCGATTATGAGCACGCCCATCAGAAGTCAAATCCAAGTCTGTGAAATCCAATCCGTGACTGGCGTTGACGCTGGACACCACCGTTTCTAACTGATTTACAGAAGTATCCTGAGGCACGTATGCCTTGTTCAGAATATTTAGGAGAGCTTTTCTGTGAGAGTCAGAACACATGAGCAAGGACAAGATGGAGATCTTCGACGGCGTCTATTGCAGATGGTCCACGATCTTGTAATCACTCTTCCTGATGATCCTCAGGAATTCTTAGGCTTCTTTATCAAAGGTGAGGTCTGGATCAGTTGATGGAGTTGGATCATTGACAACTACTGGTTGCTTCCCTCTGGCTCTAGCTTGGGCTTCGGCAGTATCTCTGGGTGGTATCACATTGTTTCTCAGTGTTTCAGGCGCAAACAACCTTCCGCTTCTAGTAAAACCCCCTACTCCAACATTTTCTACTTGAGCTGGGGTTATACTAGTCGTGGCCAACTCTTGCCTCTGGCCGTTGCAGTACACTTCACCACCATAATTCCTAGGAACAGCTCTGTCACTTTGGTACATTATGGGTCCAGCAGTGGTAATGGTTATTGGTGCCGCTCTGGCCCGTGAAGGAACTTGAGATGGGTCATAAAAGATAGTTACTGTGGAGACTTCACTTTCTTTTATGATCTTGTCAAACTGCAGCATTCCTTCATAAATCATGCCTTGGATTCCGGCCTTCAACCGTTTACAACCGTTGGTAGCTTCAGCACATTCCGGACAACCTTCCTCGCATCCAGGGAAGATACCTTTCTTCAACAAGCAAATCTTGATAGCAACCAATGAAGTCTGCAAGTTATCAACGTCATCCACCAAATTCAAGTTCTCCCCTTCATTAATTGCCCCAACTGTACCCCTGTGAGGAGGCATGGGGTTCTGAAGCACATTAGGAGAAGGAGCAAAATTGATCGCTTTAGTATCCAATAAGTCCTGAACAACATGCTTCAATGCTTTACAGTTCTCAGTACTATGGCCGGGAGCTCCGGAATGAAATTCGCATCTAGCATTTAAGTCATAACCCTCAGGAATTTGGCCTGGCTTCGGAGGTTGCAAGGTTTGGAGCTGAATCATTTGAAGCTGTAGGAGATTCTTCAAAAGTTGGGAGTAAGACATTGGTGGAGCTTACATATGTCTATCCTTCGGCCTCTGAGAGTAGTATGGACGAGGGGCTCTTGGTTGATACCCTTGTGAGCGCTGCGGCTGTGGAGGCTGGACCCGTTGTTGAACGGGCGGAGTTGAAATAGTGACAGGGGCCACTTGCTGATAATATCCTTGGTTAATCGTTTTCCTCTGTGCGTATACTGCACCTGTTTCTCCTTCCCTCCTTTTCACAAAGGGTTTCTTGATACCAGACACCGAAGCGCCTCCATTCTGAATTTTCCCCTGCTTGAGCCAGCTTTCTATTCTTTCTCCAGTCAAAATAATGTCCGAGAAACCACTTGAGGAACAACCAACCAACCTTTCCATGAAATGCCCTGGGAGGGTATTCAGGAAAAGGTCGACCATCTCTCTCTCTCCAATAAAGGTGGTTGCACTCGGGCGGCTACCTCACGCCACCTCTGTGCATAATCTTTGAAGCTCTCCGAGCTCCTCTGCGTCAAGCTCTGAAGCTGAGTGCGGCTGGGTGCCATGTCAATGTTGTATTGATATTGCCTGAGGAAGGCTTCTCCCAAATCCTTCCAGCTTCTAATAGAGCTCCTCTCCAACTTCATGTACCACTCCAAGGACCCTCCGGAGAGGCTATCCTGGAAGTAGTACATCCAGAGTTTTTCATCTCGCGTGTGGGCCGTGATCTTCCGGTAGAAGGCCTGTAGGTGAGTTTTCGGGCAGGAGCTGCCGTTGTATTTATCAAAAGCTGGTGGTCTGAACTTGTGTGGAATGACCACCCCAGGTACTAAACCCATGTCTGACACGTCAATCCCCAAAGTGTCTCTGCACTCGAGGGCCTTGACCTTCTCCGCAAGCACCAAGAAGTCATTAAGATTTCCATCACTGCCGAAACCCATATCATTGTTGAAATACTGGAATTGGTCCTCCTGCCTGTCGTGCACAGGGACGAACGTTGCCATAGCTGGATCTGGAACATGAGGTCCACCTGGGCCGTTGTTGGTGTTGGGAGGAGCCCCTAGCCCGCCGGAAGTGGTTTCCTGAGCATTAGCATTAGGAGGAGTTAACCCTTGAATTGCATTTCTCAGCTCTTATTGCCCCTGGGCCATCCCTTGCATTAGGGTCATAAATTCTGCCATCTTGGTACGGACTTCATTGAGCTCTGTCTGCATGGCGTCCATTGCTGTTCTTTGATTGCTGCGGGTCGCGTACCGATGAGGGATATCTTGTCGAAGGTACCGGGTCTTGGCGGCTCTCGCAATCTTTGCCTGTAACACAGATAAGTTAAGCATCCCGTAGAAAAACCTGCAAAGACAAAGACAAAATGCAAATGATGCGTATGCAATGTAATGTGTTCCTTTTATTCCCGAGTCTTTTCCCATTTCTGGTCCTGGCATTAAGAAGATAAGAATTGGGAAGAAGACCCAAGTAATATTCAAATATAATGACGGCTGTGGAGAATTGGTGCTCATTACCCCGTGTCGGTGCAACAAATAACAAACAAGAAATTCAAATCAATCATATAAACTGGAGTTTGAAAATACAAAGTCCCCGAAGGGTGCCAATCACCATAACAACGAAAGTACATCAAATATAAAGAATCCCATAACAAGCCTGTGGGTAATCCAAGTACAATAACATGAAATTAAACCCTAGGGAACTCTATATCTTTCAATCTCCAGCTAAGGCGTTTGACGTTCTGGAACAGCTGAGCTACATCTGGATGACCGGGCTCCTGGATGAGTCTCTGGATGAGGAGGTCCCTCGTATCAGAAGAAGCGTGTAACTCCTCAATCTGCTGTAGGAATGTTGTCTCATTCTCTTTTCTTTGACTCGACTCGGCCTTTGACCTCTTCACATCAGCTTTCAATTTCAAGTCTTCAATTTCCTTTTGAGCTACCTTCAGTGCTTGTTGAATTTCTGCTAAGCATTGGAGACGACCCTTCTCTTGATGATAAGCCTTCCTGAGGAGTTCTTTCTGCCCATCCAAAGAATCCTGAAGATTTTTGATTTCCTGCTTGTGCTTGGCGTCTAACTCCTTTTGCTTCTTCAAATGGTCGTCCCATCTCTCCTGCCATAAGGTAACAACTTCATTGGCTTCACTCAGATCTTTCTTCTCTCTTCGGCGTTGGGCCGTCTTGTGAGTCTCAGCTAACCCCTTTTTTCGGAAGTAGAGCTCTCTATCTTCAAAGTCCTTCTGCTTGAGACGAACTATTTCCTCGGCTTGCACAGCTCTATCTTCTAACTGACGGTTCTGGATCATCAGTTTTTGACAAGAATTAAGAGCCTCTTGATTCTCAACCCTAAGCTGCTTAACCAAAGCTTCCAATTTCTGATAATCTTCCAAAGGTACCGAAGTCCTTGGTGCTACCTCTTTAGGGTAGAGAGGTGTCTCTCTAGAAAATGGTAGAAGATGAGTCTTCACACGATCCTCCAACCAGCTGGCAAAAGGATCATAAGTATTAGGATCCACTTTTCAAAAATCTTTCTTCCCTTTCATCACCCTAACTTCCCAAGCTTGGGATGCTAGTATGCTCATCTTGGAGTTTCCCTCTGCTGGAAAATATAAGGACTCATTTGCATCGTCGATCAAAGGTACATCTCTTAAAGGATAGCCGAACTGTTTCCTGGAAAAGATAGGATTGTAGCTAATCCCACCTTTCCTTCCCATCAAAGGCACATTTGGAAAGCTACCACAACTAACCAACATTTCTTTTCCCACCAAATCTCTGTTGCATCCCCAAGCAATGTCAGCTGAGGTTAAGCCCATTAATCTTTTGGACCACTTCCAAGATTGTTTCAAATCCTGAAAGGGTCCTGATTTAGGGAGTTGCCTTACAAACCAATCAACAAATATGGGAGCACAACAATTTACATGTCCCTTCCTCTTTTTATTTCTGTGGTGAACTCCATAATAAAAATCAGCTAGCAATGTAGGAACAGGATTTCTCTTGACGAAGATGGTGATGGCCTCCATGCTAATTAGCCCTTTCTCTCCTGGAAACAAACTGGTTCCATATACTATCATGGCTAATAGTGCTTTGAAGTCTGCCCACTTCTTTCCCGATGCCATGACATGTGCCTCTGCAATAAGAAAATCCAAAGGGATCCCTTTACTTTGGCCAACCTCTAATCCCATCTTGAGTCTGAGCATACTCAAATGACAGGCAATAGTGATATCCTCATGAGAAGGGATCCTCTCTGAAACATAATAAGGTATACCCTCCTTAATAGGATTATTCAGCATGCTAGAAACCTCCTCTAATGTAGGTGCCAGGATATAATCAGGGAAAACAAAGACCCTCAATTGTGGATCCTAAAACTGCAACAAAGAATGCAAGCTATCTTTCTGGTCGACTGTGGGCTTGGTCACATAATCCAGTATCTTGCCAAACTCTTTCCTGAAATCGTCAAGGACTCGGTCACCCATCAAGCTAATCAAACCCTGAACACTCTTTGTCTCCGGCTGCGGGAAAGTATAATGAACATTTCTCTTCCTCGGAATCTCCATGCTGAAGTAGTAAAATATGACCAGGACCTACGAGGTAATGAACCCTGAGAATAAAAAGAACACAAAATGATTAATGATGATATGATGCTTATGCAAGACAAGGCATGTGATCAGTGAAGTGTTTGTGATGTGCCAAATCAAGTAATCAGGTGTCGATACCAGGTCTCAAAATCCATATACAATAATCATCCCTCTAATCCGGGATCCATATCTTAAGAACAGAAATCCAGATCATAAAACTGAACCAAAGGCAAAGTGGGTATGTTGAAGGTATCAGGGTTCCTGCAAACCTGTAAACCCCTCCCAATCTCACGGGTGTGCTACTCGGGTCGACATCACGGACTCTCAAAGCCGAATAGCAATAATACGTTCACCATTTCCGAGAAATGGCTCATGACCAAATCAGGGAATCGGTTTGGCATTATGTACTACTCAGGGAGGTCTCAGTTGAGTCCGGAAAAAAACAAGCATCCCTCACAAGTTTCCAGCTTCAAGCACTGAGTCGAGAAACAATAGTACATTCATCCCGAAGGGTACAATACTATCGTCATACGATCAGTCTGCTTTAACTGAATTCCTATGAGAGAACCAGGCCATCCTATGCGAGTTCACAGTGGGCCCTCGGATGCGAGTGGGTTTGCCAACAAATGTGGTCTGCCACTGTCATCATTGGAGAGGGATGTTTCCACAAAGGTTCTCAATGATCGGTCCCCTGACTGCACATAACTATCAAGGTAGCGCATTAACCCAGAAAGATTCCGGTATTAATACATTCCCAAGAAAGTCGCAAGTCAAGGTGTGGAACTCACTACTACCAACATAGCAAGATGCCATGAAGCCAAAGTGGAACAACTCTAAGTCCTAAGGTGCACTCGAGCCCCAGTTACGAGCTCATCTCACAGTAACCTCATCCCACAGAAAAAATGAAAACCAGCACAACCAGACAATCCAGTATAATATGATGCATGGAAAATAAATACTGGAAGCGGTAAATAAATGCGGTAAAGTAAAGCTGTAAAGTAAAAACTGTAAATAAAAACAGTAAAGCTAAACTAAAGCACAAAACAGCAAACAAACACCCAAAGAAGCAAAACCAAACAGGCGTTAGGATTGACTCTACAAGGGAAACCGGAAGAATCAGGTTCATCCCCAGCAGAGTCGCCAGTTGTCGCTCCCGGGATTTTCATCCTAGTACAAACGTGAAAGTGGCGCGGAAAGGTTAGAGTCGCCAGCCAGACATTTTTATCCCAAAGGAATGGGAAAGGTAATGTTGCACAAACCTGAGGAAGAAGGAAAGGACAAATTCCTGCGAACCAAAGATCTGAGTTCGGGAGTCGGTTACGAATTGAGAAGGTATTAGCACCCCAATCCGTCCGTCGTACCCGACGGGATCCACGCTTGCAAAGAAACTGTTTCAAAGGGTGAGAAGAATAACTGCTGCTGAATAAAACCGCTAACTGGAATGGGAATGAGAAATGAGAAGAGAACTGGAATAAGAAAATGGAAAGAAGGGGGGAAATGTAGGGAAAATAAAGAATGTGCTCGAACGGGCCCTACCCCGCTGCCTACGTACCTCATCGGGAAAATGAGGATCAGAGTCGACGTAGTTTGCCTAACTAAGGCGGGAACTATTTGTTTGTGTTTTTTATGCTGGAACTGCGTATGTCTATGCTCAGGTGTTACAGGCTCGTCTGGTACGAGTGCGTTTACCGTCTTGCATGCGAGACAAGTCGTCGCGAGTTCGCGTTATGAGTGAATGAGATGAGAGAGAAGTTCCCGCAGGATAGTCGCTTGTTATTTGTTTTTGGTCTTTTAAGAGAAGTATTTTGAATTTGTTTGTTTTATGAAACAATCCCTTGATGAGACTTGTGCATCATGATAGACGAGCCTACACCACTCCAAGATGGAATGAATGCAAGTGCTTCATGGAATAAGGCTATACACAAGGAATCCTTTCATTTATTTGTTAAGTGTTTTTGGATTTTGTTTGAAGATGAGAAAGAATGACTCAAATTGGAAAAGGACAAACTAAGGGGACTAAGACACAACCCTAATTTTATTTGTTTATTTACAAGAGAGGTCCTATGGTTAATGAGGTATTCTAATCCTAAGGAAGAAACTAGAAACTACTAGAATTCAACTTACTTCCTAAGGAAGTTAAGTTGATTCTAAGAACAATGGGGAAACCTATGCAAGTTATAAAATCGAATGATATGGCAAAAAGAATAAAATTGAATTAAGAAATAAACTTCTAAACAAAACAATTAAAGGCATGAAAATAGTCCTATTTATTTATTCTAATTCTAATTAAGATGAAACTTTAAGCCTAAGTCCTAAATCAAAGTCAAGCCTAATATTTTCCTTCTAAACATTTAAATTTAAACTAACCTAAATCTAAATCTAAATTCTAAAACTAAATCTAATCTAAACCATATTTTTTGGACTTTATTTTCATGGCCTAAACTAGATGGAAATTATATGTAACAAAGCCTAAAAGTTAATATCCTAAAAAATATTAAAAGTTCTGGAAAAAATATGAAATTTATTCTATAGGGTCCTAAAACTACCTATAATAATGTGTCAAAAGGAATCCTAAAAATTCAGAATATAACTAGGCCTAAAAATTGATTATTTTCAGCTATGAATTAATCCCTAATTACTAAGGAATTAGCCTCTAAAACCTAAGATAAAATGTTCTAAAAAATCTACAAAAATTATCCTAAATACTATTATTAGTCCTCTAACTACAGTAAAAAGAGTGGGTTAAAAAAGTTACTGGAAGTTACCAAAATAAAATGAACAAAATTATGTACAGTTAACAAAATTCAATAAAATGCTATTCCCATGAAAAAACAGAATTAAATCGAAAATAATGCAAAATTCAGAAAATAAAAATACCAAAAATTCCTAAAATGGATTATTAACCTACTGGAATTTTTATAGAATTTTCTTGTGGATTTTACTATTTTTAATGAATTATTTATGAACTAATGGAAAATAAAAACTAAAATCTAAGAAAAATAAATGGGGGTGAATTTAGTAGGTTTTTTTCATTGATTTTTCTAATGGGCCCAGAAATGGGGGTATTAACAGCAAAAACCAGGGCCCATGCGCAGGCCAGAAAGGGAGGTGTTGAAATGATTTTTTATGGTGTTTTCTTTTAAAGTGGGCTTAATAGAGGGTTGCAATTAGCAATATGCCAACAGGCCCATTCTCATAAGAAGCCTGGGGGTGCAGGAAGCGGATTCTTTAGTTATTATTTTTTAATGGGCTTAACGTGGGGGTACAAATAGCAATAACACCTAACTATACCTTAATGATTAGAATTGAAATTAGATAGATTAATCTGGTGCTTATTATTCTTTAAATCCATCTTAATGTCATAATAATTCTTATTAAAACTTAAGACATTTTTATAATATCTAATTACACTTATAATATTCTAATTAAATCATACTAATTAAATATAATTCTAATTAATATTTAAACAAAAGCCCTAACTGAAGTCAAGCATGAACACCCCAAACCCTAAATTTCCTCTCCAATCACCGCCGCAGCCTCCCCTTCATCTCCTCCATCTCCTTCGTCCTTCCCTTCTCATCTTCCGTCACCGCAACTCCTCCGCCATCATCACCTTAAACTCTCACCTTCCGTCACCTTGCTCCTATAGACTTAACCCTCTCCTCCCCTTTGTCCGAACGAAAATCGTCTCCCTTCATCCCTCCCTTCGATTTCCAATCTAACCATAGCACCACTCGATTCAATCAAACGAAAAATCTTAATTGTTAACCTAATCCCTAATTTGGAAGAAACAAACCTCTCACCGCTTTATCTCACAAAATCAAAACCGCAGAGAATCGAAGCCTACGAACACAGAAAAGTTGTCGTACCTGGAAGTGAAGGATTTCGTCAAAGATTATGAACGAAAAAATGATGTAGTGCCACGTTCGGATTCGCGAAGGCGAGGATGTATCGACGTCTTGATTGATGAGCGGAGAACAAGCCAAGACAGATGATGCAAGAGGCGAGAGCTTTCCGAAACCGCAGCTTCACTTGATGTAATCCCGTGCGTGCAGGTTAATGTTTGCACGTTGTTGATGAATAAAGCCGTAAAAGGAACAATTCATTGATGAGCCGAAGCGATCGTATCTCAGATTGGCATAGACTCAACTGCTTCTTCCTGCGGAAAATATCAGTGCCGATTGCTGAGGATGGAGTTTTTCCCTCAGGTATGAATATCTCAGAATCTTGGCTACAAATTTGGATTGCCTTAGCCTCCAATATATTCAAGCTTTTCGTCTCTTATACCCTTGCTAACATTGATAATTCGCAAATCATTTCCTTCAGGTAATTCCTAAGAATTGATGGAAGCGAAACAAAGAATTAACATAGATGGAGGGAGAAGAAAGGAAACAGATTAGGAGAGGTATGATTGAAGCTGTGGTGAGAGAAACATGAAGCAGAATGGTGAGAATGAAGGATTGAAGGGAGGTCGAAGAAGATCGAATAGTGAAGTGATTTTTTGAAGATTGTGTAAAAGGGAGAAAAATTGAATGAGGAGCTGTTTGATTTATATACAAATATCCCAGAAGAATCTGGAAGCTTCAGGTACTGATTCACTTCTCTAATTCGGTTATGGTTGTTAGGATTTACAACTGATTTGTAACTGTATTTGAACCAACTGTAACTGTAACCGAATTTTGTCCCTTTTACTTTTCTCCAATGTGAGTTATGAGTGTTATCTGGATTCTGGTTTGATTTTCTTACGTGATTCGCAGGATCAGCTTTGATACGAGTTCCAAAATTATGAAGAAAGTCATGAAGAATTTGACCAAGCATCGGTTTTGTGCAGGGAAAGATCCGTCGAGGAGAACTTACACTTTGAACAACAACTCAACACTGCTGCAAGGATATAGGAGAGGAAAATGCTGTACGTCCTGGCTGATGGAGTCAAAGAAATGCTCCTGGTACAGCCCGTAATCACGCAGTCCATTTGCAAGGTTTTCAATTCCATCCAAGCTTCCAAAATTTATTGCCAGATTATGAACATATCCAGCGAGCGGAATGCCATTTCGAGGCGCATTTCCTGTGTTTGCTCCAGCCTTAAATTGAGGTATCCGAAACGCATTCGAGCCATATCTTTTTGTATTTTGAATAGTCAGAATTGGTTGATCCCTGGGAGTTAACAATACCTTTTGCTTAGGCTGCTCAATCTTCTTTTCTGATTTTCTTATTGCCGTATTTTGCAGGATTAAGTCAAGATTAGAAAAAGTGATTTTTGAAAGTTCGTCTTCGAACTCATGAGATTATTTGTAGCTGAGAACTTTATGGTTGTCGTCGCGAATTGATGCGCTATTGATGAATGTTTATGTTGCTTAGAGATGGAGTTATGGAGAATAAAATAGAGTGATCCAGGATTGATGAAGGTTCAAAGACGAGACCGGTGAAGACTTGAAGTTTGAAAGTAACATGGAGAATTCTTGAGAGAGAGAGTTTTGTACCCTTTTTGTTATTTTTCTTCTCTTTTTCCTGTATTAATGCTAGAACTTGCTATCCCCTTTAGATCTTTGCAACTGAACTTTGTTGTTGTTTTTAGTTAATCCCTGTAGGAAAATTCTGGTTTTGTATATAACTGATTCTTTATTTTTCCTATGAAATGGGCCCTTATACATTATCCTGGTGATTTATTGTTGTCAAAAAGGATGTGAACAAACTTTGGTAATCGCGAGAGTTCCGATGGGAATTGCCCGCTAACTGAATTAATGCTCACGAAAAAGGTGCTTTGTCTTGTTGGAAGAAAACTAAGCTCATCTAGCAGTGAACTATTAAGTGAAAGCTCTTCCAAGGATTTGCCTGCTAACTCCAAAAATACCGAAATTTCTTCAACACTGAATGGATTACAGCGGAGTTTCAATGCATGCAATCCGCAACAACTATTCGTAAGACAACCAATAGATAGGTCTGTCAATTCCCAAGTTCATAATATCAAGCACGTGCAAACAATGACAATGTTTAGCAATGACTCATAAACAGTTGGAACACCCGCTAGTGACAACACTTGTAATTGTTTTTCAAGGCCGGTAAAATCAGCGCAACATCAATGAATATGCAATCATGTTAATAGATTTCCATTTAATAGCAAGAAGACTAAATATTTGATATTGCCAATTTCCTTTGGAACACTTCCCCATGACATTCAATCTTTCCCTATAATCTAAACTACCAATTTTTAGTGCCAAATTTCCGGATAAACTCAAATTCATTAGTTGCACTTCTTGAATGCATGAATGGCCATCAATCAATGCTCCAATGGAACATAAAACTCCTGTCCATCGAAATGCACATCGGTCGTTATGTTCCCAATTGCTCAACTTCTATTAGGATCAATCAGCCTTTCTTTTATAACGTTTAATGCTTCAACTTCGGTAGGATCCGTGACATTATTTTGTGCAGCAATAAGCGTCAAATAGTAGCAAAAACCATAAACTGAGAACAACTTGATGCTTATGACCTTATGAAAGAAACATCCTTGGAATATAAAGAAATCATCATACCACAACCTTTTAAATATTTCTCCGGTTATAATTGTCACTGACGCATACACCACATTTGAGCTTCTTCCAAGGATCTCCGATTAAAAATGAACTTGCGTAACCACTGAAGAATTTCCCAGATAAGTCACACCCCTCTGAAACACGTCATGCCCGATCGAATCCAGATGAATCACTGATAAACTGAAGGTTCAAACCAAGCTTCTCACAAAATATTGCTCAATATCCTGATGAATCATAGGACAACCTGAACTTTGAATATGCATTGTCTAAGAAATAGCCCAGTGGTCCAAAATAAACTTGCAATTTCAGTAATCTTCTGATAGTCTGACCAAGATTAGGTTAAGCTCCTATCTGAATCGAAACTCAATTGAACAACTGCACTTGAAGTAGAATCAACATCCAGTAAATTCTCCACCACTTCAATCTCTGACAGATACAGATAAGGTACTAAACCCTAATCCGGTACAACCTTAATCACATGCCCAATGAAACAATGAAATGCACTAGTATGCGGTTAATGAACTGATGAGAAATGCAGATGAAAGCGACACGATGAACCAATAGAAGGAATAAATAGGAGGGCAAATTTTGAGTTATTACACCTGAAAAGCAAATAAACAAATGTCAAATGATGCAATGATGATATATGCAAATGATATGCGAGGGTTTGTGATCAAGCTAGATCTGATTATCTGTCCTGACATAAGGCCCATGTATGTTCAAAAGTCCAACTGAAGGCTTAGAAATCCAATAACCAGGGTGGGGGACTCAAATAAAGAGTCACATGTCCAGGGTAAATCATAAGAATTGTCCAAAGTGGAGTACTCTTAAACAAAACAGTAACAGGGTATGATGTGGCCAAGGGTTCCTGCAAACCTGTAAATAGCCCAACCCCCTCACAGGTAATGTTCTAGAACAAGGATCCTCAGACTTAGATCAGTTATGAGAAGTGTAAACACTTCTAACCCGGAGGTACAGTGTTTACAATAACCATAAAAGATCCTCCTCTAATTCACCTCAGCTTCTGAAGGTCATGATAAAAGGTCATCCAGACTTAACAGGCTTTCCAGATAGCCCTAACACTACAGGAAATCTGTAGCACAGAGTTCTCAAGAAGAAACCCACATCTGAACCGTGTTTCATATTCCCGCACCAGACCGAAATGGAATGGGAAAGAACATGAACCAATCTAGCCTAGGTGTCATTCAGGTCCCAGGTATAGGACCTTAAACTCTCAATGGAACCCCACCCACCAAAACAGCAAACCAGATCCAGCAAATGACAGTATGAAATATGCATAAGACTGTAAAGAAAGCAAATGAATAAAGTTGTACATAAAGCAATAAATAAAGCAAAATAAACAAACACACATAGCACATAACACCCCAGTAAACACAAATCAAACAAGCGCTGGGAGGAACCCACAAAAAGAACCAAAAGCCCTGGTTGCAATATAAGGGTCCCCAACAGAGTCGCCAAGCTGTCGCTCCCACCAAATGACACCTGGTCAAATAGGGTACAGACGCGAACGGTCGGCGAAAGAGGACATGAAGATGAACTAAAAAGAGTCGCCAGCTAGGCATTTTTATCCCGAAGGAAAGGTAATGCTGCATAGACCTAAGAAAAGATGGATAAGACGGTTGCGAACCAAAGATATTGAGAAAGGGGGTTGGTTACAACCTGGGAAGGTATTAGCACCCAGATTGTCCGCCGTACTCGACGGGATCCACGCTTAAAAGATTTGTGTTTAAAGGGGTAGTGTCAGTGCTATTCTGTGTGCAAAAGCTGGAAAAGAATACAAGTGTCAGTGCAAAAGGAATGTGAAGTGAAGAAAATGAGTGTCAGTGTAAGAGAAGAGTGCAATGCTCAAGACAATGAGGCTTAAAAGAACAATGCTGGAGGAGGGGGAATATACAGAGACTTTTGTTCGATAACTGTTAAGTTATGCCTACGTATCCTCTCGTGTAATGAGGAAGTCAGAACACCGTAGTTCGACTCAAAGAAACTGAAAGATGAATTGACTTATGAACTGCTTGCTTGTCTATGCTCAAGTGTATGACCTGTCTGGCTCAGGTGCAAACTGTCTTACATTAGACGGAAGAAGCGAGCTCTCGTTTATGAGTGAATGAGATGAGGAAAGAATCCCGGAGGAGACGATTATTATTTGTTTTTGGTGTTTTTAATCTTTTATTGCTTCTTGGAATTTGTCATAAGATAATGAGCTTAGGCCTAAACAAAGGGTTAGTAAACTCATCACAACTTCCCTCTGATTAGGGGTAATGAGATTACCTTAAGTATGAAGTAAACACCTCACACTTAATCACCATGATGTAGGATTAAGATCATTAACCTACTTGCCATTATTTAGATGTTTTTGGAGTTTTTGTTTAGTGTTAAGTAATGAATTTAAGCCATAATCAAGGATTTAATGGACTCATTACACCATCCTAATAGAAGGATAATAGATGAGAATATTTAAGATGAGGAAGATACCTCAACTTAATCCATGATTAGGGATTAACCTCATGACAAAACAAAGCCTTTATTAAGGTGGATTTTAGTTAATGATAAGATTGAGAAGTGGATTTTATGGTTGGTAAGACAACTTGAGGGGGACTTGTCCATTAACACTAGGGTTAGTCCTTCTTAACCAATTAAGGAAGAATTAGAACATTAATGCAAGGCCCAAGTTACAAGCTTGATATCTTAGTGATTATTAGGTGGATTGATTAAGAGATTTAAACACATTAAGGGTTTACCACTTAGGATTAAAGTTATACACTCCATCCCAAGAGAAGGATGCAGGCATACCCTTAATCATAAAGCCATAAAACCTTGAAGGTTTAGTATCTGATTATGAGATGAGAAAAGAGACACAAAAGATGACACAAAGGTAAAACTAATGGGGGGACTAATCAAACCCTAATTGTGATCATGTTTGGGTGTTCCTAGGGTTTATGAGGCTTGCAAGAGATCTTCAAGAAGAACCACCAAGTGTCACTCCCACCAAATGAGGCCAAGTCAAGAGGGGTACAGACGCGAACGGTCGGCGAAAGGAGAGGAAATGAATGAAAAGAGTCGCCAGCTAGGCATTTCTATCCCGAAGGAAAGGTAATGCTGCATAGACCTAGAAAGATATGGATAAGACGGTTGCGAACCAGAGAAACTGAGAAAGGGGGTTGGTTACAACCTGGGAAGGTATTAGCACCCAGATTGTCCGCCGTACTCGACGGGATCCACGCTTAAAAGATTTGTGTTTAAAAAAGGGTAGTGTCAGTGCTATCTGTGTATCAAAGCTGGAAAGAATGCAAGTGTCAGTGTAAAAAGAATGTGAGGTGGGGTGTATAAAGTGTCAGTGTAGGAACAAGAATGGAATGCTCAAGACTTTGAGGCTTAAAAGAATAATACTGGAAGAGGGGGGAATATACAGAGACTTTTGTTCGATAACTGTTAAGTTATGCCTACGTATCCTCTCGTGCAATGAGGAAGTCAGAACACCGTAGTTCGACCCAAAGAGACTGAAAGATAAAGCTGTGAACTGCTTGCTTGTCTATGCTCAAGTGTATGACTCGTCTGGCTCGAGTGCTAACTGTCTTGCATTAGACGGAAGAAGCAAGTTCTCGTTTATGAGTGAATAAGATGAGAAAAGAATCCCGGAGGAGACGATTATTGTTTGTTTTTTGTGTTTTCAGTATTTTATTGCTTTTTGATGTTTGTCATAAGTTAATGAGCTTAAGCCTCAACCAATGGGTTAGTAAACTAATCACATCCACCCTCTGATTAGGGGTAATGAGAATGCCTTAAGTATGAAGTAAACACCTCACACTTAATCACCATGATGTAGGATTAAGATCGTTAACCTACTTGTAATTATTTAGATGTTTTTTGAGTTTTTGTTTAGTGTTAAGTAATGAGTTTAAGCCATAATCAGGGATTTAATGGACTCATTACACCATCCTAATATAAGGATAATAGATGAGAACATTTAAGCTGAGGAAGGCTCCTCAACTTAATCCATGATTAGGGTTTAACCTCATGACAAAACAAAGCCTTTATTAAAGTAGATTTTAGTTAATGATAAGATGAAGAAATGATTTTTATGGTTTGTAAGACAACTTGAGGAGGACTTGTCCATTAACACTAGGGTTAGTCCTTCTTAACCAATTAAGGAAGAATTAGAACCCTAATGCAAGGCCCAAGTTACAAGCTTGATGTCTTGATGATTATTAAGTGCATTGATTAAAGGATTTAAACACATTAAGGGTTTAACACTTAGGATTAAAGTTATACACTCCATCCTAATAGAAGGATGCAGGCATAAGCTTAATCACAAAGCCTTAAAGCCTTTAGGGTTTAGTCCCTGATTATGAGATGAGAAGAGAAGACTCAAAGAGACACAAAGGTAAAACTAAATGGGGGACTAATCAAGCCCTAATTGTTATCATACTTGGAGGTCCTAGGGTTTGTGAGGCTTAAGAGGGAAAGAATCTTCAAAGGCCACCAAGGAGGAACAAGATGAAAGGAGGAAGAAGCAGAGAGAAGCAAGACAACTTGCTTCGCTTAAGAAGACAAGTTGCCTGAAGAAAGAAAGTAAGAGATGAACATGAATGAGCAAGCTCACTCTAAAGCAAAGATAAAATGCAGCAATGATGCATAAGAGAGGTGAAGAGAAATTGTGAGAAGTGAAGGCAAATTCACTTCTCAAAACAACTTACCACCTGAAAAGTTAGCACCAGAAAATGAAATGCAATGAGAATGGGATGAAATGTCATGATGCAAACCAAAGTCAGAAGCATTTACATGATGTTAATGATGCTAAGAGATGATACAAACATGAGGCAAGGCATGAGGATGATCAAACAAGCATAAGGATGCAAATGAAGCATGCATTGAACCATGAATGTTCATGAAAAGTTATGAAATGCAATGGATGCAAAGGAAGGCACAAATTAGGGTTACATGCATCATGCAAAGCAAAAATTCAAAACCAGCAGCAAATGACATGATAAAAAATTGAAAATGAAATCAAAGATACCCTAAACCTATACAAGCTCACTGCCCAAAGGAGGGGATCCAACTCTTAACCTAGTGAAAGTTATGAATTTCCTAAGTTGGCTAGGATTTTGGGGTACCTCATCAAGAAAAATACCAAACAAATTGAAAATGCAAGATCAAATCAAACCAATTTTATCTTAGAAACTACATGCTATGGAGGATGCAATGCAAAAAGAATCATCATCCAACTCTCAATGGTTAGGCAGAATGAATTTTTCAAAGTTTTAACCAAAATATTGCCTTAAAATGAATCTAATTCCAATGAAAATGATCAAACGGCTTCAAGAACAAAAAAGAAATTTGGTTTGAGAGTTGGATAATGTTTCTAAATGTTTTTAAATGCAATGTGAATTTTTTTGTGATTTTTAAATACCTAAATGTATTTTTAATTAATTAATTTTCATTAACTAATTAAAAATAAACATTTAAATGATTTAAAAATAATTTTTAATGCAAAAAATAAAAATAAAAATATTTTTGTGTTCTGAAAATTAATAAAAGATGTGATAAAAATTTTCAGAATTTTTTAATGTGTTTTGCTATTTTTTAAAATTCGTACAAATAAAATGAAAAGAAAATGAAATAAAATTAAATGAGGTGAAAAGTATGCACATCCAGAGGCTGAGATTCAAACTGGGGGAAGGAGGGAAGACTGTGCGCGTCATCCAACGGCTATAATTCAAACTGACCCAATTAACATAAAAACCTAATTAATTAAACTAATGACGTGGATTAGGGCTTAATGAAAGGATCCAGGCCATTCATATGTGCGGGAGTCAACAAAAGTCCACCAGATCTAAGGCCCAGATTCAAACTAAACCCTAAACGCAATTAATGACTTAATGACAATCAGGTGGCCGGAAATGACCTCCGGTCATCTTCTCCGGCCACACCTCCCCTGAGAATTTCTCAAATCACTCCCCAGGCCATTTCTGGAGCTCTAAAGCTCCAGATCACTTCCTCTCACCTCCCTAAACTCATCCCTGACCTCAAAAACAATTTATTTCTCACCATTAACAAGATTCGAAGCAAGAAACAAAAATGGCAGAAATTTCAGACAAGTCATACATGCTCAAATCTCCATCATTTTCAAAAGTAAAAGGTTCAATGCACTCAGGGAATCAAACTTAACAAGTTGAGAACTTAAAATAGAGCTTCTGGAAAAAATAAATTTTGAAGCTACCTGAGGTGAAGCTTTCAGTTTGGGGGCTTTCTGCCTGGTTCTTTGCTTCAAGATGGCTCCAATGATCCTCTTGATGAAGCTTTGAAGCTTGGTTGGAGCTTAGAGTGGCTGGTTTGTGAGTTTGAAGAAGTTCTGTTCAGTGAGGGGTGAGAATCATATTTCTATTTTATGGTGGTTTTGGGCTGCTGTGATGGGCCAGGGATGATCAGTGGAGTGTTTTGAGATGGATGGTGGAAGAAATTTGAGGAATGGATGGCTGAGTTAAGGGATTCGATAGAAAATGCAAGATGGAGGATTTTTGTGAACTATGGCTTATGAGAGAGATCAGGCTTGTGTGTGTGTTGTGTTGTGTCTCATTTGGTACATGTATTACACTTGGATATGTCAGAGGAGTGGGTGTGGCACTATGGGATTGGTATGGGCCATTTTGCATAAAGTCAAGTCTAGGTGTACTTGAGGTATGGGCAAGTGTGAGGCTGTGATAGGGGCATGGCTTGGCTCAGCTGAGATCAAGGAGAACCATGGAAATGGATTAGAGGCAATGCAGCAAGTGGATTAGGGTTTGTGAGAAGTTTTGCAACTTGGTGATCTTTTGGCCCTTTTGTGATTACTTGAAGCATAAGTCATGAAAATGGAGGGTTCTTTTGTGAATTCTGATTTTTAGGCATTGGTTTATGTTTGTGCAAAGGTTAGAAGTCCATTTGAAGTCACATTTTGCCTTGGCAAGGGGTTTTGCAACTTTGCCTCTTTGGTGCAAAACTTGAAATTATGTGATTTTTCCTAACTTTGACAAGGCATAACTTTTGATCCAAAATGAATTAGAATGAGTTCTTATACTTTTTGAAAAGGGAATGATCCATTCTACAACTTTCATGACCAAAGTTTTCTCATTTGAAGCATTTTTGAATCAATTTGAGATGGTTGAAAAACATTCCCAAAATGGCAAGTTTACATTACAAGTCACTTTCCCAAAAAGGAAATTTTGCAAATGGCTTGAAATTTTCCAACTTTGTGAACTTCCAACATCTTCTATGATCAAATAAAGATCATACACATTCAAAATGATGAAGAACAACCTTTGGTTGGGTCATTGGGGGCCCCAGATGCCCTGATTTTGCACTGACTTGCTCAAGAAGTCAACTCTTGATCAGATGCCTTCCCCATGGAATTTCTTCATGAAAATTGATATGCATGCTCCTCACAACATATAGAGACCAATAGAAACAAGAATGACCAAAAAATTTGGAGTTATGGCCTCTGAAACCAAAACCCTAATTCTAGGTCATCTATGCAGTTAAGCCTGGCTCTGCTTCCATACCTTTCCCAGTTCTTGTGATTCTTTGACTTCCTTGACTTTGAGAGGATATAATATGATGTTTGTATACACATGGACCCTCTTGAGATGATTGAATACCTTTGAAGTGGCTCAAATGGCTCAGGGATGGCTCAGTTCACAAACCCTAGATGCAGATGACTTAGAAACAATGCAGTGAAGCAAAAATGCAATATGAGATGCTATGATTGATCTTATGCATATGAAAAGATCACAAGCCATGGTGTGAATGGGTGAGGGAAAATTTGGGGTGTTTACACCAAGGAAGAAGCAGATGAAAGGAGGAGAAGCAGAAGAAACAAGTCAACTTACTTCACTCAAGAAGATAAGTTGCTTGCAGAAAGAAAGTGAGGAGGGAACATGAATTAGCAATCTCACTCTAATACAAAATTAAAATGCAGCAAAGATGCATAAAGAGAGATGAGAAGAGATTATGATAAGTGAAGGCAAATTCACTTCTCAAACACTTACCACCTGAAAAGTTAGCAAAAGGAAATGGAATGAAATGCAAATGAGATGAAAAGCAAAGATGAAAACCAAAGTCAGAAACATATTCATGATGCAAATGATGTTATGAGATGGGATGAAAGCATGCCAAGTGATATGAATGTTCCTACAAGAGATGGGAATGCAAAGAAGACATGAAAGGAGGCATGAAAGTTCATGAATGCATATGACATCAAAGGAAAGCAAAAGCATGGAAAATGGATGATGCAATGATCAAACATGATTTCAATATTCCCTAAGATGTCTTATATGTCACGTGGATGCACAAAATGTCATGGCAAGTTCATGTATGCAAGCATATGAAGAATGAATGCAAATGAAGGCAAAGATTAGGGTTTATGAACAATATGCAATGCAAAATCCAAAATCAGGAGCAAAACATGAGATAAAAAAATTGAAAATGGAATCAAAGGTACCCTAAACCCATACAAGTTCACTGCCCAAAGGGGAAGGTCAGAAGCTAAACCCTAAGGGACTTATGATTTTCCTATGTTTCTAGGGTTTTATGGGTGATCCTAAAGGGAAAATGCCAAACAAATGGAAAATGAAAGATAAAAATGAAACAAAAATATTTTTAGATGCTTGAAGGAATGCATAACACAATGCAAAAAGAACCATTCTCAAACTCAACTTGGATCAAAAGCTATGAATTTTTGAAGTTAGGGTTAAAAATATTCAAATTAAAGAACCCTAATTCAAATGAAAATTGGCAAAACATGATCAAAACCAAAAAGAAATTTTTTTTTGAGTTTGTAAATGTTTCTAAATGTTTGAAAATGTTCTCTGAATTTCTTTGGGATTTTTAAATACCTAAATGTATTTTTAATTAATTAATCTTCATTAACTAATTAAAAATAATCATTTAAATGATTTAAAAATATTTCTTAATGCAAAAAAATAAAAATAAAAATATTTTTGGGTTCTGAAAATTCATAAAAGATTTAATAAAAATTTTCAGAATTTTTTGATGTATTTTACTATTTTAAATTAAATGTGCAAAATAAATGAATAAAAATGAAATAAAAGAAAAGAAAAAGGAAAGTCAACAGGATCTATGGCCAGGATTCAAACCTAGGGAAACTGCGCGCGTGAATGTAAGGCTGGGATTGTATCTGGCTAATTAAAGTTAATTAAGTAAATAAATCATGGATTAGGGCTAATGACATGATTTGAGCCCTTGAAACACGCACGGGGAGCAAGATCTGATGGCTCACGTTTAAACCTCACTAATTACATTGATTAGGGCAAATTACTTTCACGTGACTGGAATAGTGTTCCGGTCATCTTCTCCGATGAGCCAAAACCCTGTCTCTCTCCCTAAGAATCTAAAACATGACATTTTTTAGGTCAGAAACTTTCAGATACTCCATACATGCTCAATATCCCACCATTTTGAAAAATAAATACATCAGGACTACCAGCACAACATAAGGATTCGATTAAGAACTTAAAAACAAGCTTCTGGGAAAAAAGCTCTTGAGCTATACCTGAGATTGAACCTTCTGATTCTGGGATTTCTGGCTCTTCCTTTGATGCAAGTCCACTCCTCTAAACCTCCTGATGATGAAATGAAGCTTAGAAAACCTTGAGAGTGGCTAGTTTTGAGATTCCAGCTCTGGTGTAGCAGATTTTGAGGTTTGTGTATGTGATGTTTCAGGATGTTTTAAGGGTTGATTCTTGTTCCTTGGATGATATATGACTTATTGGTGAAGAAAAAATGGAAGTTTGATGGCTGTGGAAGAAGTTTCGAAGAGGTGAAAATTTTGACAGTTTTTGTGAATCCTGGCTTATGGGAGGATGTTGGCTTGTGTGTGTGTGTGTGTGTGTGTGTTTCAAGTCCTTGAGGTCCACATAACATGTTCTGATTGGGCAGAGGGTTGGTAATGTCACATTTTGATTGGTATGGGCAAAGATGCAAAAAGTCAAGATTTTGTGTACCATAGGTATGGCTCGGGTCAGAGGAGATCTTAGGGCTTGTCCTGCTTCAGCTTGAGTCAAGGAAGGCCTTTGGATCTGATTTTGTGAGCTGGATGGTCTTGATCAAGAGTTTTCAATGTTCTTGCATATTTACCTCTTTGAAATTTCTTATGAACCAAGGCAAGAAATCTTGTGAATTCTTGGACAAATTGTAGCAAAATGAACCATATGAAGTTGTTATGATGCTTTGAGATCAATTAGCAACCAAACCAAACATTAGAAGTTCTTTTTGAAAATTTATGAAAAAAGCCTTAGGGTAGCTTGTGATTCAAGGCATGAAGCTTTGTGAATTGGTGCAATTATGATTTTGGTAAGTTGCAATGGTGCATATAAGTCATTTAGAAGTCACAAAATGGTTTGGTATGAGGTTTTGCAAAACAATCTCTTTTGGCATGAAACATGGAATTTAGTGATTTTTGCCAACTTTGGAAAGCCATAACTTGAGTTCTAGGATGAATTAGATCAAGTTCTTGTACTTTTTGAAAAGGGAATGATCCAATCTACAACTTTCATGACCAAGAATTTTTCATTTGAAGCATTTTTGAATCAAAAAGAGGAAGTTGAAAAACTTTCCCAAAATGGCAAGTTTGTATTACAAGTCACTTTCCCAAAATGACAACTTTGCAAATGGCTTGAAATTCTTCAATTTTGTGAACTTCTAACTTCTTATAAGATCAAATAAAGATCATATACACCCAAAATGATGGAGAAGACCCTTTGGTTGGATGATTGGGGGCCTCAGATGCCCTGATTTTGCACTGACTTGTTCAAGAAGTCATCTATTGATCAGATGTATTCCCCATTGAATTTCTTCATGAAAATTGGTATACATGATCCTTATATCATATAGAGACCAATAGAAACAAGAATGACCAAAAAATTTGGAGTTATGGCATCTGAAACCAAAACCCTACTTTTAGGTCATTTGTGTAGTTAAGCTTGGCTCTGCTTCCATGCCTTTCTCAGTTCTTGTGATTTTCTGACTTCTTGATCTTAGGAGGATATAATATGATGATTGAACATACATGGACCCTCTTGAGATGATTGGAGACTCTTGGAGTGGCTCAGATAGCTCAGGGATGGCTCAAATCACAAACCCTAGATGTAGATGACTTTGAACCAATGTAGTGAAGCAAAAATGTAATATGAGATGATATGATTGAACTTATGCAAAAGAAAAGAATCTAAATCCATGGTGAAATGAGTGAGGGCAAATTTGGGGTGTTTACACCATGAAAGAGAATATTTTATGCTGAGCAGTATTGTCTACCAGAACATCAATATGAGGAAGTGGAAAGTCATCTTTGGGGCTGGCCTTATTCAAATCCCTGTAATCCACACACATACGTACCTTACCATCTTTCTTAGGTACCGGTACCACATTTGAAACCCATTGAGGATAAGAAGTCACAGCTAAGAACCTTGCATCAAACTGTTTCATCACCTCTGCTTTAATCTTCTCTGACATTTCAGGACGCATGCGACGAACCTTCTGCTTCTTTGGACGACAATCTTCTTTTACTGGTAAAAGGTGAACCACAATGTCTGTATCCAGCCCTGGCATATCTTCATAGGACCAAGCAAAGATCTCCACATAATCACGTAACATCTGAATTAATCTGCTATTAACACCATCTTCTAATTCAGCCCTTATCTTGACCTCTTTCCTGTTCTCTTCAGTTCCCAGATTCACAACTTCGATTGGCTCTTCATGTGGCTGTATAGCTTTCTCTTATTGTTGTAACAACCTAGCAAGCTCTACAGGTACTTCACAATCTTCCTCTTTTCCATCTTCAACTTGATAGATCGGATTCTCGAAATTATAATTGGCAATAGTAGAACTGTTATCAACAGGATCCAGAGTGGATGAGGATTTGCATTTTAGTGATGTGGGTGTGTGTAAGAACACATATCTGATAAAACAAAAATAAAATAAAAGAAAGACAAGGAGCACAATATTTACGAAAACGAAACGTCCATTGATTTTTATTGAATGAAGTATGCAAATGAAATGACATCCCGAAACAAGCATACCATTGTGCCCTGGGTAAGGCACAAGGCTTAAAAGTTTAATTGTTCAAAATTACAAACTTAAAATAAAAATACAGTAATAGTATTTACTCCTGACTAAAGGAGATAGGAATAACGTCTTCAGTCTTCCAATTGTTGAGCCCATCACCCACAGTAGGAAAGATCCAATCATCCAGGTTGTAGTCTTCATTATAGTCTCCCACAACATTGATTTGATCTTTCATAATCCCTTGATTGGTGATACGAACAGCACGAGCACGACGAACAGCCTTCTGGGACTCTGCAGTGAAACCCAAACCAAATTTGTCAGACTTATAAGGAATGTCAGGAAGCTGACCCCAAATAGTACAACCACCTTCTTCAACCACAACTCTAGCATCTTTGAGGGAAGCCATTGTATGAGGTACTCTGGTAACCACAAGAACTCTTTTGACAACAGGAGGAGCTTCAGTAGCTGGAACGACCCAAGGAACTACTTCAAATGTCTGACAAGGAGTCTCAACATATTCACCTTCCACTTCAACATACTTAAATGTATTCACATGACTGACCATGTATTCTTCCTCTCCATAAACAGTGACGACCTTTCCCTTCACTGGATATCTCAACTTCTGATGTAGAGTGGAGGTCACAGCACCTGCCCCGTGGATCCAGGGGCGCCCAAGCAAACAGGAGTACGCAGGACGAATATCCATTACATAGAAGGTAGAATTGAAGACTTGAGAGCCTACTTTGATCGGGAGATCTATTTCTCCGTGCACCACCCTTCTTGAACCATCAAAGGCCCTCACCACTATATTACTTGGTCTTAACACAGCATCTTCAGGACTGAGCTTATTCAGAACCTCTTTGGGAAGTACATTCAATGAAGAACCATTGTCTATCAACACATGACACAAGGTAGTGCCCCTACATTCAATGGAGATATGGAAAGCTCTATTATGGCTTCTTTTGGAAGGAGTCAAGTAAGCATCAGAAAAACCTAACCCATTATCATAAGTCAGATGTGCAACACAATTTTCAAATTGATCCACATAAATTTCATTTGGTACATGAGCAGTCTTCAAGAACTTGATCAAGGCTTTAGCATGAGCCTCAGAACACAGCAACAAAGACAACATGGAAATTTTGGAGGGAGTATGCCCCAACTGGTCAACAATATCATAATCACTTTTGCGAATGATCTTCAGCAATTCTTCCATCTGTTTAGAAAGATTCTCAGCAGTCAGTGCCTCAGCTTGCACGGGTTCAACCACAGGACCTTTGTCCCGAGCATCAGTACTTGGCTCAGAAGTGGAGGTAGTAGTTGGAGTAACTGTATTTTTTGAGGTAGCCGGAGGAGAGAAAATTCTTCCACTTCTGGTGATCTTACTAGATCCAGCAATATTATCAACATCAAGGCTATCATCAGTAACATCAGCTAAAGGTTCTTGCTTAACACCATGGATATAAACATCGGAATCGTAATTCTAGGGTATAGCTTTATCAGAAGTATACAGAATAGGGCCAGGACTGGTAATAATCATGGGAGCCACTCTAGCTTCAGCAACAGTCTTTACCAGGCCTTCAGCATTAATTTTGATAGGACCCTTGGAAGTGATCTTGATAGGGCCTTTGGAGGTAATCTTCACTGGCACTTTATCAACCATGTCCACATATTCAACCTTCGTACCTCGAGTTAGATGTTCAACCATACTTTCCACAGAAGGTGTCCTCTCAAACAATATAGTGTAATTGTCCATGAGGCGTTGAATACCATCTTTCAACTTCCAGCAACTGTCAGGTTTGTAGGCACAATAAAAACAATCTTCATTACAACCTGGAAAGAATCCAACCTGTACCAACTTCTTCTTGATAATGTATAATGGAGTAGTCACATCTGCAACTAAGGAAATATATGAAAATTCATCAATGGCATTAACAGTCTTCTCATGATTGGGCATGGGAGCAGTAATCACATTTGGAGTAACAGGAGGGTCAAACTCAATCTCTCCAGCTTCAATCATATCTTGAATCTTGTTTTTCAATATCCAGCAGTTGTTGGTGTCATGTCCCGGACAATTAGAATGATAAGCACATCGTGCATTAGGATTCTATCGAGGAGAGGAAGTATTAGGATTCTGAGGAAGGTCCTTCAAAGTAATGAGTTCCCCTTTCAACATGTGTTGCAAGGCTTGGGCCAGTGACATGTTGATCTTGGTAAATTGTCTTCTAGGCTTTGGTTGATGGTTTTGTGGTGGCTCTGGTGTTGCAGGAGTAGGATTAGAGATGTGAACTGCTCCCACAGATTGATGACTTCTGTTACGACCAGGTTGACCATACACAGCATTAGAGTCCTTCTTCCCACTAGGGGGCTTCTTGGCAGTGCTTGATGCAGAGGCACCCACTTGTATCTTACCACTTCTTATACCACTCTCCACACGTTCTCCAGTCATTATCAGCTCGGTGAAACCAGATGATGAGCTTCCAATGAGGTGACTATAGAAAGGACCATTCAGCGTACTCATAAACATATCCACCAGCTCCCTGTCAGTCAGAGGAGGTTGAACTCTGCCAGCCAGGTCTCTCCATTTTTGGGCATACTCTTTGAAATTCTCCTTAGCACCCATTGACATGCTTTGTAGCTGCATGCGAGTAGGTGCTAAATCAACATTGTATTGGTATTGCCTATAGAAGGCCTCAACAAGATCATTCCAATCACGGATATTGACACTCTCCAATTGATAGTACCATTCCAATTGAGCTCCAGACAAGCTCTCTTGGAAGAAATGAATCCATAATTTCTTATCTTCAGTATGTGGTTGAATCCTCCGGACATAGGACCTTAGATGTAGCTTGGGACATGAGACGCCATCATACACCACAAAAGCAGGAACCTTGAAACCAATAGGTATAACCACTCCAGATATTAAACTCAGATCTTCAAAATCTAGCCCAGAAAATTTTTGTAACTCCATAGCATTCATTCTATCCACCAGCATCTTGAACTTATCTTCATTAGGATCATGATAATAATTTGCTTCAGAATCAAAATCTCCCACAGTATCATGGAGACTGCCTCCCTCTTTCTCAGAATTTTCAGACTCATAATCATCAACCTGTTCCTTTGTCTTGACAGGACCTTTGAATCTTCTTTCCAGATTGATAAGGCCTCCTGATCTTCTAGCCTTTTTAGTCTTCTTAGCCAGCAATGTCTTCAATTCATCCTGTCCCTTGGACAAGTTCAGGATCAGCTCTTGGAATTGTGCATTCTGTGCCTGCAGATCTTTGACAGTCTGTTCAAGAGCCATTTCTGCTGAAATAAACAGCGAGAAGATAAGATACCTGTACATAAGAAACCTGTGATGCAATGATATGGTGTATAAATGCGTATGCAATGTTTTCAAGGACTGCAGGATTTAAATTTGTTTAAACAACCATAAAGTAAACTTTTATTAGTAATCAATAAACTTGTTTGCCTCTTGGGCTTACAAAAAATGAAATGAATACAAAGATGGGATTTTAAGTCTCCCATGGACAATTCCTATTTGTGTTGAGGTATGAGTCTCTTCGTGAAGTTGTTTTGTTAGCTCCAGGATTCTTTCTTGACTTGCTTTGTAATGAGTCTCAAAAGTATCCCTTTGCTCCTTCAACTGGATCCAGGACCTCTGTAACTCTTCCATGTCAGTGGGCATGTCTGGATGAAGGATGATATAAGGAGTATCTCCTTCAGCAACAGGCTCCATGGTAACTGGCAGGATAGCAGGATATGGCATCATAAGAGTCTGAGCACGAGATCGCACCCATCTGAGATAAGCTTCCATAGGTATAATGTACTTTGGTTCCAGAGTCTTGCTGTCAACCTTGTTCACTTTACCCCATGCTCGTATGAACCTTTGACGGTAACCTTGCAGATCGTTGTCGTAGTCGAACATAATACCCTGAATAATCATGTCATGAGGACCATCACTCCGAGCGTAACCAAACTGACGTAGAGATAAAGAAGGGTTGTAAGTAATGCCCCCTCTTATGCCAAGGAGTGGCACATTAGGGAACTCCCCACAACGGTCAATGATAGTAACATTCTCCATAGATCTAGAACACCAATGAATGTCTGAATGAGAAAGTGACATGATCCTCATGGACCACCTGAACCCTTGTTCATTCTTCATCACTGATCGAGGAAGGTGAGAAATAAACCACTTAGACAATAGAGGTATGCAACACATCAGAGTTCCTCGTGCCTTCGTAGTACGAGTATGAAGAGAGTGTAAGATGTCTCCAAGCAATGTAGGCACTGGGTTATGAGTCAAAAATATGTTGATGGCATGTACGTCTATGAACTGGTCTGGATTGGGGAACAATACTAAGCCATAGATCAATAGGGCTAAGATCTCCTCAAAAGCATCAAAACTCATAGCCTTCAGGAACACTTGAGCTTTCTCCATCAATACCTTAGCAAGAATACCCTTAACTCCACTTCTTGTTTCTAGGACAATGTCTGATTTCTTTAGATGTAGGGCTGCAGCAATGACTTCAGGTTGAGGCTCTTTTTCTAAGCCTGTGAAGGGTCTCTGATCAAGTATAAGTAAACCCAGAAGCTTGGAGAACTCTTCCATTGTAGGAACCAACTGATAGTCGGGGAATGTGAAGCAATGATGTTTAGGATCAAAGAATTGAAACAGAACACTCATCATGTCTTCATTGAACCCTAGAGTGACTAGATCCAGTAGGTGACCATGCCTCTTGATGAATTGGGAGTTTTCAGAAACTTGAGAGACCAATTATTTAAGCTTAGGAGGTATTCCTACAAAGTTGATCCGAATAGTATTCCTACGAGCAGAAGTCATGACCTGCAACAAAGAACAAAGATAAATCCTTTGGTCCTTGAAATGGTTAGTGAAAATGCTATGCTTATGATGCATGATGATGCTATGATGTTATGCTCAATCACAAACATGTGGCACACACAACCAAGTCACACAATAGCCCTAGGTTTGAAGGCTTGCATGAGGTTTAAAGGTAAGTACCCTCCCCTGAAGTTTAGTGAGTTCATCCTGCCCTATAAAGTAACCAGGTTCTAAGGGATCTCAATATCATTGATCCTTCACAAGGGTGGTTGTTCAGTAGGAAACTTATTTTCCAACCAAAACCCTCCAAGTTTAAGATCTCAATGAGTGTAGCATCGAGTATCAACCAACTTCAGTCTTCACTAAAGCCGGTTATCTCACTACTTTTCTAAAGGCCAAGATGGGATGACTAGGGTTCTAAAAGTTAGTTAGTGTATTGACAACATATGGCAGCCTCATATTATCCTTAACTTTACTTAAGGAACATAAGCACCAACCAAGAAGTCACACTAACTATGGCCACCAGATCAACCATATCGGTATACGCCGTACAGTTTCCTTGGTCTATTGCCATTTACCTAAGGTACACTAGACCCGGGTTAGGATCTTTCACACATAAGAGCACCCAACAAGATAAGTATAAAGCAAACAAGGCAAACAATTTTAAAGTGATCTAATTCCTAAGGGTACCCCTCTTTAATATTAATCCCCAACAGAGTCGCCAGTTCTGTAACACGGTGGGAGAACTGACTTTAGTTAAATGTTGCGGATAGTAAGAGTCGCCACCGACTTTTATTTTATCCAAAAGGAAAGGGCATAAAAGAACAGGAAAGACCTTAAAAAGATTTTGAGTTCGGGGGGTAGGTTATATAAAGGGAAGGTGTTAGCACCCTTTATATCCATGCTTATCCATGGGCTCTTAGTTACTTAGCTCACTTTAAATTGTTTTGAGAAAGTGTAGTGTGTGATTAAAAATTTTCTAAGTACTTTATAATGATCCTCGTATGGATGTATATAAAGACTTTGTTTTGAAAATTTGTTTGAAATGTGAAGTGTCATGAAATATTTTGAAGAAAAGTGAGCAAGTACTTAAGAGGAACCTACCCTATGCTAAGTCTTTACTGTTCTTATATGTTCTTTCGATGGTAAGACTATCCCTATTATTAAGGAATAGGTAGTCATTACCTTGGATGTTTTAAGGGACATGTGAAGGGACATCTATATTTAGGCAACTGTAAAGTGTCTTAGCAATACAAAGGGACTTATCATCTTTTATTCGAAGGGACAAGATCATTTACCGTAGGCAACATCGAAGGGACTTGATCTTATAATCTTAAAAGGGACTTGATTATATTTTATGAAAAGGGACTTTGCTTTAAGACACCTTACTTGACCTTATAATTAGGCAACATGAGGAATACCCTTAGAAAGTGCAAGACGGCTATCAAAGATCGACTTACGTGTGTGAGTGTTCATATTCATATATTTATCTTATTAAGTCATTCTAAATTAATTTTAATTTACAAACATATTATCACTCCCTATAATTACTAACCATGGAAAGAATATTTATAAACGATAAAACAATAATAAACTACGACTATTACAAGGCTTTTGCAGTTACATTATAATAAAAACAATTGAATAATAAATAAACAATAACTAAAAGGTTAGTGATAAAATAATTATAAGAAGAAAAGGTTAGCACAAAAATACAAAATATATACAAGTTAAGAGAATATTTTTTTAAATTAAATAAACAATTTTTTAAAGAAGAAATAAGATGATGAGAATAATAATTATTTACAAAGTATGATTAATTATTTAATTATATATTAGAAAAAAAATTAATTAAGCTTAATATTTAAAATTAAATAAAATAATTAAGGTGAGAAATTAGGGTTAAAAATTTAGGAAAATACAATTAGGGTTTGAAATAATTAACTAATTAAATTATTTTAAAAAAATATATACAATAGTAATATAAACAAATTTCAATTTAAATATAAACTAAGATTAAAGTTTAGAAAATAAATTAGGGATTTTTAGAAAATATGAAGCAATATATATATATATATATATATATATATATATATATATATATATATAAAAATATATATATATATATATATATATATAAATATATATATATATATATATATATATATATATATATATATATATATATATATATATATATATATATATATATTTACATATTATTATTTAAATATATTTTTATTATAAGAAATATAATTAGAATTAATTATAAAACAAAATAATAAAACAAAATAATTAGAAAAAATGAAATCAAAAAACTTACCTGGGGCAGGGATTGAACCCACGCCCTAGGTCTTGCCTCCCCTCGATGCACACTGCTACCACCAGGCCAAACGCACACATGTGATAAGGTTTGGGGTAACAATCCTTTTATTATTAACCTGCAAAAACACCAAAAATAAAAACAAAACAAAATGGTCTGGGGGAGGTTTGAACCCAGGACCATTCGTTTACAAACCAAACACACCAACCAGCTGAGCCAAGCGCGTTAGATGAAATATAATATAAAAAAATTCTAAAAATATTAAGTTACAATTTGAATTTTCCAGATGGCGCCAATGGATCATCTTCTTCCTCAGATTACCTGCGAATTTTTATACAAACTTTCCTGCGAATTTTCTTGCGTGTTCTTCCATGTTCTTGACCTACGAAACTCAAACAGCCAGCAAACAGTAAAATTTATTCAAATTGATTAGTGCAATGTGATCCTTATGAATCATACAATCTTCCTATGTTCTTAAAAATCATTTATATTTGGTTTATCATAAAACCCCAAACGAGAGGCCAAAACCCTAACTATGGTGGATTCTTCAACCTGTAATGAAAACTCAATCCAAACACATAGAAACATTCCAGACACCTTCACAAACAAGTATCAATGATTAAAAACAATTTATATTTCATGAATATATGAAATCGAAAATTAAAAAAAAAACAAGAATGTGATGATTCGGTTAGCATGATTCAGTGTATGAATGGATGGTTTTATGATCCAGAAACATTCAGTGATCTTCAAGGAATGATTTGCAACCTTTATTTTGTCTTGAGAGCCCCTCTAAGTCCAAAACCGAATCTCTCTTTTTCCTTGAAATTTTGAAGTATGGAAAGTGTTCATAGAGGCAGTAAAATCGTGTCCTTGTGATTGGGATGTCTTCAAGTATATGTAGAGATGAAAATTAGGTCAAAAAGTTATGGATTTATGGGCTTTTTAAAGATTGCTTGATCATGAAGTTTCCATCTTTCAAATATTGAAAAAGATCACATCCAACCTTGCCAAATCAAGCTAGCACGAATTTGGATCAGATCAATCATCTATAATTGATGTTTATGACCTTCTAGAATCATAATCTTATCCAAATATATGATTTTCATATTTTATTTTAATTTAATTTGTATTTTAATGAATAAAATTCAAATAAATATTAAATAAAATGTAAAAAATTAGAAAAGGTATGGGTTGGGTCGTGCTTGATTATATTATAAATATTGGATGGCAATTTGGTGGGCTCATTTAGCAAAAATTGGTTTTAAGGCCTCATTTGCTTTACAAACTTCCCAAAAATTTCCCAACTTTGCAAGGGCACAAATCCTTCAATTTTAATGCTATGAAGGTGTTATTGGACATTTTAGAAATCTTAGAGAGTCCTCTAACCAACACCTTTGGTCTCATGTCCATATCCTTTACCATTCTCAAGTTATGCTCTTTGGAAGATGTTGACTTTTTGTTGACTTTTAAAAGGACCTATAATGTCTTAGCTCATACCTTCCAAATAAAGCATTTTTGGGATTGGCTTATGAGATACAAAGTTGTAGAGAATTCAATATCCTTCAAAATGAGCTTTGGATGGAAAAATTTTGATGAAGCATGTGAAAGTTATGGCTGGTCAAAGTTCAGTTGACTTTTCCTGTGAAAACCCTAATTTAGAAACTCCTGATTCTTGATGATCTGAAATCTCCATGATGAATCATGATCAACCCTTTATCAAATGATGAATTTTACCTCCTTTACTTGATGTTGGAAAAAAATCATGAAGTTTGACTTTGGTTTGACCATAGTTGACCTCAGTTTGACTTTTTGACTGCCTTGACTGATTTTAGCCTATCTGATCATCTGACTGAGCAAACCTTTGGGAAAAGTCTTGAAACTTGACATGGGGATTCTTGAACACATATAGGATTCTATGAAGCTCACTTGAAGTCTTTGAAGTCCATTTAGCCTGATGAAAGTCAAAACCCTAGTTTAAGATGCCTTTCTTAGGAGGATGCATTGTCTGAGGGAATTGCCAAACTTTCTGACTAATTGTGAACCTTGTGAACCTCATGAGATGTCTTGTGAACTTTGTGAACCTTGTGAACCTCTTAGTACACAATGTCTTGTCTAGGGGAGGGCAAATTTTGGGGTGTAACACATACTCTCTGAAGCTTTCTCTGGAGGATTGTGACATGCCCATTAGGAGAATTCTGTTAGGAGCCATGTCTAAATTGTATTGATATTGGCGTATGAAAGCTTCGGCCAAATCCTTCCAATTTCTGATTGTTGCCCTAGTCAAATGAGAGTACCACTCACGGGATGCCCCGATCAAGCTATCTTCAAAATAGAACATCCACAACTTCTCATCCATAGTGTAAACCTTCAATCTTCCCATAAAGGATTGAAGATGGGTGCAAGGGCAAGATGTCCCATTATATATTTCAAAGCAGGGAGGTTTGAATTTGTGAGGAATTCTTACTCCCTCCACAAGCCCTATATCCATAACATCAAATCCTAAGGAGTTTTAGGACTCCCGCACCAACTACAGTGAACTGTTCCTCCTGAGGGTCTTCTTGCAAGGCACGCCCTCCAGTATTACCTTGGATATTCCTGATAGCATTAACTTCAGGGTGGAGATGAGGCCCAAACTCCGGGGGGTCAGTACTTGGTTGTACATGATCATTGTTGCTGGTACCCCCTGTACCTGGGTGATTTTCTTCAGGAGTTTGCCGCTCGACCAAATCTCTTAATCTTTCTTGGCTTTGGGTCAACCCAGTCATTACTGCCATGAACTGGCTCATCTTAGCCCTCATTTCAGTTCTTTCATTAGCCATCTGGTTTCTTAAGTCAGTCAAATCTTGTTGAAGCTGGTCCATCTGTTAACTCAGAAGGTTGTTTCTTGTAGGATACCGGTGAACTCTATTGATGGGGAAGACCCTTCTACGAGAAATGTTTCCTGAAACCACAACAAAGTGAGAAAATAACAACAAAAATACCTACAAAACAAAGAATGAGGTTAGTATGCAATGCAATATATCTATTTATCTTCCAAGGGTATCCGGTTTGGTTCTTTGGTTTTGACCTTCCAGACCTCGAGGAATGATGATGTTGAAGAGAAATGAAGCCCAAAGGATAACACACAAACCATATATTACAAAATGCAAAAATACATAGTTTATGGTTACAATAAGTTCCCATGATGGGTTAAAATACAACAAAATCAACAAAAGAACAAATAAAATGAAGTACAAATACAAAGAAATCAAACATCTAGCCCAAAGTCATCCTCTTTGACTTCCTTCAGAAGAGCATCAGTCACTGGTCCAACTGGATGCTATGTAATGGTCCTGATAAGAAGGTTCCTGGTGGCAATAGCATTTGTCAACTTCTTATACTTGTCTTAGTCTCTTGATCTTTTCAACCCCGCCCGGAGTTTTAACTCGGAGATTTCCTTTTGTGCTGCTAACAAGGCTTCCTGACTTTTCTTCTCATTAGCTTCCAGCTTCTCTATCCTAGCCTGGGTCTTCTGATCTTCCTGTGAACGAGCTTCAGTAATTCTGATCCATCTAGCTTGACTCTCTTCCAAGTAGTGCTCAGCTCTGGCTTTCTGAATCTTAGCTTCTTTGCAAGCATTCTTCAATACCAACTCCCCTGCTCGGGCCCTTTTGATGTAATCACCTGTCTTCTTAATCTTGGTCATATGCTCGATCCAGAGCTTCTCTAACCTTTCATTGTCCAGACGACTATCATTCCTCTCCCAGAGGGTCTTCTTTAGAGCTTCAGAAAGCTGAGTATTCCTTTCCTTCAACTTCTTAAACTCTTCTAAACTGACTGTAGCTATAGGCTCTACTGCTGATGGCCCTGGCACATCCTCCAGGGTGAATGGCATGCGGGTGATCTGTCCTCTTATACGAGACCAATCAATGTGTTGAGCTGAAGCTATGTTGTTGCACTTGCCAAGAATGGCAGTCCCTTTTGTCTGAATAGTATCCCAAGCCCAGGCTGCTTGTCGGATGATAGCATGAGTATTCTGAATGTCACAGTAGAGGGTTTCTGATAAGTATTTCTCTATTGGTGGATGTACTAAGGCATACCCTAGTTGCCTTTTGAAAAGCAAAGGATTATAGTTGATGCAACCCTTCACTCTAATAAGAGGTACATTGGGATACTGCCCACAGTTGGTGATTATATCTCTGCCCTTGGTGCTCTGAGTGCACCACCTGGTGTCTTCTGATGTAAGGGCAATCATTCTCTTAACCCATTTTCTTGACTGATGAGGGTTCAAGAAAGCTTATGTCTCTAGCAAGTGTCTCAATAACCAGCAGTAGAAGAGAGGTGCACAACATCTGACTTGTCTTCCCCTCTGCTTCTCATTTCTCTGATGCATTGAGTAATAGAAATCCCCGAGAAAGGTAGGAACTGGATTCTTCAGCAAGAAGAGATGGATATCATTCTTGCTTACAAACTTAGGCTCGTCTACAAACAAGATGATACCATATATGCTAAGGGCCAAGAGAGCACAAACAGTTTCCCACGTCCCAGCTACAACATGACTGGTGGCCTGAGTAATCAAGAAGCCCAAATGGAGGCCTGGGATTCCAGCCTTGGTGGTCATGTTCTGATCAATGATGGTGGTTTCCAAGTACAGAGCCTTAGCTATATCCTCATTCCTAGGAGCAGTCATCTCAGGGTTGAAAGGAATCCCTCTCCTGATGGGGACACCCAAAAACATGGAAAACTCCTCTAACAAAGGGCCCAACTAAAAGTCTGGAAAGGTAAAACATCTGAGAGGAGGGTCATAGAACTGAAGGCAAGTGTGGATCATACTCCTCTGTGATTCATCCAAGTCCATGATCATGTCCATAATGCCACCATAATGTTCCATGAATAAAGGGACATGATCAGGAGTGATGAGTGCCTGAATCTACCTGATGCCTTCCAGAGTGGGCTCAAAGAAATGATAGGTAATGTTGATCTTCCTGGATGGGTCCATACTGATAATTGATGCTGATGAAGATAACTGAGGAGAAACACTGGTGAAGACAACTAGTGAAGGTACCGAAGGGAATCTCTGATGAAGATGGCTGATGAAGAGTCAAAACCAAACCAAAGATAAGATGTGGATACCCTGTAAAACAAATAGAGAAATGTTAAAATGATGCAAAATGATGTATGCAGAATGATATGCAAGGGTTTCTGATCAAGTGTTGGATCTGGTATCTGCCTTGATAAGGTCTATGTGTGTTCAGAAGTCCAGATGAAGGCTTAGAGAACTATTAACCAGGTGGGGGACTCAAATAAAGAGTCACAAGTCCAGGGTTTCATAGGATTAGTCCAAAATAGTGTAACCTTAACAATATCAGTAACAGGGTATGATGAGGCCAAGGGTTCCTGCAAACCTATAAACATCCCAACCCCCTCACAGGTATTGCTCTAGAACAAAGATCCTCAAACTTGGATCAGTTATGAGAAGTGTAAACACTTCTAACCGGAGGTACAATGTTTACATTAATCATAAAGGTTCCTCCTCTAATTCACTTCAGATGTTGAAGGTCATCTAAAAAGGTCATCCAGACTTAGCAGGCTTCCCAGATAGCCCTAGTACTACAGGAAATCCGTAGCACATTGTTCTCAAGAAGAAACCCATGTCTGAACTGTGTTTCATATTCCCGCACCAGACCGAAATGGAATGGAAAAGAATATGAAGCCACTCTATCCTATGTGTCACTCAGGCTCCCGGTATGGAACCTTACTCATTGAAAATCCCTCCCACCAAGGTAAACAACAGATCCAGCACAATGATATGATGGCAATAATATGGAATGCAATAAAATAGTAAATGAAGCAATAAATAAAGTTGTACAAAAGCAATAAATAAAGCAATAAACAAAAAGCACATATAGCACATAACACCCCCATAAACACAAATCAAACAAGCGCTTGGAGAAACCCACAAAAAGAACCAGAAGCCCTAGTTGCAAGATCTTTTCCCCAGCAGAGTCGCCAAGTTGTCGCTCCCGAAGATTTGCATCCCGGTGCAAACGCGAACGGTCGGCGAAAAGAGAAGATGAAATGAATTGAATAGAGTCGCCAGCTAGGCATTTTTATCCCGGCGGAAAGGTAATGTTGCATAAACCTGGGAAGAGATGGATAAGACGGTTGCGAACCATAGAAACTGAGAAAGGGGGTTGGTTACAACCTGAGAAGGTATTAGCACCCAGATTGTCCTTCGTACTTGACGGGATCAACGCTTACAAGATTGTGTTTAAAGGGGTAGTGTATGTGTTATCTGTGTGCAAAAGCTAGGAATGAATGTACAGGTGTCAGTGCAAAAGGGTGAATTGCTCAGGAACTGAGGCTTTAGAAAGAATGCTGAAAGAGGGGGCTGACAAAGAGACTTTTGTTCGATAACTGTTAAGTTATGCCTATGTATCCTCGCGTGCAATGAGGAAGTCAGAACCTCGTAGTTCGACTCAAAGAGACTGGAAAATAAATTGACTGTGAACTGTTTACTTGTCTATGCTCAAGTGTATGACTCGTCTGACTCGAGTGCTAATTGTCTTGCATTAGACGGAAGAAGCGAGTTCTCATTTGTGAATGAGTGTGATGAGAAAAGAATCCCGGAGGAGACGATTATTGTTTTTTTTGTGTTTTCAGTTTTTTATTGTTTTTGGGTGTTTTGCATAAGTTAATGAGCTTAAGCCTAAATCAAAGGTGGTAAACTCATTATATCCTCCCTGATTAGGGATAATGAGCCTACTTAAGTATGAGATAAGCATCTCAACTTAATGACCATGATGATGTAGGATTAAAATCATTAACCTACTTGTTATTAATTAGATGTTTTTGGGTTTTAGTTTAGTGTTAAGTAATGAGTTTAATCTCTAATCACAAATTAGTGAACTCATTACACCATCCTAATAGAAGGATAATAGATGAGAACACTTAAGCTGAGGAAGAGACCTCAACTTAATCCATTGTTAGAGATTAAATTCATTATATAACAAGCCTTTATTAAGTGGATTTTAATTAAGGGATGAGATTAAGAAGTGGATTTTAAGTTTGTAAGACTACTTGAGGGGGACTTGTCCATTAAACACTTGGGTTAGTCCCTCTTAACCATAAGGAAGAAATAGATCCCTAATGTAAGGCCCAAGTTACAAGATAACATCTTGGTGATTATTAATGTGATTTAATTAAGAGTTTTAAACAAATTAAAGGTTTAACACTTAGGATTAAAGTTATACACTCCATCCTAAGAGAAAGAGAGACTAAAGGAGACTCAAAGGTAAAATACTAAGGGGGACTATACACAACCCTAAAAGTTATCATGCTTGGATATCCTATGGTTTGTTAGGCTTAAGAGAAAGGATCTTCAAGGCCACCAATGGAAGAAGCAGATGGAAAGAGAATGAGAAAGAAGAACAAGTTACTTACTTCCTGAAGAAGATAAGTAACTTGAAAGAAAGAAAGAAGGATGGAACATAAGTGAATTGGATTCACTTCAAAAGCATGTAAGAATGCATATGAATGAGATAAGAAGAGGTGGGAAGTGAAGGTAAATCCACCTCCCAAATAACTTACCAAAAGTTCCTGAAAATGTTAGTATGAATGCATAAGACATAAAGTAAAGAGAACTGAAATGGAATGAGATGCAAAGACCAAAGTCAGAAGTGATTATGCAATGAAAATGGCATATGAGATAATGCAAAGTCATACAAGATGCATATGAATGATCATACAAAGATGAGATGCAAAGGAAGCATGCTTAGTGTAAACACCCCAAATTTGCCCTCACCCATTCACACCATGGCTTGTGATCATTTCATATGCATAAACACAATCATAGCATCCCATATCACATTTTTAAGTCTTTGCATTGGTTCTAAGTCATCTGCATCTAGGGTTTGTGATCTGAGCAATCCAAGAGCTTCTTGAGCCACTCCAAAGGTCAACAATCACTTCAAGGGGGTCCATGTGTGTTCAAGCATCATATTATATCCTCTCAAAGTCAAGATTGTCAAAGAATCACAAGAACTGGGAATGGTGTGGAGGCAGAGCCAGGTTTAACTGCACAGATGACCTAAAATTAGGGTTTTGGTTTCAGAGGCCATAACTCCAAATTTTTTGGTCATTCTTGTTTCTATTGGTCTCTATATGGTATAGGGAGCATGCATATCAATTTTCATGAAGAAATTCCATGGGGAAGTCATCTGATCAAGAGTTGACTTTCTGGACAAGTCAGTGAAAAATCAGGGCATCTGAGGCCCCAATGACCCAACCAAGGGGTGATCTTCATCATTTTGAGTGTATTTGATCTTTATTTGATCATGGAAGAAGGTTGAAGTTCACAAAATTCAAGAATTACAAGTTTTTGCAAAGTTGACTTTTTAGGGCATGTTTGACTTTTAATGAAATGTCATTTTATGCAACTTTTTCAACCCTTACTTTTTGATCCAAAAATGCTTCAAATGGAAAAACTTTGGTCATGAAAGTTGTAGATTAGATCTTTCCCTTTTCAAAAAGTACAAGAACATGACCTAATTCATTTTGGATCAAAAGTTATGGTGTGTCAAAGTTGGCAAAAATCACTAATTTTCAAGACATGCACCAAATGAGAAACTTGCAAAAACTTTGTACCAAGGCATTTGTAACTTCTAATTCATGTCTAACCATCACACAAACATCACATGTACCCTAAAGTTCAGAATGGACTAAGAACTTCTCATGTTTCATGGCCTTGGGAGCAAGAAAGTTTCATGTGAACCAAAAGGGAACCAAGTTGCAAAATCATCATAACACTTCCATCCACTTGTTGCCTTGGATGTTGAACCAGCCATAGCCTTTCCCCTCACCATGCTGCGCCAGCCCACACCCTTGTACTAGCCTAGAACACAACCCATGCTTCTCTTACACAAGATTGGACTTTTTGCAAAAGCTAGCTCACCTATCACAGCAGGCCAAGTCACATCACCTGACCAATAGGACTTGTTTATGTGGATCAAAGGCCAGCCATTTCATACAACAAGCCATCCTGAAAACTCACCACAACACATATTCACAAACTCTCTCCAACTTGCATTTTCCTTCGAATCTGATCCCACAAGCCATAAACACCCAAACAAACTCCACTAATCAACTCACCTTGCTTCACTGAACCGAAACCAGCAAGACCTAAGCCTGAAACCAGCAAGAACATTACTTTTCCATTTTTCACTCTCAAAGCCAAAGCTTTCGAAACTCATTCCACAGGCCACAAACACTTGAACAAACTTCACAAACCTTCTCAAATCATCATCCTGAGCACAAAGAACCCCTCACCTTTGCCTGAAACAGCCTGAATCACAAACACCATCCTCACCTGAGCTTGAACAGAACTTGTTCAATCTCCCTAACCAGCCAGCATAAACTTCTTCTAAGCATCCAGACATCATCAAGGGGTCATAAGGAGTGGATTTCACAAGGAGGGGGGATCAGAAAGTTGCAAGTTTGAAAGCTTCGAAACTCAGGTAGCTCAAGAACATTTTTTCCAGAAATCATTTTTTAAGTTCTTAAGTTGTTCTACTTGCCTTCCTGATCATGAATATGTCTTTAGTTTTGAAAATGGTGGAGAGATGAGAGTTTAACATGCTTCTGAAACTTTTTGCCCTAGAAATAGATTGATTCGATTCAGCCATTTTAGGAATGATAAATTTGTTTTGATTGGGGGTTTTGATTCGTGAGTGAGTGGGGATCATTCCTGTGTTTTTAGAATTCATTTTAGATGCGTGTGGAGAGAGTTTGGTTTTTGGGGTGAACGGAGAAGATGACCGGAACACTGTTCCGGTCACCTGAAAGTAATTAACGGTGGGATTAGGGCATAAGCATTAATTAGCTGAGTTTGAATGCTGGCCGTGGGATCTGGCGCCAAGTCAATGTGCGCGTGTTCTTGTTTGAATCTGGACCATCAGATTGCTTGACTTTTCTTTTTTTCAGCTTTTAATTCATTTATTTTTCATATTATTTCATTTAAATTGTACCATTTATTAAAAATAGCAAAAATGCTTTAAAAATTATGAAATTTTTCATCAAGAGTTTCATTAATTTTTAAAAAACACAAAAATATTTTTATTTTCATTTTTAGCATTAAAAAAGTATTTTTAAATATTTAAAAGTTTATTTTTAATTGATTAATGAAAATTAATTTATTAAAAATACTTTTAGGTATTTAAAAATCACCAAAAAATTCATGAAATGTTTTAAGACATTTAGAAACATTGTCCAATCTTCAAACCAAATTTATTTTTTTGATCTTGATGCATTTTGAGAATTTTTCATTGAATTAAAATCATTTTTATGCATTATTTTGATCCAAACTTCCAAAAATCATTTCTGCCTAACCATGAAGAGTTGGACCTTGATTCTTTTTGCATTGCATTGTGTTTAGCATGTAGTTTGTGAGATTAAATGGCCATGATTTGATCTTTCATTTTCAATTTGTTTGATAATTTTCTTGTTTAGGAACCCTAAAATCCTAGAAAACTTGGAAAAATCATATCTTGAATTTGGTTAGGAGTTGAGACCTCTCCTTTGGGAAGTGGGTTAGTATAGGATTAGGGGTCCTTTGAGTGCATTTTCAATTTTTTATAATGTTGTTTGCTTCTGGTTTTGGTTTTTGTTTGTTTTATTGTTCATAAACCCTAATTTGGGCTTTCATATGCATCCATCTTGCATCTTCTTGCACAACATGACTTGCCATGACATTCCATGCCTCCATTTGATTCATTTAACATCATAAGACATATTGAAAGCATGTTTGATCATTGCACCTTGCATTTGTCATGTTGTATGCCATATGCATCTCATAACTTTTCATGTATGTTCATGTGTCTTAACATGCTTCATTTGCATTCATAAGCTTGTATGATCATCTCCATGCCTTGTTTCATGTTTGCAGCATCTCATAGCATCATTATCATCATGAGTATGCTTTTGGTTTTGGTTTGCATCATGTCATTCCATCCCATTTTGCATTGCATTACATTTCTTTTCTAACCTTTCAGGTGGTAAGTGGCTTTGAGAGGTGAATTTGCCTTCACTTCTCATAACTTCTCTTCATCTCTCTCTTGCATCCATGCTGCATTTTGATATGTGTTTGAGTTTGGGCTTGCCCATTCTTCTTCTTCCCACTTTCTTTCTTCAAGTGACTTGACTTCTTGAATGAAGCAAGTTGCTTTGCTTCTCTTGATCCTTTCATCTGCTTCCTGGTGGTTCCATTGAAGACTTCTCTTGTAAACCTCACAAACCTTAGGAACAACCTAGCATGACAATGATTAGGGTTTTGATTAGTCTCCCCTCTTAGTTTTACCTTTGTGTCTCTTTTGAGTCTTCTCTTCTCATCTCATAATCAGGGACTAAACCCTAAAGGCTTTAAGGCTTTGTGATTAAGCTTATGCCTGCATCCTTCTCTTAGGATGGAGTGTATAACTTTAATCCTAAGTGTTAAACCCTTAATGTGTTTAAATCCTCTCATCAATTCATCTAATAATCACCAAGACATCACACTTGTAACTTGGGCCTTGCATTAGGGTTCTAATTCTTCCTTAATTGGTTAAGAAGGACTAACCCTAGTGTTAATGGACAAGTCCCCCTCAAGTTGTCTTACAAATCATAAAAATCACTTCATCATCATATCACTAATTAAAATCCATCTAATAAAGGCTTTGTTTTGTCATGAGTTTAATTCCTAATCATGGATTAAGTTGAGGAGTTTTCCTCAGCTTAAACATTCTCATCTATTATCCTTCTATTAGGATGGTGTAATGAGTCTGTTAAATCCCTGATTATGGCTTAACCTCATTACTTAACACTAAACAAAAACCACAAAAACATCTAAATAATCACAAGTAGGTTAATGATCTTAATCCTACACCAAAGGTGATTAAGTGTGAGAATCTGACTTCACACTTAAGGCATTCTCATTACCCATAAACAGAGGGAAGATGTGATGAGTTTACTAAATCCATTGGTTTAGGCTTAAGCTCATTATCTTATGACAAACTTTCAAAAAGAAATAAAAGATTGAAAACTCAAAAACAAACAATAATCGTCTCCTTCGGGATTCTTTTCTCATCACCTTCACTCATAAACGAGAACTTGCTTCTTCCGTCTAATGCAAGACAGTTTGCACCTGAGCCAGACAGGTCATACACTTGAGCATAGGCAAGTAAGCAGTTCACAAGTCAATTCATCTTTCAGTCTCTTTGGGTCGAACTACGGTGTTCTGACTTCCTCATTGCACGAGAGGATACGTAGGCATAACTTAACAATTATCGAACAAAAGTCTCTGCATATTCCCCCCCCCCCCTTTTAGCCTTATTCTTTAAGCCTCATGATCTTGAGCATCTTATTCTTGTTCTTACACTGACACTGTATATATTACACTTTGCACTTCTTTTGCACTGACACCTGTACATTTTCTTCCAGCCTCCTTATACACAAATTGCACTGACACTACCCCTTTAAAACATAAATCTTTTAAACGTGGATCTCGTCGAGTACGACGGACAATCTGGGTGCTAATACCTTCCCAGGTTGTAACCAACCCCCTTTCTCAGTCTCTCTGGTTCGCAATCGTCTTATCCATTCTTTTTCTAGGCCTATGCAGCATTGCCTTTCCTCCGGGATAAAAATGCCTAGCTGGCGACTCTTTTCATCTCCAGTGAGTTCACGGCTGTGTGTTCTCATTGTCCCTTTCGCCGACCGTTTGCGTCTGTACCTTTATCTGGGCCGGTCCCACTTATCGGGAGCGACAGCTTGGCGACTCTGCTGGGGACCCTTATACTGCAACCAGGGCTTCTGGTTCTTTTTGTGGGTTCCTCCTAGCGCTTGTTTGATTTGTGTTTACTGGGGTGTTATGTGCTTATTTGTGTGTGTATATTTGTATTTATTTTTGCTTTATGTACAGTTGTTTACTGCTTTCTTTATAGCTTTGCATTATATCATATTGTCATACTGTGCTGCTGGCTGGATCTGGTTTTGCTTTGGTGGGTGGGGTTCTATTGAGAGTTAAGGTCCTATACCTGGGACCTGAGTGACACCTAGGCTAGAGTGGTTCATATTCTTTCCCATTCCATCTCGGTCTGGTGCGGGAATATGAAACACGGTTCAGATATGGGTTTCTTCTTGAGAACTCTGTGTTGCAGATTTCCTGCAATGCTAGGGCTATCTGGGAAGCCTACTAAGTCTGGATGACCTTTTAGTATTGACCTTCAGAAACTGAGGTGAATTAGAGGAGGATCTTTTATGGTTATTGTAAACACTGTACCTCCGGGTTAGAAGTGTTTACACTTCTCATAAGTGATCCAAGTCTAAGGATCCTTGTTTTAGAACACCACCTGTGAGGGGGTTGGGCTGTTTACAGGTTTGCAGGTACCCTTGGCCTCAACATACCCTGTTACCTTGTTTTGATTAAGAATACTCCATGTTGGAACAGTTCTTGTGATTCTAAACCCTGGACATGTGGCTCTTTATTTGAGTCCCCCACCTTGGTTACTGGATTTATAGACCTCCATCTGGAATTCTTGCACATACTTGGACCTATATCAGGGCATTTGATCAGATCCAGCTCAGTCACAAACCCTTGCATATCATCTGCATACATAATCATTGCATCATTTTGACATTTGCTTATTTGTGGTTCAGGGTATCCACCTTCATTTTTGGTTTGGTTTTGACCCTATCTTCAGTACTGACCTATCTTCATCATCACCTGCTTCAGCTATCAGCTATCTACTTCAGTCACCTGCACCAGCCAATCAGTGGCCCTTGTCAGTCTTATCATCAGTACCTGTCTCAACTCATCCTCAACATCATGGCTCCTAAAAAGAGTAACATCACTTACCACTTCTTCCAGCCAGAGCTAGCTGACATCAGGAGGATTCAGACCCTGATCACTCCAGACCATATACCACTGTTCAGGGAACACTATGGAGATATACTGGATGTGGTTATGGATCTGGACCCTTCACAAAGAAGCCTGATCCACACTTGCCTTCAATTTTATGATTCCCCACTGAGGTGTTTCACTTTTCAGGACTTTCAGTTGGGCCCTTTATTGGAAGAATACTCATCATTGGTTGGTATACCTATCAGGGGTGGAGTCCCTTTCAACCCTGAGATGGTCTTTCCTGGTAATGAAGAGGTAGCAAAGGCTTTGCATCTGGAACCTGTTCTGATTGAGCAGCATATGACTTCTAAGGCTGGAATCCCTGGCCTGCATCTGGATTTCTTGATCTCTCAAGCTACCCTGAAAGCTTCTTTGGGAGAGTGGAAAGCAGTCTGTGCTTTATTGGCCTTGAGCATATATGGAATCATATTATTTGCAGATGAGCCTCGATTCATTAGCAAGAATGCAATCCATCTTTTCATCCTGAAGAACCCAGTGCCCACTTTATTGGAGGATCTCTACTATTCAGTGCATCAGAGGAATGAAAAGCAGAGGGGAAGATTAGTGAGGTGTTGTGCTCCTTTGTTCCACACTTTGCTTCTCAGACATTTGCCCAAAACAGATACATTTTTGAATCCTCATCAGCAGAGAAACTGGGCTAGAAGACTCACTGCTCTAACTTCAGCTGATATCAGGTGGTGCACTCAAAGCACCAAAGGCAGGGATATCATCGCCAGCTGTGGGCATTTTCCCAATGTGCCCCTAATAGGAGTTAAGGGTAGTATTAATTACAACCCTCTGCTGTTCAGAAGACAACTGGGCTATGCACTGGTCCACACTCCTAAAGCACAAGACTTGGTTGAGACTCTTTATTGTGAGAACAAGCCTAATCTGGCTATTGTTAGGCAGGCAGCCTGGGCCTGGGACGATGTTCAAACCAAGGGAGTAACCATTCTGGGGAAGTGCAACAATGTGGCATCAGCACAATATTATGAGTGGTCCCATGCCAGAGCTCAATTCTCTGGAATGCCCTTTACCGTGGAGGATATGCCTGGACCATCCTCAGCACCACCCCCTGCCACTGTCAGTTTGGAGGAGTTTGAGGGCTTGAAAGAGAGAAATGAGAAGTTAACTCAGGATTTGCAGAAGACCCTCCGGGAAAGGAGTGATGGTAGTATGGACATTGAGAAGCTAGAGAAGTTGAAAGTAGAGCATCTGGCTAGAATTGAAAAGTCTGAGGATTATATCAAGAAGTCTAGGGCTGGGGAACAAATTCTGAAGAATGCTTGCAAGGAAGCCCAGTTCGAGAAAGCCAGGACAGACTTATATCTGAAGGAGAGTCAAGCTCGGTGGGTCAGGATCACCGAAGCTCGTACTCTGGAGGACAAGAGGGTCCAAGACAGGATAGAGCAACTGGAAGCTAGTGCAAAAGAGCAGCAGGAGGCCCTGGCAGCAGCCCAGAGGGAGATATCAGAGCTGAAGATCAAAGCTGGAGTGAAGAGGTCAAAGGACCAAAGTCAGCACAAGAAGCTAACTGCAGCTGTTACTACCCGGAATCTCCTCATCAGGAATCTCACGGAGCGTCCAGCTGATCCTGTGACCGAAGCACTTCTCAAGGAAGTTCGGGAGGATGAGTTTGGTCTTGGTGTTTGACCATTTGCTTGTTGTTGCTTTCATTCCATGTATTTTTATTTTCTTGTAATGTATTTTGGCCCCTCAGAGGGTTTGTATTTGTAATCAAACTATGTACCATTTGTCTTTTGTAATATATGTATCAGTTTGTCCCATCCAAGTTTACTTCGAAAGCAACATCAACAGCATCTTCAAAGGTCTGGAAGGGTCAAAACTGAATGCCAAGCCGGATACCTTGAAAACAAATAAGCATACTGCATTGCATGCTAACCCTTTGTTTGTTTTGTAGGTTTTTGTTTTATTGTTGCTAACTCTGTTGTGATGTTCAGGAACTATTGCTCGACGCCGGGTATTTCCCCTCAACCGTCTGCACCGTTATCCAACCCGCAACAACCTTCCGGGCATACAAATGGATCAGGTACAGCAGGACCTTGCAGAGGTTAGAAATCAAATGGCAAACGAAAGATTGGAAATGAGAACCCAGATGACTCAGTTTATGGAAGTGATGAACAACATGGCTCAGAGCCAAGAAAGATTGAGAGCCATGGTGGAAAGGCAAAATCAAGAGGATCCACATATAGGGATTGCTGGCACCAGCAACAATGAAAGGGTCCAACCCCATGTCAATCCCCCTGTATTTGGACCCCATCTTCATCCGGAGGTTAATATTCCCGCAAATGTTCAAGGGACTGCCACTGCAGGAAGGGTGCTGCAAGAAGACCCCCAGGAGGATCAGTTCACAGTAATGGGAGCTGGGGAGGAAGCTTATGACAGAAGGCTGGATGAGATAGCTGAGAAATTAAGATCCTTAGAGTCTCAGAACTCTTTAGGTTTCGATGTTATGGACATGGGCTTGGTAGACGGGGTCAGGATTCCCCATAAGTTTAAGCCTCCTTGTTTTGAGAAATACAACGGGACTTCATGCCCCCGAACCCATTTACAATCATTTCTGGGGAGGCTGAAGGCCTATACCATGGATGAGAAGCTCTGGATGTTCTATTTTGAGGATAGCTTGACGGGAGCTTCAAGGGAATGGTACTCTCATCTGACAAGAGCAACTATCAGGTGTTGGAAGGACCTGGCAGAGGCCTTTATCAGACAGTATCAGTACAACTTAGATATGGCACCCAACAGGACCCTCCTAATGGGAATGTCACAGTCATCAAGGGAAAGTTTCCGAGAATATGCCCAGAGATGGAGGCAATTGGCTGCTGCTGTTCAGCCACCTATGTCAGAGAGGGAAATGGCAGATATGTTTATGAACACCCTCCAGGGAACATACATTGACAGGCTGGCTGCTTTCTCTTCCACTAGCTTTGCAGATGTTGTCATAGCTGGAGAGAGAATTGAGAGCCTGTTGAAGATGGGCAAGATTTCTGACAACGGCGCCAGCTCGTCTAGCAATGCAAGGAAGCCTTTTGCAGGCCCAAGAAGAACTGGAGAGACCAATGCCATCCACACCAACAGGGGCAGACCCCAGTATGTTCACAGGTCTGTGGCAGCAGTCACCATTCCCGCTCCAGCTCATCCTCAACCAGCTTATCAACCTCCGCAACAAAATTACCAGCAACAACCTCAGTACCATCAACAAGCTCAGTATCCTCCGAGAAACTACAACAACACCAACAACAACAATCAGCAAAGGCCATTCCAACAGAGGCCATCTCAAGCCAATAGGGTGATCAATCCGATCCCTATGCCATATGCTACACTGCTGCCACAACTCCTGAAACTCAACCTAGTTGAGCTAAGGACGTTGGCACCTCCGGATCCTAATAGTCTACCCAGGAATTATGACTCCAACGCCAGATGTGCTTTTCACTCGAATGCACCTGGCCACAGTACAGAAAAGTGCAGAGCCTTGCACATGAAGGTACAAGACCTGGTAGACTCTAAGGCCCTGAATTTCGCACCACCACCACCCAATGTCAACAAAAACCCTATGCCACACCACGGAGGTCCCAGAATCAACGCTATTGAAGAAGACAAGCCGTCTTATTTAATAACCAGTGTGGGTCAGATTCGGACACCGTTGGTAGAGATTAAGGCTCAGCTCCTCGAATGTCAAATGTTCCCGGGGTGTGAGTTAGGGTGTGCTTACTGCAATATCTCAGTAAATGGGTGTGATAACCTGAGGAATGGCATAGATGGTCTCATTCAGAGTGGCCAACTTCAAATCACCACATCATTTCCTACAAATCCATCAATCTCATCAGCAACAATTCCAGTATCTCCTACAACTGCAACAACCATTGTTCCCGACAACTCTTCAGCTTCATCAACAAGTGTTTCATCTGTCATTTCAACTGACCAGATATCAACAAATGTTCCTTCTACAACTCCAGAACCACTCCATTTTGAAACTCCTACAACAACAATACCCATCCTTCCAACAATGTCTCCTACAACATCAGCAACAAATACTGAAGATGTCTCCACCGTTACAATCTATTACGATATATTACGATCCACAGACCATCACAACTCCTTCCGCAGCTGCAATCAGTCCAGTCACTATCACAGTGCCTGGACCAGTACCTTATGAAAGCAGTAATGCCATCCCCTGGCATTACGGATCTGATTTGTACTGCGAAGGACAAAAAATCACTTTTGAATCATCAACCCCTGCACCACAAATAGACAATGTGGGAGGAGGCGGAGGCTTCACTCGAAGCGGACGTCTCTTTGCTCCACAAATTCAGAGACCCACTGCTGAAGCAGAAGCTGCTGCCAAGGCAAAAGGAAAAAGCTTGGTGCAGGAAAAGCAGATTGTTAAAGAAGCTTTGAAAACACCCTTTGACCAAGAGGTTGATGAGTTCATGCGAATCATCAAGAAAAGTGATTACAAAATAGTGGATCAGCTTCATCAGACGCCTTCCAAGATCTCAATCCTATCATTGCTCATGTGCTCCGAAGCTCATCGGAATGTACTACTCAAAGTCTTGCACGCAGCTTATGTGCCTGAAGAGATCACCGTCAATCAGTTAGAAGCTGTGGTTGGAAATGTTAATGCTAGTCACGGACTAGGGTTCACCAACACTGATTTGACTACGGAAGGCCGCAACCATAACAAGGCTTTGCACATAACCATGGAATGTAAAGGTGCAGTCCTTTCCCATGTGCTGGTAGACACGGGGTCATCCCTCAACGTCTTACCTAAGAAGGCCCTTGTGAAGCTAGAGTATGAAGGATTGGCGTTAAGACCCAGCAACTTGGTGGTGAGAGCCTTTGATGGTTCAAAGAGATCGGTTCTGGGAGAGATTGAGTTGCCCATAACGATTGGCCCGCAAACTTTCAAAACGACCTTCTACGTGATGGATATACAGCCCGCCTACAGTTGTCTATTGGGTAGGCCATGGATTCACGCCGCTGGCGCCGAGACCTCAACCCTTCACCAGAAGTTAAAATTCGAGTGGGAGGGTCAAGTCGTTACAATCTGTGGAGAGGAGGATATTTTTGTCAGCCACCTGGCTACCTATAAATACATTGAGATGGATGGGGAGATCCATGAAACAATGAGCCAAGGTTTCGAAGCCTTGAACGTGAATGAGACTTCTGCTGTACCTGGAACTTCAATGACATCATACCAACAAGCCCGGAAGGTTGTTGAGGAAGGAACTGCCCAAGGCTGGGGCAAACTGCTACCGGTGGAGAAGAAAGAGGATAGATTTGGGTTGGGTTACAAACCAACTCAACAAGATCAAGCAGAGGCTGCAAAAGAGCCCAACTTTGTTAGTGGGGGGATGCTCACCCCTGATGCTGTCAACAGTTTGGAAGACGAGCTGGAAGAAGAATGCAACCTGGAAAGCTGGATTCGTCCAAAGATCCCGGGGAGCAGTATCTCAAACTGGTCTTCCCAGGAAATTATAAGAGTTACTCATGCAGAGTAATTATTATTTCCTGTATTTTTATAGCATGCATCAAAGTCTTGCATCTTGCCCAAGATGACAAGACTCATTTTGTAATCGGGCCATCTGTACTTTTTGTGCAACAAGATTAATCAATGAAATATCAGACATCTTTTTGCAAACGAGTCTTTTTTCTTTTCCGCTCACTGTTTTTCCATTTTTCTTTTTGTACAAAAAATAAATGGCAGTGTTTTCAAAATGACAACTTTATTTCACTTTTCTAAACAAGATTAAAATCAAATCACTAAAATGAACAAACTGAACCCTTGCAGAGTGTGCCTTCCAGACAGCACCGACAACAGCACGGCTATGACTTCATATGACTTTGACAATCCAATCAATCAAGCTGATGAAGGGGTTAAAGAAGAATATGAGCTTCCTGAAGAGCTAGCCAGGTTGTTGAGACAAGAAGAAAAGGTTATTACTCCTCACCAGGAGGAGGTTGAAGTGATCAATCTTGGTACAGATGAAGATGTGAAAGAAGTTAAAATCGGGGCCTGCTTACAAGACTCAGTGAAGAGACAACTGATTGACCTGCTTCAAGAGTATGTGGACGTGTTTGCTTGGTCTTATCAAGACATGCCAGGTTTGGATACCGACATTGTTGTGCACAAGCTGCCTTTAAGAGAAGAATGCCCACCGGTCAAACAGAAGTTGCACCGTACTCGCCCGGACATGGCTATGAAAATCAAGGAGGAGGTACAAAAGCAATGGGACGCCGGGTTCCTTGCTGTGACTAGCTATCCACCGTGGGTTGCTAACATAGTACCTGTGCCCAAGAAGGATGGCAAAGTAAGGATGTGTGTTGACTACCGGGATCTGAACAGAGCCAGCCCGAAAGATGACTTCCCTTTACCTCACATTGATGTATTGGTGGATAATACGGCTCAGTTCTCGGTATTCTCCTTTATGGATGGATTTTCAGGATACAATCAGATTAAAATGTCACCTGAAGACATGGAGAAGACAACCTTCATCACACCCTGGGGCACGTTCTGCTACAAGGTAATGCCATTTGGGCTCAAGAATGCCGGTGCGACGTATCAACGGGCTATGGTGACATTATTCCACGATATGATCCATAAAGAGATAGAATGTTACGTGGATGACATGATTGCCAAGTCCCTTACTGAAGAAGACCACTTGGTAAATCTGCTGAAATTGTTCAAGCGTCTGAGGAAGTATCAACTGAAGTTAAACCCCAACAAATGCACATTCGGGGTGCGATCCGGTAAGCTGCTGGGATTTATTGTAAGTGAGAAAGGGATTGAAGTTGACCCTGATAAAGTCAAAGCTATTCAAGAGATGCCTGCACCAAAGACAGAGAAAGAAGTCCGAGGGTTCTTAGGTCGATTGAACTACATCTCAAGGTTCATATCCCACCTTACAGCAACCTGTGAACCCTTGTTCAAATTGTTAAGAAAAGAACAAACGTTCAGGTGGAACGAAGACTGTCAGAAGGCTTTTGACAAGATCAAGGAGTACTTACAAGAACCTCCAATCCTTATGCCTCCAGTTGAAGGAAGACCTCTGATAATGTACTTGACAGTATTAGAAGAGTCAATGGGGTGTGTGCTGGGCCAACATGACGAGTCTGGTCGAAAAGAGTATGCAATATACTACCTAAGCAAAAAGTTTACCGACTGTGAACAGTGTTATTCACTGCTCGAGAAAACTTGCTGTGCTTTAGCGTGGGCTGCTCGCCGACTGAGGCAGTATATGTTGACCCACACTACCTTGTTGATCTCAAAAATGGATCCAGTCAAATACATATTTGAGAAGCCAGCACTTACCGGACGGCTTGCAAGATGGAAAATGATCCTCACGGAATATGACATCCAATACACATCTCAGAAAGCCATCAAAGGCAGTGTATTGTCTGAATATCTTGCTGAGCAACCTATTGATGATTACCAGCCTATGAGATTTGACTTCCCTGATGAAGACATCATGTTCATAAAAGCAAAAGATCATGAAGAGCCTGTTCACACCGAAGGGCCTGTTAACATGAATGGTCGTGGTGTTGGTGCAGTACTCATTACGCCTAAAGGAGTTCACATGCCTTTCTCGGCAAAGCTCACTTTCAACTGCACTAACAACGAAGCTGAATACGAAGCTTGCATTATGGGTCTTGAGGAGGCCATTGACCTCAGGATCAAGACATTGACTATATTCGGAGATTCAGCTTTGGTAATCAATCAAACCAACGGCAAATGGTACACCCACCAGGATCATCTAATACCTTACAGGGATTATACAAGGAGGTTATTGACTTTCTTTACAACAGTCAAGCTTGAGTATATCCCTCGGGACGAGAATCAGTTTGCAGATGCTTTGGCTACCATTTCGTCCATGATCAAAGTTCAAGCTGCCAACTTTGTACCGCAGATCTCAGTGTCCAGACTTGACAGACCAGCATATGTGTTCGCAGCAGACATTGTCAAGGATGATAAGCCTTGGTTCCATGACATAAAGTGCTTCTTGGAGGATCAAACATACCCACCTGGTAGTTTCTTCTTGAACACTGATGGTTCTCTATACAAAAGGAACTTTGATATGGTACTCCTCAGATGCGTTGATAAGACAGAAGCGGACTTGTTGATGCATGAAGTGCATGAAGGATCCTTTGGTACCCATGCTGGAGGACATGCCATGGCTAAGAAGTTGTTGAGATCAGGCTATTATTGGATCACAATGGATGCCGATTGTTGTGCCTATGCCAGAAAATGCCATAAATGCCAGATTTATGCAGATAAGGTGCATGTGCCTCCCAATCCTTTGAATGTGATGTCTTCACCCTGGCCCTTCGCTATGTGGGGCATTGACATGATCGGCAAGATCGAACCGACTGCTTCGAATGGCCACAGATTCATCTTGGTTGCTATTGACTATTTCACAAAGTGGGTTGAAGCAGCCTCCTATGCAAATGTTACAAGGCAAGTGGTAGCCAGATTTCTGAAAAGAGATATCATCTGTCGATACGGAGTGCCCGAGCGAATCATTACTGATAATGGTTCCAACTTGAACAACAAAATGATGGCAGAGCTATGCCGGGACTTCAAAATTCAACATCACAATTCTTCTCCTTACAGGCCAAAGATGAGTGGCGCTGTTGAGGCAGCAAATAAAAATATCAAGAAGATTGTGCAGAAGATGGTAGTCACTTACAAAGACTGGCACGAAATGCTACCGTTTGCCTTGCATGGGTACCGCACGTCAATCAGAACATCCACTGGGGCAACACCGTATCAACTTGTGTATGGTATGGAAGCAGTCCTACCTGTTGAAGTTGAATTACCCTCTCTACGGGTACTAATGGATGTTAAGCTGAACGAAGCAGAATGGGTTAGGGCCCGATACGAGCAACTGAGTCTGATTGAAGAAAAGAGATTGGCTGCAATCTGTCATGGGCAGTTGTATCAGAAAAGAATGAAGAAAGCCTTCGATCAGAAAGTCAGGCACCGAGAGTACCAAGTAGGAGATCTTGTGCTGAAGAGAATCCTCCCTCCTCATACAGACCACAGGGGCAAATGGACTCCAAATTATGAAGGACCATTTGTGGTAAAGAAAGTTTTTTCCGGTGGAGCACTGATGCTCAGCACCATGGATGGTGAAGATTTCCCGTCCCCTGTGAATTCAGATGCAGTTAAAAAATACTTCGCATAAAATGACCCGCTGGACACAAAAACAGAATGTAAGTCCAGGCAAAAATAGGGCATCCCGGCGAGTCAAAAACAGAATAAAAGACTCGGGCAAAAATAAGGGAAAATAGACAAAAAAATGTACACCCGCTGAGTTGAAAAGCCACATTGGACAGCTCAGGCAAAAATTGGTATCCCGATGGATTGAAAACCCGAAAGGGCGATCCATGCAAAATAAGGGAATAAGCGAACAACTGCATTCTGAATTCGTCCGTATCGTTTACAACTTGGTAAGCTTCGAAAGGATCAAGCTTCAATCAGAATCAACATTCTTCAGAAAGCAAGACGAGAAGAGCGTCAAAAGTCATACGAGTCATAGTAAAGAGGAAGCTCCTCAAAGCGTCATCAACATTGCCAGCATTTTGTTTCTCAATTTGTAACAATCTCCTCATTTCAGGGGATTTGTTTCTTTGACTGTATCTTGCCAATTCAGGGCATATGAATTAATAAAATCAGATTTTCAGTCACGTCTCGTCTTGTACATTTTATTTGCAAAAAAAATGTCTGATGTCTAAAAGAAATTGATTGCATAGAATACAGATGTTTATCTTCAAATGAAAACATGCTTGCAGGAAACATACTTACTCTCAGAAGTGTCTAAACTCCTATGACGGAATCCAGTAAAGGATACCTCGGGATTACTTGTGCGTTTCCTTATCTTTGCAGGATTGCAGGTATCCAGAATGCAACTTGGGGCATGTGAGCTTCATCCCAACAAGCTGACAAATCGACGCTCAGCGCCCAAAGTATTTTCTCCCCAGCTGAGTTACCACTTATTACTTATCCCCATCAGAGTTGCCAGGCATCACAGAAGGCGCCCATATCCCCGGCTGAGTCAGGGATCCTCTTCAGCAGAATCCCTAGGGAGGTCTTTCAGTGATCTCTCTTTCTCCCCAGCCAAGTTGCCATCTCATCCTCAGCCGAGTACAAAAGTCAAGGAGCTATCTCCCCACAGAGTTTCAGCCTCTATCCAGAAGAGCAACGCATGAAGGATCGCAACAGAGTAAAGAAGGCTTTCACAAACCCCAGTTGGGTCCCTCATTGTCAGGACGGGTCTATCAGTGATCCGAATCCCCAAGCAGATAGCATCTCATTAGATCTACCAATGATCTCACCCCCAGCTGGGATGTCCTTTTCAACAGATCGATCGAAGATCTTCGTGGCAGCGGGATCCGAGTCCCAGATTGGTATCTTTGCATAATCATAGCATTCGCATCATATTCACCCACAAAGCGTAGCATTCCGTTTTAACACGGAGCATTACGGCAAAAATCCAACATATAGCATAATCATAAGCCATGCTTTGAATCAACACTTGTGAATAATGACAATCCATCAATATACAGAATACTTCCCCCATATCCCTAGCGGAAGTTCCCCAGCAAAGCAGTTGCCTTACATTCACAAACACCAGTATATATACTCCCTTTGACACCCGTCCGTGTCATCATCCCCCAGTAAAGTCACCTGAACACTCCGTATTACAGATACTGTTTGACACCCGTCTGTGTCATAACCCCAGCAGAAAGCCAAAGACGTCCTCTTTGCACTCACATATACTTATACATACAACCCTTTGACACCCGTCCGTGTCATATCCCCAGCACAGTCATCTACACTTTGTATATCAGATACTTGTTTATATTACACTCTTCTCCTTTTGACACTCGTCCGTGTCACCCTCACCAGCAGTTAAATACCCATCTATATACCAATCACTCTTATACAGATACTCGTCCGTATCTTGTATATACCACTTATATATCCCCGCAGATTCAATGCTAGTCTTTGTTCTTTGTTAACTCGTTGGTACTCGTCCGTACCATCATCTCAGAACATGCGTCGAGAGTTTGTTTCTACATGATACTCGTCCGTATCATAGTTTTAAGGATGCTCGTCCGCATCTTTAATCCATACACTGTGTCAAACGCTTCTGTCCTCTTGAATATAGATACTCGCCTGTGTCTACTATTCCCCAGAAGAATCCTCTCAGATTCAACACTCGTCCGTGTTCTCTGTTAACCCGTTGATACTCGTCCGTATCATCATCTTTGAACACGAGTCAGTATTTGTTTCTACCCGATACTCGTCCGTATCGTAGTCTTAAGGATGCTCGTCTGCATCTTTAATCTATACACAGATATCTAAACACTTATACCTCTTGTTTCTTGGATATAAACACTCGTCCGTGTTTACTATTCCCCAGTAGATCGCCAACAAAACATTTTCTTTTTATCTGACACTCGTCCTGTGTCATGATAAACCCTGAGAGCAGCCGTACCCTGCTAGGTGGTCGTCCTCCACCTCTTGATGGTCGTCCTCCATCATGCTCATCCGATGGCCGTCCCCATCGTTGATATTTAGCAGCCGCCCCCTGCTAGGTGGTCGTCCTCCACCTTCTAATGATCGTCCTTCATCATTTTATCCAATGGTCGTCCCCATTGTTGATTTTGGTTATCTGGCATTCGTCCTATGTCATGATAAACCTTAAGAGCAGCCGTCCCCTGCTAGGTGGTCGTCCTCCACCTCTTGATGGTCGTCCTCCATCATGCTCATCCGATGGCCGTCCCCATCGTTGACCTTTTATCCGGCATTCGTCCTATGTCGTGATATTTTTGGCAGCCGTTGTAAACACCCCAAATTTGTCCTCACCCATTCACACCATGGCTTGTGATCATCTCATATGCATAAATACAATCATATCATCTCACATCTCATTTTTGATTCACTGCATAGCTTCTAAGGCATCTGCACCTAGGGTTTGTGATCTGAGCAATCCCAAAGCATCTTGAGCCATTCCAAAGACCACCAATCAACTCAAAGGGGGTCCATGTGTGTTCTTATATCATGTTCCATCTCCTCAAAGTCAAAAATGCACAGGAATCACAGGAACTAGGGTTTGAGTGGATGCAGAGCCAGGCTAGACTGTACAGTTGACTGAAAATTAGGGTTTTGGTTTCAGAGGCCATAACCCCAAATTTTTTGGTCATTCCTGTTTCCATTGCTCTTTATATGTTATAGGGAGTATGCATGTCAATTTTCATGAAGAAATTCCATGGGGAAGTCATCTGATCAAGAGTTGACTTTTCAGACAAGTCAATGCAAAATCAGGGCATCTGAAGCCCCCAATGACCCAACCAATGGGTGATCTTCATCATTTTGAGTGTATATGATATTTATTTGATCATGGAAGAAGGTTGAAGTTCATAGAAATCAAGAATTTAGGGTTTTTGCAAATGTTGACTTTTTGGGCATAGTTGACTTTTCAAGGATGCCTCATTTTAGGTCATTTTTCAAGCCATGATTCTTGATCCAAAAATGCTTCAAATGGAAAAACTTTGGTCATGAAAGTTGTAGATCTCATTTTTCCCTTTTCAAAAAGTACAAGAACATGATCAAACTCTTCTTGAATCAAAAGTTATAGCAATGCAAAGTTGGCTAAAATCATTGATTTTCAAGGCATGCCTTAGGTGAGAATTTTGCAAAGTCTTGTACCAATGCATATTGTGACCTCTAATTCATTTCAAACCATTACATAAACATTCTATGAGCCTAAAAAATCAGAATTGGATCAAGTTTCTACATAGTTTGGTTTATGTAACAAGAGTTTCTTCACATGTGAACCATAAAGCCACAAGTTGCAAAACTCATGATCATGTTTCACCAACTTGCTGCCTTGAATGCTGGACCAAGCCTAGCCTTTCCCTTCACTTTGCTGCGCCAGAACCAGCCCATGTACTTGCCTAGCACTTCACCATACTTCTCTTACACATTAGTTGACCTTTTTGCAAACGTTAACTTACCAATCAAAAAAGCACAAGTCACATCCTCTGACCAATGAGAGAGGTTTTTGTGGACAATTTGCAAGCTAAACATAACACAAGGCAAGGCTGAAAGATCCTGATTCATCACATTCACAAAACACTCCAATTTTGCAAGTTGCTTCGAATCTGCCTCCACAGCTTGCACACACAAAAACCATCTTCACCATTCAACTCAACACACTTCATAGGCCTCAAACCACCAAAGCTCAAGCCTGAAACAAGCCTGACCTGAGCTTCACCATTCCCCACCCTCAGAACCAGTTCTCTTCGAATCTCAATATCCAGCCATCAAACACCTCATCTTTCTTCACCAACAAGACAAGCATACCACAAGGAGTCAAAACCACCCTTTACATTGACCTAAAACAGCCTGTGCACAAAGTCCATTTCCTGCTACACCAGAAACGGATTCCTCAAAGCAGCCTGCCTAAGCTCATTCCAGGCTTTCCATTGGCTTCAGGGGACTCAGGGAAGTTTGTTCTGCATCAAAGCAAGGCCAAAAGAGCTCACATTCACAGTTCTTCACCTCAGGTAGTCTCAAACTTCAAACTTTTTAAAGCTTTGATTTTTTGTTATAAACTGAAAGTGCATACTCTGAGGATCATTGTGATGTGTTTAGAATCTAAAATGGTGGAGAAATGAGCATTTGGTGAGTATCTGAAAGTTTGGCCCCATTTTTTATTTTGCTTCGATTCAGCTGGTTCTTGCTAGTAAAATGATGTTTGACTATTGATTTGAGTTGCTAGAAGTGTGGGGATTGATTCTGGGCATTTAATTTGGCTTGGGGTGGTCTGAATCTTGTTTTAGGGTTTTGGGGTCGCCGGGGAAGACGACCGGAGCTCCCCTCCGGTCGCCTGAATCTGTTTTGCCCTAATTACAGTCATTAAGCCAGTTTGAATCTGGGGCGTTGGATGGGGTTGACTTGTTGACTTCGCGCGTGAGGGAAGGGCTCAGATCACTTTGATTAGCCCTAATTCTTTTATTAGTTTTAATTAAATGTAATTAACCCAGATGCAATCCTGGCCACAAGATCACGCGCCAGTCAACACTTTTGAACTCAGAATCAATCTCATCCATCCATCCTGATTACTTCCTATTTTATTTAATTTTTATTCATTTTCTTTTCAATTAACTTGCATATTTATTTTAAAATAGCAAAAATATCTTAAAAATTATGAAACTTTTTCTTAAAAGTTTTATTAATTTTTAAGACCCAAAAATATTTTTATTTTATTTTTTATCATTAAAAGGTATTTTTAAATATTTAAAAGATTATTTTTAATTGATTAATAGGAATTAATTAATTAAAAATACTTTTAGGTATTTAAAAATTATAAAATAATTCATGAAATGTTCTAAGACATTTAGAAACATTGTCCAACCTTCAAACCAAATTTCTTTTTTGATCTTGATGCATTTTAAGAATTTTCCATTGAATTAAATCATTTTTTATGCATTAATTTGATCATAAGTTTAGAAATTTATTTCTGCTTATTGGAGAGGGTTTGGACATTGATTCTTCTTGCATTGTTTTGTGTTTGGCATGTAGTTTCTAAGATAAAATGGCCATGATTTGTTTCTTCATTTTCCAATTGTTTGGCATTTCTTTTGTTAAGAACCCTAAAAAACCCTAATAACTTGTAAAATTCATATCTTGAGTTTGGTTGAGAGTTGAGAGCTCCCCTTTGGGCAGTGGTTCATTGTGGGTTTAGGGTTTCTTTGGGTGCCATTTTCCATTTTTATCTTAGGGTTTTGCTTCTGTTTTGAATTTTTGTTTGATGTTTGATCCATGAACCCTAATTTGGGCTTCCATTTGCATCCTTCTTGCATTTCCTTGCATAACATGACTTATCTTTGCATTTTGTGCATTCTTGTGATCCATTTGACATCTTAAGACATATAGAAAGCATGTTTGATCATTGCATTACATATTTGCCATGTCATTTGTCTTGTATGCTTCATAACTTTCCATGCTTGTTCATGCTCCTTAGCTTGCATCATTTGCATCCATGATCTTGTATGAACATCCCCATGCCTTGCCTCATGTTTGCAGCACCTCATAACATCATAATCATCCTCAACATGCTTCTGGTTTTGCTTAGCATCATACCATTTCATCTCATCTTGTATTGCATTGCATTTCTTTCTAACATTTCAGGTGGTAAGTAACTTGGGAAGTGAATTTGCCTTCACTTCTCATAACTTTTCTTTTCATCTCTCTTGCATCCATGCTGCATTTTTACATGTGTTTGAGTTTGAGCTTGCTCATTCTTTTTCTTCCCACTTTCTTTCTTCAAGTGACTTGACTTCTTGAATGAAGCAGGTCACTTTGCTTCTCTTGATCCTGTTCATCTGCTTCCTGGTGGTTCCATTGAAGATATCTCTTGTAAACCTCACAAACCTTAGGAACAACCAAGCATGACAATGATTAGGATTTTGTTTAGTCTCCCCTCTTAGTTTTCACCTTTGTGTCTCTTTGAGTCTTCTCTTCTCATCTCATAATCAGGGACTAAACCCTAAAGGCTTTAAGGCTTTGTGATTAAGTTTATGCCTGCATCCTTCTCTTAGGATGGAGTGTATAACTTTAATCCTAAGTGTTGAACCCTTAATGTGTTTAAATCTCTTAATCAATTCACTTAATAATCATCCAGACATCACACTTGTAACTTGGGCCTTGCATTAGGGTTCTAATTCTTCCTTAATTGGTTAAGAAGGACTAACCCTAGTGTTAATGGACAAGTCCCCCTCAAGTTGTCTTACAAATCATAAAACTCACTTCATCATCATATCATTAAGTAAAATCCATCTAATAAGGGTTTGTTTTGTCATGAGTTTAATCCCTAATCATGGATTAAGTTGAGGAGCTTTCCTCAGCTTAAACATTCTCATCTATTATCCTTCTATTAGGATGGTGTAATGAGTCTGTTTAATCCTTGATTGTGGCTTAACCTCATTACTCAACACTAAACAAAAACCACAAAAACATCTAAATAATCACAAGTAGGTTAATGATCTCAATCCTACACCAAAGGTGATTAAGTGTGAGAATCTGACTTCACACTTAAGGTACTCTCATTACCCCTAATCAGAGGGAAGATGTGATGAGTTTACTAACCCATTGGTTTAGGCTTAAGCTCATTAACTTATGACAAACTCTCAAAAGCAATAAAAGACTGAAAATACAAAAAACAAACAATAATCGTCTCCTTTGGGATTCTTTTCTCATCTCATTCACTCACAAACGAGAGCTCGCTTCTTCCGTCTAATGCAAGACAGTTTGCACCTGAGCCAGACAGGTCATACACTTGAGCATAGACAAGTAAGCAGTTCACAAGTCAATTCATCTTTCAGTCCCTTTGGGTCGAACTACGGTGTTCTGACTTCCTCATTGCACGAGAGGATACGTAGGCATAACTTAACAGTTATCGAACAAAAGTCTCTGTACATCCCCCCTCCTTCCAGCTTTATTCTTTAGCCTCATAGTCATGAGCATTTCACTCTTATCCTTACACTGACACTTCACTTATACACTTCACATTTCCTTTACACTGACACTTGCATTCTTTCCAGCTTTGATACACAAATTGCACTGACACTACCCCTTTAGAACACAAATCTTTTAAGCGTGGATCCCGTCGAGTACGACGGACAATCTGGGTGCTAATACCTTCCCAGGTTGTAACCAACCCCCTTTCTCAGTCTCTCTGGTTCGCGACCGTCTTGTCCATTTCTTTTCTAGGTCTATGCAGCATTGCCTTTCCTCCGGGATAAAAATGCCTAGCTGGCGACTCTATTCATCTCCAGTGAGTTCACGGCTGTGTGTCCTCATTGTCCCCCTCGCCGACCGTTCGCGTCTGTACCCTCATCTGATCCATTTTCATTTGTCGGGAGCGACAGCTTGGCGACTCTGCTGGGGAACCTTATACTGTAACCAGGGCTTCTGGTTCTTTTTGTGGGTTCCTCCTAGCGCTTGTTTGATTTGTGTTTACTGGGGTGTTATGTGCTTGTTTGTGCTTGTATTTATTTTTGTTTATTGCTTTATGTACAGTTACTTTACTGCTTTCTTTACGGCATTTATATATCATATTGTCATTGTTGCTGGCTGGATCTGTTGTTTGCCTTGGTGGGTGGGTGATTCATTGAGAGTTAAGGTCCTATACCTGGGACCTGAGTGACACCTAGGCTAGAGTGAATCATATTCTTTCCCATTCCATTTTGGTCTGGTGCGGGAATATGAAACACGGTTCAGATATGGGTTTCTTCTTGAGAACTCTGTGTTGCAGATTTCCTGCAATGCTAGGGCTATCTGGGAAGCCTGCTAAGTCTGGATGACCTTTTAGTACTGACCTTCAGAAACTGAGGTGAATTAGAGGAGGAATTGTTATGGTTATTATAAACACTGTACCTCCGGGTTAGAAGTGTTTACACTTCTCATAACTGATCCAAGTCTGAGGATCCTTGTTCTAGATCACCACCTGTGAGGGGGTTGGGCTGTTTACAGGTTTGCAGGTACCTTGACCTCAGAATACCCTGTTACTTTGACTTTGTTAAGAATACTCCATGTTGGACAGTTCTTGTGATTCTAAACCCTGGACATGTGGCTCTTTATTTGAGCCCCCTACCCTGGTTACTGGATTTTTAGACCTCCAACTGGAATTCTTGAACATACTTGGACCTATATCAGAGCATTTTGATCAGATCCAGCTCAGTCACAAACCCCTTGCATATCATTTGCATACATAATCATTGCATCATATTGACATTTGCTTATTTGTTTCAGGGTATCCATCTTCATTTGGTTTTGGTCTTGACCCTATCTGCAGTACTGACCTGTCTTCACCAGCACCTACTTCAGCTATCACCAGCACTAGCCAGCCAGTGGCCCACTCCTCAGCATCTTCATCAGCACTCTACTCAGTCTTCAGCATCATGGCTCCAAAGAAAAGCAACATCACCTATCATTTCTTCCAGCCAGACTTATCAGACATCAGGAGGATCCAAACCCTGATCACTCCAGATCACATACCCTTGTTCAGGGAGAGTTATGGAGATATACTTGACTTGGTTATGGATTTGGACCCATCTCAGAGGAGCCTCATCCACACCTGCATTCAGTTTTATGATCCCCCATTGAGGTGTTTCACCTTTCAAGACTTTCAGTTGGGTCCTCTTCTGGAAGAATACTCATCATTGATTGGTTTGCCTATCAAGAGGGAAATCCCTTTCAACCCTGAAATGGTCTTTCCCAGCAATGGAGAGATAGCAAAAGCTTTGCACCTGGAACCTGCTTTGGTTGAGCAGCATATGGCCTCTAAAGCTGGGATCCCTGGATTTCATCTGGACTTCCTTATTTCTCAAGCTAGTCAGAAAGCCTCCCTGGGGGAGTGGAAAGTTGTTTGTGCTCTGTTGGCCTTAAGTGTATATGGAATTGTGTTGTTTGCAGATGAGCCACGATTCATTAGCAAGAATGCCATCCATTTGTTCATCCTGAAGAACCCAGTGCCAACTTTGCTAGGAGATCTCTATTACTCAGTACATCAGAAGAATGAGAAACAGAGGGGAAGGCTAGTGAGGTGTTGTGCTCCATTATTCCATGCTTGGCTTCTTAAGCATCTACCCAGGACAGATGCATTTCTAAATCCTCATCAGCAAAGCAACTGGGCTAAGAGGCTCACTACTCTCACTTCAGCAGATATCAGATGGTGTACTCAGAGCACCAAGGGCAGAGAAATCATTACAAGCTGTGGGCACTTTCCCAATGTGCCTTTAATAGGGGTCAAGGGAAGTATCAATTACAACCCTCTGCTATTCAGGAGGCAATTAGGCTATGCACTGGTCCATACTCCCAGGGAGCAAGACTTGGTTGAGACCCTCTACTGTGAGAACAAGATTAGTCTGGCAACTGTTAGGCAGGCTGCCTGGGCCTGGGATCATGTTCAAACCAAGGGAATCACCACTCTAGGGAAGTGCAATAATGTGGCATCAGTCCAATATTATGAGTGGTCCCATGCTAGGGCCCAATTCTCTGGAATGCCCTTTACCATAGAAGACATGCCTGAGTCATCTTCAGCACCACCCCCTGCCACTATCAGTCTGGAGGAGTTTGAAAGCTTGAAGGAAAGAAATGAGAAGTTAACCCAAGCCTTGCAGAAGACCCTCAGGGAGAGGAGTGAAGGTGCGAGGGAGATTGAGAGATTGGAGAAGTTGAGGGTGGAACACTTGACTAAGATTGAGAAGTCTGGAGATTATATCAACAAGTCTAGGGCTGGTGAACAGATTCTGAAGAATGCTTGTAAAGAAGCCCAGTTCTAGAGAGCAAGAACAGACTTGTACCTGAAAGAGAGTCAGGCCAGGTGGGTCCGGATCACTGAGGCCCGTACTCTAGAAGACAAGAGAGTTCAAGACAAGATGGAGCAGATGGAAAAAGCCCTGGCAGCAGCCCAGAAGGAAATATCAGAGTTAGAAATCAGAGCTGGAGTGAAGAGGTCCAAGGACCAAAGTCAGAACAAGAAGTTGACTGCAGCTGTTGCAACAAGAAACCTTCTCATCAGAAATCTTACGGAGCGGCCGGCTGATCCTGTGACCGAAGCACTTCTTAAGGAAGTTCGTGAGGATGAGTTTGGCCTTGGAGTTTGATCATTTGCTTGTTGTTATCCCTATTTCATGTACTTTTGCTTTTTTGTGATGTATTTTGACCCCTTTGAGGGCTTGTGTTGTAAAATGAACAAGTTGTATTATTTCACCTTTGTAATATATTTGTGTTAGTTTCCATCTGGGTTACTTCAAAAGCAACTTCAACAGCAGCATCTTCAAGGGTCTGGAAGGGTCAAAACTGAAGGCCAAACCGGATACCTTGAGAACAAATAAGCATAACTGCATTGCATGCTAACCCTTTTGTTTGTTTTGTAGGCTTTTGTTTTGTTGTTACTAACCTCTGTTGTGAATCTCAGGAATTATTGCTCGCCGCCGGGTATTTCCTCTCAACAGGCCACACAGGTACCCAACTAGAAACAACCTTCCGGGAATTCAGATGGATCAGATGCAGCAGGACCTTACGGAGGTCAGAAACCAGATGGCCAACGAAAGGTTGGAGATGAGAACGCAGATAACACAATTCATGGAAGTGATGACCAATTTAGCTCAAAGCCAGGAGAGGCTCAGAGCTTTGGTAGAAGGGAGGAATCAAGAGGAACCCCATGTGGGGACTGCTGGCACAAGTAACAATGAACGGGTGCAACCCCATGTTAACCCTCCTGTGTTTGGCCCACATCTACATCCTGAGATTAACATTCCTGCAAATGTTCAAGGGACAGCCACTGCAGCCAGGGTACTTCAAGAAGACCCTCAGGAGGACCAATTTACAGTAATGGGTGCTGGAGAGGAAACATATGATAGACGGTTGGAAGAAATAGCTGAGAAGTTGAGGTCCTTAGAATCTCAAAACTCTCTGGGGTTCGACGTCATGGACATGGGTTTGGTAGAAGGGGTCAGGATCCCCCATAAGTTCAAGCCTCCTTGTTTCGAAAAGTATAATGGGACTTCATGCCCCCGGACTCATCTACAATCATTTCTGGGAAGGCTGAAGGCCTATACAATGGATGAGAAATTATGGATGTTCTATTTTGAGGATAGCTTGACTGGAGCTTCGAGGGAGTGGTATTCCCATCTGACAAGAGCAACAATTAGATGCTGGAAGGACCTGGCAGAGGCTTTCATCAGGCAGTATCAGTATAATCTAGACATGGCACCCAACAGGACCCTCCTAATGGGAATGTCACAGTCATCTAGGGAGAGCTTCAGAGAATATGCTCAAAGATGGAGGCAACTGGCTGCTGCCGTTCAACCACCAATGTCTGAGAGAGAAATGGCAGACATGTTTATGAACACTCTCCAGGGAACGTATATTGACAGGTTGGCTGCTTTCTCTTCCACCAGCTTCGCAGATGTTGTCATAGCTGGGGAGAGAATTGAAAGCTTGTTAAAAATGGGAAAGATCTCAGACAACGGTGCAAGCTCGTCCAGTAGTACAAGGAAGCCTTTTGCAGGCCCGAGAAGAACTGGCGAGACCAATGCCATCCATTCAAACAGGGGTAGGCCCCAATATGCTCAGAGAACAATAGCAGCAGTCACCATTCCTGCTCCAGCTCATCCACAGCCAGTCTATCAACCTCCGCAACAAAACTTCCGACAACAACCTCAGTATCACCAGGATCAGTATCCTCCAAGGAACTTCAACAACAACAACACCAACAACAATCAACAGAGGCCATTCCAACAGAGGCCATCCCAAGCTAACAGAGTGATCGACCCGATCCCAATGCCGTATGCTGCCTTGCTGCCACAACTTCTGAAACTCAACCTAGTTGAGCTAAGAACGTTGGCACCTCCGGATCCCAACAGTCTACCAAGAAACTATGACTCCAACGCTAGGTGTGCTTTTCATTCAAACGCACCTGGTCACAGTACAGAAAAATGCAGGGCTCTGCATATGAAGGTACAAGACTTGGTAGACTCCAAGGCTCTAAATTTTGCACCTCCTCCCAATGTCAATAAAAACCCTATGCCAAACCATGGTGGTCCCCGAATTAACGCTATTGAAGAAGACCAACCGTCTTATTTAATAACCAGTGTGGATCAGATCAGGACACCATTGGTGGAAATCAAAGCTCAACTCCGTGAAAACCAAATATTTCCAGGGTGTGAACTAGGGTGCCCCTACTGCAATATTTCATGGAATGGGTGTGAGGACCTAAGGAATGGCATTGACAGCCTTATTCAGAGTGGCCTGCTCCAGATCACTACATCATTCCCGACAAATCCGGCAACTTCGTCAGCAACGGTTTCAGACCCTCCTACAACTGCAACAACTATTGTTCCCGACAATTCATCAGCACCATCAACAAGTACTTCACCTGTCCTTCCAAATGATCAGTTTTCAACAGTTTCTCCTGCTACAACTTCAGCTTCATTCCATCTTGAATCTCCTACAACAACAACAACATCATTTCTCCCGACAATATCTCCTACTACTCCAGCAATCAATCATGAAGATGTCTCTACTGTTACCATATTCTACGATCCTGAAAATAACTCCGCCTACCATTCAGAAGGTGTTGCTCCCGCCAGAGCACCAGTTACGATCTTTTATGATCCACAAACAATCACAGTCCCTTCAGCAGCAGCAATCAGTCCAGTCACTGTCACGGTGCCTGGACCAGTACCATATGAAAGCAATAGGGCCATCCCTTGGCACTATGGCTCTGACGTATACTGCGAAGGAAAAAGAATCACTCTTGAAACATCAGCACCTGCACCACAAGTAGATAATGTGGGGGGAGGCGGAGGCTTCACCCGAAGCGGACGTCTCTTCGCTCCACCAGTCCAAAGACCTACAGCCGAAGCAGAAGCTGCTGCCAAGGCAAAAGGGAAGAGCCCGGTGCAGGAAGATCAAGCTGTTAAGGAAGCCCTGAAGACTCCATTCGATCAGGAAGTTGATGAGTTTATGCGGATCATCAAAAAGAGTGATTACAAAATTGTGGATCAACTTCACCAGACGCCATCCAAAATCTCTATTCTCTCACTGCTGATGTGCTCCGAAGCCCATCGGAATGCACTGCTTAAAGTCCTGCACGCAGCTTACGTGCCTGAGGAGATTACTGTCAGCCAATTGGAAACCGTGGTTGGAAATGTTACTGCTAGCAATGGGCTAGGGTTTACCAATTCTGACTTGACAGCGGATGGCCGCAACCACAACAAAGCCTTGCACATAACCATGGAATGCAAAGGAGCTGTCCTTTCTCATGTGCTGGTAGACACAGGGTCGTCCCTTAATGTCTTACCAAAGAAGGCTCTTGTGAAGTTGGAATACGATGGTTTGGCATTGAGACCCAGCAACCTGGTGGTAAGAGCCTTTGATGGTTCGAAGAGATCGGTTCTGGGAGAGATTGAGCTGCCCGTGACAATTGGCCCACAGACCTTTAAAACTATCTTTTATGTGATGGACATTCAGCCCGCCTACAGCTGTTTGTTGGGTAGACCCTGGATTCACGCCGCCGGCGCAATAACGTCTACCCTTCACCAAAAGTTAAAATTTGAGTGGGAAGGCCAAGTTGTCACAATCTGTGGGGAAGAGGATATTTTCGTTAGCCATCTGGCTACCTACAAGTACATTGAGATGGATGGAGAGATCCATGAAACGATGAGCCAGGGGTTTGAAGCTTTGAATGTGAATGAAGCATCTGCTGTATCTGGTACTCCAATGTCATCATACCAACAAGCCCGGAAGGTTGTTGAAGAAGGAACTGCCCTAGGCTGGGGCAAGGTCTTAGCGGTGGAGGAGAAGAAGGACAAATTTGGGTTGGGTTACAAACCAACTCAACATCAAGCAAAGGCTGCTGCAGAGCCAGGTTTTGTCAGTGGGGGGATGCTCACCCCCGATGCTATCAACTGTTTGGAAGACGAGCTGGAAGAGGAGCGCAATCTGGAGAATTGGATTCGTCCGAAGATCCCGGGGAGCAGTGTCTCGAACTGGTCTTCCCAGGAAATTATAAGAGTTACTCATGCAGAGTAATTATTATTTCCTGTATTTTTATAGCATGCATCAAAGTCTTGCATCTTGCCCAAGATGACAAGACTCATTTTGTAATCAGGGCCATCTGTACTTTTGTGCAAACAAGATTAAATTAATGAAATATCAGACATCTTTTTGCAAACGAGTCTTTTTCTTTTCCGTTCACTGTTTTTCCATTTTTCTTTTTTGTACAAAAATAAATGGCGGTGTTTTCAAAATGATAACTTTATTTCACTTTTCTAAGCAAGATTAAAAACCAATCACTAAAATGAACAAATTAAACCCTTGCAGAGAGTGCCTTCCTGACAGCACCGACAACAGCACGGCTATGACATCGTATGACTTTGACAATCCAATCAATCAAGCTGATGAAGGGGTTGAAGAAGAATATGAGCTTCCTGAAGAGCTAGCCAGGTTGTTAAGACAAGAGGAAAAGGTTATTACCCCTCACCAGGAGGAGGTTGAAGTGATCAATCTTGGTACGGAGGAAGACGTGAAAGAGGTTAAAATCGGGGCCTGCCTGCAAGACTCAGTGAAGAGACAGCTGATAGATCTGCTTCAAGAGTATGTTGATGTGTTTGCTTGGTCGTATCAAGACATGCCAGGGTTGGATACCGACATTGTTGTGCACAAGCTGCCTCTAAGGGAAGAATGCCCACCATTCAAACAGAAGCTGCGCCGAACTCGCCCAGACATGGCTATGAAAATCAAGGAAGAGGTACAAAAGCAGTGGGACGCCGGGTTCCTTGCTGTGACTAGTTATCCGCCGTGGGTTGCTAATATAGTACCTGTGCCTAAGAAAGACGGCAAAGTAAGAATGTGTGTTGATTACCGGGATCTGAACAGAGCCAGCCCGAAAGACGACTTCCCATTACCTCACATTGACGTATTGGTGGATAATACGGCTCAGTTCTCGGTATACTCCTTCATGGATGGATTTTCAGGATATAATCAGATCAAGATGTCACCTGAAGACATGGAGAAGACAACATTCATCACACCTTGGGGCACGTTCTGTTACAAAGTGATGCCATTCGGACTGAAGAATGCTGGTGCGACATATCAACGGGCTATGGTGACATTATTCCACGATATGATCCATAAGGAAATAGAATGTTACGTGGATGATATGATCGCCAAGTCCCTTACAGAGGAAGATCACCTGGTGAATCTGCTGAAGTTGTTCAAGCGTCTGAGGAAGTACCAACTAAAGCTGAACCCCAACAAATGCACATTCGGGGTGCGATCCGGTAAATTGCTGGGCTTTATTGTAAGCGAGAAAGGGATTGAGGTTGACCCTGATAAAGTCAAGGCTATACAAGAAATGCCTGCACCGAAAACTGAGAAAGAAGTTCGAGGGTTCTTAGGTCGATTGAACTACATTTCAAGGTTCATATCTCATCTTACAGCAACCTGTGAACCCTTGTTCAAGCTGTTAAGAAAAGAACAAACGGTCAGGTGGAACGAAGATTGCCAGAAGGCTTTTGACAAGATCAAGGAGTATTTACAAGAACCTCCAATCCTCATGCCGCCAGTTGAAGGAAGACCTCTGATTATGTACTTGACAGTGCTAGAAGAGTCAATGGGGTGTGTGCTGGGCCAGCATGACGAGTCTGGTCGAAAAGAGTATGCAATATACTACCTAAGCAAAAAGTTTACCGACTGTGAACAGCGTTATTCACTGCTCGAGAAAACTTGCTGTGCTTTAGCGTGGGCTGCTCGCCGACTGAGACAGTATATGTTGACCCACACTACCTTATTAATCTCAAAAATGGATCCGGTTAAGTACATTTTCGAGAAGCCAGCTCTTACCGGACGGGTTGCAAGATGGCAGATGATTCTCACAGAATACGACATACAGTATACATCTCAGAAAGCCATCAAGGGCAGTGTACTATCTGAATACCTTGCTGAGCAACCCATTGATGACTACCAACCTATGAGGTTTGACTTCCCTGATGAAGACATCATGTTCATTAAAGCAAAAGATTACGAAGAGCCTATTCACACTGAAGGGCCTGACCCGGAGGAAGAATGGACTATGATGTTTGATGGGGCTGTTAACATGAATGGCCGTGGTGTTGGTGCAGTACTCATTACACCTAAAGGAGTTCACATGCCTTTCTCGGCAAAACTCACTTTCAACTGCACTAACAACGAAGCTGAATACGAAGCTTACATTATGGGTCTTGAGGAAGCCATTGACCTCAGGATCAAAACTTTGACCGTATTCGGAGATTCAGCTTTGGTAGTCAATCAGACCAACGGGAAATGGTATACACATCAGGATCATCTGATACCTTACAGGGATTATACAAGAAGGTTATTGACTTTCTTCACAACAGTCAAGCTTGAGTATATCCCTCGGGACGAGAATCAGTTTGCAGATGCTCTTGCTACCATTTCATCCATGATCAAAGTTCAAGCGGCTAACTTTGTACCCCAGATTTCAGTGTCTAGACTCGATAGACCAGCATATGTGTTTGCAGCGGATGTTGTAAAAGATGATAAGCCTTGGTTCCATGACATTAAGTGCTTCTTGGAGGATCAAACATACCCACCTGGGGCATCTTCCAATGATAAGAAGACTTTGAGAAGGCTTGCTGGTAGTTTCCTTCTGAACACTGATGGGTCTTTATACAAAAGGAACTTTGATATGGTACTCCTCAGATGTGTTGGCAGGACGGAAGCAGATTTGTTGATGCATGAAGTGCACGAAGGGTCCTTTGGTACCCATGCTGGAGGGCATGCCATGGCTAAAAAGCTATTAAGATCAGGCTATTACTGGATCACAATGGATACAGACTGTTGTGCTTACGCCAGAAAATGCCACAAGTGCCAGATCTATGCAGATAAGGTGCATGTGCCTCCCAACCCTCTGAACATCATGTCTTCACCATGGCCCTTTGCCATGTGGGGCATTGATATGATTGGCAAGATTGAGCCAACTGCTTCAAATGGTCACAGATTTATCCTGGTCGCCATCGACTATTTCACCAAGTGGGTCGAAGCAGCCTCATATGCAAACGTCACAAGGCAAGTGGTAGCCAGATTTCTGAAAAGAGACATCATCTGTCGGTATGGAGTGCCCGAGCGAATCATTACTGATAATGGTTCCAATTTAAACAACAAAATGATGGCAGAGCTGTGCCGGGACTTCAAAATCCAACATCACAATTCTTCTCCTTACAGGCCAAAGATGAACGGCGCTGTTGAGGCAGCAAATAAGAATATCAAGAAGATTGTGCAGAAGATGGTAATCACTTACAAAGATTGGCATGAAATGCTACCGTTTGCCTTGCATGGGTACCGCACATCAATCAGAACATCCACTGGGGCAACACCGTATCAGCTTGTGTATGGTATGGAAGCAGTCCTACCTGTTGAAGTTGAATTACCCTCCCTACGGGTATTAATGGATGTTAAATTGAGTGAAGCAGAATGGGTTCGGGCCCGATACGAACAACTGAGTCTGATTGAAGAGAAAAGATTGGCTGCAATCTGTCATGGACAGTTGTATCAGAAAAGAATGAAGAAAGCCTTCGATCAGAAAGTCAGGCACCGAGGGTACCAAGTAGGGGATCTTGTGTTGAAAAGAATCCTCCCTCCTCATACAGACCACAGGGGCAAATGGACTCCAAATTATGAAGGACCATTCGTTGTAAAGAAAGTTTTCTCTGGTGGAGCACTGATGCTCAGCACCATGGATGGTGAAGATTTCCCGTCCCCTGTGAATTCAGATGCAGTTAAAAAATACTTCGCATAAAAATGACCCGCTGGACATAAAAACAGAATGTAAGTCCAGGCAAAAATAGGGCATCCCGGCGAGTCAAAAACAGAATAAAAGACTCGGGCAAAAATAAGGGAAATAAACAAAAAAATGTACACCCGCTGAGTTGAAAAGCCGCATTGGACAACTCAGGCAAAAATGGGTATCCCGATGGATTGAAAACCCGAAAGGGCGATCCATGCAAAATAAGGGAATAAGCGAACAACCGCATTCTGAATTCGTCTGTATTATAAACAACTTGGTGAGCTTCAAAGGATCAAGCTCCAATCGGAATCAACTCTCTCCAGAAAGCAAGACGAGAAGAACGTCATGGTCATACGAGTCATAGCAGAAGAGGAAGCTCCTTGAAAGCGTCGTCAACACCGCCAGCATTTTATTTCTCAATTTGTAACAATCTCCTCATTTCAGGAGATATGTTTCTGTGACTGTATCTTGCCAATTCAGGGCACATGAATTAATAAAATCAGATTTTCAGTCATGTCTCGTTTTTACATTTATGTTTTGCAAAGAGTTGTCTGATATCTCTAAAAATACAATTGCATAAGCACAGATGCCTTTCTCTAAAAAAAAAAAAAAAAAAAAAAAAAACACATGCTTACAGGGAATGTGATTATTCTCGAAAGTACTTAACTCCTATGACGGAATCCAGTAAAGGATACCTCGGGACCTTTTGTGCGTCTCTTTATCTTTGCAGGATTGCAGGTATCCAGAACGCAACCTGGGGCATGCAAGTTACGTTTCGGCAAGCTGGTGAATCATTATCAACTCGGTCTATCTCCCACGTGGCACTGGAGAGTGCCCATTTCCCCAGCAAAGTTGCCAAATCGACATGCGCTCAATCTCAGCATCTGAAATGCTCTATCCCCAGCTGAGTTGCCTCTTGTTGCTCTCCCCAGCTGAGGTGCCTCTCGCAATCCCCCAGCCGAGTTGCCATGTCATCCTCAGCTGAATACAGAAGTCAGGGAACCATCTCCCCACAGAGTCTCAGCCTCTATCCAGAAGAGCATCGCATAGAAGATCACAACAGAGTGAAGAAAGCTTCTACAAACCCCAGCTGGGTCCCGTATTATAAGGATGTCAGCCGGTGACCTATATCCCCAAGCAAATATCCTCTTATCGGATCTACCAATGATCTCATCCCCAGCTGGGAGGTCCATTTCCAACAGATCGACCAGAGATCTTCGCAGTGACGGGATCCGAATCCCAGTGTGGTATCTTTGCATAATCATGGCATTTGCATCATAATATCCCCTCAGAGCGTAGCATTCCGTCTAATACGGAGCATTACGGCAAAAATCAAACGCATAGCATAATCATAAGCCATGTTATGAATTAACACTTGTGAATAATAACCGTTCATCATCGTTGTACAGAAATCCCCACTAGAGTCCCAGCAAAAGCAGTTGCCTCGCAAATCACAAACACCAGTATATACACCTTTTGACACCCGTCCGTGCCATCACTTCCCCAAACAAGTCGCCTGAACACTATTTACAAATAGGATCACCCGTAGTACAGATACTTTCTGGCACCCGTCCGTGTCACAAATCACCAGCAGAAAGCCAAAGACATCCTCTTTGCGCTCACATATACTTATATATACACTTTCTTGACACCCGTCCGTGTCATGTCCCCAGCGCAGTCGCTTACACTTTTATCAACCCATACACTTGTTAATATTATACTTTTCTCTTTGACACTCGTCCGTGTCACTCTCCCCAGCAGATAAACACTCATCTATACATTATACAATACTCACTACCCATTGGTACACTTATACAGATACCCGTCCGTATCTTGTATACATCATCACTCATATCCCCGCAGATTCGACGGTAGTCCTTGTTCTTTGTTAACCAGTTGGTACTCGTCCGTATCATCATCTCAGAACATTGCGTCTAGTGTTTGTTTCTACATGATACTCGTCCGTATCATACTCTTAGGGATGCTTGTCCGCATCTTTAATCCACACACCGTGTCAAACACTTATGTCTTCTTGAATATAGATACTCGTCTGTGTCTACTATTCCCCAGAAGGATTCTTTCAGATGCAACACTCGTCCGTGTTCTTTGTTAACCAGTTGATACTCGTCCGTATCATCATCCCTGAACATGTGTCAGTTTGTTTCCACGTGATACTCGTCCGTATCATAGTCTTAAGGATGCTCGTCCGCATCTTTAATCTATACATAATACCAAACACTTATACCTTTTGTCTCTTGGATGTAAACGCTCGTCCGTGTTTACATTATCCCCAGCAGATCACCAACAAAGCATTTTCTTTTATCTGACACTCGTCCTGTGTCATGATAACCCCGAGAGCAGCCGTCCCCTGCTGAGTGGTCGTCCTCCACTTCTTGATGGTCGTCCTCCATCATGCTCATCCGATGGTCGTCCCCATCGTTGACATTTTAGCAGCCGTCCCCTGCTAGGTGGTCGTCCTCCACCTTTTTGATGATCGTCCTTCATCACTTTATCCAATGGCCGTCCCCATTGTTGATTTTGGTTATCTGGCATTCGTCCTATGTCATGAGAAACCTCGAGAGCAGCCGTCCCCTGCTGAGTGGTCGTCCTCCACTTCTTGATGGTCGTCCTCCATCATGCTCGTCCGATGGCCGTCCCCATCGTTGACCTTTTCTATCCGATGGCCGTCCCCATCGTTGATATTTTCGGCAGCCGTACCCTGCCAGGTGGTCGTCCTCCACCTTTGATGGTCGTCCCCATCATATTCCTTTTATTCCCAACAGAGCAGCCGTACCCTGCTAGGTGATCGTCCTTCACCTTTGATGGCTGTACCCCATCATCTGTTTATTTCATTTATTCTTTAACCCGATGGCCGTCCCCGTCGTGGTCCCTTTTCCTTTTAACCCGATGGCCGTCCCCATCGTCGGTTACTTCACCTTTATGAGCTTGATGGTCGTCCCCGTCATGTTTCATTAATCCCCAGAAAATTTTACAGCTTTATCTTGATGGCCGTCCCCATCATAATTTCTTTTCTTTTCCCAGCTAGTCGGCCGTCCCCGTCTTAGCTTTACCTTTTATCCCCAGCATGTCGGCCGTCCCCGTCATTGCTTTATTTTCCTCACCTTCCCAGCATGTCGGCCGTCCCCGTCATTGCTACTTACCCAGCAGTCGTTCTCTGCTCGACGGTCGTCCTCCGTCGCCCACAATATACTTTATTTCTTTTACAATCTATATCCTTTTTTTTCTTCTTCATTTTGTGAGTGCAAATTTTGGACTGTCTTTGATATTCAACCACAAGTTATCTTGTTTGCCTGTTAAGCCGTTGCTTACATCCTGCACAGCTAACTCATGTTTGAATAGGGGCAGCTGTAAACACCCCAAATTTGTCCTCACCCATTCACACCATGGCTTGTGATCATCTCATATGCATAAATACAATCATATCATCTCACATCTCATTTTTGATTCACTGCATAGCTTCTAAGGCATCTGCACCTAGGGTTTGTGATCTGAGCAATCCCAAAGCATCTTGAGCCATTCCAAAGACCACCAATCAACTCAAAGGGGGTCCATGTGTGTTCTTATATCATGTTCCATCTCCTCAAAGTCAAAAATGCACAGGAATCACAGGAACTAGGGTTTGAGTGGATGCAGAGCCAGGCTAGACTGTACAGTTGACTGAAAATTAGGGTTTTGGTTTCAGAGGCCATAACCCCAAATTTTTTGGTCATTCCTGTTTCCATTGCTCTTTATATGTTATAGGGAGTATGCATGTCAATTTTCATGAAGAAATTCCATGGGGAAGTCATCTGATCAAGAGTTGACTTTTCAGACAAGTCAGTGCAAAATCAGGGCATCTGAGGCCCCCAATGACCCAACCAATGGGTGATCTTCATAATTTTGAGTGTATATGATCTTTATTTGATCATGGAAGAAGGTTGAAGTTCATAGAAATCAAGAATTTAGGGTTTTTGCAAATGTTGACTTTTTGGGCATAGTTGACTTTTCAAGGATGCCTCATTTTAGGTCATTTTTCAAGCCATGATTCTTGATCCAAAAATGCTTCAAATGGAAAAACTTTGGTCATAAAAGTTGTAGATCTCATTTTTCCCTTTTCAAAAAGTACAAGAACATGATCAAACTCTTCTTGAATCAAAAGTTATAGCAATGCAAAGTTGGCTAAAATCATTGATTTTCAAGGCATGCCTTAGGTGAGAATTTTGCAAAGTCTTGTACCAATGCATATTGTGACCTCTAATTCATTTCAAACCATTACATAAACATTCTATGAGCCTAAAAAATCAGAATTGGATCAAGTTTCTACATAGTTTGGTTTATGTAACAAGACTTTCTTCACATGTGAACCATAAAGCCACAAGTTGCAAAACTCATGATCATGTTTCACCAACTTGCTGCCTTGAATGCTGGACCAAGCCTAGCCTTTCCCTTCACTTTGCTGCGCCAGAACCAGCCCATGTACTTTCCTAGCACTTCACCATACTTCTCTTACACATTAGTTGACCTTTTTGCAAAAGTTAACTTACCAATCAAAAAAGCACAAGTCACATCCTCTGACCAATGAGAGAGGTTTTTGTGGACAATTTGCAAGCTAAACATAACACAAGGCAAGGCTGAAAGATCCTGATTCATCACATTCACAAAACACTCCAATTTTGCAAGTTGCTTCGAATCTGCCTCCACAGCTTGCACACACAAAAACCATCTTCACCATTCAACTCAACACACTTCATAGGCCTCAAACCACCAAAGCTCAAGCCTGAAACAAGCCTGACCTGAGCTTCACCATTCCCCACCCTCAGAACCAGTTCTCTTCGAATCTCAATATCCAGCCATCAAACACCTCATCTTTCTTCACCAACAAGACAAGCATACCACAAGGAGTCAAAACCACCCTTTACATTGACCTAAAACAGCCTGTGCACAAAGTCCATTTCCTGCTACACCAGAAACGGATTCCTCAAAGCAGCCTGCCTAAGCTCATTCCAGGCTTTCCATTGGCTTCAGGGGACTCAGGGAAGTTTGTTCTGCATCAAAGCAAGGCCAAAAGAGCTCACATTCACAGTTCTTCACCTCAGGTAGTCTCAAACTTCAAACTTTTTAAAGCTTTGATTTTTTGTTATAAACTGAAAGTGCATACTCTGAGGATCATTGTGATGTGTTTAGAATCTAAAATGGTGGAGAAATGAGCATTTGGTGAGTATCTGAAAGTTTGGCCCCATTTTTTATTTTGCTTCGATTCAGCTGGTTCTTGCTAGTAAAATGATGTTTGACTATTGATTTGAGTTGCTAGAAGTGTGGGGATTGATTCTGGGCATTTAATTTGGCTTGGGGTGGTCTGAATCTTGTTTTAGGGTTTTGGGGTCGCCGGGGAAGACGACCGGAGCTCCCCTCCGGTCGCCTGAATCTGTTTTTCCCTAATTACAGTCATTAAGCCAGTTTGAATCTGGGGCGTTGGATGGGGTTGACTTGTTGACTTCGCGCGTGAGGGAAGGGCTCAGATCACTTTGATTAGCCCTAATTCTTTTATTAGTTTTAATTAAATGTAATTAACCCAGATGCAATCCTGGCCACAAGATCACGCGCCAGTCAACACTTTTGAACTCAGAATCAATCTCATCCATCCATCCTGATTACTTCCTATTTTATTTAATTTTTATTCATTTTCTTTTCAATTAACTTGCATATTTATTTTAAAATAGCAAAAATATCTTAAAAATTATGAAACTTTTTCTTAAAAGTTTTATTAATTTTTAAGACCCAAAAATATTTTTATTTTATTTTTTATCATTAAAAGGTATTTTTAAATATTTAAAAGATTATTTTTAATTGATTAATAGGAATTAATTAATTAAAAATACTTTTAGGTATTTAAAAATTATAAAAAAATTCATGAAATGTTCTAAGACATTTAGAAACATTGTCCAACCTTCAAACCAAATTTCTTTTTTGATCTTGATGCATTTTAAGAATTTTCCATTGAATTAAATCATTTTTTATGCATTAATTTGATCATAAGTTTAGAAATTTATTTCTGCTTATTGGAGAGGGTTTGGACATTGATTCTTCTTGCATTGTTTTGTGTTTGGCATGTAGTTTCTAAGATAAAATGGCCATGATTTGTTTCTTCATTTTCCAATTGTTTGGCATTTCTTTTGTTAAGAACCCTAAAAAACCCTAATAACTTGTAAAATTCATATCTTGAGTTTGGTTGAGAGTTGAGAGCTCCCCTTTGGGCAGTGGTTCATTGTGGGTTTAGGGTTTCTTTGGGTGCCATTTTCCATTTTTATCTTAGGGTTTTGCTTCTGTTTTGAATTTTTGTTTGATGTTTGATCCATGAACCCTAATTTGGGCTTCCATTTGCATCCTTCTTGCATTTCCTTGCATAACATGACTTATCTTTGCATTTTGTGCATTCTTGTGATCCATTTGACATCTTAAGACATATAGAAAGCATGTTTGATCATTGCATTACATATTTGCCATGTCATTTGTCTTGTATGCTTCATAACTTTCCATGCTTGTTCATGCTCCTTAGCTTGCATCATTTGCATCCATGATCTTGTATGAACATCCCCATGCCTTGCCTCATGTTTGCAGCACCTCATAACATCATAATCATCCTCAACATGCTTCTGGTTTTGCTTAGCATCATACCATTTCATCTCATCTTGTATTGCATTGCATTTCTTTCTAACATTTCAGGTGGTAAGTAACTTGGGAAGTGAATTTGCCTTCACTTCTCATAACTTTTCTTTTCATCTCTCTTGCATCCATGCTGCATTTTTACATGTGTTTGAGTTTGAGCTTGCTCATTCTTTTTCTTCCCACTTTCTTTCTTCAAGTGACTTGACTTCTTGAATGAAGCAGGTCACTTTGCTTCTCTTGATCCTGTTCATCTGCTTCCTGGTGGTTCCATTGAAGATATCTCTTGTAAACCTCACAAACCTTAGGAACAACCAAGCATGACAATGATTAGGATTTTGTTTAGTCTCCCCTCTTAGTTTTCACCTTTGTGTCTCTTTGAGTCTTCTCTTCTCATCTCATAATCAGGGACTAAACCCTAAAGGCTTTAAGGCTTTGTGATTAAGTTTATGCCTGCATCCTTCTCTTAGGATGGAGTGTATAACTTTAATCCTAAGTGTTGAACCCTTAATGTGTTTAAATCTCTTAATCAATTCACTTAATAATCATCCAGACATCACACTTGTAACTTGGGCCTTGCATTAGGGTTCTAATTCTTCCTTAATTGGTTAAGAAGGACTAACCCTAGTGTTAATGGACAAGTCCCCCTCAAGTTGTCTTACAAATCATAAAACTAACTTCATCATCATATCATTAAGTAAAATCCATCTAATAAGGGTTTGTTTTGTCATGAGTTTAATCCCTAATCATGGATTAAGTTGAGGAGCTTTCCTCAGCTTAAACATTCTCATCTATTATCCTTCTATTAGGATGGTGTAATGAGTCTGTTTAATCCTTGATTGTGGCTTAACCTCATTACTCAACACTAAACAAAAACCACAAAAACATCTAAATAATCACAAGTAGGTTAATGATCTCAATCCTACACCAAAGGTGATTAAGTGTGAGAATCTGACTTCACACTTAAGGTACTCTCATTACCCCTAATCAGAGGGAAGATGTGATGAGTTTACTAACCCATTGGTTTAGGCTTAAGCTCATTAACTTATGACAAACTCTCAAAAGCAATAAAAGACTGAAAATACAAAAAACAAACAATAATCGTCTCCTTTGGGATTCTTTTCTCATCTCATTCACTCACAAACGAGAGCTCGCTTCTTCCGTCTAATGCAAGACAGTTTGCACCTGAGCCAGACAGGTCATACACTTGAGCATAGACAAGTAAGCAGTTCACAAGTCAATTCATCTTTCAGTCCCTTTGGGTCGAACTACGGTGTTCTGACTTCCTCATTGCACGAGAGGATACGTAGGCATAACTTAACAGTTATCGAACAAAAGTCTCTGTACATCCCCCCTCCTTCCAGCTTTATTCTTTAGCCTCATAGTCATGAGCATTTCACTCTTATCCTTACACTGACACTTCACTTATACACTTCACATTTCCTTTACACTGACACTTGCATTCTTTCCAGCTTTGATACACAAATTGCACTGACACTACCCCTTTAGAACACAAATCTTTTAAGCGTGGATCCCGTCGAGTACGACGGACAATCTGGGTGCTAATACCTTCCCAGGTTGTAACCAACCCCCTTTCTCAGTCTCTCTGGTTCGCGACCGTCTTGTCCATTTCTTTTCTAGGTCTATGCAGCATTGCCTTTCCTCCGGGATAAAAATGCCTAGCTGGCGACTCTATTCATCTCCAGTGAGTTCACGGCTGTGTGTCCTCATTGTCCCCCTCGCCGACCGTTCGCGTCTGTACCCTCATCTGATCCATTTTCATTTGTCGGGAGCGACAGCCGTACCCTGCCAGGTGGTCGTCCTCCACCTTAGATGACCGTCCCTCATCTTATACCCGACAGAGCAGCCGTCCCCTGCTAGGTGATCGTCCTTCACCTTTGATGGTCGTACCCCATCATCTGTTTATTTCATTTATTCTTTAACCCGATGGCCGTCCCCGTCGTGGTCCCTTTTCTTTTTTAGCCCGATGGCCGTCCCCATCGTTGGTTACTTTGCTTTATGAACTTGATGGCCGTCCCCGTCATGTTTCATTAATCCCCAGAGAATTTTACAGCTTTATCTTGATGGCCGTCCCCATCATGTTTCTTTTATCCCCAGCATGTCGGCCGTCCCCGTCATTGCTCTTTACCCAGCAGTCTTTCTCTGCTCGACGGTCGTCCCCCGTCGCCCATACTTTACCATATACTTTATTTTCTTTTGCAATCTATATCCCTTTTCTTCTTCATTCTGTCAGTGCAAATTTTGGACTGTCTTTGGTATTCAACCACAAGTTATCTCGCTTGCCTGTTAAGCCGTTGCTTACATCCTGCACAGCTAACTCATGTTTGAATAGGGGAAGCTGTAAACACCCCAAATTTGCCCTCACCCATTCACACCATGGCTTGTGATCATTTCATATGCATAAACACAATCATAGCATCCCATATCACATTTTTAAGTCTTTGCATTGGTTCTAAGTCATCTGCATCTAGGGTTTGTGATCTGAGAAATCCAAGAGCTTCTTGAGCCACTCCAAAGGTCAACAATCACTTCAAGGGGGTCCATGTGTGTTCAAGCATCATATTATATCCTCTCAAAGTCAAGATTGTCAAAGAATCACAAGAACTGGGAATGGTGTGGAGGCAGAGCCAGGTTTAACTGCACAGATGACCTAAAATTAGGGTTTTGGTTTCAGAGGCCATAACTCCAAATTTTTTGGTCATTCTTGTTTCTATTGGTCTCTATATGGTATAGGGAGCATGCATATCAATTTTCATGAAGAAATTCCATGGGGAAGTCATCTGATCAAGAGTTGACTTTCTGGACAAGTCAGTGAAAAATCAGGGCATCTGAGGCCCCAATGACCCAACCAAGGGGTGATCTTCATCATTTTGAGTGTATTTGATCTTTATTTGATCATGGAAGAAGGTTGAAGTTCACAAAATTCAAGAATTACGAGTTTTTGCAAAGTTGACTTTTTAGGGCATGGTTGACTTTTAATGAAATGTCATTTTATGCAACTTTTTCAACCCTTACTTTTTGATCCAAAAATGCTTCAAATGGAAAAACTTTGGTCATGAAAGTTGTAGATTAGATCTTTCCCTTTTCAAAAAGTACAAGAACATGACCTAATTCATTTTGGATCAAAAGTTATGGTGTGTCAAAGTTGGCAAAAATCACTAATTTTCAAGACATGCACCAAATGAGAAACTTGCAAAAACTTTGTACCAAGGCATTTGTAACTTCTAATTCATGTCTAACCATCACACCAACATCACATGTACCCTAAAGTTCAGAATGGACTAAGAACTTCTCATGTTTCATGGCCTTGGGAGCAAGAAAGTTTCATGTGAACCAAAAGGGAACCAAGTTGCAAAATCATCATAACACTTCCATCCACTTGTTGCCTTGGATGCTGAACCAGCCATAGCCTTTCCCCTCACCATGCTGCGCCAGCCCACACCCTTGTACTAGCCTACAACACAACCCATGCTTCTCTTACACAAGATTGGACTTTTTGCAAAAGCTAGCTCACCTATCACAGCAGGCCAAGTCACATCACCTGACCAATAGGACTTGTTTATGTGGATCAAAGGCCAGCCATTTCATACAACAAGCCAGCCTGAAAACTCACCACAACACATATTCACAAACTCTCTCCAACTTGCATTTTCCTTCGAATCTGATCCCACAAGCCATAAACACCCAAACAAACTCCACTAATCAACTCACCTTGCTTCACTGAACCGAAACCAGCAAGACCTAAGCCTGAAACCAGCAAGAACATTACTTTTCCATTTTTCACTCTCAAAGCCAAAGCTTTCGAAACTCATTCCACAGGCCACAAACACTTGAACAAACTTCACAAACCTTCTCAAATCATCATCCTGAGCACAAAGAACCCCTCACCTTTGCCTGAAACAGCCTGAATCACAAACACCATCCTCACCTGAGCTTGAACAGAACTTGTTCAATCTCCCTAACCAGCCAGCATAAACTTCTTCTAAGCATCCAGACATCATCAAGGGGTCATAAGGAGTGGATTTCACAAGGAGGGGGGATTAGAAAGTTGCAAGTTTGAAAGCTTCGAAACTCAGGTAGCTCAAGAACATTTTTTCCAGAAATCATTTTTTAAGTTCTTAAGTTGTTCTACTTGCCTTCCTGATCATGAATATGTCTTTAGTTTTGAAAATGGTGGAGAGATGAGAGTTTAACATGCTTCTGAAACTTTTTGCCCTAGAAATAGATTGATTCGATTCAGCCATTTTAGGAATGATAAATTTGTTTTGATTGGGGGTTTTGATTCGTGAGTGAGTGGGGATCATTCCTGTGTTTTTAGAATTCATTTTAGATGCGTGTGGAGAGAGATTGGTTTTTGGGGTGAACGGAGAAGATGACCGGAACACTGTTCCGGTCACCTGAAAGTAATTAACGGTGGGATTAGGGCATAAGCATTAATTAGCTGAGTTTGAATGCTGGCCGTGGGATCTGGCGCCAAGTCAATGCGCGCGTGTTCTTGTTTGAATCTGGACCATCAGATTGCTTGACTTTTCTTTTTTTCAGCTTTTAATTCATTTATTTTTCATATTATTTCATTTAAATTGTACCATTTATTAAAAATAGCAAAAATACTTTAAAAATTATGAAATTTTTCATCAAGAGTTTCATTAATTTTTAAAAAACACAAAAAATATTTTTATTTTCATTTTTAGCATTAAAAAAGTATTTTTAAATATTTAAAAGTTTATTTTTAATTGATTAATGAAAATTAATTTATTAAAAATACTTTTAGGTATTTAAAAATCACCAAAAAATTCATGAAATGTTGTAAGACATTTAGAAACATTGTCCAATCTTCAAACCAAATTTATTTTTTTGATCTTGATGCATTTTGAGAATTTTTCATTGAATTAAAATCATTTTTATGCATTATTTTGATCCAAACTTCCAAAAATCATTTCTGCCTAACCATGAAGAGTTGGACCTTGATTCTTTTTGCATTGCATTGTGTTTAGCATTTAGTTTGTGAGATTAAATGGCCATGATTTGATCTTTCATTTTCAATTTGTTTGATAATTTTCTTGTTTAGGAACCCTAAAACCCTAGAAAACTTGGAAAAATCATATCTTGAATTTGGTTAGGAGTTGAGACCTCTCCTTTGGGCAGTGGATTAGTATAGGATTAGGGGTCCTTTGAGTGAATTTTCAATTTTTTATAATGTTGTTTGCTTCTGGTTTTGGTTTTTGTTTGTTGTATTGTTCATAAACCCTAATTTGGGCTTTCATATGCATCCATCTTGCATCTTCTTGCACAACATGACTTGCCATGACATTCCATGCCTCCATTTGATTCATTTAACATCATAAGACATATTGAAAGCATGTTTGATCATTGCACCTTGCATTTGTCATGTTGTATGCCATATGCATCTCATAATTTTTCATGTATGTTCATGTGTCTTAACATGCTTCATTTGCATTCATAAGCTTGTATGATCATCTCCATGCCTTGTTTCATGTTTGCAGCATCTCATAGCATCATTATCATCATGAGTATGCTTCTGGTTTTGGTTTGAATCATGTCATTCCATCCCATTTTGCATTGCATTACATTTCTTTTCTAACCTTTCAGGTGGTAAGTGGCTTTGAGAGGTGAATTTGCCTTCACTTCTCATAACTTCTCTTCATCTCTCTCTTGCATCCATGCTGCATTTTGATATGTGTTTGAGTTTGGGCTTGCCCATTCTTCTTCTTCCCACTTTCTTTCTTCAAGTGACTTGACTTCTTGAATGAAGCAAGTTGCTTTGCTTCTCTTGATCCTTTCATCTGCTTCCTGGTGGTTCCATTGAAGACTTCTCTTGTAAACCTCACAAACCTTAGGAACAACCAAGCATGACAATGATTAGGGTTTTGATTAGTCTCCCCTCTTAGTTTTACCTTTGTGTCTCTTTTGAGTCTTCTCTTCTCATCTCATAATCAGGGACTAAACCCTAAAGGCTTTAAGGCTTTGTGATTAAGCTTATGCCTGCATCCTTCTCTTAGGATGGAGTGTATAACTTTAATCCTAAGTGTTAAACCCTTAATGTGTTTAAATCCTCTCATCAATTCATCTAATAATCACCAAGACATCACACTTGTAACTTGGGCCTTGCATTAGGGTTCTAATTCTTCCTTAATTGGTTAAGAAGGACTAACCCTAGTGTTAATGGACAAGTCCCCCTCAAGTTGTCTTACAAATCATAAAAATCACTTCATCATCATATCACTAATTAAAATCCATCTAATAAAGGCTTTGTTTTGTCATGAGTTTAATTCCTAATCATGGATTAAGTTGAGGAGTGTCGCTCCCAACAAATGGGGAATGGCCCAGATGAAGGTACAGACGCGAACGGTCGGCGAGAGGGACAGTGAGAACACACAGCCGTGAACTCACTGGAGATGAATAGAGTCGCCAGCTAGGCATTTTTATCCCGGAGGAAAGGCAATGCTGCATAGGCCTAGAAAGAGATGGATAAGACGGTTGCGAACCAGAGAGACTGAGAAAGGGGGTTGGTTACAACCTGGGAAGGTATTAGCACCCAGATTGTCCGTCGTACTCGACGGGATCCACGCTTAAAAGATTTGTGTTTTAAAGGGGTAGTGTCAGTGCAATTTGTGTATCAAAGCTGGAAAAAGATGTACAGGTGTCAGTGTAAGAAAAGTGTAGTGTAAATAAGTGGAGTGTCAGTGTAAAAGAATGAGTGAAATGCTCATGATACTGAGGCTAAAAGAATGAAGCTGAAAAGAGGGGGAATATACAGAGACTTTTGTTCGATAACTGTTAAGTTATGCCTACGTATCCTCTCGTGCAATGAGGAAGTCAGAACACCGTAGTTCGACCCAAAGAGACTGAAAGGTGAATTGACTTGTGAACAGCTTACTTGTCTATGCTCAAGTGTATGATCTGTCTGGCACAGATGCAAACTGTCTTGCATTAGACAGAAGAAGCAAGTTCTCGTTTGTGAGTGAATGAGATGAGAAAAGAATCCCGAAGAAGACGATTATTGTTTGTTTTTGAGTTTTCAGTCTTTTATTGCTTTTGAAAATTTGTCATAAGTTAATGAGCTTATGCCTAAACCAATGGGTTAGTAGACTCATCACATCTTCCCTCTGATTAGGGGTAATGAGAATACCTTAAGTGTGAAGTCAGATTCTCACACTTAATCACCTTTGGTGTAGGATTAAGATCATTAACTTACTTGTGATTATTTAGATGTTTTTGGTGTTTTTTGTTTAGTGTTAAGTAATGAGATTAAGCCATAATCAGGGATTAAACAGACTCATTACACCATCCTAAGAGAAGGATAATAGATGAGAATGTTTAAGCTGAGGAAAACTCCTCAACTTAATCCATGATTAGGGATTAAACTCATGACAAAACAAGCCTTTGATTAAGTGGATTTTATTTAGTGATTTGATGATGAAGTGAATTTTATGGTTTGTAAGACAACTTGAGGGGGACTTGTCCATTAACACTAGGGTTAGTCCTTCTTAACCAATTAAGGAAGAATTAGAACCCTAATGCAAGGCCCAAGTTACAAGTGTGATGTCTTGATAATTATTAAGTGAATTGATTAAGAGATTTAAACACATTAAGGGTTTAACACTTAGGATTAAAGTTATCCACTCCATCCTAAGAGAAGGATGCAGGCATAAGCTTAATCACAAAGCCTTAAAACCTTTAGGGTTTAGTCCCTGATTATGAGGTGAGAAGAGAAGACTCAAAGAGACACAAAGGTGAAACTAAATGGGGGACTAATCAAAACCCTGGTCATTGTCATGCTTGGTTGTTCCTAAGGTTTGTGAGGTTTTCAAGAGAAATCTTCAATGGAACCACCAGGAAGCAGATGAAAGGATCAAGAGAAGCAAAGTGACTTGCTTCATTCAAGAAGTCAAGTCATTTGAAGAAAGAAAGTAAGAAGAACAAGAATGAGCAAGCTCAAACTCAAACACATATAAAAATGCAGCATGGATGCAAGAGAGATGAAAAGAAAAGTTATGAGAAGTGAAGGCAAATTCACTTCTCAAATTCACTTACCACCTGAAATGCCAGAAAAGAAATGCAATACAATGCAAAATGAGATGAAATGACATGGTGAGAAACAAAACCAGAAGCATACACATGATGCAAATGATGTTATGAGATGCTACAAACATGAGGCAGCACATGGAAATGGTCATACAAGTTCATGGATGCAAATGGTGCAAGTTAAGAAGCATGAACATACATGAAAAGTTATGAAGTGCACATGGCATACAACATGGAAAATACATGATGCAATGGTCAAACATGTTTTCTATATGTCTTATGATGTCAAATGAATCACATGGATGCTTGAAATGTCATGGCAAGTCATGTTATGCAAGAGAATGCAAGATGGATGCAAATGGAAGCCCAAATTAGGGTTTATGAACCAAACATCAAACAAAAACCAAAAACAGAAGCAAACCCTAAGATAAAAAATGGAAAATGCCACTCAAAAGGCCCCTAATCTTATACTAAACCAATGCCCAAAGGAGAGGTCTCAACTCTTAACCAATCTCAAGATATGATTTTTACAAGTTATTAGGGTTTTTAGGGTTCCTAAACAAAAGAAATGCCAAACAAATTGAAAATGAAGAATCAAATCATGGCCATTTAATACTAGAAACTACATGCTAAACACAATGCAATGCAAGAAGAATCAATGTCCAACTCCTCATGGATAGGCAGAAATGATTTTTTGAACTTTGGATCAAATTAATGCACAAAAATGATTTTAATTCAATGAAAAATTCTCAAAATGCATCAAGATCAAAAAAGAAATTTGGTTTGAAGGTTGGACAATGTTTCTAAATGTCTTAGAACATTTCATGAATTTTTTTGGTGATTTTTAAATACTTAAAAGTATTTTTAATAAATTAATTCTCATTAATCAATTAAAAATAATCTTTTAAATATTTAAAAATACTTTTTTAATGCTAAAAATAAAAATAAAAATATTTTTGTGTCATAAAAATTAATAAAACTTATGAGAAAAAGTTTCATAATTTTTACACATTTTTTGCTATTTTTAATAAATTATGCAAGTTAAATGAAAAAGAAATGAAATTAAATTAAAATAAAAGAAAAGTCAACAGAAGGAAGGGCCAGGATGAAGTCTGGGTTTGAAATGCTTGACCGCGCGCGCTATCCAAGGGTCCAGGTTGTTTCTGAGTTAATTAATTTAATTACTAATTAATTAAACTAATAAAATGAATTAGGGCTAATCAAACGAATCTGGGCCTTTCACTCACGCGCGAAGTCAACCAGTCAAAGGCAATCCACGGTCCAAATTCAAACCAGAGTTAATGACAGGATTAGGGCACAAATCACTTTCAGGCTGCCGGAGAAGACCTCCGGTCGTCTTCTCCGGCCAGCATCTCCCCTGAGAATCCCCAAAACCCTAAAAACCTAACTAAAACGAAATCTAAAAACTGGGAAATGATCCCCACTCACTCACGAACCAAACCCCCTAATCAAAACAAATTTATATTTCCTAACAAGGCTGAATCGAAGCAAGAAAGAATTAGGGCACGCAAGTTTCAGAGAGCAATTAAACTCTCATTTCAACACCATTTGCAAAACCAAAGACATATTCATGATCAGGAAGACACAAAGAACAAGTTTAGAACAAAAGAAATGATTTCTGGAAAAATATTTCTTGAGCTACCTGAGATTCGAAGCTTTCACTCTGATGACTTTCTGGCCACTTCCTTCAGTGCAATCCACTCTACTTGGTCCCCAGATGATGTTTGAATGCTTTGGAGAAGTTTATGTTGGTTGTGTGAAGAGTTTGAGCAGCTTCTGCTCAAGCTCAGTTGGAAATGGCAATGGTGATGCAAGCAGCTTCAGGCCAATGTGAGTGGTTCTGTGTGGTCCTGATGATGAGTGGAGCAGGTTTGTGGAGTTGGTTTTGATGTTTGTGAGCTGTGGAGAGAGATTCGAAGCAAACTGCAAAAGGGAGTGAAAATGGTGAAGTGAGGTTACAGCTTGTTTCAGGCCTGGTTCTTGGTTGCTTTGAGCTCAATGAAGCATGGTGAGTTGAGGTGTGAAAATAGTTTGGATGTTTGATGGCTGGGCAGAGAGATTCGAAGCAATTTGCAAAAGGGAGTGTTTTTGTGTATGTGATTGTGTGTAGAGTTTCATCATGGCTTGGTGTATGAAATGGCTTGCAAATGAAAAGTATAAACTAATCCAATTGGCTGGATGATGTGACATGGCCTGTTGTGATAGGTAAGTTTGCTTTTGCTCAAAGTCCACCTTTTGTGTAAGAGAAGTATGGTGAGGTGCTAGCTTGGTACAAGGGCTAGGGGCTGCGCAGCATGGTGTGGTGAGAGAGCTAGCAAGGTCAGCATCCAAGGTTGCAAGTTGTAGGAAGTGTGATGAGTGCTTTTGCAAGTTGTCACCTTTTGAAATTTCATGAAAAATGCCTTGTTACATGAACTAAACACATGTGATTTTTGGTCCAATTCTGACTTTTTAGGACATGTAGAATGTTTATGTCATGGTTTGAAGTGAATTAGAGGTCACAAAAGGCATTGGTTCATGGTTTTGCAAAATTCACATTTGAAGCATGTCTTGAAAATCAATGATTTTTGCTAACTTTGTCACACCATAACTTTTGATCCAAGAAGAATTTGATCATGTTCTAGTAATTTTTGAAAAGGGAAAGATGAGATCTACAACTTTCATGACCAAAGTTTTTCCATTTGAAGCATTTTTGGATCAAGAATTAAGGCTTGAAAAATGACCAAAAATGAGGCATTCTTGAAAAGTCAACTATGCCCAAAAAAGTCAACATTTGCAAAACTTCCAAATTCTTGATTTTTGTGAACTTCAACCTTCTTCCATGATCAAATAAAGATCATATACACTCAAAATGATGAAGATCAACCATTGGTTGGGTCATTGGGGGCCTCAGATGCCCTGATTTTGCACTGACTTGTTCAGAAAGTCAACCCTTGATCAGATGACTTCCCCATGGAATTTCTTCATGAAACTTGATATGCATACTCCCTATACCATATAGAGACCAATGGAAACAAGAATGACCAAAAAAAAATGAGGTTATGGCCTCTGAAACCAAAACCCTAATTTTAGGTCAACTGTGCAGTCAAACCTGGCTCTGCATCCATTCCAAACCCAGTTCTTGTGATTCTTTTGCATTCTTGACTTTGAGAGGATGTAATATGATATAAGCACACACATGGCCCCCTTTGAAGTTATTGTTGACCTTTGGAGTGGATCTAGAAGCTCTTGGATTGCTCAGATCACAAACCCTAGATGCAGATGACTTAGAAACTATGCAGTGAATCAAAAAATGAAACATGAGGTGATATGATTGTGTTTATGCATATGAGAATGATCACAAGCCATGGTGTGAATGGGTGAGGGAAAATTTGGGGTGTTTACAGCTGCCCCTATTCAAACATGAGTTAGCTGTGCAGGTTGTAAGCAACGGCTTAACAGGCAAACAAGATAACTTGTGGTTGAATACCAAAGACAGTCCAAAATTTGCACTCACAGAATGAAGAAGAAAAGGGATATAGATTGTAAAAGGAAAATAAAGTATATTGCAAAGCGGGAAACAACGCAATGACGGGGACGGCCGACATGCTGGGGATAAAAGGTAGAGCCAAGACGGGGACGGCCGACTAGCTGGGGAAAATCAAATTGTGATGGGGACGGCCATCAGGATAAAGCTGTAAAAGGTTCTCTGGGGATCCATGAAACATGACGGGGACGGCCATCAAGTTCATAAAGCAAAGTAACCAACGATGGGGACGACCATCGGGCTAAAAAGGAAAAGGGACCACGACGGGGACGGCCATCGGGTTAAAGAATAAATGAAATAAACAGATGATGGGGTACGACCATCAAAGGTGAAGGACGATCACCTAGCAGGGGACGGCTGCTCTGTTGGGAATAAAAGAAATATGATGGGGACGGCCATCAAAGGTGGAGGACGACCACCTGGCAGGGTACGGCTGCCGAAAATATCAACGATGGGGACGGCCATCGGACGAACATGATGGAGGACGACCATCAAGAAGTGGAGGACGACCACTCAGCAGGGTACGGCTGCTCTCGAGGTTTCTCATGACACAAGACGAATGCCAGATAACCAAAATCAACAATGGGGACGGCCATTGGATAAAATGATGAAGGACGATCATCAAAAGGTGGAGGACGACCACCTAGCAGGGGACGGCTGCTAAAAATCAACGATGGGGACGGCCATCGGATGAGCATGATGGAGGACGACCATCAAGAGGTGGAGGACGACCACCTAGCAGGGTACGGCTGCTCTCAGGGTTATCATAACACAGGACGAATGCCAGATAACCAAAATCAACAATGGGGACGGCCATTGGATAAAATGATGAAGGACGATCATCAAAAGGTGGAGGACGACCACCTAGCAGGGGACGGCTGCTAAAAATCAACGATGGGGACGGCCATCGGATGAGCATGATGGAGGACGACCATCAAGAGGTGGAGGACGACCACCTAGCAGGGTACGGCTGCTCTCAGGGTTATCATAACACAGGACGAGTGTCAGATAAAAAGAAGAGTTGTTTTGTTGGCGATCTACTGGGGAAGTAAACACGGACGAGCGTTTACAACCAAGAAAAAAAAGGTATAAGATGTTTGTGTATAGATTAAAGATGCGGACGAGCATCCTTAGGACTAAGATACGGACGAGTATCGGGTAGAAACAAACTGACACATGTTCAGAGATGATGATACGGACGGGTATCAACTGGTTAACAGAGAACACGGACGAGTGTTGAATCTGAAGGTTCTTCTGGGGAATAGTAGACACAGACGAGTGCCTATACTCAAGAGGACATAAGTGTTTGACACGGTGTATGGATTAAAGATGCGGACGAGCATCCTTAAGACTATGATACGGACGAGTATCATGTAGAAACAAACTCTAGACGCACGCTCTGAGACGATGGTACGGACGAGTACCAACGGGTTAACAAAGAACAAGGACTAGTGTTGAATCTGTGGGGATCTATAAGTATATACAAGATACGGACGAGTATCCGTATAGGTAGTATGAGTATATATGGATGAGTGTTTATCTGCTGGGGAAGGTGACACGGACGAGTGTCAAGAGAAAAAAGTATAATATGAACAAGTATCTGATATATAAAGTGTAGGCGACTGCGCTGGGGATATGACACGGACGGGTGTCAAGGAATTGTATATACAAGTATATGTGAGTGCAAAGAGGATGTCTTTGGCTTTCTGCTGGTGATATGACACGGACGAGTGTCAAGGAAGTGTATATAATACGGGTGATTTTGTTGTAAAGAGTGTTCAGACGACTTTACTGGGGAGTGATGATACGGACGGGTATCAAAAGGAAATATATACTGGTGTTTGTGATTTATGAGGCAAATGCTTTTGCTGGGACTCTGGTGGGGACTTTTGTACAATGATGATGAACGGTTATTCACAAGTGTTAATTTAGAACATGACTCATGATTATGCTATGCGTTTGATTTTTTGCCGTAATGCTCCGTATTAGACGGAATGCTACGCTCTGAGGGGATAATATGATGCAAATGCCATGATTATGCAAAGATCAAACCGGGATTCGGATCCCGTCGCTGCGAAGATCTCTGGCTGATCGGTTTGAAATGGACCTCCCAGCTGGGGATGATATCATTGATAGACTTGGAGATATGTATCCACTTGGGGATATAGGTCACTGATTGACAGACCTATCCTTATAAATGAGAGACCCAGCTGGGGTTTGTAGAAGCTTTCTTCACTCTGTTGTGATCTTCTATGCGTTGCTCTTCTGGATAGGGGCTGGAACCCTGTGGGGAGATGGTTCCCTGACTTTTGAGCTTGGCTGAGGGCGAGATGGCAACTCGGCTGGGGAGAAAGAGAGGAATCACTGAAAGACCTCCCTAGGGATTCTGCTGAAGTAGATTCTTGACTCAGCCGGGGATATAGGTGCCTTCTGTGATGCCTGGCAGCTCTGATGGGGCAAGCAACAAGTGGCAAACTCAACTGGGGAAGTCATGAGAGGCAACTCAGCTGGGGAGAGAGCACTTCGGGTGCTAAAATTGAGTGTTGATTTGTCAGCTTGCTGGGATGAAGCTTACATGCCCCAAGTTGCGATCTGGATACCTGCAATCCTGAAAAAGATAGAGAAACGCACACGATAATCCCGAGGTATCCTTACTGGATTCCGTCATAGGAGTTTAGATACTTCTGAGAGTAAGCATATTTCCTGCAAGCATGTTTTTATTTGAAGATAAACACCTGTATTCTTATGCAATCAGTTTCTTCTTTTAAGACATCAGACTTTTTTGCAAATAAAATGTACAAGACGAGACATGACTGAAAATCTGATTTTATTAATTCATATGCCCTGAATTGGCGAGATACAGTCAAAGAAACAAGTCCCCTGAAATGAGGAGGTTGTTACAAATTGAAAAACAAAAATGCTGGCAGTGTTGACGATGCTTCGAGGAGCTTCCTCTTCACTATGACTCGTATGACTTTTTGACGTTCTTCTCATCTTGCTTTTTGAAGAAGGCTGATTCTGGAAGAAGCTGGATCCTTTCAAACCTCACCAAGTTGTAGATGATACAGACGAATTCAGAATGCAGTTGTTCGCTTATTCCCTTATTTTGCATGGATCGCCCTTTCGGGTTTTCGATCCATCGGGATACCCATTTTTGCCTGAGCTGTCCAATGCGGCTTTTCAACTCAGCGGGTGTACATTTTTGTTCATTATTTTCCCTTATTTTTGCCCGAGTCTTTTATTCTGTTTTTGACTCGCCGGGATGCCCTATTTTTGCCTGGACTTACATTCTGTTTTTATGTCCAGCGGGTCATTTTTATGCGAAGTATTTTTTAACTGCATCTGAATTCACAGGGGACGGGAAATCTTCACCATCCATGGTGCTGAGCATCAGTGCTCCACCAGAGAAAACTTTCTTTACCACAAATGGTCCTTCATAATTTGGAGTCCATTTGCCCCTGTGGTCTGTATGAGGAGGGAGGATTCTTTTCAGCACAAGATCTCCCACTTGGTACTCTCGATGCCTGACTTTCTGATCGAAGGCTTTCTTCATTCTTCTCTGATACAACTGCCCATGACAGATTGCAGCCAATCTTCTCTCTTCAATCAGACTCAGTTGCTCGTATCGGGACCTAACCCATTCTGCTTCACTCAGTTTAACATCCATTAGTACCCGTAGAGAGGGTAATTCAACTTCAACAGGTAGGACTGCCTCCATACCATACACAAGCTGATACGGTGTTGCCCCAGTGGATGTTCTGATTGACGTGCGATACCCATGCAAGGCAAATGGTAGCATTTCATGCCAGTCTTTGTAGGTGACAACCATCTTCTGCACAATCTTCTTGATATTCTTATTTGCTGCCTCAACAGCGCCATTCATCTTTGGCCTGTAAGGAGAAGAATTGTGATGTTGGATCTTGAAGTCCCGGCATAGCTCAGCCATCATTTTGTTGTTTAAGTTGGAACCATTATCAGTAATGATTCGCTCGGGAACTCCATATCGACAGATGATATCTCTCTTCAGAAATCTGGCTACCACTTGTCTTGTAACATTTGCATATGAGGCTGCTTCAACCCACTTGGTAAAATAGTCGATGGCGACCAGGATGAATCTGTGGCCGTTCGAAGCAGTTGGCTCAATCTTGCCAATCATATCAATGCCCCACATGGCAAAGGGCCATGGTGAAGACATGATGTTCAAAGGATTGGGAGGCACATGCACCTTATCTGCATAAATCTGGCATTTATGGCATTTTCTGGCATAAGCACAACAGTCTGCATCCATTGTGATCCAGTAATAACCTGATCTTAACAACTTTTTAGCCATGGCATGCCCTCCGGCATGGGTACCAAACGATCCTTCGTGCACTTCATGCATCAATAAACCTGCTTCCGTCTTGTCAACACATCTGAGGAGTACCATATCAAAGTTCCTTTTGTATAAAGACCCATCAGTGTTCAGAAAGAAACTACCAGCTAGCCTTCTCAAAGTCTTCTTATCATTGGAAGATGCCCCAGGTGGGTATGTTTGATCCTCCAAGAAGCATTTAATGTCATGAAACCAAGGCTTATCGTCCTTGACAACTTCTGTTGCAAACACATATGCTGGTCTATCAAGTCTGGATACTGAAATCTGAGGTACAAAGTTAGCAGCTTGAACTTTGATCATGGATGAAATGGTAGCCAAGGCATCTGCAAACTGATTCTCGTCCCGAGGGATATACTTGAGCTTGACTGTCGTGAAGAAAGTCAATAACCTCCTTGTATAATCCCTGTAAGGTATCAGATGATCCTGGTGTGTATACCATTTTCCGTTGGTCTGATTGATTACCAAAGCTGAATCTCCGAATACGGTCAATGTCTTGATCCTGAGGTCAATGGCTTCCTCAAGACCCATAATGCAAGCTTCGTATTCAGCTTCGTTGTTAGTGCAGTTGAAAGTGAGTTTTGCCGAGAAAGGCATGTGAACTCCTTTAGGTGTAATGAGTACTGCACCAACACCACGGCCATTCATGTTAACAGCCCCATCAAACATCATAGTCCATTCTTCTTCCGGGTCAGGCCCTTCAGTGTGAACAGGCTCTTCATGATCTTTTGCTTTTATGAACATGATGTCTTCATCAGGGAAGTCAAACCTCATAGGCTGGTAATCATCAATGGGTTGCTCAGCAAGATATTCAGATAGTACACTGCCCTTGATGGCTTTCTGAGATGTGTACTGGATGTCGTACTCTGTGAGAATCATCTGCCATCTTGCAACCCGTCCGGTAAGAGCTGGCTTCTCGAAAATGTACTTGACTGGGTCCATTTTTGAGATTAATAAAGTAGTGTGGGTCAACATATACTGTCTCAGTCGGCGAGCAGCCCACGCTAAAGCACAGCAAGTTTTCTCGAGCAGTGAATAACGTTGTTCACAGTCGGTAAACTTTTTGCTTAGGTAGTATATTGCATACTCTTTTCGACCAGACTCGTCATGCTGGCCCAGCACACACCCCATCGACTCTTCTAATACTGTCAAGTACATTATCAGAGGTCTTCCTTCAACTGGTGGCATAAGGATTGGAGGTTCTTGCAGATATTCCTTGATCTTGTCAAATGCCTTTTGGCAGTCTTCGTTCCACCTGACCGTCTGTTCCTTTCTTAACAGCTTGAACAAGGGTTCACAGGTTGCTGTCAGGTGAGATATGAACCTTGAAATGTAGTTCAATCGACCTAAGAACCCTCGAACTTCTTTCTCTGTTTTCGGTGCAGGCATCTCTTGGATGGCTTTGACTTTATCAGGGTCAACTTCAATTCCTTTCTCGCTTACAATAAATCCCAGCAGCTTGCCAGATCGTACCCCGAATATGCATTTGTTGGGGTTCAACTTCAGTTGGTACTTCCTCAGACGCTTGAATAGCTTTAGCAGGTTCACCAGGTGGTCTTCTTCAGTAAGGGACTTGGCAATCATATCATCCACATAGCATTCTATTTCTTTATGGATCATATCGTGGAATAACGTCACCATAGCCCGTTGATATGTTGCGCCAGCATTCTTGAGCCCAAATGGCATTACTTTGTAGCAGAACGTGCCCCAGGGGGTGATGAATGTTGTCTTCTCCATGTCTTCAGGTGACATTTTGATCTGATTGTATCCTGAAAATCCATCCATGAAAGAGAATACCGAGAACTGAGCCGTGTTATCCACCAATACATCAATGTGAGGTAATGGGAAATCATCTTTCGGGCTGGCTCTGTTCAGATCCCGGTAGTCAACACACATTCTTACCTTACCATCCTTCTTAGGCACAGGTATTATATTAGCAACCCACGGCGGATAGCTAGTTACAGCAAGGAATCCGGCGTCCCATTGCTTTTGTACCTCTTCTTTGATCTTCATTGCCATGTCTGGACGAGTACGGCGCAGTTTCTGTTTAACTGGCGGGCATTCTTCTCTCAAAGGCAGCTTGTGCACGACAATATCGGTATCCAACCCCGGAATATCTTGGTAAGACCAAGCAAACACATCTACATACTCTTGAAGCAGGTCAATCAATTGTCTTTTCACTGAGTCTTGCAGGCAGGCCCGGATCTTGACTTCTTTCACGTCTTCATCCGTACCAAGATTGATCACTTCAACCTCCTCCTGGTGAGGAGTAATAACCTTTTCCTCTTGTCTTAACAACCTGGCTAGCTCTTCAGGAAGCTCATATTCTTCATCAACCCCTTCATCAGCTTGATTGATTGGATTGTCAAAGTCATACGAAGTCATAGCCGTGTTGTTGTCGGTGCTGTCTGGGAGGCATTCTCTGCAAGGGTTAAGTTTGTTCATTTTAGTGACTTGATTTTAGTCTTGTTTAGAAAAGTGAAAATAGAAGTTGTCATTTTGAAAACACTGCCATTTATTTTTTTGTACAAAAAGAAAAATAGAAAAACAGTGAACGGAAAAGAAAAAGACTCGTTTGCAAAAAGATGTCTGATATTTCATTAATTGATCTTGTTTGCATAAAAAGTACAGATGGCCCGATTACAAAATGAGTCTTGTCATCTTGGGCAAGATGCAAGACTTTGATGCATGCTTATAAAAATACAGGAAATAATAATTACTCTGCATGAGTAACTCTTATAATTTCCTGGGAAGACCAGTTCGAGATACTGCTCCCCGGGATCTTTGGACGAATCCAATTCTCCAGATTGCGCTCCTCTTCCAGCTCGTCTTCCAAACAGTTGATGGCATCAGGGGTAAGCATCCCTCCACTCACAAAATCGGGCTCTTTCGCAGCCGCTGCTTGATCTTGTTGAGTTGGTTTGTAACCCAACCCAAATCTGTCTTCTTTCTTCTCCACCGGTAGTAGCTTGCCCCAGCCTTGGGCAGTTCCTTCCTCAACAACCTTCTGGGCTTGTTGGTATGACGATATTGAAGTACCAGGTACAGCAGATGTTTCATTCACATTCAAGGCTTCAAACCCCTGGCTCATTGTTTCATGGATCTCCCCATCCATCTCAATGTACTTATAGGTTGCCAGGTGGCTGACAAAAATGTCCTCCTCTCCGCAGATTGTAACGATTTGACCCTCCCACTCATATTTTAACTTCTGGTGAAGGGTAGAGGTCACGGCGCCAGCGGCGTGAATCCATGGCCTACCCAATAGACAGCTGTAGGCGGGCTGTATATCCATCACGTAGAAGGTCGTTTTGAAGGTCTGCGGGCCAATCGTTATGGGCAATTCAATTTCTCCCAGAACCGATCTCTTTGAACCATCAAAGGCTCTCACCACCAGGTTGTTGGGTCTCAATGCCAATCCGTCATATTCTAGCTTCACCAGGGCCTTCTTAGGTAAGACATTGAGGGATGACCCCGTGTCCACCAGCACATGGGAAAGGACGGCACCTTTGCATTCCATGGTTATGTGCAAGGCTTTGTTATGGTTGCGGCCTTCCGTTGTCAAATCAGTATTGGTAAACCCTAGTCCGTGACTAGCATTGACATTTCCAACTACCGCTTCCAGCTGATTGACAGTGATCTCTTCAGGCACGTAAGCTGCGTGCAAGACTTTGAGTAGTGCATTCCGATGGGCTTCGGAGCACATAAGCAATGATAGGATTGAGATCTTGGAAGGCGTCTGATGAAGCTGATCCACTATTTTATAGTCACTCTTTTTGATGATTCACATGAACTCATCAACCTCTTGATCAAAGGGTGTCTTCAAAGCTTCTTTAACAGCTTGATCTTCCTGCACAAGGCTCTTCCCTTTTGCCTTGGCAGCAGCTTCTGCTTCGGCAGTGGGTCTCTGAATTTGCGGGGCGAAAAGACGTCCGCTTCGAGTGAAGCCTCCGCCTCCTCCCACATTGTCTACTTGTGGTGCAGGGGTTGATGATTCAAAAGTGATTCTTTGTCCTTCACAGTACAAGTCAGAGCCGTAATGCCAGGGGATGGCATTACTGCTTTCATAGGGTACTGGTCCAGGCACCGTGATAGTGACTGGACTGACTGCAGCTGTTGAAGGAACTGTGATAGTCTGCGGATCATAATAAATTGTAACTGGTGCTCTAATGGGAGCAGCACCTTCTGAATTGTAGGCAGAGTTGCTTTCAGGATCATAGAATATGGTGACAGTTGAGGCATCTTCATGATTTGTTGCTGGTGTTGTAGGAGACATCGGTGGAAGGATGGATGCTGTTGTTGTAGGAGTTTCAAAATGGAGTGGTGCTGGAGTTGTAGAAGGAACATCCATTGATATCTGATCAGTTGAAATGACAGATGAAGTACTTGTTGATGAAACCGAAGAATTGTCAGGAACAACAGTTGTTGCAGTTGTAGGAGGTTCTGAAACCGTTGCTGATGAGATTGCTGGATTTGTTGGAAATGATGTGGTGATTTGAAGTTGGCCGCTCTGAATAAGGCCGTCTATGCCATTCCTCAGATTATCGCACCCATTTACTGAAATATTGCAGTAAGCACAACCCAACTCACAACCCGGGAACATTTGACATTCCAAGAGCTGAGCCTTGATTTCCACCAACGGTGTCCGGATCTGTCCCACGCTGGTTATTAAATAAGACGGCTTGTCTTCTTCAATAGCGTTAATTCTAGGACCACCGTGGTTTGGCATCGGGTTCTTATTGACATTGGGTGGTGGGGCGAAATTCAGAGCTTTGGAGTCTACCAGGTCTTGTACCTTCATATGCAGAGCTCTGCACTTTTCTGTACTGTGGCCAGGTGCGTTTGAATGGAAGGCACACCTAGCGTTGGAGTCATAATTCCTGGGTAGACTGTTGGGATCTGGAGGTGCCAGCGTCCTTAGCTCAACTAAGTTGAGTTTCAGGAGTTGTGGCAGCAGGGTAGCATATGGCATAGGGATTGGATCAATCACCCTATTAGCTTGAGATGGCCTCTGCTGAAATGGCCTTTGTTGACTGTTGTTGTTGTTATTGCTGTTGTTGTAATTCCTTGGAGGATACTGATTTTGCTGATGGTACTGAGGTTGTTGCTGATAGTTTTGCTGCGGCGGTTGATAGACTGGCTGAGGATGCGCTGGAGCAGGAATGGTGACTGCTGCCACTGATCTGTGAACATATTGGGGCCTGCCCCTGTTGGTGTGGATGGCATTGGTCTCGCCAGTTCTTCTCGGGCCTGCAAAAGGCTTTCTTGTACTACTGGACGAGCTGGCACCATTATCGGAAATCTTGCCCATTTTTAACAGGCTTTCAATTCTCTCCCCAGCTATGACAACATCGGCGAAGCTAGTGGAAGAGAAAGCAGCCAGCCTGTCAATATAGGTTCCCTGAAGGGTGTTCATAAACATGTCTGCCATTTCCCGTTCAGACATAGGTGGCTGAACAGCAGCAGCCAATTGCCTCCATCTCTGGGCATATTCTCGGAAACTCTCCCTTGAAGACTGTGACATTCCCATTAGGAGGGTCCTGTTGGGTGCCATGTCTAAATTGTACTGATACTGTCTGATGAAGGCCTCTGCCAAGTCCTTCCAGCATCTAATTGTTGCCCTTGTCAAGTGAGAGTACCATTCTCTTGAAGCCCCTGTCAAACTGTCTTCGAAATAGAACATCCAGAGCTTCTCATCCATTGTATAGGCCTTCAGCCTTCCCAGAAATGACTGTAAATGAGTCCGGGGGCATGAAGTCCCGTTGTATTTTTCAAAGCAAGGAGGCTTGAACTTATGGGGGATCCTGACCCCGTCTACCAAGCCCATGTCCATGACGTCGAAGCCCAAAGAGTTTTGAGATTCTAAGGACCTCAATTTCTCAGCTATCTCATCCAACCTTCTATCATAAGCTTCCTCCCCAGCACCCATTACTGTGAATTGGTCCTCTTGGGGGTCTTCTTGTAGTACCCTGGCTGCAGTGGCAGTCCCTTGAACATTTGCTGGAATATTGACCTCAGGATGGAGGTGGGGTCCAAATACAGGGGGGTTAACATGAGGTTGTACCCTTTCATTGTTACTGGTACCGGCAGTCCCTATATGTGGATCTTCTTGATTCTGCCTTTCCACCATGGCCCTCAATCTTTCCTGGCTCTGAGCCATGTTGTTCATAACTTCCATAAACTGAGTCATTTGATTCCTCATTTCTAGCCTTTCATTTGCCATTTGATTTCTGACCTCAGTAAGGTCCTGCTGCATCTGATCCATTTGGATGCCCGGAAGGTTGTTTCGGGTTGGAAAACGGTGCGGACGGTTGAGGGGAAATACCCGACGCCTAGCAATAATTCCTGAACATCACAACAGAGTTAGTGGCAAGAAAACAAAAACCTACAAAACAAACAAAGGGTTAGCATGCAATGCAGTTATGCTTATTTGTTCTCAAGGTATCCGGTTTGGCCTTCAGTTTTGACCCTTCCAGACCCCTGATGATGCTGTTGTTGTTGCTTGAAGAAAACTCAGATGAAGCAAACTAACACAAATATATTACAGAAGGTGAAATAATACAACTTGTTCATTTTACAACACAAGCCCTCTAAGGGGTCAAAATACATTACAAGAAAATAAAAGTACATGGAAAGAAAGCAACAACAAACAAATGGTCAAACACCAAGACCAAACTCATCCTCACGAACTTCCTTGAGAAGTGCTTCGGTCACAGGATCAGCCGGACGCTCCGTGAGATTCCTGATGAGGAGATTCCGGGTCGCAACAGCTGCTGTTAGCTTCTTGTGCTGAGTTTGGTCCTTTGACCTCTTCACCCCTGCCTTGATCTTCAGCTCTGATATCTCCTTCTGGGCTGCTGCCAGGGCTTCTTGTTGTTCTTTTGCATTAGCTTCAAGTTGCTCCATCTTGTCTTGAACTCTCTTGTCTTCCAAAGTACGAGCCTCGGTGATCCTGACCCACCGGGCTTGACTCTCCTTCAAATACAAGTCTGTTCTTGCTCTCTGGAACTGGGCTTCCTTGCAAGCATTCTTCAAAATTTGCTCTCCAGCCTTAGACTTTTTGATATAATCCCCAGACTTCTCAATCTTGGTCAGATGCTCTACTCTTATCTTCTCCAACCTCTCAATCTCCCTCATACCCTCACTCCTCTCCCGGAGGGTTTTCTGCAGGGCCTGGGTTAACTTCTCATTCCTTTCCTTCAAGCTCTCAAACTCTTCCAAACTGATAGTGGCAGGGGGTGGTGCTGAAGATGACTCGGGCATGTCTTCTATGGTAAAGGGCATCCCAGAGAATTGGGCCCTGGCACGGGACCATTCATAATATTGTGCTGATGCCACATTGTTGCACTTCCCCAAAATGGTTACTCCCTTGGTTCGAACATTATCCCAGGCCCAGGCAGCCTGCCTAACAACAGTCAAATTAATCTTGTTCTCACAATAAAGAGTCTCCACCAAGTCTTGTGCCTTAGGAGCATGGACCAGTGCATAGCCCAGTTGCCTTCTGAACAGCAGAGGGTTGTAATTGATACTACCCTTAACTCCTATTAAAGGCACATTGGGAAAATGCCCACAGCTGGTGGTGATATCCCTACCTTTGGTGCTCTGAGTGCACCATCTGATGTCAGCTGAAGTTAGAACAGTGAGTCTCTTAGCCCAGTTGCTCTGCTGATGAGGGTTTAGAAATGCATCTGTCCTGGGTAGATGCCTGAGAAGCCAAGTATGGAACAATGGAGCACAACACCTCACTAATCTCCCCCTCTGCTTTTCATTTCTCTGATGCACTGAGTAGTAAAGGTCCCCCAACAAAGTTGGCACTGGGTTCTTTAGGATGAACAGATGGATTGCATTCTTGCTAATGAATCGAGGCTCATCTGCAAACAATACTGTTCCATATATGCTCAAGGCCAATAGAGCACAGACAGCTTTCCACTCTCCTAAAGAAGCTTTCAGGGTAGCTTGAGAGATCAAGAAATCCAGATGGAACCCAGGGATTCCAGCTTTAGAGGTCATATGCTGCTCAATCAGGACAGGTTCCAGATGCAAAGCTTTTGCTACTTCTCCATTAGCAGGAAAGACCATCTCAGGGTTGAATGGGATTCCACTCCTGATAGGCATACCAACTAATGAAGAGTACTCTTCCAATAAGGGGCCCAACTGAAAGTCTTGAAAGGTGAAACATCTCAGTGGGGGATCATAGAACTGAATGCAAGTGTGGATGAGGCTCCTCTGTGATGGGTCCAGATCCATAACCAAATCCAGTATATCTCCATAGTTTTCCCTGAACAAGGATATGTGATCTGGAGTGATCAGGGTTTGAATCCTCCTGATGTCTGATAACTCTGGCTGGAAGAAGTGATAGGTGATATTTCTCTTTTTAGGAGCCATGATGCTGAGACTGAATAGAGACAGGTGCTGATGATAATAATGAAGAAGTGAGCCACTGACTGGCTGGTGCAGGTGATAACTGAAGCAGATAGCTGATGAAGACAAGTCAAAACTGAAGATGGGGTCAAAACCAGAACCAAATGAAGATGGATACCCTGCAACACAAATAAGCAAATGTCAATATGATGCAATGATTATGTATGCAAATGAAATGCAAGGGTTTGTGACTGAGCTGGATCTGATCAACTGCCCTGATATAGGTCCAAGTATGTTCAAGAAATCCAGATGGAGGTCTATAAATCCAGTAACCAAGGTGGGGGACTCAAATAAAGAGCCACATGTCCAGGGTTTTAGAATCACAAGAACTGTCCCAAAATGAAGTACTCTTAAACAAACAAAGTAACAGGGTATTCTGAGGTCAAGGTACCTGCAAACCTGTAAACAACCCAACCCCCTCACAGGTGGTGTTCTAAAACAAGGATCCTCAGACTTGGATCAGTTATGAGAAGTGTAAACACTTCTAACCCGGAGGTACAATGTTTACAATAACCATAAAAGTTCCTCCTCTAATTCACCTCAGTTTCTGAAGGTCAATACTAAAAGGTCATCCAGACTTAGCAGGCTTCCCAGATAGCCCTAGCATTGCAGGAAATCTGCAACACAGAGTTCTCAAGAAGAAACCCACATCTGAACCGTGTTTCATATTCCCGCACCAGACCGAAATGGGATGGGAAAGAATATGATTCACTCTAGCCTAGGTGTCACTCAGGTCCCAGGTATAGGACCTTAACTCTCAATGAATCACCCACCCATCAAAACAAAGACCAGATCCAGCCAGCAGCATGACAATATGATATAGACAAAAGCAATAAAGAAATGTAGTAAAGCAATTGTACATAAAACAAAAGTAAATACAAGAATACAAACACAAATAAGCACATAACACCCCTGTAAACACAAATCAATCAAGCGCTAGGAGGAACCCACAAAAGGAACCAGAAGCCCTGGTTGCAGTATAAGGATCCCCAGCAGAGTCGCCAAGCTGTCGCTCCCAACAAATGGGGAATGGCCCAGATGAAGGTACAGACGCGAACGGTCGGCGAGAGGGACAGTGAGAACACACAGCCGTGAACTCACTGGAGATGAATAGAGTCGCCAGCTAGGCATTTTTATCCCGGAGGAAAGGCAATGCTGCATAGGCCTAGAAAGAGATGGATAAGACGGTTGCGAACCAGAGAGACTGAGAAAGGGGGTTGGTTACAACCTGGGAAGGTATTAGCACCCAGATTGTCCGTCGTACTCGACGGGATCCACGCTTAAAAGATTTGTGTTTTAAAGGGGTAGTGTCAGTGCAATTTGTGTATCAAAGCTGGAAAAAGATGTACAGGTGTCAGTGTAAGAAAAGTGTAGTGTATATAAGTGGAGTGTCAGTGTAAAAGAAAGAGTGAAATGCTCATGATACTGAGGCTAAAAGAATGAAGCTGAAAAGAGGGGGAACATACAGAGACTTTTGTTCGATAACTGTTAAGTTATGCCTACGTATCCTCTCGTGCAATGAGGAAGTCAGAACACCGTAGTTCGACCCAAAGAGACTGAAAGGTGAATTGACTTGTGAACTGCTTACTTGTCTATGCTCAAGTGTATGATCTGTCTGGCACAGATGCAAACTGTCTTTCATTAGACGGAAGAAGCAAGTTCTCGTTTGTGAGTGAATGAGATGAGAAAAGAATCCCGAAGAAGACGATTATTGTTTGTTTTTTAGTTTTCAGTCTTTTATTGCTTTTGAAAATTTGTCATAAGTTAATGAGCTTATGCCTAAACCAATGGGTTAGTAGACTCATCACATCTTCCCTCTGATTAGGGGTAATGAGAATACCTTAAGTGTGAAGTCAGATTCTCACACTTAATCACCTTTGGTGTAGGATTAAGATCATTAACTTACTTGTGATTATTTAGATGTTTTTGGTGTTTTTTGTTTAGTGTTAAGTAATGAGATTAAGCCATAATCAGGGATTAAACAGACTCATTACACCATCCTAAGAGAAGGATAATAGATGAGAATGTTTAAGCTGAGGAAAACTCCTCAACTTAATCCATGATTAGGGATTAAACTCATGACAAAACAAGCCTTTGATTAAGTGGATTTTATTTAGTGATTTGATGATGAAGTGAATTTTATGGTTTGTAAGACAACTTGAGGGGGACTTGTCCATTAACACTAGGGTTAGTCCTTCTTAACCAATTAAGGAAGAATTAGAACCCTAATGCAAGGCCCAAGTTACAAGTGTGATGTCTTGATAATTATTAAGTGAATTGATTAAGAGATTTAAACACATTAAGGGTTTAACACTTAGGATTAAAGTTATCCACTCCATCCTAAGAGAAGGATGCAGGCATAAGCTTAATCACAAAGCCTTAAAACCTTTAGGGTTTAGTCCCTGATTATGAGGTGAGAAGAGAAGACTCAAAGAGACACAAAGGTGAAACTAAATGGGGGACTAATCAAAACCCTGGTCATTGTCATGCTTGGTTGTTCCTAAGGTTTGTGAGGTTTTCAAGAGAAATCTTCAATGGAACCACCAGGAAGCAGATGAAAGGATCAAGAGAAGCAAAGTGACTTGCTTCATTCAAGAAGTCAAGTCATTTGAAGAAAGAAAGTAAGAAGAACAAGAATGAGCAAGCTCAAACTCAAACACATATAAAAATGCAGCATGGATGCAAGAGAGATGAAAAGAAAAGTTATGAGAAGTGAAGGCAAATTCACTTCTCAAATTCACTTACCACCTGAAATGCCAGAAAAGAAATGCAATACAATGCAAAATGAGATGAAATGACATGGTGAGAAACAAAACCAGAAGCATACACATGATGCAAATGATGTTATGAGATGCTACAAACATGAGGCAGCACATGGAAATGGTCATACAAGTTCATGGATGCAAATGGTGCAAGTTAAGAAGCATGAACATACATGAAAAGTTATGAAGTGCACATGGCATACAACATGGAAAATACATGATGCAATGGTCAAACATGTTTTCTATATGTCTTATGATGTCAAATGAATCACATGGATGCTTGAAATGTCATGGCAAGTCATGTTATGCAAGAGAATGCAAGATGGATGCAAATGGAAGCCCAAATTAGGGTTTATGAACCAAACATCAAACAAAAACCAAAAACAGAAGCAAACCCTAAGATAAAAAATGGAAAATCCACTCAAAAGGCCCCTAATCTTATACTAAACCAATGCCCAAAGGAGAGGTCTCAACTCTTAACCAATCTCAAGATATGATTTTTACAAGTTATTAGGGTTTTTAGGGTTCCTAAACAAAAGAAATGCCAAACAAATTCAAAATAAAGAATCAAATCATGGCCATTTAATCCTAGAAACTACATGCTAAACACAATGCAATGCAAGAAGAATCAATGTCCAACTCCTCATGGATAGGCAGAAATGATTTTTTGAACTTTGGATCAAATTAATGCACAAAAATGATTTTAATTCAATGAAAAATTCTCAAAATGCATCAAGATCAAAAAAGAAATTTGGTTTGAAGGTTGGACAATGTTTCTAAATGTCTTAGAACATTTCATGAATTTTTTTGGTGATTTTTAAATACTTAAAAGTATTTTTAATAAATTAATTCTCATTAATCAATTAAAAATAATCTTTTAAATATTTAAAAATACTTTTTTAATGCTAAAAATAAAAATAAAAATATTTTTGTGTCATAAAAATTAATAAAACTTATGAGAAAAAGTTTCATAATTTTTACACATTTTTTGCTATTTTTAATAAATTATGCAAGTTAAATGAAAAAGAAATGAAATTAAATTAAAATAAAAGAAAAGTCAACAGAAGGAAGGGCCAGGATGAAGTCTGGGTTTGAAATGCTTGACCGCGCGCGCTATCCAAGGGTCCAGGTTGTTTCTGAGTTAATTAATTTAATTACTAATTAATTAAACTAATAAAATGAATTAGGGCTAATCAAACGAATCTGGGCCTTTCACTCACGCGCGAAGTCAACCAGTCAAAGGCAATCCACGGTCCAAATTCAAACCAGAGTTAATGACAGGATTAGGGCACAAATCACTTTCAGGCTGCCGGAGAAGACCTCCGGTCGTCTTCTCCGGCCAGCATCTCCCCTGAGAATCCCCAAAACCCTAAAAACCTAACTAAAACGAAATCTAAAAACTGGGAAATGATCCCCACTCACTCACGAACCAAACCCCCTAATCAAAACAAATTTATATTTCCTAACAAGGCTGAATCGAAGCAAGAAAGAATTAGGGCACGCAAGTTTCAGAGAGCAATTAAACTCTCATTTCAACACCATTTGCAAAACCAAAGACATATTCATGATCAGGAAGACACAAAGAACAAGTTTAGAACAAAAGAAATGATTTCTGGAAAAATATTTCTTGAGCTACCTGAGATTCGAAGCTTTCACTCTGATGACTTTCTGGCCACTTCCTTCAGTGCAATCCACTCTACTTGGTCCCCAGATGATGTTTGAATGCTTTGGAGAAGTTTATGTTGGCTGTGTGAAGAGTTTGAGCAGCTTCTGCTCAAGCTCAGTTGGAAATGGCAATGGTGATGCAAGCAGCTTCAGGCCAATGTGAGTGGTTCTGTGTGGTCCTGATGATGAGTGGAGCATGTTTGTGGAGTTGGTTTTGATGTTTGTGAGCTGTGGAGAGAGATTCGAAGCAAACTGCAAAAGGGAGTGAAAATGGTGAAGTGAGGTTACAGCTTGTTTCAGGCCTGGTTCTTGGTTGCTTTGAGCTCAATGAAGCATGGTGAGTTGAGGTGTGAAAATAGTTTGGATGTTTGATGGCTGGGCAGAGAGATTCGAAGCAATTTTCAAAAGGGAGTGTTTTTGTGTATGTGATTGTGTGTAGAGTTTCAGCATGGCTTGGTGTATGAAATGGCTTGCAAATGAAAAGTATAAACTAATCCAATTGGCTGGATGATGTGACATGGCCTGCTGTGATAGGTAAGTTTGCTTTTGCTCAAAGTCCACCTTTTGTGTAAGAGAAGTATGGTGAGGTGCTAGCTTGGTACAAGGGCTAGGGGCTGCGCAGCATGGTGTGGTGAGAGAGCTAGCAAGGTCAGCATCCAAGGTTGCAAGTTGTAGGAAGTGTGATGAGTGCTTTTGCAAGTTGTCACCTTTTGAAATTTCATGAAAAATGCCTTGTTACATGAACTAAACACATGTGATTTTTGGTCCAATTCTGACTTTTTAGGACATGTAGAATGTTTATGTCATGGTTTGAAGTGAATTAGAGGTCACAAAAGGCATTGGTTCATGGTTTTGCAAAATTCACATTTGAAGCATGTCTTGAAAATCAATGATTTTTGCTAACTTTGTCACACCATAACTTTTGATCCAAGAAGAATTTGATCATGTTCTAGTACTTTTTGAAAAGGGAAAGATGGGATCTACAACTTTCATGACCAAAGTTTTTCCATTTGAAGCATTTTTGGATCAAGAATTAAGGCTTGAAAAATGACCAAAAATGAGGCATTCTTGAAAAGTCAACTATGCCCAAAAAAGTCAACATTTGCAAAACTTCCAAATTCTTGATTTTTGTGAACTTCAACCTTCTTCCATGATCAAATAAAGATCATATACACTCAAAATGATGAAGATCAACCATTGGTTGGGTCATTGGGGGCCTCAGATGCCCTGATTTTGCACTGACTTGTTCAGAAAGTCAACCCTTGATCAGATGACTTCCCCATGGAATTTCTTCATGAAACTTGATATGCATACTCCCTATACCATATAGAGACCAATGGAAACAAGAATGACCAAAAAAAATGAGGTTATGTCCTCTGAAACCAAAACCCTAATTTTAGGTCAACTGTGCAGTCAAACCTGGCTCTGCATCCATTCCAAACCCAGTTCTTGTGATTCTTTTGCATTCTTGACTTTGAGAGGATGTAATATGATATAAGCACACACATGGCCCCCTTTGAAGTGATTGTTGACCTTTGGAGTGGATTTAGAAGCTCTTGGATTGCTCAGATCACAAACCCTAGATGCAGATGACTTAGAAACTATGCAGTGAATCAAAAAATGAAACATGAGGTGATATGATTGTGTTTATGCATATGAGAATGATCACAAGCCATGGTGTGAATGGGTGAGGGCAAATTTGGGGTGTTTACAAGGAGTTTTCCTCAGCTTAAACATTCTCATCTATTATCCTTCTATTAGGATGGTGTAATGAGTCTGTTAAATCCCTGATTATGGCTTAACCTCATTACTTAACACTAAACAAAAACCACAAAAACATCTAAATAATCACAAGTAGGTTAATGATCTTAATCCTACACCAAAGGTGATTAAGTGTGAGAATCTGACTTCACACTTAAGGCATTCTCATTACCCCTAAACAGAGGGAAGATGTGATGAGTTTACTAAATCCATTGGTTTAGGCTTAAGCTCATTATCTTATGACAAACTTTCAAAAAGCAATAAAAGATTGAAAACTCAAAAACAAACAATAATCGTCTCCTTCGGGATTCTTTTCTCATCACCTTCACTCATAAACGAGAACTTGCTTCTTCCGTCTAATGCAAGACAGTTTGCACCTGAGCCAGACAGGTCATACACTTGAGCATAGGCAAGTAAGCAGTTCACAAGTCAATTCATCTTTCAGTCTCTTTGGGTCGAACTACGGTGTTCTGACTTCCTCATTGCACGAGAGGATACGTAGGCATAACTTAACAGTTATCGAACAAAAGTCTCTGCATATTCCCCCCCCCCTTTTAGCCTTATTCTTTAAGCCTCATGATCTTGAGCATCTTATTCTTGTTCTTACACTGACACTGTATATATTACACTTTGCACTTCTTTTGCACTGACACCTGTACATTTTCTTCCAGCCTCCTTATACACAAATTGCACTGACACTACCCCTTTAAAACACAAATCTTTTAAACGTGGATCCCGTCGAGTACGACGGACAATCTGGGTGCTAATACCTTCCCAGGTTGTAACCAACCCCCTTTCTCAGTCTCTCTGGTTCGCAACCGTCTTATCCATTATTTTTCTAGGCCTATGCAGCATTGCCTTTCCTCCGGGATAAAAATGCCTAGCTGGCGACTCTTTTCATCTCCAGTGAGTTCACGGCTGTGTGTTCTCATTGTCCCTTTCGCCGACCGTTCGCGTCTGTACCTTTATCTGGGCCGGTCCCACTTATCGGGAGCGACACTTAGAAGTATGAAAACACATGGATGTTTATGAAATGTAATGGGTACAAAGCATGGAAAATGAATGAAGAAACGATCAAGCCATTTTTAAGCATGTCTTAAGATGTCATACAAATGCTTGAAATGTCATGGCAAGTTCATATGATGATGATATGCAAAGATGAATGCAAATGAACATGAGAAATTATGGTTTTATGAATGTATGAGATGAAAATGACAAAAATAGAAGCATGCATCATGATAAAAAAAATTGAAATCAAGCTCAATCAAACCCTAATCCTGTATAAGATCACACCCCAAAGGAGAAGGTCAGAAGCTAATCCTATTGAAAGTTATGGATTTTCTAGGTTTACTAGGTTTTTTGGGTGGTTCTCAAGGGAAAATGCAAATCAAATTGAAAATGCAAGATAAATTCATGAGAAAAATAACCTATAAACTAAATGAAATATGTGAAACAATGCAAAAAGAATCAAGTTCAAACTCATTATGGTTAGGCAGAAGTGAATTCTCCAAGTTAGGGTTAGAAAATATGATTTTAAAGAACCCTAATCCAAAGAAAATTGTGAAATTATGATCAAACCTAAAAAGAAATTTATATGATGAGTTTTAAAATGTTTCTAAATGTATTGGAATGGTTCATGATTTTTTTGGTGATTTTTAGAAACTTAAATGTATTTTTAATTAATTAAAATCCATTAATTAATTAAAAATATCATTTAAATATTTTTAAAACAATTTTTTAATGCAAAAAATAAAATAAAAATCATTTTTGGGTTGAGAAAAAAATTTGGATCAGAAATGTAAAAGATCATATATTTGTGATGTGTTTTACTATTTTAAATAAAATGAGCAAAAGAAATAAAGAAAAATGAAAAAAAAATGCAATTAAATGGAAAGTAAATGCATCCAAGGGCCAGGATTCAAATAAAAAGGGAGGGAGTTGACTGGAGCGCAAATGGAGGGTCAGGATTCACTCAGATTAAAATTAACCTAATTAACTAATTAAAATTAATTAAATGAGGATTACGGCTTATTGGATGAATCCGGGCCACACACACGCGCGGGTAAAACATGATCAAAGGGTCCATATTTAAACTGAGCCTAAACCCTAATTAAGAACCCTAATGATTCTTAGGTGACCGAAGCTAGCTCCGGTCATCTTCTCCGACAAGACAAAAACTCAACTCTCTCCCTAGGCCATAAAAACTTCCCAAACTATCCAGAATCACTCCCCAAACATGAATAAGCAAGAATCAATCAACAAAAACAATTTCTTTTTCGCATACAGAGAGAATTGAATCAAACAAGTTTCACGGGCATATTTTCAGAGACTTCATACATTCTCAAATCTCAACCATTTTCAAAAGTAAACATATCAGGATGATCAATGCATCATGTAGAATCAGTTTGTAACTTAAAAAACAAGTTCTGGAAAAATTGTTCTTGAGGTATACCTGAGAAGAAGCTTTCACTCCCTGAGCTTTCTGGCCTCTTTCTTGGCTCAATCCACCTCCAATGAACCCCCTGATGATGTTGTAATACTTAGAACAAGTTTGTGTGGCTTGGTTTGAGAGGTACAACTCCTCTGCACCAGGAATCATGTTTTGGTTTGGCTGTGTTTTAGGGCTTTTCAGAGGGTGCTTTGTGTTCTATGGACCATTTTAAGATGATTGGAGGAGTTTGTTTTGAGGTTTGATGGCTGGATTTTGAGAATCGAAGAAGGGAAACTTTTTGGCAATTTTGTGAATGTTGAGTTCTTGGAGATTTCAGGCTTGCTTCTTGTGTCAAATGAGCTCCATAATGTTTGTATGTAGTGCCTTGATTGGTCAGAGAGTGGTTAGTGGCATGGTTTGATTGGTATGGGCAAGTTGGAAAAAGTTAAACGTTCTTGTACTTTAGGCATGGGCCATGGCAAAGCTGGCTTCAAGGGGTGTCTGGCCTCAGCTTGCATCAAGGAGGGCCATAAAATTGGTTTTATGCAGCTGGCACAAGTAGATGGAAGGTTCCAAGGCATTTTGCAAAGTTTGTGTATTTTGGCCCTTTTGAGATTTATTAAAGATCAAGTCATGAAAACTATGAAAACTTAGGCCATTTCTGATCTTTGGAAGTTTTCTTGACATGTTATGATGCATAGAAGTTGATTAGAGGTCATAAAAAAGCTTTGCAAGTAAAATTGCAAAAGTCCCTCTTTGGCATGAACTTGAAAATTATAGGATTTTTGCCAACTTTGAAAGGCCATATCTAGAGTTCTAGGATGAATCAAGAGATGTTCTAGTACTTTTTGAAAAGGGAAAGACCTAATCTACAACTTTCATGCCCAAGAATTTTTCATTTGAAGCATTTTTGGTCATGAAAGTGGAGGTTGAAAATCTTTCCCAAAATGGAAAGTTTCCATTACAAGTCATTTCCAAAAATAGCAAGTTTGCATTTGGCTCAAAATTATTCAAATTTGTGAACTTCCAACCACTTCTAAGATCAAATAAAGATCATAGAGACTCCAAATGATGATGAGCACCCTTTGGCACCCTTGTTGGGGGCCTCAGATGCCCTGATTTTGACTTTACTTGCTCAAGAAGTTACCCAATGATTAGATGACTTCTACAATGAATTTATTCATCAAACTAGGTACACATGATCCTTATAACATATTAAGAACATTAGAAACAAGAATGACCAAAAACTTTGGAGTTAAGGCCTCTGAAACCAAAACCCTAATTTTGGTCATCTGTGTAGGAAAACCCTAGCTCTGCTTCCATGCCTTTGCCATTCTTTGTGATCTCTTGACTTTTATGAACTTTTGGGAGCATATTATGATCATAGAACACACATGGACCCTCTTGGTAAGCTTCAAGACCATTGGGATGGCTCAGATTGATTCTTGGATTGCTCAAATCACAAACCCTAGATGCAGATGAAAATGGAACTCTGCAGTGAAACAAATATGCAATATGAGATGGCATGCTTATACTAAAACAAAAATGAAAGATCACAAGCCATGGTGTGTGAAAAAGTGAGGGAAAATTTAGGGTGTTTACAACCACCATGAGAAGAGTCATCTTCAAGATGTGGCAAAGAGTCAACAGGCAGTGGAAAATGCTCGGAAAGAGATAGAAGAGTTAAAGCTTCAGGCTGATGTTAAGAAGACCAAGACTGAGTCAAGTGAAAGCAAAGAAAGTGAAAAGGTGTTCCTACAACAAATCGAGGATTTGAATTCCACTTTTGATCTTAGGGATCTCCTAACTCAGAAGCTCATATAGGAACCAGATCATCCGGACATAGCCCAGTTGCTCCAAGGTGTCAAGCGCCTTAGCTGGAGGTTGCAGGATGTAGATTTTCCTAGACTTTAGTCTTGTATTCACAATTTGGATTACCCACAGGCCTTTTGTGGGATTCCTCTCTTGTTGATGTACTTTCCCTTTTTTATGTATGAACTTGCACCCTACAGGGACTTTGTTATTCCAAGTTTCTTTTGATTTGCCTTAAGTCTTTGGTTGTTATCTATTGCACGGACATGAGATATTAAATGCTACCTCTTCACATCTAATTGTCACACAAGGTATTCTTTCAAAGGCTATTCTCTTAATATCGGAATGGTAAAGTAAAACAAAACCCTTGATGATAAAAGGAACACATCATTGCATACATATCATTTGCATTTTTCTTTCTTTTGCAGGTTTCTCTAGGTTACTTAACTTATCCTTTCTTCAAGTAAAGATTGCGAGAGAAACCAGGACCCGTCATCCCAGACAGAGCTTTCCTCACCGGTATGCTACCTGCAACAATCAAAGAAACATCATGGATGCTATGCAGACAGAACTCAACGAATTCCGCACACGAATGGGAGAGTTTGTGGTTATGATGCAGGGCATGGCCCATGGGCAACAAGAGTTGAGAAATGCTATGCAGAGGCTCACTCCTCCCCAAATTGACCCTCTAGTGGTTACTCCAGAAAATACACCCAACAACAAAGAGGGTGGCGGACCTCTAATACCAGAGACTGGCACATCTACTTTTATCCCTGTGGAAGATCGGCAAGAGGATCAGTTCCCTACTATTAATAATGATATGGGATTTGGCATGGAAGAAAATTTTCAAGACTTTCTGTTGATGGCTGAAAAGGTTAAGGCCCTTGAATGTAGAGACACTCTTGGGATAGATGTATCTGATATAGGCTTGGTTCCTGGAGTGGTCATTCCTCCTAAGTTCAGGCCACCAAGCTTTGATAAGTACAATGGAAATTCCTACCCCAAGACACATCTGCAGGCTTTATACCGAAAGATAGCTGCTCATACTAAAGACGAGAAACTCTGGATGTACTATTTCCAGGACAGCCTCTCTGGGGGCTCACTGGAATGGTATATGAAGTTAGAAAGCAATTATGTCCGAAACTGGAAATAACTAGGGGAGGCTTTCCTTAAACAATATCATTACAATATTGATATGGCGCCTAGCCGTACTCAACTCCATAGTTTGTCGCAGAAGAATTCAGAAAGCTTTAAAGATTATGCACAGAGATGGTGTGAGGTTGCCGCCAGGGTACAACCACCTTTGTTGGAGAGAGAAATGGTGGATCTCTTCATGGATACCCTTCTAGGGCATTTCATGGAGAGGTTAGCAGGTTGTTCATCAAGTGGCTTTTCAGATAATATCTTAATAGGTGAGAGAATAGAAAGCTGGATAAAGCAAGGCAAAATCCAGAACAGTGGAGCGTCAACCCCAGCGTGAAAAAACCATTTGTGAAACGCCGAGAGGGAGAAACAGGGGTTATGTACACTCAGGACAGAAGAAAAAATCAGAATATGTATCATCAAGCAGCTCTAGTTACCATTGTTTCTCCAGCAAACCAACCGATGGTTCAACAATAGCAACGTCAACCAAATTACCAACAACAGAGGGCCCCTAGGCCATACTATCCTTCCAGGCACAAATACAGGCATCTTGAAGCACCACCCATGTCATATTCTTAGCTCCTTCAGAATCTTCTACAACTGCATATGATATAGCTAAGGACCCTACAACCTCCAAGACTAGGGAAAATCCCTGAAGGGTATGATGCCAACGCTCACTGTGAGTTCAATTATGGGGCTCCTTGTCATAGCATGGAGAAATGTAAGGCATTGAAGCACGTCGCTCAGGATTTAATTTATTCCAAAGCTATTAATTTCACTCCTACTCGGAACGTCATCCAGAATCCTATGCCTCCTCATGGGAGGACTGTGGGAGCCATTAATAGTGGTGAAGGTCTGAATTTGATATCCGATGTTAATGAATTGAATACTCCACTAATGTCAATAAAATCTTGCTTGGCCAAGAAGGATTTATTTCCGGGTTGTGAAGAGGATTGCTTAGATTGTTCTAGTTTCCTTGATGGTTGCGATCAACTGAGATCAGGGATACAGAGGATGATTAACAAAGGCACCATACAGTTTGACAAAGTTGTGAAAAGAGAAGACATATCAACTGTTACCATCTATTACAACCCAACACAGGTTCCTGCTGCAGCTAGAGTAACACCCATAACCATTACCACTGCTGCTCCTGTCTCGTACCAAGATGACAGAGTCGTTCTTTGGAACTATGGGTGAGAAGTATATTACAATGGCCATAAACAGGACTTAACTGCATCCACTTCATCTCCAGGCCAAATTGAGAATGTCGGAGTTGGAGGTTTCACCAGAAGCGGCAGATTATTTGCTCCAGAAACCCTGAGAGGTAATACAGTGCCACCAAGAGACACTGCTGAAGCTCAAGCAAAAGCTAGGGGCAAACAGCCCATGACCAATGATGTACCTGCACCTTCAGCAGAGCCTGACATCAAATTCGATAAGGAGGCAGAGGAATTCTTGAGAATTATTAAGAAAAGTGACTACAAGATCGTAGATCACTACAACAGACTCCCTCAAAGATATCGATCTTATCCTTGTTAATGTGCTCAGTCTCCTATAGGAAGACCCTGTTAAAAATCATGAACAATGCTTATGTACCACAAGACATATCGGTGAATCAGTTGGAAACTGTGGTGTCGAGTGTAAACTCTAGCCATAGGTTGGGCTTCATAAATATGGATCTGACACCAGAGGGACGCAATCACAATCGTGCCTTGTGTCGCTCCCGATAAGTGACACCGGGTCAGATAAGGGTACAGACGCGAACGGTCGGCGAAGGGAACAGTGAGAACACACAGCCGTGAACTCACTGGAGATGAATAGAGTCGCCAGCTAGGCATTTTTATCCCGGAGGAAAGGCAATGCTGCATAGACCTGGAAAGATATGGATAAGACGATTGCGAACCAGAGAGACTGAGAAAGGGGGTTGGTTACAACCTGGGAAGGTATTAGCACCCAGATTGTCCGTCGTACTCGACGGGATCCACGCTTAAAAGATTTGTGTTTTAAAGGGGTAGTGTCAGTGCAATTTGTGTATAAAGAGCTGGAAAAGAATGTACAGGTGTTAGTGCATGAGTGATGTGAAGTATGAAAGTGTCAGTGTAAGAAAAGGAAAAAGATGCTCAAGATTATGAGGCTAAAAGAATGATGATGGAAGGAGGGGGGAATATACAGAGACTTTTGTTCGATAACTGTTAAGTTATGCCTACGTATCCTCTCGTGCAATGAGGAAGTCAGAACACCGTAGTTCGACCCAAAGAGACTGAAAGATGAATTGACTTGTGAACTGCTTGCTTGTCAATGCTCAAGTGTATGACCTGTCTGGCTCAGGTGCAAACTGTCTTGCATTAGACGGAAGAAGCAAGTTCTCGTTTGTGAGTGAGTATGATGAGAAAAGAATCCCGAAGGAGACGATTATTGTTTGTTTTTTTTTGTATTTTCAGTCTTTTATTGCTTGTGAAAGTTTGTCATAAGAAAATGAGCTTAAACCTAAACCAATGGATTAGTAAACTCATCACATCTTCCCTCTGATTAGGGGTAATGAGATTACCTTAAGTGCGAAGTCAGATTCTCACACTTAATCACCCTTGGTGTAGGATTAAGATCATTAACCTACTTGTGATTATTTAGATGTTTTTGGGGGTTTTGTTTAGTGTTGAGTAATGAGGTTAAGCCATAATCAGGGATTAAACAGACTCATTACACCATCCTAAAAGAAGGATGATAGATGAGAATGTTTAAGCTGAGGAAAGCTCCTCAACTTAATCCATGATTAGGGATTAAACTCATGACAAAACAAAGCCTTTATTAAGTGGATTTTAGTTAATGATATGATGATGAAGTGTTTTTTTTTTATGATTTGTAAGACAACTTGAGGGGGACTTGTCCATTAACACTAGGGTTAGTCCTTCTTAACCATTTAAGGAAGAATTAGAACCCTAATGCAAGGCCCAAGTTACAAGTGTGATGTCTTGATGATTATTATGTGAATTGATTAAGAGATTTAAACACATTAAGGGTTTAACACTTAGGATTAAAGTTATACACTCCATCCTAATAGAAGGATGCAGGCATAAGCTTAATCACAAAGCCTTAAAGCCTTTAGGGTTTAGTCCCTGATTATGAGATGAGAAGAGAAGACTCAAAGAAGACACAAAGGTAAAACTAAGAGGGGGGACTAATCAAAACCCTAATTCATTATCATGCTTGGGTGTTCCTAAGGTTTGTGAGGTTTTCAAGAGCAATCTTCAGAAGAACCACCAGGAAGCAGATGAACAAGATCAAGAGAAGCAAAGTGGCTTGCTTCATTCAAGAAGTCAAGTCACTTGAAGAAAGAAGGTGGGAAGAACAAGAATGAGCAAGCTCAATCTCAAACACATATAGGAATGCAGCAATGGATGCAAGAGGGATGAGAAGAAAAGTTATGAGAAGTGAAGGCAAATTCACTTCTCAAGTTACTTACCACCTGAAATGTTAGGAAGAAATGCAATGCAATGCTAGATGGGATGAAATGGTATGAAGCAAAACAAAACCAGAAGCATGTTGATGATGATAATGATGCTATGAGATGCTGCAAACATGAGGCAAGGCATGGGGATGTTCATACTAGATTATGAATGCAAATGATGCAAGCTAAGGAGCATGAATGAACATGAAAAGTTATGAATCATACAAGACAAATGACATGGCAAATATGTAATGCAATGGTCAAACATGCTTTCTATATGTCTTAAGATGTCAAATGGATCACAAGAATGCACAAAATGCAAAGACAAGTCATGTTATGCAAGGAAATGCAAGAAGGATGCAAAAGAAATCCCAAATTAGGGTTCATGAATCAAACATCAAACAAAAAAACCAAAACAGAAGCAAACCCTAAGATAAAAAATGGAAAATGGTACCCAAAGAAACCCTAAACCTATAATGAACCACTGTCCAAAGGGGAGCTCTCAACTCTCAACCAAACTCAAGTTATGAATTTTCTAAGTTATTAGGGTTTTTTAGGGTTCTATACAAAAGATGCCCCACTTAAACTGTCCTGAAAACAGTGAATCATCAACTTATCATTGCAGGCATAAGAAGTCATTTTTCTACAGAACATCACCAAATGACGCTTCGGGCAACTGACACCAGTGTATTTCTCAAACTTCGGAGTCTTGAAATCTGGAGGAATGACAAGACCAGGCACCAAACACAGGGTTAGAGCATCAAAACCGAAGGCATCAGGATCCGCTAAGGCTTTGAGTCGCTCGTCCAACACACGAAATCTTTCAGCAGGGTCAATAACTTGTGGATCCTTGGTTTTCACAAGAGGGATTGCCCCTTGGAAGTCTGGCATAGGGAAGGCAAAACTCTGATAATCTGTAGAATCAGAAGAAGATGAAGGTCCACCTCGGACAACAGATGGTTCAGGTACATTCTGATTCACGATCGGGGTCTGTGCAGGCTGAGCTTGAGCAAGATTGCTCACTTGTGGAAGATCCTCATCAGGAGATAGACCATACAGAGGATTGGTCCTTGAAGTGAAACCAGGTGGAAACTCAACATTCTGACAGTTGCTCTCTGACATAGCTACTGACGGCTTTCAAACTGACCCTTTACCTCTTGACACTGTTCAGTCTAGCTGCACACACTCTGTCGTCTTCTAACTGTTACCACTTGTTCAAACTGAGTACCGGGAAATCAGCTGGCTGGTCATGGACAAAAGAGGAAGGATGAGCTCTCTGGAAGAAGAAAATGCAATGCAGATGCAAATGCAAAATGCAATATGATGATGCAAAGATGCAAAGACATGGGATCACAGCTGGAAACTGCCTGGAATCTGGAATACTGCCAAGAATCAAGTGTCTGTAACCACAAGATCTCTGTATAGTAACCCAAAATAGTAACTGAAAACCAGAGATCAATAACTTCAGGATCATAGTGACCGAATCAAACAAGACTGCACTGGCAATGAGTGTATGTTGAGGTCAAGGGTTCCTGCAAACCTGTAAACAACCCAACCCCCCTCACAGGTGGTGTTCTAGAACAAGGATCCTCAGACTTGGATCAGTTATGAGAAGTGTAAACACTTCCAACCCGGAGGTACAGTGTTTACAATAACCATAACAATTCCTCCTCTAATTCACCTCAGTTTCTGAAGGTCAATACTAAAGGTCATCCAGACTTAGCAGGCTTCCCAGATAGCCCTAGCATTGCAGGAAATCTGCAACACAGAGTTCTCCAGAAGAAACCCATATCTGAACCGTGTTTCATATTCCCGCACCAGACCGAAATGGAATGGGAAAGAATATGATTCACTCTAGCCTAGGTGTCACTCAGGTCCCAGGTGTAGGACCTTAACTCTCAATGAAACACCCACCCATCAAAACAAAAGACCAGATCCAGCCAGCAGCATGACAGTATGATATATACAAAAGCAATAAAGAAAGCAGTAAAGCAACTGTACATAAATCAAAATAAATACAGGTATACAAACACAAATAAGCACATATCACCCCAGTAAACACAAATCAAACAAGCGCTAGGAGGAACCCACAAAAAGAACCAGAAGCCCTGGTTGCAGTATAAGGTTCCCCAGCAGAGTCGCCAAGCTGTCGCTCCCGATAAGTGACACCGGGTCAGATAAGGGTACAGACGCGAACGGTCGGCGAAGGGAACAGTGAGAACACACAGCCGTGAACTCACTGGAGATGAATAGAGTCGCCAGCTAGGCATTTTTATCCCGGAGGAAAGGCAATGCTGCATAGACCTGGAAAGATATGGATAAGACGGTTGCGAACCAGAGAGACTGAGAAAGGGGGTTGGTTACAACCTGGGAAGGTATTAGCACCCAGATTGTCCGTCGTACTCGACGGGATCCACGCTTAAAAGATTTGTGTTTTAAAGGGGTAGTGTCAGTGCAATTTGTGTATAAAGAGCTGGAAAAGAATGTACAGGTGTTAGTGCATGAGTGATGTGAAGTATGAAAGTGTCAGTGTAAGAAAAGGAAAAAGATGCTCAAGATTATGAGGCTAAAAGAATGATGATGGAAGGAGGGGGGAATATACAGAGACTTTTGTTCGATAACTGTTAAGTTATGCCTACGTATCCTCTCGTGCAATGAGGAAGTCAGAACACCGTAGTTCGACCCAAAGAGACTGAAAGATGAATTGACTTGTGAACTGCTTGCTTGTCAATGCTCAAGTGTATGACCTGTCTGGCTCAGGTGCAAACTGTCTTGCATTAGACGGAAGAAGCAAGTTCTCGTTTGTGAGTGAGTATGATGAGAAAAGAATCCCGAAGGAGACGATTATTGTTTGTTTTTTTTTGTATTTTCAGTATTTTATTGCTTGTGAAAGTTTGTCATAAGAAAATGAGCTTAAACCTAAACCAATGGATTAGTAAACTCATCACATCTTCCCTCTGATTAGGGGTAATGAGATTACCTTAAGTGCGAAGTCAGATTCTCACACTTAATCACCCTTGGTGTAGGATTAAGATCATTAACCTACTTGTGATTATTTAGATGTTTTTGGGGTTTTTGTTTAGTGTTGAGTAATGAGGTTAAGCCATAATCAGGGATTAAACAGACTCATTACACCATCCTAAAAGAAGGATGATAGATGAGAATGTTTAAGCTGAGGAAAGCTCCTCAACTTAATCCATGATTAGGGATTAAACTCATGACAAAACAAAGCCTTTATTAAGTGGATTTTAGTTAATGATATGATGATGAAGTGTTTTTTTTTATGATTTGTAATCAAAACCCTAATTCATTATCATGCTTGGGTGTTCCTAAGGTTTGTGAGGTTTTCAAGAGCAATCTTCAGAAGAACCACCAGGAAGCAGATGAACAAGATCAAGAGAAGCAAAGTGGCTTGCTTCATTCAAGAAGTCAAGTCACTTGAAGAAAGAAGGTGGGAAGAACAAGAATGAGCAAGCTCAATCTCAAACACATATAGGAATGCAGCAATGGATGCAAGAGGGATGAGAAGAAAAGTTATGAGAAGTGAAGGCAAATTCACTTCTCAAGTTACTTACCACCTGAAATGTTAGGAAGAAATGCAATGCAATGCTAGATGGGATGAAATGGTATGAAGCAAAACAAAACCAGAAGCATGTTGATGATGATAATGATGCTATGAGATGCTGCAAACATGAGGCAAGGCATGGGGATGTTCATACTAGATTATGAATGCAAATGATGCAAGCTAAGGAGCATGAATGAACATGAAAAGTTATGAATCATACAAGACAAATGACATGGCAAATATGTAATGCAATGGTCAAACATGCTTTCTATATGTCTTAAGATGTCAAATGGATCACAAGAATGCACAAAATGCAAAGACAAGTCATGTTATGCAAGGAAATGCAAGAAGGATGCAAAAGAAATCCCAAATTAGGGTTCATGAATCAAACATCAAACAAAAAAACCAAAACAGAAGCAAACCCTAAGATAAAAAATGGAAAATGGTACCCAAAGAAACCCTAAACCTATAATGAACCACTGTCCAAAGGGGAGCTCTCAACTCTCAACCAAACTCAAGTTATGAATTTTCTAAGTTATTAGGGTTTTTTAGGGTTCTATACAAAAGAAATGCCAAACAAATGGAAAATGCAAGAACAAATCATGGCCATTTTACCCTAGAGACTACATGCCAAACACAAAACAATGCAAGAAGAATCAATGTCTCAACCTTCTCCAATAGGCAGAAATGAATTTTTGAATTTAGGATCAAATTAATGCACAAAATATGACTTAATTCAATGAAAAATTCTTAAAATGCATCAAGATCAAAAATGAAATTTGGTTTGAAGGTTGGACAATGTTTCTAAATGTCTTATAACATTTCATGAATTTTTTTGTAATTTTTAAATACCTAAAAGTATTTTTAATTAATTAATTTCCATTAATCAATTAAAAATAATCTTTTAAATATTTAAAAATACTTTTTTTAATGATAAAAAATAAAATAAAAATATTTTTGGGTCTTAAAAATTAATAAAACTTTTAGGAAAAAGTTTCATAATTTTTATGTATTTTTTGCTATTTTAAAATAAATATGCAAGTTAATTGAAATAAAAATGAATTAAAAATAAATTAAACTGAAGTATGCACAATGTAGGGTTGGGATTCAATCTGGAAAGGAAACCATTGACCACGCGCCAGATCCAATGGTCATAATTCAAACCTGACTAATTAATTTATTAAACCTAATTAGAATTAATTAATCCTGATTAATTGAAAATGGCATGATCTCAGCCACACACTCACACGCGGGAAACAAGATCCAGTGGCTCACATTTAAAACTTGCCCTAACCCTAATTAAATGACTAATCACTTTCAGGTCACCGGAGACGAGCTCCGGTCGTCTTCTCCGGTGACCTTCTCCCCTGAAAACTTCCAAATCCTTCCCTAGGTCACTAAAATGAAATCTAAAACCATGGAAATGTTCCTCACATCCTCACGAATCAAACCCCTATCCTAAAACAAATTTATTCTTCCTAAACAAACTGAATCGAAGAGAACAAGTTCTAGGGCACGCAGGTTTCAGAGACAAATTAAACTCTCAAATCAAAGCCATTTTCAAAACCAATGATACCAGGATGATCAGTGAAGCACATAGAACAAGTTTGTAACAAGAAAAACAATTTCTGGAAAAATAAATTTCAGGCTACCTGAGATTCGAAGCTTTCAGTTTGAGGACTTTCTGGCCACTTCCTTCAGTGCAAACTACTCCACTTGGTCCCCAGAAGATGTTTGAATGCTCAAAAGAAGTTTGTATTGGCTGGATAATGAGATTCGACAGCTTCTGCTCAAGCTTGACCAGAAATGGCAATGGTGTTTTAGGCACTTTCAGGTCATGGTGAAGGGTTGTTTGTGATCCTGATGATGTTTTGAGAAGGTCTGTGGTGTTAGTTTGGCTGTTTGTGAGCTAGGAAGAAAGATTCGAATGAAACTGCAAAGTGAGGTAAGGAATGGCAGTGGAGTGTTCTGGTTGTTTCAGGCTTGGGTTCTTGGTGGTTTCTACTCAGTGATACATGGTGAGTTGAATGGAGAAAATGGTGGAAGTGTTTGCAGGCTGTGGAGGCAGATTCGAAGCAAGTTGCAATTGGGAGTGTTTGTGTGAATGTGATGAATGTGTGAGTTTCAGCCTTGCTTAGTGTATGAAATGGTTTGCAAATGGATAGTATAAACTAATCCAATTGGTCAGAGGATGTGACTTGTGCTTTATGGATAGGTGTAGCCACTTTTGCAAATATGTCAACTTCTTGTAAGATAGGGCATGGGCAACTTCTAGCCAAGTACAAAGGGCATGGTCTGCGCAGCAAAGTGAAGGGAAAGGCTAGGCTTGGTCCAACATTCAAGGCAGCAAGTTGGTAAAATGTTATGAGTGGTTTTGCAAGTTGTTGTAACTTTGGTTCACATGTGAGAAAGTCTTGTTACACAAACCAAACCATGGGGAAACTTGGTCCAATTCTGATTTTTAAGGCTCATAGAATGTTTGTGTAATGGTTTCAAATGAATTAGAGGTCACATAATGCATTGGTTCATGACTTTGCAAAATTTCCATTTGAAGCATGCCTTGAAAATCAATGATTTTAGCCAACTTTGCATTGCCATAACTTTTGATCCAAGAAGAGTTTGATCATGTTCTTGTACTTTTTGAAAAGGGAAAAATGAGATCTACAACTTTCATGACCAAAGTTTTTTCATTTGAAGCATTTTTGGATCAAGAATCAAGGCTTGAAAAATGACCTAAAATGATGCATTCTTGAAAAGTCAACTATGCCCAAAAAGTCAACATTTGCAAAAACCCTAAATTCTTGATTTTTATGAACTTCAAGCTTCTTCCATGATCAAATAAAGATCATATACACTCAAAATGATGAAGATCACCCATTGGTTGGGTCATTAGGGGCCTCAGATGCCCTGATTTTACACTGACTTGTCTGAAAAGTCAACTCTTGATCAGATGACTTCCCCATGGAATTTCTTCATGAAAATTGATATGCATACTCCCTATACCATATAGAGATCAATGGAAACAAGAATGACCAAAAAATTTGGAGTTATGGCCTCTGAAACCAAAACCCTAATTTTAGGTCAACTGTGCAGTTCATCCTGGCTCTGCATCCACTCAAACCCTAGTTCTTGTGATTCCTCTGCATTTTTGACTTTGAGGAGATGGAATATGACATAAGAACACACATGGACCCCTTTGAGTTGATTAGTGGCCTTTGGAATGGCTCAAGATGCTTTGAGGTTGCTCAGATCACAAACCCTAGGTGCAGATGCCTTAGAAACTATGCAGTGAACCAAAAAATGAGATGTGAGATGATATGATTGTATTTATGCATGTGAGATGATCACAAGCCATGGTGAAATGGGTGAGGGCAAATTTGGGGTGTTTACAGCTGCCCCTATTCAAACATGAGTTAGCTGTGCAGGATGTAAGCAACGGCTTAACAGGCAAACAAGATAACTTATGGTTGAATACCAAAGACAGTCCAAAATTTGCACTCACAGAATGAAGAAGAAAAGGGATATAGATTGTAAAGGAAAATAAAGTATATTGCAAAGTGTGGGCAACGGAGGACGACCGTCGAGCAGAGGACGACTGCTGGGTAAATAGCAATGACGGGGACGGCCGACATGCTGGGAAAGTGTAGGAAATAAAACAATGACGGGGACGGCCGACATGCTGGGGATAAAAGGTAAAGCTAAGACGGGGACGGCCGACTAGCTGGGAAAAATAAAATATCATGATGGGGACGGCCATCAAGATAAAGTTGTAGCATTCTCTGGGGGTTAATGAAACATGACGGGGACGGCCATCAAGTTCATAAAGCGAAGTAACCGACGATGGGGACGGCCATCGGGTTAAAAGGAAAAGGGACCACGACGGGGACGGCCATCGGGTTAAAGAATGAATGAAATAAACAGATGATGGGGTACGGCCATCAAAGGTGAAGGACGATCACCTAGCAGGGGACGTCTGCTCTGTTGGGGATAAAAGGAATATGATGGGGACGGCCATCAAAGGTGGAGGACGACCACCTGGCAGGGTACGGCTGCCGAAAATATCAACGATGGGGACGGCCATCGGATAGAAAAGGTCAACGATGGGGACGGCCATCGGACGAGCATGATGGAGGACGACCATCAAGAAGTGGAGGACGACCACTCAGCAGGGTACGGCTGCTCTCGAGGTTTCTCATGACATAGGACGAATGCCAGATAACCGAAAATCAACAATGGGGACGGCCATTGGATAAAGTGATGAAGGACGATCATCAAAAGGTGGAGGACGACCACCTAGCAGGGGACGGCTGCTAAAAATCAACGATGGGGACGACCATCGGATGAGCATGATGGAGGACGACCATCAAGAAGTGGAGGACGACCACTCAGCAGGGTACGGCTGCTCTCAGGGTTTTCATGACACAGGACGAGTGTCATATAAAAGAAAAAGCTTTGTTGGTGATCTACCGGGGATATAGTGAACACGGACGAGCGTTCACAACCAAGAAAAGAAAGTATAAGCGTTTGGTATTGTGTATAGATTAAGGATGCGGACGAGCATCCTTAAGACTATGATACGGACGAGTATCATGTAGAAACAAACTGACACATGTTCAGAGATGATGATACGGACGAGTATCAACTGGTTAACAAGGAACACGGACGAGTGTTGAATCTGAAAGGACTCTTCTGGGGAATAGTAGACACGGACGAGCATCTATATTCAAGAAGACACAAGTGTTTGACACGGTGTATGGATTAAAGATGCGGACGAGCATCCCTAAGACTATGATACGGACGAGTATCATGTAGAAACAAACACTAGACGCAATGTTCTGAGATGATGATACGGACGAGTACCAACTGGTTAACAAAGAACAAGGACTACCGTCGAATCAGTGGGGATATGAGTGATGATGTATACAAGATACGGGCGAGTATCTGTATAAGTGTACCAAGGAGTAGTGAGTATATATAATGTATAGATGAGTGTTTATCTGCTGGGGAGAGTGACACGGACGAGTGTCAAGAAGAAAAGTAAAATATTAACAAGTGTATGGGTGATAAAGGTGTAAGCGACTGCGCTGGGGACATGACACGGACGGGTGTCAAGAAAGTGTATATAAGTATATGTGAGTGCAAAGAGGATGTCTTTGGCTTTCTGCTGGTGATTTGACACGGACGGATGTCAGGAGGTATCTGTAATACGGGTGATTTTGTTTGTAAAGTGTATTCAGGCAACCTTACTGGGGGAGTGATGACACGGACGGGTGCCAAAAGGTGTATATACTGGTGTTTGTGATTTGTGAGGCAACTGCTTTTAGCTTTAGCTCTCTGTTGGGGAATTTGGGAAGCATTATGTATACCGCTGACGAGTTGAAAGCTTTTAACTGTGATGGGAACAAAGTGTTGGCAACCTGATGCTTGTTGGAGAGGTTCTCACTGGAGGAAAGACGACTCTGCGTGAGGTATACTTCGTTTAACTGCTTTGGACATCTGCTGAGGATCTGATCATCCTGCTCTGACTCCACTGGGGAGAACTTCTTCTTGCCCTGCTGGGGAAATCCCTTGGAAATGAGAATCCCGATAACTTCATGGGGAAAGATCGTCTTTAGACTTGGCTAGGGAAGATGCTTGATCACACAATCCTGCTGAGGAGGGAATTCTGATAATTCTAACTTTGTGGGGAAACAAGGCCTTCAGCTGCCTGTTGGGAAAACTTCACTGTGGACAGATAAATCCGCTTGGGGATGAGAACGATTCAAATAGCCTTGAAGTTCTGTTGAGGATATCTTCTGCTCTAACTCAGCTGGGGATGTCAACCTCCATGGTTGAGAAAAAGATTTGGCAATGCTCTGTTGAGGAGAGACTTTGCTGGAGAATCAAAATATACCCCAAGTATAGCATAACAGCTGTGTCGGGAAGATATGCCAATGAAAATTGGCTTTGACTGAATGCGAATAACCAACTCCTCATGAGGGAATCTTGTCGGCTGAAAGAAGATCTTTATGCTCGGGGAAGAAATAAACTTCCAATGCCCTGCTGGTAAAATAAATACCAGACATTCCCTGAGAATTTACACAGTGCTTCAAACTTCTGAGCTCAACAAAAGCATTACTGATCATCCTGAGTGAACTATCATTCCCTTAACTCCTCAATTATACCATACTGCTTCATCCATAAAAAGATCGTCTTTAGAGGATTTTACAGAAGACTTGGCATCCAGAATTGCCCCAGTGTCTTCAAACTCTCGCAGAAATTCAACAAGTCTTGAGATAACTGCCCCAGATTACATCTTGAAACGATTCTTGCCCCACATCAGAGCTAAAACCGAAACCATGCGGTATGAAGATGAAATGCAAATGATGCAAGATGCAGACACATGCTCAATGCCAAGGATTTGAAACGAGGATGGTTGGGCGCTAGGGCCAGGTTGATAGATATATATTTTTGATTGCCAAGCAATTGGACTTTTGAAGGTGAATTACCAGACGCGAACTGGTTTATTAAAGGTAGGCCAACAGACGAGAACTGATGGGCAAAGAATAAGTCGTCAGACGAGAACTGACTCCTCGGGGTGTTCATTGTCAAACGAGAATTGACTCTGAAAAAGAATGACTACCAGACGAGAACTGGCGTCCAAAAGGTTAATGAAAAGGTGACCAGACGAGAACTGGTAAAAGGTTCTCCTACCAGACGAGAACTGGTATTTGAAGTTGGTTTGCCAGACGAGAACTGAACTTTAGGTTTGTCTGCCGGACGAGGACTAGACTTTGAAAAGTTTTCCAGACGGGAACTGGACTTTGGATTGGTTTGCCAGACGAGAACTGGGCTTTGAAAGGTTGATAAGTTGGGGTTTCGAGGCCCTGGATGTGAGATCTGATGTTGCGGGGGTTATGCTCAATGCAATGATGATGCATATGCTCTATATGCGACATGAATAACGTATGCAAATAATTTATGCAATGATTATGAAAGGCCAGAAAAACTCCCGAGGTGGAAAAAAAAGTCTTAGTGACAAGGCTTCTGGTTGAGAAGGGTGACAAAGGTGACGGTGGGTAGCATGATTTCCCGATACCCGTCATGAACTCGAAGATCACTGATACAAATTGCTCTGCGTAGCTAAAATTTGCCCCTGTTGGGCGAGTCTCTGAACAGACTGTTGTTGATTATCCAATTCTTGGCATGGCGGCCTTGGATGTCCTCTCGTGAAGAGCTGCACTTAGTAAACTCTGGAAGTATTCTGCCCCGGTATGAGCGTGGAAGCGACTTGACTCATTCTGACCGAGCATTGGAAGAATTGACCCTTAGTCAATGGAAAATCCGGGTGTCCTGCCCCTGCTTGGGAGATTCAACTTTGACCAACTGACTTTGAATGATGTTCCTCAATCAACTGATGCTTGGGAACTTGCTTTACCCTGACAGATACCTTGGGCGACAAAGCCACTGGATAACATGCCCCTGATTCATAGGCTAACAAGATGCTCTCGATTCTGGTCATCATTGTTGAATGATCAAGTTCCCTCGTGATTGCCCTTTGTAGGAACTTCCCTGGTGACACAGGCTGACTTGCAATTAAAACTGTTCATTTACAAATGGTAATTTTAATGCAGTGCACATGCAAGTTTTGAAAATCTATTTATTTTGATGCTGTGACCGTGTGTGACGAATGGACGATTAGTCCAAACGTAGTGCTGAGTTAGCAAACCTTTAGGAGTCAGTTTACGCAACCTTGTCGTAGTATGCTTTCGGAATTGAACCTGATTCAATTAGGACTTTCAAGGGTTGTAACATGGTCTGGTTCACGGTTTTAGAAAGAAAGATTTATGGCTCAAAGTTTATATGTGCCCACCCGTTCTCCTTGATGTTCTCCAGTCCTATGTTCAGCTAATTCGACTTAAGCGCTCGCTTCTCACAAGGGTTTTGTAATGATTGAGGAACCAATGACGTTGATGGTTTACGCACCAATGAGGTTTCTTGGAGTAACAGTCACCCATTCTGACTTTGTGTCTGGTCACACGACTTTGTTCTCATGGAATATATTTTTTTCAGATTTTTTTTATTCCCTAACTTTTGCCTGGACTGAATCTTTTTTTCCTTTGAATTTTTCGATTTTGAAGTCCAGCGGGATGCCCTAACTTTTGCCTAAGTCATATGTTTTCACACATTTTTTCGACTTAGCGGGCTTTATTTCTTTTTTCTTTGATTTTTGTTGAACAAATCGTGTGACACTGGCTTGTCATGACTTGCTGAAAGGGTTGACTGCCTCATCCCTTTGTGGGTGAGGGATAACCATTGTGGTTTCACGTCCCTTGACCTCTTGAGGTGTAATGAATAAAGGTAATGGATCCTCGGATGCACACTCCTTTGGAAATTTGAACGCTCGGTCAAATTAACTGATGACTACCCTACCCCGGGTTAAATGTGAGGGTTTTTTCTGTTTAAGAAAGAAACTCCTGCTTCAAGGCTCAAAGGGGTTGACGAGGGTTTATCTCCCTTATATCTCCGGTGTTTGGGAATTGAAGCAATGCCTGTACATCATCAACAGGTTCTACCCTGAAAGCATACCTTGAACAATTATGAGTATTCAGTTGTCATCATCCTCCCTCAAACCTGCTAAACAACAGTGAAATAGATGGGAGGTATATGGATGCAATTTTTTTATTTTTCGTTTTTTGATGCAAGGAAAAAAAAATGAGCGAATGCGACATAATTGATTCAAAAGTGCAAGATCACTACATTAACATTACCATTTAAAATAACAATGCTTAAAAGACAAGTAGCTTCTAACAGGAAAGAAACTACAGTGCAAATGATAAAAGGATACAACGATCACCAACTCTGATGACATACTGTTGTCTGAGCCATTGAAACCAAGATACGCTTCTTCTGAAGTCTTTGAACTCAATCAGGTGAAAGGTTGACGTGCACAACCAAGCTTCCTTATGGAAAGGAGATGTAGCCCTTGTCGATCAACTGTTGTACTTTGGCTTGAAAAGCTTTGCAATCTTCAGTTGAATGCCCCATTGATCCACCATGATACCCGCACTGCTCATGAGGATTGTACCCTGGAGGGTACGGCCCTGGTAACGGCTTGAGAGGCTTAGGAACCACCAAAGAGCTCTGAACTAGATGTGGCAAGAGTTCACTGTATGCCATGGAGATTGGATGAAGAGGAGCAATCCTTCTTTCCAGATTGTTACGAGGCCTAGGCTGGCTCTGAAGTTGATTCTGAGGTCTTTGACCATGAGATTGCAGATTTGGACGAGGAGGAGCCCAGGGTTTCTGACATGGTGCTCTGAGCATTGCCGAATGCCCGTAAGAGTAATCAGATTCAGGAACAGATGATCTCTGAGAAGATGTTGGTCTAGAATATTTGATATTTGCCGTGACTGCACTGATGTCATTCCATTCTTCCTCTTGGGAGCTAACAACAGACTCACCTTCACTAGTTGGGATATTCGAAAAGTCCTGGATCTTTCCACTTTTGAGCAGGCTCTCAATGCGTACTCCAACTATCATCAAATCAGAGAAGCTTGTCATCCCAATGCTACTCATTCTTTCCAAGTATGGACCCTGCAAGGTGCCCACGAACAGGTCAATTAATTCTCTGTCTGAAAGTGGTGGTTGCACTTGGGCTGCCAATTCTCTCCACCGCTGTGCATATTCTCTGAAAGATTCACCACTCCTCTGGGATAGGCTCTACAAGTGCGTGCGATTGGGCGTCACGTCCATATTGTACTGGTATTGCTTTACGAAAGCTCTGGATAAATCATTCCAAGATCGGATATGACTGCTTTCCAAATCCATGTACCAACTTAAAGATGCCCCACTTAAACTGTCCTGAAAACAGTGAATCATCAACTTATCATTGCAGGCATAAGAAGTCATTTTTCTACAGAACATCACCAAATGACGCTTCGGGCAACTGACACCAGTGTATTTCTCAAACTTCGGAGTCTTGAAATCTGGAGGAATGACAAGACCAGGCACCAAACACAGGGTTAGAGCATCAAAACCGAAGGCATCAGGATCCGCTAAGGCTTTGAGTCGCTCGTCCAACACACGAAATCTTTCAGCAGGGTCAATAACTTGTGGATCCTTGGTTTTCACAAGAGGGATTGCCCCTTGGAAGTCTGGCATAGGGAAGGCAAAACTCTGATAATCTGTAGAATCAGAAGAAGATGAAGGTCCACCTCGGACAACAGATGGTTCAGGTACATTCTGATTCACGATCGGGGTCTGTGCAGGCTGAGCTTGAGCAAGATTGCTCACTTGTGGAAGATCCTCATCAGGAGATAGACCATACAGAGGATTGGTCCTTGAAGTGAAACCAGGTGGAAACTCAACATTCTGACAGTTGCTCTCTGACATAGCTACTGACGGCTTTCAAACTGACCCTTTACCTCTTGACACTGTTCAGTCTAGCTGCACACACTCTGTCGTCTTCTAACTGTTACCACTTGTTCAAACTGAGTACCGGGAAATCAGCTGGCTGGTCATGGACAAAAGAGGAAGGATGAGCTCTCTGGAAGAAGAAAATGCAATGCAGATGCAAATGCAAAATGCAATATGATGATGCAAAGATGCAAAGACATGGGATCACAGCTGGAAACTGCCTGGAATCTGGAATACTGCCAAGAATCAAGTGTCTGTAACCACAAGATCTCTGTATAGTAACCCAAAATAGTAACTGAAAACCAGAGATCAATAACTTCAGGATCATAGTGACCGAATCAAACAAGACTGCACTGGCAATGAGTGTATGTTAAGGTCAAGGGTTCCTGCAAACCTGTAAACAACCCAACCCCCCTCACAGGTGGTGTTCTAGAACAAGGATCCTCAGACTTGGATCAGTTATGAGAAGTGTAAACACTTCCAACCCGGAGGTACAGTGTTTACAATAACCATAACAATTCCTCCTCTAATTCACCTCAGTTTCTGAAGGTCAATACTAAAGGTCATCCAGACTTAGCAGGCTTCCCAGATAGCCCTAGCATTGCAGGAAATCTGCAACACAGAGTTCTCAAGAAGAAACCCATATCTGAACCTTGTTTCATATTCCCGCACCAGACCGAAATGGAATGGGAAAGAATATGATTCACTCTAGCCTAGGTGTCACTCAGGTCCCAGGTGTAGGACCTTAACTCTCAATGAAACACCCACCCATCAAAACAAAAGACCAGATCCAGCCAGCAGCATGACAGTATGATATATACAAAAGCAATAAAGAAAGCAGTAAAGCAACTGTACATAAATCAAAATAAATACAGGTATACAAACACAAATAAGCACATATCACCCCAGTAAACACAAATCAAACAAGCGCTAGGAGGAACCCACAAAAAGAACCAGAAGCCCTGGTTGCAGTATAAGGTTCCCCAGCAGAGTCGCCAAGCTGTCGCTCCCGATAAGTGACACCGGGTCAAATAATGGTACAGACGCGAACGGTCGGCGAAAGGAACAGTGAGAACACACAGCCGTGAACTCACTGGAGATGAATAGAATCGCCAGCTAGGCATTTTTATCCCGGAGGAAAGGCAATGCTGCATAGACCTGGAAAGATATGGATAAGACGGTTGCGAACCAGAGAGACTGAGAAAGGGGGTTGGTTACAACCTGGGAAGGTATTAGCACCCAGATTGTCCGTCGTACTCGACGGGATCCACGCTTAAAAGATTTGTGTTTTAAAGGGGTAGTGTCAGTGCAATTTGTGTATAAAGAGCTGGAAAAGAATGTACAGGTGTTAGTGCATGAGTGATGTGAAGTATGAAAGTGTCAGTGTAAGAAAAGGAAAAAGATGCTCAAGATTATGAGGCTAAAAGAATGATGATGGAAGGAGGGGGGAATATACAGAGACTTTTGTTCGATAACTGTTAAGTTATGCCTACGTATCCTCTCGTGCAATGAGGAAGTCAGAACACCGTAGTTCGACCCAAAGAGACTGAAAGATGAATTGACTTGTGAACTGCTTGCTTGTCAATGCTCAAGTGTATGACCTGTCTGGCTCAGGTGCAAACTGTCTTGCATTAGACGGAAGAAGCAAGTTCTCGTTTGTGAGTGAGTATGATGAGAAAAGAATCCCGAAGGAGACGATTATTGTTTGTTTTTTTTTGTATTTTCAGTATTTTATTGCTTGTGAAAGTTTGTCATAAGAAAATGAGCTTAAACCTAAACCAATGGATTAGTAAACTCATCACATCTTCCCTCTGATTAGGGGTAATGAGATTACCTTAAGTGCGAAGTCAGATTCTCACACTTAATCACCCTTGGTGTAGGATTAAGATCATTAACCTACTTGTGATTATTTAGATGTTTTTGGGGTTTTTGTTTAGTGTTGAGTAATGAGGTTAAGCCATAATCAGGGATTAAACAGACTCATTACACCATCCTAAAAGAAGGATGATAGATGAGAATGTTTAAGCTGAGGAAAGCTCCTCAACTTAATCCATGATTAGGGATTAAACTCATGACAAAACAAAGCCTTTATTAAGTGGATTTTAGTTAATGATATGATGATGAAGTGTTTTTTTTTTATGATTTGTAAGACAACTTGAGGGGGACTTGTCCATTAACACTAGGGTTAGTCCTTCTTAACCATTTAAGGAAGAATTAGAACCCTAATGCAAGGCCCAAGTTACAAGTGTGATGTCTTGATGATTATTATGTGAATTGATTAAGAGATTTAAACACATTAAGGGTTTAACACTTAGGATTAAAGTTATACACTCCATCCTAATAGAAGGATGCAGGCATAAGCTTAATCACAAAGCCTTAAAGCCTTTAGGGTTTAGTCCCTGATTATGAGATGAGAAGAGAAGACTCAAAGAAGACGCAAAGGTAAAACTAAGAGGGGGGACTAATCAAAACCCTAATTCATTATCATGCTTGGGTGTTCCTAAGGTTTGTGAGGTTTTCAAGAGCAATCTTCAGAAGAACCACCAGGAAGCAGATGAACAAGATCAAGAGAAGCAAAGTGGCTTGCTTCATTCAAGAAGTCAAGTCACTTGAAGAAAGAAGGTGGGAAGAACAAGAATGAGCAAGCTCAATCTCAAACACATATAGGAATGCAGCAATGGATGCAAGAGGGATGAGAAGAAAAGTTATGAGAAGTGAAGGCAAATTCACTTCTCAAGTTACTTACCACCTGAAATGTTAGGAAGAAATGCAATGCAATGCTAGATGGGATGAAATGGTATGAAGCAAAACAAAACCAGAAGCATGTTGATGATGATAATGATGCTATGAGATGCTGCAAACATGAGGCAAGGCATGGGGATGTTCATACTAGATTATGAATGCAAATGATGCAAGCTAAGGAGCATGAATGAACATGAAAAGTTATGAATCATACAAGACAAATGACATGGCAAATATGTAATGCAATGGTCAAACATGCTTTCTATATGTCTTAAGATGTCAAATGGATCACAAGAATGCACAAAATGCAAAGACAAGTCATGTTATGCAAGGAAATGCAAGAAGGATGCAAAAGAAATCCCAAATTAGGGTTCATGAATCAAACATCAAACAAAAAAACCAAAACAGAAGCAAACCCTAAGATAAAAAATGGAAAATGGTACCCAAAGAAACCCTAAACCTATAATGAACCACTGTCCAAAGGGGAGCTCTCAACTCTCAACCAAACTCAAGTTATGAATTTTCTAAGTTATTAGGGTTTTTTAGGGTTCTATACAAAAGAAATGCCAAACAAATGGAAAATGCAAGAACAAATCATGGCCATTTTACCCTAGAGACTACATGCCAAACACAAAACAATGCAAGAAGAATCAATGTCTCAACCTTCTCCAATAGGCAGAAATGAATTTTTGAATTTAGGATCAAATTAATGCACAAAATATGACTTAATTCAATGAAAAATTCTTAAAATGCATCAAGATCAAAAAAGAAATTTGGTTTGAAGGTTGGACAATGTTTCTAAATGTCTTAGAACATTTCATGAATTTTTTTGTAATTTTTAAATACCTAAAAGTATTTTTAATTAATTAATTTCCATTAATCAATTAAAAATAATCTTTTAAATATTTAAAAATACTTTTTTTAATGATAAAAAATAAAATAAAAATATTTTTGGGTCTTAAAAATTAATAAAACTTTTAGGAAAAAGTTTCATAATTTTTATGTATTTTTTGCTATTTTAAAATAAATATGCAAGTTAATTGAAATAAAAATGAATTAAAAATAAATTAAACTGAAGTATGCACAATGTAGGGTTGGGATTCAATCTGGAAAGGAAACCATTGACCACGCGCCAGATCCAATGGTCATAATTCAAACCTGACTAATTAATTTATTAAACCTAATTTGAATTAATTAATCCTGATTAATTGAAAATGGCATGATCTCAGCCACACACTCACACGCGGGAAACAAGATCCAGTGGCTCACATTTAAAACTTGCCCTAACCCTAATTAAATGACTAATCACTTTCAGGTCACCGGAGACGAGCTCCGGTCGTCTTCTCCGGTGACCTTCTCCCCTGAAAACTTCCAAATCCTTCCCTAGGTCACTAAAATGAAATCTAAAACCATGGAAATGTTCCTCACATCCTCACGAATCAAACCCCTATCCTAAAACAAATTTATTCTTCCTAAACAAACTGAATCGAAGAGAACAAGTTCTAGGGCACGCAGGTTTCAGAGACAAATTAAACTCTCAAATCAAAGCCATTTTCAAAACCAATGATACCAGGATGATCAGTGAAGCACATAGAACAAGTTTGTAACAAGAAAAACAATTTCTGGAAAAATAAATTTCAGGCTACCTGAGATTCGAAGCTTTCAGTTTGAGGACTTTCTGGCCACTTCCTTCAGTGCAAACTACTCCACTTGGTCCCCAGAAGATGTTTGAATGCTCAAAAGAAGTTTGTATTGGCTGGATAATGAGATTCGACAGCTTCTGCTCAAGCTTGACCAGAAATGGCAATGGTGTTTTAGGCACTTTCAGGTCATGGTGAAGGGTTGTTTGTGATCCTGATGATGTTTTGAGAAGGTCTGTGGTGTTAGTTTGGCTGTTTGTGAGCTAGGAAGAAAGATTCTAATGAAACTGCAAAGTGAGGTAAGGAATGGCAGTGGAGTGTTCTGGTTGTTTCAGGCTTGGGTTCTTGGTGGTTTCTACTCAGTGATACATGGTGAGTTGAATGGAGAAAATGGTGGAAGTGTTTGCAGGCTGTGGAGGCAGATTCGAAGCAAGTTGCAATTGGGAGTGTTTGTGTGAATGTGATGAATGTGTGAGTTTCAGCCTTGCTTAGTGTATGAAATGGTTTGCAAATGGATAGTATAAACTAATCCAATTGGTCAGAGGATGTGACTTGTGCTTTATGGATAGGTGTAGCCACTTTTGCAAATATGTCAACTTCTTGTAAGATAGGGCATGGGCAACTTCTAGCCAAGTACAAAGGGCATGGTCTGCGCAGCAAAGTGAAGGGAAAGGCTAGGCTTGGTCCAACATTCAAGGCAGCAAGTTGGTAAAATGTTATGAGTGGTTTTGCAAGTTGTTGTAACTTTGGTTCACATGTGAGAAAGTCTTGTTACACAAACCAAACCATGGGGAAACTTGGTCCAATTCTGATTTTTAAGGCTCATAGAATGTTTGTGTAATGGTTTCAAATGAATTAGAGGTCACATAATGCATTGGTTCATGACTTTGCAAAATTTCCATTTGAAGCATGCCTTGAAAATCAATGATTTTAGCCAACTTTGCATTGCCATAACTTTTGATCCAAGAAGAGTTTGATCATGTTCTTGTACTTTTTGAAAAGGGAAAAATGAGATCTACAACTTTCATGACCAAAGTTTTTTCATTTGAAGCATTTTTGGATCAAGAATCAAGGCTTGAAAAATGACCTAAAATGATGCATTCTTGAAAAGTCAACTATGCCCAAAAAGTCAACATTTGCAAAAACCCTAAATTCTTGATTTTTATGAACTTCAAGCTTCTTCCATGATCAAATAAAGATCATATACACTCAAAATGATGAAGATCACCCATTGGTTGGGTCATTGGGGGCCTCAGATGCCCTGATTTTACACTGACTTGTCTGAAAAGTCAACTCTTGATCAGATGACTTCCCCATGGAATTTCTTCATGAAAATTGATATGCATACTCCCTATACCATATAGAGATCAATGGAAACAAGAATGACCAAAAAATTTGGAGTTATGGCCTCTGGAACCAAAACCCTAATTTTAGGTCAACTGTGCAGTTCATCCTGGCTCTGCATCCACTCAAACCCTAGTTCTTGTGATTCCTCTGCATTTTTGACTTTGAGGAGATGGAATATGACATAAGAACACACATGGACCCCTTTGAGTTGATTAGTGGCCTTTGGAATGGCTCAAGATGCTTTGAGGTTGCTCAGATCACAAACCCTAGGTGCAGATGCCTTAGAAACTATGCAGTGAACCAAAAAATGAGATGTGAGATGATATGATTGTATTTATGCATGTGAGATGATCACAAGCCATGGTGAAATGGGTGAGGGCAAATTTGGGGTGTTTACACCTTGCATATCTCCATGGAGTTCAAGGGTGTTGTACTATCCCACGTAATGGTTGACACATGATCATCGTTAAATGTATTGCCAAAGAAAGCCCTCATGAAGTTGGATTATGATGGAGTCGTGCTGAGACCGAGCGAATTGGTTGTGCGAGCATTTGATGGCTCAAGAAGGTCAGTGTTCGGAGAAGTGGAGTTGCCTATCAAGGTAGGACAACAAGTCTTCAATGCTACTTTCTATGTAATGGATATTCATCCTGCTTATAGTTGCTTGTTAGGTAGACCATGGATTTATTCAGCGGGGGAAGTATCCTCCACTCTTCATCAGAAAATAAAATTCGTGTGGGAAGGGAAAATTGTGACAGTATCAGGGGAGGAGGATATCTTTATCATCCACCTAGCCTCATTCAAATATGTGGAAATGGATGGAGAGATCGTTGAGACTCCTTGCCAAGCTTTTGAGCCCGTCAAATCTGAGATTGCATCAGCTGCTTCATCTGAAGACTCAAAGAAAGGAACTTCTATAGCTTCTTACAAGCAGGCCTTGGAAGTGGTAGAATCAGGTGTGAAAGAAAGCTGGGGCAGGACAATTGAAATCCCAGAAAAGAAAGACATGTTCGGAGTAGGCTATCAGCCAGGTCTGACAACGCCTGGACAAAATGCTAGTGGTCGGAAAGGCCCAATCACATTCACCAGTGTTGGTTGGATTAATCATGGCAAAGTATGTGTTGCGCAAGAGGACACAAATGACAGTGACTGCGATATGGATGAGTGGGTCAAACCTTGTGCTCCAGGGACACAACTAAACAACTGGTCGTCGAAAAAGCTCATCTATGTCACTTGCCTTGAAGAGTAATAGTTTTTATGTTTTTTTTCCTTTATTCAAGTCATATGTCTTACCCGGGGCATAGAGACTCATTGGTAGGATTATGTTGTTCATAACGTGGTTTCATAATCATCAATAAATCAGACGTTTTTACATTCATGACATGTTGTTCCCTGTCATTTCATTTTCATTTTTGTTTTTGTTTAAAAAAAAAGAAATGGCAATGTTTTCACATCACAAATAGCTTCTAAATCTAGCATGAATCATCATTCATGCAGATGCTCATCCTCAGGTCTTATCAACGACGACCTTGCTATGTGTAGACACCCTAAATTTGCCCTCTGGTTTTCTATCTTTTTCTGCTTTTCGTTTTCATATCATTCGCATCTTCCATTAGTCATATCATTTGCATTGTGCTCCTGAGACATGGGATCGGTGTTTTCTGAGGATTAGGGTTTCACGTCCTTATTTGTGGATTATCAAGGAATTTAAGGTTTCAGCTATGCAGCTATCAGTAGCATCATCAAGCTACTTTTCTTCTTCATCAAGTTACAAGGATATTTTCGTCTTCTCTGCATCTCAGGCTATCTTTATTCTCAAAGAACTTTCAAGAAGTATATGTCCCGGGTTTCGAGGGTTGTTGTTTCAATTGCATTTTGTTCAGTGGGATTTGCGCTCATTTTGTTCGAGGCGTGTGAGGAATAATATTAGTGTGATCTTCAGATCAAACTTCGGTATTTTATGTGCATCAGTGGCTTTTCATATTTGATCTTGTCCATATCTATTTATTTTATTTCCATCGTGTTCAAACTTTATTCCTTCTTTCGTAAATAGTTGTCACCCAACTTTTCTTATCCATTTTAATTACCTATTCCTTTCCCATATTCATTTCCAAAATCCCCAAATCAAGATTCGTTTTTCATGTTCATTTGTTCTAGTCCATTATCCGATTTTAGTCACAGTTTTTTTTCTCTATCCATTATATTCCAAGTAACCATCCTTATTTTAAAATTTTTAAACCATTTTCATTATTTCAAGTTCCTTTTCATATCCATATTAATATCATTAACCCATTATTTTTTCTAATCCTATTCCCATATTCATAATCAAGTTCTTATCCCATTTATCAATAAAGTCCATTAATCATTTCTTTTTATTTTTCATTTTTTTTATCATAAGCCAATATCATCATTTTTTTTACAAGAGCTCATTTTGTTATCATTAAGCCCAAAGTCATTTTTAATGTCACAAAATTACAAAAGAAAAAAATGCAACAATTGTCAAAAAGACAATGCCATTATCCCAAAGCTAAAGGACCATAATTTTCCAATGGCAAGGTCTCACCACAAAACTCACCGCAAATTCCCACAGGCTTCCCACTTGCTATAAAGAACCTTTCTCTTCTTATTTGATAACAAATCAATCACTCAAACCTCCATTAACACTTTAACAACAACACAAACCATCATCCTTAAAATTATAGTAAACACAAGTTCTTCAACCGAAAGAACCTTTTCTTCAACAACCTTCATCCCTCACCACACCATTCATACTCTCACCGTCAAACTCGCAACAACAATTCAGTACTACCTTTTTTTTCATCCTTCAGTCTTCATTCTTCAACAAGACCTCAACCATCACTCTTCTTACATCTCCCTCACAACATTGATCTCACCTTCTTCAACTTTACAACAACACAAACCGCAACCCCTTTCCTCCATTCTTCTTCAACCTAAACCAAACCAGAAAGGGTAAAAGAGATGAAGAGAAGATCGAGAGAGAGGGTTTCATATTTCAAGTGAGAGCAAGAGTTCGCAAACCGATGCAAAGCCGTCACCGGTGATTCGTTGTTCCGACAAGATTTGAGACGGAGATTTAAAGTGAACAGAGACGTTCTCCACGTAGCTAGAGAGAGAACCGCGATTGAAAGAGGAGGATGTTCGTTTGATGGTGAGACGTTGTTGATAATAGGTTGGCGCGGTATGTTTTATTGAGAAGAAGGGACGTCCGTTGATGGGAGGTTGAAGATGACCAGCTTCCGTCGGATGAGTTTTGAGGGAGGAAAGATTTGAGAGTTTTGTCGTCGTTGGGTTTGGAGGCAGAACATGTGGTTTCCCCTGTTTTTTGTTTTTAACGTATTTAGTATACATTTTATTTCATCTGTGTTGATAGCTTTTGTTTCCATTTTTGTTGTTGACAGACCCTACATGAATTGGACCGGACCACTAAGCCCATGACCGTCCCATTCACTGCATCCAATTCCCCGCGGACACATTCCTTCATTATTTGATTTTGTTCTTTCTGATTTTTGCTGAATTTCCTTTTTGTTTATTATTTTTATTTTTTATATTATTATATGTATGAAATATTGAGCTTGGGCTTAGGCCCGTTTTCTGTTTTCTCACTGCACCCAGGTTGGTGCGCTTCACCCCCAGTTTTGGAGCTATAGGAAAAACTTTTGGGCCTTAACATCAGGCCTCCGCCTGAGTGTTGTTGCCCCTGATCCTATTTCCGCACCCCTGTCCTTTTTATTTCGTTTCTTTTTATTTCTAATCCATTATTCTGTTTAATTAATTTCTAACTCTTGATTAAAATTAATAAATGTTTTGTTTAGATTTTATTATTGTGTTAACTTTAATTTTTAATCTTAATATAGCTTTAATTTTAATTTCTCTTGATTATTTTTGTTTAATTAAATAGGATTTTATTTTATTTTGGTTTTAGTTTGGTTGGATGTTTTGTAGGTCTCTTGCTCCATTTTGATGATGGAAGATGTACCGTGATAAGGGCCTTGTGACTTTTTATTTTCTTAATCTTTTTCAGACTAGTGAGATCTCTGGATGAAATTTGCACTTAAATTTTGATCTTGCACGGACCGATTCTTGTTAATTCTGGTTCTTTTTGTTGGTCGGCTTGGATGCTGGAAGTTTATATCTAACTTTTGTCTAATACCCTGATAATGGACCACTTATGCTTGACTTGTAAATCCATTCCGGACTTGATATTATTTCTTGAGTTTCTTCTTGCGCTTATTGAAGAGGCAACAGACTTTCTCTGTTAGGTACCACTGAGGCCCGATTTTACTTATTGCATGCTGCTGCATCTGGAAGTCCTACTGGTGTAGGCTCTGTTTGTGCATTGTTCGATTACTCCATTCTGCATTCTCTTCTCATCTTATCTTATTCCTCATCTTCTTCTATTCGTTCTTAACTTGAGGTGTGCTTAGGCCACCATGGTTCTTCTTCTCTCTCCTTCTTCTTTTCTTATCTCCTTCTTCTTTAGGATAGTTAAAACCTCACTAAACTTTAGGACCACCTTTGCATGATAATTTCTAGGATTGTTAGATTCCATTAGATTTTACCTTTTGATATCCTTTTGGTTCTCTCTCTTCTCATCTTTAAACTCAATTTTAATCCACTCTAATAAAGGTTGAGTCTTTTCATGTGACATGAGACTTTGCTATGAGATACTTACACGCGTTCCGTTTCGGGGCGAGGTGTAAGTTATCCCTCGTGGTGGATAGGTCTTAGCATGAGATTATCTCACAAAGAAAAGCATAAAAAACACTTCTTAATCAAAAATCTCAAAAATACTTAATAAATGTCAGTAGGTCAGTGTGTCTGAGCCTTCACTTGTGGGACTAGATTTGGGGATTTCCTCCATAGATAGGTGTGCCTCTTGCGCATTCCATTTCGGGATGATGTGAGACGTACACATCCCAGTGAGTAAGACATAGGTACACTTACCTATGCAAACTTCAAAATAGAAAACTCATAAAAAACACTGAACAAACAATAAGCGTCTTTCCTTCGGGAATTCTTTTCTCATCTCATTCGCTCCGTACGCGAACTTGCTCCTACTTGTCATTTTGCAAGACGGTAACGCACTCGTCGTCCGAGCCTGCAACACCTGAGCAATGGCATAGGCAGTTCAAGCCTTAATTCACAAGCAATTTCTCTTCTACCCCTAGTTAGGGGAACTACGACGTCTCTGATCCTCATTATCCTGATGAGGTACGTAGGCAGCGGGGTAGGGCCCGTTCGAGCACAATCTTTATTTTCCCTACATTTTTCCTTTTCATATCTTTTTCAGTTCCCTTTTCGTTTCTTTTATCCAGTTCAGTTCCTTTTCTTCGCATTAGTTTTCATTTCTTCACCTTTTGAAACAGTTTCTTTGCAAGCGTGGATCCCGTCGGGTACGGCGGACGATCTGGGTGCTAATACCTTCCAAGGTCGTAACCGAATCCCGAACTATGTCTCTTTGGTTCGCATGACCCGTGTCCTTCCTTTTCTTTTCTTCTGGTTTGTGCAGCATTACCATTCCCGTCCCTTCGGGATAAAAATGCCTGGCTGGCGACTCTATTCTTTTCCGCGCCACTTTCGCGTTTGTACCAGGATGCAAATCCGGGGAGAGACACTATGGCTTAGTATAACTTCAATAATCTAATTTACCTAGTCGATGAGGAAGGTGAAGAAGATTGTGAATTGACCGAAGAGCTGGCTAGGTTGCTTAAATAGGAGGAGAAGATGATTCAGTCACATGGAGAGGCTATTGAAACGATATATCTGGGTGCTGAAGAAGACAAGATAGAAGTAAAGATCGGGGTTACGTTAGAAGAATCTATCAAGAGTCGTCTAATTGCCATGCTTCGAGAGTATGTTGATGTCTTCGCCTGGTCTTATCAAGACATGCCTGGATTGGACACTAATATTGTGGTGCACAAACTACCTCTCAAGGAAGAGTTCCCACCTATAAAGCAAAATCTGAGGCATACACGCCCAGACATGGCCATTAAAATTAAAGAGGATGTGAAAAAACAGTTTGACGCTGGATTCTTGGCCGTAAAAAGTTATCCCCCATGGGTTGCAAATATTGTACTAGTCCCTAAAAAGGATGGTAAGGTTAGGATGTGTGTGGACTATAGGGATTTGAATTGGGCCAGTCCTAAAGATGATTTCCCTCTGCCTCACATTGACGTACTAGTTGATAACACCGCTCAATTTTCTGTATTCTCTTTCATGGATGGCTTCTCAGGCTATAATCAGATTAAAATGGCGCCAGAGGACATGGAAAAGACTACATTCATTACTCCCTAGGGCACCTTCTGTTATAAAGTTATGTTGTTTGGTTTGAAGAATGCTGGAGCAACTTACCAACGGGAAATGGTGACACTATTTCATGACATGATTCATCACGAGATTGAGGTCTACATTGATGATATGATCGCAAAGTCACAAACAGAAGAAGAGCATCTGGTTAACTTAGACAAGTTGTTTGACAGGCTTAGGAAATTCAGACTAAGGTTGAATCCGAACAAATGCACCTTCGGGGTATGTTCTAGTAAGCTACCGGGCTTCATTATTAGTGAACGGGGAATCAACGTTGACCCAACGAAAGTAAAAGCCATCCAAGAGATTCCTGAACCAAGAAGTGAAAAAGAAGTACGTGGTTTCTTGGGGAGACTGAACTACATTGCACGGTTCATCTCATACATATAGCCACATGTGAGCCTATTTTCGAGCTTCTAAGAAAAAATCAAGGTATCAAGTGGAATGATGACTGCCGACAATATGGCTCGGTTGGGGTTCAAAAGTCAAATCCGCTTCTTCTCTATAGAATCCGGTAGAATAGGCTGAAGAGGATCGGGAACGAACCTACGAAGTTGGGATACATGAAAAACATCATGCATTTCGGATAGAGTGCAACAAGGCTAAACGGTAAGCAACTTCACCAATCCTTTCTTGAATCTGATACGGTCCTACGTATCTCGGACTTAACTTACGCGACTTAAAAGGTCCTTTCAATCTTAATCTTGGAGTGACTTTCAAGTACACATGATCGCCTTCATCGAATTCTAAAGGTCTCCTTCGATTGTCAGCACAACTCTTCTGACGATCTTGAGCTTGTTTAATCTTTTATCGGATCATACGAATCTTTTTCGTAGTCTCTAGAATAATTTCCGGTCCTAAAATCCTGTCTTTACCTACTTCCGACCAACACAACGGCGTTCTACACTTTCTTCCGTACAACGCCTCATACGGGGCCATACCGATGCTTGCATGATAACTTTTATTGTAAGAGAATTCTATCAGTGGAAAAAGTTCTTTCTAATTTCCCCTACTCTCTAAAACATATGCTCTCAACATATCTTCCATCGTTTGAATCGTACGTTCCGTCTGACCATCCGTTTGAGGATGATTAGAGGTACTCAAATGCAAATTCGTACACATGGCTTGTTGGAACACCTTCCAAAATCTCGAAGTGAACTTCAGACCTCTATCTGATTCAATACTGGATGGTACACCATGCAATCTAACAATTTCAGCAATAAACAACATTGCAAGATGACTTTCCTTATATGTAGACTTCACGGCTAAGAAATGCGCGAATTTCGTTAGTCGGTCCACAATCACCCAAACAGAGTCATAGCCACTCTGAGTACTCGGTAAACCTACCACAAAGTCCATAGAGATACTATCCCATTTCAAAATTGGGATGTCCAAAGGTTGTAACAATCCACCTGTTTGGTGCTCAATCTTCACTTGTTGACACACCACACATTCCGACACAAATACCGCAATGTGCTTTTTCATTCCGGACCACCAATACTCGCTCTTCAAGTCTTGATACATCTTCGAAGAACCCGGATGTATTGTAAAAGAACCTTTATGTGCTTCTTCCAGAACCTTTCTCTTTAACACATCATCATTCGGAATGCAAATGTTTTGGTTGAATAGGATGATCCCATCTAATGCTCTCATGAAACCCAGTTGGAGTAACAATCCTTGCAACTTCTCATCTAAAACTTGCGCTTGTTGAATATCATTCCTTAAGGCAGAATTAATATTGAAGTTTCCCATGATTACACCATTCGAAGTCCAAACAAATTGAAGATTAAGATCCGAAATTTTTTCTAATAATGCATACTCTAATACCATCAATTTGGCACTATGAATCACTTTGCTACTTAAAGCATCAACCACTTTATTCGCTTTTCCTGGATGATACTTCAACTCAAGGTCATAATCTTTCAAATACTCCATCCCTCTCCTCTGTCTCATATTCAGTTCCTTTAGATTAAAGAGGTACTTCAAACTCTTATGGTCACTAAACATCTCAAAACACACACCATATAAATAGTGCCGCCACAATTTCAAGGTAAACACCACGGCCGCTAATTCCAAATCATGTGTAGGATAATTCTTCTCATGAACTCTCAACTGTCTGGAAGCATACGCCACTACCTGACCTTCTTGCATGAGAACACCGCCTAGACCCATCTTTGATGCATCGCAAAACACTTCGTAAGATTTGTTAGGATTGGGAATAATCAAGACTGAAGTAGTTGCCAATTTCTCCTTCAACCACACGAAACATTATTCACAACTGGAATCCCATTCATAAGCGAAGTCCTTCCTAGTGAGTTTAGTTAACGGTAACGCCATATGGGAAAAGCCTTTGATAAACCTTCTATAGTAACCTGCCAAACCTAGGAAGCTTCTCACTTCGGTAACATTCTTTGGTCTCTCCCAATTAATTACAGCCTCTATCTTTGACGGGTCTACAACTACACCTCCCTGTGATATAACATATCCAAGGAACTTGACTTCTGACATCCAGAACTCACACTTACTAAACTTAGCAAAAAGTTTATTTTCTTGCAGTATCGATAGGACAATTCTCAGATGTTCTCCGTGCTCTTGCGGAGTACGATAATAGATAAGAATGTCATCAATAAAGATCACCACAAATTTATCCAAATAATTTTGAAATATCCGATTCATGAAATCCATAAAAACAGTTGGAGCATTCGTTACACCGAAAGGCATCACTAAGAATTTGTAATGACCATAACGGGTTCTGAACGCAGTCTTCGGAACATCAGAACTCTTCACACGAATCTGGTGATAGCCCGATCTCAGATCAATCTTCGAGAACACACAGGTTCCTTTCAATTGATCTTGAAGGTCGTCTATCCTTGGTAAGGGGTATTTATTCTTAATTGTAACCTTGTTCAACTTACGATAATCGATGCACAGCCGCATACCACCATCTTTCTTCTTTACCAATAACACAGGAGCTCCCCATAGTGAGACACTAGGCCTTACAAAATGCTTTTCCATCAAATCCTCCAATTGATCCTTTAACTCTTTTAACTCAAGCAGAGCCATCCGATAAGGGGAAACGGATATAGGAGCCGTTCCCGGTATCAGGTCGACTGAGAATTCAACTTCCCTCACCGGAGGTAAGGAAGTGACATCTTCAGGAAAAACATCGGGAAATTTACAAACTATCGAAATGTTCAAAACTTGCTGATCATTACTCTCCTCTTTAGTAAGGACAAGAAAAATAGATTTCTCTTGTTCAAACATAAAATTTACCATTCCAACCGTACCTTCTAAGATCGTTGTCAAAACATCTTTCGGAGGCACTTCAACGGAGGGAATGGGGATCAACTTTTCTTCACATCTAATAAACACAGAATTAGAAGACAACCAGTCCATTCCCAGGATAACATTAATTTTCTTAAGGGGCAAAAAAATGAGGTCAATCTGAAAGATTCTACCATCCACGGACAACGTACAGTTCTCACACTTAAGCGGCGTCTCGACAGTTTTATCCATAGCGGTAGTAACCACCATTGGAGGAGACAAAGGAAATAGTCGCAACCCAAGTCGCTTCGCACAACTAGTAGATATAAAAGAATGCATAGCTCCACAATCAAATAAAACAAGACAAGGATGGTTGTTAACAAGACAATTACCCGCAATCAAGGAATTGTCGCCTTACGTCTTCCTGGCATCCATAGTATAAACTCTTGCTTGTACTTGGTCCTTTCTCTGAGGGGAGTCCCTAGAAATGTGTCCTTCTTTCTGACAATGATAACAAATTACACCATTCTGCTTACATCTTCCAAAATGGTTCTTGTGACATCGGGGGCATGAAGGAGGAGCACTGGATCTAGGACTCGACACCTGTTTCCCCTTGAAGGGTTGAGGCCTAGGCCTAAAAGATTGACTAGCCCTCCCCCTATCTCTTAGAACCTCTCTTCCGGCCTTAGCTTTTGTTTTCACTTTCTTCAAACTATGTTCTGCAACATAGCATTCTCTCAACATCTCAGAGTAGGTAGTGAACTCCCTTTGAGAGACACTGCGAGATTTCGGCCATTAGTCCAAACAAAATTTGGTCAATTTTTCACCTTTCATCAGGGGCATGCATAGCCTGCCTAGAGTAGGCCGCCATGTTCTCAAACTTCTCAGCATAACTGGCCACAGTCATGCTCCCTTGCCTCAATTGTTGAAATTCGAACTCCTTTTGTGTCCTCAAGGAACTCGGGAAATACTTATCCATAAAAATTGTCTTAAATTGTTGTCACACTCTTGGAATCCCTAGTACCATCATTAAATTGGAAGCACTCTCCCACCACCTAGCAGCAGGACCCTTTAGTAAATGCGACGCGAAGGTCACCTTGTCCTCTTCACTACAAATCACAATCTGGAACATCCTATCTACTCCAGTCACCCATTTGTGAGCCTTAACCGGATCCAATCCGCCATGAAACTTCTGAGGGTTCATGCGGAAGAAGTCTCTAAATGTTCCACCCACAGCTCCAGGAGCAACCACGTGAGGGTCAAGGCCCCCACTCATCTAATGCATCATTATGAATTGGTGATGCTGTTGCTACATCTGCTGCATAAATTGGAACATAGGAGCATTCCCATCGCTACCTGCTTGATCGCTGCCGGGAGGAGTGACACTGGGTCAAGCATGAGTTCCACGTCTACCAACCATATTTCCTAAATGTCGTCAAAACATGATTAAGTTGATCAGGCTCAATACCATAAACATAACACTTAGTCCTACCGCAAGTCAACGTGTATGAACGGAAGGAAACACTTATAATATTTCAAGGCTAGGTCGAGGATACTGTTGCACTCCAAAATTTTCCCTCACAGGACAAGACTTTGTGTACTAAGAGGATCACAAGGTTCACAAGGTTCACAAGACAAGACTTTGTGTACTAAGAGGTTCACAAGGTTCACAAGGTTCACAATACATCTTATGAGGTTCACAATACATCTTATGAGGTTCAAAAGGTTCACAAGACATCTTACAAGGTCCACAAGGTTCACAAGACATTTCATGAGGTTCACAAAGTTCACAATTTGTCAGAGGATTTGACAATTCCCTCAGACAAGGCATCCTCCTAAGCAGGGCATCCAAAACTAGGGTTTTGACTTTAATCAGGCTAAATGGACTTCCAAGACTTCAATTGAGCTTCATAACATCTTATATGTGATTAAGAACCCCCATGACAAGTTTCAAGACTTTCCCAAAAGATTTGCTCAGTCAGATGATCAGATAAGTCAAAATCAGTCAAAGCAGTTAAAAAGTCAAACTGAGGTCAACTGTGGTCAAACCAAAGTCAAAATTCATGATTTTTTACCAACATCAAGTATATGAAGTAAAATTCATCATTTGATCAAGGGTTGATCATGATTCATCAAGGAGATTTCAGATCATCAAGAATCAGGAGTTTCTAAATTAGGGTTTCCTCAGGAAAAGTCAACTGAACTTTGATCAGCCATAACTTTCACATGCTTCATCAAATTTTTCCCATCCAAAGCTCATTTAGAAGGAAATTGAATTATCTACAACTTTGTGTCTCACAAGCCAAGCCCTAAAATGCTTCATTTGGAAGGTATGAGCTAAGACATTATAGGTCCTTTTAAAAGTCAACAAAAAGTCAACAACTTCAAAAGAGCATAACTTGAGAATGGTAAAAGATATGGACATAAAACCAATGGGGTTGGTTAGAGGACTCTTTAAGCTTTTCAAAATGTCCAAGAACACCCTCATAGCTTTAAAATTGAAGGATTTGTGCCCTTGCAAAGTTGGGAAATTTTTGAGTGGTTTATGAAGTAAATGGGGTCTTAAAACCATAATTCTTCAAATGGGCTGAACATTTTGTGACCGAATATGTTCCATGACATCATGCACGAAATTTATTTAATATTTTCATAATTTTATTCATTTTATTTTATTTATTATGATTTTTTATATTAAAAGTCATTTTAAATTCAAATAAAATATAAAATATGAAGATTTAAAAAATATTTTGATTCTAGAAGGTCATGAAAGTTAATTGGATCAGATTGATATGAAAGTTATGGTGATTGTCTTAAAATAGCAAGGTTGTATTCAAGAATATTTGAATTTTAAGACATAATCTTTTTCAATCTTCAATGATCAAAAAGTCCAAATAACCCTACAATGTTTTGACCTAATTATGTTCTACTATATATACATAACTCATCCAAACACAAGGGAGACGAATTGGCTGCCTAAAGAGTAAGTTTCAAGTTTTCAAATTTCATCAAAAATTCCAAATTCGGATTCTTCATTACCAAGCTTTTCAAGGTATTCTAAGGACACTGCAAGCTTCCTCAAGCATCCCTGAATCGAAACCAATCATCATATGCCTTTGAATCATGCCATAATGCATAACCCGAAGCAATGTTGTTCTTGAATTATTCTTTTTCGATTCCATAAATTCACTGTGTGTTAATGGATTTTGTTTGTTTAATCATGTTTATAATGATGTGTAGAATGTTTCTGGATACTTAAATCAAAGCTTCATGGCCGAATCATGAAAACACCATTTTTAGGGTTTCGGCCAAGGTTTAGGGCTTCATGATCTATGGAATATAAATGAATTCTAAGACCATGGATTGATTCGAATGGACCTCTGGATTATGGTTGTGGATTTAATTTTATGAAATTTTGTGGTTTTGTTGATCATTGAGTTTCGTAGGATTTGCTGCCAATGGAGATTCGCAGGATATATGGTAGGAAACTTTGCAACAAAATTCGCAGGAACCAATGTTGAAGATGAAGACCAGTGGCGCCAAAATTCATATTCAAAATTTGTTATAATATTTTATTATATGTTGTTAATCTTATATCAGAATAAGTTGCTAGCTCAGTTGGTTGGTGTGCGTATGCGTGATGTTCAAGGTCCTGGGTTCGAATCCCCCAGGCCTTTTTGCTTTGTTGCTTTTATTTTGATTTTTTCCAGGATACGCATAAAAGAATATGAAGGCAACATGCTATCACCAAACGCGCATTGGCCTAGTGGTGGACTGGTTGGTCTTGGGGATTGCAAAGCCTAGGGCCTGGGTTCGAATCCCAGCCCCAGGTATGTTTTGTTCATATTTTCTTCCATTTTATTTTTGTTTAATATATATTATAATTGATTTAATTAAATGATAAATAATTAAAATAAAATGTTTATATTATTTTGTATGATTTCAAATTCATATTTTGTTTCTTAAATATAAACTTTATTAAAATTACTTAATATTTATCTTATTATATATATTATATTATTTTGTATAAATTAATTAATTATATTAAAACCTAATTATTTTTATATAAACCCTAATATTTCATATAAAACCCTAATTCTATTTTCTAAACTCATGAACCCTAATTTATTTTAAAAAACCCTAATTATTTTATAAATATTAATATTTGTATATAAATGTTAATTATGTTTATTTATTTTTATTATTTGTTTATATTATCATTATACATAGTTTTATATAAATAATGAAAATAGTTTAATTAATTAATTAACCCTAACTTATTTTTCTAAATAATTAAAAAAAAAACTTAATTTTATTTTTATGAATATAATTTATTATTTGTATATGTTTATTTAATTATAATTAAATTTTTTTTTTAATATGTATATAAAATTAAAATAATTAGACTATTAAGTTATATTTATTAGTATAGAATTATTATTATTTATTTCTCTTATTAAAAATCTTAAAAAAAATAATTATTTGTTTAAAATTGAACTTTTAATTTATTATTTATTATTATGCTAATTTTTTCTTATATTTATTTTATTATTACTGACCCTCTTATATTTATTTATTCTTGTTTATTACTACTAATCCATTTAATTATTTATTTGCTTATTTTAATTATTTTTAATTATAATGTAATTGTATCCAATATGTAATAGTTGTAGAATAATTTTTATTATTTATTTTTTTAAATGCCATGGTTAGTAAAATAGGGAGTGTAAAACATGTTTGTATGTAAACTTGAATTTAGATCATTAAAACTTAAAGATAAATATCTGAATTGGTACACTCACACACGTAAGTCGATCTTGGATCGCCATCTCACTTCTTAAGGGTTACCTCTCAAGTTGCCTAAACAAAAGGTCAAGTAAGGTGTAAAGCAAAGTCCCTTCTCTTATATCATCTAGTCCCTTAATAGATTAAAAGATCAAGTCCCTTCGTGGTTGCCTTCGTAATGATCTTGTCCCTTTCGAATAAAGATGATAAGTCCATTCGAATTGCTTATACACCTTACAGTTGCTAAATAACAGATGTCCCTTCACTTGTCCCTCATACATCCAAGGTAATGACTACCTATTCCTTAATAATAGGGATAGACTTACCATTTAAAGGATATTTAAGAACAAAAAAGATTTAACTTAGGGTAGGTTTCTCTTAGGTACTTGCTCACTTTTCAAAAACATTTCAAACATTTCACATTTTCAAACAAATTTTAAAAACGAAGTCTTTATATATATATATATCCGTACATGGATCATTATAAAGCACTTAAGAAAGTTTCTAAACACACACTACACTTTTTCAAAAACATTTTAAAGTGAGCTAAGTAACTAAGAGCCCATGGATAACCATGGATGTAAAGGGTGCTAACACATTCCCTTTACATAACCTACCCCCCAAACTCAAAAATCTTTTAAAGGTCTTTCCTGTTCTTTTATGCCTTTCCTTTGGATAAAATAAAAGTCGGTGGCGACTCTTGCTATCCGCAACATAATTAAAGTCAGTTCTCCCACCGTGTTACAGATACGACCTGCTATGATACCAACTGTAATACCCATATACAAAAGACATACATAAAGCATATATGTCATATATAATATTAGAAATTTGGTACTGAAATACAAATAAGTTCTTAGCAACACGTTGTATAAATATAGCCACTACAACATAAGGTACTAAACAAGGCTATGAAATAATACAAGATGTTCAACTACGAAAAGATCTAAGAACTAGATCCAAAGATCTCAAAAATCCATAGCGGAAGACTAAGCCATCAACTAGTAAGGATAATTAAGTCACCTTATCCTTATCATTAGCGGAACCTGAAGTACCTGAAATAACAACATCAATATGGGGTGAGATAAAACATCCTAGTGGATTCCCTATCTTAGAATTCTCTCGGCTCTAAGGGTCATTCTCAAATGAAACTCACACGTTTCACAAACCAGTTCACACAAGAACCAAACACATAGGGGAACTAAGGTCCACACACGATCGCAACATACAAGAAGGGAAATGTCTACCTCAAGTCCTTACGGATTCTCTAGTGAAACACATAATAACCACTTTGAGACTTACACAAGACCTTACGGAGGAATTGACAGAGCATGCTATTTGTAAACACCCTAAATTTTCCCTCACTAATTTCACACCATGGCTTGTGATCTTTCATATTTGCATAAACATATGCATACCACATAACATTGCATATTTGTTTCATCTGCACAGTTCAAGTTCATCTGCATCTAGGGTTTGTGATCTGAGCAATCCAAGATTCCATCTGAGCCACCCCAAAGGGATCCAAGCATTCCAAGAGGGTCCATGTGTGTTCCATCATCATATTATATCCCTCAAAGGTCAAAGAAGTCAAGAAATCACAAGAACTGGCAAGGCATGGAAGCAGAACTAGGGTTTTCATTGCATAGATGACCAAAATTAGGGTTTTGGTTTCAGAGGCCATAACTCCAAATTTTTGGGCCATTATTGTTTCTAATGTTCTTAAGATGTTATAAGGATCATGTGTACCAAGTTTGATGAAGAAATTCATTGTGGAAGTCATCTGTTCATTAGGTAACTTCTTGAGCAAGTCAAGGCAAAATCAGGGCATCTGAGGCCCCCCAAGAATGGAACCAAAGGGGTATTTTCATCAAATTGAAGTTATATGATCTTTATTTGATCATTTAAGTGCTTGGAAGTTCACAAAATTGAAGAAATTTGAGCTAAATCAAAAGTTTCCAAAAATGGGAATGACTTGTAATGGAAACTTTCCATTTTGGGAAAGTTCTTCAACCTCCTCTTTCTCAACCAAAAAATCTTCAAATGAAAATTCTTGGTCATGAAAGTTGTAGATTAGGTATTTCCCTTTTCAAAAAGTACAAGAACATGTCCTAATTCATTATGGAACTCAAGTTATGATCCTTCAAAGTTGGCAAAAATCCTATAATTTTCAAGAATGCACCAAAGAGGATTTTTTGCAAAACCACTTGCCAAGCCATTTCATGACCTATAATGAATCTCTAAACATCATACCATCATAGTACAACTCATTTTGATCAGAATTGGCCCAAGAATCATACACTTTCATGCCTTGAACTTCAAGAAATCTTAAAAGGGCCAAAGCTTCTCAAATTTGCAAAATGGTACAAATCTTTCCATACACTTGTATTAGCATACCAAATCTAATCCACAAGCTTCCCTTGATCTCTGCTGAGCCAAGCCATGCCCAAATCCAGACCTGCCATGTGCCCATACTTCAAGTACAACCAACCTTGACTTTTTGCATTTCACACCATACCAATCAGCATAGCCCACACCAAATATTCTGACCTATCAAGACATGATATGTGGACTTTATGCAAGCCATAACACACAACACATTGCCCTGAATCATCCCACACATTCAGATTGCCAAAATCCCTCTCAAACTTCATATCTTCGAAATTCATAAACCAGCCATCAAAACATCAAGCAAACTTCACCATTCAACTCAGCATCACTCATAGAACAAAACCCAACCACTAAAATGGCCTGAAACACACCATACACCAAATACGATTTTCCATCCCCCTAAACTGAACTTCAAAAAGAGGCCACATACACTCTAACAAAGCATCAAAGAAGCTCAAGGGTGATCAGAGGAGGGTGTTTGCATCAAGAAGAAGGCCCAAGCAGCTCCATTGGAAAAGCTTCATCTCAGATACCTTCTTGAAACATTTTTCCAGAAATCATTTCTTTAGTTACAAGATGATAGAGTTTGCTCTCCTGATCACAATGAACATTTATTTTTGAAGAATGGTTGAGAATTGACTGTGTATGCGTGTTCTGAAATTTGTCTATTTTTATGTTTTTGTTCGAATCTTGATCATGATGCAAAATAAATGAAATATGTTGTTGGATTCTTGTTCCATGAGGTTTGGGGATCATTTTAGGAGATTTGAGGAGTTTTTTATGCCTTGGAGAGAGAGATGAGATAGGGACCCTGCTGGAGAAGACGACCGGAACACTGTTTCGGCCGTCTGAAGTTAATTAGGGCTAATCTCAGGTGATTAGGAAACTTTAAAGTAGGGCCCTTAGATTGCGTTTCCCGCGCGTGTTTGGACGGCTTAGATCAGTTATTAAACCCTAATCCTTAATTTATTAATTTAATTTAATTTAATTAGGTCAAAATCAATCCCAGCCCTTGGTTTGCGCGATGGTCAATGCCCCTTTCCCCAGTTTAAATCCTAGCCCTTGGATTATCATACTTTTCATTTTTATTCATTTTATTTCATTTTCGTTCTATTTCTTTTCTTATAATTATTTAAAATAGCAAAAATCATCAAAAAATTCTGAAAATTTTTATCATGACTTTTATTAATTTTCAGAAACCAAAAATATTTTTATTTTTATTTTTTGCATAAAAATTGTATTTTAAAAATATTTAAATGTTTATTTTTATTAATTAATTGAATTTAATTAATTAAAATAGCATTTAAGTTTCTAAAAATCACCCAAAAATTCATGTTGCATCTTAACACATTTAGAAACATTTTCAAACCCCTAATACAAATTTCTTTTGGTTTTGATCATCATTTGACAATTTTCTTTGAATTTAGGGTTCATAAAATCACATTTTTTAACCCTAGACTTTGAAAAATCTTTTCCGCCTAACCATGAAGGGTTTGAAGTTGGTTCTTTTTGCATTGTTTTACATATATCATGTAGTATCTAGGATAGTTTTGGCATGAATTTATCTTGCATTTCCAATTTGTTTGACATTTTACATTGAGGATCACCCAAAAAACCCTCGAAACTTAGGAAATTCATAACTCCTTCTAGGTTTAGCTTCTGACCTCCCCCTTTGAATGGTAACCTAGTATAGGTTTAGGGTTCCTTTGAGGGCATTTTCAATTTTTTATCATGTCATTTGCTTCTGCCTTTGCCACTTGCATCTCATCCTTTCATGTAACCCTAATTTTGCATCTTCACTTGCATTCATCTTGCATATGAATCCATACATGAACTTGCCATGACATTACATGCATTCATATGTCATCTTAGACATCTTAGGAAATGTTAGAATCATGATTGATCATTTATTCATTCATTTGCCATGATTTGCATTCATTTCCTTTCATTAACTTTCATGAACTTTCAAACTTCAAAGCATGCCTACATGACATCTCATTCTTTGTATGACCATTCACATGCATCTTGTATTACTTTGCATCATGTCATAAAATCATTTGAATCATGTGTATGCTTCTGGTTTTGATCTTTGTCTTTGCATATGCATCATTCCATTTCATTTCTTTCCTTATGCATCTTGTGCTAACTTTTCAGGTTAATGGTAAGTTGTTTGAGAGGTGGATTTGCCTTCACCTCCCACTTCTTCTCATCTTTTTTGTATTGCATCTTTGCTGCATTTTTGATTGTCTTTGAGTGGGCTTGCTCACTTGTGTTTTTTATTTTTCACTTTCTTTCTTTAAGTTACTTATCTTCTTAGGAAGTAAGTAACTTATTCTTCTGCTTCCTTCTCATTTCATCTGGCTTTTCCTTGGTGGCTTCCTTGAAGACTTCTTCTCTTGAGCCTCACAAACCCTAGGAATTCCAAGCATGATAACTTTTTAGGACTTATTAGCTTCCCTTAGACTTTTACCTTTGAGTCTTCTTTGTGTCTCTCTTCTCATCTCATCATTAGAGACTAAACCTTTAAGGTTTTAGGACTTTGGAATTAGGGTTATGCCTGCATCCTTCTCTTAGGATGGAGTGTATAACTTTAATCCTAAGTTTTAAACCCTTAATCTGTTTAAACCTCTTAATCAATCCATCTAATAATCACTAAGACATTAACTAGTAACTTGGGCCTTACATTAGGGTTCTAATTCTTCCTTTATGGTTAAGAAGGACTAACCCTAGTGTTTAATGGATAAGTCCCCCTCATGTTGTCTTATAAACCATAAAACTCACTTCTTAATCTCACCCTTGATTAAAATCCACTTTAATAAAGGCTTGTTTTGTCATGATTTTAATCCTTAACCATGGATTAAGTTGAGGTATCTTCCTCAGCTTAAGTGTTCTCATCTATCATCCTTCTATTAGGATGGTGTAATGAGTTCACTAATCCTTGATTGTGGCTTAAACTCATTACTTAACACTAAAAAAAACCAAAAACATCTAAATAATCACAAGTAGGTTAATGATCTTAATCCTACATCATCATAGTAATTAAGTTGAGGTGCTTATCTCATACTTAAGTATTCTCATTATCCCTAATCAGGGAAGATATAATGATTTTACAAGCCTTTGATTTAGGCTTAAGCTCATTAACTTATGCAAAACACCCAAAAACAATAAAAGACTGAAAAAACAAAAAACAAATAATAGTCGTCTCCTTCGGGATTCTTTTCTCATCACACTCATTCATAAACGAGAACTTGCTTCTTCCGTCTAATGCAAGATAGTTAGCACTCGAGCCAGACGAGTCATACACTTGAGCATAGACAAGTAAGCAGTTCACAGTCAATTTATCTTTCAGTCTCTATGAGTCGAACTACGGTGTTCTGACTTCCTCATTGCACGAGAGGATACGTAGGCATAACTTAACTGTTATCAAACAAAAGTCTCCGTGTCTTCCCCCTTTTTCAGCATTCTTTCTAGGCCTCAGTTCTTGAGCATTCACCTTTTTGCACTGACACTTGTATATTTCTTTTCCAGCTTTTGCACACAGATAGCACATACCTTACCCTTTTAAACACAAATCTTTTAAGCGTGGATCCCGTTGAGTACGACGGACAATCTGGGTGTTAATACCTTCCTAGGTTGTAACCAACCCCCTTTCTCAGTTTCTCTGGTTCGCGACCGTTTTATCCATATCTTTCTAGGTTTATGCAGCATTACCTTTCCTTCGGGATAAAAATGCCTAGCTGGAGACTCTATTCATCTTTATTTCATTTCTTCTTTCACCGACCGTTCGCGTCTATACCCTATCTGACCAGGTGTCTTTTCGGGGAGCGACAGCTTGGCGACTCTGCTGGGGACCCTTATATTGCAACCAGGGATTCTTGTTATTTTTTTAGTTTCCTCATAGCGCTTGTTTGATTTGTATTTACGGGGGTGTTATGTGCTACTTGTGCTTATTTATTGCTTTATTTATTGCTTTATGTACAACTTTATTTATTGCTTTCATTTACAGTTTTTATGCATTTCATACTGTCATTATAATTTGTGCTGGATCTGTTGTTTCCTTGGTGGGTGGGGGATCATTGAGTGATTAAGGTCCCATACCGGGGAATTGAGTGACACATAGGCTAGAGTGGCTTCATATTCTTTCCCATTCCATTTCGGTCTGGTGCGGGAATATGAAACACGGTTCAGACATGGGTTTCTTCTTGAGAACTATGTGCTACGGATTTCCTGTAGTACTAGGGATATCTGGGAAGCCTGCTAAGTCTGGATGAACTTTTATGACCTTCATCATCTGAGGTGAATTAGAGGAGGATCTTTTATGGTTATTGTAAACAATGTACCCCGGGTTAGAAGTGTTTACACTTCTCATAACTGATCCAAGTCTGAGGATCCTTGTTCTAGAACAATACATGGGAGCGGGTGGGATGTTTACAGGTTTGCAGGAACCCTAGGCCTCATCATACCCTGTTACCAGTTTTGTTTAAGAATGAATCACTTTGGACAGTTCTTGTGAAACCCTGGACTTGTGACTCTTTATTTGAGTCCCCCACCTGGTTACTGGTTTTCTAAGCCTCCATTCGGACTTATAAACACATGGACCCTATCAAGGCAGATAACAGATCTAGCACTTGATCACAAACCCTTTTCATATCATTCTGCATACATCACTTTTGCATCATTTAACATCTGCCAATTTGTTTTACAGGGTATCCACCTTATTATCTTTGGTTTGGTTTTGACCTATTTTGCTGCTCAGACTTCTTCAGTTATCCACACCAGCATCTTCATCAGTAGTGTAAACACCCCAAATTTGCCCTCACCCTTTTCAACATGGATTTTGATCATTTCATATGCATAAACACAATCATGGCATCTCATATTACATTTTTGGGTCATTGCATTGGTTCTAAGTCATCTGCATCTAGGGTTTGTGATTTGAGCAATCCAAGAGCTTCTTGAGCCACTCCAAAGGTCATCAATCACTTCAAAGGGGTCTATGTGTGTTCAAGTATCATACTATATCCTCTCAAAGTCAAGAATGCCAAAAATCACAAGAACTGGGATTAGTATAGAAGCAGAGCCAGGCTTGACTGCACAGATGGCCTAAAATTAGGGTTTTGGTTTCAGAGGCTATAAATCCAATTTTTTTGGTCATTCTTGTTTCTATTGGTCTCTATATGGTATAGGGAGTATGCATATAAATTTTCATGAAGAAATTCCTTGGGGAAGTCATCTGATCAAAGGTTGACTTTCTGAACAAGTCAGTGCAAAATCAGGGCATCTGAGGCCCCCAAAGACCCATCCAAGGGGTGATCTTCATCATTTTGAGTGTATATGATATTTATTTGATCATGGAAGAAGTTGGAAGTTCAAAAAATTCAAGAATCTCAAGTTTTTGCAAAGTTGACTTTTTGAGCAAGTTTGACTTTTCATGAAAATGTCATTTTATGCAACTTTTTCAACCCTAACTTTTTGATCCAAAAATGTTTCAAATAAAAAAAACTTTGGTCATGAAAGTTGTAGAATAGATCTTAACCTTTTCAAAAAGTACAAGAACATGACCTAATTCATTTTTGATCAAAAGTTATGGCTTGTCAAAGTTGGCAAAAATCACTAAATTTCAAGTCATGCACCAAAGAGGCAAAGTTGCAAATTCACTTCTCAAGGCCAAATAAGTCAGCAAATGGGCTTCTAATTCACTCAACATGATCACACAACATTCAAAAATCAGAATGGGGCAAAGAATTACATGTTTTATGGCCCATGGATCAAGTTTCCTTCATGAAAGCCAAAGGCAAAGTCAAGTTGCAAAAACTCATGATCACATCTCATCCACTTGCTAGCTACTTTGCTGATCAACCCTAGCCTTTCCCCTCACCATGCTGCGCAGCCCACACCCCTTGTACTTGGCTAGAACATGACCCATGCTTTCTCTTACACAAAGTTGACAATTTGCAAAAGTAGCCACACCTATCACAAAAGGGCATGTCACATCTTCTGACCAATCAGCATTGTTTATACAAACTAATTGCAAGCCAAAGCACATAACCAGCAAGCCTGAAACCAGCCATAGAACACATTCTCATTTTCACTCTCAAAAGCAAAAGCTTTCGAAACTCAGCAAATAAGCCACAAACACTTAAACAAACTTCATAGATCAACTCAACTCATCATCCTGGTCAGAAAGCACCCCTCATCCTTGCCCTAAACTGCCTGAATCATAAACACGATTCTCACCTGAGCTTGGACAGAACTTGTTCAAACTTCCAAACCAGCCAACACAAACTCTTTTCAATCATCAAAGCTTCATCAAGGAGGTCCCAGGAGTGGTTTTGCACATAAGGGAAGGTCAGAAAGTGCCAGATTGAAAGCTTCAAAACTCAGGTAGCCTCATGAACATTTTTTCCAGAAATGGATTTTTAAGTTCTTAAGTTGTTCTTCATGATTCACTGATTACTCTGATGTCTTTGGTTTTGAGAATGGTGAGGAAATGAGAGTTTAATCGTGTTCTGAAACTTTCTGACATAGAAATGTTTTCTTTCGATTCATGCGATTGATGAAATATAAATGAGTTTTGGTTTGGGGTTTTGATTCAGGGAGGTTTGGGAAGGATTTATGTTCTTTTAGATTTCATTTTAGTTACGTTTTGAAGGTTTTAGGAATTTTCAGGTGGGATTCCCACCGGAGAAGACGACCGGAAGTCTTCTCCGGCCACCTGAAAATGATTAGGACTTAATCATGTCATTAAGTGTAGTTTGAATCTGATGCGTTGGATCTGTTGACTTGGTTGACTTGGCGCGTGTTTGTGTGGCCCAGATGCACTCATTTTGCCCTAATCTCAATTAATTAATTCATAAACTCAGTTTAGTCAACTTTGAATATGGACCATTGATTTGCGCGCGTAGTCAACAGGCTTCTCCCCAGAACCCATCCTGGCCATCCATTGCGTTTACTTTTCTTTTTCTTTATTTTTATTCCAGTTATTTTATATTTCTTTCTCCATTTATTTTAAAATAGTAAAATTTATTTAAAAATTCTGAAATTTTTTACACAAGTTATTATTTAATTTCAGAACACAAAAATATTTTTATCTTTATATTTTGCATTCAAAAAGTATTTTTAAATATTTAAAAGTTTATTTTTAATTAATTAATGAGAATTAATTAATTAAAAATACTTTTTGGTATTTAAAAATCACCAAAAAATTCATGAAACATTTAAAAACATTTAGAAACATTGTCCAACCCTCAAACCAAATTTCTTTTTTGATCTTGATGCATTTGAGAATTTTTCATGGAATTAAAATCATTTTGATGCATTATTTTGATCCAAACTTCCAAAAATCACTTCTGCCTAACCATAAAGAGTTGGACTTTGATTCTTTTTGCATTGTGTTTAGCATATCATGTAGTTTGTGAGATTAAATGGCCATGATTTGATCTTTCATTTTCCATTTGTTTGGCATTTTTCTTGTTAAGGAACCCTAAAACCCTAGAAAACATAGGAAAATCATAACTTGAATTAGGTTAAGAGTTGGAACTTCTCCTTTGGGCAGTGAGTTAGTGTAGGATTAGGGATCCTTTAAGTGCATTTTCATTTTTTTATATTGATGTTTGCTCCTGATTTTGGTTTGTGTTTGATGCTTTGATCATAAACCCTAATTTGGGCTTCCATATTCATCCATCTTGCATTTGCATTCATACCTTGACTTGCCATAGCATTTTATGCATTCTTGTGATTCATTTGACATCTTAAGACATATTGAAAGCATGTTTGATCATTGCATCTTGCATTTGCCATGTTGTATGCCATTTGCATTTCATAACTTTTCATGTATGTTCATGGTCCTTAACTTGTTTCATTTGCATCCATAAGTTTGTATGATCATCCCCATGTCTTGATTCATGTTTGCATCATCTCATAGAATCATTAACATCATGTATGTGCTTCGGGATTTGATATACATCATGCCATTTCATCTCATTTTGCATTGCATTGCATTTCTTTTCTAACTTTTCAGGTGGTAAGTGACCTTGAGAAGTGAATTTGCCTTCACTTCTCATAACTTCTCTTCATCTCTTTCATGCATCCTTGCTGCATTTTGTCATGTGTTTGAGTTTGAGCTTGTTCATTCTCCTCCTTCTCACTTTCTTTCTTCAAGTGACTTGACTTCTTGAATGAAGCAAGTTACTTTGCTTCTCCTGATCTTTCATCTGTTTCATGGTGGTTCCATTGAAGACTTCTCTTGTAAACCTCACAAACCTTAGGAACAACCATGTATGACAATGATTAGGGTTTTGTTTAGTCTCCCCTCTTAGTTTTACCTTTGTGTCTCTTTTGAGTCTTCTCTTCTCACCTCATAATCAGGGACTAAACCCTAAAAGCTTTAAGGCTTTGTGATTAAGCTTATGCCTGCATCCTTCTATTAGGATGGAGTGTATAACTTTAATCCTAAGTGTTAAACCCTTAACGTGTTTAAATCTCTTAATCAATCCACTTAATAATCACCAAGACATCACACTTGTAACTTGGGCCTTGCATTAGGGTTCTAATTCTTCCTTAACTGGTTAAGAAGGACTAACCGTAGTGTTAATGGACAAGTCCCCCTCAAGTTGTCTTATAAACCCTAAAACTCACTTCATCATCATATCATTAACTAAAATCCACTCAATAAAGGCTTTGTTTTGTCATGAGTTTAATCCCTAATCATGGATTAAGTTGAGGAGTTTTCCTCAGCTTAAACATTCTCATCTATTATCCTTCTATTAGGATGGTGTAATGAGTCTGTTTAATCCCTGATTATGGCTTAATATCATTACTTAACACTAAACAAAAACAACAAAAACATCTAATTAATCACAAGTAGGTTAATGATCATAATCCTACACCATGGTAATTAAGTGTGAGAAGCTGACTTCACACTTAAGGTATTCTCATTACCCCTAATCAGAGGGAAGATGTGATGAGTTTACTAACCCATTGGTTTAAGCTTAAGCTCATTAACTTATGACAAACATTCAAAAGCAATAAAAGACTGAAAACTCAAAAAACAAACAATAATCGTCTCCTTCGGGATTCTTTTCTCATCTCATTCACTCACAAACGAGAACTCGCTTCTTCCGTCTAATGAAAGACAGTTTGCACCTGAGCCAGACAGGTCATACACTTGAGCATAGACTAGTAAGCAGTTCACAAGTCAATTTATCTTTCAGTCTCTTTGGGTCGAACTACGGTGTTCTGACTTCCTCATTGCACGAGAGGATACGTAGGCATAACTTAACAGTTATCGAACAAAAGTCTCTGTATATTCCCCCTCTTTCCAGCTTTACTCTTTAAGCCTCATGATCTTGAGCATTTCATTTTTGTCCTTACACTGACACTTCACTTATACACTTCACTTCTCTTACACTGACACCTGTATATCCTTTTCCAGCTCTTTTATACACTAATTGCACTGACACTACCCCTTTAAAACACAAATCTTTTAAGCGTGGATCCCGTCGAGTACGGCGGACAATCTGGGTGCTAATACCTTCCCAGGTTGTAACCAACCCCCTTTCTCAGTCTCTCTGGTTCGCAACCGTCTTATCCACCTTTTTTCTAGGTCTATGCAGCATTGCCTTTCCTCCGGGATAAAAATGCCTAGCTGGCGACTCTTTTCATCTCCAGTGAGTTCACTGCTGTGTGTTCTCATTGTCCCTCTCGCCGACCGTTCGCGTCTGTACCTTTATTTGGGCCTTTCCCATCTATTGGGAGCGACAACTTGGCGACTCTGCTGGGGACCCTTATACTGCAACCAGGGCTTCTGGTTCTTTTTGTGGGTACCTCCTAGCGCTTGATTGATTTGTGTTTACTGGGGTGTTATGTGCTATTTGTATTTGTATATTTTGTTTTGTTTATTGCTTTATATACAGTTGTTTTATTGCTTTCTTTATAGCTTTGCATTATATCATATTGTCATACTGTGCTGGCTGGATCTGTTTGTTTGCTTTGGTGGGTGGGTGTTCTATTGAGAGTTAAGGTCCTACACCTGGGACCTGAGTGACACCTAGGCTAGAGTGGTTCATATTCTTTCCCATTCCATCTCGGTCTGGTGCGGGAATATGAAACACGGTTCAGATATGGGTTTCTTCTTGAGAACTCTGTGTTGCAGATTTCCTGCAATGCTAGGGCTATCTGGGAAGCCTGCTAAGTCTGGATGACCTTTAGTATTGACCTTCGGAAACTGAGGTGAATTAGAGGAGGAACTTTTATGGTTATTGTAAACACTATACCTCCGGGTTAGAAGTGTTTACACTTCTCATAACTGATCCAAGTCTGAGGATCCTTGTTTTAGAACACCACCTGTGAGGGGGTTGGGCTATTTACAGGTTTTGCAGGTACCTTTGACCTCAGCATACCCTGTTACTTTGTTTGATTAAGAGTACTCCATTTTGGAACAGTTCTCGTGATTTTAACCCTGGACATGTGACTCTTTATTTGAGTCCCCCACCTTGGTTACTGGACTTATAGACCTCCATCTGGATTTCTTGAACATACATAGACTTATATCAGAGCACTTGATCAGATCCAGCTCAGTCACAAACCCTTGCATATCATTTGCATACATCATCATTGCATCATTTTGACATTTGCTTATTTGTTTTTCAGGGTATCCATCCTTTATTTTTGGCTTGGTTTTGACCCCATCATCAGTATAGACCTATCTTCATCAGCATCTACTTCAGTTATCTGTTACCTGTTTCAGTCACCTGCATCATCAGTCTCAGCCTGTCAGTGGCCCATTTTCAGTATTATCATCAGCACCTGTCTCAACTCTTCCTCAACAACATGGCACCTAGGAAGAGTAACATCTCCTACCACTTCTTTCCGCCTGAGCTAGCTGACATCAGGAGGATTCAGACCCTGATTACTCCAAACCATATACCATTTTTCAGAGAACACTATGGAGGCATACTTGATGTGGTTATGGATTTGGACCCTTCACAGAGGAGCTTGATTCATACTTGCCTGCAGTTCTATGATCCCCCTCTAAGGTGTTTCACTTTTCAGGATTTTCAGTTGGGCCCTTTGTTAGAAGAATATTCATCATTGGTTGGTATACCTATCAGGGGTGGAGTCCCCTTCAACCCTGAGATGGTCTTTCCTAGTAATGAAGAAGTAGCAAAGGCATTACATCTGGAACCAGTTCTGATTGGGCAGCATATGACTACTAAGGCTGGAATCTCTGGCCTGCATCTGGATTTCTTAATCTCTCAAGCTACCCTGAAGGCTTCTTTGGGAGAATGGAAAGCAGTCTGTGCTTTATTGGCCCTGAGCATATATGGGATTATATTATTTGCAGATGAGCCTAGATTCATTAGCAAGAGTGCAATCCACCTTTTCATTCTGAGGAACCCAGTGCCCACTTTATTGGGGGATTTCTACTACTCAGTACACCAGAGGAATGAAAAGCAGAGGGGAAGATTAGTGAGGTGCTGTGCTCCTTTGTTTCATACTTGGCTTCTCAAGCATTTGCCCAAGACAGATGCATTTTTGAATCCTCATCAGCAGAGAAACTGGGCTAGAAGACTCACTGCTTTGACTTCAGCTGATATCAGGTGGTGCACTCAAAGCACAAAGGGCAGGGATATCATTACCAGTTGTGGGCAGTTTCCCAATGTACCCCTAATAGGAGTTAAGGGTTGCATCAACTACAACCCCCTGTTATTCAAAAGACAACTGGGCTATGCATTGGTCCACACCCCTAAGGCACAAGACTTGGCTGAGACTCTTTTCTGTGAGAACAAGCCTAATCTGGCTATTGTCAGGCAGGCAGCCTGGGCCTGGGACAATGTTCAGACTAAAGGAGTAACCATTATGGGGAAGTGCAACAATGTGGCATCAGCACAGTACTATGAGTGGTCCCATGCCAGGGCTCAATTTTCTGGGATGCCCTTTACCATGGAGGATATGCCTGGACCATCCTCAGCACCACCTCCTGCCACTGTCAGCTTAGAGGAGTTTGAGAGTTTGAAAGAAAGAAATGAGAAATTGACTCAGGCTTTACAGAAGACCCTCTGGGAGAGGAGTGATGGTAGGTTGGATATTGAAAGGTTGGAAAAGTTGAAGGTGGAGCATCTGGCTAAAATTGAGAAGTCTGAGGATTATATCAAGAAGTCCAGGGCTGGAGAGCAGATCTTGAAGAATGCCTGCAAGGAAGCCCAGTTCCAGAAGGCCAGGACTGATCTGTATCTGAAGGAGAGTCAAGCTAGGTGGGTCAGGATCACCGAGGCTCGTACTCTGGAAGATAAGAGGACTCAGGACAAGATTGAGCAGCTGGAAGCTAGTGCAAAAGAGCAGCAGGAAGCCCTGGCAGCAGCCCAGAGGGAGATCTCAGAGCTGAAGATCAGAGCTGGAGTGAAGAGGTCAAAGGACCAGAGTCAACACAAGAAGCTAACTGCAGCTGTTACTACCCGGAATCTCCTTATCAGGAATCTCACGGAGCGTCCAGCTGATCCTGTGACTGAAGCACTTCTCAAGGAGGTTCAGGAGGATGAGTTTGGTCTTGGTGTTTGACTTTTGTTTGTTGTTGCTTTCATTACATGTACTTTTATTTTCTTATGATGTATTTTGACCCCTCGGGGCATGTTTTGTAAAGAACAAATTATGTATCATTTGCCTTTTGTAATATATGTATCAGTTTGTTCCATCTGAGTTTACTTCAAAAGCGACATCAACAGCATATTCAAGGGTCTGGAAGGGTCAAAACCAAGTGCCAAGCCGGATACCTTGGAAATAAATAAGCATACTGCATTGCATGCTAACCCTTTGTTTGTTTTGTAGGTTTATTTTGTTGTTGCTAACTCTGTTGTGATATTCAGGAACTATTGCTCGACGTCGGGTATTTCCACTCAACCGTCCACACCGATATCCAACCCGTAACAACCTTCCGGGCATACAAATGGACCAGGTACAATAGGACCTTGCAGAGGTCAGGAACCAAATGGCCAATGAAAGATTGGAAATGAGAACTCAGATGACGCAGTTTATGGAAGTGATGAACAACATGGCTCAGAGCCAAGAAAGATTGAGAGCAATGGTAGAAAGGCAGAATCAGGAAGACCCCCATATAGGGACTGCTGGGACAAGCAACAATGAGAGGGTCCAACCTCATGTCAACCCCCCTGTATTTGGACCCCACCTTCACCCAGAGATCAACATTCCTGCCAATGTACAAGGGACTGCCACTGCAGGCAGAGTGCTGCAAGAAGACCCCCAGGAGGATCAGTTCACAGTAATGGGTGTTGGGGAGGAGGCCTATGACAGAAGGCTAGATGAAATTGCTGAAAAATTAAGGTCCTTGGAGTCTCAAAACTCTTTGGGCTTTGATGTTATGGACATGGGCTTAGTGGACGGGGTCAGGATTCCCCATAAGTTTAAGCCTCCTTGTTTTGAAAAATACAACGGGACTTCCTGCCCACGGACCCACTTGCAGTCCTTTCTGGGGAGGTTGAAGGCATACACCATGGACGAGAAGCTATGGATGTTTTATTTTGAGGATACCTTGACTGGAGCGTCAAGGGAATGGTACTCCCATCTGACTAGAGCAACCATCAGGTGTTGGAAGGATTTGGCAGAGGCCTTCATTAGACAATACCAGTATAACTTGGATATGGCACCCAACAGGACCCTCCTGATGGGGATGTCACAATTATCTAGAGAAAGCTTCCGGGAATACGCCCAGAGATGGAGGCAATTGGCTGCTGCTGTCCAGCCACCTATGTCAGAGAGGGAGATGGCAGATATGTTTATGAACACCCTCCAGGGAACATACATTGACAGGCTGGCTGCTTTCTCTTCCACCATCTTTGCAGATGTCGTTATAGCTGGAGAGAGAATTGAGAGCCTGTTAAAGATGGGCAAGATTTCTGACAACGGTGCCAGCTCATCCAGCAACACAAGGAAGCCTTTTGCCGGCCCAAGAAGAACTGGTGAGACCAATGCCATCCATGCTAACAGGGGCAGACCCCAATATGTTCATAGGTCTGTGGCAGCAGTCACCATTCCCGCTCCAATTCATCCACAACCAGCTTATCAACCACAGCAACAAAATTATCAGCAACAGACTCAGTATCCTCCTCAGAGAAACTACAACAACACCAACAACAACAATCAGCAAAGATCGTTCCAACAGAGACCTTCTCAGGCCAATAGGGTGATCGATCTGATCCCTATGCCATATGCCACATTACTGCCACAACTCCTGAAACTCAACCTGGTTGAGCTAAGGACGTTGGCACCTCCAGATCCCACCAGTCTACCCAGAAATTACGACTCCAACGCCAGATGTGCTTTTCACTCAAATGCACCTGGCCATAGTACAGAAAAGTGCAGAGCCTTGCACATGAAGGTACAAGACCTGGTAGACTCTAAAGCTCTGAACTTCGCACCACCACCAAATGTTAACAAAAACCCTATGCCAAACCATGGTGGTCCCAGAATCAATGCTATTGAAGAAGACAAGCCGTCTTACTTGATAACCAGTGTGGGTCAGATTCGGACACCGTTGGTAGAGATTAAAGCCCAACTCCTTGAATGTCAAATGTTCCCGGGATGTGAGCTAGGGTGTGCTTATTGCAACATTTCAGTGAATGGTTGTGATAACTTGAGAGATGGCATAGATGGTCTCATCCAGAGTGGCCTGCTTCAAATCACAACATCAATTCCTACCAATCCAACAACCTCATCAGCAACAATCCCCGAGTCTTCTACAAATGCAACAACCATTGTTCCAAGCAACTCTTCAATCTCATCAACAAATGCTTCATCTGTTACTTCAACGGACCAAATATCAGCAAACATCCCTTCTACAACTTCAGCACCCCTTCATTCAGAAGCTCCTACAACAACAACACCCATCCTTCCAACAATATCTCCTACAACTTCAGCAGCAAATGTCTCAACAGTTACAATTTATTATGATCCTGAAAATGACTCTGCCTACAACTCACAAAATGCCACTACCGTCAGAGCACCAGTCACAATATACTATGATCCACAGACTATCACAGTCCCTTCTGCAGCTGCCATCAGCCCAGTCACCGTCACGGTGCCTGGGCCAGTACCTTATGAAAGCAGTAATGCCATCCCTTGGCATTACGGCTCTGATCTATACTGCAAAGGACAGAAAATCACTTTTGAATCATCAACCCCTGCACCACAAATAGACAATGTGGGAGGAGGCGGAGGCTTCACTCGAAGCGGACGTCTCTTTGCTCCACAAATTCAAAGACCCACTGCCGAAGCAGAAGCTGCTGCCAAGGCAAAAGGGAAAAGCTTGGTGCAGGAAGAGACGATTGTTAAGGAAGCTTTGAAAACACCCTTTGATCAAGAAGTTGATGAGTTCATGAGAATCATCAAGAAAAGTGATTACAAAATAGTGGATCAGCTTCACCAGACGCCTTCCAAGATCTCTATTCTATCATTGCTTATGTGCTCCGAAGCTCATCGGAACGCACTACTAAAAGTCTTGCACGCAGCTTATGTGCCAGAAGAGATCACCGTCAATCAGCTGGAAGCGATGGTTGGAAATGTTAATGCTAGTCATGGACTAGGGTTCACCAACACTGATTTGACTACGGAAGGCCGCAATCATAACAAGGCTTTGCATATCACCATGGAATGTAAAGGCGCAGTTCTTTCCCATGTGCTGGTAGACACAGGATCATCCCTCAATGTCTTACCTAAAAAAGCCCTTGTGAAGCTAGAATATGACGGATTGGCATTACGACCCAGCAACCTGGTGGTGAGGGCCTTTGACGGTTCTAAGAGATCGGTTCTGGGGGAAATTGAGTTGCCTATAACGATTGGCCCACAAACTTTCAAAACGACCTTCTACGTGATGGATATACAGCCTGCCTACAGCTGTCTATTGGGTAGGCCATGGATTCACGCCGCTGGCGCCGTGACCTCAACCCTTTACCAGAAGTTAAAATTCTAGTGGGAGGGCCAAGTCGTTACTATCTGTGTAGAGGAGGATATTTTTGTTAGCCACCTGGCTACCTACAAATATATTGAGATGGATAGGGAGATCCACGAGACAATGAGTCAAGGGTTTGAGGCCTTGAACATAAATGAAACATCTGCTGTACCTGGAACCTCAATGACATCTTATCAACAAGCCCGGAAGGTTGTTGAGGAAGGAACTGCCCAAGGCTGGGGCAAATTGTTACCTGTGGAGAAGAAAGAGGATAGATTTGGGTTGGGTTACAAACCAACTCAACAGGATCGAGCAGAGGCTGCTAAGGAGCCCAACTTTGTTAGTGGGGGGGATGCTCACCCCCGATGCTGTCAACAATTTGGAACACGAGGATGAAAGCAACCGCAACCTGGAGAGTTGGATCCGTCCAAAGATCCCGGGGAGCAGTATCTCAAACTGGTCTTCCCAGGAAATTATAAGAGTTACTCATGCAGAGTAATTATTATTTCCTGCATTTTTATAGCAAGCATCAAAGTCTTACATCTTGCCCAAGATGACAAGACTCATTTTGTAATCGGGCCATCTGTAATTTTTGTGCAACAAGATTAATCAATGAAATATCAGACATCTTTTGCAAATGAGTCTTTTTCTTTTCTGCTCACTGTTCTTCCATTTTTCTTTTTGTACAAAAATAAATGGCAATGTTTTCAAAATGACAACTTTATTTCACTTTGCTAAACAAGATTAAAATCAAATCACTAAAATGAACAAACTGAACCCTTGCAGAGAGTGCCTTCCAGACCGCACCGACAACAGCACGGCTATGACTTCGTATGACTTTGACAATCCGATCAATCAAGCTGATGAAGGGGTTGAAGAAGAATATGAGCTTCCTGAAGAGCTAGCCAGATTGTTGAGACAAGAGGAAAAGGTTATTACTCCTCACCAGGAGGAGGTTGAAACGATCAATCTTGGTACAGATGAAGACGTGAAAGAAGTTAAAATCGGGGCCTGCTTACAAGACTCAGTGAAGAGACAACTGATTGACCTGCTTCAAGAATATGTGGACGTGTTTTCTTGGTCTTATCAAGATATGCCAGGGTTGGACACCGACATTGTTGTGCACAAGATGCCTTTAAGAGAAGAATGTCCACCGGTTAAACAGAAATTGCGCCGTACTCGCCCAGACATGGCAATGAAAATCAAGGAAGAGGTACAAAAGCAATGGGACGCCGGGTTCCTTGCTGTAACTAGCTATCCACCGTGGGTTGCTAATATTGTGCCTGTGCCTAAGAAATACAGCAAAGTAAGAATGTGTGTTGACTACCGGGACCTGAACAGAGCCAGCCCGAAAGATGACTTCCCTTTACCTCACATTGATGTATTGGTGGATAATACGGCTCAGTTCTCGGTATTCTCCTTCATGGATGGATTTTCAGGATATAATCAGATTAAAATGTCACCTGAAGACATGGAGAAGACAACCTTCATCACACCCTGGGGCACGTTCTGCTACAAGGTAATGCCATTTGGGCTCAAGAATGTCGGTGCAACATATCAACGTGCTATGGTAACATTATTCCACGATATGATCCATAAAGAAATCGAATGTTACGTGGATGACATGATTTCCAAGTCCCTCACTGAAGAAGATCACCTGGTAAATCTGCTAAAACTATTCAAGCGTCTGAGGAAGTACCAACTGAAGTTGAACCCCAACAAATGCACATTCGGGGTGCGATCTGGTAAGCTGATGGGTTTTATTGTGAGCGAGAAAGGGATTGAAGTTGACCCTGATAAAGTCAAAGCTATTCAAGAGATGCCTGCACCAAAGACAGAGAAGGAGGTTCGAGGGTTCTTAGGTAGATTGAACTACATCTCAAGGTTCATATCTCACCTTACAGCGACCTGTGAACCTTTATTCAAATTGTTGAGAAAAGAACAGACGGTCAGGTGGAATGAAGACTGTCAGAAGGCTTTTGACAAGATCAAGGAATACCTACAAGAACCTCCAATCCTTATGCCTCCAGTCAAAGGAAGACCTCTAATAATGTACTTGACAGTATTAGAAGAGTCAATGGGGTGTGTGCTGGGCCAGCATGACGAGTCTGGTCGAAAAGAGTATGCAATATACTACCTAAGCAAAAAGTTTACCGATTGTGAACAACGTTATTCACTGCTCGAGAAAACTTGATGTGCTTTAGCGTGGGCTGCTCGCCGACTGAGACAGTATATGTTGACCCACACAACTTTGTTGATCTCAAATATGGACCCAGTTAAGTACATATTTGAGAAGCCAGCACTTACCGGACGGGTTGCAAGATGGCAAATGATCCTTACAGAGTATGACATTCAGTACACATCTCAGAAGGCCATCAAGGGCAGTGTATTGTCTGAATATCTTGCTGAGCAACCTATTGATGATTACCAGCCCATGAGATTTGACTTCCCTGATGAAGACATCATGTTCATAAAAGCAAAAGATCATGAAGAGCCTATTCACACTGAAGGGCCTGACCCGGAAGAAGAATGGACTATGATGTTTGATGGGGCTGTTAATATGAATGGTCGTGGTGTTGGTGCAGTAATCATTACACCTAAAGGAGTTCACATGCCTTTCTCGGCAAAACTCACCTTTAACTGCACTAACAACGAAGCTGAATACGAAGCTTGCATTATGGGTCTCGAGGAAGCCATTGACCTCAGGATCAAGACGTTGACCGTGTTCGGAGATTCAGCTCTGGTAATCAATCAAACCAACGACAAATGGTACACCCACCAGGATCATCTGATACCTTAACGGGATTATACAAGGAGGTTATTGACTTTCTTTACAACAGTCAAGCTTGAGTATATCCCTCGGGACGAGAATCAGTTTGCAGATGCTCTGGCTACCATTTCGTCCATGATCAAAGTTCAGGCTGCCAACTTTGTACCTCAAATCTCAGTGTCCAGACTTGACAGACCAGCATATGTGTTCGCAGCGGATGTTGTTAAAGATGATAAGCCTTGGTTCCACGACATTAAGTGCTTCTTGGAGGATCAGACATACCCACCTGGGGCATCTTCCAATGATAAGAAGACGTTGAGAAGGCTTGCTGGTAGTTTCTTTCTGAATGCTGATGGTTCCCTATACAAGAGAAACTTTGATATGGTACTCCTCAGATGCGTTGACAGGATAGAAGCAGATTTGTTAATGCATGAAGTGCACGAAGGATCCTTTGGTACCCATGCTGGAGGACATGCCATGGCGAAGAAGCTGCTAAGATCAGGCTATTACTGGATCACAATGGATGCAGACTGTTGTGCCTAAGCCAGAAAATGCCATAAATGCCAGATTTATGCGGATAAGGTGCATGTGCCTCCCAATCCTTTGAATGTGATGTCTTCACCCTGGCCCTTTGCTATGTGGGGCATTGACATGATTGGCAAGATTGAACCGACTGCTTCAAACGGCCACAGATTCATCCTGGTTGCTATTGATTATTTCACTAAGTGGGTCGAAGCAGCTTCCTATGCCAATGTTACAAGACAAGTGGTGGCCAAATTTCTGAAGAGAGATATCATTTGTCGATACGGAGTTCCCGAGCGAATCGTTACTGATAATGGTTCTAACTTGAACAACAAAATGATGGCAGAACTATGCCGGGACTTCAAAATTCAACATCACAATTCTTCTCCTTACAGGCCAAGGATGAACGGCGCTGTTGAGGCAGCAAATAAAAACATCAAGAAGATTGTGCAGAAGATGGTGGTCACTTATAAGGACTGGCATGAAATGTTACCATTTGCCTTGCATGGGTACCGCACGTCAATCAGAACATCCACCGGGGCAACACCGTATCAGCTTGTATATGGTATGGAAGCAGTCCAACCTGTCGAAGTTGAATTACCCTCCCTACGGGTATTGATGGATGTTAAGCTGAACGAAGCAGAATGGGTCAGGTCCCGATACGAGCAACTGAGTCTGATTGAAGAGAAAAGATTGGCTGCAATCTGTCATGGGCAGTTATATCAGAAGAGAATGAAGAGAGCTTTCGATCAGAAAGTCAGGCACCGAGAGTACCAAGTAGGGGATCTTGTGCTGAAGAGAATCCTCCCTCCTCATACAGACCACAGGGGCAAATGGACTCCGAACTATGAAGGACCATTCGTAGTGAAGAAAGTTTTCTCTGGTGGGGCACTCATGCTCAGCACTATGGATGGCGAAGACTTCCCGTCCCCTGTGAATTCAGATGCAGTTAAAAAATACTTCGCATAAAAATGACCCGCTGGACATAAAAACAGAATGTAAGTCCAGGAAAAAATAGGGCATCCCGGCGAGTCAAAAACAGAATAAAAGACTCGGGCAAAAATAAGGGAAAAATAAACAAAAATGTACACCCGCTGAGTTGAAAAGCCGCATTGGACAACTCAGGCAAAAATGGGTATCCCGATGGATTGAAAACCTGAAAGGGCGATCCATGCAAAATAAGGGAATAAGCGAACAACTGCACTCTGAATTCGTCTGTATCACTTACAACTTGGTAAGTTTCGAAAGGATCAAGCTTCAATCAGAACCAGCCTTCTTCAGAAAGCAAGGCGAGAAGAACGTCAAATGTCATACGAGTCATAGCAAAAGAGGAAGCTCCTTAAAGCGTCGTCAACATTGCCAGCATTTTGTTTCTCAATTTGTAACAATCTCCTCATTTCAGGGGATTCGTTTCTTTGACTGTATCTCGCCAATTCAGGGCACATGAATTAATAAAATCAGATTTCCAATCATGTTTTGTCTTGTACATTTTATTTGCAAAAAATGTCTGATGTCTTGAGAAAAAAACTGATTGCATAAATACAGATGCTTATCTTCAAAAATATAATAAAAGTCACATGCTTGCAGGAAATATACTTACTCTCAGAGGTGTCTAAACTCCTATGACGGAATTCGGTAAGGGATACCTCGGGATCATTTGTGTGTTTCTATATCTTTGCAGGATTGCAGGTATCCAGAATGCAACTTGGGGCATGAAAGCTTCACTCCAGCGAGCTGACAAATCGACACTCAGCCTTAGCACCCAAAGTGCCTGGTCCCCAGCTGATTTGCCACTTATTACTTCTCCCCATCAAAGTTGCCAGGCATCACTTTTCCAACAGAACAGTACCAGAAGGCGCCCATGTCCCCGGCTGAGTCAAGGATCCTCCTCAACAGAGTCTCTAGGAAGATCTTTCAATGATCTCTCTTTCTCCCCAGCCGAGTTGCCATTTCGTCCTCAGCCGAATACAAGAGTCGGGGAACCATCTCCCCACAGAACTTCAACCGCCATCCAGAAGAGTAACGCATGAAAGAATCACAACAGAGTGACGAAAGCTTCTACAAACCCCAGCTGGGTCTCATTTACTGGAATAGGTCTATCATTGACCCATTTTCCCAAACGGATATATCTCATTAGATCTACCAATGGTCTCAATCCCCAGCTGGGATGTCCATTTCAAGCGGATCAACTAAAGATCTTCGTAGCAACGGGATCAGAGTCCCGGTTGGGTATCCTCGCATAATCATAGCATTCACATCATATTCACCCACAAAGCGTAGCATTCCGTCTAACACGGAGCATTACGGCAAAAATCCAACATATTGCATAATCATAAGCCGTGTCCTGAATCAACACTTGTGAATAATAGCAATCCATCAATATAAAAAATCCCCAGCGGAGATTCCCCAGCAAAATCAGTTGCCTCGCATTCACAAACACCAGTATATACTCTCCTTGGCACCCGTCCGTGTCAATACTCCCCAGTGAAGTCGCCCGAACACTCTGTGCAAACAGTACCACTCGTATTACAGATACTTTTTGACACCCGCCCGTGTCATATCCCCAGCAGAAAGCCAAAGACACCCTCTTTGCACTCACCAATACTTATATACATTTCCTCGACATCCGTCCATGTCACTTTCCCCAGCACAGTAACCTAAACACCTTGTGTATCAGATACTTGTTTATACTATACTTCTCTTCTTGTTTGACACCCGTCCGCGTCACTTTCCCCAACAGTTAAATACTCATCTATACACCACTCATACTTATTTTACTTATACAGATACTCGTCCATATCTTATATATACCACTTATATCCCCACAGATTCGACACTAGTCCTTGTTCTTTGTTAACCCGTTGATACTCGTCCGTATCATCATCTCAGAACATGTGTCAAGCGTTTGTTTCTACCTGATACTCGTCTGTATCATAGTCTTAAGGATGCTCGTCCGCATCTTTAATCCATACACTGTGTCAAACTCTTGTATATGGATACTCTCCTGTGTCTACTATCCCCAGAAGGGTCCTTTCAGATTCAACACTCGTCCGTGTTCTCTGTTAACCAGTTGATACTCGTCCGTATCATCATCTCTGAACACGTGTCAGTATTAGTTTCTACCTGATACTCGTCCGTATCATAATCTTAGGGATGCTCGTCCGCATCTCTAATCTGTACACAATACCAAACACTTATACCTTTTGTTTCTTGGATATAAACACTCGTCCGTGTTTACTATTCCCCGATAGATCACCAACAAAGCAAATTTTCTTTTTATCTGGCATTCGTCCTGTGTCCTGATAAACCTTGAGAGCAGTCGTACCCTGCTAGGTGGTCGTCCTCCACCTCTTGATGGTCGTCCTCCATCATGCTCATCCGATGGCCGTCCCCATCGTTGATTTTCTATCCGACATTCGTCCTATGTCGTGATATTTAGCAGCCGTCCCCTGCTAGGTGGTCGTCCCCCACCTCTTGATGATCGTCCTTCATCATTTTATCCAATGGCTGTCCCCGTTGTTGATTTTGGTTATCTAGCATTCGTCCTATGTCAAGACAAACCTTGAGAGCAGCCGTCCCCTTCTAGGTGGTCGTCCTCCACCTCTTGATGGTCGTCCTCCATCATGCTCATCCGATGGCCGTCCTCATCGTTGACCTTTTATCCGGCATTCGTCCTATGTCGCGATATTTTCGGCAGCCGTACCCTGCCAGGTGGTCGTCCTCCACCTTAGATGATCGTCCCTCATCTTAACCCGACAGAGCAGCTGTCCCCTGCTAGGTGATCGTCCTTCACTTTTAATGACCGTACTTCATCATCTGTTTATTTCATTTATTCTTTAACCCGATGGCCGTCCCTGTCGTGGTCCCTTTTCCTTTTCCTGATGATCGTCCTTCATCAGTTTAGCCCGATGGCCGTCCCCATCGTTGGTTACTTTACTTTATGAACTTGATGGCCATCCCCATCGTAACACCTTTTATCCCCAGCATGTCGGTCGTCCCCGTCATCGCTTTGTTTCCTGCACTTTCCAGCATGTCGGCCGTCCCCGTCATTGCTCTTTACCCAGCAGTCGTCCTCTGCTCGACGGTCGTCCTCCGTCGCCTACACTTTACAATATACTTTATTTTCCTTTTACAATCTATATCCCTTTTCTTCTTCATTCTGTGAGTGCAAAGTTTGGACTGTCTTTGGTATTCAACCACAAGTTATCTTGTTTGCCTGTTAAGCCGTCGCTTACATCCTGCACAGCTAACTCATGTTTGAATAGGGGCAGCTGTAAACACCCCAAATTTGCCCTCACCCTTTTCAACATGGCTTGTGATCATTTCATATGCATAAACACAATCATGGCATCTCATATTACATTTTTGGGTCATTGCATTGGTTCTAAGTCATCTGCATCTAGGGTTTGTGATTTGAGCAATCCAAGAGCTTCTTGAGCCACTCCAAAGGTCATCAATCACTTCAAAGGGGTCTATGTGTGTTCAAGTATCATACTATATCCTCTCAAAGTCAAGAATGCCAAAAATCACAAGAACTGGGATTAATATAGAAGCAGAGCCAGGCTTGACTGCACAGATGACCTAAAATTAGGGTTTTGGTTTCAGAGGCCATAACTCCAATTTTTTTGGTAATTCTTGTTTCTATTGGTCTCTATATGGTATAGGGAGTATGCATATCAATTTTCATGAAGAAATTCCTTGGGGAAGTCATCTGATCAAAGGTTGACTTTCTAAACAAGTCAGTGCAAAATCAGGGCATCTGAGGCCCCCAAAGACCCATCCAAGGGGTGATCTTCATCATTTTGAGTGTATATGATCTTTATTTGATCATGGAAGAAGTTGGAAGTTCACAAAATTCAAGAATCTCAAGTTTTTGCAAAGTTGACTTTTTGGGCAAGTTTGACTTTTCATGAAAATGTCATTTTATGCAACTTTTTCAACCCTTACTTTTTGATCCAAAAATGTTTCAAATAAAAAAAACTTTGGTCATGAAAGTTGTAGAATAGATCTTTACCTTTTCAAAAAGTACAAGAACATGACCTAATTCACTTTTGATCAAAAGTTATGGCTTGTCAAAGTTGGCAAAAATCACTAAATTTCAAGTCATGCACCAAAGAGGCAAAGTTGCAAATTCACTTCTCAAGGCCAAATAAGTCAGCAAATGGGCTTCTAATTCACTCAACATGATCACACAACATTCAAAAATCAGAATGGGGCAAAGAATTACATGTTTTATGGCCCATGGATCAAGTTTCCTTCATGAAAGCCAAAGGCAAAGTCAAGTTGCAAAAACTCATGATCACATCTCATCCACTTGCTAGCTACTTTGCTGATCAACCCTAGCCTTTCCCCTCACCATGCTGCGCAGCCCACACCCCTTGTACTTGGCTAGAACATGACCCATGCTTTCTCTTACACAAAGTTGACAATTTGCAAAATTAGCCACACCTATCATAAAAGGGCATGTCACATCTTCTGACCAATCAGCATTGTTTATACAAACTAATTGCAAGCCAAAGCACATAACCAGCAAGCCTGAAACCAGCCATAGAACACATTCTCATTTTCACTCTCAAAAGCAAAAGCTTTCGAAACTCAGCAAACAAGCCACAAACACTTAAACAAACTTCATAGATCAACTCAACTCATCATCCTGGTCAGAAAGCACCCCTCATCCTTGCCCTAAACTGCCTGAATCATAAACACGATTCTCACCTGAGCTTGGACAGAACTTGTTCAAACTTCCAAACCAGCCAACACAAACTCTTTTCAATCATCAAAGCTTCATCAAGGAGGTCCCAGGAGTGGTTTTGCACAGAAGGGAAGGTCAGAAAGTGCCAGATTGAAAGCTTCAAAACTCAGGTAGCCTCATGAACATTTTTTCCAGAAATGGATTTTTAAGTTCTTAAGTTGTTCTTCATGATTCACTGATTACTCTGATGTCTTTGGTTTTGAGAATGGTGAGGAAATGAGAGTTTAATCGTGTTCTGAAACTTTCTGACCTAGAAATGTTTTCTTTCGATTCATGCGATTGATGAAATATAAATGAGTTTTGGTTTGAGGTTTTGATTCAGGGAGGTTTGGGAAGGATTTCTGTTCTTTTAGATTTCATTTTAGTTACGTTTTGAAGGTTTTAGGAATTTTCAGGTGGGATTCCCACCGGAGAAGACGACCGGAAGTCTTCTCCGGCCACCTGAAAATGATTAGGGCTTAATCATGTCATTAAGTGTAGTTTGAATCTGATGCGTTGGATCTGTTGACTTGGTTGACCTGGCGCGTGTTTGTGTGGCCCAGATGCACTCATTTTGCCCTAATCTCAATTAATTAATTCATAAACTCAGTTTAGTCAAGTTTGAATATGGACCATTGATTTGCGCGCGTAGTCAACCGGCTTCTCCCCAGAACCCATCCTGGCCATCCATTGCGTTTACTTTTCTTTTTCTTTATTTTTATTCCATTTATTTTATATTTCTTTCTCCATTTATTTTAAAATAGTAAAATTTATTCAAAAATTCTGAAATTTTTTACACAAGTTATTATTTAATTTCAGAACACAAAAATATTTCTATCTTTATTTTTTTCATTCAAAAAGTATTTTTAAATATTTAAAAGTTTATTTTTAATTAATTAATGAGAATTAATTAATTAAAAATACTTTTAGGTATTTAAAAATCACCAAAAAATTCATGAAACATTTAAAAACATTTAGAAACATTGTCCAACCCTCAAACCAAATTTCTTTTTTGATCTTGATGCATTTGAGAATTTTTCATGGAATTAAAATCATTTTGATGCATTATTTTGATCCAAACTTCCAAAAATCACTTCTGCCTAACTATAAAGAGTTGGACTTTGATTCTTTTTGCATTGTGTTTAGCATATCATGTAGTTTGTGAGATTAAATGGCCATGATTTGATCTTTCATTTTCCATTTGTTTGGCATTTTTCTTGTTAAGGAACCCTAAAACCCTAGAAAACTTAGGAAAATCATAACTTGAATTAGGTTAAGAGTTGGAACTTCTCCTTTGGGCAGTGAGTTAGTGTAGGATTATGGATCCTTTAAGTGCATTTTCATTTTTTTATATTGATGTTTGGTCCTGATTTTGGTTTGTGTTTGATGCTTTGATCATAAACCCTAATTTGGGCTTCCATATGCATCCATCTTGCATTTGCATTCATACCTTGACTTGCCATAGCATTTTATGCATTCTTGTGATTCATTTGACATCTTAAGACATATTGAAAGCATGTTTGATCATTGAATCTTGCATTTGCCATGTTGTATGCCATTTGCATTTCATAACTTTTCATGTATGTTCATGGTCCTTAACTTGTTTCATTTGCATCCATAAGTTTGTATGATCATCCCCATGTCTTGATTCATGTTTGCATCATCTCATAGAATCATTAACATCATGTATGTGCTTCGGGATTTGATATACATCATGCCATTTCATCTCATTTTGCATTGCATTGCATTTCTTTTCTAACTTTTCAGGTGGTAAGTGACCTTGAGAAGTGAATTTGCCTTCACTTCTCATAACTTCTCTTCATCTCTTTCATGCATCCTTGCTGCATTTTGTCATGTGTTTGAGTTTGAGCTTGTTCATTCTCCTCCTTCTCACTTTCTTTCTTCAAGTGACTTGACTTCTTGAATGAAGCAAGTTACTTTGCTTCTCCTGATCTTTCATCTGTTTCCTGGTGGTTCCATTGAAGACTTCTCTTGTAAACCTCACAAACCTTAGGAACAACCATGTATGACAATTATTAGGGTTTTGTTTAGTCTCCCCTCTTAGTTTTACCTTTGTGTCTCTTTTGAGTCTTCTCTTCTCACCTCATAATCAGGGACTAAACCCTAAAAGCTTTAAGGCTTTGTGATTAAGCTTATGCCTGCATCCTTCTATTAGGATGGAGTGTATAACTTTAATCCTAAGTGTTAAACCCTTAACATGTTTAAATCTCTTAATCAATCCACTTAATAATCACCAAGACATCACACTTGTAACTTGGGCCTTGCATTAGGGTTCTAATTCTTCCTTAACTGGTTAAGAAGGACTAACCCTAGTGTTAATGGACAAGTCCCCCTCAAGTTGTCTTATAAACCCTAAAACTCACTTCATCATCATATCATTAACTAAAATCCACTCAATAAAGGCTTTGTTTTGTCATGAGTTTAATCCCTAATCATGGATTAAGTTGAGGAGTTTTCCTCAACTTAAACATTCTCATCTATTATCCTTCTATTAGGATGGTGTAATGAGTCTGTTTAATCCCTGATTATGGCTTAATCTCATTACTTAACACTAAACAAAAACAACAAAAACATCTAATTAATCACAAGTAGGTTAATGATCATAATCCTACACCATGGTAATTAAGTGTGAGAAGCTGACTTCACACTTAAGGTATTCTCATTACCCCTAATCAGAGGGAAGATGTGATGAGTTTACTAACCCATTGGTTTAAGCTTAAGCTCATTAACTTATGACAAACATTCAAAAGCAATAAAAGACTGAAAACTCAAAAAACAAACAATAATCGTCTCCTTCGGGATTCTTTTCTCATCTCACTCACTCACAAACGAGAACTCGCTTCTTCCGTCTAATGCAAGACAGTTTGCACCTGAGCCAGACAGGTCATACACTTGAGCATAGACTAGTAAGCAGTTCACAAGTCAATTTATCTTTCAGTCTCTTTGGGTCGAACTACGGTGTTCTGACTTCCTCATTGCACGAGAGGATACGTAGGCATAACTTAACAGTTATCGAACAAAAGTCTCTGTATATTCCCCCTCTTTCCAGCTTTACTATTTAAGCCTCATGATCTTGAGCATTTCATTTTTGTCCTTACACTGACACTTCACTTATACACTTCACTTCTCTTACACTGACACCTGTATAACCTTTTCCAGCTCTTTTATACACTAATTGCACTGACACTACCCCTTTAAAACACAAATCTTTTAAGCGTGGATCCCGTCGAGTACGGCGGACAATCTGGGTGCTAATACCTTCCCAGGTTGTAACCAACCCCCTTTCTCAGTCTCTCTGGTTCGCAACCGTCTTATCCACCTTTTTTCTAGGTCTATGGAGCATTGCCTTTCCTCCGGGATAAAAAAGCCTAGCTGGCGACTCTTTTCATCTCCAGTGAGTTCACTGCTGTGTGTTCTCATTGTCCCTCTCGCCGACCGTTCGCGTTTGTACCTTTATTTGGGACTTTCCCATCTATCGGGAGCGACAAGTAGCACTTTCACCAGTTTGTCTTCATTAGTACCTTCTCTAGTTGTCTTCATCAGAGACTCATCTTCAGCATCTCCTTCAGTGACTTTCATCAGGGTTTCCCCTCAGTTTCTTCACCATCATCCATTATCAGCATGGACACTTCCAGGAAGAGCAACATCACATACCACTTCTTTGAGCCTACCCTAATAGGCATCAGGCAGATCCAGTCTCTTATCACTCCTGATCATGTCCCTTTATTCAGGAAACATTATGGAGGCATATTGGACATGATCATGGACCTGGATGCATCCCAGAGGAGCATGATCCATACTTGCTTACAGTTTTATGATCTCCCTCTCAGATGCTTCACATTCCATGAATTTCAGTTGGGACCTCTGCTAGAAGAATTTTCCATGTTGTTAGGTGTCCCTATCGGGAGAAGGATACCTTTCAACCCTGAGATGGTTTCTCCCAAGAATGAAGACATAGCTAAGGAATTGCATTTGGAGCCTGCCCTCATTGATCAGAGCATGACCACCAAGGCTGGAGTTCCAGGCTTTCACTTGGATTTCTTGATCTCCCAAGCCACCCTGCATGCTGCAGCAGGGAAATGGGATGCTGTTTGTGCACTTCTAGCCCTCAGCATATATGGAGTTATCTTGTTTGCAGACGAGCCAAAGTTTGTAAGCAAGAATGTTATTCACCTGTTCTTACTGAGAAATCCAGTTCCTACCTTGCTTGGAGACTTCTATTATTCAGTACACCAGAGGAAAGAGAAACAAAGAGGAAGATTGGTCAGATGTTGTGCTCCCTTCTATTACTATTGGTTGTTAAGACACTTGCCAAAGTCAGACACTTTCCTGAACCCTCATCAGCCAAGGAACTGGGCTAAGAGATTGATTGCCCTTAAATCAGAGGACATTAGATGGTGCACTTAGAGCACCAAGGGCAAAGACATCATTACTATTTGTAGGCAATATCCTAATGTGCCTTTGATTGGAGTAAAAGGTTGCATCAACTACAACCCTTTGCTTTTGAAGAGACAGTTAGGGTATGCTTTGGTACATCCTCCAAGAGGGCAAGATTTGGCTGAAACCCTCTATTGTGACATCCAGCACAACTCTGCTATTGTTAGACAGGCAGCCTGGGCCTGGAATAATATTCAAACTATGGGGACAACTATCCTTGGCAAATGCAACAATATAGCTTCAGCACAATATCTTAATTGGTCTCGTACCAGGGCACATATTACCCAGATGCCATTCACCTTAGAAGATGTACCTGGACCTTCAACAGTGAAACCTACAGCTACTGTCAGTCTGGAAGAGTTTGAGAAACTAAAAGAGAGGAATACTCAGCTCTCTGAAGCCTTGAAAAAGACTCTCTGGGAGAGAAATGACAACCGTCTGGATAATGAGAGGTTAGAGAGGCTCAAGATTGAGAACTTGACCAAGATTGAGAAGACGGATGACTACATCAGAAAGGCTAGAGCAGGGGAGTTGCTGCTAAAGAATGCTTGCAAGGAAGCAAAGACTCAGAAGGCTATGGTAGAGCACTACTTAGAGGAAAGCCAGGCTAGGTGGATCAGGATCACTAAGGCTCGTGCAAAGGAAGATCAAAGGACTCAAGCTAAGATAGAGCAACTGGAGGCTAGGGAGAAGAAGCATCAGGCAACATTGTTGGCAGCACAGAAGGAGATCTCTGAGTTGAAACTTCGGGCGGGGTTAAATAGGTCAAAGGATCAGGATAAGCATAAGAAGTTGACCAGTGCCATTGCTACCAGGAACCTCCTCATCAGGACTATCACAGAGCACCCAGTGGGTCCAGTGACTGAGGCCCTCCTGAAGGAAGTCAGAGAAGATGACTTTGGATTGGATGTTTGACTCTTTTTGTTTGTACTTCATTTTGACTGTATTTTCCTTTTGTTGTTGTATTTTGACCAGCCATGGGAATGTTATTGTAATCAAACTATGTATCTTCACTCTTTGTAATATATATGGTTTGTATTATTTTTGATGGGCTTTATCTCTCTATGCAACATCATCAGCATTTCCTCGAGGTCTGGAAAGGTCAAAACCAAAGAACCAAACCGGATACCCTTGGAAGACAAATAGGCATCCTGCATTGCATACTAACATTTTCTTTGTTTTGTAGGTTTTTGTTTTACTATTGTTTCTCACTTTGTTGTGGTTTCAGGAAACATTGCTCGCAGAAGAGTGTTCCCTATCAACAGAATACACCGGTACCCGACAAGAAACAACCTTCCGGGACTACAGATGGATCAAGTTCAACAAGACCTGAATGAAGTAAGGGCCCAGATGGCCAATGAAAGGGTTGAGATGAGAAATCAAATGAACCAATTTATGACAGTGATGACTGGTCTAGCTCAGAGCCAGGAAAGACTGAGGGAGTTGGTTGAGCGACAAACTCCCGAGGAACTCCATCCAGGTACAGGAGGTACCAGTAACAACGATCACATGCAGCCTCACACTGATCCACCAGAGTTTGGACCTCATCTAAACCCAAACATCAATGCCATAAGAAATACCCAGGGTAACACTATTGGAGGAAGGGTCTTGCAGGAGGATCCTCAAGAAGAGCATTTTACTGTGGTAGGGGCTGGAGACAAAGTTTACAACCGTCTTTAATACCTCAAAATTTGCCCTCTCATTTCCTCAACATTTTGCATAGCATTTTGCATTCATAAATTCATAAAATAACCAAAAACATTGCATCATGCATTGCATAGCGGAGGCATGGGCATGTGGTCAATGGGTGGAGCAACTGAAGGCTATACAAAGGCAACCGAAGGGCCACAAAGCTTCTCAACCTTGTGAAAAGGGTTCACAACATCCCACAAGTCTTCACTTAAAGCCACGAGCCATGGAAAGATGGGGTTTAATTAAAATAGGCAAGCAGTGCAACATCTCCTGATGAAAAGGGTCTAATTAGGGTCTCGCTTCTATTGGTCTTTGGCATGAAGTTTCGATTCAAAGAGGATTCCTTTGTCTTATATATGATGTCAAGTTCCTAGGGTTCAAATCTCGTCCACAAAATCATTTTGGAAGGGGTTCGACTGGCCGGACGACGGAAAATCGAGGAATCGGGGAAAAAACAACCGAGCTAGGTAAAAGAGGGTCAACTCCAGACTTTTAAGATCGAAATCGTGAAATTAAGATTACAATGATCCTATGGTTCAAATTTGGTCAAGAAATGATGGAGGAATCATAAAAATATCAAAGGAAAAAATCATTTGAAAAGTGGTTGGTTTTGCATTTCCCTCCACTTTTCCTTCCACTTTCTTTCCACACTTCCTTTCATTCTTTCCCTCTTGTTTTTCCATTTCAATTCCACTCCATTTCCCTTGGAAAATCTACCATCTTCTAGAGTATTCCAAGGAATATTCCCTTTTCAAACCCTAACTACCAAACCATAATTTTGGATCCCAAGCCTAATTTTTGGGCCCCAAACCTAATTCCATTCCCAAAGCTAGCTCCAAGCCTAGCCTCTATATATTCATTAATCACTTCATTGAGAGGGGTTCACACAATTTTCCAACTTTTCACTCTTTCACAATCACTTTTTCTCTCTCACTTTTCCTCCTTTTCCCTCCTTTCACTAAAGCTTTTTGAATAAGCTCTTCAAGTTTCACATTGAAACTTGAAGATCTTGAAGCTTAGCCTCAACCTCCATTGATTTTGTGGACTGTGGAAGAAGAAGCTACTGAATTTTGTCGAAGGTTTCGGCTTATCGGAAGTGCACGAAGGTTCAAGCATCAAGAACGCATTTATTTTGCAGTTTCTCGGTTTTCTCTTCGATCAAGCTTCGATTCTTCTAACATACACCGAAGCACTTCTCCGCTTCGTAGGTTGGTGATCTAAATCACTTCTTCTTTAAGTTATTCTCTTCATCTTGCCACTTTTAGCGTTCTTTAATTGCTTTTCGTTTTGCTTGCGATCAATTTCGTTTCCGTTATGCGTTGCTTGCGATTTGTGATTGTTAATGGATTAGGATTTAAGGTGTTGATAGTTATAGGTTCTATCATGTGTAAATAAGCCCCAATTAAGTAGAAATTAGTGTTAGCATGTTCCTAAATATGTTAGGGATCATTAGAAGTGAGTTTGTGGCCAAAAGCACTTATTTCAAATGTTTTTTTTTACTTTCTGTTCAGCGTTAACCGGTTAACGTGTGCGTTTTAGCCACAAATTGCTGTTATTTTAGATCTATTAACCGGTTAACGCATTTGGTTAACCGGTTAACGCTGTTCATTTTTAGATTTTTAGTTTATTTGATTGCTCATTCTTGCTTTCTAGTGCCTCTAATGTTCATACATGTTTAGGTAGTGATTTTAGGGAATTTTTGGGTCCATTTCCAGTAGCTCATTCCCCCATTTCGAGTCGTTTTGACAAGATTCCGTTCATGTTGCGTATTATGCATTTTAGTGTTTCTTTGTGCATAGCTTGGTTTCTTGCATGTTGTTGCCATGTTCATGCATCATTTGGCATGTAATAATCATGTTGCATTATGTTTTTACATCTTTTGCATTGCATGAAATCATGTTGCATTTCATTGTATCAATGCATGTTGCATTTCCCATAATCATGTGTGTATGTGCATTTGGTTGCATTTGTTGGCATGCTTGATCATAGTATTTATATCAATTCAATTCAGAATTTTGCATTGAGTTTGACATTATGTTTGAGCTATCATATTGCATGTTCATAATCAATAATCATCATGTTCATATGCCATGTTCATGTGCCACATTTTGCATACTTCTTGCATAATCCACATGTGATACATTCTTGAATAATCCTAAAAAATGTCCATGTTATTTCATTTATGTTGATCCATGTTCAAATGCATGTTCATGATGAGATTGGTGCATTTTTCATTGAGTTTGTGCATTAGAAAATGAAAATAATCAATTCTGGATTTTGCATTTCATAGCTGTTTTTGCATATAAGTGTTGTAAAATGTATGTTGTTTGTTATGTTTGCATGCTGTTTTTGACCTTTTACACCTACCTTTTCATGTTGCATGCTGGCTGTAAAAAGCTGCTTTGTATTATGCTTTGTTTTCATAGTTGTTTGTGTATTAGGGGTTGTAGTAGGTGCTGTATTTTTTGTCTTAGCATTTTTTTTAGTTCTTTAGAATGAAAATAGAATTTAGATAGGGTCCTAGAGTCATTAGGATTTAAAAAGGGTGTGTTTGCTTTAATATTTTAAATAAAAATTCAACATTAACCTTTGTTTTGTAGAGGGGAAGATTGAGGTAAGTTTCCTTCACCTTATCCTTTATTTTTTATGCATTTTCTTTATGCATTTAATTCATTTCTTTTCTTCCATATTTGTGATTGGTAGGATTTCCCTTTGTTAGGACCAACTTATCTTCCTTAGGAAGTAAGTTGCATCCTTTTTCTTCTTTCTTTTCTTTTCTCTTTAGGATTAGAAAAACCTCATAAACCATTAGGATCTCCCTTTTGTATATGATGACTAATTTAGGGTTGTGTCTTAGTCCCCCTTAGTTTCTCCTTTTGCAACTTGAGTCATTCTTTCTCACCTCATAAAGAAAAACAATAAAATACTTAATAAGAACCGAACTTTCTTATACGACACGAGACTTTGTTGCAGAGTACTTATACGCGTCCTGTTTCGGGGCGAGGTGTAAGTATTTACCGTGATGGATAGGTCTTAGTATGAGAATGTTCACAAACAAATTCAAAACATTTCTCATAAAAGACAATAACAAAAAATAAGCGACTATCCTGCGGGAACTTCTTTTCTCATCTCATTCATTCTGAACGCGAACTCGCGACGACTTGTCTCACATGCAAGACGGTAAACGCACTCGTACCAGACGAGCCTGCAACACCTGAGCATAGACATACGCAGTTCCAGCTGTAAAAAACACAAATAAATTGTTTCCGCCTTAGTTAGGAGAACTACGTCGACTCTGATCCTCATTTTTCTGATGAGGTACGTAGGCAGTGGGGTAGGGCCCATTCGAGCGCATTCTTTATTTTCCCTACATTTTCCCCACTCTTTCTTTTTGTTTTCTTTTTTCCAATTCCTTTCTCATTTCCATTCCCTTTCTTCCAGTCAGCAGTTTTATTCAGCAGCAGTTATATTTTTCTGACCCTTTGAAACAAACAAGCAAGCGTGGATCCCGTCGGGTACGACGGACGATCTGGGGTGCTAATACCTTCCCAGGTCGTAACCGACTCCCGAACCTAGATCTTTGGTTCGCAGGACCTTGTCCTTTCCTTCTTCCTCAGGTTTGTGCAATATTACCTTTCCCATTCATTCGGGATAAAAATGCATGGCTGACGACTCTACCTTTTCCGTGCCACTTTCGCGTTTGTACTAGGATGAAAATCCTGGGAGCGACAGCTGGCGACTCTGCTCCGGATCGAACCCAGAATCTCTGGTTTCCCTCGTAGAGTCAATCCTAGCGCCTGTTTGGTTTTGTTTCTTTGGGTGTTTATCTGTTCGCTGTTGTGTGCTTTAGTTTAGTTTTACTGTTTTCATTTACAGTTTTTACTTTACAGCTTTACTTTACCGCATTTATTTACCGCTTTCAGTATTTATTTTCCATGCATCATATTATACTGGACTGTCTGGCTGTGCTGGTTTTCATTTTTTCTGTGGGATGGGAGTTACTGTGAGTTAAGCCAAATACCTGGCTTGAGTGCAATATAGGATTAACGTGGACAGACATTGTACTTCCATGGTATCTCACCATGATGAGTGGCGATGTGTTCCACACCCAGATTGCGACTGTCTTGGAACTATTCTGTGTGGGGATTACCCCACTTCAGGGTACGACCTTGATGGTTATGTGCATCTGGTGACCGATCTTCGAGGACCTTAATGGGAACACCCCTCTCTAGTGATGACAGTGGTAGACCACATTTGTTGGCAAACCCACTCGCATCTGAGGGTCCATTGGGAACTCGCATAGGATGGCATGGTTCTCTCATAGGAACCCAGTTAAAGCAAACTGTTTGTATGACGGTGGTATTGTACCCTTCGGGATGAATGTACTATTGTTTCTCGATTCAGTGCTTGAAGCTGGGGACTTTTGAGGGATGCTTGTTTTTCCGGACTCAGCTGAGGCCTCCCTGAGTAGTACATAATGCCAAACCGATTCCCTGATTTGGTCATGAGCTATTTCTCGGAAATGGTGAACGTATTATTACTACTCGGCTTCAAGAGTCCGTGATGTTGACCCGAGTAGCACACCCGTGAGATTGGGAGGGGTTTACAGGTTTGCAGGAACCCTAAGACCTTCAGCATACTCGCTTTGCCTTTGGTTCAGTTTTGTGATCTGGATTTTTGGTTCTAAGATATGGATCCCGGATCAGAGGGATTGTTATTGTGACATGTGGATATTGTGACCTTGCACCGACACTTGATTATATGATTGGCACATCACAGACACTTCACTGATCGCATGCCTTGTCTTGCATAAGCATCATATCATCATTAATCATTTGTGTTTCTTTTATTCTCAGGGTTTGCACTACTCCCAGTTCCTGGTCGTATACTTGCTTCAGAATGGAAGATATCAGAAAGAAGAATATTTTCTACAAATTTTTTGATACCAAGGTGGACTTTCTCAAGCAGATGGTGTCTCTCATTACCCCGGGTCATTTGGAATTTTTCAAACAGCGATATGGTGATATTCTGGACATGGTGTTCAATCTGGATAGTTCACAAAGTAGTGCCATCCATACCTTGATACAGTATTATGACCCTAGACTCCGATGTTTCACATTCCCTGATTTCCAGCTAGGTCCATTACTAGAAGAGTATGTTGTGATTTTGGGACTGCCTATCAAAGACCAGATTCCTTTCAATTCAGAAATGACAAGATCGACTCATGCTGACATCGCTAAAGCTCTTTATTTGAGCCCGTTTGAGATATCTGCTAATCTGGTTGCCACCAAGGCAGGAGTACTTGGTTTTCCCTTAGAGTTTCTGGTCAGAAGAGCTGAAGAATGTGCCGCGGAAAAGCAGTGGGATTCAGTTTGCGCCATCTTGGCATTATCTGTGTATGGGATAGTTTTGTTTGCTGACATGGAGAAGTTCGTGGATATGAATGCCATTCATTTGTTAGTGATGAAGAATCCTGTACTCACTCTCTTGGGAGATTTGTATTATTCAGTACACTAAAAGAATGAGAAGAGACAAGGTGGCTTGGTTAGATGTTGTGCCCCGTTATTTTACACATGGTTTATGAGGCACATCCCTATTACTGGAGTATTCACGGATCCCAAAGTAATCTGGTCGCAAAAACTAAGCACGTTGACCACCAAAGACGTTAGATGGTTCACCTTAAGGCTAAAAGGGAAAGAGCTCATCTCCAGCTGTGGAGGGTATCCTAATGTTCCCCTCTTAGGAGTAGCTGGGGGCATTAATTACAACCCCATACTTTTAAGAAGACAATTAGGATATGCTTTGAAGAATGTTCCCAAAGATTCGGAGTTGGATCAGAATTTTTATTTCCCTGTGAAGGACAATCTCCCATTGGTATGGGAAGCTGCAAGTGCTTGGAAATTGATTAATAGAAAGGGTATAGAATGCTTGGGCAGGAGTAATAACCCAATGTTTCCTGAATTTGAAGCTTGGGTAAGAGAAAAGGCTCAAGTGACTCTAATCCCTTTCTCCGCACCGTTACCACCACCTACCACAGTTCCTTTAGAAGATTATCGGAAATTGGAGGCTTTGGTCAAGCAGCTTAGGGTTGAGAATCAGGAGGCTTACAATTCTTGTCAGAAATTGATGATTCAGAACCATCAGTTAGAAGATAGAGCTCACCAGGCTGAAGAGACGGTTCGTCTTAAGCAGAAGGACTTCGAGGAAAGGGAGCTACACTTCAGGAAGAGAGGATTGGCTGAGATCCATAAGGCGAGTCAGCGCCAGAAAGATAAGAAAGAACTTAATGAGGCTAATGAAGCCATCACACTTTGGCAAGATAAGTGGAGTGATAATCAGAAGAAGCAAAATGAGGTAGAAGCTGAATTCCAGTTGAAGATCAAGAACCTCCAGGATGCTTTGGTTGAGCAAGAGAAGTTAGTTCGGAAGGCACAAGAGCAACAGAGAGAGTATCTTCGTCAGATGACAAAGAGTCAACAAATAGCTGAAGATGTCCAGAAAGAAGTTGAAGAGCTGAAGCTTCGTGCTGATGTGAAGAAGTCAAAGGCCGAGCCAGATCCAAGCAAAGAGAATGAGACAACTTTCCTGCAGCAGATTGAAGAGTTACATGCTTCCTTTGATCTAAGGGACCTCCTCATCCAGACTCATCCAGGAGCCCCACCATCCAAATATGGTTCAGTTGTTCCAGAATGTCAAGCTTTTTAGCTGGAGGCTGCAAGACTTAGAGCTCCCTAGGGTTTAGTTTCATTCTATTGTACTTGGATTACCCACAAGCTTGTTGTGGGATTCCTTTTATCGATACTCTGTGGTTCTTTTAATTGGCACCCTTCGGGGACTTTGTTGTTTCAAACTTCAGTTTATGTGATTGATTTGCTTTGAATCTCTTGTTTGTTATCTGTTGCACCGACACGGGGTAATGAGCACCAATTCTCCACGGCCGTCATTGTATTTGAACATCGCTTGGGTCTTCTTCCCAATTATTATTCTCCAAATACCAGGACAGGGAAAGGAAAAACCCTTGGGAATAAAAGGAACAAATTGCATTGCATACACATCATTTGCATTTCCTTTTGTTTTGCAGGTTTTCTACAGGATGCTTAATTTATTTGTGTTTCAGGCAAAGATTGCTAGAGCTGCCAAGACTTGACATCTTCGGCAGAATATTCCACATTGCTACGCAACTCGCAACAATCAGAGGATAGTCATGGACGCTATGCAAACAGAGCTTAATGAGTTTCGCACCAGAATGGGAGAATTCATGGTGATGATGTAAGGGATGGCTCAGGGACAACAAGAGTTAAGGAATGCAGTTCAGGGGCTCAACCCTCCTCAGACTAATATCCCTGTAACCACTCCTGACGTGCAAGTGACTCCTCCCAACACACACAATGGCCCAGGCGGACCTCAAATACCAAAGCAGGGCACAACAACTTTCATTCTGGTACAAGATAAGCAGGATGATCAGTTCCCTTCTTTCAACAATGACATGGGGTTCGGCGGAGAAGGAAATCTTCAAGACTTTTTGGTGCTTGCTGAGAAAGTCAAAGCCCTCGAGTGTAGAGACACTTTGGGGATAGATGTATCTGACATGGGCCTATTCCTCGGGGTGGTTATTCCTCACAAATTCAGGCCGCCTACTTTTGACAAGTATAACGGTAGCTCCTGCCCAAAGACTCACTTGTAGGCATTCTACCGGAAAATTGTTGCCCATACTAGGGATGAAAAGCTCTGGATGTACTACTTCCAGGATAGTCTCTCCGGAGGGTCCTTGGAATGGTATATGAAGCTAGAGAGAAGCTTTGTGAGAAGTTGGAAGGAATTGGGAGAAGCATTCCTCAAACAGTATCAATCTAATATCGACATGGCACCCAGTCGTACTCAAATTCAAAGTTTTACTCAGAAGAACTCCGAGAGCTTCAAAGATTACGCACAAAGGTGGCGTGAAGTGGCCGCTAGAGTGCAACCACCTTTGCTGGAGAGAGAAATGGTAGACCTGTTCCTGGATACCCTCCCTGGGCATTTCATGGAAAGGCTAGCTAGATGTTCCTCAAGTGGGTTTTCAGATATCATCTTGACTGGCGAGAGGATAGAAAGTTGGATCAAGCAAGGGAAGATTCAGAATGGAGGCGCTTCAAGTTCTGGTATTAAGAAACCCTTCGTGAAAAGAAGAGACTGATGCAGTATACGCGCAGAGGGGAGGAAGCAACAGAGGTTTTTATCAGCAAGTGGCCCCTGTCACTATCTCAGCTCAACCTGTTCAATAGCAAGTCCAACAACCACAGCAACAACGCCGACAAGGGTATCAACAAAGAGCTCCTCGTCCATATTACCCCCAAAAGCCCAGAGAAATACATTTCGAAGCACCGCGATGTCCTATTCATAGCTTTTGAAGAATCTCCTACAACTCCAGATGGCTCAACTCCGAACTCTACAGCCCCCGAAGCCAGGCCAAATCCCTGAGGGTTATGATACAAATGCCAGATGCGAATTTCATTCCGGAAATCCCGGGCATACCACAGAGAACTGCAAAGCACTGAAGCATGTTGTTCAAGACCTACTGGATTCTAAAGCAATCAACTTTGCTCCTACTCCTAATGTAATTCAGAACCCCATGCCTCCTCACGGAGGTACGGTTGGGGCAGTTGATGAAGGGGAAAATTTAAACTTGGTGCGCGATGTCAAATACTTGCAGACTCCGTTGATTGTTGTTAAAGTCTACTTGTCATAAAAGGGTATTTTTCCTGGGTGTGAATTTGATTGACCAGGAAGTGCTGAAGATACAAATGGTTGTGAGCAGTTGAAAGCAGGGATCCAGAGCATGATTAATGAAGGAGTGTTGCAGTTTGACAAGGTTGTAAAGGAAAGAGAAGTCTCTACAGTAACCATCTTCTACGATCCATCTCAAGTTCCTCCACAGGTCAGAGTAGCACCGATAACCATCACCACTGCAGGACTAATACTGTATCAGAATGATAAAGCCATTCCCTAGAATTATGGTGGCGAAGTATACTGTAACGGCCAGAAGTAAGAGTTGGCCACGTCTAGTACAACCCTGGTTCAATTGGAAAATGTTGGAGTAGGGGGCTTCACCAGAAGTGGGAGATTATTCGCGCCGGAAACACTAAGAAATAGTGTGATACCACCCAGGGACACCGCAGAAGCCCAGGCTAGGGCAAGAGGGAAGCAGCCAGTGGTTGTCAATGATCCTGCACCAGCAACTGATCCAGACCTTACTTTCGATAAAGAAGCTGAAGAAATCCTAAGGATTATCAAAAAGAGCGACTACAAGATTGTGGACCATTTGCAGAAGACTCCGTCGAAGATTTCTATCTTGTCCTTGCTCGTGTGTTCTGATTCTCACAGGAAGGCTCTCTTGAATATTCTGAACAAGGCGTACGTGCCTCAGGATATTTCAGTAAATCAGTTGGAAGCAGTGGTATCTAGTTTTAATTCCAGTCACGGATTGGGTTTCACAGACTTGGATCTGACTTCTGAAGGGCGTGCTCATAATCGAGCACTGCATATCTCTTTAGAATGTAAAGGTGTAGTACTCTCTCACGTGTTGGTAGATATTGGATCGTCATTGAATGTCTTGCCCAAGAAAGCACTGATGAAGTTGGATTATGATGGAGTAGTTCTAAAGCCTAGCGACCTGGTAGTAAGAGCATTTGATGGGTCGAGGAGATCGGTGTTCGAGGAGGTGGAGTTACTAATTAAAGTAGGTCCACAGATCTTCAATACCACGTTCTATGTAATGGATATACAGCCTGCATACATCTGTTTGCTCGGAAGACCTTGGATACATTCAGCGGGAGCAGTATCATCCACACTTCATCAAAAGCTAAAGTTCGTCTAGGAGGGTCAAATTTTAACTTTCAGTGGGGAAGAAGACATTTTTATTAGTCATCTGGCTTCATTCAAGTATGTGGAGATGGATGGCGAAATAGTTGAGACCCCATGTCAGGCTTTTGAGCCCCTGAAAACTGAACAAGCGTCCGCTATGGCGGCTTCTCCTAAAGAACCGAAGAAGGGGGTGTCCATAGCCTCTTATAAGCAATCTCTTGAGGTGGTAGAGTCAGGGGTGCGAGAAGGTTGGGGCAGTCCAGTAGAAGTGCCAGAAAAGAAAGATATGTTCGGAATTGGTTACCATCCTGGGAAGTCATCGTCTGAACCGAGTGCTAGAGGTCGTCAAGGCCCAATTACTTTCACGAGTGCGGGAGTGGTGGATCATGGAAACATCAGTGCCATGCAGGATGACACAGGTGATGGTGACTGTGACCTAGATGAGTGGATCAGGCCTGCTGTTCCAGGGACTGAACTTAGTAATTAGACATCAGAAAGGCTTATCTCAGTCACCTCTTTCGAAGAGTAATAATTTTTGTTTCTGTTTTTCTGTATTCAAGCACTATGTCTTGCCCGGGGCATAGTGGCTTTTTGTAAGGGTTCTTTTGTTCCTAACCCAATTCATAATCATAAATAAAGCTGACTTTTCGCATTCATTCATGTTGTTCTTTGTCTTTCATTTTTTTCTTTTGTTTTTCAAAAAGAAAGAAAAGTTTTAAAACTGGCAATATATCTCATTTTCTCAAGCCTTTTCTAAAGCCTTGCATGAATCATCATTCATGCAGGTGCTCGTCACCGGATCTTATCAATGACGACCCTATTATGGCTGAGTATGACTTTGACAATCCAATTTATCAAGCCGATGAGGAGGGTGAAGAGGATTGCGAACTACTTGAAGAATTGGCCAGACTGCTTAAATGAGAGGAGAAGATGATTCAGCCGCACGAAGAAGCTATTGAAGTAATAAACCTAGGTACTGAAGAAGACAAGAAAGAAGTCAAGATCGGGGCTGCATTAGAAGAATTTGTCAAGACTCATTTGATTGCTATGCTTCGAGAGTATGTTGACGTCTTCGCATGGTCCTACCAAGACATGCCTGGTTTAGACACTGACATTGTGGTACATAAACTGCCTCTCAGAGAAGGTTGCCCTCCAGTGAAGCAGAAGTTAAGGCGCACGCGTCCTGATATGGCTATTAAAATAAAAAAAGAAGTGCAAAAACAGTTTGATGCTGGCTTCTTGGCCGTGACCAGTTACCCTCCGTGGCTTTCCAACATTGTGCCGGTTCCCAAGAAAGACGGTAAATTCAAGATGTGTGTAGATTACAGGGATTTGAATAGGGGCAGCCCCAAAGATGACTTCCCTCTACCTCACATAGATGTGCTCGTCGATAACATTACTCAGTTTTCCGTGTTCTCCTTCATGGATGGATTTTCTCGTTATAATTAGATTAAGATGTCTCCCGATGACATGGAAAAGACAACCTTCATCACTCCATGGGGCACCTTCTGTTACAAGGTTATGCCATTTGGTTTGAAGAATGCTGGAGCCACTTATCAACGGGCGATGGTGACACTATTTCACGACATGATCCATCATGAAATTGAGGTTTATGTTGATGATATGATAGCAAAATCCCAAACAGAGGAAGAGCACTTGGTTAATCCAGCAAAGTTGTTTGACAGACTTCGGAGGTTCAGACTGAGGTTGAATCTAAATAAGTGTACCTTTGGGGTCCGTTCTGGCAAGCTACTCGGCTTCATCGTTAGTGAGCGAGGAATTGAGGTTGATCCAGCCAAAGTGAAAGCCATCCAAGAGATGCCTTAGCTGAAGACTGAAAAGAAAGTGTGTGGCTTCTTAAGGAGGCTAAACTACATTGCACAGTTTATCTCTCACCTAACTGCCACGTGTGAGCCCATCTTTAAGCTTCTGAGGAAGAATCAGGCCATTAAATGGAATGAAGACTGTCAGCAAGCCTTTGACCGAATCAAAGAATATCTGCTAGAGCCTCCAATTCTTATGCCTCTAGTGCCAGGGAGACCTTTGATTATGTATCTTACTGTGCTTGAAGGATCGATGGGATGTGTGCTGGGTCAGCAGGACGAGTCTGGTCGAAAAGAGCACGCCATTTATTACCTTAGCAAAAAGTTTACCAATTGTGAGACGCACTACTCACTACTCGAGAAAACTTGTTGCGCTTTGGCATGGGCTGCTCGCTGACTAAGACAGTACATGCTGACTCACACTACTCTTTTAATTTCCAAGATGGATCCTGTGAAATACATCTTTGAAAAGCCAGCTCTGACAGGAAGAGTATCCCGGTGGCAGATGATACTAACAGAGTATGATATACATTACACTTCGTAAAAGGCAATCAAAGGAAGTGTATTGTCAGAATACTTGGCTCAGCAACCGATCAATGATTATCAACCCATGAGGTTCGAGTTTCCGGATGAGGACATCATGTTCCTCAAGTCGAAAGACTACGAAGAACCACTTCCGGAGGAGGGGCCAGACCCTGAATCCAAATGGAAGTTGATGTTTGACAGAGCTGTGAACATGAATGGAAGTGGAGTAGGTGCTGTTATCATCTCTCCAGAAGGGGTCCATACACCTTTAGCTTCTCAGTTGACTTTCGAATGCACTAACAATGAGGTGGAGTATGAAGCTTGTATCATGGGGATTGAAGAGGCAATCGACTTGCGAGTCAAAAATCTCGAGATCTTCGGGGATTCTGCTTTGGTGGTGAATCAAGTCAATGGAAAATGGCTGGTTCATCAACCTCACTTGATTCCTTACAGAGATTATATCAGGAGGCTATTAACTTTCTTCACCAAAGTCAAGTTGATTTATATTCCTCGAGACAAAAACCAATTCGACGATGCTATAGCAACTTTGTCGTCTATGATTAAAGTTTGTCAAGAGAATTTCGTGCCTCGAATTACAGTCACTCGTCTTGAAAGACCTACTTATGTCTTTGCAATTGACGGTGGTGAAGATAACAAGCCTTGGTATCATGATATCAAGCAATTCCTGAAGGCTCAAGAATACCCGGCTGGGGCATCTAGTAAGGATAAGAAGACTCTTAGAAGACTGGCAGGAGGTTTCTTCTTGAATCAAGATGGCATGCTCTACAAGCGAAACTTCGACATGGTCATGCTCAGATGTGTGGATAGACACGAAGCGGACCTGTTGATGCAAGAGGTCCATGAAGGCTCCTTTGGTACCCATGCTGGAGGACATGCTATGGCCAAGAAATTGTTGAGATCGGGATATTATTGGATCACCATGGATTCCGATTGCTGTAAGTACTCCCGTAAATACCACAAGTGTCAAATTTATGTCGATAAGATCCATGTGCCTCTGAATCTGTTGAGTGTCATGTCTTCACCATGGTCGTTCGCTATGTGGGGCATTGATATGATTGGCAAGATCGAGCCGACAGCTTCTAATGGTCATCGCTTCATCCTGGTTGCTATAGACTATTTCACGAAGTGGGTTGAAGTGGCATCTTACACCAATGTCACTAAACAAGTAGTAGCCCGGTTTATAAAAAGAGACATCATTTGCCGGTACGGGATTCATGAAAGGATCATTACTGATAATGGTTCTAATCTCAACAACAAGATGATGGCTGACTTGTGTCGAGATTTCAAAATAGAGCATCACAACTCTTCTCCATATCTCCCGAAGATGAATGGCGCCGTCGAGGTGGCCAATAAGAACATCAAGAATATTATGCAGAAGAAGGTTGTGACATACAAAGACTGGCATGAGATGCTACCATTTGCGTTGCATGGGTACAAAATGTCATTACGTACTTCAACAGGGGTAACCCCATTCTCACTGGTGTATGGTATGGAGGCAGTCCTACCAATTGAAGTGGAAATCCCCTCGTTGAGGTTGATGATGAACATTAAGCTAGACGAAGCTGAGTGGCTCTGATCCAGATATAATCAGTTGAGCCTCATTGAAGAGAAACGTCTAGCAGTTGTATGCCATGGACAGTTGTATCAACGGCGGATGAAGCAGGCTTTTGACAAAAAGGTGCGACCATAGAGGTACATGCCAGGTGACTTAGTGCTGAAAAGGATTCTTCCTCCTCTTAACGATCACAGGGGCAAATGGACACCCAATTATGAAGGACCGTTCGTGGTTAAAAAGGTTTTCTCAGGTGGAGCCTTGATGCTGACAACCATGGACGGAGAAGACTTCCAATCTCATGTTAACGCAGATGCAGTAAGAAAATACTTCGTGTAAAAAGGACCCACTGGATAAAAACAGAAAAAAGATCCAGGCAAAAATGGGCATCCCGGCGAGCCAAAAACTGAATAAAAGGCTCGGGTAAAAGTTAGGGAAATCTTAAAAAAAATATACACCCGTTGATTTGAAAAGCCACATCGAACAACTCAGGCAAAAAAGGGTATCCCGATGGATTGAAAACCTGAAAGGCGATCCACGCAAAAGAGGGATTAACACGAACGATTGTGATCTGCGATATCCGTAACCTATCTACAGTTGAGGCTATCCTAAGGGTTGAAGATCAGTTCAATTACTTTTTCTCAAGAGGCAGAGCGAGCAGAGCGTCTTGAAGATATACGAGCCATAACCAGGTTGAAACTTGATGAGATCCACTTCTCACATTGCCAATAGGATAGTTTGTTTTCCTCTTTCCAGGGAACTGCTTCCTTTGTATTGCCTATTCGTGGCCATTTTTTCTAATCAATAAAAATTCAACTTCAGTCAATTTACGACTATTTGCTTCTTGTTTTTGCTTTTTCATCTAACATTGATTGATTGCGAAAACATCCAGCAAATTGTGATTTGTATTGTGTTGTGAAAATTTGAATGCTTTCTAACTCGTGCAGGATGCAGAAACATTTAATACAACTCTGAAAGGGTGTCAAGATGCCCAAATAATGATTCATACTACGAGCTTGGGGAAGGCAGGTCCCAAACTAACTCTCCATGTTGCTGGCACTATCGATTCTGTTTATGCAGGTACAGGTACAGGTGTTGCTAACAGAGCTAAAAGCAGATTCCCAGGAGGAAAATTTCTTTATGCTTGACCAAGAGCAGGTGTCTCCCAGGGTGTCTCCAACCATCCCCGGTAAAGTACGAGCTGAAATCTCCCAGCAAGGTAGCAGAATGTGGGTGTCATCCCCAAGCAGAAGTTTCCCTTCACATAGGAGCAATCCCCAGTAGTACAAGGAGTGTCTTTCCTCCCCAACAGTTTGCTTCCTCAGCAGGGTCATACCTCTGGTTCCCAGCTAAGTCAGGAGATCTCCATTTCCCCACCAGAGCGAAAGAAGATTCCATCTCCAGCAAGGTCTTGGCTCTCTAATCTCAAAGTTCGATTAATTTGGCAGTGGCGGCAGTTCAGAGCCGGTGTGTCATTAATGACTTTCCCCGCAGAGTTGTTTCCTCCTCTCCAGGATTAACCAGATCAATGCAGTGATCATCAGTTCCTCCCCAGTCAAGCCATCTGGGATACTTGCAGTCCCCTTCTGGGAGATCTTTTGCATTTGCATTTGCATAATCATCATTACATTTGCATCCTCCAAAGCGTAGCATTTCCATCGTCATGGAGCATTATGCCATAAATTCAAACATATGCATGCCAGCATGGGCCAGTTTTGAGGTATATTACGAACATAATCTCAACCTGAAGTACTCCACACAGAGGGTACCGATATCATTTTTCAGACACCCTTGTCTTTTCAAGTCAATGATTGTAACTTATTCCGCGTCTTGTTTGGTACAACAGTCGCGTCACAGGTTATTGTTTTGAACAACGGTCTTGTTTTTCGGGGCTCTCGTTTATGTACAACGATCCCGTTCCATCTTGTCCTATTTCCATTATGTTTCTGGTTATAGACTGAGGCCGATATACCATTGCGTCTCCATTCGAGGATGGTTTCGTGTTAGATCCGAGGATCTTTTGAGAGTTGTCATTCGAGGATGGCATTCTTTTCTTCAAGTCCTTTTGAGGTTGGTCTTGTTGTTGTGGCTATCACTCGAGGGTGTAGACAATTTTGAGCTTATTGATTAAGGTCAGTTTGTCTCTTTTGCAAAGTCTGTCTGAGGTCAGTCTTTGTGTTTCTTGTTATCGATTGAGGCCGATATACCATGGCGGTTCCATTCAAGGATGGGTTCGTGTTAGATCCGAGGATCTTTTGAGAGTTGTCATTCGAGGATGGCATGCTTTTCTTCAAGTCCTTCCGAGGTTGGTCTTGTTGTTGTGGCTATCATTCGAGGGTTGTAGATCATTTTGAGCTTATTGATTGAGGTCAGTTTGTCTCTTTTGCAAAGTCTGTCTAAGGTCAGTCTTTGTGTTTCTGGTTATCGACTGAGGCCGATATACCATGGCGGTTCCATTCAAAGATGGGTTCGTGTTAGATCCGAGGATCTCTTGAGAGTTGTCATTTGAGGATGGCATTCTTTTCTTCAATTCCTTCCGAGGTTGGTCTTGTTATTGTGGCTATCACTCGAGGGTGATAGACCATTCTGAGCTTATTGATTGAGGTCAGTTTGTCTCTTTTGCAAAGTCTGTCTGAGGTCAGTCTTTGTGTTTTTGGTTATCGACTGAGGCCGATATACCATGGCGGTTCCATTCGAGGATGGGTTCGTGTTAGATCCGAGGATATTTTGAGAGTTGTCATTCGAGGATGGCATTCTTTTCTTCAAGTCCTTCCGAGGTTGGTCTTGTTGTTGTGGCTATCATTTGAGGGTGATAGACCATTTTGAGCTTATTGATTGAGGTCAGTTTGTCTCTTTTGCAAAGTCTGTCTGAGGTCAATCTTTGTGTTTCTGGTTATCGACTGAGGCCGATATACCATGGTGGTTCCATTCGAGGATGGGTTCGTGTTAGATCCGAGGATCTTTTGAGAGTTGTCATTCGAGGATGGAATTCTTTTCTTCAAGTCCCTCTGAGGTTGGTCTTATTGTTGTGGCTATCATTCGAGGATGATACACCATTTTGAGCATATTGATTGAGGTCAGTTTGTCTCTTTTGCAAAGTCTGTCTGAGGTCAGTCTTTGTGCTTCTGGTTATCGACTGAGGCCGGTATACCATTGTGTTTCCATTCGAGGATGGTTTCTTTTTAGATCCGAGGATCTTTTAAGTTGTCATTCGAGGATGGCATTCTTTTTTTCAAGTGCTTCTGAGGTTGGTCTTGTTGTTGTGGCTATCACTCGAGGGTGATAGACTATTTTGAGCTTATTGATTGAGGTCAGTTTGTCTCTTTTGCAAAGTATGTCTAAGGTCAGTCTTTGTGTTTCTGGTTATCGACTGAGGCTGATATACCACGGCGGTTCCATTCGAGGATGGGTTCGTGTTAGATCCGAGGATCTTTTGAGAGTTGTCATTCGAGGATGGCATTCTTTTCTTCAAGTCCTTCCGAGGTTGGTCTTGTTGTTGTGCCTATCATTCGAGGGTGATATACCATTTTGAGCTTATTAATTGAGGTCAGTTTAGCTCTTTTGCAAAGTCTGTCTGAGGTCAGTCTTTGTGTTTCTGGTTATCGACTGAGGCCGATATACCATGGCGGTTCCATTCAAGCATGGTTTCGTGTTAGATTCGAGGATCTTTTGAGAATTGTCATTCAAGGATGGAATTCTTTTCTTCAAGTCCTTATGAGGTTGGTCTTGTTGTTGTGACTTTCATTCGAGGATGATAGACCATTTTGAGCTTATTGATTGAGGTCAGTTTGTCTCTTTTGCAAAGTCTGTTGGAGGTTAGTCTTTGTGTTTCTGGTTATCAACTGAGGCCGGTATACCATTGCGTCTCCATTCGAGGATGGTTTCGTTTTAGATCCGAGGATCTTTTGAGAATCGTCGTTTGAGGATGGCATTCTTCCCAATATATTTTATTTCCCACAGAGTTCAAATTTCCAGGTTTTATTCGAGTATTCAATCACTCCATACCTTGAACATCTAAAAGCTCTCGTAATTATTCGTTCAGGCCTGTAGATGATTGAATAGGGGCAGTTGTAATACCTCAAAATTTTCCCTCTCATTTCCTCAATATTTTGCATAGCATTTTGCATTCATAAATTCATAAAATAACTAAAAACATTGCATCATGCATTGCATAGTGGAGGCATAGGCATGTGGTCAATGGGTGGAGCAACTAAAGGCTATACAAAGGCAACCGAAGGGCCACAAAGCTTCTCAACCTTGTGCAAAGGGTTCACAACATCCCACAAGTCTTCACTTAAAGCCACGAACCATGGAAAGATGGGGTTTAATTAAAAGTGGCAAGCAGTGCAACATCTCCTGATGAAAAGGGTCAAATTAGGGTCTCGCTTCTATTGGGCTTTGGCATGAAGTTTCGATTCAAAGAGGATTCCTTTGTCTTATATATGATGTCAAGTGCCTAGGGTTCAAATCTCGTCCACAAAATCATTTTGGAAGGGGTTCGACTGGCCGGACGATGGAAAATCGAGGAATCAGGGAAAAAACAACCGAGCTAGGTAAAAGAGGGTCGACTCCGGACTTTTAAGATCGAAATCATGAAATTAGGGTTACAATGATCCTATGGTTCAAATTTGGTCAAGAAATGATGGAGGAATCATAAAAAAATCAAAGGAAAAAATCATTTGAAAAGTGGTTGGTTTTGCATTTCCCTCCACTTTTCCTTCCACTTTCTTTCCAAATTTCCTTTCATTCTATCCCTCTTGTTTTTCCATTTCAATTCCACTCCATTTCCCTTGGAAACTTCTACCATGTTCTACCATCTTCTAGAGTATTCCAAGGAATATTCCCTTTTCCAACCCTAACTACAAAACCATAATTTTGGATCCCAAGCCAAATTTTTGGGCCCCAAACCTAGCTCCAAGCCTAGCCTCTATATATTCATTAATCACTTCATTGAGAGGGGTTCACACAATTTTCCAACTTTTCACTCTTTCACAATCACTTTTTCTCTCTCACTTTTTCTCTCTCACTTTTCCTCCTTTTTCCCTCCTTTCACTAAAGCTTTTTGAATAAGCTCTTCAAGTTTCACATTGAAACTTGAAGATCTTGAAGCTTAGCCTCAACCTCCATTGATTTTGTGGATTTTAGAAGAAGAAGCTACTTAATTTTGTTGAAGATTTCGGCTTATCGAAAGTGCCCGAAGGTTCAAGCATCAAGAACGCATTTATTTTGCGGTTTCTCGGTTTTCTCTTTGATCAAGCTCTGATTCTTGTAACATACACTAAAGCACTTCTCCGCTTCATAGGTTGGTGACCTAAATCACTTCTTCTTTAAGTTATTCTCTTCATCTTGCCACTTTTGGCGTTCTTTAATTGCTTTTCGTTTTGCTTGCGATCAATTTCGTTTCTGTTATGCATTGCTTGCGATTTGTGATTGTTAATGGATTAGGATTTAAGGTGTTGATAGTTATAGGTTCTATCATGTGTAAATAAGCCCCAATTAAGTAGAAATTAGTGTTAGCATGTTCCTAGATATGTTAGGGATCATTAGATGTGAGTTTTTGGCCAAAAGCACTTATTTCAAAAGTTTTTTTTTACTTTTTGTTCAGCGTTAACCGGTTAATGCATTTGGTTAACCGGTTAACGCGTGCGTTTTAGCAACAAATTGCTGCTTTTTTAGGTCTATTAACCGGTTAACGCATTTGGTTAACCGGTTAACATTGTTCATTTTAGGATTTTTAGTTTATTTGATTGCTCATTCTTGCTTTCTAGTGCCTCTAATGTTCATACATGTTTAGGTAGTGATTTTAGGGAATTTTTGGGTCCATTTCCAGTAGCTCATTCCCCCATTTCGAGTCGTTTCGACACGATTCCGTTCATGTTGCGTATTATGCATTTTAGTGTTTCTTTGTGTATAGCTTGGTTTCTTGCATGTTGTTGCCATGTTCATGCATCATTTGACATGTAATAATCATGTTGCATTCTGTTTTTACATCTTTTGCATTGCATGAAATCATGTTGCATTTCATTGTATCAATGCATGTTGCATTTCACATAATCATGTGTGTATGTGCATTTGGTTGCATTTGTTGGCATGCTTGATCATAGCATTTATATCAATTCAATTCTGAATTTTGCATTGAGTTTGACATTATGTTTGAGCTATCATATTGCATGTTCATAATCAATAATCATCATGTTCATATGCAATGTTCATGTGCCACATTTTGCATTCTTGTTGCATAATCCACATGTGATGCATTCTTGAATAATCCTAAAAAATGTCCATGTTATTTCATTTATGTTGATCCATGTTCAAATGCATGTTCATGATGAGATTGGTGCATTTTTCATTGAGTTTGTGCATTAGAAAATGAAAATAATCAATTCTGGATGTTGCATTTCATAGCTGTTTTTGCATATAAGTGTTGTAAAATGTATGTTGTTTGTTATGTTTGCATGTTGTTTTTGACCTTTTACACCTACCTTTTCATGCTGCATGCTGGCTGTAAAAAGCTGCTTTGTATTATGCTTTGTTTTCATAGCTATTTGTGTATTAGAGGTTGTAGTAGGTGTTGTATTTTTTGTCTTAGCATTATTTTTAGTTCTTTAGAATTAAAATAGAATTTAGATAGGGTCCTAGAGTCATTAGGATTTAAAAAGGGTGTGTTTGCTTTAATATTTTAAATAAAAATGCAACATTAACCTTTGTTTTGTAGAGGGGAAGATTGAGGTAAGTTTTCTTCACCTTATCCTTTATTTTTTATGTATTTTCTTTATGCATTTAATTCATTTCTTTTCTTCCATATTTGTGATTGGTAGGATTCCCCTTTGTTAGGACCAACTTATCTTCCTTAGGAAGTAAGTTGCATCTTTTTTCTTCTTTCTTTTCTTTTCTCTTTAGGATTAGAAAAACCTCATAAACCATTAGGATCTCCCTTTTGTATATGATGACTAATTTAGGGTTGTGTCTTAGTCCCCCTTAGTTTCTCCTTTTACAACTTGAGTCATTCTTTCTCACCTCATAAAGAAAAATAATAAAATACTTAATAAGAACCGAACTTTCTTGTAGGACACAAGACTTTGTTGCGGAGTACTTATATGCGTCCTGTTTCGGGGCGAGGTGTAAGTATTTACCGCGATGGATAGATCTTAGTATGAGAATGTTCACAAACAAATTCAAAACATTTCTCATAAAAGACAAAAACAAACAATAAGCGACTATCCTACGGGAACTTCTTTTCTCATCTCATTCATTCTGAACGCAAACTCGCGACGACTTGTTTCGCATGCAAGACAGTAAACACACTCGTATCAGATGAGCCTGCAACACCTGAGCATAGACATACGCAGTTCCAACTATAAAAAACACAAATAAATAGTTCCCGCCTTAGTTAGACGAACTACGTCGACTCTGATCCTTATTTTCCCGATGAGGTACGTAGGCAGTGGGGTAGGGCCCATTCGAGCGCATTCTTTATTTTCCCTACATTTTCCCCATTCTTTCTTTTTGTTTTCTTTTTTCCAATTCCTTTCTCTTTTCCATTCCCTTTCTTCCAGTCAGCATTTTTATTCAACAACATTTATATTTTTCTCACCCTTTGAAACAAACAAGCAAGCGTGGATCCCGTCGGGTACGGCGGACGATTTGTGGTGCTAATACCTTCCCAGGTTGTAACCGACTCCCAAACCCAGATCTTTGGTTCGTAGGACCTTGTCCTTTCCTTCTTCCTCAGGTTTGTGCAGCATTACCTTTCCCATTCATTCGGGATAAAAATGCATGGTTGGCGACTCTACCTTTTCTGCGCCACTTTCGCGTTTGTACTAGGATGAAAATCCCGGGAGCGACACCGTCGGTTGGATGAAATTGACGAGAAACTGAGGTCTCTTGAATCCCAAAACTCTATAGGTTTCGATGTCATGGACATGGGATTGGTGGAAGGGGTGAGAATTCCTCATAAGTTCAAACCCCCTTGTTTTGAAAGATACAATGGCACATCCTGCCCACGTACCCATCTTCAGTCTTTCCTGGGGAGATTGAAGGCCTATACCATGGAAAAGAAGCTGTGGATGTTTTACTTCGAGGATAGCTTGACAGGGGCATCCCGAGAATGGTACTTCCACTTAACCAGAGCCACAGTAAGAAACTGGAAAGATTTGGCTGAAGCTTTTATCCATCAGTATCAATATAATCTGGACATGGCTCCAAACATGACCCTTCTAATGGGAATGTCTCAGTCTTCCCGTGAAAGCTTTAGAGAGTATGCCCAAAGGTGGAGGCAACTAGCTGCTGCCGTTCAACCCCCGATGTCTGAAAGGGAGATGGCAGACATGTTCATGAATACTCTCCATGGAACTTATGTTGACAGATTGGCTGCATTTTCTTCCACCAGCTTTGCAGATGTGGTGATAGCTGGGGAAAGAATAGAGAGCCTACTAAAGATGGGAAAGATCTTCGACAACGGTGCCAATTCAAGCAGTACAAGGAAGCCATTTGCTGGGCCCCGTAGATCTGGAGAAACTAATTCTGTGCATGTGGGAAGAGGAAGACCCCAATATCTACCCAGATCAGTTGCTGCTGTCACTATCCCTACTCCACCTCCTCAATATACTCAACAACCACAACACTTTCCGAAACAACCGCATTTTTCTCAACAGAGATCTTATAACAATAATAACAACAATCAACAACAACACACTTTTCAACAACGAACATCTCAGATCAACAGGGTGATTGACCCTATTCCAATGCCATATGCTACACTGCTGCCACAACTCCTAAAGCTCAATCTTGTTGAGTTGAGGACATTAGCTCCACCTGATCCTCAGAAACTTCCAAGAAACTACGATGTCAACACTAGGTGTGCTTTTCATTCCAACGCACCTGGTCACTCTACGGGAAAATGCATGGCTCTGCATATGAAGGTCCAGGATCTGGTAGATTCAAAGCCCTGAACTTTGCACCACCTCCCAACGTCATGAAAAATCCTATGCCAAGCCACAGTGGGCCAAGTATTAATGTTATAGAGGAAGGCTCACCCATGAGTTTAATAGAAGATATTGCGAGTATTCAGACACCTCTGGCAGAGGTTAAAGCCCAGCTTTTGAAATGCCAAGTGTTTCCAGGTTGTGAGGCCTGTTGTGAATCATGCAAACTCTCTAAGAATGGTTGTGCCAGCTTGAGGAATGGAATCAATGGCTTGATCAAAGAAGGCATTCTGCAAATAGCAACAGCTTCTACAACACCAGCAACTCTTTTGTCAACAACAAGTGATTCTCCTACAACTACAACAACCATTGTTCCTACCAATTCATCTACAACTCCAACAATCATTTCTTCCTTCACTTCAACAAACAACAGTTTTGTTTCATCTCCTTCTACAACTTCAGCAACCACCAACAATGATGTCTCCACAATTACTATTTATTATGACCCGACAACAGTCCTGAATTCCAACAACTTTCAACAATCTCAAGAACAGTTTCAACCAAGCTTCAATTCATCACCACCAACATCCACAAGAAATCCTGTCACTATCTTCTATGATCCACAGACAATAACGGTTCCAAAATCTGCTGCAGTGAGCCCAGTCACCATCACGGTGCCAGGGCCAACTCCGTATGATAAAGACAGTGATGTACCATTGCATTATGGTGCTGACCTTTACTGCAATAGAGAAAAAGTCCTTCTTGATTCTTCAGTTCCTGCCCCACAAGTGGACAATGTCGGGGGAGGCGGAGGCTTCACCCGAAGCGGACGTCTCTTCGCGTCACAAGCTCCAAGAGTTAATACTGAGGCACATGTTGTTGCCAAAGCCAAAGGGAAGAGCGTGATACCTGAAGAATATGCATCAAAAGAGACTCATAAATCATCCTTCGATCAGGATGTGGATGAATTTATGAGAATAATTAAAAGAAGTGACTATAAAGTTGTGGATCAGCTCCACCAGACTCATTCTAAGATCTCTATATTATCCCTGCTGTTGTGTTCCGAAGCCCATCAGGATGCACTACTCAAAGTTCTGCACGCTGCCTACGTACCAGAAGAGATCACAGTGAATCAGCTGGAAACAGTGGTGTCAAATGTCAATACTAGCCATGGGTTAGGTTTCACTGATGCTGATTTGACAACAGAAGGACGTCACCACAACAAAGCTTTGCACATAACCCTGGAGTGTAAAGGAGCTTTATTATCTCATGTTCTTGTAGACACTGGGTCCTCACTCAACGTCTTACCCAAGAAAGCTCTTGTCAAGCTCGAATATGATGGAATAGCTCTCCGACCAAGCAACCTTGTGGTCAGGGCTTTTGATGGCTCCAAAAGATCTGTTCTTTGAGAGGTGGAGCTACCAGTGATAATCGGTCCGCAAGTCTTTAAGACTACTATCTATGTGATGGACATTCAGCCGGCCTACAGCTGTTTGTTGGGTCGACCATGGATTCACGCTGCTGGTGCAGTAACGTCGACCCTTCACCAGAAATTGAAATATGAGTGGGAAGGACAGATTATCACCATATGTGGTGAGGAGGACATATTTGTTAGCCATCTGGATACATACAAGTATATTGAGATGGACGGTGAGATCTATGAAACTTATGAGCCAAGGGTTTGAGGCCCTGAATGTTAATGAGGCGACAACTGAAGTATTTGCTGCATCCCAGGAAGATAGGATGGGTACTTCAATTGTCTCCTATCAGCAAGCCCGGAAGGTTGTTGAAGATGGTAATGCCCAAGGCTGGGGCAAGCTGCTGCCAGTGGAAAAGAAGGAAGATAGATTCAGTTTGGGTTACATACCATTCTGACAAGATCAATCAGAGGTTGCCAAAGAGCCCAAGTTCATCAGTGGGGGGGATGCTCACCCCAGATGCTGTTAACAACCTGGAAGATGAGGCGGAAAGCGACCGCAACCTAGAGGGCTGGATTCGTCCAAGGATCCCGGGTCACCAAGTCCTTAACTGGTCTTCCCAGGAAATTATAAGGGTTACTCCTGCAGAGTAATTATTATTTCCTGTCTTTTAGCATGCATCAAGTCCTGCATCTTGCCCAAGGTGTCAGGACTCATTTTGTAATAGGGTCATATTGTAATTTTGTGCAAATTAATTATCAATGAATATCGGACATCTTTTGCAAACAAGTCTCTTTTTTCGCTCACTGTCTTTTCATTTTTCACTTTTGTACAAAACAATAAAATGGCAATGTTTTCAAAATAAATAACTTCATTTTCACTTTTTCTAAACAAGATTAAAATTGATCACTAAAACGAACAAATCTCAACCCTTGCAGAGATTATCCTCCAGATTGCACCGACAACAGCACTGCTATTACCTTGTATGACTTAGACAATCCAATTAATCAAGCTGATGAAGGGGTTGAAGAAGACTATGAGTTACCGTAAGAGTTATCCAGGTTGTTAAGGCAAGAAGAGAAATTGAATACTCCTCATCAGGAGGAGGTTGAAACAGTTAATCTTGGTACCGAAGAGGATTTGAAAGAAGTGAAGATTAGGGCCGGTCTGCAAGCTTCAATAAAAGAACAACTCATTGACATGCTTCGAGAGTACGTCGACGTCTTTTCTTGGTCCTATTAAGAAATGCCAGGTCTAGATACGGATATTGTTATGCACAAGCTGCCATTGAAAGAAGAATGTCCACCAGTGAAGCAAAAGCTACGCCGTACTCGTCCAAATATGGCCATGAAGATTAAAGAAGAAGTACAAAAATAGTGGGACGCCGGTTTCCTTGCTGTAACTAGTTACCCTCCGTGGGTTGCTAATATTGTACCAGTGCCTAAGAAGGATGGAAAAGTACGGATGTGTGTGGATTACCGGGATCTGAATAGAGCTAGCCCAAAGGATGATTTCCCATTACCTCACATCGATGTATTGGTTGACAACACAGCTCAGTTCTTGGTACTCTCTTTCATGGATGGATTTTCCGGGTATAATCAGACCAGGATGTCACCCGAAGACATGGAGAAGAATACCTTCATCACACCTTGGGGCACTTTTTGTTACAAGGTAATGCCCTTTGGATTGAAGAATGCCGGTGCAGCTTATCAACGAGCTATTGTAACATTATTCCACGACATGATCCATAAAGAAATTGAATGCTACGTGGATGACATGATAGCCAAGTCCCTCACTGAAGAAGACCATCTGGTAAATCTGCTGAAGTTGTTCAAGCGTTTGAGAACGTATCAGCTAAAGTTAAACCCAAACAAATGCACATTTGGGGTACGGTCCGGTAAGCTGCTTGGATTTATCGTAAGTGAAAATGGAATTGAAGTTGATCCTGACAAAGTCAAAGCCATTCAAGAGATGCCTGCACCTAGGACTGAAAAAGAAGTTCGGGGGTTCTTAGGTAGATTGAACTACATCTCACGGTTCATATCTCACCTTACTGCAACTTGTGAGCCCTTGTTCAAATTGTTAAGAAAGGAACAAACAGTTAGGTGGAACGAAGATTGTCAGAAGGTCTTTGACAAAATCAAGGGGTACTTACAAGAACCTCCAATTCTTATGCCTTCAGTTGAAGGAAGACCTCTAATAATGTACCTAACAGTATTAGAAGGATCAATGGGGTGTGTGTTGGGCCAGCATGACGAGTCTGGTTTAAAAGAGTATGCAATATACTACCTAAGCAAAAAGTTTACCGACTATGAACAACGTTATCACTGCTCGAGAAAACTTGATGTGCTTTAGCGTGGGCTGCTCGCTGACTAAGGCAGTATATGCTGACTCACACTACCTTGCTGATTTCAAAGATGGACCCCGTCAAGTACATATTTGAGAAGCCAGCACTTACCGGAAGGGTTGCAATATGGCAAATGATTCTGACAGAGTATGACATTCAGTACACATCTCAAAAAGCCATCAAAGGCAGTGTACTGTTTGACTATCTAGCTGAGCAACCCATTGATGATTACCAGCCAATGAGATTTGACTTCCCTGATGAAGACATCATGTTTCTAAAAGCAAAAGATCATGAAGAGCTTGTTCACACTGAAGGGCCTGACCCAGAAGAAGAATGGACAATGATGTTTGATGGGGATGTCAGTATGAATGGTCGTGGAGTTGGTGCAGTGCTCATTACACCAAAAGGAGTTCATATGCCTTTCTCGACAAAACTCACCTTTGCATGCACTAACAACGAAGCTGAATACGAAGCATGTATCATGGGTCTTGAGGAAGCCATTGACCTCAGGATCAAGACATTGAATGTATTCGGAGATTCAGCTTTGGTAATCAATCAGACCAACGGCAAATGGTACACTCACCAAGAGCATCTGATCTCATACCATGACTATACGAGGAAATTATTGACTCTCTTCACAACAGTCAAACTTGAGTACATCCCTCGAGACGAAAATCAGTTCGCAAATGCTTTGGCTACCATTTCCTCCATGATCAAGGTTCAAACTGCCAATGATGTGCCTCGGATTTCGGTATCTAGACTAGACCGACCAGAATACGTATTCTCTGTGGACATTGCTAAAGATGACAAGCTGTGGTTCCATGACATCAAATGCTTCTTAGAAGATCAAACATACCCACCTGGGGCATCATCCAATGATAAGAAGACATTAAGAAGGTTGGCCGGTAGTTTCTTCTTTAATGCTGATGGTTCATTATACAAGCGAAACTTCGACATGGTACTACTCAGATGTGTTGATAAGAAAGAAGTAGACTTGCTGATGCACGAGGTGCATGAAGGATCTTTCGGTACCCATGCTGGAGGACATGCAATGGCTAAGAAATTATTAAGATCGGGTTATTACTAGATCACAATGGATGCAGAATGTTGTGCCTATGCCAGAAAGTGCCATAAATTCCAGATCTACGCAGACAAAGTGCATGTGCCTCCAAATCCTTTGAACGTGATGTCTTCACCCTGGCCCTTTGCCATGTGGGGCATTGACATGATTGGAAAGATCGAACCAACTGCTTCAAATGGCCACAAATTCATCCTGGTAGCCATTGATTACTTCACCAAATGGGTTGAAGCAGCTTCATATGCAAACGTCACCAGACAAGTGGTAGCCAGATTCTTGAAAAGAGACATCATCTGTCGATATGGAGTACCCGAGTGAATCATTACTGATAATGGTTCCAATTTGAATAACAAAATAATGGCAGAACTGTGCCGGGACTTCAAGATCCAACATCACAACTCTTCTCCTTACAGGCTAAAGATGAATGGCGTTGTTGAGGCAGCTAACAAAAAAATCAAGAAGATTGTGCAGAAGATGGTGGTTACTTACAAAGACTGGCATGAAATGCTACCATTTGCCTTGCATGGGTATCAAACCTCAATCAGAACATCCACTAGGGAAACACCTTATCAACTGGTATATGGTATGGAAGATGTCCTACCTGTTGAAGTTGAATTACCCTCCTTACGGGTACTGATGGATGTAAAGCTGAATGAAGCATAATGGGTCCAATCCCGGTACAATCAGTTGAATATGATCAAAGAAAAGAGATTAGCTGCAATTTGTCATGGGCAGCCATATTAGAAAAGGATGAAGAAAGCCTTCGATCAGAAAGTCAGGCTTCGGGAATACCAAGTGGGAGATCTGGTGCTGAAAAGACTTTTTCCTCCTCATACAGACCACATGGGCAAGTGGACTCCAAACTACGATGGCTCATTCAAAATAAAGAAAGTTTTCTCTGGTGGAGTACTGATGCTCACTACTATGGATGGTGAAGATTTCTTATCCCTTGTGAATTCAGATGCAGTTATAAAATACTTCGCATAAAATGACCCGCTTGACATAAAAACAGAATGTAAGTCCAGGCAAAAATAGGGCATCCCGGCGAGTCAAAAACAGAATAAAAGACTCGGGCTAAAATTAAGGGAAAAAATGTGTACACCCGCTGAGTTGAAAAGGCGCATTGGAATGCTCAGGCAAAAATGGGTATCCCAGTGGATTGAAAACCCGAAAGGGCGGTTCACGCAAAATCATGGAATAAGAGAACAACTGCATTCTGAATTCGTCTGTATTCCTCATAACTTGGCAAGCTTCAAAAGGATAAAGCATTAGTCAGAATCAACCTCCTTCAGAAAGCAAGATGAGAAGAACGTCAAGGTCATACAGGTCATAACAAAGGAAGCTCACCGGAGCGTCGTTAACATTGCCAGCACTTTTACTTTTTCAATTTATAATAATCTCCTCATTCCAGGGGATCTGTTTCTTTGACTGTATCTGCCAATTCAGGGCACCCAGATTATTAAAATCAGAGTTTTTAGTCACACCTCTTCTTGTATATTTTTGTCTCGTTTGCAAAATGTACAATATCCATGATATAATATTCGCATAAAACAAATGAGCCATTTTTAATAAATGCTTGCAGGAAATATATTTACTTTCAGGAATATCTGACTCCTATGACGAAATCCGGTAAGGGATACCTCAGGATACTCGTGCGTTCCTTTTGTCTTAACAGATTGCAAGTATTCAATACGCAGCATGGGGCATGCCAAGCACACTTCCCCAACATACCTCCTCCCCGAACAGTATCTGGAATGCTTTTCCCCAGCAGAGTTGTCAAAGCCTCCTCATCCCTAGCATAGGTCTACTCAATAGGAGCATCCCTAGCCAATTTCCCCATAGAAGTTTCAGCCTCTCCCCAGAAGAGCAATGCCTGAAACTCTCACACAACAAAGTGACGAAAGCTTCCTTATCCCTAGCTGGTTTTCTCCTTATATGATATGTTTATCAATGATCTATTTCCCCAAGCAGAGTTCTCCCTCCTGACAGATCCATCAGTGATCTCTTCCCCAGCCAGGACATCCCTCCAAGCAGATCAGCCAGAGATCTTATCCCAGCAGGATCCGAATCCCGGATCGGTTTCTCTTTTGCATAATCATAGCATTTGCATCATATTCACCAAATAAGCGTAGCATTCCGTCTAATATAGAGCATTACGGCAAAAATCAAACATTTGCATGATCACAAGCAAGGTTCGAACCAGTCACCTGCAATTACCATCAGTATTTCATCAGCAATGTATATAAAAACTCATATCCCCTGCAGATATAAGCCAAAGCGTCCCCTTTGCACTCTCAAATATAAATACCCATACATGCTCTTTTTGACACTCGTTTGTGTCATACTTCCCCAGCAAGGTTGCCAGAACACCTTCTACAAACAAATACTTATTTATAACACACTCTTTTGACACCCGTCCGTGTCATCCTATCCCCACAGATCGTTAGAACACCTTTTTCACATACAGATATTTATTCATAACTTATATAGTTATTTTTGGCACTCGTTTGTGTCATCCTTTCCTCAGCAAGTTGAACACTCGTCCGTGTCTTGCTCATACTTCAACAATATTCACTCATACTTATGCAGAAGATACTCGTCTGTATCATATATATATTATCACTCATCAAACAGATTCGACACTCGTCCGTGTTCTTTGTTAACAAGTTGGTACTCGTCCGTATCATCATCTCTGAACACGCGTCATCGTTTGTTTCTATTGATACTCGTTCGTATCATGGTCTTAAGGATGCTCGTCCGCATCTTTAATCTATACACAACGTCAAACACTTATACCTTTTATTCTAGAAAGCGTAAACACTCGTCCGTGTTTACCATTCCCCAGCAAAACAGCATTTCTCCTATCCGACATTCGTCCTATGTCGTGATACTTTCGGCAGCCGTACCCTGCCAGGTGATCGTCCTTCACCTTTGGATGATCGTCCCTCATCCTTTCCCCAGTGGAGTCTCCAATATTGGAACCCTTTCCTATCCGACATTCATCCTATGTCGTGATATTTAGCAGCCGTCCCCTGCTAGGTGATTGTCCTTCACCCTTTGATGATCGTCCCTCATCATTTTATCTGATGGTCGTCCCTATCGTTGACCTTGTTATCCGACATTCGTCATATGTCGTGATAAACCCCGAGAGCAGCCGTACCCTGCTAGGTGATCGTCCTTCACCTCTTGATGATCGTCCTTCATCATGCTTATCCGATGGCCGTCCCCATCGTCGACCTTTTCTATCCAACATTCGTCCTATGTCGTGATAAAGAGCAGTCGTCCCATGCTAGGTGATCGTCCTTCACCTTTGATAACCGTCCCTCATCAATATTGCATTTATTCTTTGAAACCGATGGCTATCCCCATCGTTGTTTACTTTACTTTACAAACCTGATGGCCATCCCCATCATTGCCTTTACTTTAATCCCCAGAGAATCTTATTTCCTTACCTAATGGTCGTCCCCATCATGATATCTTTATTTCCCCAACTTATCGGCCGTCCCCGTCATCACTTTATCCCCAGCAGTTGTCCTCTGCTCGATGGTTGTCCTCCATCGCTTTAATTTGATAATCATGCTATACTGTCTTTACAATTTATATCCCTTTTCTTCTTCTCCCCAGTGAGTGCAAATTTTGGACTGTCTTTGGTATTCAACCACAAGTTATCTTGTTTGTCTGTTAAGCCAGGCGCTTACACCCTGCACAGCTAACTCACATTTGAATAGGGGCAGCTGTAAACACCCCAAATTTTCCCTCACTAATTTCACACCATGACTTGTGATCTTTCATATTTGCATAAACATAAGCATACCACATCACATTGCATATTTGTTTCATCTGCATAGTTCAAGTTCATCTGCATCTAGGGTTTGTGATCTGAGCAATCCAAGATTCCATCTGAGCCACCCCAAAGGCCTTCAAGAATTCAATAGGGTCCATGTGTGTTCCATCATCATATTATATCCCTCAAAGGTCAAAGAAGTTAAGAAATCACAAGAACTGGCAAGGCATGGAAGCATTGCTAGGGTTTTCACTACACAAATGACCAAAATTAGGGTTTTGGTATCAGAGGCCATAACTCTAAATTTTTGGGCCATTATTGTTTCTAATGTTCTTAAGATGTTATAAGGATCATGTGTACCAAGTTTGATGAAGAAATTCATTGTGGAAGTCATTTGTTCATTAGGTAACTTCTTGAACAAGTCAGAGCAAAATCAGGGCATCTGAGGCCCCCAACAATGGAACCAAAGGGGTATTTTCATAAAATTGAAGTTATATGATCTTTATTTGATCATTTAAGTGTTTGGAAGTTCACAAAATTGAATAAATTTGAGCTAAACCAAAAGTTGCCAAAAATGGAAATGACTTGTAATGGAAACTTTCCATTTTGGGAAAGTTCTTCAACCTCCTCTTTCTCAACCAAAAATGCTTCAAATTAAAAATTATTGGTCATGAAAGTTGTAGATTAGGTCTTTCCCTTTTCAAAAAGTACAAGAACATGTCCTAATTCATTATGGAACTCAAGTTATGATCCTTCAAAGTTGGCAAAAATCCTATAATTTTCAAGAATGCACCAAAGAGGATTTTTTGCAAAGCCACTTGCCAAGCCATTTCATGACCTCTAATGCATCTCTAAATATCATACCATCATAGTACAACTCATTTTGCTCAGAATTGGCCCAAGAATCATACACTTTCATACCTTGAACTTCAAGAAATCTTAAAAGGGCCAAAGCTTCACAAATTTGCAAAATGGTACAAATCTTTCCATACACTTGTATCAGCATACCAAATCTAATCCACAAGCTTCCCTTGATCTCTGCTGAGCCAAGCCATGCCCAAATCCAGACCTGCCATATGCCCATACTTCAAGTACAACCTGTCGCTCCCGACAAGTGACACCGGGTCAGATGAGGGTACAGACGCGAACGGTCGGCGAAGGGAACAATGAGAACACACAGCCGTGAACTCACTGGAGATGAATAGAGTCGCCAGCTAGGCATTTTTATCCCGAAGGAAAGGCAATGCTGCATAGACCTAGAAAAAGATGGATAAGACGGTTTGCGAACCAGAGAGACTGAGAAAGGGGGTTGGTTACAACCTGGGAAGGTATTAGCACCCAGATTGTCCGTCGTACTCGACGGGATCCACGCTTAAAAGATTTGTGTTTTAAAGGGGTAGTGTCAGTGCAATCTGTGTGTAAAATAGCTGGAAAAGAATGTACAGGTGTCAGTGCAAAAGAAGTGAAGTATGAAAGTGTCAGTGTAAGAAAAGGAAAAAGATGCTCAAGATTATGAGGCTAAAAGAATGATGATGGAAGGAGGGGGGAATATACAGAGACTTTTGTTCGATAACTGTTAAGTTATGCCTACGTATCCTCTCGTGCAATGAGGAAGTCAGAACACCGTAGTTCGACCCAAAGAGACTGAAAGATGAATTGACTTGTGAACTGCTTGCTTGTCAATGCTCAAGTGTATGACCTGTCTGGCTCAGGTGCAAACTGTCTTGCATTAGACGGAAGAAGCAAGTTCTCGTTTGTGAGTGAGTATGATGAGAAAAGAATCCCGAAGGAGACGATTATTGTTTGTTTTTTTGTATTTTCAGTCTTTTATTGCTTGTGAAAGTTTGTCATAAGAAAATGAGCTTAAACCTAAACCAATGGATTAATAAACTCATCACATCTTCCCTCTGATTAGGGGTAATGAGATTACCTTAAGTGCGAAGTCAGATTCTCACACTTAATCACCTTTGGTGTAGGATTAAGATCATTAACCTACTTGTGATTATTTAGATGTTTTTGTGGTTTTTGTTTAGTGTTGAGTAATGAGGTTAAGCCATAATCAGGGATTAAACAGACTCATTACACCATCCTAAAAGAAGGATGATAGATGAGAATGTTTAAGCTGAGGAAAGCTCCTCAACTTAATCCATGATTAGGGATTAAACTCATGACAAAACAAAGCCTTTATTAAGTGGATTTTAGTTAATGATATGATGATGAAGTGTTTTTTTTTTATGATTTGTAAGACAACTTGAGGGGGACTTGTCCATTAACACTAGGGTTAGTCCTTCATAACCACTTAAGGAAGAATTAGAACCCTAATGCAAGGCCCAAGTTACAAGTGTGATGTCTTGATATTTATTAAGTGAATTGATTAAGAGATTTAAACACATTAAGGGTTCAAGACTTAGGATTAAAGTTATACACTCCATCCTAAGAGAAGGATGCAGGCATAAGCTTAATCACAAAATCTTAAAGCCTTTAGGGTTTGGTCCCTGATTATGAGATGAGAAGAGAGGACTCAAAGAGAGACACAAAGGTAAAACTATGGGGGGACTAATCAAAACCCTAATTCATTGTCATGCTTGGATGATCCTAAGGTTGGTGAGGTTTGCAAGAACAAATCTTCAGAGGAGCCACCAGGAAGCAGATGAATAAGATCAAGAGAAGCAAAGTGACTTGCTTCATTCAAGAAGTCAAGTCACTTGAAGAAAGAAGGTGGGAAGAACAAGAATGAGCAAGCTCAATCTCAAACACATATAGGAATGCAGCAATGGATGCAAGAGGGATGAGAAGAAAAGTTATGAGAAGTGAAGGCAAATTCACTTCTCAAGTTACTTACCACCTGAAATGTTAGAAAGAAATGCAATGCAATGCTAAATGAAATGAAATGACATGATGCTAGACCAAACCAGAAGCATGTTGATGATGATAATGATGCTATGAGATGCTTCAAACATGAGGCAAGGCATGGGGATGTTCATACAAGATTATGAATGCAAATGATGCAAGTTAAGGAGCATGAATGAACATGAAAAGTTATGAATCATATAAGACAAATGACATGGCAAATATGTAATGCAATGGTCAAACCTGCTTTCTATATGTCTTAAGATGTCAAATGAAACACAAGAATGCACCAAATGCAAAGACAAGTCATGTTATGCAAGAGAATGCAAGAAGGATGCAAAAGAAGGCCCAAATTAGGGTTCATGGGTCAAACATCAAACCAAAATCCAAAACAGAAACAAACCTTAATATAAAAAATGGAAAATGCCACCCAAAGAAACCCTAAACCTATACTAAACCACTGCCCAAAGGGGAACTCTCAACTCTCAACCAATCTCAAGATATGATTTTTACAAGTTATTAGGGTTTTTTAGGGTTCTTAACAAAAGAAATGCCAAACAAATAGAAAATGCAAGATCAAATCATGGCCATTTTACCCTAGAAACTACATGCCAAACACAAAACAATGCAAGAAGAATCAATATCTCAACCTTCTCCAATAGGCAGAAATGAATTTTTGAATCCATGATCAAAATAATGCATAAAAAATGATTTAATTCAATGAAAAATTCTTAAAATGCATCAAGATCAAAAAAGAAATTTGGTTTGAAGGTTGGACAATGTTTCTAAATGTCTTAGAACATTTCATGAATTTTTTTGTAATTTTTAAATACCTAAAAGTATTTTTAATTAATTAATTTCCATTAATCAATTAAAAATAATCTTTTAAATATTTAAAAATACTTTTTAAAATGATAAAAATAAAATAAAAATATTTTTGGGTCTTAAAAATTAATAAAACTTTTAAGAAAAAAGTTTCATAATTTTTAAGAATTTTTAGCTATTTTAAAATAATTATGCAAGTTAATTGAAAAGAAAATGAATAAAAATAAATAAAATGAAAAGGTAAACAGAATGGATGGATGAGATGCGTCCTGGATTTAAATTGGTTGACCAGCGCCAGATCTTGTGGCCAGGATTGGTTCTGAGTTAATTACAATTAATTAAAACTAAAAAAGAATTAGGGCTAATCAAATTGATCTGAGCCCTCTATCCGCGCGCGAAGTCAAACATTCAACCCCATCCAACGCCCAAGATTCAAACTGGCTTAATGACTGTAATTAGGGCAAAACAGATTCAGGCGACCGGAGGGGAGCTCCGGTCGTCTTCCCCGGCGACCCCAAAACCCTAAAACAAGATTCAGACCACCCCAAACCAAATTAAACGCCCAGAATCAATCCCCACACTTCTAGCAACTCAAATCAATAGTCAAACATCATTTTACTAACAAGAACAAGCTGAATCGAAACAAAATAAAAATGGGGCCAAACTTTCAGACACTCACAAAATGTTCATTTCTCCACCATTTTAGATTCTAAGCACATCACAATGATCCTCAGAGTATGCACTTTCAGTTTATAACAAAAAATCAAAGCTTTGAAAAGCTTGAAGTTTGGAGTTACCTGAGGTGAAGAACTGTGAATATGAGCTCTCCTGGCCTTGCTTTGATGCAGAACAACTTCCCTGAACCCCTTGAAGCTAATGGAAAGCCTGGAATGAGCTTGGGCAAGCTGCTTTGAGAGATTCACTTCTGGTGTAGCAGGAAATGCACTTTGTGTACAAGCTGTTTCAGTTCAAAGTAAAGGGTGGTTTTGACTCCTTGTGGTATGCTTGACTTGTTGGTGAAGAAAGATGAGGTGTTTGATGGCTGGATGGTGAGATTCGAAGAGAACTGGTTCTGAGGGTGGGGAATGGTGAAGCTCAGGTCAGGCTTGTTTCAGGCTTGAGCTTTGGTGGTTTGAGGCCTATGGAGTGTGAGGGTTTGAATGTTTGCAAGCTGTGGAGAGGAATTCGAAGGCTTATGCAATGTGGGGTGATTTTGTGAATGTCATGAGTGTGTGAGTTTCAGCCTTGCTTAGTGTATGAAATGGTTTGCAAATGGATAGTATAAACTAATCCAATTGGTCAGAGGATGTGACTTGTGCTTTATGGATAGGTGTAGCCACTTTTGCAAATATGTCAACTTCTTGTAAGATAGGGCATGGGCAACTTCTAGCCAAGTACAAAAGGCATGGTCTGCGCAGCAAAGTGAAGGGAAAGGCTAGGCTTGGTCCAACATTCAAGGCAGCAAGTTGGTGAAAGCATGATCATGAGTTTTGCAACTTGTGGCTTTAGGGTTCACATGTGAAGAAAGTCTTGTTACATAAACCAAACTATGTAGAAACTTGGTCCAATTCTGATTTTTTAGGCTCATAGAATGTTTGTGTAATGGTTTCAAATGAATTAGAGGTCACATAATGCATTGGTTCATGACTTTGCAAAATTTCCATTTGAAGCATGCCTTGAAAATCAATGATTTTAGCCAACTTTGCATTGCCATAACTTTTGATCCAAGAAGAGTTTGATCATGTTCTTGTACTTTTTGAAAAGGGAAAAATGAGATCTACAACTTTCATGACCAAAGTTTTTTCATTTGAAGCATTTTTGGATCAAGAATCAAGGCTTGAAAAATGACCTAAAATGATGCATTCTTGAAAAGTCAACTATGCCCAAAAAGTCAACATTTGCAAAAACCCTAAATTCTTGATTTTTATGAACTTCAAACTTCTTCCATGATCAAATAAAGATCATATACACTCAAAATGATGAAGATCACCCATTGGTTGGGTCATTGGGGGCCTCAGATGCCCTGATTTTACACTGACTTGTCTGAAAAGTCAACTCTTGATCAGATGACTTCCCCATGGAATTTCTTCATGAAAATTGATATGCATACTCCCTATACCATATAGAGATCAATGGAAACAAGAATGACCAAAAAATTTGGAGTTATGGCCTCTGAAACCAAAACCCTAATCTTAGGTCAACTGTGCAGTTCATCCTGGCTCTGCATCCACTCAAACCCTAGTTCTTGTGATTCCTCTGCATTTTTGACTTTGAGGAGAGGGAATATGACATAAGAACACACATGGACCACTTTGAAATGATTGGTGGCCTTTGGAATGGCTCAAGAAGCTTTGGGATTGCTCAGATCACAAACCCTAGGTGCAGATGCCTTAGAAACTATGCAGTGAATCAAAAGTGAAATATGAGATGATATGATTGTGTTTATGCATATGAGATGATCACAAGCCATGGTGTGAATGAGTGAGGGCAAACTTGGGGTGTTTACAGCTGCCCCTATTCAAACATGAGTTAGCTGTGCAGGATGTAAGCAACGGCTTAGCAGGCCAACAAGATAACTTGTGGTTGAATACCAAAGACAGTCAAAATTTGCACTCACAGAATGAAGAAGAAAAGGGATATAGATTGTAAAAGGAAAACAAAGTGTATTGTAAAGTGTGGGCGACGGAGGACGACCGTCGAGCAGAGGACGACTGCTGGGTAAATAGCAATGACGGGGACGGCCGACATGCTGGGAAAGTGTAGGAAATAAAACAATGACGGGGACGGCCGACATGCTGGGGATAAAAGGTAAAGCTAAGACGGGGACGGCCGGCTAGCTGGGAAAAATAAAATATCATGATGGGGACGGCCATCAAGATAAAGTTGTAGCATTCTCTGGGGGTTAATGAAACATGACGGGGACGGCCATCAAGTTCATAAAGCAAAGTAACCGACGATGGGGACGGCCATCGGGTTAAAAGGAAAAGGGACCACGACGGGGACGGCCATCGGGTTAAAGAATGAATGAAATAAACAGATGACGGGGTACGGCCATCAAAGGTGAAGGACGATCACCTAGCAGGGGACGGCTGCTCTGTTGGGGATAAAAGGAATACGATGGGGACGGCCATCAAAGGTGGAGGACGACCACCTGGCAGGGTACGGCTGCCGAAAATATCAACGATGGGGACGGCCATCGGATAGAAAAGGTCAACGATGGGGACGGCCATCGGACGAGCATGATGGAGGACGACCATCAAGAAGTGGAGGACGACCACTCAGCAGGGTACGGCTGCTCTCGAGGTTTCTCATGACATAGGACGAATGCCAGATAACCGAAAATCAACAATGGGGACGGCCATTGGATAAAGTGATGAAGGACGATCATCAAGAGGTGGAGGACGACCACCTAGCAGGGGACGACTGCTAAAAACAACGATGGGGACGACCATCGGATGAGCATGATGGAGGACGACCATCAAGAAGTGGAGGACGACCACTCAGCAGGGTACGGCTGCTCTCAGGGTTATCATGACACAGGACGAGTGTCAGATAAAAGAAGATGCTTTGTTGGTGATCTACTGGGGATATAGTGAACACGGACGGGCGTTCACAACCAAGAATGGAAAGTATAAGCGTTTGGTATTGTGTATAGATTAAAGATGCGGACGAGCATCCTTAAGACTATGATACGGACGAGTATCATGTAGAAACAAACTGACACATGTTCAGGGATGATGATACGGACGAGTATCAACTGGTTAACAAGGAACACGGACGAGTGTTGAATCTGAAGGAATCCTTCTGGGGAATGGTAGACACAGACGAGTATCTATGTTCAAGAAGGCATAAGTGTTTGACACGGTGTATGGATTAAAGATGCGGACGAGCATCCTTAAGACTATGATACGGACGAGTATCATGTAGAAGCAAACACTAGACACAATGTTCTGAGATGATGATACGGACGAGTACCAACTGGTTAACAAAGAACAAGGACTACTGTCGAATCTGTGGGGATATGAGTGATGATGTATACAAGATACGGACGAGTATCTGTATAAGTGTACCATGAGTAGTGAGTATATATAAGTGTTTATCTGTTGGGGATAGTGACACGGACGAGTGTCAAAAGGGAAAAGTATAATAATAACAAGTATATGGGTGATGAAAGTGTAAGCGACTGCGCTGGGGACATGACACGGACGGGTGTCAAGAAAGTGTATATACGAGTATATGTGAGTGCAAAGAGGATGTCTTTGGCTTTCTGCTGGTGATTTGACACGGACGGGTGTCAGGAGGTATCTGTAATACGGGTGATTTTGTTTGTAGAGTGTATTCAGGCAACCTTACCGGGGAGTGATGACACGGACGGGTGCCAAAAGGTGTACATACTGGTGTTTGTGATGATGAGCGGGTTTATTATTCACAAGTGTCACTTCAGAACATGGCTTATGATTATGCTATGCGTTTGATTTTTTGCCGTAATGCTCCGTATTAGACGGAATGCTACGCTCTGAGGGGATATTATGATGCAAATGCCATGATTATGCAACGAGGCGAAGATTCGGGATTCGGATCCCGTTGCTGCAAAGGTCTCTGGTTGATCTGCTTGAAGGGAACATCCCAGCTGGGGATGAGATCACTGGTAGATCTAATAAGATGCATTTGCTTGGGGATATATGTCACTGATTGACATATCCTTATAATATGGGATCCAGCTGGGGTTTGTATAAGCTTTCTTCACTCTGTTGTGATCTCTTCATGCGTTGCTCTTCTGGATAGAGGCTGGAACTCTGTGGGGAGATGGTTCCCTGACTTCTGTATTCAGCTGAGGATGACACGGCAACTTGGCTGGGGAATTATGAGAGGCAACTCAGCTGGGGAGAGCAACAAGAGGCAACACAGCTGGGGATAGAGCATTTCGGATGCTAAGATTGAGTGCATGTTGATTTGGCAACTTTGCTGGGGAAGTGGGCACCTTCCAGTGCCACGTGGAAGATAGACCGAGTTGATAATGATTCGCCTGTTTGCCGAGACGTGACTTGCATGCCCCAGGTTGCGTTCTGGATACCTGCAATCCTGCAAAGATAAGGAGACGCACAAAAGGTCCCGAGGTATCCCTTATTGGATTCCGTCATAGGAGTTTAAGTACTCTCGAGAGTAATCATATTCCCTGCAAGCATGTGTTTCATTATTATTACTTTTGGGAGAAAAGCATCTGTACTTATGCAACTAGTTTTTTAGAGACATCAGACATCCTTTGTAAATAAAAATGTACAAGACGAAACATGATTGAAAAATCTGATTTTATTAATTCATATGCCCTGAATTGGCGAGATACAGTCAAAGAAACGAATCCCCTGAAATGAGGAGATTGTTACAAATTGAGAAACAAAATGCTGGCAGTGTTGGCGACGCTTTGAGGAGCTTCCTCTCCTGCTATGACTCGTATGACAATGACGTTCTTCTCGTCTTGCCTTCTGAAGAAAGTTGATTCTGATTGAAGCTTGATTCCGTCGAAGCTTTCTAAGTTGTAAGCGATACAGACGAATTCAGAATGCAGTTGTTCGCTTATTCCCCTATTTTGCATGGATCGCCCTTTCGGGTTTTCAATCCATCGGGATACCCATTTTTGCCTGAGCTGTCCAATGCGGCTTTTCAACTCAGCGGGTGTACGTTTTTTCATTTATTTCCCTTATTTTTGCCCGAGTCTTTTATTCTGTTTTTGACTCGCCGGGATGCCCTATTTTTGCCTGGACTTACATTCTGTTTTTATGTCCAGCGGGTCATTTTATGCGAAGTATTTTTTAACTGCATCTGAATTCACAGGGGACGGGAAATCTTCACCATCCATGGTGCTGAGCATCAGCGCTCCACCAGAGAAAACTTTCTTCACAACGAATGGTCCTTCATAATTTGGAGTCCATTTGCCCCTGTGGTCTGTATGAGGAGGGAGGATTCTTTTCAGCACAAGATCCCCTACTTGGTACCCTCGATGCCTGACTTTCTGATCAAAGGCTTTCTTCATTCTTTTCTGATATAACTGCCCATGACAGATTGCAGCTAATCTCTTCTCTTCGATCAGACTTAGTTGCTCGTATCGGGCCCGAACCCATTCTGCTTCACTCAGTTTAACATCCATTAATACCCGTAATGAGGGTAGTTCAACTTCAACAGGCAGGACTGCTTCCATACCATATACAAGCTGATACGGTGTTGCCCCAGTGGATGTCCTGATTGACGTGCGGTACCCATGCAAGGCAAACGGTAGCATTTCATGCCAGTCTTTGTATGTGACTACCATCTTCTGCACAATCTTCTTAATATTCTTATTTGCTGCCTCAACAGCGCCGTTCATCTTTGGCCTGTAAGGAGAAGAATTGTGATGTTGGATCTTGAAGTCCCGACACAGCTCTGCCATCATTTTGTTGTTTAAATTGGAACCATTATCAGTAATGATTCGCTCGGGCACTCCATATCGACAGATGATATCTCTTTTCAGAAATCTGGCTACCACTTGCCTTGTAACATTTGCATATGAGGCTGCTTCGACCCACTTGGTGAAATAGTCGATGGCGACCAGGATGAATCTGTGGCCATTTGAAGCAGTTGGCTCAATCTTGCCAATCATATCAATGCCCCACATGGCAAAGGGCCAGGGTGAAGACATGATGTTCAAAGGATTGGGAGGCACATGCACCTTATCTGCGTAAATCTGGCATTTATGGCATTTCCTGGCGTAGGCACAACAGTCTGCATCCATTGTGATCCAATAATAGCCAAATCTTAACAACTTTTTAGCCATTGCATGTCCTCCAGCATGGGTACCAAAAGATCCTTCGTGCACTTCATGCATCAACAAATCTGCTTCTGTCTTATCAACACATCTGAGGAGTACCATATCAAAGTTCCGCTTATATAAAGACCCATCAGTGTTCAGAAAGAAACTACCAGCAAGCCTTCTTAAAGTCTTCTTATCATTGGAAGATGCCCCAGGCGGGTATGTTTGATCCTCCAAGAAGCACTTAATGTCATGGAACCAAGGCTTATCATTTTTGACAACTTCCGCTGCAAATACATATGCTGGTCTATCGAGTCTTGATACTGAAATCTGAGGTACAAAGTTAGCAGCTTGAACTTTGATCATAGATGAAATGGTAGCAAGAGCGTCCGCAAACTGATTCTCGTCCCGAGGGATATACTCAAGTTTGACCGTTGTGAAGAAAGTCAATAACCTTCTTGTATAATCCCTGTAAGGTATCAAATGATCTTGGTGGGTGTACCATTTTCCGTTGGTTTGATTAACTACCAAAGCTGAATCTCCGAATACAGTCAAAGTTTTGATCCTGAGGTCAATGGCTTCCTCAAGACCCATAATGCAAGCTTCGTATTCAGCTTCGTTGTTAGTGCAGTTGAAAGTGAGTTTTGCCGAGAAAGGCATGTGAACTCCTTTGGGTGTAATGAGTACTGCAGCAACACCACGACCATTCATATTAACAGCCCCATCAAACATCATAGTCCATTCTTCTTCTGGGTTAGGCCCTTCAGTGTGAATAGGCTCTTCGTGATCTTTTGCTTTAATGAACATGATGTCTTCATCAGGGAAGTCAAACCTCATAGGTTGGTAGTCATCAATGGGTTGCTCAGCAAGATATTCAGATAGTACACTGCCCTTGATGGCTTTCTGAGAGGTGTACTGTATGTCGTATTCTGTGAGAATCATCTGCCATCTTGCAACCCGTCCGGTAAGAGCTGGCTTCTCGAAAATGTACTTAACTGGGTCCATTTTTGAGATCAATAAGGTAGTGTGGGTCAACATATACTGTCTCAGTCGGCGAGCAGCCCACGCTAAAGCACAGCAAGTTTTCATGAGCAGTGAATAACGCTGTTCACAGTCGGTAAACTTTTTGCTTAGGTAGTATATTGCATACTCTTTTCGACCAGACTCGTCATGCTGGCCCAGCACACACCCCATCGACTCTTCTAACACTGTCAAGTACATAATCAGAGGTCTTCCTTCTACTGGAGGCATGAGGATTGGAGGTTCTTGTAAGTACTCTTTGATCTTGTCAAAAGCCTTCTGGCAATCTTCGTTCCACCTGACCTTCTGTTCTTTTCTTAACAGCTTGAACAAAGGTTCACAGGTTGCTGTGAGGTGAGATATGAACCGCGAAATGTAGTTCAATCGACCTAAGAACCCTCTAACTTCTTTCTCAGTTTTCGGTGCAGGCATCTCTTGGATGGCTTTGACTTTATCAGGGTCAACTTCAATCCCTTTCTCGCTTACAATAAAGCCCAGCAACTTACCGGATCGCACCCCGAACGTACATTTGTTGGGGTTCAACTTCAGTTGATACTTCCTCAGACGCTTGAACAACTTCAGCAGATTCACCAGGTGATCTTCTTCTGTAAGGGACTTGGCGATCATATCATCCACATAACATTCTATTTCTTTATGGATCATATCGTGGAATAATGTCACCATAGCCCGTTGATACGTTGCGCCAACATTCTTCAGTCCGAATGGCATCACTTTGTAACAGAACGTGCCCCAAGGCGTAATGAATGTTGTCTTCTCCATGTCTTCAGGTGACATCTTGATCTGATTATATCCTGAAAATCCATCCATGAAGGAGAATACCGAGAACTGAGCCGTGTTATCCACCAATACATCAATGTGAGGTAATGGGAAGTCATCTTTCGGGCTGGCTCTGTTCAGATCCCGGTAGTCAACACACATTCTTACTTTGCCATCCTTCTTAGGCACAGGTACTATGTTAGCGACCCACGGCGGATAGCTAGTCACAGCAAGGAACCCGGCGTCCCATTGCTTTTGTACCTCTTCTTTGATTTTCATAGCCATGTCTGGGCGAGTTCGGCGCAGCTTCTGTTTGACTGGTGGGCATTCTTCCCTTAGAGGCAGCTTGTGCACAACAATGTCGGTATCCAACCCTGGCATGTCTTGATACGACCAAGCAAACACATCAACATACTCTTGAAGCAGATCTATCAGCTGTCTCTTCACTGAGTCTTGCAGGCAGGCCCCGATTTTAACCTCTTTCACGTCTTCCTCCGTACCAAGATTGATCACTTCAACCTCCTCCTGGTGAGGGGTAATAACCTTTTCCTCTTGTCTTAACAACCTGGCTAGCTCTTCAGGAAGCTCATATTCTTCTCCAACCCCTTCATCAGCTTGATTGATTGGATTGTCAAAGTCATACGATGTCATAGCCGTGCTGTTGTCGGTGCTGTCAGGAAGGCACTCTCTGCAAGGGTTAAGTTGGTTCATTTTAGTGATTGATTTTAATCTTGCTTTAGAAAAAAGTGAAATGAAGTTATCATTTTGAAAACACCGCCATTTATTTTTGTACAAAAAGAAAAATGGAAAAACAGTGAACAGAAAAGGAAAAGACTCGTTTGCAAAAAGATGTCTGATATTTCATTAATTTAATCTTGTTTGCACAAAAGTACAGATGGCCCTGATTACAAAATGAGTCTTGTCATCTTGGGCAAGATGCAAGACTTGGATGCATGCTATAAAAATACAGGAAATAATAATTACTCTGCATGAGTAACTCTTATAATTTCCTGGGAAGACCAGTTCGAGACACTGCTCCCCGGGATCTTTGGACGAATCCAATTCTCCAGATTGCGCTCCTCTTCCAGCTCGTCTTCCAAACAGTTGATAGCATCGGGGGTGAGCATCCCCCCACTGACAAAACCTGGCTTTGCAGCAGCCTTTGCTTGATGTTGAGTTGGTCTGTAACCCAACCCAAATTTGTCTTCTTTTTTCTCCACCGACAGCAATTTGCCCCAGCCTTGGGCAGTCCCTTCCTCAACAACCTTCCGGGCTTGTTGGTATGATGACATTGGAGTACCAGATACAGCAGATGCTTCATGCACATTCAAAGCTTCAAACCCCTGGCTCATTGTTTCATGGATCTCCCCATCCATTTCAATGTACTTATAGGTTGCCAGGTGGCTGACAAAAATGTCCTCCTCTCCACAGATTGTGACAACTTGGCCTTCCCACTCAAATTTTAACTTTTGGTGAAGGGTAGACGTTATTGCGCCGGCGGCGTGAATCCAGGGTCTACCCAACAAACAGCTGTAGGCGGGCTGAATGTTTATCACATAAAAGATAGTTTTAAAGGTCTGTGGGCCAATTGTCACAGGTAGCTCAATCTCTCCCAGAACCGATCTCTTCGAACCATCAAAGGCTCGTACCACCAGGTTGCTGGGTCTCAATTCCAATCCATCATATTCTAACTTCACCAGAGCCTTCTTTGGTAAGACATTCAGGGAAGAACCTGTGTCCACCAGCACATGAGAAAGGACAGCTCCTTTGCACTCCATGGTTATGTGCAAGGCTTTGTTGTGGTTGCGGCCATCCGCTGTCAAGTCAGAATTGGTAAACCCTAGCCCATTGCTAGCAGTAACATTCCCAACCACGGTTTCCAACTGGTTGACAGTAATCTCTTCAGGCACGTAAGCTGCGTGCAAGACCTTGAGTAGTGCATTCCGATGGGCTTCGGAGCACATCAGCAGTGAGAGGATAGAGATTTTGGATGGCGTCTGGTGAAGCTGATCCACAATTTTATAATCACTCTTTTTGATGATTCGCATAAACTCATCAACTTCCTGATCAAATGGAGTCTTCAAGGCTTCCTTGGCAGCTTGATCTTCCTGCACCGGGCCCTTTCCCTTTGCCTTAGCAGCAGTTTCTGCTTCGGCAGTAGGTCTTTGCATTGGTGGAGCAAAGAGACGTCCGCTTCGAGTGAAGCCTCCGCCTCCCCCCACATTATCTACTTGTGGTGCAGGTGCTGATGTTTCAAGAGTGATTCTTTTCCCTTCACAGTACACGTCAGAGCCATAGTGCCAAGGGATGGCCCTATTGCTTTCATATGGTACTGGTCCAGGCACCGTGACAGTGACTGGACTGATTGCTGCTGCTGAAGGGACTGTAATTGTCTGTGGATCATAAAAGATTGTAACTGGTGCTCTGGTGGGAGCAGCACCTTCTGAATGGTAGGCGGAATTATTTTCAGGATCGTAGAATATGGTAATAGTGGAGACATCTTCGTGATTGATTGCTGGAGTTGTAGGAGGTATTGTTGAAAGGACTGATGTTGTTGTTGATGGAGATTCGAAATGGAATGAAGCTGAAGTTGTAGCAGGAGTAACTGTTGAAAACTGATCATTTGGGAGGACAGACGAAGTACTTGTCGGTGTTGCTGATGAATTGTCGGGAACAATAGTTGCTGCGGTTGTAGGAGGTTCTGGAACCGTTGTTGATGAAGTTGTCGGATTTGTCGGAAATGATGTAGTGATCTGTAGTAGGCCACTCTGAATAAGGCTGTCAATGCCATTCCTCAGGTCCTCACACCCATTCCATGAAATATTGCAATAGGGACACCCTAGTTCACACCCCGGAAATATTTGGTTTTCACGGAGTTGAGCTTTGATTTCCACCAACGGTGTCCTGATCTGATCCACACTAGTTATTAAATAAGACGGTTGGTCTTCTTCAATAGCGTTAATTCGGGGACCACCATGGTTTGGCATAGGGTTTTTATTGACATTGGGCGGAGGTGCAAAATTCAGAGCCTTGGAGTCTACCAAGTCTTGTACCTTCATATGCAGAGCCCTGCATTTTTCTGTACTGTGACCAGGTGCGTTTGAATGAAAAGCACACCTAGCATTAGAGTCATAGTTCCTTGGTAAACTGTTGGGATCCGGAGGTGCCAACGTTCTTAGCTCAACTAGGTTGAGTTTCAGAAGTTGTGGCAGCAAGGCAGCATACGGCATTGGGATCGGGTCGATCACTTGGTTAGCTTGGGATGGCCTTTGTTGGAATGGCCTCTGTTGATTGTTGTTGTTGGAGTTGTTGTTGTTGTTGTAGTTTCTTGGGGGATATTGATTCTGCTGATACTGAGGTTGTTGTTGGAAGTTTTGTTGCGGAGGTTGATAGACTGGCTGAGGATGTGCTGGAGCAGGGATAGTGACTGCTGCTATTGACCTTTGAACATACTGGGGCCTACCCCTGTTGATGTGAATGGCATTGGTCTCGCCAGTTCTTCTCGGGCCTGCAAAAGGCTTTCTTGTACTACTGGACGAGCTTGCACCGTTGTCTGAGATCTTTCCCATTTTTAACAAGCTTTCAATTCTCTCCCCGGCTATGACAACATCTGCAAAGCTAGTGGAAGAGAAAGCAGCCAACCTGTCAATATACGTTCCCTAGAGAGTGTTCATAAACATGTCTTCCATTTCTCTCTCAGACATTGGTGGTTGAACGGCAGCAGCCAGTTGCCTCCACCTTTGGGCATATTCTCGGAAACTCTCCCTCGAAGACTGTGACATTCCCATCAGGAGAGTCCTATTGGGCGCCATATCTAAGTTGTATTGATACTGTCTGATGAAGGCCTCTGCCAGGTCCTTCCAGCATCTCACAGTTGCCTTTGTCAAGTGGGAATACCATTCCCTCGATGCTCCAGTCAAGCTGTCTTCAAAGTAGAACATCCAGAGCTTCTCATCCATTGTATAGGCCTTCAGCCTTCCCAGAAATGATTGCAAATGAGTCCGGGGGCATGAAGTCCCATTATACTTTTCGAAACAAGGAGGTTTGAACTTATGGGGGATCCTGACCCCGTCTACCAAACCCATGTCCATAACGTCGAAACCCAAAGAATTTTGAGATTCTAAGGACCTCAACTTCTCAGCTATTTCTTCCAACCGTCTATCATAAGTTTCCTCTCCAGCACCCATTACTGTAAATTGGTCCTCCTGAGGGTCTTCTTGAAGTACCCTGGCTGCAGTGGCTGTCCCTTGTATATTGACAGGGATGTTGGCCTCTGGATGGAGATGGGGTCCAAAAACTGGGGGATTGACATGAGGTTGGACCCTCTCGTTGTTACTTGTGCCAGCAGTTCCCACATGGGGTTCCTCTTGATTCCTCCCTTCTACCAAAGCTCTGAGCCTCTCCTGACTTTGAGCTAAGTTGTTCATTACTTCCATGAACTGTGTTATCTGAGTTCTCATCTCCAACCTTTCGTTGGCCATCTGGTTTCTGACCTCCGTAAGGTCCTGCTGCATCTGATCCATCTGAATTCCCGGAAGGTTGTTTCTAGTTGGGTACCTGTGTGGCCTGTTGAGAGGAAATACCCGGCGGCGAGCAATAATTCCTGAGATTCACAACAGAGGTTAGTAACAACAAAACAAAAACCTACAAAACAAACAAAAGGGTTAGTATGCAATGCAGTTATGCTTATTTGCTCTCAAGGTATCCGGTTTGGCATTCAGTTTTGACCCTTCCAGACCCTTGAAGATGATGCTGTTGAAGTTGCTTTTGAAGTGAACCCAGATAGAAACCAACACAAATATATTACATAAGATGAAATAATACAACTTGTTCATTTTACAACACAAGCCCTTAAAGGGGTCAAAATACATCACAAAAAGATAAAAGTACATAGAATAGGAACAACAACAAGCAAATGATCAAACTCCAAGGCCGAACTCATCCTCACGAACTTCCTTAAGAAGTGCTTCGGTCACAGGATCAGCCGGACGCTCCGTGAGACCTCTGATGAGAAGGTTTCTTGTTGCAACAACTGCAGTCAACTTCTTGTTCTGACTTTGGTCCTTAGACCTCTTCACTCCAGCTCTGATTTCTAGCTCTGATATTTCCTTCTGGGCTGCTGCCAGGGCTTTTTCCATCTGCTCCATCTTGTCCTGGACTCTCTTGTCTTCTAGAGTACGGGCCTCAGTGATCCGGACCCACCTGACCTGACTCTCTTTCAGGTACAAGTCTGTCCTTGCTCTCTGGAACTGGGCTTCTTTACAAGCATTCTTCAGAATCTGCTCACCAGCTTTAGACTTGTTGATATAATCTCCAGACTTCTCAATTTTAGTCAAGTGTTCCACTCTTAATTTCTCCAATCTCTCAATCTCCCTCACACCTTCACTCCTCTCCCGGAGGGTCTTCTGCAAGGCCTGGGTTAACTTCTCATTTCTTTCCTTCAAGCTCTCAAACTCTTCCAAACTGATAGTGGCAGGGGGTGGTGCTGAAGATGACTCAGGCATGTCTTCTATGGTGAAAGGCATTCCAGAGAAATGGGCCCTAGCATGGGACCACTCATAATATTGGACTGATGCCACATTATTGCACTTCCCCAGAATGGTGATTCCCTTGGTTTGAACATGATCCCAGGCCCAGGCAGCCTGTCTAACAGTTGCCAGACTAATCTTGTTCTCACAGTAGAGGGTCTCCACCAAGTCTTGCTCCCTAGGAGTATGGACCAGTGCATAGCCTAATTGCCTCCTGAACAGCAGAGGGTTGTAATTGATACTTCCCTTGACCCCTATTAAAGGCACATTGGGAAAGTGCCCACAGCTGGTAATGATATCTCTGCCCTTGGTGCTCTGAGTACACCATCTGATATCTGCTGAAGTGAGAGTAGTGAGCCTCTTAGCCCAGTTGCTTTGCTGATGAGGATTTAGGAATGCATCTGTCCTGGGTAGATGTTTAAGAAGCCAAGCATGGAATAATGGAGCACAACACCTTACTAATCTTCCCCTCTGCTTCTCATTCCTCTGATGTACTGAGTAATAGAGATCTCCTAACAAGGTTGGCACTGGGTTCTTCAGGATGAGCAAATGGATGGCATTCTTGCTAATGAATCGTGGCTCATCTGCAAACAATACAATTCCATATACACTTAAGGCCAACAGAGCACAAACAGCTTTCCACTCCCCCAGGGAGGCTTTCAGACTAGCTTGAGAAATCAGGAAGTCCAGATGAAATCCAGGGATCCCAGCTTTAGAGGTCATGTGTTGCTCAACCAAAACAGGCTCCAGGTGCAAAGCTTTTGCTATCTCTCCATTGCTAGGAGGGACCATCTCAGGGTTGAAAGGAATTTCTCTCCTGATAGGCATACCAACTAATGAGGAGTACTCTTCCAATAAGGGGCCCAACTGAAAGTCTTGAAAAGTAAAACATCTCAGTGGAGGATCATAAAACTGAATGTAGGTGTGGATGAGGCTCCTCTGAGATGGGTCCAAATCCATAACCATGTCCAGTATATCTCCATAACTCTCCCTGAACAAGGGTATGTGATCTGGAGTGATCAGGGTTTGGATCCTCCTGATGTCTGATAAGTCTGGTCGGAAGAAATGATAGGTGATGTTGCTTTTCTTTGGAGCCATAAGTGCTGAGACTGAGTAGAATAAGTGCTGATGAAGATGCTGAGGAGTGGGCCAATGGCTGGCTAGTGCAAGTAACTGAAGTATATGGCTGACAGGCTGAAGCAAGTGCTGGTGGAGACAGGTCAATGATGCAGATGGGGTCAAAACCAAAACCGGATGAAGATGGATACCCTGAAACACAAATAAGCAAATGTTAATATGATGCAATGAGTATGTATGCAGATGATATGCAAGGGTTTGTGACTGAGCTGGATCTGATTAACTGCCTTGGTATAGATCCATGTGTGTCCAAGAATTCCAGATGGAGGTCTAAAAATCCAGTAACCAGGGTGGGGGACTCAAATAAAGAGCCACAAGTCCAAGGTTTTAGAATCACAAGAACTGTCCAACATGGAGTATTCTTAACAAAGTCAAAGTAACAGGGTATTCTGAGGTCAAGGTACCTGCAAACCTGTAAACAGCCCAACCCCCTCACAGGTGATGATCTAAAACAAGGATCCTCAGACTTGGATCAGTTATGAGAAGTGTAAACACTTCTAACCCGGAGGTACAGTGTTTACAATAACCATAACAATTCCTCCTCTAATTCACCTCAGTTTCTGAAGGTCAATACTAAAAGGTCATCCAGACTTAGCAGGCTTCCCAGATAGCCCTAGCATTGCAGGAAATCTGCAACACAGAGTTCTCAAGAAGAAACCCATATCTGAACCGTGTTTCATATTCCCGCACCAGACCGAAATGGAATGGGAAAGAATATGATTCACTCTAGCCTAGGTGTCACTCAGGTCCCAGGTATAGGACCTTAACTCTCAATGAAACACCCACCCGCCAAGGCAAACAACCAGATCCAGCCAGCAGCAATGACAATATGATATAAATAAATGCAATAAAGAAAGCAGTAAAGTAACTGTACATAAAGCAATAAACAAAATAAATACAAGCACAAACAAGCACATAACACCCCAGTAAACACAAATCAAACAAGCGCTAGGAGGAACCCACAAAAAGAACCAGAAGCCCTGGTTGCAGTATAAGGCTCCCCAGCAGAGTCGCCAAGCTGTCGCTCCCGACAAGTGACACCGGGTCAGATGAGGGTACAGACGCGAACGGTCGGCGAAGGGAACAATGAGAACACACAGCCGTGAACTCACTGGAGATGAATAGAGTCGCCAGCTAGGCATTTTTATCCCGAAGGAAAGGCAATGCTGCATAGACCTAGAAAAAGATGGATAAGACGGTTTGCGAACCAGAGAGACTGAGAAAGGGGGTTGGTTACAACCTGGGAAGGTATTAGCACCCAGATTGTCCGTCGTACTCGACGGGATCCACGCTTAAAAGATTTGTGTTTTAAAGGGGTAGTGTCAGTGCAATCTGTGTGTAAAATAGCTGGAAAAGAATGTACAGGTGTCAGTGCAAAAGAAGTGAAGTATGAAAGTGTCAGTGTAAGAAAAGGAAAAAGATGCTCAAGATTATGAGGCTAAAAGAATGATGATGGAAGGAGGGGGGAATATACAGAGACTTTTGTTCGATAACTGTTAAGTTATGCCTACGTATCCTCTCGTGCAATGAGGAAGTCAGAACACCGTAGTTCGACCCAAAGAGACTGAAAGATGAATTGACTTGTGAACTGCTTGCTTGTCAATGCTCAAGTGTATGACCTGTCTGGCTCAGGTGCAAACTGTCTTGCATTAGACGGAAGAAGCAAGTTCTCGTTTGTGAGTGAGTATGATGAGAAAAGAATCCCGAAGGAGACGATTATTGTTTGTTTTTTTGTATTTTCAGTCTTTTATTGCTTGTGAAAGTTTGTCATAAGAAAATGAGCTTAAACCTAAACCAATGGATTAATAAACTCATCACATCTTCCCTCTGATTAGGGGTAATGAGATTACCTTAAGTGCGAAGTCAGATTCTCACACTTAATCACCTTTGGTGTAGGATTAAGATCATTAACCTACTTGTGATTATTTAGATGTTTTTGTGGTTTTTGTTTAGTGTTGAGTAATGAGGTTAAGCCATAATCAGGGATTAAACAGACTCATTACACCATCCTAAAAGAAGGATGATAGATGAGAATGTTTAAGCTGAGGAAAGCTCCTCAACTTAATCCATGATTAGGGATTAAACTCATGACAAAACAAAGCCTTTATTAAGTGGATTTTAGTTAATGATATGATGATGAAGTGTTTTTTTTTTTATGATTTGTAAGACAACTTGAGGGGGACTTGTCCATTAACACTAGGGTTAGTCCTTCTTAACCACTTAAGGAAGAATTAGAACCCTAATGCAAGGCCCAAGTTACAAGTGTGATGTCTTGATATTTATTAAGTGAATTGATTAAGAGATTTAAACACATTAAGGGTTCAAGACTTAGGATTAAAGTTATACACTCCATCCTAAGAGAAGGATGCAGGCATAAGCTTAATCACAAAATCTTAAAGCCTTTAGGGTTTGGTCCCTGATTATGAGATGAGAAGAGAGGACTCAAAGAGAGACACAAAGGTAAAACTATGGGGGGACTAATCAAAACCCTAATTCATTGTCATGCTTGGATGATCCTAAGGTTGGTGAGGTTTGCAAGAACAAATCTTCAGAGGAGCCACCAGGAAGCAGATGAATAAGATCAAGAGAAGCAAAGTGACTTGCTTCATTCAAGAAGTCAAGTCACTTGAAGAAAGAAGGTGGGAAGAACAAGAATGAGCAAGCTCAATCTCAAACACATATAGGAATGCAGCAATGGATGCAAGAGGGATGAGAAGAAAAGTTATGAGAAGTGAAGGCAAATTCACTTCTCAAGTTACTTACCACCTGAAATGTTAGAAAGAAATGCAATGCAATGCTAAATGAAATGAAATGACATGATGCTAGACCAAACCAGAAGCATGTTGATGATGATAATGATGCTATGAGATGCTGCAAACATGAGGCAAGGCATGGGGATGTTCATACAAGATTATGAATGCAAATGATGCAAGTTAAGGAGCATGAATGAACATGAAAAGTTATGAATCATATAAGACAAATGACATGGCAAATATGTAATGCAATGGTCAAACCTGCTTTCTATATGTCTTAAGATGTCAAATGAAACACAAGAATGCACAAAATGCAAAGACAAGTCATGTTATGCAAGAGAATGCAAGAAGGATGCAAAAGAAGGCCCAAATTAGGGTTCATGGGTCAAACATCAAACCAAAATCCAAAACAGAAACAAACCTTAATATAAAAAATGGAAAATGCCACCCAAAGAAACCCTAAACCTATACTAAACCACTGCCCAAAGGGGAACTCTCAACTCTCAACCAATCTCAAGATATGATTTTTACAAGTTATTAGGGTTTTTTAGGGTTCTTAACAAAAGAAATGCCAAACAAATAGAAAATGCAAGATCAAATCATGGCCATTTTACCCTAGAAACTACATGCCAAACACAAAACAATGCAAGAAGAATCAATATCTTAACCTTCTCCAATAGGCAGAAATGAATTTTTGAATCCATGATCAAAATAATGCATAAAAAATGATTTAATTCAATGAAAAATTCTTAAAATGCATCAAGATCAAAAAAGAAATTTGGTTTGAAGGTTGGACAATGTTTCTAAATGTCTTAGAACATTTCATGAATTTTTTTGTAATTTTTAAATACCTAAAAGTATTTTTAATTAATTAATTTCCATTAATCAATTAAAAATAATCTTTTAAATATTTAAAAATACTTTTTAAAATGATAAAAATAAAATAAAAATATTTTTGGGTCTTAAAAATTAATAAAACTTTTAAGAAAAAAGTTTCATAATTTTTAAGAATTTTTAGCTATTTTAAAATAATTATGCAAGTTAATTGAAAAGAAAATGAATAAAAATAAATAAAATGAAAAGGTAAACAGAATGGATGGATGAGATGCGTCCTGGATTTAAATTGGTTGACCAGCGCCAGATCTTGTGGCCAGGATTGGTTCTGAGTTAATTACAATTAATTAAAACTAAAAAAGAATTAGGGCTAATCAAAGTGATCTGAGCCCTCTATCCGCGCGCGAAGTCAAACATTCAACCCCATCCAACGCCCAAGATTCAAACTGGCTTAATGACTGTAATTAGGGCAAAACAGATTCAGGCGACCGGAGGGGAGCTCCGGTCGTCTTCCCCGGCGACCCCAAAACCCTAAAACAAGATTCAGACCACCCCAAACCAAATTAAACGCCCAGAATCAATCCCCACACTTCTAGCAACTCAAATCAATAGTCAAACATCATTTTACTAACAAGAACAAGCTGAATCGAAACAAAATAAAAATGGGGCCAAACTTTCAGACACTCACAAAATGTTCATTTCTCCACCATTTTAGATTCTAAGCACATCACAATGATCCTCAGAGTATGCACTTTCAGTTTATAACAAAAAATCAAAGCTTTGAAAAGCTTGAAGTTTGGAGTTACCTGAGGTGAAGAACTGTGAATATGAGCTCTCCTGGCCTTGCTTTGATGCAGAACAACTTCCCTGAACCCCTTGAAGCCAATGGAAAGCCTGGAATGAGCTTGGGCAAGCTGCTTTGAGAGATTCACTTCTGGTGTAGCAGGAAATGCACCTTGTGTACAAGCTGTTTCAGTTCAAAGTAAAGGGTGGTTTTGACTCCTTGTGGTATGCTTGACTTGTTGGTGAAGAAAGATGAGGTGTTTGATGGCTGGATGGTGAGATTCGAAGAGAACTGGTTCTGAGGGTGGGGAATGGTGAAGCTCAGGTCAGGCTTGTTTCAGGCTTGAGCTTTGGTGGTTTGAGGCCTATGGAGTGTGGTGAGTTGAATGGTGAAGAGGGTTTGAATGTTTGCAAGCTGTGGAGAGGAATTCGAAGGCTTATGCAATGTGGGGTGATTTTGTGAATGTCATGAGTGTGTGAGTTTCAGCCTTGCTTAGTGTATGAAATGGTTTGCAAATGGATAGTATAAACTAATCCAATTGGTCAGAGGATGTGACTTGTGCTTTATGGATAGGTGTAGCCACTTTTGCAAATATGTCAACTTCTTGTAAGATAGGGCATGGGCAACTTCTAGCCAAGTACAAAAGGCATGGTCTGCGCAGCAAAGTGAAGGGAAAGGCTAGGCTTGGTCCAACATTCAAGGCAGCAAGTTGGTGAAAGCATGATCATGAGTTTTGCAACTTGTGGCTTTAGGGTTCACATGTGAAGAAAGTCTTGTTACATAAACCAAACTATGTAGAAACTTGGTCCAATTCTGATTTTTTAGGCTCATAGAATGTTTGTGTAATGGTGTCAAATGAATTAGAGGTCACATAATGCATTGGTTCATGACTTTGCAAAATTTCCATTTGAAGCATGCCTTGAAAATCAATGATTTTAGCCAACTTTGCATTGCCATAACTTTTGATCCAAGAAGAGTTTGATCATGTTCTTGTACTTTTTGAAAAGGGAAAAATGAGATCTACAACTTTCATGACCAAAGTTTTTTCATTTGAAGCATTTTTGGATCAAGAATCAAGGCTTGAAAAATGACCTAAAATGATGCATTCTTGAAAAGTCAACTATGCCCAAAAAGTCAACATTTGCAAAAACCCTAAATTCTTGATTTTTATGAACTTCAAACTTCTTCCATGATCAAATAAAGATCATATACACTCAAAATGATGAAGATCACCCATTGGTTGGGTCATTGGGGGCCTCAGATGCCCTGATTTTACACTGACTTGTCTGAAAAGTCAACTCTTGATCAGATGACTTCCCCATGGAATTTCTTCATGAAAATTGATATGCATACTCCCTATACCATATAGAGATCAATGGAAACAATAATGACCAAAAAATTTGGAGTTATGGCCTCTGAAACCAAAACCCTAATCTTAGGTCAACTGTGCAGTTCATCCTGGCTCTGCATCCACTCAAACCCTAGTTCTTGTGATTCCTCTGCATTTTTGACTTTGAGGAGAGGGAATATGACATAAGAACACACATGTACCACTTTGAAATGATTGGTGGCCTTTGGAATGGCTCAAGAAGCTTTGGGATTGCTCAGATCACAAACCCTAGGTGCAGATGCCTTAGAAACTATGCAGTGAATCAAAAGTGAAATATGAGATGATATGATTGTGTTTATGCATATGAGATGATCACAAGCCATGGTGTGAATGAGTGAGGGCAAACTTGGGGTGTTTACACAACCAACCTTGACTTTTTGCATTTCACACCATTCCAATCAGCATAGCCCACACCAACTATTCTGACCTAGCAAGACATGATATGTGGAATTTATGCAAGCCATAATACACAACACATTTCCCTGAATAATCCCACACATTCAGATTGCCAAAATCCCTCTCAAACTTCATCTCTTCAAAATTCATAAACCAACCATCAAAACATCAAGCAAACTTCACCATTCAACTCAGCATCACTCATAGAACAAAACCCAGCCATTAAAATGGCCTGAAACAAACCATACACTGTAAACACCCCAAATTTTCCCTCACTAAGTTCACACCATGGCTTGTGATCTTTTCATTTACATAAGTTCAATCATATCATATCATATTGCATTTTTACTTCACTGCATTGGTTCAAAGTCATCTGCATCTAGGGTTTGTGATCTGAGCAATCCTTGAGCCATATGAGCCACTCCAAAGGTCTTCAATCATCTCAAGAGGGTCCATGTATGTTCAATCATCATATTATATCCTCCCAAGAACAAGAAAGTCCTAAAATCACAAGAACTGAGAAAGGCATGGAAATAGAGCCAAGGTTAACTGCACGGATGACCTAAAATTAGGGTTTTGGTTTCAGAGGCCATAACCCCAACTTTTTTGTTCATTATTGTTTCTATTGGTCTCTATATGATATAAGGATCATGCATACCAAGTTTGATGAAAAAATTCATTGTGGAAGTCATCTGATCATTGAGTAACTTCTTGAGCAAGTCAGAGCCAAATCAGGGCATCTGAGGCTCCCCAACATGGAACCAAAGTGGATTTTTCATCAAAATGAAGTTATATGGTCTTTATTTGATCATTTAAGTGATTTTAAGTTCACAAATTTGAAGAAAAGTGGGCTAAACCAAAAGTTGCCAAAAATGGAAATGACTTGTAATGTAAACTTTTCATTTTGGGAAAGTTTTTCAACCTCTTCTTTCTCAACCAAAAATGCTTCAAATGAAAAATTCTTGGTCATGAAAGTTGTAGATTGGATCATTACCTTTTCAAAAAGTACAAGAACAAGATCTAATTAATTTTGGAACTCAAGTTATGGCTTTCCAAAGATGGCAAAAATCACTTAATTTCATGTTTTATGCCAAAGAGGGATTTTTTGCAAATTCAAGTTCTAAGCACTTTTGTGACTTCTAAATGACTTCTATGCATCATTACAACTTGCCAAAATCAGAATTGCACCAATTCACAAAGCTTCATGCCTTGAATCACAAGCTACCATAAGGCATTTTTCATAAATTTTCAAGAAAGGAACTTTTTGCAAGAAGAACTTCTAATGATTGGTTTGGTTGCTAATTGATCTCAAAGCATCATAACAACTTCATATGGTTCATTTTTATGCAAATTGGCCAAGAATTCATAAGTTTTCTTGCCTTGGTTCACAAGAAATTTCAAAGAGGGAAATATGCAAGAACATTGGAAACTCTTGATCAAGACCATCCAGCTCACAAAAACTGATCCAAAGGCCTTCCTTGATCCAAGCTGAAGCAAGACAAGCCCTAAGATCTTCTCTAACCCGAGCTATACCTAAGGTACACAAAATCTTGACTTTTGCATCTTTGCCCATACCAATCAAACTGTGACATTACCAACCCTCTGCCTAATCAGAACATGTTATGTGGACCTCAAGGACTTGAAACAAACTCACACACAAGCCAGAACTCTCCAAGAAGCCAGGATTCACAAAAACTGTCAAAATCTTTACCTCTTCGAAACTTCTTCCACAACCATCAAACTTCCATTTTTTCTTCACCAATAAGTCACATATCATCCAAGGAACAATAATCAACCACCAAAACAGCCTGAAACATCACATATCAAAGCCTCAAATTTTGCTACACCAGAACTGAAACTTCCAAATTAGCCACCATCAAAGGTTTTGAAGCATCTCACTAGACTCAGGAGGATCAGAGGGAACTCTTTGCACGAAGGAGAGGCCTGGAAGCTCATATTTGCAGTTCATCGTCTCAGGTAATCTCAAGAACACAACTTTTCAAAGCTTGATTTTTTGTTGTAAAATGAAAATACATGTCATAAGGATCACACTGATGCTTTTAGAATTGAAAATGGTGAAGAAATGACTATTATGTGGCTCTCAGAAATTTTACCCGTGAAAATATTTTGATTCGATTCTCCTTGTTCTTGAGTTGTAAATGATGTTTGAGGGCTGATTTGAGTGGGGTTTGGGTAGAGGATCATTTCTGGGTGGTTGATTTGGTGTGGGGTGGCCTGTAGAGTGTTTTAGGGTTTTGTCCCGCCAGAGAAGATGATCGGAGCTCCCCTCCGGTCACCTGAAAATGTTTAAGCCCTAAACCCTAATTAATTTTCCAGATTGATTCGTGGCCCTTGGATGAAGATTAGGTTAAGTTTCGAATGGCTCAGATTAAGTCACTTAACCCTAATTCAGTTTTATTAAATTAATTAAGTTTAATTAGTTTAATTAAAGCAAAGTGAATCCCAACCCTTAAAATACGCGCTAGTCAACCACAAAACCCCAACTTCAAATCTGGACCTCATGATCTTCATACTTTTCCATTTAGTTAATTTTATTTCATTTTCTTTCTATTTAATTTGTACGAATTTTAAAAAATAGTAAAACACATCAAAATATTCTAAAAAATTTTATTAAATCTTTTATTAATTTTCAGAACCCAAAAATATTTTTATTTTATTTTTTGCATTAAAAAAATATTGTTAAATCATTTAAATGATTATTTTTAATTAGTTAATGGAAATTAATTAATTAAAAATATATTTAGGTATTTAAAAATCCCCAAAAAATTCAGAGAACATTTCCAAACATTTAGAAACATTTACAAACTCACAACACAAATTTCATTTTGGTTTTGATCAAACTTTGGCAATTTTCATTTGAATTAGAGTTCTTTAATTTGAATATTTTTAACCCTAACTTCAAAAATTCATAACTTTTGATCCAAGTTGAGTTTGTGAATGGTTCTTTTTGCATTGTGTAATGTATACTTTCAAGCATCTAAAAACATTTTTATTTCATTTTTATATTTCATTCCCAATTTGTTTGGCATTTTCCCTTTAGGATCACCCTTAAAACCCTAGAATCTTAGAAAAATCATAAGTCCTTTAGGGTTTAGCTTCTGACCTTCCCCTTTGGGCAATGAACTTGTATAGGTTTAGGGTCCCTTTGATTCCATTTTGATTTTTTTATCTTACCATTTGCTTCTGGTTTAGAATTTTGCATCTCATGTTGTGCATAAACCCTAATTTGCATCCATCTTACATAAGCTTGCATACATGAATTTGCCATGACATTTTGTGCATCCACATGATATATAAGACATCTTAGGACATATTGAAATCATGTTTGATCATTGCATCATTCATTTTCCATGTTTTTGTTTTCATTTAACTGTCATATGCATTCATGAACTTCCATGCCTCTTGTATGCTTCATTTGCATTCTCATCCTTTGTATGATCATCTCCATATCATGACATAAATTTGCATCATCTCTTTACATCATTAGCATCATGAACATGCTTCTGACTTTGGGTTTTATCTTTGCATTTCATTTCATTTTCATTTAACTTCATTTCTTTTTGCTAACTTTTCAGGTGGTAAGTGTTTGAGAAGTGAATTTGCCTTCACTTCTCATAATCTTTTCTCATATCTCTTATGCATTCATTGCTGCATTTTACTTGGGAATTAGAGTGAGCTTGCTCATTCATGCTCCTTCCTCACTTTCTTTCTTCAAGCAACTTATCTTCTTAAGTGAAGTAAGTTGTCTTACTTCTTCTTGCTTCTCTTCCTTCATCCTGCTTCTTCCATGGTGGCTTTTTCCCTTGAAGATCTTCTTGCAAGCTTCATAAACCCTAGGAACACCCAAGCATGATCATAATTAGGGTTTGATTAGTCCCCCATTAGTTTTTACCTTTGTGTCATCTTTTGTGTCTTCTCTTCTCACCTCTTATTCAAGGACTAAACCTTAAAGGTTTTAAGGCTTTGTGATTAAGGTTATGCCTGTATCCTTCTATTAGGATGGGGTGTATAACTTTAATCCTAAGTGTTAAACCCTTAATGTGTTTGAATCCTTTAATCAATTCATCTAATAATCACTAAGATATCAAGCTTGTAACTTGGGCCTTGCATTAGGGTTCTAATTCTTCCTTAATTGGTTAAGAAGGACTAACCCTAGTGTTAATGGACAAGTACCACTCAAGTTGTCTTACAAACCATAAAATCCACTTCTTAATCTTACCATTAACTAAAATCCACTTTAATAAAGGCTTTGTTTTGTCATGAGGTTAATCCCTAATCATGGATTAAGTTGAGGAGCCTTTCTCAGCTAAAATGTTCTCATCTATTATCCTTCTATTAGGATGGTGTAATGGGTCAATTAAATCCTTGATTATGGCTTAAACTCATTACTTAACACCAAACAAAACTCCAAAAAACATCTAAATAATTGCAAGTAGGTTAATGATCTTAATCCTACATCATGGTGATTAAGTGTGAGGTGTTTACTTCATACTTAAGGTATTCCCATTACCCTTAATCAGAGGGAGGATGTGATGAGTTTACTAACCCTTGGTTTAGGCTTAAGCTCATTTTCTTATGACAAATTCAAAAAGTAATAAAAGATTGAAAGCATGAAAACAAACAATAACCGTCTTCTCCGGGATTCTTTTCTCATCATCTTAACTCACAAACGAGAACTTGCTTCTTCCGTCTAATGCGAGACAGTTAGCACCTGAGCCAGACAGATCATACACTTGAGCATAGACAAGTACGCAGTTCATTAGTCAATTTATCTTTCAGTCTCTTTGAGTCGAACTACGGTGTTCTGATTTCCTCATTGCACGAGAGGATACGTAGGCATAACTTAACAGTTATCAAACAAAAGTCTCTGTATATTCCCCCTCTTCCAGCATTATTCTTTAAGCCTCATAGTCTTAAGCTTTTCACTCTTTTCTTACACTGACACTTCTTTATTTCACTTCACATTTCTTTTGCACTGAAACTTGCATTCTTTTCCAGCTTTTGCAAACAAATAGCACTGACTCTACCCCTTTAAACACAAATCTTTCAAGCGTGGATCCCGTCGAGTACGACGGAAAATCTGGGTGCTAATACCTTCCCAGGTTGTAACCAACCCCTTTTCTCAGTTTCTCTGGTTCGCGACCGTCTTGTCCATTTCTTTCCTAGGTTTATGCAACATTACCTTTCCTTCGGGATAAAAATGCCTAGCTGGCGACTCTTTTCAGTTCACCTTTGTGTTCTCTCCTTCGCTGACCGTTCGCGTCTGTACCCCTTCTGGCCCTGTGTCATTTGGTGGCAGCGACAGCTTAGCGACTCTGCTGGGGACCCTTATATTGCAACCAGGGCTTCTGGTTCTTTTTGTGGGTTCCTCCTGGCGCTTGTTTGATTTTTGTTTATTAGGGTGTTATGTGCTATGTGTGTTTATTTATTTTGCTTTATTTATCGCTTTATGTACAACTTTATTTATTTGCTTTCTTTACAGTCTTATGCATATTTCATACTGTCATTGCTGGATCTGGTTTTCTTTGGTGGGTGGGGTTCCATTGAGAGATTAAGGTCCTATACCTGGGACCTGAGTGACACCTAGGCTAGAGTGGTTCATGTTCTTTCCCATTCCATTCCGGTCTGGTGCGGGAATATGAAACACGGTTCAGATGTAGGTTTCTTCTTGAGAACTCTGTGCTACAGATTTCCTGTAGTGCTAGGGCTATCTAGGAAGCCTGCTAAGTCTGGATGACCTTTATTATGACCTTCAGAAGCTGAGGTGAATTAGAGGAGAATCTTTTATGGTTATTGTAAACACTGTACCTCCGGGTTAGAAGTGTTTACACTTCTCATAACTGATCCAAGTCTGAGGATCCTTGTTCTAGAACACTACCTGTGAGGGGGTTGGGCTATTTACAGGTTTGCAGGAATCCGTGGCCACATCATACCCTGTTACTGTTTTGTTTAAGAGTACTCCACTTTGGACAGTTCTTGTGATTAACCCTGGACATGTGACTCTTTATTTGAGTCCCCCACCCTGGTTACTGGATTTCTAAGCCTCCATCTGGACTTTTGAACATACATGGACCTTATATCAGGACAGATAATCAGATCCAGCTTTATCACAAACCCTTGCATATCATTTGCATATATCATCATTGCATCATTTGACATTTGTTTATTTTCTTTTCAGGGTATCCACTTCATTGTATCTTGGTTTTGGTTTTGACCCCTTCTTCTGCATAGACCTCTGCTTCAGCTGTCTTCATCAGTTATCTGCTTCAGTTATCTCCATCACCACTTGCATCAGTCTGTCAGAAACTTACCTTCAGCATCTCAGTCTGTGATCTTCATCAGCACTTATCTTCAGCTTCTTCAGCATCACTCATGACTACTCCCAGGAAGAGCAACATATCCTACCACTTTTTTGAGCCTGTGTTGACTGGTATCAAGCAGGTCCAGTCACTTATCACACCTGGCCACATCCCACTGTTTAGAGAGCACTATGGGGGTATCTTGGATATGGTTATGGACCTTGATCCTACTCAGAGGAGCATGATCCACACATGCTTGCAGTTTTATGACCCTCCAATGAGATGTTTCACCTTTCCAGACTTTCAGTTAGGGCCTCTGCTGGAAGAGTTTTCTTTATTGATTGGAGTACCTATCAGAGGTGGAATCCCCTTCAACCTAGAGATGACTGCTCCTGGAAGTGAAAGATAGCAAGGGCACTGTACTTGGAGCCTGCCCTTATCGAGCAAAGTATGACAACAAAAGCTGGGATTCCTGGTTTGCATCTGGATTTCTTGATTTCTCAGGCCATCCTGAAGGCTTCATTGGGAGAGTGGAGGGCAGTCTATGCACTCTTAGCCCTCAGCATATATGGGGCTATACTGTTTGCAGATGAGCCTAAATTTGTCAGTAAGAATGCCATCCATCTGTTTCTTCTGAAGAACCCAGTACCTACATTGCTAGGGGATTTCTACTACTCCATTCATCAGAGGAATGAGAAACAAAGGGGGAAGTTGGTAAGATGTTGTGCTCCTTTGTTTTACTCCTGGCTGCTTAGACACCTGCCTAATCAGATGCCTTCTTAAACCCACATCAGCAGAAGAATTGGGACAAGAGGTTCATTGCCTTGACTTCAGATGATATCAGATGGTGCACCCAGAGCACCAAAGGCAAAGACATTATCACCAGTTGTGGACAATACCCAAATGTGCCTCTGATAGGAGTAAAGGGTTGCATAAATTACAATCCTTTACTGTTCAAGAGACAATTGGGATATGGCTTAGTTCACCCGCCCAGAGGACAAGATTTAGCTGAGACCCTATATTGTGAATTGCAACCTAATTCAGCTGTTGTCAGACAAGCATCCTGGGCTTGGGACAACATCCAGACAAAAGGGATAGCTATTCTTGGAAGATGTAACAAAGTTGCTTCAGCTCAATACTCAGACTGGTCCCGTACCAGAGCTCAGATTACCAGAATGCCTTTCACCTTGGAAGACATACCTGGACCATCTATAGTACAGCCTAAAGCAACAGTTAGCCTGGAGGAATTCGAAAAGTTGAAAGAAAGGAATGAGCAGTTATCCCAGGCCTTGAAGAAGACTCTTTGGGAAAGAAGTGATGGTCGCCTGGACATTGAGAGATTGGAAAAGCTCAGGTTTGAGCACCTTGCCAAAATTGAAAAGACAGAGGACTATATAAGGAAAGCAAGGGCTGGGGAACAAATATTGAAGAATGCCTGCAAGGAGGCCAAGATTCAGAAAGCTAGGGCTGAGCACTATTTACAAGAGAGCCAGGCTAGGTGGGTCAGGATCACCGAAGCCCGTGCACAAGAAGACCAGAGGACTCAGGCCAAGATTTATCAGTTGGAGGCCAATGAGAAGAAGCAGCAGGAAGCTTTATTGGCATCTCAGAGGGAGATATCAGAGTTGAAGCTTAGAGCAGGATTGAAGAGATCAAAAGACCAGGACAAGCATAAGAAGCTGACTACTGCCATTGCTACTAGGAACCTCCTCATTAGGACCATTACAGAGCACCCAGCTAGTCGAGTAACTGAGGCACTCCTGAAGGAGGTCAGAGAAGATGAGTTTGTATTGGATGTCTGATTCTTCTTTGCTTGTTGTTCTTTCCTTTTGATGTACTTTTCCTTTTTTTTGTATTTTTGACCCTCCAGGGGCATGTATTGTAAAACAGACTATGTATGCTTCATCATTTGTAATATATTTTAGTTTGTTTTCATTCGGGCTTTCTCTCAACAACATCAAGCATCTACCTCGAGGTCTGGAAAGGTCAAAACTAAGAACCAAACTGGATACCTTGGAAAACAAATAAGCATATTGCATTGCATACTAACTTTGTTTTTGTTTTGTAGGTTTTTGTTACCTTTATTGTTTCTAACTTTGTTGTGATCTCAGGAAACATTGCTCGTCGCCGAGTGTTCCTTGTCAACCGCACGCACCGGTACCCGACTCGTAACAACCTTCCCGACATTCAAATGGAGCAAGTACAGCAGGACCTGAATGAGGTCAGAAATCAGATGGCTAATGAGAGAGTAGAGATGAGAAACCAGATATCTCAATTTATGGCTGTCATGACTGGCTTAGCCCAGAGCCAAGAAAGACTAAGAGAACTGGTTGAAAGACAGACACCTGAGGAGCCTCATCTTGGAATAGGGGGAACCAATAACAATGAACGGGGGCGACCTCGTATTGACCCACCAGAATATGGACCCCATCTGAATCCAGAAGTTAACATCCCGAGGAATGTTCAAGGTAATACTGCTGGGGGCAGAATACTGCAAGAGGATCCCCAAGAAAAACAGTTTACTGTTATAGAGGCTGGAGATGAGGTATATGATATAAGATTGGATGAGATTACTGAAAAGTTAAGATCTTTGGAATCTCAGAATTCTTTGGGCTTCGACGTGATGGATATGGGACTAGTAGATGGGGTGAGGATTCCCCACAAATTCAAACCCCCGTGCTTTGAAAAGTATAATGGTACCTCCTGTCCGCGTACTCATCTGTAATCTTTCTTGGGAAGGCTCAAGGCTTATACCATGGATGAGAAGTTATGGATGTTCTACTTTGAGGACAGTCTGACTGGAGCTTCAAGAGAATGGTATTCGCATTTGACTAGGGCCACCATAAGATGTTGGAAGGATTTGGCCGAAGCTTTCATCCGGCAATATCAGTACAACCTGGACATGGCTCCCAATAGAACTCTTCTAATGGGCATGACTCAGTCTTCCAGAGAGAGCTTTCGGGATTATGCTCAGAGGTGGAGATAGCTTGCTGCTGTTGTCCAACCACCCATGTCAGAAAGAGAAATGGCTGACATGTTCATGAACACATTGCAAGGGACTTATATTGATAGACTTGCTGCCTTCTCCTCTACCAGTTTTGCTGATGTGGTCATAGCTGGTGAGAGGATTGTAAGTCTCTTAAAGATGGGCAAAATCTCCGACAATGGTGCAAGTTCCTCCAGCAACCCCAGAAAACCCTTTGCAGGACCCCGAAGGACGGGTGAAACTAATGCACTCCATGCAGGCAGGGGCAGGCCCCAATATTCTCACAGGTCAGTAGCAGCTGTTACCATCCCAGCTCCAGTTCCACAACAACCGTTATATCCTCAACAACAACAACAACATCACTATCAGCAACCATCTCATTTTCCGCAACAAAGGACCTACAACAACAACAATAGCAACCAACAGTAGTGTCCCTTCCAACAGAGACCATCTCAGGCAAATAGGGTGATTGACCCTATCCCTATGCCTTATGCTACCTTATTGCCACAACTCCTGAAGCTTAACTTAGTTGAGTTAAGGACGTTGGCACCACCAGATCCTCTTAATCTCCCGTAGAATTATGATGTCAACGCCAGGTGTTCCTTTCACTCCAACGCACCTGGTCACAATATTGAGAAATGTAGAGCCTTATAGATGAAGGTTCAGGATTTGGTTGATTCTAAAGCTCTCAACTTCGCACCTCCTCCGAACGTCAACAGAAATCGTATGCCTAATCATGGTGGGCCTAGGATCAATGCTATTGAAGTGGACCAACCATCTACATTGATTGATAATGTTGCACAGATTCAAACACCACTGGCTGAAGTCAAAATTCAACTTTTAAGATGCCAAGTGTTCCCGGGCTGTGGGGTCTGCTGTGAATTGTGTAAGACAGCTAGTAATGGTTGTGAGAAGCTAAGGATTGGCATAGACGGCCTTATCAAAGATGGAATCTTACAAATTACTTCAACAGCTCCTTCAGCAACTCTTGTTTCAACAAAGGATCCTCCTACAACACCAACAGTTCTCCTTTCAACAGATTCTCTTACAACAGCAACAACAATCATTCCTACTGATTCATCAACAACACCAGCAATTACTCCGTCCATTACTTCAACAAATCAAAATTCAACAATTGTTTCTTCTACAACATCAGCACCCCTTTCACCAACAGAATCTTCTACAGCGCCAGCAAAAATTAACGAAGATGTATCAACGGTCACAATCTACTATGACCCAGCCAATGTTCATAACAATAATTTCCATGAACAAACTGTGGAACCTCCTGCCAGATCACCAGTCACGATTTACTATGATCAGCACACCATTACAGTACCTTCCTCTGCAGCAATCAACCCAGTTACCATCACGGTACCCGGGCCTGTTTCTTATGAAAGCAGTAATGCCATACCTTGGCACTACGGCTCTGATCTCTACTGCAATAGGGAGAAAATCACCCTGGATTCATCAACCTCTTCACCACAAATTGATAATGTTGGGGAAGGCGGAGGCTTCACCAGAAGCGGACGCCTTTTTGTCTCACAAACACCAAGACCTAATGCTGAAGCAGAAGCTGCTGCCAAGGCAAAAGGAAAGAATGTGGTATCTGAAGAGCCACCTGCTAAAGAAGCTCAAAAGACATCTTTTAAACAAGATGTAGACAAGTTCATGAGAATAATAAAAAGAAGTGATTACAAGGTAGTGGACCAGCTTCACCAAACACCCTCCAAAATCTCCATATTATCACAGTTAATATGTTCTGAAGCTCACAGGAATGCATTGTTGAAAGTCATGCATGCAGCATACGTGCCGGAGGAGATTACTGTTAATCAGTTGGAAACTGTGGTTGCAAATGTCAACACCAGTCATGGACTAGGCTTTACCAATGTTGACTTAACAACGGAGGGACGCAACCATAACAAGGCTTTACATATCACCTTGGAATGCAAGGGTGCTGTTCTGTCTCATGTACTGGTGGACACTGGGTCTTCCCTCAATATCCTACCAACGAAAGCCTTGGTGAAGCTAGAGTATGATGGATTGGCATTGCGTCCGAGTAATTTGGTGGTGAGAGCATTTGATGGCTCTAAAAGATCAGTGCTTGGGGAGATTGATCTGCCTGTGTTGATTGGCTCGCAGACTTTCAAATCTACCTTCTTTGTGATGGACATACAGCCGACCTACAACTGTCTGTTGGGTAAACCTTGGATCCACGCCGTTGGCGCTGTTACGTCTACCCTTCACCAGAAGTTAAAATTCGAGTGGGAAGACCAAATCATTACCATCTGTGGGGAGGAGGACATCTTTGTTAGCCAGCTGGCTACGTATAAGTACATAGAAATGGATGGGGAGATCCATGAGACCATGAGTCAAGGGTTTGAAGCCCTTAATATCAATGAAGCATCTGCTGTATCTGGGACTTCCATCACATCATATCAACAGGCCCAAAAGGTTGTTGAAGAGGGTACCGCTCAAGGCTGGGGCAAGCTGCTGCCAATTGAAAAGAAAGAAGACCGATTCTGGTTGGGTTACAGACCAACTCGACAAGATCAACCAGAGGCTGCAACGGAGCCCAAGTTTGTCAGCGGGGGAATGCTCACCCCGGATGCTATGAACAGTTTGGAAGACGAGGAAGAAGACGAACGCAACCTGGAAAAATGGATACGTCCAAGGATCCCAGGGAACCATGTCTCAAACTGGTCTTCCCAGGAAATTATAAGAGTTACTCCTTCAGAGTAATTATTATTTCCTTTCTTTAAGCATGCATCAAGTCTTGCATCTTGCCCAAGATGGAAGGGCTCATTTTGTAATCGGGCCATCTTGTATTTTGTGCAAACGATCAATTAATGAATATCAGGACATCTTTTGCAAATGAGTCTTCTCTTTTCCGCTCACTGTTTTTCATTTTTATTTTTTGTACAAAAATAAAATGGCAATGCTTTTTTAAAAATAATAACTTCATTTTTCACTTTCTTCTAAACAAGATAAAACTGATCACTAAAATGAACAAATCTAAACCCTTGCAGAGAGTGCCCTCCAGACTGCACCGACAACAACACTGCTATGACTTCGTATGACTTTGACAATCCAATCAATCAAGCCGATGAAGGGGTTAAAGAAGATTATGAGCTACCTGAAGAACTAGCCAGGTTATTAAGACAAGAGGAGAAGGTTATCACTCCTCATCAGGAGGAAGTTGAGACGATTAATCTTGGTACGGAAGAAGACCCGAAAGAAGTGAAAATCGGGGCCCGTCTGCAAGATTCGGTAAAAGAGCAACTTATTGATATACTTCGGGAGTATGTGGATGTTTTTGCCTGGTCTTATCAGGATATGCCAGGTCTAGACACCGACATTGTTATGCACAAGCTGCCTCTAAAGGAAGATTGTCCTCCAGTAAAACAGAAGTTGCGCCGTACTCGCCTGTATATGGGAATGAAGATAAAAGAAGAGGTACAAAAACAGTGGGACGCCGGTTTCCTTGCTGTGACTAGTTACCCACCGTGGGTTGCTAACATTGTACCTGTGCCTAAGAAGGATGCAAAAGTGAGGATGTGTATGGATTACCGGGATCTGAACAGAGCCAGCCCGAAAGATGACTTCCCATTACCTCACATTGATGTATTGGTCGACAACACGGCTCAGTTCTCGGTGTTCCCCTTCATGGATGGATTTTCAGGAAATAATCAGATCAAGATGTCACCTGAAGACATGGAGAAGACAACTTTCATCACACCCTGGGGCACATTCTGTTATAAGGTAATGCCGTTTGGACTAAAGAATGCTGGTGCCACCTATCAACGGGCTATGGTAACATTATTCCATGACATGATCCATAAAGAAATTTAATGTTATGTGGATGACATGATTGCCAAGTCCCTCACAGAAGAAGACCACATGATGAATCTGTTGAAGCTATTCAAGCGTCTGAGGAAGTACCAATTGAAGTTAAACCCCAACAAATGCTCATTTGGGGTGCGATCTGGTAAGCTGCTGCGATTTATTGTAAGTGAAAAAGGGATTGAAGTTAACCCTGACAAAGTCAAAGCTATTCAAGAAATGCCTGCACCAAAGACTGAAAAAGAAGTTCGGGGGTTTCTAGGTAGATTGAACTACATTTCAAGGTTCATATCTCACCTTACAGCAACCTGTGAGCCTTTGTTCAAGCTGTTAAGAAAAGAACAAACAGTCAGGTGGAATGACGACTGCCAAAGGGCTTTTGATAAAATTAAGGAATACTTACAAGAGCCTTCAATCCTCATGCCTCCAGTTGAAGGAAGACCTCTAATCATGTACTTGACAGTATTAGAAGAGTCTATGGGGTGTGTGCTGGGCCAACATGACGAGTCTGGTCAAAAAGAGTATGCAATATACTACCTAAGCAAAACATTTACCGACTGTGAACAACGTTATTCACTGCTCGAGAAAACTTGTTGTGCTTTAGCGTGGGCTGCTCGCCGACTAAGGCAGTATATGTTGACCCACACTACCTTATTGATCTCGAAGATGGACCCAGTCAAGTATATATTTGAGAAGCCAGCACTTACCGGACGGGTTGCAAGATGGAAAATGATCCTCACAGAATATTACATTCAGTACACATTTCAGAAAGCCATCAAAGGCAGTGTATTGTCTGACTATCTAGCTAAGCAACCCATTGATGATTACCAACCTATGAGATTTGACTTCCCTGATGAAGACATCATGTTCATAAAAGCAAAAGATCATGAAGAGCCTATTCACACCGAAGGGCCTGACCCAGAAGAAGAATGGACAATGATGTTCGATGGGGCTGTTAATATGAATGGTCGTGGAGTTGGTGCAGTACTCATTACACCTAAGGGAGTTCACATGCCTTTCTCGGCAAAACTCACCTTTAATTGCACTAACAACGAAGCTGAATACGAAGCTTGTATTATGGGTCTTGAGGAAGCCATTGGCCTCAGGATCAAGACTTTAACTGTATTCGGAGATTCAGCTCTGGTAATCAATCAAACCAACGGCAAATGGTATACTCACCAGGAGCATCTGATACCTTACCGGGATTATACAAGGAGGTTACTCACGTTCTTCACTACAGTCAAACTTGAGTATATCCCTCGAGATGAAAATCAGTTTGCAGATGCTCTGGCTACCATTTCATCCATGATCAAAGTTAAAGCTGCCAACTTTGTGCCTCGGATTTCAGTGTCCAGGCTTGACAGGCCAGCATATGTATTCTCAGTAGACGTTGCTAAAGATGATAAGCCTTGGTTCTATGACATCAAATGCTTCTTGGAGGATCAAACATACCCACCTGGGGCATCATCCAATGAGAAGAAGACATTAAGAAGGCTGGCTGGTAGCTTTTTCCTGAATGCTGATGGTTCCTTGTACAAAAGAAACTTTGATATGGTACTTCTCAGATGTGTGGATAAGGCAGAGGCAGACTTGTTGATGCACGAGGTGCATGAAGGATCTTTCGGTACCCATGCTGGAGGACATGCAATGGCTAAGAAGTTGTTAAGATCAGGCTACTACTAGATCACAATGGATGCAAACTGTTGTGCTTATGCCAGAAAGTGTCATAAATGCCAGATTTATGCAAATAAAGTGCATGTGCCTCCGAATCCTTTGAATGTGATGTCTTCACCTTGGCCCTTTGCCATGTGGGGCATTGATATGATTGGAAAGATCAAACCGACTGCTTCAAATGGCCACAGATTCATCCTGGTAGCCATTGATTACTTCACCAAATGGGTGGAAGCAGCTTCGTATGCAAATGTCACCAGGCAAGTGGTAGCCCGATTCCTGAAGAGGGACATCATCTGTCGGTATGGAGTGCCCGAGCAAATCATTACTGATAATGGTTCCAACTTAAACAACAAAATGATGGCAGAACTGTGTCGGGTCTTCAAGATCCAACATCACAACTCCTCTCCTTACAGGCCAAAGATGAATGGCGCTATTGAGGCAGCTAACAAGAATATCAAGAAAATTGTGCAAAAGATGGTGGTCACCTACAAAGACTGGCATGAAATGCTACCATTTTCCTTGCATGGGTACCGTACATCAAACAGAACATCCACTGGGGTAACACCGTATCAGCTTGTGTATGGTATGGAGGCAGTCCTACCTATTGAAGTTGAATTACCCTCCTTGCGTGTACTGATGGATGTCAAATTGAATGAAGCAGAATGGGTCTGATCCCGGTACGAACAACTAAATCTGATCAAAGAAAAAAGATTAGCTGCAATCTGTCATGGGCAGTTATATCAGAAAAGAATGAAGAAAGCCTTCGATCAGAAAGTCAGGCTTCGGGAATACCAAGTAGGAGATCTAGTGCTGAAAAGACTCCTTCCTCCTCATACAGACCACAGGGGCAAGTGGACTCCGAACTACGATGGTCCATTCATAATAAAGAAAGTCTTCTCTGGTGGAGCACTGATGCTCAGTACTATGGATGGTGAAGATTTCCTGTCCCCTGTGAATTCAGATGCAGTTAAAAAATACTTCTCATAAAATGACCCGTTGGACATAAAAACAGAATGTAAGTCCAGGCAAGAATAGGGCATCCCGGCGAGTCAAAAACAGAATAAAAGACTCGGGCAAAAATAAGGGAAAATAAATAAAAAATGTACACCCGCTGAGTTGAAAAGCCGCATTGGACAGCTCAGGCAAAAATGGGTATCCCGGTAGATTGAAAACCCGAAAGGGCGATCCACGCAAAATAAGGGAATAAGCGAACAACTGCATTCTGGATTCGTCTGTATCACTTACAACATGGCAAAACTTCGAAAGGTTCAAGCATCAGTCAGAATCAGCTTTCTTCAGATAGCAAGATGAGAAGAACGTCAATGTCATACGAGTCATAGCAAAAGGAAAGCACACTGAGGCGTCATCAACATTGCCATCACCTTTTTGTTTCTCAATTTGTAACAATCTCCTCATTTCAGGGGATTTGTTTCTTTGACTGTACTTGCCAATTCAGGGCACACAAATTAATAAAATCAGATTTTCAGTCACGTTCCGTCTCACTTCATTTGCAAAAATGTCTGATATCCTTAATATATTGATTACATAAATACAGATGCGTTTTTTCTAAAATTACATGCTTACCGGAAATATATTTGCTCCCGGGAGTGTCTAAACTTCTATGATGGACTCCAGTAGGGGATATCTCGGGGTACTTGTGCGTTTCTTTGTCATGACAGGATTGCAGATATCCAAAGCACAACATGGAGCATGAAAGCTTCTCCCCAGCAGAGCTGCCCAATCATTATTTACTCAGCACATCTTCCAAACAACACTAGAGATGCTTTCTCCCCATCAGAGTTGTCGGGCATCACTTCTCCAGCACATCTTCAGAGCAGCACCAGAAGGTGTTCATTTCCCTAGCTGAGTTGTCAGATATTATCATCCTCAGCAAGATCCCTACAGAAATCTCTAGGAAGATCGTTCTGTGATCTTTCTCTTCCCCAAACAAGTGCTAGATAGGGAACCATCTCCCCACAGAGCTCCAGCCTCTATCCAGGAGAGCAATGTCTGAAAACCTCACAACAAAGTGACGAAAGCTTCCACAGACCCCAGCTGGGCTCCTCATCATTAAGATATGTCTATCAGTGACCTATTTCCCCAAGAAGGATCATCTGTATCAGATCTACCAATGATCTCATCCCCAGCTGGGATATTCTTTCAAAGCAAATCAATCAGGAGATCTTCATAACGGCGGGATCCGAATCCCGGATCGGTATCTTTGCATAATCATAGCATTCGCATCATATTTCCCTCTCAGAGCATAGCATTCCGTCTAATACGGAGCATTACGGCAAAAATCAAACATATTGCATAATCACAAGTTATGTTTTGAATCAAATACCTGTATATACCAGCATTTCTTCAGCAATGCATACAAAGACTCACAGTCCCAGTAGAATGCCAAAACGTCCCCTTTGCACTCACTAATACATATCAATATATGCTCTTTTGGGCACTCGTCTGTGTCACATCATTCCCCTGCATATATAAACCACAAACGGGTATCTATACACTCCTTGGACACTCGTCCGTGTCACCATTCCTCAGCATGGTTACCTAAACACTTATTGTAAACCAAACACTTGTTCATAATACACAGCTTTCGACACCCGTCCATATCATTTTATCCCCACAGATCACCAGAATATCTTTTACACTTATAAGTTCATAACTTACACACTTCCTCTTATGATGCTAGTCCGTATCATACTCTCCTCAGCAGGTTGAACACTCGTCTGTGTCTCACTCATACTTTTTACTCATACAGATACTCGTCCGTATCTTGTGTACACCACTTATCTTTTCCCAGATTCAACACTTGTCCGTGTTCTTTGTTAACCAGTTGGTACTCGTCCGTACCATCATCTCTGAACATGCGTCAACGATGTTTCTATCGATACTCGTCCGTATCATAGTCTTAAGGATGCTCGTCCGCATCTTTAATCTATACACAGCGTCAAACACTTATACCATCCTTCATTGAATATAGACATTCGTCTGTGTCTACCATTCCCCAGCAAATCCCCACTAAAAAGCAAATTTCTTTTCTATTTGACATTCTTCTTATGTCATGATACTTCCGGCGGCTGTACCCTGCCAGGTGATCGTCCTTCACCTTTTGATGATCGTCCTTTATCATTCCCCCAGCGGAGTCTCCATTATTGGAACCCTTTTCCTATCCGGCATTCATCCTATGTCGTGATATTTTAGCAGTCGTCCCCTGCTAGGTGATCGTTCTTCACCTCTTGATGATCGTCCTTCATCATTTTATCCGATGGTCGTCCCCATCGTTGATCTTGTTATCTGACATTCGTCCTATGTCATGATAAACCCTGAAGAGCAGCCGTTCCCTGCTAGGTGATCGTCCTTCACCTCTTGATGATCGTCCTTCATCATGCTTATCCGATGGTCGTCCCCATCGTCGACCTTTTCTATCTGGCATTCGTCCTATGTCGTGATACTTTCGGCAACCGTACCTTGCCAGGTGATCGTCCTTCACCTTAGATGACCGTCCCTCAGCTTATCCCCAACAGAGCAGTCGTCCCCTGCTAGGTGATCGTCCTTCACCGATGATGACCGTACCTCATCATTTATTTCATTTATGTTTTGACCTGATGGCCGTCCCCATCATTAACTTTACCTTTGATCCCCAGAGAATCTTTGTTTGATGGTCGTCCCCATCATGATCTCTTTATTTCCCCCGGCATGTCGGCCGTACCCGTCGCCGCTTTATCCCCAGCAGTCGTCCTCTTCTCGACGGTCGTCCTCCGTCGCCCGCACTGTATAATCATACTTTACATCCTTTTATAAATATATCCCTTTTCTTTTTCATACCCAGTGAGTGCAAATTTTGGACTGTCTTTGGTATTCAACCACAAGTTATCTTGTTTACCTGTTAAGTCGTCGCTTACATCCTGCACAGCTAACTCACGCTTGAATAGGGGCAGATGTAAACACCCCAAATTTACCCTCACTAAGTTCACACCATGGCTTGTGATCTTTTCATTTACATAAGTTCAATCATTTCATATCATATTGCATTTTTACTTCACTGCATTGGTTCAAAGTCATCTGCATCTAGGGTTTGTGATCTGAGCAATCCCTGAGCCATCTGAGCCACTCCAAAGGTCTTCAATCATCTCAAGAGGGTCCATGTATGTTCAATCATCATATTATATCCTTTCAATATCAAGAAAGTCAGAAAATCACAAGAATTGAGAAAGGCATGGAAGCAGAGCCAGGCTTAACTGCACAGATGACCTAAAATTAGGGTTTTGGTTTCAGAGGCCATAACCCCAAATTTTTTGGTAATTCTTGTTTCTATTGGTCTCTATATGATATAAGGATCATGCATACCAAGTTTGATGAAAAAATTCATTGTGGAAGTCATCTGATCATTGAGTAACTTCTTGAGCAAGTCAGAGCCAAATCAGGACATCTGAGGCTCCCCAACATGGAACCAAAGTGGATTTTTCATCAAAATGAAGTTATATGGTCTTTATTTGATCATTGAAGTGATTTGAAGTTCACAAATTTGAAGAAAAGTGGGCTAAACCAAAAGTTGCCAAAAATGGAAATGACTTGTAATGTAAACTTTCCATTTTCGGAAAGTTTTTCAACCTCTTCTTTCTCAACCAAAAATGCTTCAAATGAAAAATTCTTGGTCATGAAAGTTGTAGATTGGATAATTCACTTTTGAAAAAGTACAAGAACAAGATCTAATTCATTTTGGAACTCAAGTTATGGTTTTCCAAAGATGGCAAAAATCACTTAATTTCATGTATCATGCCAAAGAGGGATTTTTTGCAAATTCAAGTTCTAAGCACTTTTGTGACTTCTAAATGACTTCTATGCATCATTACAACTTGCCAAAATCAGAATTGCACCAATTCACAAAGCTTCATGCCTTGAATCACAAGCTACCATAAGGCATTTTTCATAAATTTTCAAGAAAGGAACTTTTTGCAAGAAGAACTTCTAATGATTGGTTTGGTTGCTAATTGATCTCAATACATCATAACAACTTCATATGGTTCATTTTGTTGCAAATTGGCCAAGAATTCATAAGTTTTCTTGCCTTGGTTCACAAGAAATTTCAAAGAGGGAAATATGCAAGAACATTGGAAACTCTTGATCAAGACCATCCAGCTCACAAAAACTGATCCAAAGGCCTTCCTTGATCCAAGTTGAAGCAACACAAGCCCTAAGATCTTCTCTGACCCGAGCCATACCTAAGGTACACAAAATCTTGACTTTTTCATCTTTTCCCATACCAATCAAACTGTGACATTACCAACCCTCTGCCCAGTCAGAACATGTTATGTGGACCTCAAGGACTTGAAACAAACTCACACACAAGCCAGAACTCTCCAAGAAGCCAGGATTCACAAAAACTGTCAAAATCTTTACCTCTTCGAAACTTCTTCCACAACCATCAAACTTCCATTTTTTTCTTCACCAATAAGTCACATATCATCCAAGGAACAATAATCAACCACCAAAACAGCCTGAAACATCACATATCAAAGCCTCAAATTCTGCTACACCAGAACTGAAACTTCCAAATTAGCCACCATCAAAGGTTTTGAAGCATCTCACTAGACTCAGGAGGATCAGAGGGAACTCTTAGCACGAAGGAGAGACCTGGAAAGCTCATATTTGCAGTTCATCGTCTCAGGTAATCTCAAGAACACAACTTTTCAAAGCTTGATTTTTTTGTTGTAAAATGAAAATACATGTCATAAGGATCAAACTGATGCTTTTAGAATTGAAAATGGTGAAGAGATGACTATTTTGTGGCTCTCTGAAATTTCACCCGTGAAAATATTTTTATTCGATTCTCCTTGTTCTTGAGTTGTAAATGATGTTTGAGGGCTGATTTGAGAGGGGTTTGGGTAGAGGATCATTTCTGGGTGGTTGATTTGGTGTGGGGTGGCCTGTAGAGTGTTTTAGGGTTTTGTCCCGCCAGAGAAGATGACCGGAGCTCCCCTCCGGTCACCTGAAAATGTTTAAGCCCTAAACCCTAATTAATTTTCCAGATTGATTTGTGGCCCTTGGATGAAGATTAGGTTATGTTTCGAATGGCTCAGATTAAGTCACTTAACCCTAATTCAGTTTTATTAAATTAATTAAGTTTAATTAGTTTAATTAAATCAAAGTGAATCCCAACATTTAAAATACGCGCCAGTCAACCACAAAACCCCAACTTCAAATCTGGACCTCAGGATCTTCATACTTTTCCATTTAATTAATTTTATTTCATTTTCTTTCTATTTAATTTGTACGAATTTTAAAAAATAGTAAAACACATCAAAAAATTCTGAAATTTTTTTATTAAATCTTTTATTAATTTTCAGAACCCAAAAATATTTTTATTTTATTTTTTGCATTAAAAAAATATTTTTAAATCATTTAAATGATTATTTTTAATTAGTTAATGGAAATTAATTAATTAAAAATACATTTAGGTATTTAAAAATCCCAAAAAAATTCAGAGAACATTTCCAAACATTTAGAAACATTTACAAACTCACAACACAAATTTCTTTTTGGTTTTGATCATACTTTGGCAATTTTCATTTGAATTAGGGTTCTTTAATTTGAATATTTTTAACCCTAACTTCAAAAATTCATAACTTTTGATCCAAGTTGAGTTTGTGAATGGTTTTTTTGCATTGTTTTATGCATACTTTCAAGCATCTAAAAACATTTTTATTTCATTTTTATCTTTCATTCCCAATTTGTTTGGCATTTTCCCTTTAGGATCACCCTTAAAACCCTAGAATCTTAGAAAAATCATAAGTCCTTTAGGGTTTAGCTTCTGACCTTCCCCTTTGGGCAGTGAACTTGTATAGGTTTAGGGTCCCTTTGATTCCATTTTGATTTTTTTATCTTACCATTTGCTTCTGGTTTAGAATTTTGCATCTCATGTTGTGCATAAACCCTAATTTGCATATTCATTTGCATCCATCTTACATAAGCTCACATACATGAATTTGCCATGACATTTTGTGCATCCACATGATATATAAGACATCTTAGGACATATTGAAATCATGTTTGATCATTGCATCATTCATTTTCCATGTTTTTGTTTTCATTTAAATGTCATATGCATTCATGAACTTTCATGCCTCTTGTATGCTTCATTTGCATTCTCATCCTTTGTATGATCATCTCCATCTCATGACATACATTTGCATCATCTCTTTACATCATTAGCATAATGAACATGCTTCTGACTTTGGGTTTTATCTTTGCATTTCATTTTATTTTCATTTCACTTTATTTCTTTTTGCTAACTTTTCAGGTGGTAAGTGTTTGAGAAGTGAATTTGCCTTCACTTCTCATAATCTTTTCTCATCTCTCTTATGCATTCATTGCTGCATTTTACTTGTGAATTAGAGTGAGCTTGCTCATTCATGCACCTTCCTCACTTTCTTTCTTCAGGCAACTTATCTTCTTAAGTGAAGTAAGTTGTCTTACTTCTTCTTGTTTCTCTTCCTTCATCCTGCTTCTTCCATGGTGGCTTTTTCCCTTGAAGATCTTATTGCAAGCTTCATAAACCTTAGGAACACCCAAGCATGATCATAATTAGGCTTTGATTAGTTCCCCATTAGATTTTACCTTTGTGTGATCTTTTGTGTCTTCTCTTCTCACCTCTTAATCAAGGACTAAACCTTAAAGGTTTTAAGGCTTTGTGATTAAGGTTATGCATGTATCCTTCTATTAGGATGGGGTTTATAACATTAATCCTAAGTGTTAAACCCTTAATGTGTTTGAATCCTTTAATCAATTCATCTAATAATCACTAAGATATCAAGCTTGTAACTTGGGCCTTGCATTAGGGTTCTAATTCTTCCTTAATTGGTTAAGAAGGACTAACCCTAGTGTTAATGGACAAGTCCCCCTCAAGTTGTCTTACAAACCATAAAATCCACTTCTTAATCTTACCATTAACTAAAATCCACTTTAATAAAGGCTTTGTTTTGTCATGAGGTTAACCCCTAATCATGTATTAAGTTGAGGAGCCTTTCTCAGCTTAAATGTTCTCATCTATTATCTTTCTATTAGGATGGTGTAATGGGTCCATTAAATCCTTGATTATGGCTTAAACTCATTACTTAACACCAAAAAAAACTCCAAAAAACATCTAAATAATTGCAAGTAGGTTAATGATCTTAATCCTACATCATGGTGATTAAGTGTGAGGTGTTTACTTCATACTTAAGGTATTCCCATTACCCCTAATCAGAGGGAGGATGTGATGAGTTTACTAACCCTTGGTTTAGGCTTAAGCTCATTTTCTTATGACAAATTCAAAAAGTAATAAAATATTGAAAGCATGAAAACAAACAATAACCTTCTCCTCCGGGATTCTTTTCTCATCATCTTCACTCACAAACGAGAACTTGCTTCTTCCGTCTAATGCAAGACACTTAGCACCTGAGCCAGACATGTCATACACTTGAGCATAGACAAGTAAGCAGTTCATCAGTTAATTTATCTTTCAGTCTCTTTGAGTCGAACTACGGTGTTCTGACTTCTTCATTGCACGAGAGGATACGTAGGCATAACTTAACAATTATCGAACAAAAGTCTCTGTATATTCCCCCTCTTCCAGCATTATTCTTTAAGCCTCATAGTCTTGAGCTTTTCACTCTTTACTTACACTGACACTTCTTTATTTTACTTCACATTTCTTTTGCACTGACACTTGCATTCTTTTCCAGCTTTTGCACACAAATAGCACTAACATTACCCATTTAAACACAAATCCTTCAAGCGTGGATCCCGTCGAGTATGACGGACAATCTGGGTGCTAATACCTTCCCAGGTTGTAACCAACCCCCTTTCTCAGTTTCTCTGGTTCGCGACCGTCTTGTCCATTTCTTTCCTAGGTTTATGCAGCATTACCTTTCCTTCGGGATAAAAATGCCTAGCTGGCGACTCTTTTCAGTTCACCTTTGTGTTCTCTCCTTCGCCGACCGTTCGCGTCTATACCCCATCTGGCCCTGTGTCATTTGGTGGGAGCGACATACACCAAATACGATTTTCCATCCCCCTAAAATGAACTTCAAAAAGAGGCCACATACCATCTAGACAAGCATCAAAGAAGCTCAAGGGTGATCAGAGGAGGGTGTTTGCATCAAGAAGAAGGCCCAAGCAGCTCCATTGGTAAAGCTTCATCTCAGGTACCTTCTTGAAACATTTTTCCAGAAATCATTTCTTTAATTACAAGATGATAGAGTTTGCTCTCCTGATCACAATGAACATTTATTTTTGAAGAATGGTTGAGAATTGACTGTGTATGCGTGTTCTGAAATTTTGTCCATTTTTATGTTTTTGTTCGAATCTTGATCATGATGCAAAATAAATGAAATATGTTGTTGGATTCTTGTTCCATGAGGTTTGGGGATCATTTCTGGAGATTTGGGGAGTTTTCTATGGCCTGGAGAGAGAGATGAGGTAGGGACCTTGCCGGAGTAGACGACCAGAACACTGTTTCGGCCGTCTGAAGTTAATTAGGGCTAATCTCAGGTGATTAGGCAACTTTAAAGTAGGGCCCTTAGATTGCGTTTCCCGCGCGTGTTTGGACGGCTTAGATCAATTATTAAACCCTAATCATTAATTTATTAATTTAATTTAATTAGGTCAGAATCAATCACAGCCCTTGGTTTGCGTGTTGGTCAATGCCCCTTTCCCCAGTTTAAATCCTAGCCCTTGGATTGTCATACTTTTCATTTTTATTCATTTTATTTCGTTTTCTTTCTATTTCTTTACTTATAATTATTTAAAATAGAAAAAATCATCAAAAAATTCTGAAAATTTTTATCATGACTTTTATTAATTTTTCAGAAACCAAAAATATTTTTATTTTTATTTTTTGCATAAAAATTGTATTTTTAAAATATTTAAATGTTTATTTTAATTAATTAATTGAATTTAATTAATTAAAATAGCATTTAAGTTTCTAAAAATCACCCAAAAATTCATGTTGCATCTTAACACATTTAGAAACATTTTCAAACCCCTCATACAAATTTCTTTTTGGTTTTGATCATCATTTGACAATTTTCTTTGAATTTAGGGTTCATAAAATCACATTTTTTAACCCTAACCTTTGAAAAATCTTTTCTGCCTAACCATGAAGGGTTTGAAGTTGGTTTTTTTTGCATTGTTTTACACATATCATGTAGTATCTAGGATAGTTTTGGCATGAATTTATCTTCCATTTCCAATTTGTTTGACATTTTACATTGAGGATCACCCAAAAAACCCTAGAAACATAGGAAAATCATAACTCCTTCTAGGTTTAGCTTCTGACCTCCCCTTTGGATGGTAACCTAGTATAGGTTTATGGTTCCTTTGAGGGCATTTTCAATTTTTTATCACGTCATTTGCTTCTGTCTTTTCCACTTACATCTCATCCTTTTATGTAACCCTAATTTTGCATCTTCACTTGCATTCATCTTGCATATGCATCCATACATGAACTTGCCATGACATTCCATGCATTCATATGTCATCTTAGACATCTTAGGACATGTTAGAATCATGCTTGATCATTTATTCATTCATTTTGCATGATTTGCATTCATTTCCTTTCATTAACTTTCATGAACTTTCAAACTTCAAAGCATGCCTACATGACATCTCATTCTTTGTATGACCATTCACATGCATCTTGGATGCCTTTGCATCATGTCATAGCATCATTTGCATCATGTGTATGCTTTAGTTTTTGATCTTTGTCTTTGCATATGCATCATTCCATTTCATTTCTTTCCTTATGCATCTTGTGCTAACTTTTCAGGTTAATGGTAAGTTGTTTGAGAGGTGGATTTGCCTTCACCTCCCACTTCTTCTCATCTTTTTTGTATTTCATCTTTGCTGAATTTTTTATTGTCTTTGAGTGGGCTTGCTCACTTGTGTTCTTTCTTTCTTACTTTCTTTCTTTAAGTTACTTATCTTCTTAGGAAGTAAGTAACTTATTCTTCTGCTTCCTTCTCCTTTCATCTTGCTTCTCCTTGGTGGCTTCCTTGAAGACTTATTCTCTTGAGCCTCAAAAACCCTAGAACTTCCAAGCATGATAAATTTTTAGGACTTATTAGTTTCCCTTAGACTTTTACCTTTGAGTCTTCTTTGTGTCTCTCTTCTCATCTCATCATTTGAGACTAAACCTTTAAGGTTTTAGGACTTTGGAATTAGGGTTATGCCATCATCCTTCTCTTAGGATGGAGTGTATAACTTTAATCCTAAGTGTTAAACCCTTAATCTATTTAAACCTCTTAATCAATCCATCTAATAATCACTAAGACATTAACTTGTAACTTGGGCCTTACATTAAGTTTCTAATTCTTCCTTTATGGTTAAGAAGGACAAACCCTAGTGTTTAATGGACAAGTCCCCCTCAAGTTGTCTTATAAACCATAAAACTCACTTCTTAATCTCACCCTTGATTAAAATCCACTTTAATAAAGGCTTTTTTTGTCATGAGTTTAATCCTTAACCATGGATTAAGTTGAGGTATCTTCCTCAGCTTAAGTGTTCTCATCTATCATCCTTCTATTAGGATGGTGTAATGAGTTCACTAATCCTTGATTATGGCTTAAACTCATTACTTAACACTGAACAAAAAAATCAAAAACATCTAAATAACCACAAGTAGGTTAATGATCTTAATCCTACATCATCATGGTAATTAAGTTGAGGTGCTTATCTCATACTTAAGTATTCTCATTATCCCTAATCAGGGAAGATATAATGAGTTTACAAGCCTTTGATTTAGGCTTAAGCTCATCAACTTATGCAAAACACCCAAAAACAATAAAAGACTGAAAACACAAAAAACAAACAATAATCGTCTCCTCCGGGATTCTTTTCTCATGACACTCATTCATAAACGAGAACTTGCTTCTTCCGTCTAATGCAAGACAGTTAACACTCGAGCCAGACGAGTCATACACTTGAGCATAGACAAGTAAGCAGTTCACAGTCAATTTATCTTTCAGTCTCTTTGAATCGAACTACGGTGTTCTGAATTCCTCATTGCACGAGAGGATACGTAGGCATAACTTAACTGTTATCGAACAAAAGTCTATGTGTCTTCCCCCTCTTTCAAAATTCTTTCTAGGTCTCAGTTCTTGAGTATTCACCATTTTGCACTGACACTTGTATATTTCTTTTCCAGCTTTTGCACACAGATAGCACATACCTTACCCTTTTAAACACAAATCTTTTAAGCGTGGATCCAGTCGAGTACGACGGACAATCTGGGTGCTAATACCTTCCCAGGTTGTAACCAACCCCCTTTCTCAGTTTCTCTGGTTCGCGACCGTTTTATCCATATCTTTCTAGGTTTATGCAGCATTACCTTTCCTTCTGGATAAAAATGCCTAGCTGGCGACTCTATTCATCTTCATTTCATTTCTACTTTCACCGACCGTTCGCGTCTATACCCTATCTGACCAGGTGTCTTTTCGGGGAGTGTAAACACCCCAAATTTGCCCTCACCCATTCACACCATGGCTTGTGATCTTTTTCATGTGCATAAGTTCAATCATAGCATCTCATGTTGCATTTTTGCTTCACTGCATTGTTTCTAAGTCATCTGCATCTAGGGTTTGTGATCTGAGCAATCCAAGAGCCACTTGAGCCATTCCAAAGGTCTTAAATCACTTCAAAGGGGTCCATGTATGTTCAAGCATCATAATATACTCCCACAACATCAAATAAGTCAAAGAATCACAAGAACTGAGAAAGGCATGGAAGCAGAGCCAAGCTTAACTGCACAGATGACCTAAAATTAGGGTTTTGGTTTCAGAGGCCATAACTCCAAATTTTTTGGTCATTCTTGTTTCTATTGGTCTATATATTGGTATGAGGATCATGCATATCAATTTTCATGAAGAAATTCAATGGGAAAGGCATCTGATCAAGAGATGACTTCTTGAGCAAGTCAGTGAAAAATCAGGGCATCTGAGGCCTCCAATGACCCAAACAAAGGGTGTTCTCCATCATTTTGAGTGTGTATGATCTTTATTTGATCATAGAAGATGTTATAAGTTCACAAAATTGAAGAATTTCAAGTCATTTGCAAAGTTGCCATTTTGGGAAAGTGACTTGTAATGTAAACTTGCCATTTTGGGAAAAAGTTTTTCAACCTTCTCTTTTTGATTCAAAAATGCTTCAAATGAGAAAACGTTGGTCATGAAAGGTGTAGAATGGATCCTCCCATTTTCAAAAAGTACAAGAACTAATTCTAATTCATTTTGGATCAAAAGTTATGGCCTTGTAAAGTTGGATAAAATCATTGAAATTTCACTTTTTGCACAAAATGGAAAACTTGCAAATTCTCATGATAAGCCTTTATGTGACTTCAATGTGACCTCTAATCATCATACAAACACAATGCATGACCTAAAATTCAGTTTGGCCCAAGAAATTTCCCACTTCCATGTCTTAAAATTCAAGTAACCATAAGTCATTTTCCATAAAAATGCAAAAAGGGGAATTCTTGCAAAATGGTTCACAAAAGATTGTGTGATCTCTAGCTGGTCTCAAGACATTGCCATAACCTCATGGGACATCTCACACCAAAATTCAGAAAGAGATATCACATGTTCATGACCAAAAAACCACAAAATGTGACAAGTTGCCAAAATGCAAAACTCATGATATCTTGTGATCTTAGTGCTGCAGTCCTTCATGAATCATCCAAGGGTCTTCCTTGACTCAAGCTGAGGCAGGACAAGCCCTAAGATTTCCTCTGCCATAGCCCATACCCATAGTACACAATCCTTGACTTTTTGGCCAATCACCCCATACCATTCCCATAGTACATGTCACTTCCTCAGACCTCTTCCAATAGTCTAGGGATATGTTATGGAACATAAAGCAAGCCATACAGAAGCCTAAGAGCCACCACAATCCAGCATCCACAAAATCTGTCAAGAACTTCCCCTCTTCGAATCTCTTGACACAACCCTCAAACATCAAAAATTCCTCCACCCACAAACCACAAATCACTCATAGAACAAAATCCACCCCCTGAAACAGCTTGAATCATCACCCACAAAGACCTCCATTTCTGCTACACCAGAGTTGAATCACTCAAACCAGCCACTCCCCAAGCTCTCTAAGCTCCATTCCATCATCAGGGGGTTCAAGGGAGAAGGATTGCACAAAGCTTGAGGCTAGAAAGCCCAAAATCAGGAAAGCTTCATCTCAGGTAACATGAAGAACATTTTTCCCATAAGTTTATTTTTAAGTTCATTTATGATGCTATGTGCTCTCCTGATCATGAATATGTATTTATTTTTTGAAATGGTGAAGAAACCAGCATGTATGACATCTCTGAATATTTGCCCGTGTTTCAAACTTTGCTTCGATTCAGGCTTGTGAGTGAAAATAAATGAATTTGAGATGAGGGTTTAGGTTTAGATTGATGAGAGGGTCATTTTGGTGGAAGAAATTTCATGTTTAGTAACCTGTAGGAGAATCTAGGGTTTATGCTCGCCGGAGAAGATGACCGGAACCATTGTTCCGGTCACCTGAAAGTCATTTCCCCTAATTGTATTTAATTAGCAACTTTGAATAATGGCCTTAGGATCATGCTTCCCGCACGCTATTGGATGACCCAGATGACTCATTAAGCCCTAAACAGTAATTAATTAACTTAACCTAGGTTTAATTAATTATTAAATAAATATTAGCCAGGTTTGAACTTGGGCCATTGGATGTGGCGCCAAGTCAACACCCTCAAACCCAGATCAAATCCTGGCCTCTCTTTTGGATTACTTTCTTTTATTTTTATTTTATTTCATTTCTTTTTCATTTTACTTGCACGACTTATTAAAAATAGCAAATCACATTTAAAAATTCTGAAAATTTTTGTCAAACATTTTATTAATTTTTAGAACCCAAAAATATTTTTATTTTTATTTTTTGCATTAAAAATCATTTTTAAATCATTTAAATGTTTATTTTTAATTAGTTAATGAAAATTAATTAATTAAAAATGCATTTAGGTATTTAAAAATCACCAAAAAAATCACATGGCATTTAAAAAAATTTAGAAACATTATCAAACTCTCAAAACAAATTTCTTTTTGGTTCTTGATACATTTTGACAATTTTCATTGGAATTAAATTCATCTTTAGGCAATATTTTTGTTCAAACTTGGAAAAATCCATTCTGCCTAACCATTGAGAGTTTGATGATGGTTCTTCTTGCATTGCATTCTCCATAGCATGTAGTTTATAGGATAAAATTGATTTGAATTGATTATTCATTTTTGATTTGTTTTGCATTTTCCATTGTGAAGTATCCCAAAACCCTAATTGACTTGAGAAATTCATAACTTGCACTAGGTTAAGAGTTAGGTCCCCTCCTTTGGGCAGTGAACTTGTGTAGGGTTAGGGTTACTTTGACCCCATTTTCAATTTTTTATCATGCTTTATGCTTCTGATTTTGAATTTTGTGTTGCATGTTGTTCATAAACCCTAATTTGTGCCTTCCTTTGTATCCATCTTTCATTTGCTTGCATTCAATAACTTGCCATGACATCTTTTGAATCCACATGATTCATAATACATCTTAGGACATATTAGAATCATGTTTGATCATTTCATATTTCATTTGCCATGTTATATGTCCATTCCATTTCATAAACTTTCATGAATCTTTATGGTTCAAAGCATGCCTCATTTGCATCCTTATGCTTGTTTGATCATTCTCATCTCTTGTCATGTGTTTGTATCACCTCTTAGCATCATTAACATCATGTTTATGCTTCTGACTTTGGTTTGCATCATGACATTTCATATCATTTGCATTGCATTTCTTTTCCTTTGCTAACTTTTCAGGTGGTAAGTTGTTTTGAGAAGTGAATTTGCCTTCACATCTCACAATATCCTCTCATCCCTCTCTTGCATCATTGCTGCATTTTATCTTGTGTATTAGAGTGAGCTTGCTCATTCATGCTCTCTTTTACTTTCTTCCTTCAGGCAACTTGTCTTCTTAAGTGAAGCAAGTTGTCTTGCTTCTCTCTGCTTCTTCCTCCTTTCATCTGCTTCTCCTTGGTGGATTCCTTGAAGATTCTTTCTCTCTTAAGCCTCATAAAACCTAGGATCTCCAAGTATGATAACAATTAGGGTTTTGATTAGTCCCCCATTTAGATCTTACCTTTGTGTCATCTTTGAGTCTTCTTTTCTCATCCCATAATCAGGGACTAAACCCTAAAGGTTTTAAGGCTTTGTGATTAAGTTTATGCCTGCATCCTTCTATTAGGATGGAGTGTATAACTTTAATCCTAAGTGTTAAACCCTTAATGTGTTTAAATCCTTTAATCAATCCATCTTAATAATCACTAAGACAATAAGCTTGTAACTTGGGCCTTACATTAGGGTTCTAATTCTTCCTTAATTGGTTAAGAAGGACTAACCCTAGTGTTAATGGACAAGTCCCCCTCAAGTTGTCTTACAAACCATAAAATCCACTTCTTAATCTTACCATTAACTAAAATCCACTTTAATAAAGGTTTTGTTTTGTCATGAGGTTAATCCCTAATCATGAATTAAGTTGAGGAGCCTTCCTCAGCTTAAATGTTCTCATCTATTATCCTTCTATTTGGATGGTGTAATGAGTCCATTAAATCCTTGATTATGGCTTAAACTCATTACTTAACACTAAAAAAAACACCAAAAACATCTAAATAAATGCAAGTAGGTTAATGATCTTAATCCTACACCATGGTGACTAAGTGTGAAGTTCATACTTCATACTTAAGGTATTCTCATTACCCCTAATCAGAGGGAGGATGTGATGAGTCTACTAACCCCTGGTTTAGGCTTAATCTCATTAGCTTATGACAAACTTTCAAAGGCAATAAAAGTTTGAAAACATCAAAAACAAACAATAATCGTCTCCTCCGGGATTCTTTTCTCCTCTCATTCACTCACAAACGAGAACTCGCTTCTCCCGTCTAATGCAAGACAGTTTGCACCTGAGCCAGACAGGTCATACACTTGAGCATAGACAAATAAGCAGTTCACAAGTCAACTTATCTTTCAGTCTCCTTGGGTCGAACTACGGTGTTCTGACTTCCTCATTGCACGAGAGGATACGTAGGCATAACTTAACAGTTATCGAACAAAAGTCTTTGTATATTCCCCCCTCTTCCAGTATTATTCTTTTAAGCCTCATAGTCTTGAGCTTCACTCTTTCCTTACACTGACACTTCTCTTATTCACTTCACATTTCTTTTACACTGACACTTGTATTCTTTTCCAGCTTTTGTACACAAAATAGCACTGACACTACCCCTTTTAAGCACAAATTTTTTAAGCGTGGATCCCGTCGAGTACGGGGGACAATCTGGGTGCTAATACCTTCCCAGGTTGTAACCAACCCCCTTTCTCAGTTTCTCTGGTTCGCGACCATCTTATCCATCTTTTTTCTAGGTTTATGCAGCATTACCTTTCCTTCGGGATAAAAATGCCTAGCTGGAGACTCTTTTCATCTTTCCTCTTTCGCCGACCGTTCGCGTCTGTACCCTATTTGACCTAGCCTCATTTAGTGGGAGGGACAACTTGGCGACTCTGCTGGGGACCCTTATACTGTAACCAGGGCTTCTGGTTCTTTTTGTGGGTTCCTCCTAGCGCTTGTTTGATTTGTGTTTACCGGGGTGTTAGGTGCTAATTGTGTTTATTTGCTTTGTTTATTGCTTTATGTACAACTTTATTTATTGCTTTCTTTACAATTTTGTATATTTCATACTGTCATTATCATTGCTGGATCTGGTTGCTGCTTTGGTGGGTGGGGTTTCATTGAGAGTTTAAGGTCCTATACCTGGGACCTGAGTGACACCTAGGCTAGAGTGGTTCATATTCTTTCCCGTTCCATTTCGGTCTGGTGCGGGAATATGAAACACGGTTCAGATGTGGGTTTCTTCTTGAGAACTCTGTGCTGCAGATTTCCTGTAGTGCTAGGGCTATCTGGGAAGCCTGCTAAGTCTGGATGACCCTTATTATGACCTTCAGAAACTGAGGTGAATTAGAGGAGGATCTTTTATGGTTATTGTAAACATTGTACCTCCGGGTTAGAAGTGTTTACACTTTTCATAACTGATCCAAGTCTTAGGATCTTTGTTCTAGAACATCACCTGTGAGGGGGTTGGGCTGTTTACAGGTTTGCAGGTACCCTTGGCCACATCATACCCCGTTACTGGTTTTGTTTAAGAGTACTCCACTTTGGACAGTTCTTGTGATTAACCCTGGACATGTGACTCTTTATTTGAGTCCCCCACCTTGGTTACTGGATTTCTGGACCTCCATCTGGACTTTTTGAACATACATGGGCCCTATATCAAGACAGATAATCAGATCCAGCTCTTGATCACAAACCCTTGCATATCATTTGCATACTCATCATTGCATCATTTTAACATTTGTTTATTTGTTTTTCAGGGTATCCACATTATATCTGGCTTGGTTTTGACCCCTTCTTCTACATAGATCTCTGCTTCACCAGTTGTCTGCTTCAGCTGTCTTCATCATCATCAGCCTCATCCTATCAGTGGCTCATCTCCAGTATCAGTCTTGATCTTCATCAGCATCTATCTTCATCATCTTCAGCAGCATTCATGGCTACTCCCAGGAAGAGCAACATATCCTATCATTTCTTTGAGCCTGTATTGACTGGTATCAGACAGGTCCAGTCACTTATCACCCCTGATCACATCCCATTATTCAGAGAGCATTATGGAGGTATCCTTGATATGGTCATGGACCTAGACCCTTCTCAGAGGAGTATGATCCACACCTGCTTACAGTTTTATGATCCTCCTTTGAGATGCTTCACATTTCCAGACTTTCAGCTAGGGCCCTTACTGGAGGAGTTTTCCTTATTGGTTGGAGTACCCATCAGGGGTGGGATTCCTTTCAACCCAGAAATGACTTTTCCCAGCAATGGAGAAGTGGCAAAGGCATTATACCTGGAGCCTGCCTTGATTGAACAAAGCATGACAACAAAAGCTGGGATCCCTGGTTTTCACTTAGACTTCTTGATTTCTCAGGCCATCCTGAAGGCCTCCTTGGGTGAGTGGAGGGCAGTCTGTGCCCTGTTGGCCCTCAGCATATATGGGATTATACTGTTTGCAGATGAGCCCAAATTTGTCAGCAAGAATGCCATTCACCTTTTCCTTCTGAGGAACCCAGTACCCACCTTGCTGGGAGATTTCTATTACTCCATCCATCAGAGGAATGAGAAACAAAGGGGGAAGCTAGTGAGATGTTGTGCTCCTTTGTTCCACACTTGGCTGCTCAGACACCTACCCAAGACAGATGTCTTCTTGAATCCTCACCAGCAGAAGAATTGGGCCAAGAGGCTCATTGCTTTGACTTCAGATGACATCAGATGGTGCACCCAGAGCACCAAAGGCAAAGACATAATCACCAGCTGTGGGCAATACCCAAATGTGCCTCTGATAGGAGTGAAGGGTTGCATCAACTACAATCCTTTGCTGTTTAAGAGACAACTGGGCTATGCTTTGGTTCACCCTCCTAGAGTGCAAGATTTAGCTGAGACCCTGTATTGTGAGATAAAGCATAATCTAGCTGCTGTCAGACAAGCATCCTGGGCTTGGGACAACATCCAGACAAAAGGGATGGCTATTCTAGGGAGGTGTAATAATATTGCTTCAGCTCAGTACTATGATTGGTCCCGTACTAGAGCTCAGATTACTGGAATGCCTTTCACCATTGAGGATATACCTGGACCATCCACAGCACAGCCAGCAGCAACTGTCAGCCTGGAAGAATTTGAGAAGCTGAAGGAAAGAAATGAGAATCTGTCTCAAGCTCTGAAGAAGACCCTTTGGGAAAGGATTGATGGTCGTCTGGACATTGAGAGGTTGGAGAAGCTTGAGGTGGAGCATCTGGCTAAGATTGAGAAGACTGAGGACTACATCAAGAAAGCAAGGGCTGGGGAGCAAATATTGAAGAACGCCTGTAAAGAAGCCAAGTTTCAGCAGGCTAGGACTGAGCTATATCTGCAAGAGAGTCAGGCTAGGTGGGTCAGGATCACTGAAGCCCGGACAAAGGAAGACTAGAAAACTCAGGCCAGGATTGAACAGTTGGAGGCCAATGAAAAGAAGCAACAAGAAGCTTTGTTGGCAGCCCAGAAGGATATTTCAGAGTTGAAGCTTAGGGCTGGGTTGAAGAGATCAAATGATCAGAACAGGCATAAGAAGCTGACCACTGCCATTGCCACCAGAAACCTCCTCATCAGGACTATCATAGAGCACCCAGCTGGTCCAGTCACTGATGCACTTCTGAAGGAGGTCAAGGAGGATGAGTTTGGACTAGATGTTTGACTTTTTTGCTTGTTGTTCATTTCCATTTGATGTACTTTTCCCTTTTTGTATTTTGACCCTCCAAGGGCATGTGTTGTAAAAAAACGAACTATGTATTGATCAGTATTTGTAATATATTTTAGTTTGTTTCCATTTTGGAGTTTCTTTTCTTAGCAAAGTCAAAAGCATCTTCCTCGGGGTCTGGAAAGGTCAAAACCAAGAGCCGAGCCGGATACCTTGGAAAACAAATAAGCATACTGCATTGCATACTAGCCTTGTTTTGTTTTGTAGGTTTTTGTTATTATTTGTTTCTAACTCTATTGTCATCTCAGGAAATATTGCTCGCAGAAGAGTGTTCCCTGTCAACCGTACGCACCGGTACCCTACTCGCAACAACCTTCCTGGTATCCAAATGGACCAAGTACAGCAAGATCTGACTGAGGTCAGAACTCAGGTGGCTAATGAAAGAGTAGAGATGAGGAACCAAATGGCTCAATTCATGACTATAATGACTGGCTTGGCCCAGAGCCAAGAAAGGTTAAGGGCATTGGTAGAAAGACAAACCCCCGAGGAACCTCATCCTGGCACTGGAGGAACCAGCAACAATGAGGGAGGTAAGCCTCATGTTAACCCACCAGTATTTGGACCTCATCTAGATCCGGAGGCCAACATCCCAAGGAATGTAAAGGGCAACACTGCTGCAGGCAGGATCTTGCAAGAAGATCCTCAAGAAGAGCAGTTTACTGTAATGGGAGCTGGAGATGAAGTCTATGATAGGAGGTTTGATGAAATTGCTGAGAAATTGAGATCCTTTGAGTCTCAAAACTCCTTGGGTTTTGATGTAATGGACATGGGGCTAGTGGATGGGGTGAGAATTTCCCACAAGTTTAAACCCCCGTGCTTTGAGAAATACAATGGAACTTCCTGTCCCCGAACTCACCTGCAGTCCTTCCTGGGAAGACTTAAAGCATATACTATGGATGAGAAGCTGTGGATGTTCTACTTCGAAGACAGTTTGACTGGGGCTTCAAGAGAGTGGTATTCACACTTGACCAGAGCTACAATCAGATGCTGGAAGGACCTAGCTGAAGCTTTCATCAGGCAGTACCAATACAATCTGGACATGGCCCCTAACAGGACCCTTCTGATGGGAATGTCTCAATCCTCCAGAGAAAGCTTCAGGGAATATGCCCAAAGGTGGAGACAACTTGCTGCTGCTGTCCAACCACCCATGTCGGAAAGAGAAATGGCCGACATGTTCATGAATACTCTGCAAGGAACATATATTGATAGGCTAGCTGCCTTTTCTTCCACCAGTTTTGCTGACGTAGTTATAGCAGGTGAAAGAATTGAGAGTCTATTAAAAATAGGCAAAATCTCTGATAACGGTGCAAGCTCATCCAGTAATCCCAAGAAGCCTTTTGTGGGACCTCGAAGGACCAATGAGACAAATGCCATTCATGCCAGCAGGGGCAGACCTCAGTATGTTCATAGATCAGTAGCAGCTGTCACGATTCCAACTCTGATTCCTCAGCAACCAGCATATCAACCACAACAACAACCACATTATCAATAGCAAGTTCAGTATCCTCCACAGAGAACCTACAACAACAACAATAGCAATCAACAACAACGACCCTTTCAACAAAGACCATCACAGGCAAACAGGGTGATTGACCTTATCCCTATGCCTTATGTCGCTTTATTGCCACAACTCCTGAAACTCAACTTGGTTGAGTTAAGGACATTGGCACCACCAGATCCCACCAATCTCCCAAGGAATTATGATGTCAACGCCAGGTGTGCTTTCCACTCCAATGCACCTGGTCACAATACGGAAAAATGCAGGGCCTTGCAAATGAAAGTCCAAGATTTGGTGGATTCCAAAGCCCTCAACTTTGCACCCCCTCCAAATGTCAACAAGAATCCTATGCCTAATCATAACGGTCCGAGGATTAATGCCATTGAGGAAGACAAGCCATCTACTTTAATCACCAGTGTTGCACAAATTCGAACACATTTGGTCGAAATTAAAGCTCAGCTTCTAGAGTGCCAAGTGTTCCCCGGGTGTGAGCTCGGTTGTGGGTATTGCAACATTGCAGTCAATGGGTGTGATAATTTAAGAAGCGGCCTAGATGGTCTCATCAAGGATGGAATCCTTCAGATCTCAACAACGGCGCCTACAAATCCAGCAATTCCTTTAACAACAATTCCTAATTCTTCTACAACAGCAGCAACAATCATTCCTACCGATTCGTCAATATCATTAGCAGTGGCTCCGTCCATCACCTCAACAAATCAAATGTCAACAACTCTTTCTTCTACAACATCAGCATCCATTTATTCAACAGAATCTTCTACAACGCCAGTAGAAATTAATGAAGATATCTCAGCAGTCACCATCTACTATGATCCATCAATTGTTCCTCCAAATAGCAACTTTCAGCAACAAACAGTGGCACCTCCTGCCAGGTCACCGGTCACAATTTACTACGATCCGCACACCATTGCGGTACCCTCCTCTGCAGCAATCTGTCCAGTTACTATCACGGTGCCTGGACCTGTTCCTTATGAAAGCAGTAATGCCATACCTTGGCATTATGGCTCTGATCTCTACTGCAACGGGGAGAAAATCACTCTGGATTCATCAACCTCTTTTCCACAAATTGATAATGTTGGGGGAGGCGGAGGCTTCACCAGAATCGGACGCCTTTTTGCCTCACATACTCAGAGACCTAATGTTGAAGCAGAAGCTGCTGCCAAAGCAAAAGGAAAGAGTGTGGTACTTGAAGAGCCGACTGTCAAAGAAACTCAGAAGACATCTTTTGAACAAGATGTAGACGAGTTTATGAGAATCATAAAAAGAAGTGATTACAAGGTGGTGGATCAGCTTCACCAAAATCCCTCAAAAATCTCCATATTATCCCTGTTGATGTGTTCTGAAGCTCACATGAATGCATTATTGAAAGTCCTGCACGCAGCATACGTGCCAGAGGAGATTACCGTTAATCAGCTAGAAACTGTGGTAGCAAATGTCAACACCAGCCATGGACTGGGTTTTACCAATGCTGACTTAACAACTGAGGGACGTAACCATAATAAGGCTTTACATATCACCCTAGAGTGCAAGGGTGCCGTTCTATCTCATGTACTGGTGGACACTGCGTCATCACTCAATGTCCTACCAAAGAAGGCCTTAGTGAAGTTGGAGTATGATGGCTTGGCACTGCGTCCAAGTAATTTGGTGGTGAGAGCATTTGATGGCTTTAAAAGATCAGTGCTTGGGGAGATTGATCTGCCTATGATGATTGGCCCGTAGACTTTTAAAATTACCTTCTATGTGATGGACATTCAGCCGGCCTATAGCTGTTTGTTGGGTAGACCCTGGATCCATGTCGCTGGCGCTGTTACGTCTACCCTTCACCAGAAGGTGAAATTCGAGTGGGAAGGTCAGATCATCACCATCTGTGCGGAAGAAGACATCTTTGTTAGCCATCTGGCTACGTACAAGTACATAGAAGTGGATGGGGAGATCCATGAAACTATGAGCCAGGGGTTTGAGGCCCTGAACATTAATGAAGCATCTGCTGTACTGGGAAATTGCATGACGTCTTATCAGCAAGCCCAGAAGGTTGTTGAGGAGGGTACTGCCCAAGGCTGGGGCAAGCTGCTGCCCGTGGAAAACAAAAAAAAAACAGATTTGGGTTGGGTTACAGACCAACTCAACAAGATCAATCAGAGGCGGACAGAGCCCAATTTTGTCAGCGGGGGGATGCTCACCCCGGATGCTGTGAACAACTTGGAAGATGAGTCGGAAGATGAGCGTAACCTGGAGAGCTGGATACGTCCAAGGACCCCGGGGAGCCGTGTCTCAAACTGGTCTTTCCAGGAAATTATAAGGGTTACTCCTGCAGAGTAATTATTATTTCCTGTATTTTTAAGCATGCATCAGGTTTTGCATCTTGCCCAAGATGTCAAGACTCATTTTGTAATCGGGCCATCTTGTAATTTTGTGCAAACAGATCAATCAATGAATATCGGACATCTTTTGCAAACAAATCTCTTTTTTTCGCTCACTATCTTTTCATTTTTTCTTTTTGTACAAAAATAAAATGGCAATGTTTTTCGAAATAAATAACTTCATTTTCACTTTTTCTAAAACAAGATTAAAATTGATCACTAAAATGAACCAATTTAAACCCTTGCAGAGAGTGCCTTTCAGATTGCACCGACAACAACATTGCTATGGCTTCGTATGACTTTGACAATCCAATCAATCAAGCTGATGAAGGGGTTGAAGAAGATTATGAGCTACCTGAAGAGCTAGCCAGGTTGTTGAGACAAGAGGAGAAGGTTATCACCCCTCATCAGGAGGAGGTCGAAACGGTTAATCTTGGTACGGAAGAAGATGTAAAAGAAGTTAAGTTCGGGGCCTGCTTACAAGACTCAGTGAAAGAGAAACTGATTGATATGCTTCGAGAATATGTGGATGTTTTTGTTTGGTCTTATCAGGATATGCCAGGGTTGGACACCGACATTGTCATGCACAAGCTACCTCTGAAAGAAGACTGCCCGCTAGTGAAACAGAAGTTGCGCCGTACTCGCCCAAATATGGCAATGAAGATTAAAGAAGAGGTACAAAAGCAGTGGGACGCCGGTTTCCTTGCTGTAACTAGCTATCCGCCGTGGGTCGCTAATATTGTACCTCTGCCTAAGAAGGACGGCAAGGTGAGAATGTGTGTGGATTACCGGGACCTGAACAGAGCCAGCCCGAAAGATGACTTCCCTTTACCTCACATTAATGTATTGGTTGATAATACGGCTCAGTTCTCGGTGTTCTCTTTCATGGATGGATTTTCGGGATACAATCAGATCAAAATGTCACCTGAAGACATGGAGAAAACAACTTTCATCACACCCTGGGGCACATTCTGTTATAAAGTGATGCCATTCGGACTGAAGAATGCGGGTGCCACTTATCAACGGGCTATGGTAACATTATTCCATGACATGATCCACAAGGAAATTGAATGTTATGTGGATGACATGATTGCCAAGTCCCTCACAGAAGAAGACCACCTGGTGAATCTGTTGAAGTTATTCAAGCGTCTGAGGAAATACCAACTGAAGTTGAACCCCAACAAATGCACATTCGGTGTGCGATCCGGTAAGCTGCTGGGATTTATCGTAAGTGGAAAAGGGATTGAAGTTGACCCTGACAAAGTCAAAGCCTTTCAAGAAATGCCTGCGCCAAAGTCTGAAAAAGTAGTTCGGGGGTTCTTAGGCAGATTGAACTACATTTCTCGGTTCATATCTCACCTTACAGCAACCTGCGAGCCTTTGTTCAAGCTGTTAAGAAAAGAACAAACAGTCAAGTGGAACGAAGACTGCCAGAGGGCTTTTGACAAAATCAAGGAATACCTACAAGAGCCTCCAATCCTTATGCCTCCAGTAGAAGGAAGACCTCTAATCATGTACTTGACCGTATTAGAAGAATCAATGGGGTGTGTGTTGGGCCAGCATGACGAGTCTGGTCGAAAAGAGTATGCAATATACTACCTAAGCAAAAAGTTTACCGACTGTGAACAACGTTATTCACTGCTCGAGAAAACTTGCTGTGCTTTAGCGTGGGCTGCTCGCCGACTGAGACAGTATATGTTGACCCACACTACTTTATTGATATCAAAGATGGACCCAATTAAGTACATATTTGAGAAGCCAGCACTTACCGGACGGGTTGCGAGATGGCAAATGATTCTCACAGAACATGACATTCAATACACATCCCAAAAGGCCATCAAAGGCAGTGTATTGTCTGATTATCTTGCTGAGCAACCCATTGATGATTACCAGCCTATGAGATTTGACTTCCCGGATGAAGACATCATGTCCATAAAAGCAAAAGATCATGAAGAGCCTGTTCACACTGAAGGGCCTGACCCAGAAGAGGAATGGACTATGATGTTTGATGGGGCTGTTAATATGAATGGTCGTGGTGTTGGTGCAGTACTCATTACACCTAAAGGAGTTCACATGCCTTTCTCGGCAAAACTCACCTTTAACTGCACTAACAACGAAGCTGAATACGAAGCTTGTATTATGGGTCTTGAGGAAGCCATTGACCTCAGGATCAAGACTTTGACTGTGTTCGGAGATTCAGCTCTGGTAATTAATCAAACCAACAGCAAATGGTACACCCACCAGGATCATCTGATACCTTATCGGGATTATACAAGGAGGTTATTGACTTTCTTCACAACAGTCAAGCTTGAGTATATCCCTCGGGATGAAAATCAGTTTGCAGATGCTCTGGCTACCATTTCATCCATGATCAAAGTACAAGTTGCCAACTTTGTGCCTCGGATTTCGGTGTCCAGACTTGACAGACCAGCGTATGTATTCTCAGCAGATATTGTCAAAGATGATAAGCCTTGGTTCCATGGCATTTAATGCTTCTTGGAGGATCAAACATACCCACCTGGGGCATCTTCCAACGATAAGAAGACATTAGGAAGGCTAGCTGGCAGTTTTTTCCTGAATGCTAATGGTTCCCTGTACAAGAGAAACTTTGATATGGTACTCCTCAGATGCGTTGATAGAGCAGAGGCAGACTTGTTGATGCACGAGGTGCACGAAGGATCCTTTGGTACTCATGCCGGAGGGCATGCTATGGCTAAAAAGTTGCTAAGATCAAGCTATTACTGAATCACAGTGGATGCAGACTGTTGTGCCTATGCCAGAAAATGCCATAAATGCCAGATTTATGCGGATAAAGTGCATGTGCCTCCCAATCCTTTGAATGTGAAGTCTTCACCCTGGCCCTTTGCCATGTGGGGCATTGATATGATTGGCAAGATTGAACCAACTGCGTCAAACGGCCACAGATTCATGCTGGTTGCTATTGACTATTTTACCAAGTGGGTTGAAGCGGCTTCTTATGCAAATGTTACGAGGCAAGTGGTAGCCCGATTTTTGAAGAGAGATATCATCTGTCGGTATGGAGTGCCCGAGCGAATCATTACTGATAATGGTTCCAACTTGAACAACAAAATGATGGCAGAACTATGTCGGGACTTCAAGATCCAACACCACAATTCTTCTCCTTACAGGCCAAAGATGAATGGCGCTGTTGAGGCAGCTAACAAGAATATCAAGAAGATTGTACAGAAGATGGTGGTTACCTATAAAGATTGGCATGAAATGCTACCATTTGCCTTACATGGGTACCGTATGTCAATCCGAACATCCACTGGGGCAACACCGTATCAGCTTGTGTATGGTATGGAGGCAGTCCTGCCTGTTGAAGTTGAACTACCCTCCTTGCGGGTACTAATGGATGTTAAACTGAATGAAGCAGAATGGGTCCGATCCCGATACGAACAACTAAGTCTGATCGAAGAAAAGAGATTAGCTGCAATTTGTCACGGGCAGTTATATCAAAAAAGAATGAAGAAAGCCTTCGATCAGAGAGTCAGGGTCCGAGAGTACCAAGTAGGAGATCTTGTGCTGAAAAGACTCCTCCCTCCTCATACTGACCACAGGGGCAAGTGGACTCCGAATTATGATGGGCCATTCATAGTAAAGAAAGTTTTCTCAGGTGGAGCTTTGATGCTCAGTACTATGGATGGTGAAGACTTCCTGTCCCCTATGAATTCAGATGCAGTTAAAAAATACTTCGCATAAAATGACCCGCTGGACATAAAAACAGAATGTAAGTCCAGGCAAAAATAGGGCATCCCGGCGAGTCAAAAACAGAATAAAAGACTCGGGCAAAAATAAGGGAAAATAAATAAAGAATGTACACCCGCTGGGTTGAAAAGCCACATTGGACAGCTCAGGCAAAAATGGGTATCCCGGTGGATTGAAAACCCGAAAGGGCGATCCACGCAAAATAAGGGAATAGGCGAACAACTGCATTCTGAATTCATCTGTATCACTTACAACCTGGCGAGCTTCGAAAGGGTCGAACAGCGATCAGAATCAGTCTCCTTCAGAAAGCAAGATGAGAAGAACGTCGATGTCATACAAGTCATAGCAAGAGGGAAGCCCCTTGAAGCGTCATCAACATTGCCATCGTCTTTTTGTTTCTCAATTTGTAACAATTTCCTCATTTCAGGGGATCCGTTTCTTTGACTGTATCTTGCCAATTCGGGGCACATAGATCAATAAAATCAGATTTTCAGTCATATCTTGTCTCGTATATTTTATTTTTCAGTTGCAAAAATGTCTGATATCCTTAAAGATATTGATTGCATAAATACAGATGCTTCCCTTCTAAAAATACATGCTTACAGGAAATATATTTGCTCCCGGGAGTGTCTAAACTCCTATGACGAAATCCAGTAAGGGATACCTCGGGAAACTTGTACGTTTCTTTGTTATGCAGGATTGTAGGTGTTCAAAGCCCAACACGGGGCATGAAAGCTTCTCCTCAGTAGGCTGCCAAATCATTATTTCCTCGGCACACCTTCCAAACAGCACCAGAGATGCTTTCTCCCCAGAACTTCCAGGCATCACTTCTCCAACACTTCCTTCAGAGCAGTACCAGGAAGTGCTCATATCCCCCAGCTGAGTTGTCAAGTATCGTCCTCAGCAGGATCCCCACAGAAATCTCTAGGAGGATATTTCAGTGATCTTTCTTCTTCCCCAGCCGAGTGTTAGACAGGGAACTATCTCCCCGCAAAGTTTCAGCCTCTATCCAGAAGAGCAACGCCTGAAGATCTCACAACAGAGTGAAGAAAGCTTCTACAAACCCCAGCTGGGTCCCTCATTACTAAGAAAGATCTATCAGTGATCTATTTTCCCAAAGCAGATTCATATATGATCTTATCCCCAGCTGGGAAATCCACTTCAAGCAGATCAGCCAGAGATCTCCACAGCAATGGGATCCGAATCCCGGATCGGTATCTTCGCATAATCATAGCATTCGCATCATATCTCCCCCACAAAGCATAGCATTCCGCCTAATGCGAGGCATTACGGCAAAAATCAAACATATTGCATGAATCACAAGCCATTAGTCGAATTGAGCACCTGTAGATTCTGACAGTCTATCAACAATATACAGAATGTTTCCCGATTCCTCACCAGAGAGCCAAAGCATTTCCCTTACAAATACACACTCCTTTTGGCACTCGTCCGTGTCATCACTCCCCAGTAAAGTCGCCCGAGCATTCCTTACAAACAGACACTTATATATTACAGATTCCTCTCGACACTCGTCCGTGTCATACCCCCAGCAGAAAGCCAAAGTGTCCCATTTGCACTCACAGATTCATATACAATTCCTTGACACCCGTCTGTGTCACCTTCCCCAACATAGTTACCTAAACATTTGGGAACCATATACTTGTTTATAATACACTTTTTCCGACACCCGTCCGTATCATGCTCTCCCTAACAGGTTGAACACTCGTTCGGGTCACACTCATGTTTACTCATACAGATGCTCGTCCGTATCTTGTATATACTACCTGGTCTCCTCAGATTCAACACTCGTCCGTGTTCTTTGTTAACCAGTTGACACTCGTCCGTATCATCATCTCTGAACACACGTCAAACATTTGTTTCTACTGATACTCGTATGTATCATAGTCTTAAGGATGCTCGCCCGCATCTTTAATCTATACACCGTGTCGAACACCTTTATTTTCTTGAATTTAGACACTCGTCTGTGTCTACTATTCCCCAGAAGAGTTACCAACAAATCCCAATGAACTATTTCCTGTCTATCTGACATTCGTTCTATGTCATGATACCTTTTTCGGCAGCCGTACCCTGCCAGGTGATCGTCCTTCACCTTTTTGATGATCGTCCTTCATCACCCCCAGTGGAGTCTCTATTCATTAGAACCCCTTCTTATCCGACATTCGTCCTATGTCGCGATATTTTCAGCAGCCGTCCCCTGCTAGGTGATCGTCCTTCACCTTTCGATGATCGTCCTTCATCTTTCTGTCCGATGGTCGCCCCCATCATTGATATTTGTTATCTGGCATTCGTCCTATATCATGATAAACCCTGAGAGCAGCCGTACCCTGCTAGGTGATCGTCCTTCACCTCTTGATGATCGTCCTTCGTCATGCTTACCTGATGGTCGTCCCCATCGTTGACCTTTCAATCTGACATTCGTCCTATGTAGTGATACTTTCGGCTGTCGTTCCCTGCCAGGTGATCGTCCTTCACCTTAGATGATCGTCCCTCATCTTATCCCCAACAGAGCAGCCGTACCCTGCCAGGTGATCATCCTTCACCTTTGATGACCGTACCTCATCATTTATTTCATTTATGCCTTGAACTTGATGGCCGTCCCCATCATTTACTTATAATTCCCAGAGAGTCTTATAGCTTTACCTGATGGCCGTCCCCATCATAATCTCTTATACCCCCAGCATGTTGGTCGTCCCCGTCATTGCTTTATCCCCAACAGTCGTCCTCTGCTCGACGGTCGTCCTCCGTCGCCCGCACTTTATAAACATACTTTATTTTCCTTTTCAATCTATATCCCTTTTCTTCTTCATTTTGTGAGTGCAAATTTTGGACTGTCTTTGGTATTCAAATACAAGTTATCTTGTTTGCCTGTTAAGCCGTTGCTTACATCCTGCACAGCTAACTCATGCTTGAATAGGGGCAGCTGTAAACACCCCAAATTTGCCCTCACCCATTCACACCATGGCTTGTGATCTTTTTCATGTGCATAAGTTCAATCATAGCATCTCATGTTGCATTTTTGCTTCACTGCATTGTTTCTAAGTCATCTGCATCTAGGGTTTGTGATCTGAGCAATCCAAGAGCCACTTGAGCCATTCCAAAGGTCTTCAATCACTTCAAAGGGGTCCATGTATGTTCAAGCATCATAATATACCCCCACAAGATCAAAGAAGTCAAAGAATCACAAGAACTGAGAAAGGCATGGAAGCAGAGCCAAGCTTAACTGCACAGATGACCTAAAATTAGGGTTTTGGTTTCAGAGGCCATAACTCCAAATTTTTTGGTCATTCTTGTTTCTATTGGTCTCTATATGGTATTAGGATCATGCATATCAATTTTCATGAAGAAATTCAATGGGAAAGGCATCTGATCAATAGATGACTTCTTGAGCAAGTCAGTGAAAAATCAGGGCATCTGAGGCCTCCAATGACCCAACCAAAGGGTGTTCTCCATCATTTTGAGTGTGTATGATCTTTATTTGATCATAGAAGATGTTATAAGTTCACAAAATTGAAGAATTTCAAGTCATTTGCAAAGTTGCCATTTTGGGAAAGTGACTTGTAATGTAAACTTGCCATTTTGGGAAAAAGTTTTTCAACCTTCTCTTTTTGATTCAAAAATTCTTCAAATGAGAAAACTTTGGTCATGAAAGGTGTATAATGGATCCTCCCATTTTCAAAAAGTACAAGAACTCATTCTAATTCATTTTGGATCAAAAGTTATGGCCTTGTAAAGTTGGATAAAATCATTGAAATTTCACTTTTTGCACAAAATGGAAAACTTGCAAATTCTCATGATAAGCCTTTATGTGACTTCAATGTGACCTCTAATCATCATAAAAACACAATGCATGACCTAAAATTCAGTTTGGCCCAAGAAATTTCCCACTTCCATGTCTTAAAATTCAAGTAACCATAAGTCATTTTCCATAAAAATGCAAAAAGGGGAATTCTTGCAAAATGGTTCCCAAAAGTTTGTGTGATCTCTAGCTGGTCTCAAGACATTGCCATAACCTCATGGGACATCTCACACCAAAATTCAGCAAGAGATATCACATGTTCATGACCAAAAAACCACAAAATGTGACAAGTTGCCAAAATGCAAAACTCATGATATCTTGTGATCCAAGTGCTGCAGTCCTTCATGAATCATCCAAGGGTCTTCCTTGACTCAAGCTGAGGCAGGACAAGCCCTAAGATTTCTTCTGCCATAGCCCATACCCATAGTACACAATCCTTGACTTTTTGTCCAATCTCCCCATACCATTCCCACAGTACATGTCACTTCCTCAGACCTCTTCCAATAGTCTAGGGATATGTTATGGAACATAAAGCATGCCATACACAAGCCTAAGAGCCACCACAATCCAGCATCCACAAAATCTGTCAAGAACTTCCCCTCTTCGAATCTCTTGACACAGCCCTCAAACATCAAAAATTCCTTCACCCACAAACCACAAATCACTCATAGAACAAAATCCACTCCCTGAAACAGCTTGAATCATCACCCACAAAGACCTCCATTTCTGCTACACCAGAGTTGAATCACTCAAACCAGCCACTCCCCAAGCTCTGTAAGCTCCATTCCATCATCAGGGGGTTCAAGGGAGAAGGATTGCACAAAGCTTGAGGCCAGAAAGCCCAAAATCAGGAAAGCTTCATCTCAGGTAACATGAAGAACATTTTTCCCAGAAGTTGATTTTTAAGTTCATTTATGATGCTATGTGCTCTCCTGATCATGAATATGTATTTATTTTTTGAAATGGTGAAGAAACCAGCATGTATGACATCTCTGAATATTTGCCCTTGTTTCATACTTTGCTTCGATTCAGGCTTGTGAGTGAAAATAAATGAATTTGAGATGAGGGTTTAGGTTTAGATTGATGAGAGGGTCATTTTGGTGGAAGAAATTTCATGTTTAGTAACCTGTAGGAGAATCTAGGGTTTATGCTCGCCGGAGAAGATGACCGGAACCACTGTTCCGGTCACCTGAAAGTCATTTGCCCTAATTGTATTTAATTAGCAACTTTGAATAATGGCCTTAGGATCCTGCTTCCCGCGCGCTATTGGATGGCCCAGATGACTCATTAAGCCCTAATCTGTAATTAATTAACTTAACCTAGGTTTAATTAATTATTAAATAAATATTAGCCAGGTTTGAACTTGGGCCATTGGATGTGGCGCCAAGTCAACACCCTCAAACCCAGATCAAATCCTGGCCTCTCTTTTGGATTACTTTCTTTTATTTTTATTTTATTTCATTTCTTTTTCATTTTATTGCACGAATTATTAAAAATAACAAATCACATTTAAAAATTCTGAAAATTTTTGTCAAACATTTCATTAATTTTTAGAACCCAAAAATATTTTTATTTTTATTTTTTGCATTAAAAATCATTTTTAAATCATTTAAATGTTTATTTTTAATTAGTTAATGAAAATTAATTAATTAAAAATGCATTTAGGTATTTAAAAATCACCAAAAAAATACATGGCATTTAAAAACATTTAGAAACATTATCAAACTCACAAAACAAATTTATTTTTGGTTCTTGATGCATTTTGACAATTTTCATTGGAATTAAATTCATCTTTAGGCAATATTTTTGTTCAAACTTGGAAAAATCTATTTTGCCTAACCATTGAGAGTTTGATGATGGTTCTTCTTGCATTGCATTCTCCATAGCATGTAGTTTATAGGATAAAATTGGTTTGAATTGATTATTCATTTTTGATTTGTTTTGCATTTTCCATTGTGAAGTATCCCAAAACCCTAATTGACTTGAGAAATTCATAACTTGCACTAGGTTAAGAGTTAGGTCCCCTCCTTTGGGCAGTGAACTTGTGTAGGGTTAGGGTTACTTTGACCCCATTTTCAATTTTTTTATCATGCTTTATGCTTATGATTTTGAATTTTGTGTTGCATGTTGTTCATAAACCCTAATTTGTGCCTTCCTTTGTATCCATCTTTCATTTGCTTGCATTCAATAACTTGCCATGAAATCTTGTGAATCCACATGATTCATAATACATCGTAGGACATATTAGAATCATGTTTGATCATTGCATATTTCATTTTCCATGTTATATGTCCATTCCATTTCATAAACTTTCATGAATCTTTATGGTTCAAAGCATGCCTCATTTGCATCCTTATGCTTGTTTGATCATTCTCATCTCTTGTCATGTGTTTGTATCACCTCTTAGAATCATTAACATCATGTTTATGCTTCTGACTTTGGTTTGCATCATGACATTTCATATCATTTGCATTGCATTTCTTTTCCTTTGCTAACTTTTCAGGTGGTAAGTTGTTTTGAGAAGTGAATTTGCCTTCACTTCTCACAATATCCTCTCATCCCTCTCTTGCATCATTGTTGCATTTTATCTTGTGTATTAGAGTGAGCTTGCCCATTCATGCTCTCTTTTACTTTCTTCCTTCAGGCAACTTGTCTTCTTAAGTGAAGCAAGTTGTCTTGCTTCTCTCTGCTTCTTCCTCCTTTCATCTGCTTCTCCTTGGTGGCTTCCTTGAAGATTCTTTCTCTCTTTAGCCTCATAAACCCTAGGATCTCCAAGTATGATAACAATTAGGGATTTGATTAGTCCCCCATTTAGATCTTACCTTTGTGTCATCTTTGAGTCTTCTTTTCTCATCCCATAATCAGGGACTAAACCCTAAAGGTTTTAAGGCTTTGTGATTAAGTTTATGCCTGCATCCTTCTATTAGGATGGAGTGTATAACTTTAATCCTAAGTGTTAAACCCTTAATGTGTTTAAATCCTTTAATCAATCCATCTTAATAATCACTAAGATAATAAGCTTGTAACTTGGGCCTTACATTAGGGTTCTAATTCTTCCTTAATTGGTTAAGAAGGACTAACCCTAGTGTTAATGGACAAGTCCCCCTCAAGTTGTCTTACAAACCATAAAATCCACTTCTTAATCTTACCATTAACTAAAATCCACTTTAATAAAGGTTTTGTTTTGTCATGAGGTTAATCCCTAATCATGGATTAAGTTGAGGAGCCTTCCTCAGCTTAAATGTTCTCATCTATTATCCTTCTATTAGGATGGTCTAATGAGTCCATTAAATCCTTGATTATGGCTTAAACTCATTACTTAACACTAAACAAAAATACCAAAAACATCTAAATAAATGCAAGTAGGTTAATGATCTTAATCCTACACCATGGTGACTAAGTGTGAAGTGCATACTTCATACTTAAGGTATTCTCATTACCCCTAATCAGAGGGAGGATGTGATGAGTCTACTAACCCCTGGTTTAGGCTTAAGCTCATTAGCTTATGACAAACTTTCAAAGGCAATAAAAGTTTGAAAACATCAAAAACAAACAATAATCGTCTCCTCCGGGATTCTTTTCTCCTCTCATTCACTCACAAACGAGAACTCGCTTCTCCCGTCTAATGCAAGACAGTTTGCACCTGAGCCAGACAGGTCATACACTTGAGCATAGACAAATAAGCAGTTCACAAGTCAAATTATCTTTCAGTCTCCTTGGGTTGAACTACGGTGTTCTGACTTCCTCATTGCACGAGAGGATACGTAGGCATAACTTAACAGTTATCGAACAAAAGTCTCTGTATATTCCCCCCTCTTCCAGTATTATTCTTTTAAGCCTCATAGTCTTGAGCTTCACTCTTTCCTTACACTGACACTTCTCTTATTCACTGAGCGAGAACTCCTTGGAACTTTCCCTGAGCGAAGTCTGCTCGCCGAGCAAGCTACATCAGTTCAGGAAGTTCCAGCCTTACGGGAAAACTCTTCTTCAACACAAAATCACTCCCAAACATCAACCATTGCAGAGAAACATAATCAAACATGTTCATAAACATCATATAAGCATTTTAGTTAAGTTTTAATCGAGTTGTAACCATTAAACTTCCGATTTTTCTTAGGTTTTCCAATTAAGCCCTAACCATAAACATCTCTAAAACTCAACCAAAATCAAAGATAAAAGTTTCTAACTAAGAACCCACCTTGAGAGATGAAGATTGGCAGAAAGATTGAGTTGATTCGACGGACGGATGATCGAGAATGAGGAAATGAAGCTTTAGGATTTTTATCTCTTCTTCTTCTCTTTTCCTCTTCCTTCTTCTTTTCTATTTTCCTTTTTCTTACTAACTTCTTCTTTCTCTCATATTCTTTCTATATATACAAATATAAAAACTTATAATTTTACCAATGGGTCAAAATTAGAGAGTATCCAAAAATGTCTCTTAATCCGTTATTCTATAAAACTTCTGAGTCAGGTAATATCAATTAACAAAATAATATCCCGTGAATTACTCTATTTAGTTCCGTTAAAATTTCTTAGAATTTTCCAGAATAATATTATTACCAATTAATATTGTTCAGAGCTTTAAATAAAATATGGGGTATTACATACTCCCCCCTTAAATAAAATTTGTCCACGAATTTAAAGGATTACCTGAACAGGTGAGGATATGATTCCCGCATTTCTGATTCTAACTCCCACGTAGCATCGCCCAGATGCGTCTCATCCCATTGCACTTTAACGAGTGGTATCTCTTTATTTCTTAACACTTTGGTTTCTCTCCCAACAATACGGCTCAGTTGGGGTTCAAAAGTCAAATCCGCTTCTTCTCTATAGAATCCGGTAGAATAGGCTGAAGAGGATCATGAACAAACCTACGAAGTTGGGATACATGAAAAACATCATGCATTTCGGATAGAGAGGGCGGTAAGGCTAAACAGTAAGTAACTTCACCAATCCTTTCTAGAATCTGATACGGTCCTACGTATCTCGGACTTAACTTACGCGACTTAAAAGGTCCTTTCAATCTTAATCTTGGAGTGACTTTCAAGTACACAAGATCGCCTTCATCGAATTGCAAAGGTCTCCTTCGATTGTCAGCATAACTCTTTTGACGATCTTGGGCTTGTTTAATCTTTTCTCAGATCATACAAATCTTTTTCGTAGTCTCTAGAATAATTTTCGTCCTAAAATTTTGTCTTCACCCACTTCCGACCAACACAACGGCGTTCTAAACTTTCTTCCGTACAAAGCCTCATACGGGGCCATACCGATGCTTGCATGATAACTGTTATTGTAAGAGAATTCTATCAGCGGCAAAAGTTCTTTCCAATTTCCCCTACTCTCTAAAACACATGCTCTCAACATATATTCCATCATTTGAATCGTACGTTCCGTCTGACCATCCGTTTGAGGATGATTAGAGGTACTCAAACGCAAATTCGTACCCATGGCTTGTTGGAACACCTTCCAAAATCTCGAAGTGAACTTCGGATCTCTATCTGATATAATATTGGACGGGACACCATGCAATCTCACAATTTCAGCAATAAACAACCTTGCAAGCTGACTTGCCTTATATGTAGTCTTCACGGCTAAGAAATGCGCGGATTTCGTTAGTCGGTCCACAATCACCCAACCAGAGTCATAGCCACTCTGAGTACTCGGTAAACCTACCGCAAAGACCATAGAGATACTATCCCATTTCCAAATTGGGATTTCCCAAGGTTGTAACAATCCACTTGGCCTTTGGTGCTCAATCTTCACTTGTTGACACACCGCACATTCCGACACAAATAACGTAATGTCCTTTTTCATTCCGGACCACCAATACTCCCTCTTCAAGTCTTGATACATCTTCTAAGAACCCGGATGTATCATAAAAGAACCTTTATGTGCTTCTTCCAAAATCTTTCTCTATAACACATCATCATTCAGAATGCAAATTCTCTGGTTGAATAGGATGATCCCATCTAATGCTCTCACGAAACCCGGTTGGAGTAACAATCCTTGCAACTTCTCATCTAAAACTTGCGCTTGTTGAATATCATTCCTCAAGGCAGAATTAATATTGAAGTTTCCCATGATTACACCATTCGGAGTCCAAACAATCTGAAGATTAAGATCCCGAAACTTTTTTATCAATGCATACTCCAATACCTTCCAAAATCTCGAAGTGAACTTCGGATCTCTATCCGATACAATATTGGACGGGACACCATGCAATCTCACAATTTCAGCAATAAATAACCTTGCAAGCTGACTTGCCTTATATTTAGTCTTCACGGCTAAGAAATGTGCGGATTTCGTTAGTCGGTCCACAATCACCCAAACAGAGTCATAGCCACTCTGAGTACTTGGTAAACCTACCGCAAAGTCCATAGAGATACTATCTCATTTCCAAATTGGGATTTCCCAAGGTTGTAACAATCCACTTGGCCTTTGGTTCTCAATCTTCACTTGTTGACACACCGCACATTCCGAAACAAATAACGCAATGTCCTTTTTCATTCCGAACCACCAATACTCCCTCTTCAAGTCTTGATACATCTTCGAAGAACCCGAATGTATCGTAAAAGAACCTTTATGTGCTTCTTCCAAAATCTTTCACTTTAACACATCATCATTCAGAATTCAAATTCTTTGGTTGAATAGGATGATCCCATCTAATGCTCTCACGAAACCCGGTTGGAGTAACAATCCTTGCAACTTCTCATCTAAAACTTGCGCTTGTTGAATATCATTCCTCAAGGCAGAATTAATATTGAAGTTTCCCATGATTACACCATTCGGATTCCAAACAATCTGAAGATTAAGATCCCGAAACTTTTATATCAATGCATACTCCAATACCATCAATTCGGCACTATGATTCACTTTTCTACTTAAAGCATCATCCACTTTATTCGCTTTTCCTGGATGATACTTCAACTCAAGGTCATAATCTTTCAAATACTCCATCCATCTCCTCTGTCTCATATTCAGTTCCTTTTGATCAAAGAGGTACTTCAAACTCTTATGGTCACTAAACATCTCAAAACGTATACCATATAAATAGTGTCGCCACACTTTCAAGGTAAACACCACGGCCGCTAATTCCAAATCATGCGTAGGATAATTCTTCTCATGAACTCTCAACTGTCTGGAAGCATATGCCACTACCTGACCTTCTTGCATGAGAACACCTCCTAGACCCATCTTTGAAGCATCGCAAAACACTTCGTAAGATTTATTAGGATCAGGAATAATCAAGACTTGAGCATTTGTCAATTTCTCCTTCAACCATACGAAACATTGCTCACAACTGGAATCCCATTCATAAGCGAAGTCCTTCCAAGTGAGTTTAGTTAACGGGAACACCATCTGGGAAAATCCTTTGATAAACCTTCTATAGTAACCTATCAAACCTAGGAAGCTTCTCACTTCGGTAACATTCTTCGGTCTCTCCCAATTAAAACCTCTATCTTTGACGGGTCTATAGCTACACCTCCCTGTGATATAACATGTCCAAGGAACTTGACATCTAACATCCAGAACTCTCACTTACTAAACTTAGCAAAAAATTTATTTTCTTGCAGTATCGATAGGACAATCCTCAAATGTTCTTCGTGCTCTTGCGGAGTACGAGAATAGATAAAAATGTCATAGATAAAGATCACCACAAATTTATCCAAATAATTTTGAAATATCTGATTCATGTAGTCCATAAAAACAGCTGGAGCGTTCGTTACACCGAAAGGCATCACTAAGAATTTGTAATGACCGTAACGGGTTCTGAACACAGTCTTCGGAACATCAGAACTCTTCACACGAATCTGGTGATAGCCCGATCTCAGATCAATCTTCGAGAACACGTAGGCTCCTTTCAATTGATCTAGAAGTTCGTCTATCCTTGGTAAGGGGTATTTATTCTTAATTAGAACCTTGTTCAACTTACGATAATCGATGCACAACCGCATACCACCATCTTTCTTCTTTACCAATAACACAAGAGCTCCCCACGATGAGACACTAGGCCTTACAAAATGCTTTGCCATCAAATCCTCCAATTAATCCTTCAACTCTTTTAACTCAAGCAGAGCCATCCGATAAGGGGAAACGGATATAGGAGCCGTTCCCGGTATCAGGTCGACTGAGAATTCAACTTCCCTCACCGGAGGTAAGGAAGTGACATCTTCAGGAAAAACATCGGGAAATTCACAAACTATCGGAATGTTCAAAACTTGTTGATCATTACTCTCCTCTTTAGTAAGGACAAGCAAAACAGATTTCTCTTGTTCAAACAGAAAATTTACCATTCCAACCGTACCTTCTAAGATCGTTGTCAAAACATCTTTCGGAGGCACTTCAACGGAGGGAATGAGGATCAACTTTTCTTCACATCCAATAAACACAAAATTAGCAGACAACCAGTCCATTCCCAGGTGTCGCTCCCGACAAATGAAAAATGGATCATATGAAGGTACAGACGCGAACGGTCGGCGAGAGGGACAATGAGAACACACAGCCGTGAACTCACTGGAAATGAATAGAGTCGCCAGCTAGGCATTTTTATCCCGGGGGAAAGGCAATGCTGCATAGGCCTAGAAAGATATGGATAAGACGGTTTGCGAACCAGAGAGACTGAGAAAGGGGGTTGGTTACAACCTGGGAAGGTATTAGCACCCAGATTGTCCGCCGTACTCGACGGGATCCACGCTTAAAAGATTTGTGTTTTAAAGGGGTAGTGTCAGTGCAATCTGTGTATAAAGAGCTGGAAAGATGTACAGGTGTCAGTGTAAAGAAATGTGAAGTATATAAGTGAAGTGTCAGTGTAAGAACAGGAGTGAAATGCTCAAGATCATGAGGCTAAAAGAATGAGGCTAGAAAGAGGGGGAATGTACAGGGACTTTTGTTCGATAACCGTTAAGTTATGCCTACGTATCCTCTCGTGCAATGAGGAAGTCAGAACACCGTAGTTCGACCCAAAGAGACTGAAAGGTGAATTAACTTGTGAACTGCCTGCTTGCCTATGCTCAAGTGTATGATCTGTCTGGCACAGATGCAAACTGTCTTGCATTAGACGGAAGAAGCAAATTCTCGTTTATGAGTGAAGATGATGAGAAAAGAATCCCGAAGGAGACGATTATTGTTTGTTTTTATGTTTTCAGTCTTTTATTGCTTTTGAAAGTTTGTCATAAATTAATGAGCTTAAGCCTAAACCAATGGATTTAGTAAACTCATCACATCTTCCCTCTGATTAGGGGTAATGAGAATACCTTAAATGTGAAGTCAGATTCTCACACTTAATCACCTTTGATGTAGGATTAAGATCATTAACCTACTTGTGATTACTTAGATGTTTTTGGTGTTTTTGTTTAGTGTTGAGTAATGAGGTTAAGCCATAATCAAGGATTAAACAGACTCATTACACCATCCTAATAGAAGGATAATAGATGAGGGTGTTTAAGCTGAGGAAAGTTCCTCAACTTAATCCATGGTTAGGGATTAAACTCATGACAAAACAAGCCTTTATTGAGTGGATTTTATTTAATGATAAGATGATGAAGTGAGTTTTATGATTTGTAAGACAACTTGAGGGGGACTTGTCCATTAACACTAGGGTTAGTCCTTCTTAACCAGTTAAGGAAGAATTAGAACCCTAATGCAAGGCCCAAGTTACAAGTGTGATGTCTTGATGATTATTAGATGAGTTGATTAAAGGATTTAAACACATTAAGGGTTTAACACTTAGGATTAAAGTTATACACTCCATCCTAAGAGAAGGATGCAGGCATAAGCTTAATCACAAAGCCTTAAAGCCTTTAGGGTTTAGTCCCCGATTATGAGATGAGATGAGAAGACTCAAAAGAGACACAAAGGTAAAACTAAGAGGGGAGACTAATCAACCCTAATTCATTGTCATGCTTGGTTGTTCCTAAGGTTTGTGAGGTTTTCAAGAGCAATCTTCAAAGAGAACCACCAGGATGCAGATGAATAGGATCAAGAGAAGCAAAGTGACTTGCTTCATTCAAGAAGTCAAGTCACTTGAAGAAAGAAAGTGGGAAGAAGAAGAATGAGCAAGCCCAAACTCAAACACATACAAAAATGCAGCAATGGATGCAAGAGGGATGAAAAGAAAAGTTATGAGAAGTGAAGGCAAATCCACTTCTCAAGTTTACTTACCACCTGAAATGTTAGAAAGAAATGCAATGCAATGCAAAATGGGATGAAATGGTATGATGCTAAACAAAACCAGAAGCATGTTGATGATGAAAATGATGTTATGAGATGCTGCAAACATGAGGTAAGGCATGAAGATGTTCATACAAGTTCATGGATGCATATGGTGCAAGCTTAGAAGCATGGATACACATGAAAAGTTATGAAGCATACATGGCATACAACATGACAAATGCAAGATGCAATGATCAAAGGTGCTTTCTACATGTCTTATGATGTCAAATGAATCACATGAATGCTTGAAATGTCATGGTAAGTCATGCTATGCAAGAGAATGCAAGATGGATGCAAATGAAAGCCCAAACTAGGGTTTATGGATCAAACAACAAACAAAACCCAAAAACAGAAGCAAACCCTAAGATAAAAAATGGAAAATTCCACCCAAAGAAACCCTAAACCTATACTAAACCAAGGTCCAAAGGGGAGGTCTCAACTCTCAACCAATCTCAAGATATGATTTTTCTAAGTTATTAGGGTTTTTAGGGTTCCTAAATAAAAGAAATGCCAAACAAATTGGAAATGAGGAATCAAACCATGGCTATTTAATCCTAGAAACTACATGCTAAACACAAAACAATGCAAAAAGAATCAATGTCCAACTCTTCTTATATAGGCAGAAATGATTTTTTGAACTTATGATCAAAATAATGCACAAAATATGATTTAATTCAATGAAAAATTCTTAAAATGCATCAAGATCAAAAAAGAAATTTGGTTTGAAGGTTGGACAATGTTTCTAAATGTCTTAGAACATTTCATGAATTTTTTGGTGATTTTTAAATACCTAAAGGTATTTTTAATTAATTAATTCTCACTAATTAATTAAAAATAAACTTTTAAATATTTAAAAATGCTTTTTAATGATAAAAAAAATAAAATAAAAATATTTTTGGGTTTTTAAAAATTAATAAAACTTTTAAGAAAAAGTTTCATAATTTTTAAGCCATTTTTGCTATTTTAAAATAATTATACAAAACAAATGAAAAGAAAATAAATAAAAATGAATTTTTAATGAATTAATGAGAAGTAATCAGATCCTAAGGTGGAGATTCAAACCCACACGCGCGGGAGTTGACTGCGCGCCACATCTCACGGCTCTGATTCAAATTTGCTAATTAATGCTTAAAACCCTAACCCTGCCGTTAATCACTTTCAGATGACCGGAACAGTGTTCCGGTCATCTTCTCCGTTCACCTCAAAACGCTATCTCTCTCCCCAGGCCATTTTAGAAGCTCTAAACCTCCAGAAACCATCTACCAACTACCCTAAGCACGAATCCAGCATCAAATCATGTTTAAACTCACACACAAACAAGAATCGAAGCAATGAAATTTCTAGGTCAAACTTTCAGAACACCATAACATACTCGTTTCTGGCTTATTTTCAAAAGTAAATAGATCCCAATGATCAGTGCAACATGCTAAACAAGATTCTAACAAGAAAATGGAGTTCTGGAAAAAAAGTTCATGGTGTCACCTGAGATGGAGCTTTTGATTTAGGAGCTTTCTGGATGATTCTTTGGCTCAATCAGGTCCCAATGATCCACCTTTGAAGCTTTGGATGCTTAGTTGGAGTTTAAACAACCTCTGGAGTGAGTTTGCAGAAGCTCTGACCAAGGGCATGTGAAAATCGTATTTGAGACATGGGGTGTTTCAGGCCAAAACAATGGTTGGTTTCTGGCCAGTGAGGTGAGTAGAGATTGTTGGTGGAGTTTGTTCTTGTGTTTGAGGTTTGTGGAGAGAGATTCGAAGGAAAATGCAGGCTGAGGTGAAGAATGGAAATGGGGTGTTCTTGCTCAAATCAAGCCTGGCTCTTGGTGCTTTGAGGTCTATGAAGTATGGTGAGTTGAAGTGTGGAAATGGTTTGAGTGTTCTCAGCTTGTGGAGGAAGATTCGAAGGCTTATGCAAAAAGGAGTGTTTTTGTGAATGTGTTGTATGATAGTGTTTCAGCCTTGCTAGATGTATGGAATGGCTTGCTCTTTGTCCACATAAACCTCTCTCATTGGTCAGATGATTGGACATGTGCTTTATTGATTGGTAAGTCACCTTTTGCAAAAAGTCAAATTTTGTGTAAGGAAAGTATGGGTTGATCTATAGCTAGTACATGGGCTGGTTCTGGTGCAGCAAGGTGAGGTGAGAGGCTAGCCAAAGTGCAGCATCCAATGCATCAAGTGGTGGAAGTGTCATGAGTGTTTTTGCAAGTTGTTGCCTTTATGGTTCACATGAAAGAAAGTCTTGTTACATGAACCAAAACATGAGAAACCTTGGCCCAATTCTGACTTTTAGGACATGTAGAATGTTTGTGTACTGGTTTGAAGTGAACTAGAGGTCATAAGAGGCATTGGTTCATGATTTTGCAAAATTTCCATTTGAGGCATGCCTTGAAAATCAATGATTTTGGCCAACTTTGTCACACCATAACTTTTGATCCAAGAAGAGTTTGATCATGTTCTTGTACTTTTTGAAAAGGGAAAGATGAGATCTACAACCTTCATGACCAAAGTTTTTCCATTTGAAGCATTTTTGGATCAAGAATCAAGGCTTGAAAAATGACCTAAAATGAAGCATTCTTGAAAAGTCAACTATACCCAAAAAGTCAACATTTGCAAAAACCCTAAATTCTTGATTTTTGTGAACTTCAACCTTCTTCCATGATCAAATAAAGATCATATACACTCAAAATGATGAAGATCACCCATTGGTTGGGTCATTGGGGGCCTCAGATGCCCTGATTTTGCACTGACTTGTCTGAAAAGTCAACCCTTGATCAGATGACTTCCCCATGGAATTTCTTCATGAAACTTGATATGCATACTCCCTATATCATATAGAGACCAATGGAAACAAGAATGACCAAAAAATTTGGGGTTATGGCCTCTGAAACCAAAACCCTAATTTTAGGTCAACTGTGCAGTCAAACTTGGCTCTGCATCCACTCAAACCCTAGTTCTTGTGATTCTTTTGAATTCTTGGCTTTGAGAAGATGTAATATGATACTTGAACACATATGGATCCCTCTGAAGTGATTGGTTGCCTTTGGAATGTCTCAAGAAGCTCTTGGATTGTTCAGATCACAAACCCTAGATGAGGATGTTTAGAAACTATGCAGTGAATCAAAAGTGAGATATGAGATATTATGGTTGTGTTTATGCATATGAGAATGATCACAAGCCATGGTGAATGGGTGAGGGAAAATTTGGGGTGTTTACAGCTGCCCCTATTCAAACATGAGTTAGCTGTGCAGGTTGTAAGCAACGGCTTAACAGGCAAACAAGATAACTTGTGGTTGAATACCAAAGACAGTACAAAATTTGCACTCACAGAATGAAGAAGAAAAGGGATATAGATTGTAAAAGGAAAATAAAATGTATTGTAAAGTGGGCGACGGAGGGCGACCGTCGAGCAGAGGACGACTGTTGGGCAAGGAGCAATGACGGGGACGACCGACATGCTGGGAAAAGTGTGTGAAGTAAAGCGATGACGGGGACGGCCGACATGCTGGGGAGAAGGTGAAGCTAAGACGGGGACGGCCGACTAGCTGGAAAAATAAGAAATTATGATGGGGACGGCCATCAAGATAAAGCTGTAAAATTCTCTGGGGATTAATGAAACATGACGGGGACGGCCATCAAGTTCATAAAGGTAAAGTAACCAACGATGGGGACGGCCATCGGGCTAAAAGGAAAAGGGACCACGACGGGGACGGCCATCGGGTTAAAGAATAAATGAAATAAACAGATGATGGGGTACGGCCATCAAAGGTGAAGGACGATCACCTAGCAGGGGACGGCTGCTCTGTTGGGGATAAAAGAAATATGATGGGGACGGCCATCAAAGGTGGAGGACGACCACCTGGCAGGGTACGGCTGCCGAAAATATCGCGACATAGGACGAATGCCGGATAAAAGGTCAACGATGGGGACGGCCATCGGATGAGCATGATGGAGGACGACCATCAAGAAGTGGAGGACGACCACTCAGCAGGGGACGGCTGCTCTCAAGGCTTATCATGACACAGGACGAGTGTCAGATAACCAAAATCAACAATGGGTGACGGCCATTGGATAAAATGATGAAGGACGATCATCAAAAGGTGGAGGACGACCACCTAGCAGGGGACGGCTGCTAAAAAACAACGATGGGGACGGCCATCGGATGAGCATGATGGAGGACTGTAAACACCCCAAATTTGCCCTCACCCACTCACATCATGGCTTGTGATCTCCTCATATTCATAAACACAATCATATCATATCATATCTCATTTTTGATTCACTAGATAGTTCCTAAGTCATCTGCATCTAGGGTTTGTGATCTGAGCAATCCCAAAGCTTCTTGAGCCACTCCAAAGGTAACCAATCAATTCAAAGGGGTCTACATGTGTTCAAGTATCATATTACATCCTCTCAAAGTCAAAGATTTCAAAAGAATCACAAGAACTAGGGTTTGAGTGGATGCAGAGCCAGGCTAGACTGCACAGTTGACTGAAAATTAGGGTTTTGGTTTCAGAGGCCATAACCCTAAAATTTTTGGTCATTCTTGTTTCCATTGGTCTCTATATGGTATAGGGAGTATTCACATCAAGTTTTCATGAAGAAATTCCATGGGGAAGTCATCTGATCAAGGGTTGACTTTCTAGACAAGTCAGTGCAAAATCAGGGCATCTGAGGCCCCCGATGACCCAACCAATGGGTGATCTTCATCATTGTGAGTGTATATGATCTTTATTTGATCATGGAAGAAGGTTTAAGTTCACAAAAATCAAGAATTTGGAAGTTTTGCAAATGTTGACTTTTTGGGCATAGTTGACTTTTCAAGAATGCTTCATTTTAGGTCATTTTTCAAGCCTTGGTTCTTGATCCAAAAATGCTTCAAATGGAAAAACTTTGGTCATGAAAGTTGTAGATCTCATCTTTCCCTTTTCAAAAAGTACAAGAACATGATCAAACTCTTCTTGGATCAAAAGTTATGGTATGGCAAAGTTGGCCAAAATCATTGATTTTCAAGGCATGCCTCAAATGGAAATTTTGCAAAATCATGAACCAATGCCTCTTGTGACCTCTAGCTCACTTCAAACCAGTATGCAAACATCACATAAACACTAAAGATCAGATTTGGACTAAGAATCCCTCATGTTTATGGTTGTGTAGCAAAAATAGTCACATGTGAACCAAAAGCCACAACTTGCAAAAACTCATGATCATGATTCCCACAACTTGCTGCATTGGTTACTGCACTTTGCTAGCCTCTCACCTCATCTTGCTGCACCAGAGCCATGCTTGTACTTGCCTAGATCATGAGCCATACTTCTCTTACACCAAATTTGACTTTTGAGCAAAAGCAAACTTACCAATCACCATAGGCCAGGTCACATCATCTGACCTATGGGATTAAAATATACTTTCCAAATGCTGGCCATTCCATACATCTAGCAAGGCTGAAACACTATCATTCAACACATTCACAAAAACACTCCTTCTTGCATAAGCCTTCGAATCTGCCTCCACAAGCTCAGAACACTCAAACCATTTCCACACTTCAACTCACCATACTTCATAGACCTCAAAGCACCAAGAGCCAGGCTTGATTTGAGCAAGAACACCCCATTGCCATTCTTCACCTCAGCCTGCATTTTCCTTCGAATCTCTCTCCACAAACCTCAAGCACAAGAACAAACTCCACCAACAATCTCCACTCACCTCACTGACCAGAAACCAACCATTGTTTTGGCCTGAAACACCCCATGTCTCAAATACGATTTTCACATGCCCTTGGTCAGAGCTTCTGCAAACTCACTCCAGAGGTCGTTTAAACTCCAACTAAGCATCCAAAGCTTCAAAGGTGGATCATTGGGACCTGATTGAGCCAAAGAATCATCCAGAAAGCTCCTAAATCAAAAGCTCCATCTCAGGTGACACCACGAACTTTTTTTCCAGAACTCCATTTTCTTGTTAGAATCTTGTTTAGCATGTTGCACTGATCATTGGGATCTATTTACTTTTGAAAATAAGCCAGAAATGAGTATGTTATGGTGTTCTGAAAGTTTGACCTAGAAATTTCTTTGCTTCGATTCATGTTTATGTGTGAGTTTAAATGTGATTTGATGTTGGGTTCGTGCTTAGGGTAGTTAGTAGATGATTTCTGGAGAGCTAGAGCTTCTAAAATGGCCTGGGGAGAGAGATAGCATTTTGAGCTGAACGGAGAAGATGACCGGAACACTGTTCCGGTCATCTGAGAGTGATTAACGGCAGGGTTAGGGTTTTAAGCATTAATTAGCAAGTTTGAATCTGAGCCGTGAGATGTGGCGCGCAGTCAACTCCCGCGCGTGTGAGTTTGAATCTCCACCTTAGGATCTGATTACTTCTCATTAATTCATTAAAAATTCATTTTTATTTATTTTCTTTTCATTTGTTTTGTACAATTAATTTAAAATAGCAAAAATCCCTAAAAATTATGAAACTTTTTCTTCTGAGTTTTATTAATTTTTATGACCCAAAAATATTTTTTATTTTATTTTTTATCATTAAAAAGTATTTTTAAATATTTAAAAGATTATTTTTAATTGATTAATGGAAATTAATTTATTAAAAATACTTTTAAGTATCTAAAAATCACCAAAAAATTCATGAAATGTTCTAAGACATTTAGAAACATTGTCCAACCTTCAAACCAAATTTCTTTTTGGATCTTGATGCATTTTAAGAATTTCCCATTGAATTAAATCATTTTTGGTGCATTATTTTGATCATAAGTTCAAAAATTCATTTCTGCCTATTTGAGAAGAGTTGGACATTGATTCCTTTTGCATTGTTTTATGTTTAGTATGTAGTTTCTAGGATTAAATGGCCATGGTTTGATCCCTCATTTTCAATTTGCTTGGCATTTCTTTTGTTTAGGAGCCCTAAAAAACCTTAATAACTTAGAAAAATCATATCTTGAGATTGGTTAAGAGTTGAGACCTCCCCTTTGGACATTGGTTTAGTATAGGTTTAGGTTTTCTTTGGGTGGCATTTTCCATTTTTATCTTAGGGTTTGCTTCTGTTTTTGGATTTTGTTTGATGTATGGATCATAAACCCTAATTTGGGCTTCCATTTGCATCCTTCTTGCATTCTCTTGCATAACATGACTTGCCATGACATTTCAAGCATCCATTTGATTCATTTGACATCATAAGACATATTGAAAGCATGTTTGATCATTGCATCATGTATTTGCCATGTTGTATGCCATATGTACTTCATAACTTTTCATGTATGTTCATGTGTTTTAGCTTGCTTCATTTGCATTCATGAGCTTGTATGATCATTTCCATGTGCTGCCTCATGTTTGTAGCATCTCATAGCATCATTAGCATCATGTGTATGCTTCTGGTTTTGTTTCTCATCATGTCATCTCATCCCATTTTGCATTGCATTGCATTTCTTTCCTAACCTTTCAGGTGGTAAGTAACTTTGAGAAGTGAATTTGCCTTCACTTCTTATAACTTCTCTTCATCTCTTTTCATGCATCCTTGCTGCATTTTTGTATGTGTTTGAGATTGAGCTTGCTCATTCCTTTTCTTCTTACTTTCTTTCTTCAAGTGACTTGACTTCTTGAATGAAGCAAGTCACTTTGCTTCTCTTGATCCTTTCATCTGCTTCCTGGTGGTTCCTTTGAAGATTGTCCTTGAAAACCTCACAAACCTTAGGATCAACCAAGCATGACAATGAATTAGGGTTTTGATTAGTCTCCCCTTTTAGTTTTACCTTTGTGTCTCTTTGAGTCTTCTCTTCTCACCTCATAATCAGGGACTAAACCCTAAAGGCTTTAAGGCTTTGTGATTAAGCTTATGCCTGCATCCTTCTCTTAGGATGGAGTGTATAACTTTAATCCTAAGTGTTAAACCCTTAATGTGTTTAAATCTCTTAATCAATTCACTTAATAATCATCAAGACATCACACTTGTAACTTGGGCCTTGCATTAGGGTTCTAATTCTTCCTTAATTGGTTAAGAAGGACTAACCCTAGTGTTAATGGACAAGTCTCCCTCAAGTTGTCCTACAAACCATAAAATTCACTTCATCATCATATCATTAAGTAAAATCCACTTAATCAAAGGCTTGTTTTGTCATGAGTTTAATCCCTAATCATGGATTAAGTTGAGGAGCTTTCCTCAGCTTAAACATTCTCATCTATTATCCTTCTATTAGGATGGTGTAATGAGTCTGTTTAATCCTTGATTATGGCTTAACCTCATTACTCAACACTAAACAAAAACACCAAAAACATCTAAATAATCACAAGTAGGTTAATGATCTTAATCCTACACCAAAGGTAATTAAGTGTGAGAATCTGACTTCACACTTAAGGTAATTCTCATTACCCCTAATCAGAGGGAAGATGTGATGAGTTTACTAAATCCATTGGTTTAGGCTTAAGCTCATTAACTTATGACAAACTTTCAAAAGCAATAAAAGACTGAAAACTCAAAAACAAACAATAATCGTTTCCTCCGGGGTTCTTTTCTCATCATCTTCACTCATAACCGAGAACTTGCTTCTTCCGTCTAATGCAAGACAGTTTGCATCTGTGCCAGACAGATCATACACTTGAGCATAGGCAAGTAAGCAGTTCACAAGTCAATTCATCTTTCAGTCTCTTTGGGTCGAACTACGGTGTTCTGACTTCCTCATTGCACGAGAGGATACGTAGGCATAACTTAACAGTTATCGAACAAAAGTCTCTGTATATTCCCCCTCCTTCCAGCTTCATTTCTTTTAAGCCTCATATTCATGATCATCTCACTCTTATCCTTACACTGACACTTCTCTTATACATTTCACATCACTTATACACTTCATTTCTTTTACACTGACACCTGTACACATCCTTTTCCAGCTCTTTGACACACAGATTGCACTGACACTACCCCTTTAAAACACAAATCTTTCAAGCGTGGATCCCGTCGAATACGGCGGACAATCTGGGTGCTAATACCTTCCCAGGTTGTAACCAACCCCCTTTCTCAGTCTCTCTGGTTCGCAAACCGTCTTATCCATCTTTTCCTAGGTCTATGCAGCATTACCTTTCCTCCGGGATAAAAATGCCTAGCTGGCGACTCTATTCATCTCCAGTGAGTTCACGGCTGTGTGTTCTCACTGTTCCCTTCGCCGACCGTTCGCGCTTGTACCGGGATGCAAATCTTTGGGAGCGACAGCTTGGCGACTCTGCTGGGGAACCTTATACTGCAACCAGGACTTCTGGTTCTTTTTGTGGGTTCCTCCTAGCGCTTGATTGATTTGTGTTTACTGGGGTGTTATGTGCTTATTTGTGTTTGTATTTTTGTATTTATTTTTTGCTTTATGTACAGTTGCTTTACTGCTTTCTTTATTGCTTTTGTATATATCATACTGTCATGCTGCTGGCTGGATCTGGTTTTGCTTTGGTGGGTGGGTGTTCCATTGAGAGTTAAGGTCCTATACCTGGGACCTGAGTGACACCTAGGCTAGAGTGAATCATATTCTTTCCCATTCCATTTCGGTCTGGTGCGGGAATATGAAACACGGTTCAGATGTGGGTTTCTTCTTGAGAACTCTGTGTTGCAGATTTCCTGCAATGCTAGGGCTATCTGGGAAGCCTGCTAAGTCTGGATGACCTTTAGTATTGACCTTCAGAAACTGAGGTGAATTAGAGGAGGAACTTTTATGGTTATTGTAAACACTGTACCTCCGGGTTAGAAGTGTTTACACTTCTCATAACTGATCCAAGTCTGAGGATCCTTGTTTTAGAAAACCACCTGTGAGGGGGTTGGGCTGTTTACAGGTTTGCAGGTACCTTGACCTCAGAATACCCTGTTACTTTGTTTGTTTAAGAGTACTTCATTTTGGGACAGTTCTTGTGATTCTGAAACCCTGGACATGTGGCTCTTTATTTGAGTCCCCCACCTTGGTTACTGGATTTATAGACCTCCATCTGGAATTCTTGAACATACTTGGACCTATATCAGAGCACTTGATCAGATCCAGCTCAGTCACAAACCCTTGCATATCATTTGCATACATAATCATTGCATCATATTGACATATGCTTATTTGTGTTTCAGGGTATCCATCTTCATTTGGTCCTGGTTTTGACCCCATCTTCAGTATTGACCTATCTTCATCTGCACCTGCTTCAGCTATCTACTTCAGCCAGTCAGTGGCTCATTATTCAGTATCCTCACCAGCACTTGTCTCTACTCAGTCTCAGCATCATGGCTCCTAAAAAGAGTAATATCACCTACCACTTCTTCCAGCCAGAGCTATCTGACATCAGGAGGATTCAGACCCTGATCACTCCAGATCACATACCATTGTTCAGGGAACACTATGGAGAAATACTTGATATGGTTATGGATCTGGACCCTTCACAGAGAAGCCTGATCCACACCTGCCTTCAGTTTTATGATCCCCCATTGAGGTGTTTTACTTTCCAAGACTTTCAGTTGGGCCCTCTATTGGAAGAATACTCATCATTGGTAGGTATGCCTATCAGGGGTGGAATCCCTTTCAACCCTGAGATGGTCTTTCCTGCTAATGGAGAAGTAGCAAAGGCTTTGCATCTGGAACCTGTCCTGATTGAGCAGCACATGACTTCTAAAGTTGGGATCCCTGGCTTTCATCTGGATTTCTTGATCTCTCAAGCTACCCTGAAAGCTTCTCTAGGAGAGTGGAAAGCTGTTTGTGCTTTACTGGCCTTGAGTGTATATGGAATTGTGTTGTTTGCAGATGAGCCTCGATTCATTAGCAAGAATGCCATCCATCTGTTCATCCTGAAGAACCCAGTGCCAACTTTATTGGGGGATCTTTACTATTCAGTGCATCAGAGGAATGAGAAGCAGAGGGGAAGGTTAGTGAGGTGTTGTGCTCCATTGTTCCACACTTGGCTTCTCAAGCATCTACCCAGGACAGATACATTTTTAAACCCTCATCAGCAGAGCAACTGGGCTAAGAGGCTCACTGTCCTAACTTCAGCAGATATCAGATGGTGCACTCAAAGCACCAAGGGCAGGGATATTATCACCAGCTGTGGGCATTTTCCTAATGTGCCCTTAATAGGAGTTAAGGGAAGTATTAATTACAACCCTCTGCTGTTCAGGAGGCAACTGGGCTATGCCTTGGTCCATACTCCCAAGGTACAGGACTTGGTGGAGACTCTCTATTGTGAGAACAAGATCAGTTTGACTGTTGTTAGGCAGGCTGCCTGGGCCTGGGATCATGTTCAAACCAAGGGAGTCACCATTCTGGGGAAATGCAATAATGTGGCATCAGCACAATATTATGAATGGTCCCATGCCAGGGCCCAATTCTCTGGAATGCCCTTTACTATAGAAGATATGCCTGAATCATCTTCAGCACCACCTGCCACTATCAGTTTGGAAGAGTTTGAGAGTTTGAAGGAAAGAAATGAGAAGTTAACCCAGGCTTTGCAGAAGACCCTCCGGGAGAGGAGTGAAGGTATGGGGGAGATTGAGAGGTTGGAGAAATTGAGAGTGGAGCACCTGACTAAGATTGAGAAGTCTGGGGATTATATTAAAAAGTATAAGGCCGGTGAACAAATTCTGAAGAATGCTTGCAAGGAAGCCCAGTTCCAGAGAGCAAGGACAGACTTGTATTTGAAGGAGAGTCAAGCCCGGTGGGTCAGGATCACCGAGGCTCGTACCCTGGAGGACAAGAGAATTCAAGACAAGATGGAACAACTAGAAGCTAGTGCAAAAGTACAGCAAGAAGCCCTGGCAGCAGCTCAAAGGGAGATATCAGAACTGAAGATCAGAGCAGGGGTGAAGAGGTCCAAAGAACAAACTCAGCACAAGAAGCTAACAGCAGCTATTACGACCCGGAATCTCCTCATCAGGAATCTCACGGAGCGTCCGGCTGATCCTGTGACCGAAGCACTTCTCAAGGAAGTTCGTGAGGATGAGTTTGGTCTTGGTGTTTGACCATTTGTTTTTTGTTGCTTTTCTTTCCATGTACTTTTATTTTGTACTGTATTTTGACCCCTTAGAGGGCTTGTGTTGTAAAATGAACAAGTTGTATTATTCCACTTTCTGTAATATATTTGTGTTAGTTTGCTTCATCTGAGTTTTCTTCAGACAACTACAACAGCATCTTCAAGGGTCTGGAAGGGTCAAAACTGAATGCCAAGCCGGATACCTTGAGAACAAATAAGCATAACTGCATTGCATGCTAACCCTTTGTTTGTTTTGTAGGTTTTGTTTTATTGTTGCTAACCTCTGTTGTGATACCTCAGGAACTATTGCTAGACGCCGAGTTTTTCCCCTCAACCGTCCGCACCGTTATCCAACCCGAAACAACCTTCCGGGAATTCAGATGGATCAGATGCAGCAGGACCTTACTGAGGTCAGAAATCAAATGGCAAATGAAAGGCTAGAGATGAGGAATCAAATGACTCAGTTTATGGAAGTTATGAACAACATGGCTCAGAGCCAGGAAAGATTGAGGGCCATGGTGGAAAGGCAGAATCAAGAAGATCCACATATAGGGACTGCCGGTACCAGTAACAATGAAAGGGTACAACCCCATGTTAACCCTCCTGTGTTTGGTCCACATCTCCACCCTGAAATCAATATTCCTGCAAATGTTCAAGGGACAGCCACTGCAGCCAGGGTACTTCAAGAAGACCCTCAAGAAGACCAGTTTACAATAATGGGTGCTGGAGAAGAAGCTTACGATAGGAGGTTGGAAGAGATAGCTGAGAAGTTGAGGTCCTTAGAATCTCAAAATTCTTTGGGTTTTGACGTGATGGATATGGGCTTGGTAGACGGGGTCAGGATCCCCCATAAGTTCAAGCCTCCATGTTTTGAAAAGTATAATGGGACTTCTTGTCCTCGAACCCATCTACAATCTTTTCTCGGGAGATTAAAAGCTTATACCATGGATGAGAAATTGTGGATGTTCTATTTTGAAGATAGCTTGACTGGAGCTTCGAGGGAGTGGTATTCCCATCTGACAAGAGCAACTATTAGATGCTGGAAGGACCTGGCAGAGGCCTTCATCAGACAGTATCAGTATAATCTAGACATGGCACCCAACAGGACCCTCCTGATGGGAATGTCACAGTCTTCAAGGGAGAGTTTCCGAGAATATGCCCAGAGATGGAGGCAACTAGCTGCTGCTGTTCAACCGCCTATGTCTGAACGGGAAATGGCAGATATGTTCATGAACACTCTTCAGGGAACCTATATTGACAGGTTGGCTGCTTTCTCTTCTACTAGCTTTGCAGATGTTGTCATAGCTGGGGAGAGAATTGAAAGCCTGTTGAAAATGGGTAAGATCTCTGATAATGGTGCCAGCTCGTCCAGTAATGCAAGAAAGCCTTTTGCAGGCCCGAGAAGAACTGGCGAAACCAATGCCATCCATTCAAACAGGGGCAGGCCCCAATATGCTCAAAGGTCAATAGCAGCAGTCACCATCCCTGCTCCAGCTCATCCTCAACCCGTCTATCAACCTCCTCAGCAAAACTATCAGCCGCAACCTCAGTACCATCAACAAAATCAGTATCCTCCAAGGAATTACAATAACAGCAACACCAACAACAACAGTCAACAAAGGCCATTCCAACAGAGGCCATCTCAAGCTAACAGAGTGATCGATCCGATCCCCATGCCATATGCTACATTGCTGCCACAGCTTCTGAAACTCAACCTAGTTGAGCTAAGAACGTTGGCACCTCCGGATCCCAACAGTCTACCAAGGAACTATGACTCCAATGCTAGGTGTGCTTTTCATTCAAATGCACCTGGCCACAGTACAGAAAAGTGCAGAGCCCTGCATATGAAGGTACAAGACCTGGTAGACTCCAAGGCTCTGAATTTCGCACCACCGCCCAATGTCAATAAAAACCCAATGCCAAACCATGGTGGTCCCAGGATTAACGCTATTGAAGAAGACAAGCCGTCTTATTTAATAACCAGTGTGGGACATATCAGGACACCATTGGTAGAAATCAAGGCTCAGCTCTTGGAATGTCAGATGTTCCCAGGGTGCGAGTTGGGTTGTGCTTACTGCAATATCTCAGTAAATGGGTGCGATAATCTAAGGAATGGCATAGACAGCCTTATTCAGAGTGGCCAACTTCAGATCACCACATCATTTCCAACAAATCCTGCAATTTCATCAGCAACGGTTTCAGAACCTCCTACAACTGCAGCAACTATTGTTCCTGACAATTCTTCGGCTTCATCAACAAGTACTTCATCTATCATCTCAACTGATCAGTTTTCAACAAATTTTTCTGCTACAACTTCAGCTTCACTCCACTTCGAGACTCCTACAACGACAACATCCATTCTTCCGCCAATATCTCCTACAACTCCAGCAACAAATCATGAAGATGTCTCTACTGTCACCATATTTTATGATCCTGAAAACAACTCTGCCTACCATTCAGAAGGTGCTGCTCCCACCAGAGCACCAGTTACAATCTTTTATGATCCACAAACAATTACAGTCCCTTCAGCAGCAGCAATCAGTCCAGTCACTGTCACGGTGCCTGGACCAGTACCATATGAAAGCAATAGGGCCATCCCTTGGCACTATGGCTCTGACGTGTACTGCGAAGGAAAAAGAATCACTCTTGAAACATCAACACCTGCACCACAAGTAGATAATGTGGGGGGAGGCGGAGGCTTCACTCGAAGCGGACGTCTCTTTGCTCCACCAATTCAAAGACCTACTGCCGAAGCAGAAGCTGCTGCTAAGGCAAAAGGAAAGAGCCCGGTGCAGGAAGATCAAGCTGTTAAAGAAGCCTTGAAGACACCGTTCGATCAAGAAGTTGATGAGTTTATGAGAATCATCAAAAAGAGTGATTACAAAATTGTGGATCAGCTTCACCAAACGCCATCCAAAATCTCTATCCTCTCACTGCTTATGTGCTCCGAAGCCCATCGGAATGCACTACTCAAGGTCTTGCACGCAGCTTACGTGCCTGAAGAGATTACTGTCAACCAGTTGGAAACCGTGGTTGGAAATGTTACTGCTAGCAATGGGCTAGGGTTCACCAATACTGACTTGACAGCGGATGGCCGCAACCACAACAAAGCTTTGCACATAACCATGGAATGCAAAGGAGCAGTCCTCTCTCATGTGCTGGTAGACACGGGGTCATCCCTTAATGTCTTACCAAAGAAGGCTCTGGTGAAGTTAGAATATGATGGATTGGCATTGAGGCCCAGCAACCTGGTGGTAAGAGCCTTTGACGGTTCAAAGAGATCGGTTCTGGGAGAGATTGAGCTACCTGTGACAATTGGCCCACAGACCTTTAAAACTATCTTTTATGTGATGGACATCCAGCCCGCCTACAGCTGTTTGTTGGGTAGACCCTGGATTCACGCCGCCGGCGCAATAACGTCTACCCTTCACCAAAAGTTAAAATTTGAGTGGGAAGGCCAAGTTGTTACAATCTGTGGGGAGGAGGATATATTTGTTAGCCATCTGGCTACTTATAAGTATATTGAAATGGATGGGGAGATCCATGAAACAATGAGCCAAGGATTTGAAGCCTTGAATGTGAATGAAGCATCTGCTGTATCTGGGATCTCCATGTCATCATACCAACAAGCCCGGAAGGTTGTTGAGGAAGGAACTGCCCTAGGCTGGGGCAAGGTTTTAGCTGTGGAGGAGAAGAAAGACAAATTTGGGTTGGGTTACAGACCAACTCAACATCAAGCAAAGGCTGCTGGAAAGCCCGGTTTTGTCAGTGGGGGGATGCTTACCCCCGATGCTATCAACTGTCTGGAAGACGAGCTGGAAGAGGAACGCAACCTGGAAAGCTGGATTCGTCCAAAGATCCCGGGAAGCAGTGTCTCGAACTGGTCTTCCCAGGAAATTATAAGAGTTACTCGAGCAGAGTAATTATTATTTCCTGTATTTTTATAAGCATGCATCAAAGTCTTGCATCTTGCCCAAGATGACAAGACTCATTTTGTAATCGGGCCATCTGTACTTTTTGTGCAAACAAGATTAATTAATGAAATATCAGACATCTTTTTGCAAACGAGTCTTTTTCTTTTCGTTCACTGTTTTTTCCATTTTTCTTTTTGTACAAAAAAAAATAAATGGCGGTGTTTTCAAAATGACAACTTCATTTCACTTTTCTAAATAAGACTAAAATCAGATCACTAAAATGAACAAACTTGAACCCTTGCAGAGAGTGCCTTCCTGACAGCACCGACAACAGCACGGCTATGACTTCGTATGACTTTGACAATCCAATCAATCAAGCTGATGAAGGGGTTGAAGGAGAGTATGAGCTTCCTGAAGAGCTAGCCAGGTTGTTAAGACAAGAGGAAAAGGTTATTACTCCTCACCAGGAGGAGGTTGAAGTGATCAATCTTGGTACAGATGAAGACGTGAAAGAGGTCAAAATCGGGGCCTGCCTGCAAGACTCAGTGAAGAGACAACTGATAGACCTGCTTCAAGAGTATGTAGATGTGTTTGCTTGGTCGTACCAAGACATGCCAGGGTTGGATACCGATATTGTCATGCACAAGCTGCCTTTGAGAGAAGAATGCCCGCCAGTTAAGCAGAAGCTGCGCCGTACTCGTCCGGACATGGCAATGAAAATCAAGGAGGAGGTACAAAAGCAATGGGACGCCGGGTTCCTTGCTGTGACTAGCTATACACCGTGGGTTGCTAACATAGTACCTGTGCGTAAGAAAGACGGCAAAGTAAGAATGTGTGTTGATTACCGGGATCTGAACAGAGCCAGCCCGAAGGATGATTTCCCTCTACCTCACATTGATGTATTGGTTGATAACACGGCTCAGTTCTCGGTATTCTCCTTCATGGATGGATTTTCAGGATACAACCAGATTAAAATGTCACCTGAAGACATGGAGAAGACAACATTCATCACACCCTGGGGCACGTTCTGCTACAAGGTAATGCCATTTGGGCTCAAGAACGCCGGTGCAACGTATCAACGGGCTATGGTAACATTATTCCACGATATGATTCATAAGGAAATAGAATGCTATGTGGATGACATGATTGCCAAGTCCCTTACTGAAGAAGACCATCTGGTGAATCTGCTCAAGTTGTTCAAGCGCCTGAGGAAGTACCAACTGAAGCTAAACCCCAACAAATGCACATTCGGGGTGCGATCCGGTAAGCTGCTGGGATTTATCGTAAGCGAGAAGGGGATTGAAGTAGACCCCGATAAAGTCAAAGCCATCCAAGAGATGCCTGCACCAAAAACTGAGAAAGAAGTTCGAGGGTTCTTAGGTCGATTGAACTACATCTCACGGTTCATATCTCACCTCACAGCAACCTGTGAACCCTTGTTCAAGCTGCTAAGGAAAGAGCAAACGGTCAGGTGGAACGAAGACTGCCAGAAGGCTTTTGACAAGATCAAAGAGTACTTGCAAGAACCTCCAATCCTTATGCCTCCAGTTGAAGGAAGACCTCTAATCATGTACTTGACAGTATTAGAAGAGTCAATGGGGTGTGTGCTGGGCCAGCATGACGAGTCTGGTCGAAAAGAGTATGCAATATACTACCTAAGCAAAAAGTTTACCGAATGTGAACAACGTTATTCACTGCTCGAGAAAACTTGCTGTGCTTTAGCGTGGGCTGCTCGCCGACTGAGACAGTATATGTTGACCCACACTACCTTGTTAATCTCAAAGATGGACCCAGTCAAGTACATATTTGAGAAGCCAGCGCTTACCGGGCGGGTTGCAAGATGGCAGATGATTCTCACAGAATACGACATCCAATACACTTCTCAGAAAGCCATCAAGGGCAGTGTATTGTCTGAATATCTTGCTGAGCAGCCCAATGATGATTACCAGCCTATGAGGTTTGACTTCCCTGATGAAGACATCATGTTCATTAAAGCAAAAGATCATGAAGAGCCTATTCACACTGAAGGGCCCGACCCAGAAGAAGAATGGACTATGATGTTTGATGGGGCTGTTAACATGAATGGCCGTGGTGTTGGTGCAGTACTCATTACACCTAAAGGAGTTCACATGCCTTTCTCGGCAAAACTCACTTTCAACTGCACTAACAACGAAGCTGAATACGAAGCTTGTATTATGGGTCTTGAGGAAGCCATCGACCTCAGGATCAAGACATTGACCGTATTCGGAGATTCAGCTTTGGTAGTCAATCAAACCAACGGCAAATGGTACACCCACCAAGATCATCTGATACCTTACAGGGATTATACAAGAAGGTTATTGACTTTCTTCACAACGGTCAAGCTTGAGTATATCCCTCGGGACGAGAATCAGTTCGCAGATGCTCTTGCTACCATTTCATCCATGATCAAAGTTCAAGCTGCTGATTTTGTACCTCAGATTTCAGTATCGAGACTTGATAGACCAGCATATGTATTTGCAGCAGATGTGGTCAAGGACGACAAGCCTTGGTTTCACGATATTAAATGCTTCTTGGAGGATCAAACATACCCATCTGGGGCATCTTCCAATGATAAGAAGACTTTGAGAAGGTTTGCTGGAAGTTTCTTTCTGAACACTGATGGATCTCTATACAAAAGGAACTTTGATATGGTACTCCTCCGATGTGTTGACAAGACGGAAGCAGATTTGTTGATGCATGAAGTGCATGAAGGCTCTTTTGGTACCCATGCTGGAGGACATGCAATGGCTAAAAAGTTGTTAAGATCAGGCTATTATTGGATCACAATGGATGCAGACTGTTGTGCCTACGCCAGAAAATGCCACAAATGCCAGATTTATGCAGATAAGGTGCACGTGCCTCCCAATCCCTTGAACATAATGTCTTCACCCTGGCCCTTTGCCATGTGGGGCATTGATATGATTGGCAAGATTGAGCCGACTGCTTCAAACGGCCACAGATTCATCCTGGTCGCCATCGACTATTTCACTAAGTGGGTCGAAGCAGCCTCATATGCAAATGTTACAAGACAAGTGGTAGCCAGATTTCTGAAGAGAGATATCATCTGTCGATACGGAGTGCCCGAGCGAATCATTACTGATAATGGTTCCAATCTCAACAACAAGATGATGGCCGAACTGTGCCGGGACTTCAGGATCCAACATCACAATTCTTCTCTTTACAGGCCAAAGATGAATGGCGCTGTTGAGGCAGCTAATAAGAATATCAAGAAGATTGTGCAGAAGATGGTAGTCACGTACAAAGACTGGCACGAAATGCTACCGTTTGCCTTGCATGGGTACCGCACGTCAATCAGAACATCCACTGGGGCAACACCGTATCAGCTTGTTTATGGTATGGAAGCTGTCCTACCTGTTGAAGTTGAATTACCCTCCCTACGGGTATTAATGGATGTTAAACTGAGCGAAGCAGAATGGGTTAGGTCCCGATACGAACAACTGAGTCTGATCGAAGAGAAAAGATTGGCTGCAATCTGTCATGGGCAGTTATATCAGAAGAGAATGAAGAAAGCCTTCGATCAGAAAGTCAGGCACCGAGAGTACCAAGTGGGAGATCTTGTGCTGAAAAGAATCCTCCCTCCTCATACAGACCACAGGGGCAAATGGACTCCAAATTATGAAGGAACATTCGTGGTAAAGAAAGTTTTCTCTGGTGGAGCACTGATGCTCAGCACCATGGATGGTGAAGATTTTCCGTCCCCTGTGAATTCAGATGCAGTTAAAAAATACTTCGCATAAAAATGACCCGCTGGACATAAAAACAGAATGTAAGTCCAGGCAAAAATAGGGCATCCCGGCGAGTCAAAAACAGAATAAAAGACTCGGGCAAAAATAAGGGAAATAAATGAAAAAATGTACACCCGCTGAGTTGAAAAGCCACATCGGACAGCTCAGGCAAAAATGGGTATCCCGATGGATTGAAAACCCGAAAGGGCGATCCATGCAAAATAAGGGAATAAGCGAACAACTGCATTTTGAATTCGTCTGTATCGTCTACAACTTGGAAAGCTTCAACAGAGTCAAGCTTCAAACAGAATCAGCCTTTTCAGAAAGCAAGACGAGAAGAAAGTCAAAGGTCATACGAGTCATAGCGGGAGAGGAAGCTCCTTAAAGCGTCATCAACACTGCCAGCACATTGTTTCTCAATTTGTAACAATCTCCTCATTTCAGGAGATATGTTTCTTTGACTGTATCTCGCCAATTCAGGGCATATGAATTAATAAAATCAGATTTTTAGTCATGTCTCGTTTTATGCATTTTATTTGCAAAATAAAAAAAAAATAAAAAAAAAATAAAAAAAAAATGTCTGATGTCTTAAAAGGAAAAATTGATTGCATAAGTACAGATGTTCTTCTCTAAGAAAATAAAGAAACATGCTTGCAGGGAATATACTTACTCTCAGAGGTATCCTAACTCCTATGACGGAATCCAGTAAAGGATACCTCGGGATTATCTTGTACGTTTCTCTATCTTTTTCAGGATTGCAGGTGTCCAGAACGCAACTTGGGGCATGAAAGCTTCACCCTCAGCAAGCTGGCAGATCATTATCAACTCAGTCTATGCGGCACTGGAAGGTGCCCATTTCCCCAGCAAAGTTGCCAAATCAACATACACTCAATCTCAACATCTGAAATGCTTTATCCCCAGCCGAGTTGCCTCTCATTACTCTCCCCAGCTGAGTGGCCAGCAACTCTCCCAGCTGTAGTACCAATCATTCCTCCTCAGCAGGATGCAAGAATCAGGGAATCATCTCCCCACAGAATCCTCAGCCTCTATTCAGGAGAGCAACGCATGAAGGAATCACGACAGAGTGAAGAAAGCTTCTACAACCCCCAGCTGGGTCCCTCGTTACAAGGATAGGTCTATCAGTGACCCGTATCCCCAAGCAAATGTCATCTTATTAGATCTACCAATGATCTCATCCCCGGCTGGGATGTCCATTTCAAACAGATCAGCCAGAGATCTTCGCAGCAACGGGATCCGAGTCCCGGTTTGATATCTTTGCATAATCATGGCATTAGCATCATATTATCCCCTCAGAGCGTAGCATTCCGTCTAATACGGAGCATTACGGCAAAAGTCAAACGCATAGCATAATCATGAGCCATGTTCTGAACTAACACTTGTGAATAATAGCAGTTCATCAACGTACAGAAGGAAAATCCCCCAGAGTCCCCAGCAAAAGCAGTTGCCTTACAAATCACAAACACCAGTTTACATTTCCTTATGATACCCGTCCGTATCATCACTCCCCAGTAAAGTCGTCTGAACACTCTTTATAACAAAATCACCCGTATTACAGATACTTCGTGACACCCGTCCGTGTCACCAGCAGAAAGCCGAAGACACCCTCTTTGCACTCACACATACTTATATATACACTTTCTTGACACCCGTCCGTGTCATATCCCCAGCGCAGTCGCTTACAATTTTGCAACCCATATACTTGTTGATATCACACTTTTCTCCTTTTGACACTCGTCCGTGTCACCCACCCCAGCAGTTAAAACAATCATCTATATATACTCACTACTCACGATACACTTATACAGATACTCGTCCATATCTTGTATACACCATCACTCATTTTCCCACAGATTCGACAGTAGTCCTTGTTCTTTGTTAACCAGTTGGTACTCGTCCGTACCATCATCTCAGAACATTGCGTCTAATGTTTGTTTCTACATGATACTCGTCCGTATCATAATCTTAAGGATGCTCGTCCGCATCTTTAATCCATACACCGTGTCAAACACTTATATCTTCTTGAATATGGATACTCGCCTGTGTCTACCATTCCCCAGTAGATCGCAAACAAATTTTCCTTTTTATCTGACACTCGTCCTGTGTCATGATAAACCTGAGAGCAGCCGTACCCTGCTGAGTGGTCGTCCTCCACTTCTTGATGGTCGTCCTCCATCATGCTCATCCGATGGCCGTCCCCATCGTTGATTTTAGCAGCCGTCCCCTGCTAGGTGGTCGTCCTCCACCTTTTGATGACCGTCCTTCATCATTTTATCCAATAGCCGTCCCCATTGTTGATTTTGGTTATCTGACATTCGTCCTATGTCATGATAAGCCCCGAGAGCAGCCGTACCCTGCTGAGTGGTCGTCCTCCACTTCTTGATGGTCGTCGTCCATCATGCTCGTCCGATGGCCGTCCCCATCGTTGACCTTTTCTATCCGATGGCCGTCCCCATCGTTGATATTTTCGGCAGCCGTACCCTGCCAGGTGGTCGTCCTCCACCTTTGATGGCCGTCCCCATCGTATTTCTTTTATCCCCAACAGAGCAGCCGTCCCCTGCTAGGTGATCGTCCTTCGCCTTTGATGGCCGTACCCCATCATCTGTTTATTTCATTTATTCTTTAACCCGATGGCCGTCCCCGTCGTGGTCCCTTTTCTTTTTTAGCCCGATGGCCGTCCCCATCAGTGGTTACTTTGCTTTATGAACTTGATGACCGTCCCCGTCATGTTTCATTAAATCCTCAGAGAATTTTACAGCTTTATCTTGATGGCCGTCCCCATCATGATTTTATTTCCCCAGCTAGTCGGCCGTCCCCGTCTTGGCTTTACCTTTTATCCCCAGCATGTCGGCCGTCCCCGTCATTGCTATTTACCCAGCAGTCGTCCTCTGCTCGACGGTCGTCCTCCGTCGCCCACACCTTACAATATACTTTATTTTCCTTTACAATCTATATCCCTTTTCTTCTTCATTTCTGTGAGTGCAAATTTTGGACTGTCTTTGGTATTCAACCACAAGTTATCTTGTTTACCTGTTAAGCCGTTGCTTACAACCTGCACAGCTAACTCATGTTTGAATAGGGGCAGCTGTAAACACCCCAAATTTGCCCTCACCCACTCACATCATGGCTTGTGATCTCCTCATATGCATAAACACAATCATATCATATCATATCTCATTTTTGATTCACTAGATAGTTCCTAAGTCATCTGCATCTAGGGTTTGTGATCTGAGCAATCCCAAAGCTTCTTGAGCCACTCCAAAGGTCACCAATCAATTCAAAGGGGTCTACATGTGTTCAAGTATCATATTACATCCTCTCAAAGTCAAAGATTTCAAAAGAATCACAAGAACTAGGGTTTGAGTGGATGCAGAGCCAGGCTAGACTGCACAGTTGACTGAAAATTAGGGTTTTGGTTTCAGAGGCCATAACCCTAAAATTTTTGGTCATTCTTGTTTCCATTGGTCTCTATATGGTATAGGGAGTATGCACATCAAGTTTTCATGAAGAAATTCCATGGGGAAGTCATCTGATCAAGGGTTGACTTTCTAGACAAGTCAGTGCAAAATCAGGGCATCTGAGGCCCCCGATGACCCAACCAATGGGTGATCTTCATCATTGTGAGTGTATATGATCTTTATTTGATCATGGAAGAAGGTTTAAGTTCACAAAAATCAAGAATTTGGAAGTTTTGCAAATGTTGACTTTTTGGGCATAGTTGACTTTTCAAGAATGCTTCATTTTAGGTCATTTTTCAAGCCTTGGTTCTTGATCCAAAAATGCTTCAAATGGAAAAACTTTGGTCATGAAAGTTGTAGATCTCATCTTTCCCTTTTCAAAAAATACAAGAACATGATCAAACTCTTCTTGGATCAAAAGTTATGGTATGGCAAAGTTGGCCAAAATCATTGATTTTCAAGGCATGCCTCAAATGGAAATTTTGCAAAATCATGAACCAATGCCTCTTGTGACCTCTAGCTCACTTCAAACCAGTATGCAAACATCACATAGACACTAAAGATCAGATTTGGACTAAGAATCCCTCATGTTTATGGTTGTGTAGCAAAAATAGTCACATGTGAACCAAAAGCCACAACTTGCAAAAACTCATGATCATGCTTCCCACAACTTGCTGCATTGGTTACTGCACTTTGCTAGCCTCTCACCTCATCTTGCTGCACCAGAGCCATGCTTGTACTTGCCTAGATCATGAGCCATACTTCTCTTACACCAAATTTGACTTTTGAGCAAAAGCAAACTTACCAATCACCATAGGCCAGGTCACATCATCTGACCTATGGGATTAAAATATACTTTCCAAATGCTGGCCATTCCATACATCTAGCAAGGCTGAAACACTATCATTCAACACATTCACAAAAACACTCCTTCTTGCATAAGCCTTCGAATCTGCCTCCACAAGCTCAGAACACTCAAACCATTTCCACACTTCAACTCACCATACTTCATAGACCTCAAAGCACCAAGAGCCAGGCTTGATTTGAGCAAGAACACCCCATTGCCATTCTTCACCTCAGCCTGCATTTTCCTTCGAATCTCTCTCCACAAACCTCAAGCACAAGAACAAACTCCACCAACAATCTCCACTCACCTCACTGACCAGAAACCAACCATTGTTTTGGCCTGAAACACCCCATGTCTCAAATACGATTTTCACATGCCCTTGGTCAGAGCTTCTGCAAACTCACTCCAGAGGTCGTTTAAACTCCAACTAAGCATCCAAAGCTTCAAAGGTGGATCATTGGGACCTGATTGAGCCAAAGAATCATCCAGAAAGCTCCTAATTCAAAAGCTCCATCTCAGGTGACACCACGAACTTTTTTTCCAGAACTCCATTTTCTTGTTAGAATCTTGTTTAGCATGTTGCACTGATCATTGGGATCTATTTACTTTTGAAAATAAGCCAGAAATGAGTATGTTATGGTGTTCTGAAAGTTTGACCTAGAAATTTCTTTGCTTCGATTCATGTTTATGTGTGAGTTTAAATGTGATTTGATGCTGGATTCGTGCTTAGGGTAGTTAGTAGATGATTTCTGGAGAGCTAGAGCTTCTAAAATGGCCTGGGGAGAGAGATAGCATTTTGAGCTGAACGGAGAAGATGACCGGAACACTGTTCCGGTCATCTGAGAGTGATTAACGGCAGGGTTAGGGTTTTAAGCATTAATTAGCAAGTTTGAATCTGAGCCGTGAGATGTGGCGCGCAGTCAACTCCCGCGCGTGTGAGTTTGAATCTCCACCTTAGGATCTGATTACTTCTCATTAATTCATTAAAAATTCATTTTTATTTATTTTCTTTTCATTTGTTTTGTACAATTAATTTAAAATAGCAAAAATCCCTAAAAATTATGAAACTTTTTCTTCTGAGTTTTATTAATTTTTATGACCCAAAAATATTTTTTATTTTATTTTTTATCATTAAAAAGTATTTTTAAATATTTAAAAGATTATTTTTAATTGATTAATGGAAATTAATTTATTAAAAATACTTTTAAGTATCTAAAAATCACCAAAAAATTCATGAAATGTTCTAAGACATTTAGAAACATTGTCCAACCTTCAAACCAAATTTCTTTTTGGATCTTGATGCATTTTAAGAATTTCCCATTGAATTAAATCATTTTTGGTGCATTATTTTGATCATAAGTTCAAAAATTCATTTCTGCCTATTTGAGAAGAGTTGGACATTGATTCTTTTTGCATTGTTTTATGTTTAGTATGTAGTTTCTAGGATTAAATGGCCATGGTTTGATCCCTCATTTTCAATTTGCTTGGCATTTCTTTTGTTTAGGAGCCCTAAAAAACCTTAATAACTTAGAAAAATCATATCTTGAGATTGGTTAAGAGTTGAGACCTCCCCTTTGGACATTGGTTTAGTATAGGTTTAGGTTTTCTTTGGGTGGCATTTTCCATTTTTATCTTAGGGTTTGCTTCTGTTTTTGGATTTTGTTTGATGTATGGATCATAAACCCTAATTTGGGCTTCCATTTGCATCCTTCTTGCATTCTCTTGCATAACATGACTTGCCATGACATTTCAAGCATCCATTTGATTCATTTGACATCATAAGACATATTGAAAGCATGTTTGATCATTGCATCATGTATTTGCCATGTTGTATGCCATATGTACTTCATAACTTTTCATGTATGTTCATGTGTTTTAGCTTGCTTCATTTGCATTCATGAGCTTGTATGATCATTTCCATGTGCTGCCTCATGTTTGTAGCATCTCATAGCATCATTAGCATCATGTGTATGCTTCTGGTTTTGTTTCTCATCATGTCATCTCATCCCATTTTGCATTGCATTGCATTTCTTTCCTAACCTTTCAGGTGGTAAGTAACTTTGAGAAGTGAATTTGCCTTCACTTCTTATAACTTCTCTTCATCTCTTTTCATGCATCCTTGCTGCATTTTTGTATGTGTTTGAGATTGAGCTTGCTCATTCCTTTTCTTCTTACTTTCTTTCTTCAAGTGACTTGACTTCTTGAATGAAGCAAGTCACTTTGCTTCTCTTGATCCTTTCATCTGCTTCCTGGTGGTTCCTTTGAAGATTGTCCTTGAAAACCTCACAAACCTTAGGATCAACCAAGCATGACAATGAATTAGGGTTTTGATTAGTCTCCCCTTTTAGTTTTACCTTTGTGTCTCTTTGAGTCTTCTCTTCTCACCTCATAATCAGGGACTAAACCCTAAAGGCTTTAAGGCTTTGTGATTAAGCTTATGCCTGCATCCTTCTCTTAGGATGGAGTGTATAACTTTAATCCTAAGTGTTAAACCCTTAATGTGTTTAAATCTCTTAATCAATTCACTTAATAATCATCAAGACATCACACTTGTAACTTGGGCCTTGCATTAGGGTTCTAATTCTTCCTTAATTGGTTAAGAAGGACTAACCCTAGTGTTAATGGACAAGTCTCCCTCAAGTTGTCCTACAAACCATAAAATTCACTTCATCATCATATCATTAAGTAAAATCCACTTAATCAAAGGCTTGTTTTGTCATGAGTTTAATCCCTAATCATTGATTAAGTTGAGGAGCTTTCCTCAGCTTAAACATTCTCATCTATTATCCTTCTATTAGGATGGTGTAATGAGTCTGTTTAATCCTTGATTATGGCTTAACCTCATTACTCAACACTAAACAAAAACACCAAAAACATCTAAATAATCACAAGTAGGTTAATGATCTTAATCCTACACCAAAGGTAATTAAGTGTGAGAATCTGACTTCACACTTAAGGTAATTCTCATTACCCCTAATCAGAGGGAAGATGTGATGAGTTTACTAAATCCATTGGTTTAGGCTTAAGCTCATTAACTTATGACAAACTTTCAAAAGCAATAAAAGACTGAAAACTCAAAAACAAACAATAATCGTTTCCTCCGGGGTTCTTTTCTCATCATCTTCACTCATAACCGAGAACTTGCTTCTTCCGTCTAATGCAAGACAGTTTGCATCTGTGCCAGACAGATCATACACTTGAGCATAGGCAAGTAAGCAGTTCACAAGTCAATTCATCTTTCAGTCTCTTTGGGTCGAACTACGGTGTTCTGACTTCCTCATTGCACGAGAGGATACGTAGGCATAACTTAACAGTTATCGAACAAAAGTCTCTGTATATTCCCCCTCCTTCCAGCTTCATTTCTTTTAAGCCTCATATTCATGATCATCTCACTCTTATCCTTACACTGACACTTCTCTTATACATTTCACATCACTTATACACTTCATTTCTTTTACACTGACACCTGTACACATCCTTTTCCAGCTCTTTGACACACAGATTGCACTGACACTACCCCTTTAAAACACAAATCTTTCAAGCGTGGATCCCGTCGAATACGGCGGACAATCTGGGTGCTAATACCTTCCCAGGTTGTAACCAACCCCCTTTCTCAGTCTCTCTGGTTCGCAAACCGTCTTATCCATCTTTTCCTAGGTCTATGCAGCATTACCTTTCCTCCGGGATAAAAATGCCTAGCTGGCAACTCTATTCATCTCCAGTGAGTTCACGGCTGTGTGTTCTCACTGTTCCCTTCGCCGACCGTTCGCGCTTGTACCGGGATGCAAATCTTTGGGAGCGACAAGGACGACCATCAAGAAGTGGAGGACGACCACTCAGCAGGGGACGGCTGCTCTCAAGGTTTATCGTAACACAGGACGAGTGTTAGATAAAAAAAAGGGAGATTTGCTTTGTTGGTGATCTACTGGGGATAGTAAATACGGACGAGTATCTACATCCAAGAAACAAAAGATATAAGTGTTTAGATGTATGTGTATAGATTAAAGATGCGGACGAGCATCCTTAGACTATGATACGGACGAGTATCATGTAGAAACAAATACTGACACGTGTTCAGAGATGATGATACGGACGAGTACCATCTGGTTAACAAAGAACACGGACGAGTGTTGCATCTGAAGGGACTCTTCTGGGGAATAGTAGACACGGACGAGTGTCTATATCCAAGAAGACATAAGTGTTTTACACAGTGTATGGATTAAAGATGCGGACGAGCATCCTTAAGACTATGATACGGACGAGTATCATGTAGAAACAAACATTAGACGCAATGTTCTGAGATGATGATACGGACGAGTACCAACTGGTTAACAAAGAACAAGGACTACTGTCGAATCTGTGGGGAGATAAGTGATGGTGTATACAAGATACGGACGAGTATCTGTATCATGAGTAGTGAGTATATATAGATGAGTGTTTTAACTGCTGGGGAGAATGACACGGGCGAGTGCCAAGAGAGAAAAGTGTAATATGAACAAGTATCTGCTATACAAAGTCTAGGCGACTGCGCTGGGGATATGACACGGACGGGTGTCAGGAAAGTGTATATATAGGTATGTGTGGGTGCAAAGAGGATGTCTTTGGCTTTCTGCTGGTAATATGACACGGACGGGTGCCATGAAGTATCTGTAATACGGGTGATTTTGTTATAAAGAGTGTTCAGACGACTTTACTGGGGAGTGATGATACGGACGGGTATCAAAAGGAAATATGCTGGCATTTGTGAATATGAGGCAACTGTTTTTGCTGGGACTCTGGTAAGGATTTCTGTACAATGATGATGAACGGTTATTATTCACAAGTGTTAATTCAGAACATGGCTTATGATTATGCTATGCGTTTGATTTTTTTTTCCGTAATGCTCCGTATTAGACGGAATGCTACGCTCTGAGGGGATATTATGATGCAAATGCCATGATTCTGCAAAGATATCAAACTGGGATTCGGATCCCGTTGCTGCGAAGATCTCTGGCTGATCTGTTTGAAATGGACCTCCCAGCTGGGGATGAGATCATTGGTAGATCTAATAAGATGATATTTGCTTGGGGATACGGGTCACTGATAGACCTATCTTAGTAAATGAGGGACCCAGCTGGGGTTTGTAGAAGCTTTCTTCACTCTGTTGTGATTCCTTCGTGCGTTGCTCTTCTGAATAGAGGCTGAGGATTCTGTGGGGATATGATTCCCCGATTCTTGCATTCTGCTAAGGAGGAATGATTGGTACTACGGCTGGGAGAGTTGTTGGCCACTCAGCTGGGGAGAGTAATGAGAGGCAACTCAGCTGGGGATAGAGCATTTCAGTGCCGAGACTGAGTGTATGTTGATTCGGCAACTTCGCTGGGGAAATGGGCACCTTCCAGTGCCACATGGAAGATAGACCGAGTTGATAATGATCTGCCAGCTTGCTGAGGGTGAAGCTTTCATGCCCCAAGTTGCGCTCTGGATACCTGCAATCCTGAAAAAGATAGAACAACGCACAAGATAATCCCGAGGTATCCCTTACCGGATTCCGTCATAGGAGTTAGGATACTTCTGAGAGTAAGTATATTCCCTGCAAGCATGTTTCTTTATTTTCTTAGAGAAGAACATCTGTACTTATGCAATCAATTTTTTTTTAAGACATCAGACATTTTTTGCAAATAAAATGTATAAAACGAGTCATGACTGAAAATCTGATTTTATTAATTCATATGCCCTGAATTGGCGAGATACAGTCAAAGGAACATATCCCCTGAAATGAGGAGATTGTTACAAATTGAGAAACAAAAATGCTGGCAATGTTGACGACGCTTTAGGGAGCTTCCCCTTCTACTATGACTCGTATGACAATTGACGTTCTTCTCACCTTGCTTTCTGAAGAAGGTTGATTCTGATTGAAGCTTGATCCTGTTGAAGCTTACCAAGTTGTAGATGATACAGACGAACTCAGAATGCAGTCGTTCGCTTATTCCCTTATTTTTGCATGGATCGCCCTCTCGGGTTTTCAATCCATCGGGATACCCATTTTTGCCTGAGCTGTCCAATGCGGCTTTTCAACTCAGCGGGTGTACATTTTTTCATTTATTTCCCTTATTTTTGCCCGAGTCTTTTATTCTGTTTTTGACTCGCCGGGATGCCCTATTTTTGCCTGGACTTCCATTCTGTTTCTGTGTCCAGCGGGTCACTTTATGCGAAGTATTTTTTAACTGCATCTGAATTCACAGGGGATGGGAAGTCTTCACCATCCATGGTGCTGAGCATCAGTGCTCCACCAGAGAAAACTTTCTTTACCACGAATGGTCCTTCATAGTTAGGAGTCCATTTGCCCCTGTGGTCTGTATGAGGAGGGAGGATTCTTTTCAGCACAAGATCTCCCACTTGGTACTCTCGATGCCTGACTTTCTGATCGAAGGCTTTCTTCATTCTCTTCTGATACAACTGCCCATGACAGATTGCAGCCAATCTTTTCTCTTCAATCAGACTCAGTTGCTCGTATCGGGACCTAACCCATTCTGCTTCACTCAATTTGACATCCATTAATACCCGTAACGAGGTTAATTCAACTTCAACTGGTAGGACTGCTTCCATACCATACACGAGTTGATACGGTGTTGCCCCAGTGGATGTCCTGATTGATGTGCGATACCCATGCAAGGAAAATGGTAGCATTTCATGCCAGTCTTTGTAGGTGACTACCATCTTCTGCACAATCTTCTTGATATTCTTATTTGCCGCCTCCACAGCGCCATTCATCTTTGGCCTGTAAGGAGAAGAATTGTGGTGTTGGATCTTGAAGTCCCGGCATAATTCAGCCATCATTTTGTTGTTTAAGTTGGAACCATTATCAGTAATGATTCGCTCGGGCACTCCGTACCGACAGATGATATCTCTCTTTAGGAATCGGGCTACCACTTTCCTTGTGACGTTGGCATATGAGGCTGCTTCAACCCACTTGGTAAAATAGTCGATGGCGACCAGGATGAATCGGTGGCCATTCGAAGCAGTTGGCTCAATCTTGCCAATCATATCAATGCCTCACATAGCAAAGGGCCATGGTGCAGACATGATGTTCAAAGGGTTGGGAGGCACATGCACCTTATCTGCATAGACCTGGCATTTATGGCACTTCCTGGCATAAGCACAACAGTCTGCATCCATTGTGATCCAGTAATAACCTGATCTTAACAACTTCTTGGCCATTGCATGTCCTCCAGCATGGGTACCAAAAGAGCCTTCATGCATCAACAAATCTGCTTCCGTCTTGTCAACACATCTGAGGAGTACCATATCAAAGTTCCTCTTGTATAAAGACCCATCAGTGTTCAGAAAGAAACTTCCAGCAAGCCTTCTCAAGGTCTTCTTATCATTGGAAGATGCCCCAGGTGGGTATGTTTGATCCTCCAAGAAGCACCTAATGTCGTGGAACCAAGGCTTATCATCTTTAACAACATCTGCTGCGAACACATAGGCTGGTCTGTCGAGTCTGGACACTGAGATCTGAGGTACGAAGTTGGCAGTCTGAACTTTGATCATGGATGAAATGGTAGCAAGAGCATCTGCGAACTGATTCTCGTCCCGAGGGATATACTCAAGCTTGACTGTTGTGAAGAAAGTCAATAACCTCCTTGTATAATCCCTGTAAGGTATCAGATGATCCTGGTGGGTGTACCATTTTCCGTTGGTTTGATTGACTACCAAAGCTGAATCTCCGAATACGGTCAATGTCTTGATCCTGAGGTCAATGGCTTCCTCAAGACCCATAATGCAAGCTTCGTATTCAGCTTCGTTGTTAGTGCAGTTGAAAGTGAGTTTTGCCGAGAAAGGCATGTGAACTCCTTTTGGTGTAATAAGTACTGCACCAACGCCACGGCCATTCATGTTAACAGCCCCATCGAACATCATAATCCATTCTTCCTCCGGGTCAGGCCCTTCAGTGTGAATAGGCTCTTCATGATCTTTTGTTTTAATGAACATGATGTCTTCATCGGGGAAGTCAAACCTCATAGGCTGGTAGTCATCAATGGGTTGCTCAGCAAGATATTCAGATAGTACACTGCCTTTGATGGCTTTCTGAGATGTGTATTGGATGTCATACTCTGTAAGGATCATTTGCCATCTTGCAACCCGTCCGGTAAGCGCTGGCTTCTCGAAAATGTACTTAACCGGGTCCATTTTTGATATCAACAGAGTAGTGTGGGTCAACATATACTGTCTCAGTCGGCGAGCAGCCCACGCTAAAGCACAGCAAGTTTTCTCGAGCAGTGAATAACGTTGTTCACAGTCGGTAAACTTTTTGCTTAGGTAGTATATTGCATACTCTTTTCGACCAGACTCGTCATGCTGGCCCAGCACACACCCCATTGACTCTTCTAATACTGTCAGGTACATTATCAGAGGTCTTCCTTCAACTGGAGGCATAAGGATTGGAGGTTCTTGCAGATATTCTTTGATCTTGTCAAAAGCCCTTTGGCAGTCTTCATTCCACCTGACCGTCTGTTCCTTTCTTAACAGCTTGAACAAGGGTTCACAGGTTGCTGTAAGGTGAGATATGAACCTTGAAATGTAGTTCAATCGGCCTAAGAACCCTCAAACTTCTTTCTAAGTTTTCGGTGCAGGCATCTCTTGAATGGCTTTGACTTTATCAGGGTCAACTTCAATCCCTTTCTCGCTTACAATAAAGCCCAGCAGCTTACCAGATCTCACCCCGAATGTGCATTTGTTGGGGTTCAGCTTTAGTTGGTACTTCCTCAGACGCTTGAATAATTTGAGCAGATTTACCAGGTGGTCTTCCTCTGTAAGGGACTTGGCGATCATGTCATCCACGTAACATTCTATTTCTTTATGGATCATATCGTGGAATAATGTCACCATAGCCCGTTGATACGTTGCACCGGCATTCTTGAGCCCAAATGGCATTACCTTGTAGCAGAACGTGCCCCAGGGTGTGATGAATGTTGTCTTCTCCATGTCTTCAGGTGACATTTTAATCTGGTTGTATCCTGAAAATCCATCCATGAAGGAGAATACCGAGAACTGAGCCGTGTTATCAACCAATACATCAATGTGAGGTAGAGGGAAATCATCTTTCGGGCTGGCTCTGTTCAGATCTCGGTAATCAACACACATTCTTACTTTGCCGTCCTTCTTAGGCACAGGTACTATATTAGCAACCCACGGCGGGTAGCTAGTTACAGCAAGGAACCCGGCGTCCCATTGCTTTTGTACCTCTTCCTTGATTTTCATAGCCATGTCTGGACGAGTACGGCGCAACTTCTGTTTGACTGGAGGGCATTCTTCTCTCAAAGGCAGCTTGTGCACAACAATGTCGGTATCCAACCCTGGCATGTCTTGATACGACCAAGCAAACACATCCACATACTCTTGAAGTAGATCAACCAGTTGCTTCTTCACTGAGTCTTGCAGGCAGGCCCCGATTTTAACCTCTTTCACGTCTTCCTCTGTACCAAGATTAATCACTTCAACCTCCTCCTGGTGACTGGTGAGGGGTAATAACCTTTTCCTCTTGTCTTAACAACCTGGCTAGCTCTTCAGGAAGCTCATATTCTTCTTCAACCCCTTCATCAGCTTGATTGATCGGATTGTCAAAGTCATACGATGTCATAGCCGTGCTGTTGTCGGTGCTGTCAGGAAGGCACTCTCTGCAAGGGTTAAGTTGTTCATTTTAGTGATCTGATTTTAGTCTTATTTAGAAAAGTGAAATGAAGTTGTCATTTTGAAAACACTGCCATTTATTTTTTGTACAAAAAAGAAAAAAATGGAAAAACAGTGAACGAAAAGAAAAAGACGCGTTTGCAAAAAGATGTCTGATATTTCATTAATTGATCTTGTTTGCACAAAAAAGTACAGATGGCCCGATTACAAAATGAGTCTTGTCATCTTGGGCAAGATGCAAGACTTTGATGCATGCTTATAAAATACAGGAAATAATAATTACTCTGATCGAGTAACTCTTATAATTTCCTGGGAAGACCAGTTCGAGACACTGCTCCCCGGGATCTTTGGACGAATCCAGCTTTCCAGGTTGCGTTCTTCTTCCAGCTCGTCTTCCAGACAGTTGATAGCATCGGGGGTAAGCATCCCCCCACTGACAAAACCAGGCTCTCCAGCAGCCCTTGCTTGATGTTGAGTTGGTCTGTAACCCAACCCAAATTTGTCTTTCTTCTCCTCCACAACTAAAACTTTGCCCCAGCCCAGGGCAGTTCCTTCCTCAACAACCTTTCGGGCTTGTTGGTAAGATGACATGGAGATCCCAGATACAGCAGATGCTTCATTCACATTCAAGGCTTCAAATCCTTGGCTCATTGTTTCATGGATCTCTCCATCCATCTCAATGTACTTATAAGTAGCCAGATGGCTAACAAATATGTCCTCCTCCCCACAGATTGTAACAACTTGGCCTTCCCACTCAAATTTTAACTTTTGGTGAAGGGTAGACGTTATTGTGCCGGCGGCGTGAATCCAGGGTCTACCCAACAAACAGCTGTAGGCGGGCTGAATGTCCATCACATAAAAGATAGTTTTAAAGGTCTGTGGGCCAATTGTCACAGGCAGCTCAATCTCTCCCAGAACCGATCTCTTCGAACCATCAAAGGCTCTTACTACCAGGTTGCTGGTTCTCAATGCCAATCCATCATATTCTAACTTCACCAGAGCCTTCTTTGGTAAGACATTCAGGGATGAACCTGTGTCTACCAGCACATGAGAAAGGACAGCTCCTTTGCATTCCATGGTTATGTGCAAGGCTTTGTTGTGGTTGCGGCCATCCGCCGTCAGGTCAGTGTTGGTGAACCCTAGCCCATTGCTAGCAGTAACATTTCCAACCACGGTTTCCAACTGGTTGACAGTGATCTCTTCAGGCACGTAAGCTGCGTGCAAGACTTTAAGTAGTGCATTCCGATGGGCTTCGGAGCACATAAGCAGTGAGAGGATAGAGATCTTGGATGGCGTCTGGTGAAGCTGATCCACAATTTTATAGTCACTCTTTTTGATGATTCGCATAAACTCATCAACTTCTTGATCGAACGGTGTCTTCAAGGCTTCTTTGATTGTTTGATCTTCCTGCATCGGGCTCTTTCCTTTTGCCTTGGCAGCAGCTTCTGCTTCGGCTGTAGGTCTTTGAATTGGTGGAGCAAAGAGACGTCCGCTTCGAGTGAAGCCTCCGCCTCCCCCCACATTATCTACTTGTGGTGCAGGTGTTGATGTTTCAAGAGTGATTCTTTTTCCTTCGCAGTACACGTCAGAGCCATAGTGCCAAGGGATGGCCCTATTGCTTTCATATGGTACTGGTCCAGGCACCGTGACAGTGACTGGGCTGATTGCTGCTGCTGAAGGGATTGTGATAGTTTGCGGATCATAAAAGATTGTAACTGGTGCTCTGATGGGAGCAGCACCTTCTGAATGGTAGGCAGAGTTGTTTTCAGGATCATAAAATATTGTGACGGTAGAGACATCTTCATGAGTTGTTGCTGGAGTTGTAGGAGACATTGTCGGAAGTGCGGATGTTGTTGTTGTACGAGGTTCAAAATGGAATGAAGCTGAAGTTGTAGCAGGAGAAATTGTTGAAAACTGATCATTTGAGACGATAGATGGAGTACTTGTTGATGTTGCCGAAGAATTGTCAGGAACAATGGTTGCTGCAGTTGTAGGAGGTTCTGAAACCGTTGCTGACGATATTACTGGATTTGTTGGAAATGATGTGGTGATCTGGAGTTGGCCACTCTGAATAAGGCCATCTATGCCATTCCTTAGATTATCGCACCCATTTACTGAGATATTGCAGTAAGCACACCCCAACTCGCATCCTGGGAACATGTTGCATTCCAAGAGCTGAGCCTTGATTTCTACCAATGGTGTCCTGATCTGTCCCACACTGGTTATTAAATAAGACGGTTTGTCTTCTTCAATAGCGTTAATTCGAGGACCACCATGATTTGGCATAGGATTTTTGTTGACGTTGGGTGGTGGTGCAAAATTCAGAGCTTTGGAGTCTACTAGGTCTTGTACCTTCATATGCAGAGCCCTGCATTTTTCCGTACTATGACCAGGTGCGTTCGAATGAAAGGCACACCTAGCGTTGGAGTCGTAGTTCCTGGGTAAACTGTTGGGATCCGGAGGTGCCAACGTTCTTAGCTCAACCAGGTTGAGTTTCAGAAGTTGTGGCAGCAAAGTAGCATACGGCATTGGGATCGGATCGATCACTCTGTTAGCTTGAGAAGGCCTCTGCTGAAATGGCCTTTGTTGACTGTTGTTGTTGGTGTTGCTGTTGTTGTAATTCCTTGGAGGATACTGATTTTGTTGGTGGTACTGAGGTTGCGGCTGATAGTTTTGCTGAGGAGGTTGATAGACTGGCTGAGGATGAGCTGGAGCAGGGATGGTGACTGCTGCTACTGATCTATGCACATACTGGGGTCTGCCCCTGTTGGTGTGAATGGCATTGGTCTCGCCAGTTCTTCTCGGGCCTGCGAAAGGCTTTCTTGCATTACTGGACGAGCTGGCACCATTATCAGAGATCTTACCCATTTTCAACAGGCTTTCAATTCTCTCCCCAGCTATGACAACATCTGCAAAGCTAGTGGAAGAGAAAGCAGCCAACCTGTCAATATATGTTCCCTGAAGGGTATTCATGAACATATCTGCCATTTCCCTTTCAGACATAGGTGGCTGAACAGCAGCAGCCAATTGCCTCCATCTTTGGGCATATTCTCGGAAACTCTCCCTTGAAGACTGTGACATTCCCATTAGGAGGGTCCTGTTGGGTGCCATATCTAAGTTGTACTGATACTGTCTGATGAAGGCCTCTGCCAGGTCCTTCCAGCATCTTACAGTTGCTCTTGTCAAATGGGAATACCATTCCCTTGATGCTCCAGTCAAGCTGTCTTCGAAGTAGAACATCCAGAGCTTCTCATCCATTGTATAGGCCTTCAGCCTTCCCAGAAATGATTGTAAATGAGTCCGGGGGCATGAAGTCCCATTATACTTTTCGAAACATGGAGGCTTGAACTTGTGGGGAATCCTAACCCCGTCTACCAAGCCCATATCCATCACGTCGAAACCCAAAGAGTTTTGAGACTCTAGGGATCTTAACTTCTCAGCTATCTCATCCAATCTTCTATCGTAAGCTTCTTCTCCAGCACCCATTACTGTAAATTGATCCTCTTGAGGGTCTTCTTGCAATACCCTGGCTGCAGTGGCGGTTCCTTGAACATTTGCTGGAATATTGACCTCAGGATGGAGGTGTGGACCAAACACAGGAGGGTTAACATGAGGTTGGACCCTTTCATTATTACTGGTGCCGGCAGTCCCTATGTGTGGATCCTCTTGATTTTGCCTCTCCACTATGGCCCTCAGTCTTTCCTGGATCTGAGCCATATTGTTCATAACTTCCATGAACTGCGTCATCTGCGTTCTCATTTCTAATCTTTCGTTTGCCATCTGATTTCTGACCTCTGCAAGGTCCTGCTGTACCTGATCCATTTGAATTCCCGGAAGGTTGTTTCGGGTTGGATAACGGTGCGGACGGTTGAGAGGAAATACCCGGCGCCTAGCAATAGTTCCTGAACATCACAACAGAGGTTAGCAACAACAAAACAAAAACCTACAAAACAAACAAAGGGTTAGCATGCAATGCAGTTATGCTTATTTGTTCTCAAGGTATCCGGTTTGGCCTTCAGTTTTGACCCTTCCAGACCCTTGAAGATGCTGCTGATGTTGCTTCCGAAGTAAACTAACATGAATATATTACATAAGGTGAAATAATACAACTTGTTCATTTTACAACATAAGCCCCTTAAGGGGTCAAAATACATCACAAAAAGTAAAAGTACATGGAATAGAAACAACAACGAGCAAATGGTCAAACACCAAGGCTAAACTCATCCTCACGAACTTCCTTGAGAAGTGCTTCGGTCACAGGATCAGCCGGACGCTCCGTGAGATTCCGGATAAGGAGGTTCCGGGTTGCAACAGCTGCTACTAGCTTTTTGTGCTGAGTTTGGTCCTTGGACCTCTTCACCCCTGCTTTAATCTTCAATTCTGATATTTCCCTCTGGGCTGCTGCCAGGGCTTCTTGCTGTTCTTTTGCATTAGCCTCCAGTTGCTCCATCTTGTCTTGAACTCTCTTGTCTTCCAGGGTACGAGCCTCGGTGATCCTGACCCACCGGGCTTGACTCTCCTTCAAGTACAAGTCTGTTCTTGCTCTCTGGAACTGGGCTTCTTTGCAAGCATTCTTCAGAATTTGTTCACCAGCCTTAGACTTTTTGATATAATCCCCAGACTTTTCAATCTTAGTCAAATGCTCCACTCTCAACTTCTCCAATCTCTCAATCTCCCTCATACCTTCACTCCTCTCCCGGAGGGTCTTCTGCAAAGCCTGGGTTAGCTTCTCATTTCTTTCCTTCAAGCTCTCAAACTCCTCCAAACTGATGGTGGTAGGGGGTGATGCTGAAGATGACTCAGGCATGTCTTCTATGGTAAAGGGAATTCCAGAGAAATGGGCCCTGGCACGGGACCACTCATAATATTGTGCTGATGCCACATTATTACACTTCCCCAGAATGGTGACTCCCTTGGTTTGAACATTATCCCAGGCCCAGGCAGCCTGCCTAACAACAGCCAAACTAATCTTGTTCTCACAATAAAGGGTCTCCACCAAGTCCTGTGCCCTAGGAGTGTGGACCAGTGCATAGCCCAGTTGCCTCCTGAACAGCAGAGGGTTGTAATTAATACTTCCCTTAACTCCTATTAAGGGCACATTGGGAAAGTGCCCACAGCTGGTGATGATATCTCTGCCCTTGGTGCTTTGAGTGCACCATCTGATATCTGCTGAAGTTAGAGTAGTGAGTCTCTTAGCCCAGTTGCTTTGCTGATGAGGGTTTAAAAACGCATCTGTCCTGGGTAGATGCCTAAGAAGCCAAGTATGGAATAATGGAGCACAACACCTCACTAGTCTTCCCCTCTGTTTTTCATTCCTCTGATGCACTGAGTAGTAGAGATCCCCCAATAATGTTGGCACTGGGTTCTTCAAGATGAATAAGTGGATTGCATTCTTACTAATGAATCGAGGCTCATCTGCAAACAATACAATCCCATATATGCACAAGGCCAGCAGAGCACAAACAGTTTTCCATTCTCCTAGAGAAACTTTCATACTAGCTTGAGAAATTAAGAAGTCCATATGAAAACCAGGGATCCCAGCCTTAGAGGTCATATGCTGCTCAATCAGGGCAGGTTCCAGATGCAAAGCTTTTGCTACTTCTCCATTAGCAGGAAAGACCATCTCAGGGTTGAAAGGGATTCCACCCCTGATAGGTATGCCAACTAATGAGGAGTACTCTTCCAACAGAGGGCCCAACTGAAAGTCTTGAAAGGTGAAACATCTCAGTGGGGGATCATAGAACTGAATGCAGGTGTGGATGAGGCTCCTTTGTGATGGGTCCAGATCCACAACCAAGTCAAGTATATCTCCATAGTTTTCTCTGAACAAGGATATGTGATCTGGAGTGATCAGGGTCTGAATCCTCCTGATGTCTGATAACTCTGGTTGGAAGAAGTGATAGGTGATATTGCTCTTTTTAGGAGCCATGATGCTGAAGACTGAGTAGAGACACGTGCTGATGACAATGCTGAAGTGATGAGCCACTGGTTGGCTGGTGCTGGTGATAGCTGAAGCAGACAGCTGATAACTGAAGCAGGTGTTGGTGAAGATGGGCCAATACTGAAGATAGGGTCAAAACCAAAACCAAATGAAAATGGATACCCTGAAACACAAATAAGCAAATGTTAATATGATGCAATGGTTATGTATGCAAATGATATGCAAGGGGTTTGTGACTGAGCTGGATCTGGCCAAAATAATCTGATATAGTTCCAAGTGTGTTCAAGAATTCCAGATGGAGGTCTACAAAACCAGTAACCAAGGTGGGGGACTCAAATAAAGAGCCACATGTCCAGGGTTTAGAGTCACAAGAACTGTCCAACATGGAGTACTCTTAACAAAGCAAAGTAACAAGGTATTCTGAGGTCAAGGTACCTGCAAACCTGTAAACAGCCCAACCCCCTCACAGGTGGTGTTCTAAAACAAGGATCCTTAGACTTGGATCAGTTATGAGAAGTGTAAACACTTCTAACCCGGAGGTACAGTGTTTACAATAACCATAACAATTCCTCCTCTAATTCACCCCAGTTTCTGAAGGTCAATACTAAAGGTCATCCAGACTTAGCAGGCTTCCTAGATAGCCCTAGCATTGCAGGAAATCTGCAACACAGAGTTCTCAAGAAGAAACCCATATCTGAACCGTGTTTCATATTCCCGCACCAGACCGAAATGGAATGGGAAAGAATATGATTCACTCTAGCCTAGGTGTCACTCAGGTCCCAGGTGTAGGACCTTAACTCTCAATAGAACCCTACCCACCAAAGCAAACAACAGATCCAGCCAGCAACATGACAGTATGATATATACAAAGTGCAATAAAGAAAGCAGTAAAGCAAACTGTACATAAAGCAAAATAAATACAAGCACAAGTAAGCACATAACACCCCAGTAAGCACAAATCAATCAAGCGCTAGGAGGAACCCACAAAAAGAACCAGAAGCCCTGGTTGCAATATAAGTCTCCCCAGCAGAGTCGCCAAGCTGTCGCTCCCGACAAATGAAAAATGGATCATATGAAGGTACAGACGCGAACGGTCAGCGAGAGGGACAATGAGAACACACAGCCGTGAACTCACTGGAAATGAATAGAGTCGCCAGCTAGGCATTTTTATCCCAGGGGAAAGGCAATGCTGCATAGGCCTAGAAAGATATGGATAAGACGGTTTGCGAACCAGAGAGACTGAGAAAGGGGGTTGGTTACAACCTGGGAAGGTATTAGCACCCAGATTGTCCGCCGTACTCGACGGGATCCACGCTTAAAAGATTTGTGTTTTAAAGGGGTAGTGTCAGTGCAATCTGTGTATAAAGAGCTGGAAAGATGTACAGGTGTCAGTGTAAAGAAATGTGAAGTATATAAGTGAAGTGTCAGTGTAAGAACAGGAGTGAAATGCTCAAGATCATGAGGCTAAAAGAATGAGGCTAGAAAGAGGGGGAATGTAGAGGGACTTTTGTTCGATAACCGTTAAGTTATGCCTACGTATCCTCTCGTGCAATGAGGAAGTCAGAACACCGTAGTTCGACCCAAAGAGACTGAAAGGTGAATTGACTTGTGAACTGCCTGCTTGCCTATGCTCAAGTGTATGATCTGTCTGGCACAGATGCAAACTGTCTTGCATTAGACGGAAGAAGCAAATTCTCGTTTATGAGTGAAGATGATGAGAAAAGAATCCCGAAGGAGACGATTATTGTTTGTTTTTATGTTTTCAGTCTTTTATTGCTTTTGAAAGTTTGTCATAAATTAATGAGCTTAAGCCTAAACCAATGGATTTAGTAAACTCATCACATCTTCCCTCTGATTAGGGGTAATGAGAATACCTTAAATGTGAAGTCAGATTCTCACACTTAATCACCTTTGATGTAGGATTAAGATCATTAACCTACTTGTGATTACTTAGATGTTTTTGGTGTTTTTGTTTAGTGTTGAGTAATGAGGTTAAGCCATAATCAAGGATTAAACAGACTCATTACACCATCCTAATAGAAGGATAATAGATGAGGGTGTTTAAGCTGAGGAAAGTTCCTCAACTTAATCCATGGTTAGGGATTAAACTCATGACAAAACAAGCCTTTATTGAGTGGATTTTATTTAATGATAAGATGATGAAGTGAGTTTTATGATTTGTAAGACAACTTGAGGGGGACTTGTCCATTAACACTAGGGTTAGTCCTTCTTAACCAGTTAAGGAAGAATTAGAACCCTAATGCAAGGCCCAAGTTACAAGTGTGATGTCTTGATGATTATTAGATGAGTTGATTAAAGGATTTAAACACATTAAGGGTTTAACACTTAGGATTAAAGTTATACACTCCATCCTAAGAGAAGGATGCAGGCATAAGCTTAATCACAAAGCCTTAAAGCCTTTAGGGTTTAGTCCCCGATTATGAGATGAGAAGAGAAGACTCAAAAGAGACACAAAGGTAAAACTAAGAGGGGAGACTAATCAACCCTAATTCATTGTCATGCTTGGTTGTTCCTAAGGTTTGTGAGGTTTTCAAGAGCAATCTTCAAAGAGAACCACCAGGATGCAGATGAACAGGATCAAGAGAAGCAAAGTGACTTGCTTCATTCAAGAAGTCAAGTCACTTGAAGAAAGAAAGTGGGAAGAAGAAGAATGAGCAAGCCCAAACTCAAACACATACAAAAATGCAGCAATGGATGCAAGAGGGATGAAAAGAAAAGTTATGAGAAGTGAAGGCAAATCCACTTCTCAAGTTTACTTACCACCTGAAATGTTAGAAAGAAATGCAATGCAATGCAAAATGGGATGAAATGGTATGATGCTAAACAAAACCAGAAGCATGTTGATGATGAAAATGATGTTATGAGATGCTGCAAACATGAGGCAAGGCATGGAGATGTTCATACAAGTTCATGGATGCATATGGTGCAAGCTTAGAAGCATGGATACACATGAAAAGTTATGAAGCATACATGGCATACAACATGACAAATGCAAGATGCAATGATCAAAGGTGCTTTCTACATGTCTTATGATGTCAAATGAATCACATGAATGCTTGAAATGTCATGGTAAGTCATGTTATGCAAGAGAATGCAAGATGGATGCAAATGAAAGCCCAAACTAGGGTTTATGGATCAAACAACAAACAAAACCCAAAAACAGAAGCAAACCCTAAGATAAAAAATGGAAAATGCCACCCAAAGAAACCCTAAACCTATACTAAACCAAGGTCCAAAGGGGAGGTCTCAACTCTCAACCAATCTCAAGATATGATTTTTCTAAGTTATTAGGGTTTTTAGGGTTCCTAAATAAAAGAAATGCCAAACAAATTGGAAATGAGGAATCAAACCATGGCCATTTAATCCTAGAAACTACATGCTAAACACAAAACAATGCAAAAAGAATCAATGTCCAACTCTTCTTATATAGGCAGAAATGATTTTTTGAACTTATGATCAAAATAATGCACAAAATATGATTTAATTCAATGAAAAATTCTTAAAATGCATCAAGATCAAAAAAGAAATTTGGTTTGAAGGTTGGACAATGTTTCTAAATGTCTTAGAACATTTCATGAATTTTTTGGTGATTTTTAAATACCTAAAGGTATTTTTAATTAATTAATTCTTACTAATTAATTAAAAATAAACTTTTAAATATTTAAAAATGCTTTTTAATGATAAAAAAAATAAAATAAAAATATTTTTGGGTTTTTAAAAATTAATAAAACTTTTAAGAAAAAGTTTCATAATTTTTAAGCCATTTTTGCTATTTTAAAATAATTATACAAAACAAATGAAAAGAAAATAAATAAAAATGAATTTTTAATGAATTAATGAGAAGTAATCAGATCCTAAGGTGGAGATTCAAACCCACACGCGCGGGAGTTGACTGCGCGCCACATCTCACGGCTCAGATTCAAATTTGCTAATTAATGCTTAAAACCCTAACCCTGCCGTTAATCACTTTCAGATGACCGGAACAGTGTTCCGGTCATCTTCTCCGTTCACCTCAAAACGCTATCTCTCTCCCCAGGCCATTTTAGAAGCTCTAAACCTCCAGAAACCATCTACCAACTACCCTAAGCACGAATCCAGCATCAAATCATGTTTAAACTCACACACAAACAAGAATCGAAGCAATGAAATTTCTAGGTCAAACTTTCAGAACACCATAACATACTCGTTTCTGGCTTATTTTCAAAAGTAAATAGATCCCAATGATCAGTGCAACATGCTAAACAAGATTCTAACAAGAAAATGGAGTTCTGGAAAAAAAGTTCATGGTGTCACCTGAGATGGAGCTTTTGATTTAGGAGCTTTCTGGATGATTCTTTGGCTCAATCAGGTCCCAATGATCCACCTTTGAAGCTTTGGATGCTTAGTTGGAGTTTAAACAACCTCTGGAGTGAGTTTGCAGAAGCTCTGACCAAGGGCATGTGAAAATCGTATTTGAGACATGGGGTGTTTCAGGCCAAAACAATGGTTGGTTTCTGGCCAGTGAGGTGAGTAGAGATTGTTGGTGGAGTTTGTTCTTGTGTTTGAGGTTTGTGGAGAGAGATTCGAAGGAAAATGCAGGCTGAGGTGAAGAATGGCAATGGGGTGTTCTTGCTCAAATCAAGCCTGGCTCTTGGTGCTTTGAGGTCTATGAAGTATGGTGAGTTGAAGTGTGGAAATGGTTTGAGTGTTCTCAGCTTGTGGAGGCAGATTCGAAGGCTTATGCAAAAAGGAGTTTTTTTGTGAATGTGTTGTATGATAGTGTTTCAGCCTTGCTAGATGTATGGAATGGCTTGCTCTTTGTCCACATAAACCTCTCTCATTGGTCAGATGATTGGACATGTGCTTTATTGATTGGTAAGTCACCTTTTGCAAAAAGTCAAATTTTGTGTAAGGAAAGTATGGGTTGATCTATAGCTAGTACATGGGCTGGTTCTGGTGCAGCAAGGTGAGGTGAGAGGCTAGCCAAAGTGCAGCATCCAATGCATCAAGTGGTGGAAGTGTCATGAGTGTTTTTGCAAGTTGTTGCCTTTATGGTTCACATGAAAGAAAGTCTTGTTACATGAACCAAAACATGAGAAACCTTGGCCCAATTCTGACTTTTAGGACATGTAGAATGTTTGTGTACTGGTTTGAAGTGAACTAGAGGTCATAAGAGGCATTGGTTCATGATTTTGCAAAATTTCCATTTGAGGCATGCCTTGAAAATCAATGATTTTGGCCAACTTTGTCACACCATAACTTTTGATCCAAGAAGAGTTTGATCATGTTCTTGTACTTTTTGAAAAGGGAAAGATGAGATCTACAACCTTCATGACCAAAGTTTTTCCATTTGAAGCATTTTTGGATCAAGAATCAAGGCTTGAAAAATGACCTAAAATGAAGCATTCTTGAAAAGTCAACTATACCCAAAAAGTCAACATTTGCAAAAACCCTAAATTCTTGATTTTTGTGAACTTCAACCTTCTTCCATGATAAAATAAAGATCATATACACTCAAAATGATGAAGATCACCCATTGGTTGGGTCATTGGGGGCCTCAGATGCCCTGATTTTGCACTGACTTGTCTGAAAAGTCAACCCTTGATCAGATGACTTCCCCATGGAATTTCTTCATGAAACTTGATATGCATACTCCCTATATCATATAGAGACCAATGGAAACAAGAATGACCAAAAAATTTGGGGTTATGGCCTCTGAAACCAAAACCCTAATTTTAGGTCAACTGTGCAGTCAAACTTGGCTCTGCATCCACTCAAACCCTAGTTCTTGTGATTCTTTTGAATTCTTGGCTTTGAGAAGATGTAATATGATACTTGAACACATATGGATCCCTCTGAAGTGATTGGTTGCCTTTGGAATGGCTCAAGAAGCTCTTGGATTGTTCAGATCACAAACCCTAGATGAGGATGTTTAGAAACTATGCAGTGAATCAAAAGTGAGATATGAGATATTATGGTTGTGTTTATGCATATGAGAATGATCACAAGCCATGGTGAATGGGTGAGGGCAAATTTGGGGTGTTTACACCAGGATAACATCAATTTTCTTAAGGTTCAAACAAATAAGGTCAATTTGAAAGATTCTACCATCCACGGACAACGTACAGTTCTCACACTTAAGCGGCGTCTCGACAGTTTCATCCATAGTGGTAGTAACCACCATTGGAGGAGACAAAGGAAATAGTCGCAACCCAAGTCGCTTCGCACAACTAGTAGATATAAAAGAATGTGTAGCTCCAGAATCAAATAAAACAAGACAAGGATGGTTGTTAACAAGACAATTACCCGCAATCAAGGAATTGTCGCCTTTCGTCTTCCTGGCATCCATAGTATAAACTCTTGCTTGTACTTGGTCCTTTCTCTGAGAGCAGTCCCTAGAAATGTGTCCTTCTTTCTGACAATGATAACAAATTATACCGTTCTGCTCACATCTTCCAAAATGGTTCTTGTGACATCGGGGGCAAGAAGGAGGAGCACTAGATCTAGGACTCGACACTTGTTTCCCCTTGAAGGGTTAAGGCCTCGAAATAAATGATTGACTAGCCCGCCCCTATCTCTTTGAACTGCTCTTCCGGCACTAGCTTCTGTTTGCACTTTCTTCAAACTATGTTCTGCAACATAGCATTCTCTCAACATCTCAGAGTAGGTAGTGAACTCCCTTTGAGAGACACTATGTGAGATTTCGGCCATTAGTCCAAACAAAAATTAGTCAATTTTCCACCTTTCATCAGGAGCATGAATAGCCTGCCTAGATTAGGCCGCCATGTTCTCAAAAATCTCAGCATAACTGGCCACAATCATGCTCCCTTGCCTCAATTGTTGAAATTCGAACTTCTCTAGTGTCCTCAAGGAACTCGGGAAATACTTATCCATAAAAATTGTCGTAAATTGTTGTCACACTCTTGGAATCCCTTGTACCATCCTCAAATTGGAAGCACTCTCCCACCACCTAGCAGTAGGAACCTTTAGTAAATGCGACGCGAAGGTCACCTTGTCCTCTTCACTATAAATCACAATATGGAACATCCTCTCTACTCCAGTTACCCATTCATGAGCCTTAACCGGATCCAATCCGCCATGAAACTCCTGAGGGTTCATTCGGATGAAGTCTCTAAATGTTCCACCCACAGCTCTAGGAGCAATCACGTAAGGGTGAAGGCCCCCACTCATCAGATGCATCATTTCTTGCATGAATTGGTGTTGTTGTTGCTGCATCTGCTGCATAAATTGGAACATAGTGTAAACACCCCAAATTTGCCCTCACCCATTCACACCATGGCTTGTGATCATTCCATATGCATAAACTCAATCATATCATCTCATATCACATTTTTGAGTCACTTCATAGCTTCAAAGCCATCTGCATCTAGGGTTTGTGATCTGAGCAATCCAGGAGCTTCTTGAGCCATTCCAAAGGTCAACAATCACTTCAAAGGGGTCTATATGTGTTAAAGTATCATATCATATCTTCTCAAAGTCAAGAGTGTCAAAGAATCACAAGAACTGGGTTTGGTATGGAAGCAGAGCCAGGCTTGACTGCACAAATGACCTAAAATTAGGGTTTTGGTTTCAGAGGCCATAACTCCAAATTTTTTGGTCATTCTTGTTTCTATTGGTCTCTATATGGCATAGGAAGTATGCATATCAATTTTCATGAAGAAATTCCATGGAGAAGTCATCTGATCAAGAGTTGACTTTTCAGACAAGTCAGTGCAAAATCAGGGCATCTGAGGCCCTCAATGACCCAACCAAGGGGTGATCTTCATCATTTTGAGTGTATTTGATCTTTATTTGATCATGGAAGAAGGTTTAAGTTCACAAAATTCAAGAATTTGAAGTTTTTGCAAAGTTGACTTTTTAGGGCATGGTTGACTTTTAATGAAATGTCATTTTATGCAACTTTTTCAACCCTTACTTTTTGATCCAAAAATGCTTCAAATGGAAAAACTTTGGTCATGAAAGTTGTAGATTAGATCTTTCCCTTTTCAAAAAGTACAAGAACATGACCTAATTCATTTTGGATCAAAAGTTATGGTGTGTCAAAGTTGGCAAAAATCATTAAAATTCAAGTTATGCACCAAATGGAAAACTTGCAAATTCATGTACCAAGCATTCTAGTGACTTCAAAGTGACTTCAAAACTTCATCACATGATCACATATACCCTAAAAACAGAATTGGCCCAAGGGATTTTACATGGGTTGCTTTGATTTCTAAAGATCACTAAGCCATTTTCCATTACAAGTGCAAAGTTGGATTTTTGGCAAAGTCATTTTTTAAAGAGCTATGTGATTGCTGGCTGACTTCTATGCATTGCCATGACTAAAAGAAGTCTCATGCTACAAAATTCAGCAAGCAATGTCTTATGCATATGGCACAAAATCATGAGGAAACATCAAGTGGGCAAGTTGCAAAAGCTAGCATAGCTTGTGATCCATATGTTGCAGTCAGCTACAAGCAATCCAAGGGCCCTCCTCAACTCAAGCTGGAGCAAGACATGACTTCAAACTGCTGCTGCCATGACCCATGCTGCTAGTACAAGCCAATTTGACTTTTTGGCAAAAGTTCCCATACTCATGGCACAGTGTGCAACCACCCCTACTGACCTGCCCCACAGGCTATCCACACAACTTGGAGATGTTATAGCAAAGCATTGAGCATTGAAGCAGGCCAGAACACAGCATACCACAAAACTGTCAAAGAGCTTCTTCTCTTCGATTCTCATTTTCCAGCCACAAAACATCAAAACTCTCTTCACCAACAAATCAAACACACAAAAAGGAACCAGAATCAGCCATTAACAGAGCTTGAAACCACTCACACACAAACTCCATTTTCTGATACACCAGAACTGGACCTCTCAAAATAGCTTGTTTAAGCTCATTCCAAGCCTACCATTAGCATCAGGAGAACCATTGGAGTGAGTCTGCATCAAGGAGAAGCCCAGAAAGCCCAGAAACAGGGTCTTCCATCTCAGGTATGGCCATGAACTTTTTCTCTCAGAGCTTGCATTTTAAGTTATAAATGGATTGTGTATGTCTTGCTGATCATAGGGATGGTTTTAGAATTAGAAATGGGTGAGAAATGAGGATTTACCAGGGCTCTGAAACTTTGCCCGTGAATCTTCATGGCTTCGATTCTCTTCATTTGAGCATGAGAAATTTAGTTTGAGAGATGATTTGAGTGAGGTTTGAATAGAGGAACATTTCCCTGCCTTTAATTTGAAGAATGGTAGCCTGAATCATGATCTAGGATTTTGTTGTTGCCGGAGAAGATGACCGGAGCTTCCCTCTGGTCACCTGAAAATGATTATGCCCTAATCCCATTAATTAACCAACTTTGAATTCTGGCCTTTGATTTGCTTCTCCCGCGCGTGTTTGGACGGCCCAGATGAGTCATTATGCCCTAATCTTGTTTAATTAAATAAATCTTAATTAATTAAGTTAACATTAAACCTCAGCCATCAGATCACGCGCGTTTGAGGACTTTGAATCTGGGCCTTGGATTGTGCTTACCCCCAGTCTTGTTGACTTGCACGCAGGGCCTTTGGATCTCTCAACTTTCAATCTCAGCCACTCACACTGCATACTTTGTATTTTTATTTCATTTTCTTTATATTTTATTTCTCATATTTATTTAAAATAGTAAAAATGCTTTAAAAATTATGAAATTTTTTACCAAAGGTTTCATTAATTTTTAAAACACAAAAATATTTTTATTTTTATTTTTAGCATTAAAAAAAGTATTTTTAAATATTTAAAAGTTTATTTTTAATTGATTAATGAAAATTAATTCATTAAAAATACTTCTAGGTATTTAAAAATCACCAAAAAATTCATGAAATGTTTTAAGACATTTAGAAACATTGTCCAACCTTCAAACCAAATTTATTTTTTGATCTTGATGCATTTTAAGAATTTTCCATTGAATTAAAATCATTTTTATGCATTATTTTGATCCAAACTTCAAAAAATCATTTCTGCCTAACCCCAAATAGTTGGACCTTGATTCTTTTTGAATTGCATTGTGTTTAGCATGTAGTTTGTGAGATTAAATGGCCATGATTTGATCTTTCATTTTCCATTTGTTTGGTAATTTTCTTGTTAAGGAACCCTAAAACCCTAGAAAACTTAGGAAAATCATAACTTGAATTTGGTTAGGAGTTGAAACCTCTCCTTTGGGAAGTGAGTTAGTATAGGATTAGGGATCCTTTGATTGCATTTTCAATTTTTTATAATGTTGTTTGCTTCTGGTTTTGGTTTGTGTTTGATGTATTGTTCATAAACCCTAATTTGGGCTTCCATATGCATCCATCTTGCATCTTCTTGCATAACATGACTTTCCATGACATTCCATATTTCCATTTGATTCATTTAACATCATAAGACATATTGGAAGCATGTTTGATCATTGCACCTTGCATATGTCATGTTGAATGCCATATGCATCTCATAACTTTTCATGTGTGTTCATGTGTCTTAACATGCTTCATTTGCATTCATAAGCTTGCATGATCATCCCCATGTTTTGTTTCTGGTTTGTAGCATCTCATAGCATCATTAACATCATAAACATGTTTCTGGTTTTGATTTACATTATACCATTCCATCTCATTTTGCATTGCATTGCACTTTCTTTTCTAACTTTTCAGGTGGTAAGTGGCTTTGAGAAGTGAATTTGCCTTCACTTCTCATAACTTCTCTTTATCTTTCTCTTGTATCCATGCTGCATTTTGATATGTGTTTGAGATTGAGCTTGCTCTTTCCTCTTCTTCTTACTTTCTTTCTTCAAGTGACTTGACTTCTTAAATGAAGCAAGTTACTTTGCTTCTCCTGATCCTTTCATCTGCTTCCTGGTGGTTCCATTGAAGATTTCTCTTGTTAGCCTCATAAACCCTAGGAACAACCAAGCATGATAACAATGATTAGGGTTTTGTAGTCCCCCATTTAGATTTTACCTTTGTGTCTCATTGAGTCTTCTCTCCTCATCTCATAATCAGGGACTAAACCTTAAAGGCTCTAAGGCTTTGTGATTAAGCTTATGCCTGCATCCTTCTATTAGGATGGAGTGTATAATTTTAATCCTAAGTGTTAAACCCTTAATGTGTTTAAATCCTTTAATTAATTCACTTAATAATCATCAAGACATCAAGCTTGTAACTTGGGCCTTGCATTAGGGTTCTAATTCTTCCTTAATTGGTTAAGAAGGACTAACCCTAGTGTTAATGGACAAGTCCCCCTCAAGTTGTCTTACAAATCATAAAACTCATTTTTTCATCTTATCATTATTTAAAATCCACTTAATAAAGGTTTTGTTTTGTCATGAGGTTAATCCCTAATCATGGATTAAGTTGAGGAGCTTTCCTCAGCTTAAACATTCTCATCTATTATCCTTCTATTAGGATGGTGTAATGAGCCTGTTTAATCCCTGATTATGGCTTAATCTCATTATTCAACACTAAACAAAAACAACAAAAAACATCTAAGTAATCACAAGTAGGTTAATGATCTTAATCCTACATCAAAGGTGATTAAGTGTGAGAAGCTGACTTCACACTTAAGGTACTCTCATTACCCCTAATCAGAGGGAAGATGTGATGAGTTTACTAAATCCACTGGTTTAGGCTTAAGCTCATTAACTTATGACAAATTTTCAAAAGCAATAAAAGACTGAAGATTCAAACAACAAACAATAATCGTCTCCTTCGAGATTCTTTTCTCATCTCATTCACTCATAACCGAGAACTTGCTTCTTCCGTCTAATGCAAGACAGTTTGCACCTGAGCCAGACAGGTCATACACTTGAGCATAGGCAAGTAAGCAGTTCACAAGTCAATTCACCTTTCAGTCTCTTTGGGTCGAACTACGGTGTTCTGACTTCCTCATTGCACGAGAGGATACGTAGGCATAAATTAACAGTTATCGAACAAAAGTCTCTGTATATTTCCCCTCTTTCCAGCTTCATTCTTTAGCCTCATGATCTTGAGCATCTTACTCCTGTTCTTACACTGACACTGTATATATCACACTTCACACTTCTTTTGCACAGACACCTGTACATTCTTTTCCAGCTCTTTTATACACAGATTGCACTGACACTACCCCTTTAAAACACAAATCTTTCAAGCGTGGATCCCGTCGAGTACGGCGGACAATCTGGGTGCTAATACCTTCCCAGGTTGTAACCAACCCCCTTTCTCAGTCTCTCTGGTTCGCAACCGTCTTATCCATTCTTTTTCTAGGCCTATGTAGCATTGCCTTTCCTCCGGGATAAAAATGCCTAGCTGGCGACTCTATTCATCTCCAGTGAGTTCACGGCTGTGTGTTCTCATTGTCCCTCTCGCCGACCGTTCGTGTCTGTACCTTTACTTGGGCCGGTCCCACTTATCGGGAGCGACAGCTTGGCGACTCTGCAGGGGATCCTTATACTGCAACCAGGGCTTCTGGTTCTTTTTGTGGGTTCCTCCTAGAGCTTGTTTGATTTGTGTTTACTGGGGTGTTATGTGCTTATTTGTGTTTATATATTTGTATTTATTTTTGCTTTATGTACAGTTGCTTTACTGCTTTCTTTATAGCTTTGCATTATATCATATTGTCATGCTGTCTGGCTGGATCTGGTTTTGCTTTGGTGGGTGGGGTTCTATTGAGAGTTAAGGTCCTATACCTGGGACCTGAGTGACACCTAGGCTAGAGTGGTTCATATTCTTTCCCATTCCATCTCGGTCTGGTGCGGGAATATGAAACACGGTTCAGATATGGGTTTCTTCTTGAGAACTCTGTGTTGCAGATTTCCTGCAATGCTAGGGCTATCTGGGAAGCCTGCTAAGTCTGGATGACCTTTAGTATTGACCTTCAGAAACTGAGGTGAATTAGAGGAGTAACTTTTATGGTTATTGTAAACACTGTACCTCCGGGTTAGAAGTGTTTACACTTCTCATAACTGATCCAAGTCTGAGGATCCTTGTTTTAGAACACCACCTGTGAGGGGGTTGGGCTGTTTACAGGTTTACAGGTACCCTTGGCCTCAACATACCCTGTTACTTTGTTTGATTAAGAATACTCCATGTTGGAACAGTTCTTGTGATTCTAAACCCTGGACATGTGGCTCTTTATTTGAGCCCCCCACCTTGGTTACTGGATTTATAGACCTCCATCTGGAATTCTTGCACATACTTGGACATATATCAGGGCATTTGATCAGATCCAGCTCAGTCACAAACCCTTGCATATCATTTGCATACATAATCATTGCATCATTTTGACATTTGCTTATTTGTGTTTCAGGGTATCCATCTTCATTTTTGGCTTAGGTTTTGGCCCCATCATCAGTATTGACCTATCTTCATCAGCATCTGCTTCGGTTATCAGCTATCTGCTTTAGTCACCTGCATCAGCCAGTCAGTGGCCCATTTTTCAGTGTTATCATCAGCACTTGTCTCTACTCATCCTCAACATCATGGCGCCTAAAAAGAGTAACATCACCTACCACTTCTTCCAGCCAGAGCTAGCTGACATCAGGAGGATTCAGACCCTGATCACTCCAGACCATATACCACTGTTCAGGGAACACTATGGAGATATACTTGATGTGGTTATGGATTTGGACCCTTCACAAAGGAGCTTGATTCACACCTGCCTTCAGTTTTATGATCCCCCACTGAGGTGTTTCACTTTTCAGGAATTTCAGTTGGGCCCTTTATTGGAGGAATACTCATCATTAGTTGGTATACCTATCAGGGGTGGAGTCCCTTTCAACCCTGAGATGGTCTTTCCTGGTAATGAAGAAGTAGCAAAGGCTTTGCATCTGGAACCAATTCTGATTGGGCAGCATATGACTTCTAAGGCTGGAATCCCTGGCCTGCATCTGGATTTCTTGATCTCTCAAGCTACCCTGAAAGCTTCTCTGGGAGAGTGGAAAGCAGTCTGTGCTTTATTGGCCTTGAGCATATATGGGATCATATTATTTGCAGATGAGCCTCGATTCATTAGCAAGAATGCAGTCCATCTTTTCATCCTGAAGAACCCAGTGCCCACTTTATTGGGGGATCTCTATTAATCAGTGCATCAGAGGAATGAAAAGCAGAGGGGAAGATTAGTGAGGTGCTGTGCTCCTTTGTTCCATACTTGGCTTCTCAAGCATTTGCCCAGGACAGATGCATTTTTGAACCCTCATCAGCAGAGAAACTGGGCTAGAAGACTTACTGCTCTAACTTCAGCTGATATCAGGTGGTGCACTCAAAGCACCAAAGGCAGGGATATCATCACCAGCTGTGGGCATTTTCCCAATGTGCCCCTAATAGGAGTTAAGGGTAGTATTAATTACAACCCTCTGCTGTTCAAAAGATAACTGGGCTATGCACTGGTCCACGCTCCTAAGGCACAAGACTTGGTTGAGACCCTTTTATTGTGAGAACAAGCCTAATCTGGCTATTGTTAGGCAGGCAGCCTAGGCCTGGGATAATGTTCAAACCAAGGGAGTAACCATTCTGGGAAAGTGCAACAATGTGGCATCAGCACAATATTATGAATGGTCCCATGCTAGGGCTCAATTCTCTGGAATGCCCTTTACCATGGAGGATATGCCTGGATCATCCTCAGCACCACCCCTGCCACTGTCAGTTTGGAGGAGTTTGAGAGCTTAAAGGAGAGAAATGAGAAGTTGACTCAGGCTTTGCAGAAGACCCTCCGGGAGAGGAGTGATGGTAGGATGGACATTGAGAGGTTGGAGAAGCTGAAAGTAGAGCATCTGGCTAAAATTGAGAAGTCTGAGGATTATATCAAGAAGTCTAGGGCTGGGGAACAAATTCTGAAGAATGCTTGCAAGGAAGCCCAGTTCCAGAAAGCCAGGACAGACTTGTACCTGAAGGAGAGTCAAGCTAGGTGGGTCAGGATCACCGAAGCTCGTACTCTGGAGGACAAAAGGGTCCAAGACAAGATAGAGCAACTGGAAGCTAGTGCAAAAGAGCAGCAGGAAGCCCTGGCAGCAGCCCAGAGGGAGATATCAGAGCTGAAGATCAAAGCTGGAGTGAAGAGGTCAAAGGACCAAAGTCAGCACAAGAAGCTAACTACAGCTGTTACTACCCGGAATCTCCTTATCAGGAATCTCACGGAGCGTCCGGCTGATCCTGTGACCGAAGCACTTCTCAAGGAAGTTCGGGAGGACGAGTTTGGTCTTGGTGTTTGACCATTTGCTTGTTGTTGCTTTCATTCCATGTACTTTTATTTTCTTGTAATTTGACCCCTCAGAGGGCTTGTATTTGTAAACAAACTATGTACCATTTGCCTTTTGTAATATATGTATTAGTTTGTTCCATCCGAAAGCAACATCAACAGCATCTTCAAGGGTCTGGAAGGGTCAAAACTGAATGCCAAGCCGGATACCTTGAAAGCAAATAAGCATACTGCATTGCATGCTAACCCTTTGTTTGTTTTGTAGGTTTTTGTTTTATTGTTGCTAACTCTGTTGTGATGTCCAGGAACTATTGCTCGACGCCAAGTATTTCCCCTCAACCGTCCGCACCGATATCCAACCCGTAACAACCTTCCGGGCATACAAATGGATCAGGTACAACAGGACCTTGCAGAGGTCAGAAATCAAATGGCAAACGAAAGATTGGAAATGAGAACGCAGATGACGCAGTTTATGGAAGTGATGAACAACATGGCTCAGAGCCAAGAAAGATTGAGAGCCATGGTGGAAAGGCAAAATCAAGAAGATCCACATATAGGGACTGCTGGCACAAGCAACAATGAGAGGGTCCAACCTCATGTCAATCCCCCTGTATTTGGACCCCACCTCCATCCAGAGGTCAACATTCCTGCCAATGTTCAAGGGACTGCCACTGCAGGTAGGGTGCTGCAAGAAGACCCCCAGGAGGATCAGTTTACAGTAATGGGTGCTGGGGAAGAAGCTTATGACAGAAGGCTGGAGGAGATAGCTGAGAAATTAAGATCCTTAGAGTCTCAAAACTCTTTGGGTTTTGACGTCATGGACATGGGCTTGGTAGACGGGGTCAGGATTCCCCATAAGTTTAAGCCTCATTGTTTTGAAAAATACAACGGTACTTCATGCCCCCGAACCCATTTACAATCATTTCTGGGGAGGCTGAAGGCCTATACCATGGACGAGAAGCTCTGGATGTTCTATTTTGAGAATAGCTTGACGGGAGCTTCAAGAGAATGGTACTCTCATCTGACAAGAGCAACTATCAGGTGTTGGAAGGACCTGGCAGAGGCCTTTATCAGACAGTATCAGTACAACTTAGATATGGCACCCAACAGGACCCTCCTAATGGGAATGTCACAGTCGTCAAGAGAAAGTTTCCGAGAGTACGCCTAGAGATGGAGGCAATTGGCTGCTGCTGTCCAGCCACCTATGTCAGAGAGGGAGATGGCAGATATGTTTATGAACACCCTCCAAGGGACATACATTGATAGGCTAGCTGCCTTTTCTTCTACCAGCTTTGCAGATGTCGTTATAGCTGGAGAAAGAATTGAGAGCCTATTAAAAATGGGCAAGATTTCTGACAACGGTGCCAGCTCGTCCAGCAATACAAGGAAGCCTTTTGCAGGCCCAAGAAGAACTGGCGAGACCAATGCCATCCACACCAACCGGGGCAGACCTCAATATGTTCATAGGTCTGTGGCAGCAGTCACCATTCCCGCTCCATCTCATCCACAACCAGCTTATCAACCTCCGCAACAAAACTATCAGCAACAACCTCAGTACCATCAACAAGCTCAGTATCCTCCAAGAAACTACAACAACACTAACAACAACAATCAGCAAAGGCCATTCCAATAGAGGCCATCTCAGGCCAATAGGGTGATCGATCCGATCCCTATGCCATATGCTACATTGCTGCCACAACTCCTGAAACTCAACCTAGTTGAGCTAAGGACGTTGGCACCTCCAGATCCTAATAGTCTACCCAGGAATTATGACTCCAACGCCAGATGTGCTTTTCACTCAAATGCACTTGGCCACAGTACAGAAAAGTGCAGAGCCTTGCACATGAAGGTACAAGACCTGATAGACTCTAAGGCCTTGAATTTCGCACCACCACCCAATGTTAATAAGAACCCTATGCCTAATCACGGAGGTCCCAGAATCAATGCTATTGAAGAAGACAAGCCGTCTTATTTAATAACCAGTGTGGGTCAGATCCGGACACCGTTGGTAGAGATTAAGGCTCAGCTCCTCGAATGTCAAATGTTCCCGGGGTGTGAATTAGGGTGTGCTTACTGCAACATTTCAGTAAATGGGTGTGATAACTTGAGGAATGGCATAGATGGTCTCATTCAGAGTGGCCAACTTCAAATCACCACATCATTTCCAACAAATCCAGCAATCTCATCAGCGACAATTCCAGTATCTCCTACAACTGCAGCAACCATTGTTCCCGACAATTCTTCGGCTTCATCAACAAATATTTCATCTGTCACTTCAACTAACCAGATATCAACAAACGTTCCTTCTACAACTTCAGCACCACTCCATTTCGAAACTCCTACAACAACAACACCCATCCTTCCAACAATGTCTCCTACAACATCAGCAACAAACAATGAAGATGTCTCAACAGTTACAATCTATTACGATCCAGAAAATAACTCTGCTTACAACTCACAAAGTGCTGCTCCCATCAGAGCACCAGTCACGATATATTACGATCCACAGACTATCACAATTCCTTCCGCAGCTGCAATCAGTCCAGTCACTATCACAGTGCCTGGGCCAGTACCTTATGAAAGCAGTAATGCCATCCCCTGGCATTACGGCTCTGACCTGTACTGCGAAGGACAAAAAATCACTTTTGAATCATCAACCCCTGCACCACAAATAGGCAATGTGGGAGGAGGCAGAGGCTTCACTCGAAGCGGACGTCTCTTTGCTCCACAAACTCAAAGACCCACTGCCGAAGCAGAAGCTGCTGCCAAGGCAAAAGGGAAAGGCTTGGTGCAGGAAGAGCAGACTGTTAAAGAAGCTTTGAAGACACCCTTTGATCAAGAGGTTGATGAGTTCATGAGAATCATCAAGAAGAGTGATTACAAAATAGTGGATCAGCTTCACCAGACGCCCTCCAAGATCTCAATCATATCATTGCTTATGTGCTCCGAAGCTCATCGGAACGCACTACTCAAAGTCTTGCACACAGCTTATGTGCCTGAAGAGATCACCGTCAATCAGTTGGAAGCTGTAGTTGGAAATGTTAATGCTAGTCATGGACTAGGGTTCACCAACACTGACTTGACTACGGAAGGCCGCAACCATAACAAGGCTTTGCACATAACCATGGAATGTAAAGGGGCAGTCCTTTCCCATGTGCTGGTGGACACGGGGTCATCCCTCAATGTCTTACCTAAAAAAGCCCTTGTGAAGCTAGAGTATGACGGATTGGCGTTGCGTCCCAGTAACCTGGTAGTGAGAGCCTTCGATGGTTCTAAGAGATCGGTTCTGGGAGAGATTGAGTTGCCCATAACGATTGGCCCGCAAACTTTCAAAACGACCTTCTACGTGATGGATATACAGCCCGCCTACAGCTGTCTATTGGGTAGGCCATGGATTCACGCCGCTAGCGCCGTGACCTCAACCCTTCACCAGAAGTTAAAATTCGAGTGGGAGGGTCAAATCGTTACAATCTGTGGAGAGGAGGATATTTTTGTCAGCCACCTGGCTACCTATAAATACATTGAGATGGATGGGGAGATCCATGAAACAATGAGTCAGGGGTTCGAGGCCTTGAACGTGAATGAAACTTCTGATGTACCTGGAACCTCAATGACATCATATCAACAAGCCCGGAAGGTTGTTGAAGAAGGAAATGCCCAAGGCTGGGGCAAGCTGTTACCGGTGGAGAAGAAAGAGGATAGATTTGGGTTGGGTTACAAACCAACTCAACAAGATCCAGCAGAGGTTGCAAAAGAGCCCAACTTTGTTAGTGGGGGGATGCTCACCCCTGATGCTGTCAACAATTTAGAAGACGAGCTGGAAGAAGAACGCAACCTGGAAAGCTGGATTCGTCCAAAGATCTCGGGGAGCAGTATCTCAAACTGGTCTTCCCAGGAAATTATAAGAGTTACTCATGCAGAGTAATTATTATTTCCTGTATTTTTATAGCATGCATCAAAGTCTTGCATCTTGCCCAAGATGACAAGGCTCATTTTGTAATCGGGCCATCTGTACTTTTTGTGCAACAAGATTAATCAATGAAATATCAGACATCTTTTTGCAAACAAGTCTTTTCTTTTCCGCTCACTGTTTTTCCATTTTTCTTTTTGTACAAAAAATAAATGGCAGTGTTTTCAAAATGACAACTTTATTTCACTTTTCTAAACAAGATTAAAATCAAATCACTAAAATGAACAAACTGAACCCTTGCAGAGTGTGCCTTCCAGACAGCACCGACAACAACACGGCTATGACTTCGTATGACTTTGACAATCCAATCAATCAAGTTGATGAAGGGGTTGAAGAAGAATATGAGCTTCCTGAAGAGCTAGCCAGGTTGTTAAGACAAGAGGAAAAGGTTATCACTCCTCACCAGGAGGAGGTTGAAACGATCAATCTTGGTACAGATGAAGACGTGAAAGAAGTTAAAATCGGGGCCTGCTTACAAGACTCAGTGAAGAGACAACTAATTGACCTGCTGCAAGAGTATGTGGACGTGTTTGCTTGGTCTTATCAAGATATGCCGGGGTTGGACACCGACATTGTGGTACACAAGCTACCTTTGAGAGAGGAATGCCCACCGGTTAAACAGAAACTGCGCCGTACTCGCCCATACATGGCAATGAAAATCAAGGAAGAGGTACAAAAGCAATGGGACGCCGGGTTCCTTGCTGTAACTAGCTATCCACCGTGGGTTGCTAACATAGTACCTGTGCCTAAGAAAGACGGCAAAGTAAGAATGTGTGTTGACTACCGGGATCTGAACAGAGCCAGCCCGAAAGATGATTTCCCTTTACCTCACATCGATGTATTGGTTGATAATACGGCTCAGTTCTCGGTATTCTCCTTCATGGATGGATTTTCAGGATACAATCAGATTAAAATGTCACCTGAAGACATGGAGAAGACAACCTTCATCACACCCTGGGGCACGTTCTGTTACAAGGTAATGCCATTTGGGCTCAAGAATGCCGGTGCAACATATCAACGGGCTATGGTAACATTATTCCACGATATGATCCATAAAGAAATCGAGTGTTACGTGGATGACATGATTGCCAAGTCCCTTACTGAAGAAGACCACCTGGTGAATCTGCTGAAGCTGTTCAGGCGTCTGAGGAAGTACCAACTGAAGCTGAACCCCAACAAGTGCACATTTGGGGTGCGATCCGATAAGCTGCTGGGATTTATTGTGAGTAAGAAGGGGATTGAAGTTGACCCCGACAAAGTCAAAGCTATTCAAGAGATGCCTGCACCGAAAACTGAAAAGGAAGTTCGAGGGTTCTTAGGTCGATTGAACTACATTTCACGGTTCATATCTCACCTTACGGCAACCTGTGAACCCTTGTTCAAATTGTTGAGAAAAGAACAGACGGTCAGGTGGAACGAAGACTGTCAGAAGGCTTTTGACAAGATCAAGGAATACTTACAAGAGCCTCCAATCCTTATGGCTCCAGTTGAAGGAAGACCTCTGATAATGTACTTGACAGTATTAGAAGAGTCAATGGGGTGTGTGCTGGGCCAGCATGACGAGTCTGGTCGAAAAGAGTATGCAATATACTACCTAAGCAAAAAGTTTACCGACTGTGAACAACGTTATTCACTGCTCGAGAAAACTTGCTGTGCTTTAGCGTGGGCTGCTCGCCGACTGAGACAGTATATGTTGACCCACACTACTTTGTTGATCTCAAAGATGGACCCAGTTAAGTACATATTTGAGAAGCCAGCGCTTACCGGACGGGTTGCAAGATGGCAAATGATTCTTACAGAGTATGACATCCAGTACACTTCTCAGAAAGCCATCAAGGGCAGTGTATTGTCTGAATATCTTGCTGAGCAACCCATTGATGATTACCAGCCTATGAGATTTGACTTCCCTGATGAAGACATCATGGTCATAAAAGCAAAAGATCATGAAGAGCCTGTTCACACTGAAGGGCCTGACCCAGAAGAAGAATGGACTATGATGTTTGATGGGGCTGTTAACATGAACGGTCGCGGTGTTGGTGCAGTACTCATCACACCCAAAGGAGTTCACATGCCTTTCTCGGCAAAGCTCACTTTCAACTGCACTAACAACGAAGCTGAATACGAAGCTTGCATTATGGGTCTTGAGGAAGCCATTGACCTCAGGATCAAGACATTGACCGTATTCGGAGATTCAGCTCTGGTAATCAATCAAACCAACGGCAAATGGTACACCCACCAGGATCATCTGATACCTTACAGGGATTATACAAGGAGGTTATTGACTTTCTTCACAACAGTCAAGCTTGAGTATATCCCTCGGGACGAGAATCAGTTTGCAGATGCTTTGGCTACCATTTCGTCCATGATCAAAGTTCAGGCTGCCAACTTCGTACCTCAGATCTCAGTGTCCAGACTTGACAGGCCAGCATATGTATTTGCAGCAGATGCTGGTAAAGATGATAAGCCTTGGTTCCATGACATTAAGTGCTTCTTGGAGGACCAAACATACCCACCTGGGGCATCTTCCAATGATAAGAAGACTTTGAGAAGGCTTGCTGGTAGTTTCTTCTTGAACACTGATGGTTCCCTGTACAAGAGAAACTTTGATATGGTACTCCTCAGATGCGTTGATAAGACAGAAGAAGATTTGTTAATGCATGAAGTGCACGAAGGCTCCTTTGGTACCCATGCAGGAGGGCATGCCATGGCTAAGAAGTTGTTAAGGTCGGGCTATTACTGGATCACAATGGATGCTGACTGTTGTGCCTATGCCAGGAAATGCCATAAATGCCAGATTTATGCGGATAAGGTGCATGTGCCTCCCAATCCTCTGAATGTGATGTCTTCACCCTGGCCCTTTGCTATGTGGGGCATTGACATGATTGGCAAGATTGAACCGACTGCTTCGAGTGGCCACAGATTCATCCTGGTTGCTATTGACTATTTCACCAAGTGGGTCGAAGCAGCCTCCTATGCAAATGTTACAAGGCAGGTGGTAGCCTGATTTCTGAAGAGAGATATCATCTGTCGATACGGAGTTCCCGAGCGAATCATTACTGATAATGGTTCCAACTTAAACAACAAAATGATGGCAGAGCTGTGCCGGGACTTCAAGATCCAACACCACAATTCTTCTCCTTACAGGCCAAAGATGAATGGCGCAGTTGAGGCAGCTAATAAGAACATCAAGAAGATTGTGTAGAAGATGGTAATCACCTACAAAGACTGGCATGAAATGCTACCGTTTGCCTTGCATGGGTACCGCACGTCAATCAGAACATCCACTGGGGCAACACCGTATCAGCTTGTGTATGGTATGGAAGCAGTCCTACCTGTTGAAGTTGAATTACCCTCTCTGCGGGTACTAATGGATGTTAAACTGAATGAAGCAGAATGGGTTCGGGCCCGATACGAACAACTGAGTCTGATCGAAGAGAAAAGATTGGCTGCAATCTGTCATGGGCAGTTATATCAGAAGAGAATGAAGAAAGCCTTCGATCAGAAAGTCAGGCACCGAGAGTACCAAGTAGGAGATCTTGTGCTGAAGAGAATCCTCCCTCCTCATACAGACCACAGGGGAAAATGGACTCCAAACTATGAAGGACCATTTGTAGTAAAGAAAGTTTTCTCGGGTGGAGCACTGATGCTCAGCACTATGGATGGTGAAGACTTCCCGTCCCCTGTGAATTCAGATGCAGTTAAAAAATACTTCGCATAAAAATGACCCGCTGGACATAAAAACAGAATGTAAGTCCAGGCAAAAATAGGGCATCCCGGCGAGTCAAAAACAGAATAAAAGACTCGGGCAAAAATAAGGGAAAGTAAATAAAAAAAATGTACACCCGCTGAGTTGAAAAGCCGCATTGGACAACTCAGGCAAAAATGGGTATCCCGATGGATTGAAAACCCGAAAGGGCGATCCATGCAAAATAAGGGAATAAGCGAACAACTGCATTCTGAATTCGTCTGTATCACTTACAACTTGGAAAGCTTTGAAAGGATCAAGCTTCAATCGGAATCAACATTCTTCAGAAAGCAAGACGAGAAGAACGTTAAAAGTCATACAAGTCATAGCAAAAGAGGAAGTTCCTTAAAGCGTCATCAACATTGCCAGCATTTTGTTTCTCAATTTGTAACAATCTCCTCATTCCAGGGGATATGTTTCTTTGACTGTAACTCGCCAATTCAGGGCATATGAATTAATAAAATCAGATTTTCAGTCACGTCTCGTTTTGTACATTTTTATTTGCAAAAAAAAAAATGTCTGATGTCTAAAAGAAAAACCAATTGCACAGAATACAGATGTTTATCTTCAAAAAAAAAACAAAGTACATGCTTGCAGGGAATATATTTACTCTAAAGAGTGTTTAACTCCTATGACGGAATCCGGTAAGGGATACCTCGGGATCATTTGTGCGTTTCTATATCTTTGCAGGATTGCAGGTATCCAGAGTGCAACTTGGGGCATGAAAGCTTCACTCCAGCAAGCTGACAACTCAATACTCAGCGCCCAAAATGCCTTCTCCCCAGCTGAGTTGCCACTTGCTACTTCTCCCCATCAGAGTTGCCAGGCATCACAGAAGGCGCCCATATCCCCGGCTGAGTCAAGAATCCACCTCAACGGAATTTCTGAGGGGGGTCTTCCAGTGATTTCTCTTTCTCCCCAGCCGAGTTGTCATTTCATCCTCAGCCGAGTACAAAGGACAGGGAACCATTTCCCCGCAGAGCTCCAGCCTCTATCCAGAAGAGCAGCGCATAGAAGATCACAACAGAGTGAAGAAAGCTTCTACAAACCCCAGCCGGGTCTTTCATTTATTGGAAAAGGTCTCTCAGTGACCCGAATCCCCAAGCAGATATCATATCATCAGATCTACCAATGATCTCATCCCCAGCTGGGATGTCCATTTCAACAGATCGATCGAAGATCTTCGTGGCAGCGGGATCTGAATCCCGGTTTGGTATCTTTGCATAATCATAGCATTCGCATCATACTCACCCACAAAGCGTAGCATTCCGTTTTAACACAGAGCGTTACGGCAAAAATCAAACATATAGCATATTCATGAGCCATGTTTTGAATCAACACTTGTGAATAATGACAATCCGTCAGTATACAGAATACTTCCCCATTTCCCCAGCGGAGGTTCCCCAGCAAAGCAGTTGCCTCACATTCACAAACACCGGTATATACTCCCTTGACACCCGTCCGTGTCATCACTCCCCAGTAAGGTCACCTAAACACTCCGTGCAAACAGTACCAATCGCACTACAGATACATCCTGACACCCGTCTGTGTCATTTCCCCAGCAGAAAGCTAAGGTTCCTGCTTTACACCCATGAATACTCCCTTTTGACACCCGTCCGTGTCATGATTCCACCCCAAAAAAAAAGGGGGGGGGGAAGAAGGGGAGCTACATCCTTCGCTTTCCCACACATTTCCTTCTCCAATGGCTTCCTTTGTTTGTTCGGGTTTAAGCGCAGAAGCTCCCGAATTTTGCCCCATCAACCAAGTGCAAAAAACTTCACCCTCCATACCTCACTTTCGTTCCTCTTCAACATCAACCCTCTTATCCTCTTTTCTATCCTTATCCCGCTACAACAAAACATCATTTTCGTCCGTCAACTTACTTTTCCTTTTGCATTCACCCAAACCTCATCACCACAATCCCCTCCATTCCTCATATAGTGGCACCCAAAAAAAAAAAAAAAGGGGGGGGGGGTGGGATCGAGAACAGGGCTGAATAAAGGATATGCTTTTGCAAAGATCACCTAAAACATTTTGTTACAGAATTCCATGCACGTGCCATTGCATCCCGAAAATACCCCGAAAAGGGGGATTCCGCCCAAATCGCTATCTGTAACAAATACCTCCTTGTGACACCCGCCTGTTTCATAACCCCAGCAGAAAGCCAAAGACATCCTCTTTGCACTCACATATACTTACATATATAATCCTTGACACCCGTCCGTGTCATATCCCCAGCACAGTCACCTATACTTTGTATACCAGATACTTGCCCATATTACACTCTTCTCCTTTTGACACTCGCCTGTGTCGCTCTCCCCAGCAGTTAAATACTCATCTGTATACCAATCACTCTTACACAGATACTCGTCCGTATCTTGTATATATCACTTATATATCCCCGCAGATTCAACACTTGACCTTGTTCTCTGTTAACTCGTTGGTACTCGTCCGTACCGTCATCTCAGAACATGCGTCGAGAGTTTGTTTCTACATGATACTCGTCCGTATCATAGTCTTAAGGATGCTCGTCCGCATCTTTAATCCATACACTGTGTCAAACACTCATGTCTTCTTGAATTTAGACACTCGCCTATGTCTACTATTCCCCAGAAGAGTCCCTTTAGATTCAACACTCGTCCGTGTTCCCTGTTAACCAGTTGATACTCGTCCGTATCATCATCTCCGAGCACGTGTCAGTATTTGTTTCTACCCGATACTCGTCCGTATCGTAGTCTTAGGGATGCTCGTCCGCATCTTTAATCTATACATAATACCAAACACTTATACCTTTTGTTTCTTGGGTGTAAACACTCGTCCGTGTTTACTACTCCCCAGTAGATCGCCAACAAAGCATTTTTCTCTTTTATCTGACACTCGTCCTGTGTCACGATAAACCCTGAGAGCAGCCGTACCCTTCTAGGTGGTCGTCCTCCACCTCTTGATGGTCGTCCTCCATCATGCTCATCCGATGGCCGTCCCCATCGTTGATTTTCTATCCGGCATTCGTCCTATGTCGTGATATTTAGCAGCCGTCCCCTGCTAGGTGGTCGTCCTCCACCTTTTGATGATCGTCCTTCATCATTTTATCCAATGGCCGTCCCCATTGTTGGTTTTGGTTATCTGGCATTCGTCCTATGTCATGATAAACCTTGAGAGCAGCCGTCCCCTGCTAGGTGGTCGTCCTCCACCTCTTGATGGTCGTCCTCCATCATGCTCATCCGATGGCCGTCCCCATCGTTGACCTTTTATCCGGCATTCGTCCTATGTCGCGATATTTTCGGCAGCCGTACCCTGCCAGGTGGTCGTCCTCCACCTTAGATGACCGTCCCTCATCTTATCCCCAACAGAGCAGCCGTCCCCTGCTAGGTGATCATCCCTCGCCTTTGATGACCGTACCTCATCATCTGTTTATTTCATTTATTCTTTAACCCGATGGCCGTCCCCGTCGTGGTCCCTTTTTCTTTTTCCTGATGATCGTCCTTCATCAGTTTAGCCCGATGGCCATCCCCATCGTTGGTTACTTTACTTTATGGACTTGATGGCCGTCCCCGTCATGTTTCATTGATCCCCAGAGAATTTTACAGCTTTATCTTGATGGCCGTCCCCATCATAATTCTTTTATCCCCAGCATGTCGGCCGTCCCCGCCATTGCTCTTTACCCAGCAGTCGTCCTCTACTCGACGGTCGTCCTCCGTCGCCCACACTTTACAATATACTTTATTTTCCTTTACAATCTATATCCCTTTTCTTCTTCATTCTGTGAGTGCAAATTTTGGACTGTCTTTGGTATTCAACCACAAGTTATCTTGTTTGCCTGTTAAGCCGTTGCTTACATCCTACACAGCTAACTCATGTTTGAATAGGGGCAGCTGTAAACACCCCAAATTTGCCCTCACCCATTCACACCATGGCTTGTGATCATTCCATATGCATAAACTCAATCATATCATCTCATATCACATTTTTGAGTCACTGCATAGCTTCAAAGCCATCTGCATCTAGGGTTTGTGATCTGAGCAATCCAGGAGCTTCTTGAGCCATTCCAAAGGTCAACAATCACTTCAAAGGGGTATATATGTGTTCAAGTATCATATCATATCTTCTCAAAGTCAAGAATTTCAAAGAATCACAAGAACTGGGATTGGTATGGAAGCAGAGCCAGGCTTGACTGCACAAATGACCTAAAATTAGGGTTTTGGTTTCAGAGGCCATAACTCCAAATTTTTTGGTCATTCTTGTTTCTATTGGTCTCTATATGGCATAGGGAGTATGCATATCAATTTTCATGAAGAAATTCCATGGAGAAGTCATCTGATCAAGAGTTGACTTTTCAGACAAGTCAGTGCAAAATCAGGGCATCTGAGGCCCTCAATGACCCAACCAAGGGGTGATCTTCATCATTTTGAGTGTATTTGATCTTTATTTGATCATGGAAGAAGGTTGAAGTTCACAAAATTCAAGAATTTGAAGTTTTTGCAAAGTTGACTTTTTAGGGCATGGTTGACTTTTAATGAAATGTCATTTTATGCAACTTTTTCAACCCTTACTTTTTGATCCAAAAATGCTTCAAATGGAAAAACTTTGGTCATGAAAGTTGTAGATTAGATCTTTCCCTTTTCAAAAAGTACAAGAACATGACCTAATTCATTTTGGATCAAAAGTTATGGTGTGTCAAAGTTGGCAAAAATCATTAAAATTCAAGTTATGCACCAAATGGAAAACTTGCAAATTCATGTACCAAGCATTCTAGTGACTTCAAAGTGACTTCAAAACTTCATCACATGATCACATATGCCCTAAAAACAGAATTGGCCCAAGGGATTTTACATGGGTTGCTTTGATTTCTAAAGATCACTAAGCCATTTTCCATTACAAGTGCAAAGTTGGATTTTTGGCAAAGTCATTTTTTAAAGAGCTATGTGATTGCTGGCTGACTTCTATGCATTGCCATGACTAAAAGAAGTCTCATGCTACAAAATTCAGCAAGCAATGTCTTATGCATATGGCACAAAATCATGAGGAAACATCAAGTGGGCAAGTTGCAAAAGCTAGCATAGCTTGTGATCCATATGTTGCAGTCAGCTACAAGCAATCCAAGGGCCCTCCTCAACTCAAGCTGGAGCAAGACATGACTTCAAACTGCTGCTGCCATGACCCATGCTGCTAGTACAAGCCAATTTGACTTTTTGGCAAAAGTTCCCATACTCATGGCACAGTGTGAAGCCACCCCTACTGACCTGCCCCACAGGCTATCCACACAACTTGGAGATGTTATAGCAAAGCATTGAGCATTGAAGCAGGCCAGAACACAGCATACCACAAAACTGTCAAAGAGCTTCTTCTCTTCGATTCTCATTTTCCAGCCACAAAACATCAAAACTCTCTTCACCAACAAATCAAACACACAAAAAGGAACCAGAATCAGCCATTAACAGAGCTTGAAACCACTCACACACAAACTCCATTTTCTGATACACCAGAACTGGACCTCTCAAAATAGCTTGTTTAAGCTCATTCCAAGCCTACCATTAGCATCAGGAGAATCATTGGAGTGAGTCTGCATCAAGGAGAAGCCCAGAATGCCCAGAAACAGGGTCTTCCATCTCAGGTATGGCCATGAACTTTTTCTCTCAGAGCTTGCATTTTAAGTTATAAATGGATTGTGTATGTCTTGCTGATCATAGGGATGGTTTTAGAATTAGAAATGGGTGAGAAATGAGGATTTACCAGGGCTCTGAAACTTTGCCCGTGAATCTTCATGGCTTCGATTCTCTTCATTTGAGCATGAGAAATTTAGTTTGAGAGATGATTTGAGTGAGGTTTGAATAGAGGAACATTTCCCTGCCTTTAATTTGAAGAATGGTAGCCTGAATCATGATCTAGGGTTTTGTTGTTGCCGGAGAAGATGACCGGAGCTTCCCTCCGGTCACCTGAAAATGATTATGCCCTAATCCCATTAATTAACCAACTTTGAATTCTGGCCTTTGATTTGCTTCTCCCGCACGTGTTTGGACGGCCCAGATGAGTCATTATGCCCTAATCTTGTTTAATTAAATAAATCTTAATTAATTAAGTTAACATTAAACCTCAGCCATCAGATCACGCGCGTTTGAGGACTTTGAATCTGGGCCTTGGATTGTGCTTACCCCCAGTCTTGTTGACTTGCACGCAGGGCCTTTGGATCTCTCAACTTTCAATCTCAGCCACTCACATTGCATACTTTGTATTTTTATTTCATTTTCTTTATATTTTATTTCTCATATTTATTTAAAATAGTAAAAATGCTTTAAAAATTATGAAATTTTTTACCAAAGGTTTCATTAATTTTTAAAACACAAAAATATTTTTATTTTTATTTTTAGCATTAAAAAAAGTATTTTTAAATATTTAAAAGTTTATTTTTAATTGATTAATGAAAATTAATTCATTAAAAATACTTCTAGGTATTTAAAAATCACCAAAAAATTCATGAAATGTTTTAAGACATTTAGAAACATTGTCCAACCTTCAAACCAAATTTATTTTTTGATCTTGATGCATTTTAAGAATTTTCCATTGAATTAAAATCATTTTTATGCATTATTTTGATCCAAACTTCAAAAAATCATTTCTGCCTAACCCCAAAGAGTTGGACCTTGATTCTTTTTGCATTGCATTGTGTTTAGCATGTAGTTTGTGAGATTAAATGGCCATGATTTGATCTTTCATTTTCCATTTGTTTGGTAATTTTATTGTTAAGGAACCCTAAAACCCTAGAAAACTTAGGAAAATCATAACTTGAATTTGGTTAGGAGTTGAAACCTCTCCTTTGGGCAGTGAGTTAGTATAGGATTAGGGATCCTTTGATTGCATTTTCAATTTTTTATAATGTTGTTTGCTTCTGGTTTTGGTTTGTGTTTGATGTATTGTTCATAAACCCTAATTTGGGCTTCCATATGCATCCATCTTGCATCTTCTTGCATAACATGACTTGCCATGACATTCCATATTTCCATTTGATTCATTTAACATCATAAGACATATTGGAAGCATGTTTTATCATTGCACCTTGCATTTGTCATGTTGAATGCCATATGCATCTCATAACTTTTCATGTGTGTTCATGTGTCTTAACATGCTTCATTTGCATTCATAAGCTTGCATGATCATCCCCATGTTTTGTTTCTGGTTTGTAGCATCTCATAGCATCATTAACATCATAAACATGTTTCTGGTTTTGATTTACATTATACCATTCCATCTCATTTTGCATTGCATTGCACTTTCTTTTCTAACTTTTCAGGTGGTAAGTGGCTTTGAGAAGTGAATTTGCCTTCACTTCTCATAACTTCTCTTCATCTCTCTCTTGTATCCATGCTGCATTTTGATATGTGTTTGAGATTGAGCTTGCTATTTCCTCTTCTTCTTACTTTCTTTCTTCAAGTGACTTGACTTCTTAAATGAAGCAAGTTACTTTGCTTCTCCTGATCCTTTCATCTGCTTCCTGGTGGTTCCATTGAAGATTTCTCTTGTTAGCCTCATAAACCCTAGGAACAACCAAGCATGATAACAATGATTAGGGTTTTGTTTAGTCCCCCATTTAGATTTTACCTTTGTGTCTCATTGAGTCTTCTCTCCTCATCTCATAATCAGGGACTAAACCTTAAAGGCTCTAAGGCTTTGTGATTAAGCTTATGCTTGCATCCTTCTATTAGGATGGAGTGTATATTTTTAATCCTAAGTGTTAAACCCTTAATGTGTTTAAATCCTTTAATTAATTCACTTAATAATCATCAAGACATCAAGCTTGTAACTTGGGCCTTGCATTAGGGTTCTAATTCTTCCTTAATTGGTTAAGAAGGACTAACCCTAGTGTTAATGGACAAGTCCCCGTCAAGTTGTCTTACAAATCATAAAACTCATTTCTTCATCTTATCATTATTTAAAATCCACTTAATAAAGGTTTTGTTTTGTCATGAGGTTAATCCCTAATCATGGATTAAGTTGAGGAGCTTTCCTCAGCTTAAACATTCTCATCTATTATCCTTCTATTAGGATGGTGTAATGAGCCTGTTTAATCCCTGATTATGGCTTAATCTCATTATTCAACACTAAACAAAAACAACAAAAAACATCTAAGTAATCACAAGTAGGTTAATGATCTTAATCCTACATCAAAGGTGATTAAGTGTGAGAAGCTGACTTCACACTTAAGGTACTCTCATTACCCCTAATCAGAGGGAAGATGTGATGAGTTTACTAAATCCACTGGTTTAGGCTTAAGCTCATTAACTTATGACAAATTTTCAAAAGCAATAAAAGACTGAAGATTCAAAGAACAAACAATAATCGTCTCCTTCGGGATTCTTTTCTCATCTCATTCACTCATAACCGAGAACTTGCTTCTTCCGTCTAATGCAAGACAGTTTGCACCTGAGCCAGACAGGTCATACACTTGAGCATAGGCAAGTAAGCAGTTCACAAGTCAATTCACCTTTCAGTCTCTTTGGGTCGAACAACGGTGTTCTGACTTCCTCATTGCACGAGAGGATACGTAGGCATAACTTAACAGTTATCGAACAAAAGTCTCTGTATATTTCCCCTCTTTCCAGCTTCATTCTTTAGCCTCATGATCTTGAGCATCTTACTCCTGTTCTTACACTGACATTGTATATATCACACTTCACACTTCTTTTGCACAGACACCTGTACATTCTTTTCCAGCTCTTTTATACACAGATTGCACTGACACTACCCCTTTAAAACACAAATCTTTCAAGCGTGGATCCCGTCGAGTACGACGGACAATCTGGGTGCTAATACCTTCCCAGGTTGTAACCAACCCCCTTTCTCAGTCTCTCTGGTTCGCAACCGTCTTATCCATTCTTTTTCTAGGCCTATGCAGCATTGCCTTTCCTCCGGGATAAAAATGCCTAGCTGGCGACTCTATTCATCTCCAGTGAGTTCACGGCTGTGTGTTCTCATTGTCCCTCTCGCCGACCGTTCGCGTCTGTACCTTTACTTGGGCCGGTCCCACTTATCGGGAGCGACACATAGGAGCATTCCCATCGCTACCTGCTTGATCGCTGTCGGGAGGAGTGACACTGGGTCGAGCATGAGTTCCACGTCTACCAGCCATATTTCCTAAATGTCATCAAAACAGGATTAAGTTGATCAGGCTCAATACCATAAACATAACATTTAGTCCTACCGCAAGTCAACGTCTATGAACGGAAGGAAACACTTATAATATTTCAAGGCTAGGTAGAGGATACGACCTGCTCTGATACCAACTGTAATACCCATATACAAAAGACATACATAAAGCATATTTTTCATATATAATATTAGAAATTTGGTACTGAAATACAAATAAGTTCTTAGCAACACATTGTATAAATATAGCCACTACAACATAAGGTACTAAACAAGGCTATGAAATAATAAAAGATGTTCAACTATGAAAAGATCTAAGAACTAGATCCGAAGATCTCAAAAATCTACAGCGGAAGACTAAGGCATCAACTAGTAAGGATAATCAAGTCACCTTATCCTTACCCTTAGCGGAACCTAAAGTACCTGAAATAACAACATCAACACGGGGTGAGATAAAACATCCTAGTGGATTCCCTATCTTAGAATTCTCTCGGCTCTAAGGGTTATTCTCAAATGAAACTCACACGTTTCACAAACCAGTTCACACAAGAACCAAAAACATAGAGGAACTAAGGTCCAAACACGATCTCAACATACAAGAAGGGAAATGTCTACCTCAAGTCCTTATGGATGCTCTAGTGAAACACATAGTAACCACTTTGAGACTTACACAAGACCTTACGGAGGAATTGACATAGCATGCTCTTTAATCTTTACGGATGCTTCCCGTGGGACTAAAGATAACCCACCTAGAGACTTACTAAAGATTGACACGCAACTAGCATAGCACTTGCCGCAAGTCCTTACGGATGCTTCGCGTGGGACTATGGACAACCCACCTCAAGGCTTACTTAAGACCTTACGGAGGACTTATAGTCTACACATCTCAAATCAATGCACATGCATACGCAACGAATACCTCAAGTCCTTACGGATGCTCTAGTGAAACACATAGTAACTACTTTGAGACTTACGCAAGACCTTACGAATGATCCTAAAACAAAACATAAATCATGATTCATTCGAGTTAAAGGGGAACCTAGATACCTCACAAGCAGTACCTTTCTCTATTTCCATTGGCTCACACTTTCCATTTTATCAAGTTTAGGTCATTTGAAAAAGTCGGGTAAAATTCGGCACAAAAATTAAGTTTCTTGATCTTAATAGATAGATTATGCCATTAGCTTCAAAACGATATGTGGAACGTTAAAAACGGATACCCGAATCAGAAGTTACGAATTAAATACCAAAGTTGGAACCTACAGGTCTCGCTGAGCGAGCTCCTTCTCGCTGAGCGAAAACTCCCTAGAACTTTTCCTGAGCGAGGTCTGCTCGTTGAGCAAGCTACATCAGTTCAGGAAGTTCTAGTCTTACGGGAAAACACTTCTTCCACACAAAATCACTCTCAAACATCAACCATTACAGAGAAACATAATCAAACATGTTCATAAACATCATATAAACATTTTAGTTAAGATTTAACCGTTAAACTTTCGATTTTTCTTAGGTTTTCCAATTAAGCCCTAACCACAAACATCTCTAAAACTTAACCAAAATCAAAGATAAAAGTTTCTAACTAAGAACCCACCTCGAGAGATGAAGATTGGCGGAAAGATTGAGTTGACTCGACGGACAAATGATCGAGAATAAGGAAATGAAGCTTTAGGGTTTTTCTCTCTTCTTCTTCTCTTCTCATCTTCCTTCTTCTTTTATATTTTCCTTTTTCTTACTAACTTCTTCTTTCTCTCATATTCTTTCTATATATACAAATATAAAAACTTATACTTTTACCAATGGGTCAAAATTAGATAGTATCCAAAAATGTCACTTAATCTATTATTCTATAAAACTTCTGAGTCAGCTAATATCAAGTAACAAAATAATATCTCGTGAATTACTCTATTTAGTTCCATTAAAATTTCTTAGAGTGTTCCGGAATAATATTATTACCAATTAATATTGTTCAGAGCTTTAAATAAAATATGGGGTATTACAACACGGCTGTTAGGTTAAAGAAGAAACATCAAATCCCGGGTTCTAACCCAATATGATCGAAAACATAATCCAGACCCAAAACAAATGACCTAAAATAAATTATATCTAATTTTGCAACTTCAACGACTTTTTCAGATCTTCTACAGTCTGATTCAGCTTCTGACATCTTCATGGAAGTCGTAGTTATCTGTCTTAGCTTTCCATCGATTGGTAGAACGTTTCAAGCCGATTCCCAGATCTCCAGTTATGATCATTTTAGTGTAGACTGCTAATGCTGAAAATAAAGTGCGAAAATCAAATAAGTGCAAAAATTAACTAATTTATAAAAACACATTAAAATAGAAAAATAACCAAAGTAAAGTATGGAAATGCATAAGTATAAACATAGAGGAATGTGCATCAAAATGCACTGATCAATGGGCTTAACCTCAGACAACATATCTTGGGGATGCAACAGGGACTTGATAGGAAAAGAGATTATTGCTAGCTGTGGCACTTTCCCTAATGTACCCTTATTGGGAAGAAAAGGGGGAATAAACTACAATCCTACATTGTCAAGAAAACAATTTGGTTACCCTCTGAAAGTTCCACCATCAGCCGAGGAGATAGCTGAGTCATTGTATTTCTCAACAGAAGGAAATATGGAGTTGTGTGTACAGGTAGCCCAAGCTTGGGATGTCAATACAAAGAAAGGAAAGAAAGATTTTGGGAAGATGGACCCAAAAACATATGATCCTTTTGCTACATGGTTGAAAGATCGTGTAGAAGCCTTACTTCTCCTATTCTCAATGGAGCTCCCTTTGTACCCTAAAGAGGAATTACCCTTGGATTCAGTACCTCTCAAAGACTACCAAAAGTTGGAGGCCTTGGTTAAACAACTTAGACTTTAAAATCATGAAGCTAACAATTCATGCCAAAAGTTGAAGATTCGGAATCAGTAGTTGGAAGAAAGAGCTCACTAGGCTGAAGAGATGGCCAGGCTCAAGCACTAGGATTTCTAGGAGATAGAATTCTACTTCAAGAAAAGAGGGTTAGTTGAAACTCACAAGGCGAGCCAGCGCCGAAAAGATAAGAAAGCTTTGAATGAAGCTAATGAAGCTATAACTTTGTGGTAGGAGAAATGGGAAGATAACTTGAAGAAGAAGAAAGAGTTGGAATTCAAATACAAGTTGGAGATCAAAGGCCTTTAGGATTCCTTAGCTGGGCAAGGAGAGCTGCTCCAAAAGGCCCACAACCAACAAAGGAGTCACCTTCAGGATGTGGAAAAGAGTCAACAGGTAGTGGAGGATGCTCAGAAAGAGATAGAAGAGTTAAAGCTCCGGGTTGATGTTAAGAAGACCGAGACTGAGTCAAGTGCAAGCAAAGAAAGTGAAAAGGTGTTCCTAAATCAAATTGAGGAGTTGCATGCCTCTTTTGATCTTAGGGATCTCCTAATCCAGTAGCTCATACAGGAACCAGATCACCCGGATATAGCCCAGTTGCTCCAAGGTGTCAAGCGCCTTAGCTAGAGGTTGCAGGATGTAGAATTTCCTAGGCTTTAATCTTGTATTCACATATTTGGATTACCCACAGACCTGTTGTGGGATTCCTCTCTTGTTGATGTATTGTTCCTTTTGATGTATGAACTGGCACCCTATGGGGACTTTGTTATTTTAAATTTCTTTAATCTGCCTTAAATCTCTGGTTGTTATCTTTTGCACGGACACGGGATAATAAATGCTATCTCTTCACATCTAAATGTCACACAAGGCCTTCCTTCAAAGGCTATTCTCTTAATACCAGAATGGTAAAGTAAAACAAAACCCTTGAGGATAAAATGAACACATCATTGCATACATATCATTTGCATTTTCTTTATTTTGCAGGATTCTCCGGGTTACTTAACTTATCCATTTTTCAGGCAAATATTGCGAGAGAAGCCAGGACTCGTCATCCCAAACAGAACGTTCCTAACTGGTACCCTACCTGCAACAATCAAAGAAACATCATGGAAGCTATGCAGACAGAACTCAATGAACTCTGCAACCGAATGGGAGAGTTTATTGCTTTGATGTAGGGCATGGCCCAGGGGTATCAAGAGCTGAGAAGTGCTATGCAGAGGCTCACTCCTCCCCAAACTGACCCTCTAGAGGTTACTCCGGAGAATTCACCTAACAACAACAGAGGAAATGGACCTCTAGGTCCAGAAACTAACACACATACTTTCATCCTTATTGAAGATCGGCAGGAAGATCAATTTCCTCCTTCTAATGATGATATGGGTTTTGGCATGGGAGGAAACTTTCAAGATTTTTTGTTGTTGGCTGAAAAGGTTAAGGCCCTTGAATGCAGAGACACTCTTGGGATTGATGTATCGGATATGGATTTGGCCCCTCGGGTGGTCATCCCTCCTAAGTTCAGGCCACCAAGCTTTGATAAGTAAAATGGCAATTCCTGCCCCCAAGACACATCTACAGGCTTTTTATCGAAAGATAGCTGCTCACACTAGAGACGAAAAGCTCTGGATGTACTATTTCTAGGACAACCTCTCTGGGGGCTCACTGGAATGGTATATGAAGTTGGAAAGGAACTATGTCCTAAGTTGGAAAGTGCTTGGGGAAGCTTTCTTTAAGCAGTATCAGTACAACATTGATATGGCGCCTAGTCATATGCAACTCCAGAGTTTATCGTAGAAGAATTCAGAAAGCTTTAAAGACTATGCTCAAAGATGGCATGAGGTTTCCGCCATAGTACAACCACCTTTTCTGGAGAGAGAGAAATGGTAGATCTTTTCATGGATACCCTTCCAGGGAATTTTATGGAGAGATTAGCAGGTTGTTCATCTAGTGGGGTTTTTAGACATTATCCTCACAGGTGAGAGAATAGAAAGTTGGATGAAGTAGGGAAAAATCCAGAATAATTGAGCGTCAACCTCCAATGTAAAGAAGCCATTCGTGAAGCGAGGAGAGGGAGAAACGGGGGTTGTATACACTCAGGACAGAAGAAGGAATCAAAATATGTATCATCAAGCAGCTCCAGTTACCATTGTTGCTCCAGCAAACCAACCACCGGTTCAACAACAACAACGTCAACCAAATTACCAACAACAGAGGGCTCCTAGGCCATACTATCCTCCCCGACACATAGACAAAGATCTTGAAACACCACCCATGTCATATTCCCAACTCCTCCAGAATCTTCTGCAACTGCAAATGATCCAGCTAAGGACCCTACAACCTCCAAGACCGGGGAAAATCCCTGAAGGGTATGATGCCAATGCTCACTTTGAGTTCCATTCTGGGGCTCATGGTCATAGCACATAGAACTGTAAAGCATTGAAGCACATTGTCCAGGATTTAATTGATTCCAAAGCAATTAATGTTGCTCCCACTCCGAATGTAATCTAGAATCTGACACCTCCTCATGGGAGGACTGTGGGGGGCGTTGATAGCAACGAAGGTTTGAATTTGATATCTGATGTCAATGACTTGAAGACTCCACTAATGGTAGTAAAAGCTTGCCTGGCCAAAAAATACTTATTCCCGAGTTGTGGAGAGGATTGCCTAGATTGTGCTAGTTCCCTTGATGGTTGCGATAGCTGAGATCGGGGATACAAGGGATGATCAACGAAGGCACCATACAGTTTGATAAAGTTGTGAAAAGAGAGGACATATCAACTGTTACCATCTATTACAACCCAGCTGTCGCTCCCACCAAATGAGGCTAAGTCAAACGGGGTACAGACGCAAACGGTCGGCGAGAGGGATGAGAACACACAAGGGTGAACTCAAAAGAAAAGAAAAGAGTCGCCAGCTAGGCATTTTTATCCCAGGGGGAAAGGTAATGCTGCATAGACCTAGAAAAAGATATGGATAAGACGGTTGTGAACCAGAGAGACTGAGAAAGGGGGTTGGTTACAACCTGGGAAGGTATTAGCACCCAGATTGTCCGTCGTACTCGACGGGATCCACGCTTGAAAGATTTGTGTTTTAAAGGGGTAGTGTCAGTGCAATTTGTGTATCAAAGCTAGAAAGAATGCAAGTGTCAGTGTAAAAGAAGTGTGAAGTGTATAAGAGAAGTGTCAGTGTAAGAACAGGAGTATGAAGCTCAAGACTATGAGGCTTAAAGAATGATGCTGGAAGGAGGGGGAATATACAAAGACTTTTGTTCGATAACTGTTAAGTTATGCCTACGTATCCTCTCGTGCAATGAGGAAGTCAGAACACCGTAGTTCGACCCAAAGAGACTGAAAGATAAATTGACTTGTGAACTGCTTACTTGCCTATGCTCAAGTGTATGACCTGTCTGGCGCAGGTGCAAACTGTCTTGCATTAGACGGAAGAAGCAAGTTCTCGGTTATGAGTGAATGAGATGAGAAAAGAATCCCGGAGGAGACGATTATTGTTTGTTTTTGTATTTTCAGTCTTTTATTGCTTTTTGAAGTTTGTCATAAGTTAATGAGCTTAAGCCTAAACCAATGGGTTAGTAAACTCATCACATCCTCCCACTGATTAGGGGTAATGAGGATACCTTAAGTGTGAAGTCAGTATCTCACACTTAATTACCCTGATGTAGGATTAAGATCATTAACCTACTTGTGATTATTTAGATGTTTTTGTTGTTTTTGTTTAGTGTTAGGTAATGAGATTAAGCCATAATCAGGGATTAAACAGACTCATTACACCATCCTAATAGAAGGATAATAGATGAGAATGTTTAAGCTGAAGAAGACTCCTCAACTTAATCCATGATTAGGGATTAACCTAATGACAAAACAAAGCCTTTATTAGATGGATTTTAGTTAATGATAAGATGAAGAAGTGAGTTTTATGGTTTGTAAGACAACTTGAGGGGGACTTGTCCATTAACACTAGGGTTAGTCCTTCTTAACCAATTAAGGAAGAATTAGAACCCTAATGCAAGGCCCAAGTTACAAGCTTGATGTCTTGGTGATTATTAAGTGAATTGATTAGAGGACTTAAACACATTAAGGGTTTAACACTTAGGATTAAAGTTATACACTCCATCCTAATAGAAGGATGCAGGCATAAGCTTAATCACAAAGCCTTAAAGCCTTTAGGGTTTAGCCCCTGATTATGAGATGAGAAGAGAAGACTCAAAGATGACACAAAGGTAAAAGCTAAGTGGGGGACTAATCAAACCCTAATTTTTATCATACTTGGAGATCCTAGGTTTTGTGAGGCTTAAGAGAGAAAGATCTTCAAGGAACCACCAAGGAGAGAAGCAGATGAAAGGAAGAAGGAGCAGAGAGAAGCAAGACAACTTGCTTCACTTAAGAAGACAAGTTGCTTGAAAAAGAAAGTAAGATGAACAAGAATGAGCAAGCTCAATCCAAAGCACAAGATAAAATGCAGCAATGATTCATAAGAGAGATGAAAAGAGATTGTGAGAAGTGAAGGCAAATCCACTTCTCAAAACAACTTACCACCTGAAAAGTTAGCAAAAGAAGTGAAATGTAATGCAAATGAGATGAAATGTGATGATGCAAACCAAAACCAGAAGCATGAGTATGATGTTAATGATGCTAAGAGATGATGCAAACATGAGGCAAGGCATTAGAATGATCATACAAACATATGGACGCAAGAGAAGCATGCTTTGAACCATGAATGTTCATGAAAAGTTATGGAATGCAAAAGACATATAACATGGCAAATGAAAGATGCAATGATCAAACATGATTTAATATGTCCTAAGATGTGTTATGAATCAAATGGATGCACAAAATGTCATGGCAAGTCATGGTATGCAAATAAATGGAAGATGGATGCAAAGGAAGGCATAAATTAGGGTTTATGATCAACACACAAAGCAAAATCCAAAACCAGAAGCAAATGACATGATAAAAATTTGAAAATGCAATCAAAGGAACCCTAAACCTATACAAACTCACTGCCCAAAGGAGGGGATCTAACTCTTAACCTATTGAAAGTTATGAATTTCCTAAGACTGCTAGGGTTTTAAGGTACCTTGTCAAGAAAAATGCAAAACAAATTGAAAATGCAAGATCAATTCAAACCAATTTTATCCTATAAACTACATGCTATACAAGATGCAATGCAAAAAGAATCATCATCCAACTCTCAATGGTTAGGCAGAAATGAATTTTTGAATTTGTACCAATATATTACCTCAAAATGAATTTAATTCCAAAGAAAATAATCAAAAGGCATCAAGACCAAAAACTAAATATGGTTTGAGAGTTGGAAAATGTTTCTAAATGTTTTTAAATGTTACATGAATTTTTTTGTGATTTTTAGAAACTTAAATGTATTTTTAATTAATTAAAAGACTTTAATTAATTAAAAATAACATTTAAATATTTTAAAAATACTTTTTTAATGCAAAAAATAAAATAAAAATCATTTTCTGAATGAGAAAAATATTTGAAACAAAAATGCAAAGGGAAATATTTTTAGGATTTTTCTAACTATTTTAAAATAAATATGAAAGTTAATTGAATAAAAATGAAATAAAAATAAAATTAAATGGAAAGTATGCAAGATCTAAGGCTGAGATTCAAACTAAACACACGGGAATTGACTGGCGCGCGTTTGAGTGGCTGGGATTGCTTCTGGGAAATTCAAATGTTAATCCTAATTAATTAAAGTTAATGACTGGATTAGGGCTAAATCAAAGGATCTGGGTCGTTCACAGCGCGCGGGAAGTTGGATCCAAAGGCTAGCATTCAAACTCAGCTAAACCCTAACCCTAATTTAATCACTTTCAGATGACCGGAACAGTGGTTCCGGTCATCTTCTTCGGCGAGACGAAAGATGGAACTCTCTCCCTAGGCCATTTCTGGAGCTCTAAAGCTCCAGATCAAACCTTCTAACCTCCCTGAATCCAAACCCCACCTCAAAACAAATTTATATGACCTACAAAACAAGATTCGAATCAAAACTTGCAAAACGGCAAAAGTTTCAGACAACCAGTACACACTCAAATCTTAACCATTTCAAAAAGTAAAAACATCTGGATGATCAGCAAGGCATAAGGAACAATCTAGAAACTTAAATTTTCATTTCTGGAAAAAAAGTTCATGAGGTACCTGAGCTTGAGCCTTCTCAGTTTGCAACTCTCTGGCCAGCTCTTTGCTTCCAATCATCTCCAATGATCCCTCTGAGAAGTTTGCAAGGCTTGATTGGAGTTAAAAATGGCTGTTTTGTGAGATTGAGCAAGTTATGTTCAGTGAAGTGAGGAAATCGTGTTTTGATTTCAGGGAGTTTCAGGGCAAGGTGAGGGGTCAGGGATGATCAGTGAGACATGCTGAGATGTTTTGTGAAGTTTGTTTTTGTGTTTGAAGGCTGTGTTGTGTGATTCGAAGCAAAATGCATAAAAGGTGAGTTTCTTGAACTATGGCTTGGGGAGAGCTTCAGCATGAGTTGTGTGTTGTTTTGTGATGTATTTGGTCCACTTATCAATCTTGGGTAGGTCAGAAGAGTGGTTGTGCCCTATTGTGATTGGTATGGGTCTTTTGCCAAAAAGTCAAGCTTTGTGTAAGAGAGGTATGGGCTCATGGCTAGCCAAGGACAAGAGGGGTGTCCTGCGCAGCAAGAAGTGAGGAGAACCATAGGATCAATTTTGAAGTCAGCCAGCAAATGGATTAGGGTTTTAGTGAGGTTTTGCAACTTTGATCAACTTTGGCCCTTTTGAAGTTTCTTGATCCACAAGTCATGAAAATGAGTGAACTTTTGATGCAATCTGATCTTTAGGCCTTGGTTTATGTTTGTGTGAAGATTAGAAGTCCATTTGATAGCACAATTTGCCTTGATAAGTGGTTTTGCAACTTTGCCTCTTTGGTAGAAAACTTGAAATTATGTGATTTTTCCCAACTTTGACAAGCCATAACTTTTGATCCAAAATGAATTAGGACAAGTTCTTGTACTTTTTGAAAAGGGAATGATCCATTCTACAACTTTCATGACCAAAGTTTTCCCATTTGAAGCATTTTTGAATCAAAAAGCAAGGGTTGAAAAAGTTTCCCAAAATGGCAAGTTCCCATTACAAGTCATTTTCCCAAAAAGTCAACTTTGCAAATGGCTTGAAGTTCTTCCATTTTGTGAACTTATAACATCTTATATGATCAAATAAAGATCATACACCATCAAAATGATGAAGAACACCCTTTGGTTGGGTCATTGGGGGCCTCAGATGCCCTTATTTTGCACTGACTTGCTCAAGAAGTCAACTCTTGATTAGGTGCCTTCCCCATGGAATTTCTTCATGAAAATTGATATGCATGATCCCTATACCATATAGAGACCAATAGAAACAAGAATGACCAAAAAATTTGGAGTTATGGCCTTTGAAACCAAAACCCTAATTCTAGGTCATCTGTGTAGTCAAGCCTGGCTCTGCTTCCATGCCATCCCCAGTTCTTGTGATTCTTTGGCTTCCTTGACTTTGAGAGGATATAATATGATGCTTGAACACACATGGACCCCTTTACAATGATTAATGACCTTTGGAGTGGTTCAAATGTCTCAGGGATGGCTCAGATCACAAACCCTGGATGCAGATGGCTTAGAAACACTGCAGTGAAGCAAAATGCAATATGAGATGCCATGATTGAACTTATGCACATGAAGAGATCACAAGCCATGGTGTGAATGAGTGAGGGCAAATTTGGGGTGTTTACAGCTGCCCCTATTCAAGCATGAGTTAGCTGTGCAGGATGTAAGCGACGGCTTAACAGGCAAACAAGATAACTTGTGGTTGAATACCAAAGACAGTCCAAAATTTGCACTCACAGAAGGAAGGAGAAAAGGGATATAGATTGTAAAAGGAAAATAAAGTATATTATAAAGTGCGGGCGACGGAGGACGACCGTCGAGCAGAGGACGACTCCTGGGGAAAGAGCAATGACGGGGACGGCCGACATGCTGGGGAAAGATGCGGGAAATAAAGCAATGACGGGGACGGCCGTCAAGCTGGGGATATAAGAGGTTATGATGGGGACGGCCATCAAGTGAGATTATCTGGGGATTATAGGTGACTGAAATAAAACGATGAGGTACGGTCATCAAAGGTGAAGGACGATCACCTAGCAGGGGACGGCTGCTCTGTTGGGGGATAAGATGAGGGACGGTCATCTAAGGTGAAGGACGATCACCGGGCAAGGTACGGTTGCCAAAAAAGTATCGCGACATAGGACGAATGCCGGATGAAAAGGTCGATGATGGGGACGGCCATCGGATAAGCATGATGAAGGACGATCATCAGGAGGTGAAGGACGATCACCTAGTAGGGTACGGCTGCTCTGAAGGTATCATGACATAGGACGAATGTCAGATAACAAGATCAACGATGGGGATGGCCATCGGATAATAATGATGAAGGAAGATCATCAGGAGGTGAAGGACGATCACCTAGCAGGGGACGGCTGCCGAAAATACCACGACATAGGACGAATGCCGGATAGAAAAGGGTTCCAATAATGGAGACTCCGCTGGGGAAAGGATGAGGGACAGTCATCCAAAGGTGAAGGACGATCACCTGGCAGGGTACGGCTGCCGAAAGTATCATGACATAGGACGAACGTCAGATAGAAAGGAAATAGTTCACTGGGATTTGCTGGGATAAGTAAACACGGACGAGTGTCTATATCCAAGAAATGAGAGGTATTAGTGTTTGGGTACGGTGTATAGATTAAAGATGCGGACGAGCATCCCTACGACTATGATACGGACGAGTATCAGGTAGAAACAAACGCTGGACGCATGTTCAGAGATGATGATACGGACGAGTATCAACCGGTTAACAAAGAACATGGACGAGTGTCGGATCTGAAGGGACTCTTCTGGGGAATGGTAGACACAGATGAGTGTCTAAATCCAAGAAGACATAAGTGTTGTATACAAGATACGAACGAGCATCTGTACGAGCAAAACAGGGGTAACAAGTATGAGTGATGTACAGATGAGTGTTCAACTTGCTAGGGAGTGTGACACGGACGAGTGTCAGAAAAAGTATATTATAAACAAGTGTATGGTTTACAAAATGTTTCAAGTATCTATGTTGGGGGAGTTGACACGGACGGGTATCAAGGAATCCGTATGGATATATGTATCTGTGAGTGCAAAGAGGACACTTTGGCTTTCTACTGGGGATATGACACGGACGGGTGTCAAGAAGTATCTGTAATATACAAGTGTCTGTTTGTAAAGAATGCACGGGCGGCTTTACTGGGGAATGAGTGCCAAAAGGGGTGTGCATTTGCCTTGGCTCTCTGCCGGGGAATCCGGGGAGTTTCTCTGTATATCTTTGATGGATTGCCAAGTATTTGATTCAGTACATGGCTTATGATTATGCAATATGTTTGATTTTTTCCGTAATGCTCCGTATTAGACGGAATGCTACGCTCTGTGGGGAGAATATGATGCTAATGCAATGATTATGCAAAGGTACTGATCCGGGATTCGGATCCCGTTGCTGCGAAGATCTCTGGTTGATCTGCTTGAAGTGGACATCCCAGCTGGGGATGTGATCATTGGTAGATCTGACATATGGAACTCTGCTTGGGGATATAGGTCACTGATAGACCTATCTTTGGTAATGAGGGACCCAGCTGGGGTTTGTAGAAGCTTTCACCACTCTGTTGTGAGATCTTCAGGTTATTGCTTCGCTGGATAGAGGTTGAGACTCTGTGGGGAGATGGTTCCCGGGCTTTTGCAATTGGCTGAGGAGGGAATAGCAAAAGGCAACTCAGCTGGGGAGAAAGCAACTCCAGTGCTAGGACTGAGTAGGTAATGATTTGCCAGCTTGCTGGGTTGAAGCTTTCATACCCCATGATGTGCTTTGAATACCTGAAAAGTCAGAGTAACGCACAAGTACTTCCCGAGGTATCCCTTACTGGATTCCACCATGGGAGTTTAGGCACTCCTGGGAGTAAACATATTTCCTGCAAGCACGTATTTTTTAGAAGAGAAGCATCTGTATTCATGCAATCAGTATCTTAAAGACATCGGACATCCTTGCAAATGAAAATTAAATGTACGAAACAAAACATGACTGAAAGTCTGATTTTATTAACTCTTGTGCCATGAATTGGCAAATACAGTCAAAGAAACAAATCCCCTAAAATGAGGAGATCGTTACAAATTGAGAAATAAATGATGTTGGCAATGTTGATGACGCTTCAAGGGGCTTCCCTTGGCTATGACTCGTATGACATTCGACGTTCTTCTCGTCTTGCTTTCTGAAGAGAGCTGATTCTGACCAGCGCTTGAACCTTTCGAAGCTTACCAAGTTGTAAGTGATACAGACGAATTCAGAATGCAGTTGTTCGCTTATTCCCTTGTTTTGCATGGATCGCCCTTTCGGGTTTTCAATCCATCGGGATACCCATTTTTGCCTGAGTTGTCCAATGCGGCTTTTCAACTTAGCGGGTGTACATTTTTTTGTTTATTTTCCCTTATTTTTGCCCGAGTCATTTATTCTGTTTTTGACTCGCCGGGATGCCCTATTTTTGCCTGGACTTACATTCTGTTTTTATGTCCAGCGGGTCATTTTCATGCGAAGTATTTTTTGACTGCATCTGAATTTACAGGGGACGGGAAGTCTTCACCATCCATAGTACTGAGCATGAGTGCTCCACCGGAGAAAACTTTCTTTACTACGAATGGTCTTTCATAGTTTGGAGTCCACTTGCCCCTGCGGTCTGTATGAGGAGGGAGGAGTCTTTTCAGCACAAGATCTCCTACTTGGTACTCTCGGAGCTTAACTTTCTGATCGAAGGCTTTCTTCATTCTTTTCTGATATAGCTGCCCATGACAGATTGCAGCCAATCTTTTCTCTTCAATCAGACTCAGTTGTTCGTATCGGGATCGGACCCATTCTGCTTCATTCAGTTTAACATCCATCAGTACCCGCAGGGAGGGTAATTCAACTTCAACAGGTAGGACTTCTTCCATACCATACACAAGTTGATACGGTGTTGCCCCAGTGGATGTTCTGATTGACGTACGGTACCCATGCAAGGCAAACGGTAGCATTTCATGCCAATCTTTATAAGTTACTACCATCTTCTGCACAATCTTCTTGATATTCTTATTAGCTTCCTCAACAGCGCCATTCATCTTTGGCCTGTAAGGAGAAGAATTGTGGTGTTGGATCTTGAAGTCCCGGCACAGCTCTGCCATCATTTTGTTGTTCAAGTTGGAACCATTATCGGTAATGATTCGTTCAGGCACTCCATACCGACAAATGATATCTCTCTTCAGAAATCGGGCTACCACTTTCCTTGTAACGTTTGCATATGAAGCTGCTTCAACCCACTTGGTAAAATAGTCAATAGCAACCAGGATGAACCTGTGGCCGTTTGAAGCAGTCGGTTAAATTTTGCCAATCATATCGATGCCCCACATGGCAAAGGGCCAAGGTGAAGACATCACACTCAGAGGATTCGGAGGCACATGCACTTTATCCGCATAAATCTGGCATTTATGGCACTTTCTGGCATAAGCACAACAATCTGCATCCATTGTGATCCAGTAATAGCCTGATCTTAACAACTTTTTGGCCATGGCATGCCCTCCTGCATGGGTACCAAAGGATCCTTCGTGCACCTCGTGCATCAACAAGTCTGCTTCTGCCCTATCAACGCATCTGAGAAGTACCATATCAAAGTTTCTCTTGTACAGGGAACCGTCAGTATTCAGGAAGAAACTGCCAGCAAGCCTCCTCAATGTCTTCTTATCATTGGAAGATGCCCCAGGTGGGTATGTTTGATCCTCCAAGAAGCATTTGATATCATGGAACCAAGGCTTATCATCTTTGACAACATCTGCTGAGAATACATATGCTGGTCTGTCAAGTCTGGACACTGAAATCCGAGGTACAAAGTTGGCAGCTTGAACTTTGATCATGGATGAAATGGTGGCAAGAGCATCTGCAAATTGATTCTCGTCCCGAGGGATATACTCAAGCTTGACCGTTGTAAAGAAAGTCAGCAACTTCCTTGTATAATCCCTGTAAGGTATCAGATGATCCTGGTGGGTGTACCATTTGCCGTTAGTTTGATTGATTACCAAAGCTGAATCTCCGAACACAGTCAAAGTCTTGATCCTGAGGTCAATGGCTTCCTCAAGACCCATAATACAAGCTTCGTATTCAGCTTCGTTATTAGTACAGTTAAAGGTGAGCTTTGCCGAGAAAGGCATGTGAACTCCCTTGGGCGTAATGAGTACTGCACCAACACCACGACCATTCATATTAACAGCCCCGTCAAACATCATAGTCCATTCTTCTTCTGGGTCAGGCCCTTCATTGTGAACAGGCTCTTCATGATCTTTGGCTTTAATGAACATGATGTCTTCATCAGGGAAGTCAAATTTCATAGGCTGGTAATCATCAATAGGTTGCTCAGCAAGATAGTCAGACAATACACTGCCTTTGATGGCCTTTTGAGAAGTGTACTGAATGTCATACTCTGTAAGGATCATCTGCCATCTTGCAACCCGTCCGGTAAGTGCTGGTTTCTCAAATATGTACTTAACTGGGTCCATCTTTGAGATCAACAAGGTAGTGTGGGTCAACATATACTGCCTTAGTCGGCGAGCAGCCCACGCTAAAGCACAACAAGTTTTCTCGAGCAGTGAATAACGTTGTTCACAGTCGGTAAACTTTTTGCTTAGGTAGTATATTGCATACTCTTTTCGACCAGACTCGTCATGCTGGCCCATCACATACCCCATTGACTCTTCTAATACTGTTAAGTACATGATTAGAGGTCTTCCTTCAACTGGAGGCATAAGGATTGGAGGCTCCTGTAAGTATTCCTTGATCTTGTCAAAAGCCCTCTGGCAGTCTTCATTCCACCTGACCGTTTGTTCTTTTCTTAGCAGTTTGAACAAAGGCTCACAGGTCGCCGTAAGGTGAGATATGAACCGTGAAATGTAGTTCAACCTACCTAGGAGCCCTCGAACTTCCTTTTCTGACTTTGGTGCAGGCATTTCTTGAATGGCTTTGACTTTATCAGGGTCAACTTCAGTTGGTACTTCCTCAGACGCTTGAATAACTTCAACAGATTCACCAGGTGGTCTTCTTCTGTCAGGGACTTGGCAATCATGTCATCCACATAACATTCAATTTCTTTGTGGATCATGTCATGGAATAATGTTACCATAGCCCGTTGATAAGTTGCACCAGCATTCTTTAGTCCGAATGGCATCACCTTATAACTGAACGTGCCCCAGGGTGTGATGAAAGTTGTCTTCTCCATGTCTTCAGGTGACATCTTGATCTGATTGTATCCTGAAAATTCGTCCATGAAGGAGAATACCGAGAACTGAGCCGTATTATCCACCAATACATCAATGTGAGGTAAAGGGAAGTCATCTTTTGGGCTGGCTCTGTTCAGATCCCGGTAATCCACACACATTCTCACCTTGCCGTCTTTCTTAGGCACAGGTACAATATTAGCAACCCACGGCGGATAGCTAGTCACAGCAAGGAACCCGGCGTCCCACTGTTTCTGTACTTCTTCTTTAATCTTCATTGCCATATCTGGGCGAGTACGGCGCAGTTTCTGTTTTACTGGTGGGCAGTCTTCTCTTAAAGGCAGCTTGTGCATGACAATATCGGTGTCCAACCCTGGCATATCCTAATAAGACCAAGCAACGACATCCACATATTCACGAAGCAAGTCAATCAATTGTCCCTTTACTGAATCTTGTAGGCAGGCCCCGATCTTGACTTCTTTCACATATTCTTTTGTACCAAGATTAACCGCTTCGACCTCCTCCTGGTGAGGAGTGATAACCTTCTACTCTTGCCTTAACAACCTGGCTAGCTCTTCAGGTAGCTCATAATCTTCTTCAACCCCTTCATCAGCTTGATTGATTGGATTGTCAAAGTCATACGAAGTCATAGCTGTGCTGTTGTCGGTGCAGTCTGAAAGGCACTCTCTGCAAGGGTTTAGATTGTTCATTTTAGTGATCAATTTTAGTCTTGTTTAGAAAAAGTGAAAAGAAGTTATCATTTTGGAAAACATTGCCATTTTATTTTTGTACAAAAAGAAAAAATGAAAAACAGTGAGCGGAAAAGAAAAATACTCATTTGCAAAAGGTGTCCGATATTCATTGATTGATCTGTTTGCACAAAATTACAAGATGGCCCGATTACAAAATGAGTCTTGACATCTTGGGCAAGATGCAAGACTTGATGCTTGCTTAAAATATACAGGAAATAATAATTACTCTGCAGGAGTAACCCTTATAATTTCCTGGGAAGACCAGTTTGAGACATGGCTCCCCGGGGTCCTTGGACGTATCCAGCTCTCCAGGTTGCGCTCATCTTCTGACTCATCTTCCAAGTTGTTCACTGCATCCGGGGAGAGCATCCCCCCGCTGACAAAATTGGGCTTCTAGGCAGCCTCTGATTGATCTTGTTGAGTTGGTTTGTAACCCAACCCAAATCTGTCCTCCTTCTTCTCCACAGGTAGCAGCTTGCCCCAGCCTTGGGCGGTACCCTCTTCAACAACCTTCCTGGCTTGTTGATAAGACATCATGGAGGTTCCCAGTACAGCAGATGCTTCATTAATGTTCAGGGCCTCAAATCCCTGGTTCATAGTTTCATGGATTTCTCCATCCATCTCAATATACTTGTATGTAGCCAGATGGCTAACAAAGATATCTTCTTCACCGCAGATGGTGATGATTTGGCCTTCCCACTCGAATTTCAGCTTCTGGTGAAGGGTAGACGTAACTGCGCCAGCGGCATGGATCCAGGGTCTACCCAACAAACAGCTGTAGGCCGGCTGAATGTCCATCACATAGAAGGTAATTTTGAAGGTCTGCGGGCCAATCATCACAGGCAGATCAATCTCCCCTAGCACTGATCTTTTAGAGCCATCAAATGCTCTCACCACCAAATTACTTGGACGTAATGCCAAGCCATCATACTCCAGCTTCACCAAGGCTTTCTTTGGTAGAACATTGAGTGAGGACCCAGTGTCCACCAGTACATGGGATAAAACAGCACCCTTGCATTCTAGAGTGATGTGTAAAGCCTTGTTGTGGTTACGTCCCTCAGTCGTTAAGTCAGCGTTGGTAAAGCCCAGTCCATGACTGGTGTTGACATTTGCTACCACGGTTTCCAGCTGATTAACAATGATCTCTTTTGGCACGTATGCTGCGTGCAAGACTTTCAGTAATGCATTCCTGTGAGCTTCAGAACACATCAGCAGGGATAATATGGAGATCTTCGAGGGAGTTTGGTGAAGCTGATCCACCACCTTGTAATCACTTCTCTTTATAATTCTCATAAACTCGTCTACATCTTGCTCAAAAGATGTTTTCTGAGTTTCTTTGCTTATTGGTTCTTCAGGTACCACACTCTTCCCCTTTGCTTTTGCAGCAGCCTCTGCTTCGGTATTAGGTCTTTGTAATTGTGAGGCAAAAAGGCGTCCGCTTCTGGTGAAGCCTCCGCCTCCCCCAACATTATCAATCTGTGGAGAAGAGGTTGAAGAATCCAAAGTGATCTTCTCCCCGTTGCAGTAAAGGTCAGAGCCATAATGCCAAGGGATGGCATTACTGCTTTCATATGGAACTGGTCCAGGCACCGTGATGGTAACTGGACTAACTGCAGCAGAGGAAGGTACTGAAATGGTGTGCGGATCGTAGTAGATAGTGACTGGTGACCTGGCAGGAGATGCCACTGTTTGTTGCTGAAAGTTGTTGTTTGGAGGAAAATTTGACGGATCATAGTAAATGGTGACTGCTGAAATATCTTCATCAATTTCTGTTGGCGTTGTAGAAGATTCTGCTGAATAGAGGGGTGTTGATGTTGTAGATGAAATGGTTGTTGACATCTGGTTTGCTGAAGTGATGGACGGAGCCATTGTTGATGATATTGATGAATTGGTCGGAATGATTGTTGTTGCAGTTGTAGAAGAGTCAGGAATTGTTGTCAAAGGGATTGCTGGATTTGTAGGCGTTGATGTTGTGATTTGAAGTATACCACTTTTGATAAGACCATCTATGCCGCTTCTCAAGTTATCACACCCGTTGACCGAAATGTTGCAATAACCACAACCGAGCTCACACCCGGGGAACATCTGGCACTCTAGAAGCTGAGCTTTAATTTCTACCAGAGGTGTCCGAATCTGTCCAACACTGGTGATTAAGAAAGATGGCTTGTCTTCCTCAATGGCTTTAATTCTTGGTCCTCCGTGATTGGGCATGGGATTCTTGTTGACATTTGGCGGGGGTGCAATGTTGAGGGCTTTAGAATCTACCAGATCTTGTACTTTCATTTGTAAAGCCCTGCATTTCTCAGTATTGTGGCCAGGTGCATTCGAGTGAAAAGCACATCTGGCGTTGACATCATAATTCCTTGGGAGATTGTAGGGATCTGGTGGTGCCAATGTCCTTAACTCAACCAAGTTGAGCTTCAGGAGTTGTGGCAACAAGGCAACATAAGGCATAGGGATAGGGTCAATCACCCTATTTGCCTGTGATGGTCTTTGCTGAAAGGGTCTTTGTTGTTGATTGTTGTTGTTGTTGTTGTAGGTTCTTTGTGGCGGATACTGAACTTGCTGTTGATAGTGTGATTGTTGTTGTGGTTGATATGCTGGTTGCTGAGGAATCGGAGCCGGAATAGTGACAGCTGCCACTGATCTGTGAACATACTGAGGTCTGCCTCTGCCAGCATGAATGGAATTTGTCTCACTAGTTCTTCTAGGTCCCACAAAAGGCTTCCTGGGATTACTTGACGAACTTGCACCATTATCAGAAATTTTACCCATCTCCAGAAGGCTTTCAATTCTTTCTCCAGCTATGACTATGTCAGCGAAGTTGGTGGAAGAAAAGGCAGCTAGCCTGTCAATATATGTTCCTTGTAGAGTGTTCATAAACATGTCGGACATTTCTCTTTCTGACATGGGTGGCTGGACAGCAGCAGCAAGCTGTCTCCACCTCTAGGCATATTCCCTGAAGCTTTCTCTGGAGGATTGAGACATTCCCATCAGAAGGGTTCTGTTATGAGCCACGTCCAAATTGTATTGGTACTGTCTGATGAAAGCTTCAGCTAGGTCTTTCCAGCATCTGATAGTAGCTCTGGTCAAGTGAGAGTACCACTCCCTTGAAGCCCCAGTCAAACTATCTTCAAAATAGAACATCCACAGTTTCTCATCCATGGTGTATGCTTTAAGTCTTCCCAGAAAAGACTGCAAGTGAGTTCGTGGACAGGAAGTTCCATTGTACTTCTCGAAGCACGGGGGTGTAAACTTATGGGGAATTCTTACCCCATCTACTAACCCCATATCCATGACATCAAAACCCAAGGATCTCAATTTCTCAGCAATTTCATCAAACCTCCTATCATAAACTTCATCCCCAGCTCCCATTACAGTAAACTGTTCCTCTTGGGGGTCTTCCTGTAAGATCCTTCCTCCAGTAGTATTTCCTTGCACATTTCCCGGGATGTTGACTTCCGGATGTAGATGAGGCCCATATACTGGTGGATTAACATGAGGCTGACCTCTTTCATTGTTACTTGTTCCTCCAGTTCCCAGGGAAGGTTCTTCCGGGGTTTGTCTTTCTACCAATGCCCTCAATCTTTCTTGACTTTGGGCCAAGCCATTCATTACTTCCATGAATTGGGTCATTTGGTTTCTCATCTCCAGCCTTTCATTAGCCATCTGGGTTCTGACCTCTGTCAGATCTTGCTGTACTTGATCCATCTGGATACCAGGAAGGTTGTTGCGAGTAGGATATCTGTGCGGACGGTTGAGAGGGAACACCCGACGGCGAGCAATAATTCCTGAATCACAACAGATTTAGTAACAACAAAACAAAAACCTACAAAACAAAACAACAGTCAGTATGCAATGCAGTATGCTTATTTATTTTCCAAGGTATCCGGCTTGGCTCTTGGTTTTGACCTTTCCAGACCCCGAGGAAGATGCTTTGATGTTGCTTGAGAGAAAGAAAACTTAGTGAAACAAACTAACAAATATATTACAGAGGGTGGATCATACATAGTTTGTTTTTACAACATATGCCCTTGAAGGGTCAAAATACATCATAAAAGAAAAGTACATCAAATGGAAATAACAACAAGCAAAGAAGTCAAACATCTAAGCCAAACTCATCCTCCTTAACCTCCTTCAAAAGTGCTTCAGTTACAGGACCAGTTGGATGCTCTGTGATGTTCCTGATAAGAAGGTTCCTGGTGGCAATAGCAGTGGTCAGCTTCTTGTGCCTGTCTTGGTCCTTTGACCTCTTCACACCAGCCCTGAGCTTCAATTCTGAAATTTCCTTCTGGGCTGCCATCAAAGCTTCCTGTTGCTTCTTCTCATTGGCCTCCAACTGCTCAATCCTGGCTTGAGTTCTCTTATCCTCTTGAGTGCGAGCTTCAGTGATCCTGACCCACCTAGCTTGACTCTCCTCTAGATAGAGATCAGTCCTAGCCTTCTGAAACTGGGCCTCTTTACAGGCATTCTTCAATATTTGCTCTCCAGCCCTTGATTTCTTGATGTAGTCTTCTGCTTTCTCAATCTTGGCCAGATGTTCCACTCTGAGCTTCTCCAACCTCTCAATGTCTATACGACCATCACTCCTCTCCCAGAGGGTCTTCTTCAGAGCTTGAGACAGGTTCTCATTTCTTTCCTTCAGCTTCTCAAATTCTTCCAGGCTGACAGTGGCTGGGGGTGGTACTGTGGATGGTCCAGGTGCGTCCTCAAGGGAGAAGGGCATCCCAGAAATCTGAGCCCTAGCATGAGACCAGTCATAATACTGAGCTGAAGCCACATTATTGCATCTCCCAAGAATGGCCATCCCTTTGGTCTGGATGTTGTCCCAAGCCCAAGATGCTTGTCTGACAACAACTAGATTAGGCTTTATCTCACAATACAGAGTTTCAGCCAAGTCTTGCACTCTAGGAGGGTGGACCAAAGCATAGCCCAATTGTCTTTTAAACAACAAAGGATTGTAGTTGATGCAACCCTTCACTCCTACTAGAGGTACATTGGGGAACTGCCCACAGCTAGTAATTATGTCCCTGCCTTTGGTGCTCTGGGTGCACCATCGGATGTCATCTGAGGTCAAAGCAATAAGTCTCCTAGCCCAATTCTTCTGTTGGTGAGGATTTAGGAAGGCATCAGTCTTGGGTAAGTGTTTGAGCAACCATGTGTGAAATAGAGGAGCACAGCATCTCACCAATCTCCCTCTCTGCTTCTCATTCCTCTAATGAACAGAATAATAGAAATCCCCCAGTAATGTAGGCATTGGGTTCCTCAGAAGGAAGAGATGAATGGCATTCTTGCTGATAAACTTGGGCTCATCTGCAAATAGTATAATCCCATATATACTGAGGGCTAACAATGCACAAACTGCCTTCCATTCCCCCAAAGAGGCCTTCAGGATGGCCTGAGAAGTCAGAAAGTCCAAGTGCAATCCAGGGATTCCAGCCTTTGTGGTCATGTTCTGCTCAATCAATATAGGCTCTATGTGTAGTGCTTTTGCCACTTCTCCATTGCTGGGAGAAGTCATCTCAGGGTTGAAGGGGATACCACCCCTGATAGTTTCTCCAATCAAAGATGAGAACTCCTCCAGCAGGGGTCCCAACTGAAAGTTCTGGAAAGTGAAGCATCTCAAAGGAGGGTCATAAAACTGTAGGCAAGTGTGGATCAAACTCCTTTGGGAAGGGTCTAGGTCCATAACCATATCAAGGATGCCTCCATAATGCTCTCTGAATAATGGGATATGGTCTGGAGTGATAAGTGCCTGGACCTGCCTGATGCCAGCCAGCACAGGCTCAAAGAAATGGTATGAAATGTTGCTCTTCTTAGCTGCCATGACTGCTGTTGAAGAGCTGAAAACAGATGCTGATGATGAAGACTGATACTGGAGATGAACCACTAATAGGCTGATGATGAAGGTAACTGAAGCAGGCAACTGATGAAGATAGCTGGAGCAGATAACTGATGAACAAGGGTCTATGCAGATGAAGGGGTAAAAACTAAGCCAGATGTAATATGGATACCCTGAAAAACAAATAAACAAATGTTTAAATGATGCAAATGATGAGTATGCAAATGATATGCAAGGGTTTGTGATCAAGCTGGATCTGATTACTGTCTTGGTATAAAGGTCCATGTATGTTCAAGAAGTCCAGATGGATGTCTAGAAGTCCAGTAACCAAGGTGGGGGACTCAAATAAAGAGTCACATGTCCAGGGTTAAATCACAAGAACTGTCCAAAGTGAAGCATTCTTAAACAAAACAAGTATCAGGGTATGATGTGGCCAAGGGTTCCTGCAAACCTGTAAACAGCCCAACCCCCTCACAGGTAGTGTTCTAAAACAAGGATCCTCAGACTTGGATCAGTTATGAGAAGTGTAAACACTTCTAACCCGGAGGTACAGTGTTTACAATAACCATAAAAGATCCTCCTCTAATTCACCTCAGTTTCTGAAGGTCATAATAAAGGTCATCCAGACTTAGCAAGCTTCCCAGATAGCCCTAGCACTACAGGAAATCTGTAGCACAGAGTTCTCAAGAAGAAACCCACATCTGAACCGTGTTTCATATTCCCGCACCAGACCGAAATGGAATGGGAAAGAACATGAACCACTCTAGCCTAGGTTTCACTCAGGTCCCAGGTATAGGACCTTAAACTCTCAATGAACCCCACCCACCAAGACAAAAACCAAATCCATCCACATAACAGTATGACAGTATGATGTATATAAAGCTATAAAGAAAGCAATAAATAACTGTACATAAAGCAGTAAATAAAGAAACTATATAAACACAATCAGCACATAACACCCCAGTAAACACAAATCAAACAAGCGCTAGGAGGAACCAACAAAAAGAACCAGAAGCCCTGGTTACAATATAAGAATCCCCAGCAGAGTTGCCAAGCTGTCGCTCCCACCAAATTTGGCTAAGTCAAACAGGGTACAGACGCGAACGGTCGGCGAGAGGGATGAGAACACACAAGGGTGAACTCAAAAGAAAAGAAAAGAGTCTCCAGCTAGGCATTTTTATCCCAGGGGGAAAGGTAATGCTGCATAGACCTGGAAAAAGATATGGATAAGACGGTTGCGAACCAGAGAGACTGAGAAAGGGGGTTGGTTACAACCTGGGAAGGTATTAGCACCCATATTTTCCGTCGTACTCGACGGGATCCACGCTTGAAAGATTTGTGTTTTAAAGGGGTAGTGTCAGTGCAATTTGTGTATCAAAGCTGGAAAGAATGCAAGTGTCAGTGTAAAAGAAGTGTGAAGTGTATAAGAGAAGTGTCAGTGTAAGAACAGGAGTATGAAGCTCAAGACTATGAGGCTTAAAGAATGATGCTGGAAGGAGGGGGAATATACAGAGACTTTTGTTCGATAACTGTTAAGTTATGCCTACGTATCCTCTCGTGCAATGAGGAAGTCAGAACACCGTAGTTCGACCCAAAGAGACTGAAAGATAAATTGACTTGTGAACTGCTTACTTGCATATGCTCAAGTGTATGACCTGTCTGGCTCAGGTGCAAACTGTCTTGCATTAGACGGAAGAAGCAAGTTCTCGGTTATGAGTGAATGAGATGAGAAAAGAATCCCGGAGGAGACGATTATTGTTTGTTTTTGTATTTTCAGTCTTTTATTGCTTTTTGAAGTTTGTCATAAGTTAATGAGCTTAAGCCTAAACCAATGGGTTAGTAAACTCATCACATCCTCCCTCTGATTAGGGGTAATGAGGATAACTTAAGTGTGAAGTCAATATCTCACACTTAATTACCCTGATGTAGGATTAAGATCATTAACCTACTTGTGATTATTTAGATGTTTTTTTTTGTTTTTGTTTAGTGTTAGGTAATGAGATTAAGCCATAATCAGGGATTAAACAGACTCATTACACCATCCTAATAGAAGGATAATAGATGAGAATGTTTAAGCTGAAGAAGACTCCTCAACTTAATCAATGATTAGGGATTAACCTAATGACAAAACAAAGCCTTTATTAGATGGATTTTAGTTAATGATAAGATGAAGAAGTGAGTTTTATGGTTTGTAAGACAACTTGAGGGGGACTTGTCCATTAACACTAGGGTTAGTCCTTCTTAACCAATTAAGGAAGAATTAGAACCCTAATGCAAGGCCCAAGTTACAAGCTTGATGTCTTGGTGATTATTAAGTGAATTGATTAGAGGACTTAAACACATTAAGGGTTTAACACTTAGGATTAAAGTTATATACTCCATCCTAATAGAAGGATGCAGGCATAAGCTTAATCACAAAGCCTTAAAGCCTTTAGGGTTTAGCCCCTGATTATGAGATGAGAAGAGAAGACTAAAAGATGACACAAAGGTAAAAGCTAAGTGGGGGACTAATCAAACCCTAATTGTTATCATACTTGGAGATCCTAGGTTTTGTGAGGCTTAAGAGAGAAAGATCTTCAAGGAACCACCAAGGAGAGAAACAGATGAAAGGAAGAAGGAGCAGAGAGAAGCAAGACAACTTGCTTCACTTAAGAAGACAAGTTGCTTGAAAAAGAAAGTAAGATGAACAAGAATGAGCAATCTAAATCCGAAGCACAAGATAAAATTCAGAAATGATGCATAAGAGAGATGAAAAGAGATTGTGAGAAGTGAAGGCAAATCCACTTCTCAAAACAACTTACCACCTGAAAAGTTAGCAAAAGAAGTGAAATGTAATGAAAATGAGATGAAATGTGATGATGCAAACCAAAACCAGAAGCATGAGTATGATGTTAATGATGCTAAGAGATGATGCAAACATGAGGCAAGGCATTAGAATGATCATACAAACATATGGATGCAAGAGAAGCATGCTTTGAACCATGAATGTTCATGAAAAGTTATGGAATGCAAAAGACATATAACATGGCAAATGAAAGATGCAATGATCAAACATGATTTTAATATGTCCTAAGATGTGTTATGAATCAAATGTATGCACAAAATGTCATGGCAAGTCATGGTATGCAAATAAATGGAAGATGGATGCAAAGGAAGGCATAAATTAGGGTTTATGATCAACACACAAAGCAAAATCCAAAACCAGAAGCAAATGACATGATAAAAATTTTAAAATGCAATCAAAGGAACCATAAACCTATACAAACTCACTGCCCAAAGGAGGGGATCTAACTCTTAACCTATTGAAAGTTATGAATTTCCTAAGATTGCTAGGGTTTTAAGGTACCTTGTCAAGAAAAATGCAAAACAAATTGAAAATGCAAGATCAATTCAAACCAATTTTATCCTATAAACTACATGCTATACAAGATGCAATGCAAAAAGAATCATCATCCAACTCTCAATGGTTAGGCAGAAATGAAATTTTGAAGTTTGTACCAAAATATTACCTCAAAATGAATTTAATTCCAAAGAAAATAATCAAAAGGCATCAAGAACAAAAACTAAATTTGGTTTGAGAGTTGGACAATGTTTCTAAATGTTTTTAAATGTTACATGAATTTTTTTGTGATTTTTAGAAACCTAAATGTATTTTTAATTAATTAAAAGACTTTAATTAATTAAAAATAACATTTAAATATTTTAAAAATACTTTTTTAATGCAAAAAATAAAATAAAATCATTTTCTGAATGAGAAAAATATTTGAAACAAAAATGCAAAGGGAAATATTTTTAGGATTTTTCTAACTATTTTAAAATAAATATGAAAGTTAATTGAATAAAAATGAAATAAAAATGAAATTAAATGGAAAGTATGCAAGATCTAAGGCTGAGATTCAAACTAAACATGCGGGAATTGACTGGCGCGCGTTTGAGTGGCTGGGATTGCTTCTGGGAAATTCAAATGTTAATCCTAATTAATTAAAGTTAATGACTGGATTAGGGCTAAATCAAAGGATTTGGGTCGTTCACAGCGCGCGGGAAGTTGGATCCAAAGGCTAGCCTTCAAACTCAGCTAAACCCTAATCCTAATTTAATCACTTTCAGATGACCGGAACAGTGGTTCCAGTCATCTTCTCCGGCGAGACGAAAGATGGAACTCTCTCCCTAGGCCATTTCTGGAGCTCTAAAGCTCCAGATCAAACCTTCTAACCTCCCTGAATCCAAACCCCACCTCAAAACAAATTTCTATGACCTACAAAACTAGATTCGAATCAAAACTTGCAAAACGGCAAAAGTTTCAGACAACCAGTACACACTCTAATCTTAACCATTTCAAAAAGTAAAAACATCTGGATGATCAGCAAGGCATAAGGAACAATCTAGAAACTTAAATTTTCATTTCTGGAAAAAAAGTTCATGAGGTACCTGAGCTTGAGCCTTCTCAGTTTGCAACTCTCTGGCCAGCTCTTTGCTTCCAATCACCTCCAATGATCCCCCTGAGAAGTTTGTAAGGCATGATTGGAGTTAAAAATGGCTGGTTTGTGAGATTGAGCAAGTTCTGTTCAGTGAAGTGAGGAAATCGTGTTTTGATTTCAGGGAGTTTCAGGGCAAGGTGAGGGGTCAGGGATGATCAGTGAGACATGCTGAGATGTTTTGTGAAGTTTGTTTTTGTGTTTGAAGGCTGTGTTGTGTGATTCGAAGCAAAATGCATAAAAGGTGAGTTTCTTGAACTATGGCTTGGGAAGAGCCTCAGCATGATTTGTGTGTTGTGTTGTGATGTATTTGGTCCACTTATCAATCTTGGGTAGGTCAGAAGAGTGGTTGTGCCCTATTGTGATTGGTATGGGTCTTTTGCCAAAAAGTCAAGCTTTGTGTAAGAGAGGTATGGGCTCATGGCTAGCCAAGGACAAGAGGGGTGTCCTGCGCAGCAAGAAGTGAGGAGAACCATAGGATCAATTTTGAAGTCAGCCAGCAAATGGATTAGGGTTTGAGTGAGGTTTTGCAACTTTGATCAACTTTGGCCCTTTTGAAGTTTCTTGATCCACAAGTCATGAAAATGAGTGAACTTTTGATGAAATCTGATCTTTAGGCCTTGGTTTATGTTTGTGTGAAGATTATAAGTCCATTTGATAGCACAATTTGCCTTGATAAGTGGTTTTGCAACTTTGCCTCTTTGGTAGAAAACTTGAAATTATGTGATTTTTCCCAACTTTGACAAGCCATAACTTTTGATCCAAAATGAATTAGGACAAGTTCTTGTACTTTTTGAAAAGGGAATGATCCATTCTACAACTTTCATGACCAAAGTTTTCCCATTTGAAGCATTTTTGAATCAAAAAGCAAGGGTTGAAAAAGTTTCCCAAAATGGCAAGTTCCCATTACAAGTCATTTTCCCAAAAAGTCAACTTTGCAAATGGATTGAAATTTTTCAATTTTGTGAACTTCTAACATCTTCTATGATCAAATAAAGATCATACACCATCAAAATGATGAAGAACACCCTTTGGTTGGGTCATTGGGGGCCTCAGATGCCCTGATTTTGCACTGACTTGCTCAAGAAGTCAACTCTTGATTAGGTGCCTTCCCCATGGAATTTCTTCATGAAAATTGATATGCATGATCCCTATACCATATAGAGACCAATATAAACAAGAATGACCAAAAAATTTGGAGTTATGGCCTTTGAAACCAAAACCCTAATTCTAGGTCATCTGTGTAGTCAAGCCTGGCTCTTCTTCCATGCCATCCCCAGTTCTTGTGATTCTTTGGCTTCCTTGACTTTGAGAGGATATAATATGATGCTTGAACACACATGGACCCCTTTGAAATGATTAATGACCTTTGGAGTGGTTCAAATGGCTCAGGGATGGCTCAGATCACAAACCCTAGATGCAGATGGCTTAGAAACACTGCAGTGAAGCAAAATGCAATATGAGATGCCATGATTGAACTTATGCACATGAAGAGATCACAAGCCATGGTGTGAATGATTGAGGGCAAATTTGGGGTGTTTACACCAGCACAGGTTCTTGCTTGAGCAAGAGTAGCACCCATAACCATTACCACTGTTGGTCTTGTCCCGTACCAGGATGACAGGGCCATTACTTGGAATTATGGGGGAAAAGTGTATTAATAATGGCCATAAGTAGTACTTGACTGCATCCATTTCTTCTCCATGTCAAATTGAAAATGTTGGAATTGGAGGGTTTACTAGAAGCGACAGGTTATTCGCTTCAGAAACTCTGAGAGGTAATACGGTGCCACCAAAAGATATGGCCGAAGCTCAAGCAAAAGCCATGGGAAAACATCCCATGAACAATGATACACATGCACCTTCAGCAGATCCTGACATCACATTTGTTAAGGATGCGAAGAAATTCTTAAGAATTATCAAGAAAAGTGACTACAAGATCATGAATCACTTACAACAGACTCCCTTAAAGATCTCGATCGTATCCTTGTTAATGTGTTCGGGATCCCATAGGAAGGCCTTGCTAAAGATCCTGAACAACGCTTATGTACCACAAGACATATCGGTGAATCAGTTGGAAACCGTGGTATCGAGTGTAAACTCTAGCCATGGCTTGGGCTTCACAGATATGGATTTAACGTCATAAGGACGCAGTCACAACCGCGTCTTGCATATCTCCATGGAATGCAAGGAGTTGTACTCTCCCACGTGCTGGTTGACACAGAATCAATATTGAATGTATTGCCAAAGAAAGCCCTCATGAAGTTGAATTATGATGGAGTCGTGTTGAGGCCAAGCGACTTAGTTGTGCAAGCATTCGATGGCTCAAGGAGGTCAGTATTCGGAGAAGTGGAGTTGCCTATCAAGGTGGGATCTCAAATCTTCAATGCTACTTTCTACGTAATGGACATTCAGCCGACTTATAGTTGCTTGTTGGGGAGGCTATGGATTCATTCAGCGGGGGCAGTATCCTCCACTCTTCAACAGAAGCTAAATTCGTGTGGGAAGGGAAAATCGTGACAGTGTCGGGAGAAGAAGACATCTTTATCAACCACCTAGCCTCATTCAAATATGTGGAAATGGATGGAGAAATCGTCGAGACTCCTTGCCAAGCTTTTGAGCCCGTCAAATCTGAGATTACTTAGCTGCTTCACTTGAAGACTCGAAGAAAGGAGCTTCAATAGCTTCTTACAAGCAGGCCTTGGAAGTGGTAGAATCTGGTGCAAAAGAAGGCTGGGGAAGGACAATTGAGATCCCAGAAATGAAAGACATGTTCGGAGTGGGTTATCAGTCGGGTCTGTCAACGCCTGGAAAAAATACTAGTGGTCGGAAAATCCCAATCACATTCACCTATGTTGGTTGGATTAATCATGGAAATGTCTATGCTACACAAGAGGATACGACTGACAGTGACTGCGATATGGATGAGTGGGTCAATCCTTGTGCTCTAAGGACGCAACTAAACAACTGGTCGTCGGAAAAGCTCATCTTTGTCACTTTCCTTGAAGAGTAATAGTTTTTATGTTTTGTTTTCCTGTATTCAAGCCCTACACTTTACTCGGGGCCTAGGGACCCATTGTAAGGGTTCTCTTGTTCATAATGTGATTTCATAACCCCCCAATAAAGCGGACATTTTTGCATTCATGGCATGTTGTTCCCTGTCTTTCATTTTTTTGCTTTGTTTTCTGAAGGGACGTAAAACTCAAGGAAGGAGGGATGGAATTGGGTTTTCAATAAATAATAAAAATGACTTTTAACACACTTTAATTTATCCTGGTTCGTTTGAACTCAAACTACATCTAGTCCACCCGCCAAGGTGATTTTGCCTCTATCAATGAGGTCTTAATCCACTATTTAATATTTGAATACACACACTGACCTACAATCAATGTCCTATTGAGTCTTCTGACTGAAACTAGTCACTCAAGGGATTTAACTTATCTTTTACAATAATAATAAAATAGTAACTAGCTTGCTTTTAATAAAGCTATAATCACAACGTGATTAGTTACAAGAATGTATAGCGCAAATGAATAAGTTGTATCTCGTAGAAGCCAGAGCTTTTAATCTTAAATATGATTTCTTTATATAATGCCTTAGTGATAAGACCGTTGGGGACATCTTGAGCCAATTATGGATATTAGTTAATACCATAAAAACCTTCCATAATCAAAGATATTTGTTCCCAGCATTAATTCATATATTCTTTAATTAAGGCTTTAATAAAAGAATCACCATCTTCTAGACATGAATCAGAGTGAATTAATTCTTGGTACGCAGCTTTTAATAATGCCTTTAATGAGAGATTCTCTTTAACTTTTATAGCTTCTATTTGATAGCGCAAGTCTTCTTCTATTGAAGCAAGCCTTCTTTCCAATAACTTCCTTTTTAAGAACTTCTACAATACATAATTAAGTAAGTTATTCTCAACATGAATTAGAACTTCTATTCTTGCATAATAATACTTGTTATCATCAAAACTCTTAGAGGATTAGAATCAAAATTGTTCTAACAAGCTCCCCATTTTGATGATGACAAAACATTTATTTTGATTTAAGAATAGAGTTAAAAGGATTAGAAGGACTACCTTTGATTTATGGGAATTATCCTTTCAGAGATTTTTCATTAGAAGTTCTTCAACAAGTTTAATTCTTCCATTAGAACTTCTTTGCTTTAGCTCTCACTGAGTTGATTATTTAACCTGTTTCTATTTAGAATAATAAATCAAACAGTTTTATCAGAACATTAATATGTTAGAGGTTAATCTTGATAAACTGCTATAGATCAAAATCTTCTATGTTTCTCCCCCTTTTTGTCATTAATAAAAAAGTAAAACATGAATATAAAGAAATAAAACAGAGCAAGGTTTTCATTAATAAACAGCAAGGCCAGAAGCAAACAGAAACAGATGATCAAAAACAAACAAGGAAACAGATCTAAAAGAAAAACAAGAAACAAATTCAACAGAAGTTCTCAGAGATAGACAGTCAAATCATTAAACTAACTTCTGAATGAATAAAATGACATGTTCAGAGTTCAAAACATCTGAGAGATAAAAACATGTAATTAAACATTTTTTTATTTTGGAAACAATTCCATACTAAGATTAGTTAGAATGAAATTAAATCTATCTTCAGCAAGGGGTTTTGTAAAAATATAAGCCCATTGGTGATTAGTATCTATGAATTTTAAAAATAATATTCCCTTATGAGTATAGTCCCTAATGAAATGATGTTTAACTTCTATGTGTTTAGCTCTAGAATGTAAAATTGGATTTTTAGAGAGACAAATATCAGAAGTATTATCACGGAGGATGGGAATGTTACTCTCATAAATATTGAAATCCTCAAGCTGATTTTTCATCCAGAGCATCTGAGTACTGCATCTAGCTGCTGCAGTGTATTCAGCTTCTGCAGTTGATAATGCTATGGTTGACTGCCTTTTGCTTGACCAGGAAATTAGATTGTCTCCCAGAAATTGACAACTTCCAGAAGTACTTTTTCTTTTTGTTCTGTCTCCAGCAAAATCAGCATCACAGTAACCTACAAGCTTGTAATCTTTGGATCTTCTGTAGCATAGACCAAGATCAATAGTACCTTTCAGATATCTAAAGATTCTCTTAACTGTTGTTAAGTGAGTTTCTCTAGGATCTGATTGGAATCTGGAACATAAACATATACTGTATAGAATATCTGATCTAGATGCAGTTAGATAGAGGAGAGAGCCAATCATATCTCTGTAGATCTTCTGATCTATTTTCTTACGTACCTCTTCCTTCTCCAGAATACACGTGGGATGCATAGGAGTCTTAGAGATCTTACTTTCTGATAAGTCAAATGTCTTCAGAAGTTCTTTGACATATTTGCTTTGATGGATATAAGTTCCTTCTGATGTTTGAATGATTTGGATTCCTAGAAAGAACTTTAGTTCTCCCATCATGCTCATCTCAAATTCTGCCTGCATAGACTCAGCAAATTCCTTTCCCAAGGCACTTTTAGTAGAACCAAATATAATACCATCTACATATATTTGGCATATCAGAATATCATTTTTAATGTTTTTACTGAAAAGAGTTGTATCCATTTTCCCTCCGATGAAGTTATTTTCCAGAAGAAAGTTACTTAATCTTTCATACCAAGCTCTGGGAGCTTGTTTCAGACCATATAACGATTTTTTGAGTTTAAAGACATGTTCTGGAAATTTTGTATTTTCAAAACCAGTGGGTTGGTGCACATACACTTCTTCATCAATATAACCATTTAGAAATGCACTCTTGACATCCATTTGATATAGAATGATATTATGATTAAGCAAATGAAATTAGAAGTCTAATTGATTCTAACATGGTGACTGGTGAATAGGTTTTTGTATAGTCTATTCCTTCTTTTTGACTATAACCTTATGCAACCAGCCGTGCCTTGTTTCTAACAACTTCTCCTTGTTCATTAAGCTTGTTTCTGAATACCCACTTGGTGCCAATGATGTTGAATCCTCTGGGTCTAGGTACTAAGTCCCACACATCATTTTTGGTGAATTGATTAAGTTCATCTTGCATTGCAAGTATCCAATCATTTTCTGAGAGAGCTTCTTCTACAAACGTTGGTTCAATCAAAGAGACAAGTCCCATTAGAGATTCTTCAGAATTTCTGAATGATGACCTTGTTCTGATTGGATCATCCTTCTTTCCCAAGATTTTATTTTCTGGATGATTCAATGTGCTTCTGGATAGTTTCTTATGAGTGGGTTCTTCAGAACTTGTTGGAGTGATTTTCTTGTCTTCTTATGTAGATGGTTGTTCTTCAGATGTTCTGTTTGTAGTAATTTCAACTTCTATATCTGCAAGAGATTCATTCTGCTTTGGTTTTTCAGGACCAAGCTTATCATCAAATCTGACATAGATAGATTCTATGACAATTCGTGTTTCTGTATTGTATACTCTGTATCCTTTAGAACATTCAGAGTATCCTAACATATAACACTTTTTTGCCTTAGAATCAAACTTATTCAGAGGATCATTAGTATTCAGAATAAAACAAGTGCATCCAAAGGGATGAAAATATGAAATGTTGGGCTTTATGTTCTACCACAATTCATAAGGAGTCTTTTCCAGAATAGGTCTTATAGATATTCTATTTTGAATATAGCATGTTGTATTTACTGCTTCTTCCCAAAAGTGTTTAGCCATGTTAGTCTCATTGATCATGGTTTTGGCCATCTCTTGCAATGTTCTGTTCTTACGTTCTACAACTCCATTTTATTGTGGAGTTCTAGGGCAAGAGAAATTGTGAGAGATGCCATTTTCATTAAAAAATGATTCTAATTTTTTGTTTTCAAATTCTCCACCATGATCACTTCTGACTTTAACAATTCTAAACTCTTTTTCATTTTGAACTTGTTTGCAGAAGTTTGGAAATACATCAATTGACTCATCCTTGTGTCTAAGAAACTTTACCCATGTCCATCTGCTATAGTCATCTACGATCACTAACCCATACTTCTTGCCACTGACTGAAGCAGTTTTCACTGGTCGAAATAAGTCAATGTGCAGAAGTTCTAATGGTCTAGAGGAAGATACAACATTTTTAGCTTTAAAAGTAGGTTTTGAAAATTTGCCTTTCTGACATGCTTCACACAGAGCTTCTGAGTTGAACTTCAAATTTGGAAGTCCTCTGACCATATTGAGTTTGTTAATTTGAGATAATCTTCTCATATTAACATGTCCCAATCTTCTGTGCCAGACCCATTGCTCAGTTTCCACAGACATTAGACATTTTACATTCTGACTTTTCAGTTCAGAAAGTTTTATTTTATATATGTTGTTCTTTCTCTTTCCATTAAAGAGGATTGTTCCATCTTTCTGACTAACAACTTTATAGAACTTTTGATTGAAGATTATGTCATAGCCATTATCACTTAATTGACTTATGGATAATAGATTATGCATTAATCCTTCTACTAATAGAACATTAGAGATAGAGGGAAGAGTGTCATTACCAACAGTTCCAGAGCCAAAACAATTTCCTTTTTGGTTGCCTCCAAAACCTACATAGCCTCCAGCTTTCAACTCAAGACTTTGGAACATATGCTTTCTTCCCGTCATGTGTCGTGAGCATCCAGAGTCCAGGTACCAAGATTGTTGTTTAAGTTTGGCTGTTAAAGACATCTGCAACATACACAATTTTATCTTTGGGTACCCATATCTTTCTGGGTCCTTGTTTGTTAGTTTTTACAAACTTCTGATTGATCTTACGTTTCATATCATAATTTGTAGAACAAGATGACTCACTAATTTATATTAGATCATGATTATGACCATAGGTAAAATGAGAACTTAAAGGAGTATTAGCTTTTATGACCATTTCATCAATCTTTTTAAACTTCAGAGTTTCCTCTCCTTTCGTTTTCACATACCCTATACCTCTTCTACCATTTTTGCTAACTCCATAGATCATAGAGGCAATTTTGCTTTTGCCTATGTTTTTAGCTAGAAATTTTTGAAAACTATAATGATATTGCTTTATGATACTATCAGAATTAAGAAGAACTTCTGATTCGGATTCCTTCTGAGCTTTAAGTTTTTCAAAATAATTTTTACATTCAAATATATTTTCTTTCAGCTCAGAATTTGCTGATTTAAGTTTTCTAACTTCTTCTAATTCAGATACTAGACTTTGTTTCATGTCTTTGTATTTGAATTGAAGCTTCTAGTATTTTTCAATAATTTCTGAGAGGCTATCTTCTAATTGAGATCTAGAGAATTTAAAGAATACCTCTTTTGTGTTAGAATCTGACTCTGATTCTGATACTTGAATATCTTCTGATATTTTTGTCATTAGAGCAATGTTTGCATGTTCATCTTCTGAGTCAGAATTAGATTCAAATGATTCTGAATCATCCCATGTTGCCATGAGATTCTTTTTCTTTTCTCTGTTGAATTTCTTTCTGGGTTTCTCTTTCTGGAGTTTTGGACATTCACTCTTGTAGTGTCCAGGCTCTTTGCATTCGTAGCATACTACTTCTTTGCTTCTGGGTTTTCTGTGACCAGAGGATGCTTTAGAGTGATTGCTAGATCTTCAGGTATTTCTGAACTTTTTCTGAAGATGCTTCCAGAGTTGTTGAACTCTTCTAGATAAGAGAGATAATTCATCTTCTTTGGATGAGCCTCCAGAGCTTTCTTCTTCTTCTTCCTGCAATGCTTTAGAATTAGATTTGTTAGATTTAAGAGCAACAGTCTTACCTTTCTTCTGGGGTTCATCTTCTTCTAGTTCTATCTCATGACTTCTCAAGAAGCTAATCAGTTCTTCTAAAGATATTTCATTCAGATTTTTTGATAGCTTTAAAGAAGTGACCATGGGTCTCCAAGCCTTTGGCAAGCTTCTGATAATCTTCTTCACATGATCTGCTGTTGAGTAGCCTTTGTCCAGAACTTTTAGTCCAGCAACCAAAATTTGAAACCTTGAGAACATCTTCTCAATTGTTTCATCTTCTTCCATCTTGAATGTTTCATACTTCTGGATAAGAGCTAGAGCTTTTGTCTCCTTGACTTGAATGTTGCCTTCATGTGTCATCCTCAGGGAGTCAAACATATGATTGGCTGAATCTCTATTAGTGATCTTCTCATATTTTGTTTATGAGATAGCACTCAGAAGTATGGTTCTAGCTTTGTGATGATTTCTGAATTCCTTCTTATGTTGAGTTGTCATGTTCTTTCTTTCAATCTTCTAACCATCTGCTCCAACAGGATGAATGTATCCATCTGTCACCATAGCCCAAAGATCTCCATCTAGAACCGGAAAGAAACTCTCCAGAACATCCTTCCAGTAATCAAAGTTGTCACCATTGAAAAATGGAGGTTTTGCATTGATCTTGTCATTTTTGTAGTCATTGTTGTTGTTGCCAGCGTCTGCCATGTGTTTTAACTTCTTAATCTTTTACTGACACAGTTAAGTGTATATCTTAGAACCTAGCGCTCTGATGCCAATTGAAGGGACGTAAAACACAATGAAGGGGGGTTGGAATTGGGTTTTCAATAACTAATACAAATGACTTTTAAGACACTTTAATTTATCCTGGTTCGTGTGAACTCAAACTACATCCAGTCCACCCGCCAAGGTGATTTTGCCTCTATCAATGAGGTCTTAATCCATTATTCAATATTTGAATACACACTGACCTACAGTCAATGACCTATTGAGTCTTCTGACTGAAACTAGTCACTCAAGGGATTTAACTTATCTTTTACAATAATAATAAAATAGTAACTAGGTTGCTTCTAATAAAGCTATAATCACAACGTGATTAGTTACAAGAATGTATAGCGCAAATGAATAAGTTGTATCTCGTAGAAGCTAGAGCTTTTACTCTGCAATATGATTTCTTTATATAATGCTTGAGTGATAAGACCGTTGGGGACATCTTGAGCCAATTATGGATATTAGTTAATACTATAAAAACCTTCCATAATCAAAGATATTTGTTCCCAACATTAATTCATATATTCTTTAATTAAGTCTTTAATAAAAGAATCACCATCTTCTAGACATGAATCAGAGTGAATTAATTCTTGGTACGCAGCTTTTAATAATGCCTTTAATGAGAGATTCTCTTTAACTTATATAGCTTCTATTTGATAGCGCAAGTCTTCTTTTATTGAAGCAATCCTTCTTTCCAATAACTTCCTTTTTAAGAACTTCTACAATACATAATTAAGTAAGTTATTCTCAACATGAATTAGAACTTCTATTCTTGCATAATAATAATTGTTATCATCAAAACTCTTAGAGGATTAGAATCAAAATTGTTCCAACAACAAAATAAAAAATATAAGTGGCAATGTTTTTCATGGTTCAAACCATCTCTAAAATCTAGCATGAATCATCATTCATGCAGATGCTCATCCTCGGGTCTCATCGACGATGATCTTGCAATGTCTCAATATGACTTCGACAATCTAATATACCTAGCCGGCGAGGAAGGTAAAGAAGATTATGAACTACCCGAAGAGCTAGCCATGTTGCTTACACAAGAGGAGAAGATGATTCAGCCCCACGAGGAGGCTATTGAAGTGATAAATCTGGGTACTGAAGAAGACAAGAGAGAGGTAAATATTGGGGCTGTGTTAGAAGAATCTATCAAGAGTCATCTAATTTCCATTCTTCGAGAGTATGTTGATGTTTTTGCCTGGTCTTATCAAGACATGCCTGGATTGGACACTGATATTGTGGTGCACAAAGTACCTCTCAGGAAAGAGTGCCCACCTATAAAGCAAAAGTTGAGACGTACACATCCTGACATGGCCATTAAAATTAAAGAGGAGGTGCAAAAACAGTTTGACGCCGGATTCTTGGTCGTAACCAGTTATCCCCCATGGATTGCAAATATTGTACCAGTCCCTAAAAAGGATGGTAAGGTTCGGATGTCCATGGACTATAGGGATTTGAATCGGGCCAGCCCTAAAGATGATTTTCCTCTGCCTCACATTGATGTGCTAGTTGATAACACTGCTTAGTTTTCCGTATTCTCTTTCATGGATGGATTCTCGGGCTATAATCAGATTAAAATAGCGCCAAAGGACATGGAAAATAATACATTTATTACGCCCTTGGGAACCTTCTGTTATAAAGCCATGTCGTTTGGTTTGAAGAATGCGGGTGCAACCTACCAACGTGCGATGGTGACACTATTTCATGACATGATTCATCACAAGATTGAGATCTACGTTGATGGCATTATCGTAAAGTCACAAACAGAAGAATAACATCTAGTTAACTTAGCCAAGCTGTTTGAAAGACTCCATTGTTAGTGAACAGGGAATCGAAGTCGACCCTGCAAAGGTAAAAGTTATCCAAGAGATTCCTGAACCAAGAAGTGAAAAAGAAGTACGGAGCTTCTTAGGGAGTTTGAACTACATTGCACGGTTCATCTCGCACCTAACAGCCACATGTAAGCCTATTTTCAAGCTTCTGAGGAAGAATTTGGCTATCAAGTGGAATGATGACTGCCAACAGGCCTTCGACCGAATCAAGGAGTACTTGTTAGAACCTCTGATTCTCATGCCTCCAGTGCTAGGGAGACTCCTAATCATGTACCTCACAATCCTCGAATGATCAACGAGATGTGTGTTGGGTCAATAGGAAGAGTCTGGTCGAAAAGAGCATGTCATTTATTACCTTAGCAAAAAGTTTACCGATTATGAGACACGTTACTCACTACTCGAGAAAACTTGTTGCGCTTTGGCATGGGCTGCTCGCCGACTAAGACAGTACATGCTGACTCACACCACTTTCCTAAATTCCAAGATGGACCCTGTAAAGTATATCTTTGAGAAGCCGGTTCTAACAGGAAGAGTAGCCCGATGACAGATGATTCTGACAGAATATGATATCCACTACACTTCACAAAGAGCAATCAAAGGGAGTGTATTGTCTGAATACTTGGCCCAACAACCAATCGACGATTACCAACCCATGAAATTTGAGTTCCCGGATGAGGACATCATGTTCCTCAAGTTGAAAGACTGTGAAGAACCACTTCCGGAGGAGGGGCAAGACCCCAAATCCAAATGGAAATTGATGTTTGATGGAGCTGTGAACGTAAATGGAAGCAGAGTAGGTGTTGTCATCATCTCACCAGAGGGAGTCCATATGCCTTTCGCTGCTCAGCTAACCTTCGAATGTACCAACAACAAAGCAGAGTATGAAGCTTGCATCATGGGGGTCGATGAGGCAATCAACTTACGAATCAAGAACCTTGAGATCTTCGGATATTCTGCTCTGGTTGTGAACCAAGTCAATGGCAAGTGGTTAGTTCATCAACCTCACCTGGTTCCTTACAGGGATTATACCAGGAGGTTGTTAACTTTCTTCACCAAGGTCAAGCTGAGTTATATTCCACGAGATGAAAATTAGTTTGCTGATGCTCTAGAAACTTTATCATCCATAATCAAAGTGTGTCAAGAAAATTACGTGCCTCGAATCATGGTCTCTTGTCTCGAAAGACCTGCCTATGTCTTCGTAGTTGACAATGGTGGAGATAACAAACCTTGGTATCATGATATCAAGCAATTCATGAAGTTTTAAGAATATCCGACTGGGGCATCCAGTAAGGACAAAAATATTCTCAGAAGGCTAGCAGGTGGATTCTTTTTTAATCAAGATGATGTGCTATACAAGCGAAACTTCGACATGGTTCTGCTCAGATGCGTGGATAGACACGAAGCAGACCTGTTGATGTAAGAGGTTCATGAAGGCTCCTTCGGTACCCATGCTGGAGGGCATGCTATGGCAAAGAAGCTGTTAAGATTGGGGTATTATTGGATCACCATGGAATCCGATTGCTGTAAATATTCTCGCAAGCGCCACAAGTTCCAGATCTATGCTGATAAGGTCCATGTACCTCCAAAACCATTGAGCGTCATGTCTTCACCTTGGTTGTTCTCCATGTGGGGCATTGATATGATTGGCAAGATTGAGCCAACAATTTCCAACGGCCACCACTTCATCATGGTTGCCATAGACTACTTCACAAAGTGGGTCGAAGCGGCATCATATGCCAATGTTACAAAGAAAGTGGTAGCCCGGTTTATCAAAAGAGATATCATTTGCCGGTATGGAATTCCGGAGAGGATCATTACTGATAATGGTTCTAACCTCAATAACAAGATGATGGCTAACTTTTGTCGAGTTTCAAAATAGAGCATCACAACTCTTCGTCGTACCTCCCGAAGATGAACGACATCGTCGAGGCGGCCAACAAGAATATCAAGAAAATCATCCAGAAGATGGTTGTGACATATAAATATTGGAATGAAATGCTACCATTTGCACTACACGGGTACCGAACATCTGTACGTACCTCGACAAGGGCAACCCCATTCTCACTAGTGTATGATATGGAGGTCGTCCTACCAGTCGAAGTTGAGATCCCCTCATTGAGAATAATTATATATGTCAAGCTAGATGAAGCGGAATGGCTCTGATCCGGGTATAATCAACTGAGGCTCATTGAAGAGAAACGCCTAACAGTTGTATGCCATGGACAGTTGTATCAACGGCGAATGAAGCAGGCTTTCGATAAGAAAGTACAACCTCAACGGTATATACCAGGTGACCTGGTGCTGAAAAGGATTCTTCCTCCTAACAACGATTACAGGGGCAAATGGACACCCAAATATGAAGGTCCATTCATGGTTAAAAAGGTCTTCTCAGGCGGAGCCTTGATGCTAACAACCATGGATGGCAAAGAATTCCATTTCCCTATTAACACAGACGCAGTAAGAAAATACTTCGTGTAAAAACACCCGCTGGATAAAAACAGAATAAAGATCCAAGCAAAAACTGGCATCCCGGCGAGCCAAAAACAGAATAAAAGGCTCGGGCAAAAATTAGGTAAATATTGAAATAAATGTACACCCGCTGAGCTGAAAAGCCACATCGGATGGCTCAGGAAAAAAAGGGTATCCCAGTGGATTGAAAACCCGAAAGGGCGGTCCACGCAAAAGAGGGATTAACACGAACGACTACGGTCTGTGAAATTTGTGATCCATTTGCAACTAAAGGCATTCCAAGGGTTGAGGACCATAAGCCCGAGGCATACAGGACAAACTAACTCTCCATTTTGCAGGCACTATCAGTTGTGTTTATGCAGGTACAAGTACAGGTGTTTCCAGCAGAACTAGAGTAGACTTCCAGGAGGAATCTCTCAATAGATGCTTGGACATAATTCTTCAACAAGCATCTTCTCGTTTGTCTTCTGTTATCCCCAATATAATGGAAATTGAAGCCTTCCCTCGTATTGGTGAAAGAAGGTTGATAGTCTCCCCGAGAAGAGATTTTCCTTCAACACAAGAGTCAACCCCAGCAGTACAAGGAGTTTCTTTCCTCCCCGACAGGTTTCTACCTCACCAAGGCATCAACTCATACATCTGGTTCCCCAGCCAAGTTAGAAGGTTGTCATTTCCCCAGCGGAGTTCAACAGGTAACGTACTTCGCAAGACGAGTTCATCCTCGACAGGATCCTGGCTCTCCAATCTCAAAGTCCAATTTATTTTTGGTAATGGTGGCAGTTCAGGGCCGATGTATCATTAACAACATCTCCCGCAGAGTTGTTTTCTCCTCACAACGATTAACCAAATCAATGCAGTGATCATCATTTCTCCCTAGTCAAGCTACCTAGGACACCTATTATCTCCTTATTAGGAGATCTCATTTGCATTTGCATTTAGTAATCATCATTACATTTGCATCCTCAAAAGCGTAGCATTTCCATCATTATGGAGCATTACGCCATGGAAAAATTCAAACATGTGCATGCCAGCATGGGCCAATTTTGGGGTATATTACATAAAGACCCATAACATCTTTTCAACCTAAAGTACTCCCCACAGAGGATACCATTTTTATTTTCCAAGCATCGTTGTTTTTCCAAGTCAATGTTTGTCATCCCCAGTGAGTCTCGTTTCAGTACAACGGTCTCATCTCGTTTCCAAGCCCTATTTAAGTACAACAGACTTTGTCTTCGTGATTCCATTTTAGTACAATGGTTTCTTTTTACGATTCTGTTTAAGTACAATGGTTTCGTCCAAGCCCTGTTTAAGTACAACAACCCTCCCTTTTTTTCTACGACTCCGTTTCAGTACAATGGTTTCGTTCAAGCCCTATTTAAGTACAACAAGCCCCCTTTTTTTTCTACGACTCTGTTTTAGTATAATGGTTTAGTCCAAGCCCTGTTTAAGTACAACAGGCCCCCCTTTTTTCTACGAATCCGTTTCAGTACAATGGTTTCATCCAAGCCCTGTTTAAGTACAACAGGCCCCCTTCTTTTCGCGTCTTGTTTCAGTACAACAGTCACGTCACGGGTCATCGTTTAAGTACAACGATCTTGTTTCTTTCGAGTTCCGTTTAAGTACAATGGTATCATTTTCAAACCCTGTTTAAGTACAACAGGCCCATTCTTTCTATGACTCCGTTTCAGTACAATGGTTTCGTTCAAACCATGTTTAACTACAACAGGCCCTTTCTTTTTGCGTCTCGTTTCAGTATAACGGACGCGTCGTGGGTAATCATTTAAGTACAATGATCCCATTCTTTCTGGGGAAAAATAAGAAAAAACAAAATAACAAGAGCAAAATTGCATTCTCATTATCTCACTTTTATTAGAGTACAAATTTTCAGGATTTATTCGAGTATTCAATCACTCCATACCTTGAATGTCTAAAAGTCGTTGCTATTATTCACTCAGTTTTGCAGATGATTGAATAGAGGCAGCTGTAATACCTCAAAATTTTCCCTCTCATTTTTCATGGCATTTAGCATATCACTTTGCATACTCAAATTCATAGCATGACTCAAAGCATTGCATCATAACCACCATTGCAAAGGCATAGGCTTGTGATCAATGACTGAGGCAGTTGATGACTATCCAAAGACAATCAAAGGGGAAATATGACTTCACAACATTTTGCAAAGGGTTCACAACATCCCATAAGTTTACATGGGAGGCCACAAGTCCCAGAAAGAAGTGGATTGATCAGAGAAGTCAAGAAGTGCAACATCTCTTGACAAAACAAGGCCAAATTAGGGTTTCTGATTAACTGGGCTTCCCATGGAAATTTAGATCCAAACTTTATTTCATTTTTTTCTATATGATTTTGGGTACCTAAGGTTCAAATTTCATCCATGGAATCATTTTGGAAGAGGTTCAATTGGTCAGTTGATGAAAATCAGGAAATTGGGGAAAGGTCAACCAAGTTGAGTAAAAAGTCAACTCCTGACTTTTTGAGATCAAAATCATGAAATTAGGGTTACAAGGATGCTATGGACTAAATTTGATCAAGAAATAATGGAGGAATCATGAAAAATCAAGAAAACCAAAACTTACCATTTTTGGAAAATTAGAATTTCCAAAAATGGCAAGTTTTGGCCATTTTTGCAGCCACTTCAAGAGAGGCTTTCTCCTAAATTAAAAGTCAAATGAAAAATCCACTTGGGCTATTTGAAAGAGGGTATCTCAAGCTTCAAATCAATAGGTGGAACACATTCATAGCATTAAAATTGAGAGAGTTATGATCATTCAAAGATTGGAAAAATCAAGGCAAAAACCAAGTCATGGGCTAGGCAAGGCAAAGTCAGGCCTGCGCGCTTGACTTGCCAGGCAATTTCTCAAACAGGTGGTGTGCCATAAGTTTTGCATTTTTTCTTCAACAAGATGACCTTAAATGAAAAAACCTCCAACATCAAAGTTGTTCCTTGCCATGTTTTCTACAAGTTTCATGTTTATCATTTTTTCATTTGATCAATATTTCATGGATATATGAAGGGTCAATAAGGGAAGGTTCAAACTGGAAATGTATAGGACATTGATCCAAGACATGCGAATTTCATGCAGGCCAGAAATGCAGAAATGAGACATCATGTTCAATAGTAAATTTAAGTGACTTAAAGCCATTGTATCATCATGGATCAAGAATCAAACATATTATATGAAACATTCCCTTCAATTTGGGCACAAGAAGTTCATGTTTTAATGCCTTGAGCGTGAATTTCCATCTCATCAAAGTGCAACATTTCACATATGGTTTTCTTGAATGCCAAGGCGTAGGATAATGGTTGTAACAAGGCTTGACTCATTCAATCCAGTTTGCAGACCTCATGCAACTTCAATATGATCACAAGGCATTGCACTTAGGGATGCAAATTATCATATGCTTGCATACACACCATGTTGCCATACACATGATGAAAATTCAAGCATGTGAGAAAATTCAATAACCAGCCAAGGTACATTGATCTGATCAACTTCTCCACACATCACTCAGCCTCATCATAAGCAACATGGACACTAGTGCATTGAATCAAATTCGAGCAAAGAAAATTTGGTTACACCATTGATCCACAAACACTTTACTTTGGTTACTTCACCCTCAAGCTAACTAACTCTAGTTCTAACTGTTAACTAGAGTTAGTTAGCACTGACCATACATATATAAGAGGGAGAGCTAACTTAATTGTTCAAGAAGTCTCATTTGATCAAAATCACTACAAAAATTTCAGCATTCTCTCTCTGATTTCCCCTGGTTTTGTGAAGAGAATCCTCTGGTTTTTTCTTCGAGCAACCTTCATAAGTTCATCAATAATCTCCAAACTTCTCTTGTTCATCATCATCATCATCATGATCTGTAAGATTTACATGGCTGCATTCCATTGAATCTTCCACTTTGACCACTACAAATCTCTTCATTTTGCTCCAATCTTCATTGATCTCAATCTCCAGCATTGTAATCATCATCATATCAGCTTCATCTTCATCACAAGGATGAGTTCCATGGTTGCATTGGCTTGAAGCATCAAGAACCAACTCTGCAAGTTCTCTGCATCAGATGCATTTCACCAAGATTTTACATCAACAGAGTGTTTATTTCACTCTACAAAGGATCAAGATCAAGCATAGAAGCAATTGGAACCCCCTCTCTGGATTTCTTCAACTTTGAGCACCACTGCGTTTCAGGTTTTTACACTCAATTCATCTGGCACGAATTCAATTAATTTTAGTTGATTTGTGGTGATATGAGCTCAATAGGAGCAATGCTTATGCTGGCTAGTTGATAGGTACCTCAGGTGCATAGATACAGTTTTTAGGTCTGGATTTCTTGGCTTCGATTTGCATGAGTTGTGTGTGCTAAATGAAAACTACGCTTGGATTCTTGTTGTCCTCAACCTTGCGAACAAAATGATGACTTTATTTTGCATTTTAATGGAGGTTTACGATGTGCCCTAACAGAGCTTCGTCGGGGAAGATGACCGGAGACTAGCTCTGGTCATCTGAACAGTAGCCCTAGATTTATGCTAACTTTATAACACGGTCGTTAGATTCATCCCATCATGCGCTTGTGCGATTTCCAACACATAAATGATCTCGTGCGTATCATGTGAGTTTATTGTGAAATCTGGGCTCAGAGCGCTATCCGCACCCCCTCTCATTCAAGTCCAGTCCAGTCAGTTCATTTTTATACTTGATGCACCCCACGTCATTATTGTTATTTCTTTTATTTTTTATTTTATTACCATTTCAATTTTGATTAATTAAAAATACCAAAAAGCTTCCAAAAATTCTCAAAACATTCATAGGTGATCTTGAACATTTTTCCTAATTTTCTATAATTTTTAATTCCATTTTTCTTTTATTTTTGAATCAGAATTAAATTCCCATTTTATTTTCTTCCTATTTTCTACATTTTAAACACATTGTCTTGTCCATTTTAGTTCTCCCAAACTATAAATGATCTTGAGTCCATTCTTTTTTCTTTATTCAAAGGACCCATTGAATACCCCAAAAAGATTTTTACTAAAATTTTTAGGTCATTGTTTGTACCATTTTGAGTCTATTATTTTTCCTTTATCACAAAAAACCCTAATCCACTTCAAGCCTTCATTTGAATAGGTAAAAATAGTAATTTTCAAGAGATTTTTTAGAGGTATATCACTTTCTGGATTTTGTGTTTGATTGTAAATACTCATATTTTTTCAAGGTCATTTACTATTTTTCCAAGTATTTGGTACCATAGGTCATTATTTTGCTCCTTCTTCCTTTTCCTTTTGTTCAAAATTAGTAAGGCATTTATGCCATTCATTTGAGGTCTTAATTTGAGTCTCCTAGGGTCCCTTAAAGGTCAGTGAATGTTGAGTATCCATTTTAGTTCATTATATTTTGATTTGTGTTAGTTACTTGAGCCATAAGTCACATATGCCTTCCTTTGCCCTAATTCCCTTTCTTCTTCCATCTTAACCCTTCAATACCAATTTTGTGACCATGTAACTTTGTCACCTCATTGTTATACACCTCATAAGTGTTTCATACACATTTTCAAGTGTTCATTTTAATCCATGAGTCCTTGGGCTTCATTTAGTGTCATATACCTTTTTAATACTTCATACTTAACATTTTGGTGTCCTTAACCCTAATGCTTCCATACCACCTTACTTGTGAGTAATTTTTTAGTTCTAATCACATTCTAACATTTCATCATGCCCCTGGTTTTTGTATGGCAAATTTAAATCCCATTATTCATGTTTGACCTTTTTTAAGTCTTTTTCTTCCTTTGAAGTTCAATGTGCATTTCATCTTATTCTCACACCATTCCACATAGTGTTTGCATCTCTTTGACGTGGATCTCTTCATACCATTTTTGTTTCACATATAAGGATGTTTTCATTAAGTGTTAGGTTCTGGATCTTCTATTCACTTTTGATTTCATACAAGTTTAGCATGCTTGATCACTTAAGTTTCTCTTTCAACTCCACCATAACTCCTATTAGGGTTTAGCTTCATTTTAGGGCATAGTTTGAAGTTTTTCATTCTTATAACTTTATAATACTTTAGTGTAAGTTAGCTACTGACTTTAGAAGCTTGCTACCTTATAGGATACCTTATATTTAGGTATTAGCCTTAGAAGTTCACTAATACTTTTCTTAAGCTAGTTTGAACTTTCCTTGAGTTTGCCATGTTTATATGATCAAATTGCTTCATCATGCTAATGTTTGTTTTGTAGGGGGAAGATTGAGGTAAGTATTACTTCATTCCTATGTCTTAGGTATTCTAATTGTGTTTACCTTAGCACCTTGTTCTTTTCTCTTAGGCTTCCTTTTTCTTTAGAGACAACTTAACTTCCTTAGGAAGTAAGTTGATCTCTAACTCTCTTTTCTTTTTCTCCTTTCTTCCTTAGGATTAGAAGACCTCACAAACCTTTAGGGCCTAATTTTGTATATAATAAATGACTTAGGGTTATGTATTAGTACCCCCTTAGTGTTTGTCCTTTCTCCATTTGAGTATTCTTCTCATCTTCAAACAAAATGCAAAACACATTCAATAAATGCTTGAAATAGTCTCTTGTGTATAGCCTTATTCCATGGGGCACTCATATTCATTACATCTTGGAATAGTGTGGGCTTGTCTAGCATGATGTATAAGTCTAATCATGAGACTATCTTCATAAAGAAAACATAAAAGATATTTCTTCAAAAGCTACAAAAACATGCAACAAGTTCAATAAGCTATTGAACTTAGACCCTAATCCTTAGAAACAAGTCTTGGATAAATTCTCCTTACTTGGTGTGCTTGTTCTACTATTCCATCTTGGAATGTAGTAGTAAGTACACATTCCATGGAAAAGAGTTTGAATTCACTTCCTTGTGCCAAATTCATAAAAACTCTAAAAAAGCAAATAACAAACAATAAGCGACTTTCCTGCGGGAATTCTCCTCTCAGCTCATTCACTCTCAACGCAAACTTGCGACGACTTGTCTCGCATGCAAGACGATAAATGCACTCATTCAAGGAGAGCCTGCAACACCTGAGCATAGACATAAGCAGTTCTAACGTATAAAAAACACAAACAAATAGTTCCCGCCTTAGTTAGGCGAACTACGTCGATTGTGATCCTCATTTTCTCGATGAGGTACGTAGGCAGCGCGGTAGGGCCCGTTCGAGCACATTCTTTATTTTCCCTACATTTCCCTCTTTCTTTTCATTCTCCTTTTCCATCCCTTTCTCATTTCCATTCTCATTCCATTTAGTAGTTTTATTCGGAAACACTTGTATTTTCTCACCCTTTGAAACAAGCAAACAAGCATGGATCCCGTCGGGTACGGCGGACGATCTGGGGTGCTAATACCTTCCCAGGTCGTAACCGACTCCCGAACCCAGATCTTTGGTTCACAAGGCCTCGTCCTTTCCTTCTTCCTCAAGTTTATGCAGCATTACCTTTCCTGTTCCTTCGAGATAAAAATGCATGGCTGGCGACTCTACCTTTTCCGCGCCACTTTCGCGTTTGTACTAGGATAAAAATCCCGGGAGCAACCACCCTCAAAGTTACTACCCGGCGACTTGGTGCTAAAAAGGATCCATCCTCCTCTAACAGATCACAGGGGCAAGTGGACACCCAACTATGAAGGTCTATTCGTGGTTAAAAAGGTCTTCTCGGGCGGAGCCTTGATGTTAACAACCATTGATGGAAAAGACTTCCAATCCTCTGTCAACGCAGATGTAGTTAGAAAATACTTTGTATAAAGAGACCCGCTGGAAAAAAACAAAATAAGCATCCAGGCAAAAAAGGGCATCCCGGTGAGCAAAAAAACAGAATAAAAATTTCGGGCAAAAGTTAGGGAAATATTTGAAAAAATGTACACCCGCTAAGTTGAAAAGCCACATTGGACAGCTTAGGCAAAAAAGGCATCCCGGTGGATTGAAAACCCAAAAGGGAGATCCACACAAAATAGGGACTAAAACGAAGGACTGCGATCTGCAAGATCTGTGATTCATCATTTGCAATCAAGGTTAATCTGAGGGTTGAGAATCAATTCAATTGTCTTCCTCAAATGCAAAGCATGTAGAGAGTCTTAAGGACATACAAGCTATAGTTGGGTCGGAGCTTGATGAGATATGATATTCACATTGCCATTAGGATAATTTATTTTCCTTTTATGCAATTTCCTCTTTCCATGATTACTTCCTGGGATAATGCCTATTCATGGCCTTTTCTAATCAATAAAAGTGTAATTTCATTCAATTTTCTCCCATATGTTTTTGTTTTTCATCTACCGTTGATTGATTGCAAAAAAGTCCAACAAATTGTGATAAATATTGCATTGTGAATGCTTGAATGCTTTATAATACATGCATGAGAGTAAAAACATTTGACATATATATGATGTGTTGAGTAACATGGATGGTGATTCGGACCATGAATCCGGGGCATGCAGGCCAAGCTAACTCTCTCTTTTGCAAGTACTATCAGTTGTGTTCATTAACATGCAGGTACATGTGTTGCGAGCAAAGCCATTGCCAGCGTAGAACTTCAGGAAGCCTTTCCTCAGTAGATCATTGGGCAAGACAAGACTCCCCAGCAAGTCTCATCAGACCATCCCTTCTCCAGTAAGGCAGCAAGAAGGAGGATACTTCCCGAGCATAAGGTTATCATTATCTCTCATCCCCATCATGAGATGATGTATTCTCTCATCCCTAGCATGAAATGCTTCTTACCTCTCCTTCCTAGCAAGAGGTGATCAAAACTCTTATATTCAGCATGAAGTACTCTCATTGACATTCTCCATCATCCCCAATAGAGTTGGAAATTGAAATCTTCCCCAGCATAACAACAAAAGGTTGATGATGTTCTCCCCAAGTAGATATATTTCCTTCAACAAAGGAATATCACCCACCAGAGTCTTCTAATCCCCAGCAGTACATGAAGATTCATTATGCCCTAGCAGTGGTGAAGATAGGGAGAAACCTGATGGTTTTTATTCGTTACACAACATTGTTCACGGTCTTCTCCAATGAAGTTGTTAGCCAAAGTCCAATCCTCTTCGAGGTCTCTTCCCCAAGCAGAAGAATGTGTATCTGAGAGATTCCCCAGCAGATTTCTTCCTCAGCAGAGTACCAACACATCTGATTACCCATCCGAGTTAGATGGATATCACTTCCCCAATGGAGTTTAACGGGTAGCGTACCTCTCCAATCAAGTTCATCCCCAACAGGGTCTTGGCTCTCCAATCTTAAATTCTAATTTATTTTTGACAGTGGTGGCAGTTCAGAGTCGGGGTATCATTAACACTATCCCCTGCAAAGTTGTCTTTTCCCCACAGGGATTCATCAAATCAATGCAGTGATTATTTCTTCCCCAGTAAAGCTATCATGGATACCTTCCATTTCCTCATCAGGATATCTCTCTGCATTTGCATTTAGTAATCATCATTACATTTTCATCCTCTAAAGCGTATCATTTCCATCGTTATGGAGCATTACACCATAGAAAAATTAAAACATATGCATACAAAGCATAAGCCAGTATTGGTACCCTGCAAAAGCCCAAAACAATGGTTATTGAATCAAACTGAAACATCCCCAAAGAGGATACCCCAAAACATTATTGGACAGAATTTCAAGTATGATCAAGGGATCAGAGATTTGTTAATCTAGCCTTTAGAAACTTGTTGTCTCCTGCAGATTTGTCCTTCATGATGTTCTCTGTAAGTCCACCTTCGGCTTGGTCTTACTTTTTCGAGTTCACCTTCGGCTTGTTCTCGAATTCTTTCGTAAGTCTACCTTCAACTTAGTCTTACGTTTACGACTCCACCTTCGGCTTGGTTTCGTATCTTTGTGTGAGTCTACCTTCGACTTAGTATCATCCTTTGTAAGTCCACCTTCGGCTTGGCCTTACTTTTCGAGTTCACCTTCGGCTTGTTCTCGAATTCTTTCGTAAGTCTACCTTCAGCTAAGTCTTACGTTTACGACTCCACCTTCGGCTTAGTTTCGTATTTTTGTTTGAGTCTACCTTCGGCTTAGTCTCAATCTTTGTAAGTCCACCTACGGCTTGGTCTTACTTTTTCGAGTTCGCCTTCGGCTTGTTCTCGAATTCTTTCATAAGTCTACCTTCGGCTTAGTTTTATGTTTACTACTCCACCTTCGGTTTGGTTTCGTATCTTTGTTTGAGTTTACCTTCAGTTTAGTCTAAATCTTTATAAGTCCACCTTCGGCTTGGTTTTACTTTTTCATGTTCACCTTCGGCTTGTTCTCGAATTCTTTCGTAAGTCTACCTTCGACTTAGTCTTACGTTTACGACTCCACCTTTAGCTTGGTTTCGTATCTTTATTCGAGTTCAGCTTCAGCTTTTTCTCGAATTCTATTGTAAGTATACCTTCGGTTTAGTCTCAAGTTTACGACTCCACCTTCGGCTTGGTTTCATATCTTTGTTTGAGTCTATCTTCGGCTTAGTCTCAATCTTTGTATGTCAACCTTCGGCTTGGTCTTACTTTTTCGAGTTCACCTTTGGCTTGTTCTCGAATTCTTTCGTAAGTCTACCTTCGGCTTTGTCTTATGTTTACGACTCCACCTTCAGCTTGGTTTCATATCTTTGTTCAATTTCATCTTCGGCTTGTTCTCGAATTCTTTCCTAAGTCTACCTTCGGCTTAGTCTTACTTTTACGACTCCACCTTCGGCTTGGTTTCGTATCTTTGTTTGAGTCTACCTTCGGCTTATTCTCATTCTTTGTTAGTCCACCTTCGGCTTGGCCTTACTTTTTCGAGTTCACCTTCGGCTTGTTCTCGAATCTTATCGTAAGTCTACCTAAGGATTAGTCTTATGTTTATGATTCCACCTTGTAAACACCCCAAATTTGCCCTCACCCATTCACACCATGGCTTGTGATCATTCTCATATGCATAAACACAGTCATATCATTTCACATCTCATTTTTAATTCACTGGATAGTTTCTAAGGCATCTGCACCTAGGGTTTGTGATCTGAGCAATCCCAAAGCATCTTGAGCCATTCCAAAGGCAACCAATCAACTCAAAGGGGTCCATGTGTGTTCTTATATCATATTTCATCTCCTCAAAGTCAAAAGTGCAGAGGAATCACAAGAGCTAGGGTTTGAGTGGATGCAGAGCCAGGATGAACTGCACAGTTGACTGAAAATTAGGGTTTTGGTTTCAGAGGCCATAACCCCAAATTTTTTGGTCATTCTTGTTTCCATTGATCTCTATATGGTATAGGGAGTAGGCATATCAATTTTTATGAAGAAATTCCATGGGGAAGTCATCTGATCAAGAGTTGACTTTTCAGACAAGTCAGTGCAAAATCAGGGCATCTGAGGCCCCCAATGACCCAACCAATGGGTGATCTTCATCATTTTGAGTGTATGTGATCTTTATTTGATCATGGAAGAAGGTTGAAGTTCATAGAAATCAAGAATTTAGGGTTTTTGCAAAGGTTGACTTTTTGGGCATAGTTGACTTTTCAAGAATGCATCATTTTAGGTCAATTTTCAAGCCTTGATTCATGATCCAAAAAGGCTTCAAATGGAAAAACTTTGGTCATGAAAGTTGTAGATCTCATCTTTCCCTTTTCAAAAAGTACAAGAACATGATCAAACTCTTCTTGGATCAAAAGTTATGGCCATGCAAAGTTGGCTAAAATCATTAATTTTCAAGGCATGCCTCATTTGGAAACTTTGCAAAATCTTGGACCAATGCATCATGTGACCTCTAATTCATTTCAAACCATTACACAAACATTCTCTAAGTCCTAAAAATCAGAATTGGATTGAATTTGCTCATGGCTTGGTTTGTGTAACAAGGCTTTATCACATGTGAACCAAAATATCCCAACTTGCAAAAACCATCATGATCACTTCACCAACTTGATACATTGGCTGCTGAGCTTTGCTAGACCTCTCCCTCATCCTTGCTGCGCCAGCCCATGCCTTGTACTTGCCTAGACTTTGAGCCATGCCTCACTTACACAAAAGTTGACTTTTTGGCAAAAGCAAACATCCCAATCAATAAAGGACATGTCACATCTCCCAGCCACTTGCAATTGTTTATGCTATCCAAATGCTGGCCAAAACATAAGACACACAAGGCTGAAGCTTCCTCATTCACAACATACACAAAAACCTCTCATTTTGCAACTTGCTTGGAATTCTTCTCCACAGTCACTAAACATCCAAGCCAACTTCACTAATCATCTCATCTTGCTTCATAGACCTCAAAAAACCAAAAGCACAAGCCTGAAACAGCCAAGAAACCTCACTGCCATTTCTCACTCCATTTCTGCAGTTGCTTTCGAATCTCTTTCCCTAGCTCACAAACAGCCAAACAAACCTTGCAAAGCTTCTCCATACATCGTTTGGACCTCAAACCATCATTCACAATGACCTGAAAGAGCCAGAATCTCCATAGCCATTGTTGACTGAGCTTGAAGCAGTTCCTTTCGAAACTCATTATCCAGCCAGCACAAATTCATTTTGAGTATTCAAACATCATCAAGGGGTTCTAAGGAGTAAACTGCACATAAAGAGAAGGCCAGAAAGTCCTCAAGTGGAAAGCTTCACATCTCAGGTAGCCTGAAATTTATTTTTCCAGAAATGACTTTTCTTGTTGCAAATTTGTTCTTCATGTCTTGCTGATCACTCTGGTACCATTGGTTTTGAAAATGGATGTGATTTGAGCATTTAATTTGTGCCTGAAGCTTGCGTGACCTAGTTTTCTTTTTCTTCGATTCAGCTCATTTAGGAAATATAAATGTGTTTTAGGATGGGGGTTTGATTCGTGAGGATGTGAGGATCATTTCCTTGTTTTTGTTTTTCATTTTTGATACGTTTTTAGGAAGTTTGGAATTTTCAGGGGAGAAGGTCACCGGAGAAGACGACCGGAGCTCGTCTCCGGTGACCTGAGAGTGATTAATTTTTAATTAGGGTTAGGGCACTGAGTTTGAACGTGAGCCATTGGATTCCATTTCCCGCGCGTGAATAGAAGGCCAGGATCTTTTCATTAAGTTTTAATTATGAATTAATATTTAATTAATCAGGATTAGTTTGGTTTGAATCTGGGCCGTCCAGATGCGCGCCCAGTCAACCCCTTTTGACCCAGCAGCTCATCTCAGCCTCTCATTTGGATTACCTTTCATTTTTATTTAATTTTAATTCATTTCTTTCTCATTTGTTTTGCATATTTAATTTAAAATAGCAAAAATGTCTTAAAAATTATGAAACTTTTTCTTTAAAGTTTAAATAATTTTTAAGACCCAAAAATATTTTTATTTTATTTTTCATCATTAAAAAAGTATTTTTAAATATTTAAAAGATTATTTTTAATTGATTAATGAGAATTAATTAATTAAAAATACTTTTAGGTATTTAAAAATTACAAAAAAATTCATGAAATGTTCTAAGACATTTAGAAACATTGCCCAACCTTCAAACCAAATTTCTTTTTTGATCTTGCTGCACTTTAAGAATTTTTCATTGAATTAAATCATATTTTGTGCATTATTTTGTTCATAAGTTCAAAAATTCATTTCTGTCAATTGGTGAAGGTTGAGACATTGATTCTTCTTGCATTGTGTTATGTTTAGCATGTAGTTCCTAGGATAAAAAGGCCATGAATTGTCCTTGCATTTTCAATTTGTTTGGCATTTGTTTTGTCAAGAACCCTAAAAAACCCTAATAACTTGCAAAAATCATAACTTGAGTTTGGTTGAGAATTGAGGGCTCCCCTTTGGGCAGTGGTTTATTATAGGTCTAGGGTTTCTTTGGGTGCCATTTTTCCATTTTTTATCTTGGGGTTTGCTTCTGTTTTAGGTTTGTGTTTGATGTTTGATCCATGAACCCTAATTTGGGCTTTCATTTGCATCCTTCTTGCATTTCCTTGCATAACATGACTTGTCTTTGCATTTTGTGCATTCTTATGATTCATTTGACATCTTAAGACATGTATAAAGCATCTTTGATCATTGCATTACATATTTGCCATGTCATTTGTCCTGTATGATTCATAACTTTTCATGCTTGTTCATGCTCCTTAACTTGCATCATTTGCACTCATGATCTTGTATGAACATCCCCATTGTCTTGCCTCATGTTTGCAGCACCTCATAACATCATAATCATCATCAACATGTTTCTGGTTTTGCTTAGCATCATATCATTTCATCTCATCTTGCATTGCATTGCATTTTCTTTCTAACATTGCAGGTGGTGAGTAAACTTGAGAAGTGGATTTGCCTTCACTTCTCATAATTTTTCTTTTCATCTCTCTTGCATCCATTGCTGCATTTTTATGTGTGTTTGAGATTGAGCTTGCTCATTCTTCTTCTTCCCACTTTCTTTCTTCAAGTGACTTGACTTCTTGAATGAAGCAAGTCACTTTGCTTCCCTTGATCTTGTTCATCTGCTTCCTGGTGGTTCCTCTGAAGATTGTTCTTGCAAACCTCACAAACCTTAGGATCATCCAAGCATGACAATGAATTAGGGTTTTGATTAGTCCCCCCATAGTTTTACATTTGTGTCTCTCTTTGAGTCCTCTCTTCTCACCTCATCATCAGGGACTAAACCCTAAAGGCTTTAATACTTTGTGATTAAGCTTATGCCTGCATCCTTCTCTTAGGATGGAGTGTGTAACTTTAATCCTAAGTATTAAACCCTTAAGGTGTTTAAATCTCTTAATCAATTCATCTAATAAATATCAAGACATTACACTTGTAACTTGGGCCTTGCATTAGGGTTCTAATTCTTCCTTAATTGGTTAAGAAGGACTAACCCTAGTGTTAATGGACAAGTCCCCCTCAAGTTGTCTTACAAATCATAAAAAACACTTCATCATCATACTATTAATCTAAATAAAATCCACTTAATAAAGGTTTGTTTGGTCATGGGTTTAATCCCTAATCATGGATTAAGTTGAGGAGTTTTCCTCAGCTTAAACACTCTCATCTATTATCCTTCTTTTAGGATGGTGTAATGAGTCTGTTTAATCCTTGATTATGGCTTAACCTCATTACTCAACACTAAACAAAAACCACAAACACATCTAAATAATCACAAGTAGGTTAATGATCTTAATCCTACACCAAAGGTGATTAAGTGTGAGAATCTGACTTCACACTTAAGGTAATTCTCATTACCCCTAATCAGAGGGAAGATGTGATGAGTTTACTAAATCCATTGGTTTAGACTTAAGCTCATTATCTTATGACAAAAATCCAAAAAAGAAATAAAAGACTGAAAATACAAAAAAACAAACAATAATCGTCTCCTTCGGGATTCTTCTCTCATCTCACTCACTCACAATCGAGAACTTGCTTCTTCCGTCTAATGCAAGACAGTTAGCACCTGAGCCAGACAGGTCATACACTTGAGCATAGGCAAGCAAGCAGTTCACCAGTCAATTCACCTTTCAGTCTCTTTGGGTCGAACTACGGTGTTCTGACTTCCTCATTGCACGAGAGGATACGTAGGCATAACTTAACAGTTATCGAACAAAAGTCTCTGTATATCCCCCCTCTTTCCAGCTTTATTCTCTTAGCCTCATGATCATGAGCATACTCTTTCCTTACACTGACACTTCACTTATGCACTTTCACTTCCTTTACACTGACACCTGTACATTCTTTTCCAGCTGTTTACACACAGATTGCACTGACACTACCCCTTTAAAACACAAATCTTTTAAGCGTGGATCCCGTCGAGTACGACGGACAATCTGGGTGCTAATACCTTCCCAGGTTGTAACCAACCCCCTTTCTCAGTCTCTCTGGTTCGCAAACCGTCTTATCCATCTTTTTCTAGGCCTATGCAGCATTGCCTTTCCTCCGGGATAAAAATGCCTAGCTGGCGACTCTATTCATCTCCAGTGAGTTCACGGCTGTGTGTTCTCACTGTTCCCTTCGCCGACCGTTCGCGTCTGTACCTTCATATGACCCATTTTCATTTGTCGGGAGCGACAGCTTGGCGACTCTGCTGGGGACCCTTATACTGCAACCAGGGCTTCTGGTTCTTTTTGTGGGTTCCTCCTAGCGCTTGTTTGATTTGTGTTTACTGGGGCGTTATGTATTTATTTGTGTTTGTATATTTGTATTTTGTTTATTGCTGTATGTACAGTTGATTTATTGCTTTCTTTATAGCTTTATATTTTTCATACCGTCATACTGTGCTGGCTGGATCTGGTTTTTCTTTGGTGGGTGGGTGTTCCATCGAGAGTTAAGGTCCTATACCTGGGACCTGAGTGACACCTAGGCTAGAGTGAATCATATTCTTTCCCATTCCATTTCGGTCTGGTGCAGGAATATGAAACACGGTTCAGATATGGGTTTCTTCTTGAGAACTCTGTGTTGCAGATTTCCTGCAGTGCTAGGGCTACCTGGGAAGCCTGCTAAGTCTGAATGACCTTTATTATGACCTTCAGAAACTGAGGAGAATTAGAGGAGGATTTTTTATGGTTATTGTAAACGCTGTACCTCCGGGTTAGAAGTGTTTACACTTCTCATAACTGATCCAAGTCTGAGGATCCTTGTTCTAGATCACTACCTGTGAGGGGGTTGGGCTGTTTACAGGTTTGCAGGTACCTTGACCTCAGAATACCCTGTTACTTTGACTTTGTTAAGAATGCTCCATGTTGGATAGTTCTTGTGATTCTAAAACCCTGGACATGTGGCTCTTTATTTGAGTCCCCCACCCTGGTTACTGGATTTTTAGACCTCCATCTGGAATTCTTGAACACACATGGATCTATACCAAGGCAGTTAATCAGATCCAGCTCAGTCACAAACCCCTGCATATCATTTGCATACATACTCATTGCATCATATTAACATGTGCTTATTTGTGTTTCAGGGTATCCATATTCATCTGGTTTTGGTTTTGACCCCATCTGCAGTTTTGACCTATCTCCACCAACACTTGCATCAGTTTGTCAGCCATATACTTCAGTTACTTGCACTAGCCAGCCAGTGGCCCACTCCTCAGCATTTTCATCAGCACTTATTCTACTCAGTCCTCAGCATCATGGCTCCAAAGAAAAGCAACATCACCTATCATTTCTTCCAACCAGACTTATCAGACATCAGGGGGATCCAAACCCTGATCACTCCAGATCACATACCCTTGTTCAGGGAGAGTCATGGAGATATACTGGACATGGTTATGGATCTGGACCCTTCACAGAGGAGCCTCATCCACACCTGCATTCAGTTTTATGATCCCCCATTGAGATGTTTCACCTTTCAAGACTTTCAGTTGGGTCCTCTCTTGGAAGAATACTCATATTTGGTTGGTTTGCCCATCAAAAGAGAAATCCCATTCAACCCTGAAATGGTCTTTCCCAGCAATGGAGAGATAGCAAAAGCTTTGTATCTGGAGCCTGTTTTGATTGAACAACATATGACCTCCAAAGCTGGAACCCTTGGTTTTCATCTGGACTTCCTGATTTCTCAAGCTAGTTTGAAGGCCTCCTTGGGGGAGTGGAAAGCTGTTTGTGCTCTGTTGGCCTTAAGTGTATATGGAATTGTGCTGTTTGCAGATGAGCCTCGATTCATCAGCAAGAGTGCAATCCATTTGTTCATCCTGAAGAACCCAGTGCCAACTTTATTGGGTGATCTCTATTACTCAGTACATCAGAGAAATGAGAAGCAGAGGGGAAGATTAGTGAGGATTTGTGCTCCATTATTTCATACTTGGCTTCTCAGGCATCTACCCAGGACAGATGCATTTCTCAATCCTCATCAGCAAAGCAACTGGGCTAAGAGGCTCACTGTCCTAACTTCAGCAGACATCAGATGGTGTACTCAAAGCACCAAGGGCAGAGATATGATCACCAGCTGTGGGCACTTTCCCAATGTGCCTTTGATAGGAGTTAAGGGAAGTATCAACTACAACCCTCTGCTGTTCAGAAGGCAATTAGGCTATGCACTGGTTCATACTCCAAGGGAACAAGACTTGTTGGAGACCCTCTACTGTGAGAACAAGATTAGTTTGGCTGTTGTTAGGCAGGCTACCTGGGCCTGGGATCATGTTCAGACTAAGGGAATCACCATTCTAGGGAAGTGCAATAATGTGGCATCAGTCCAATATTATGAGTGGTCCCATGCTAGGGCCCAATTCTCTGGAATGCCCTTTACCATAGAAGACATGCCTGAGTCATCTTCAGCACCACCCCCTGCCACTATCAGTTTGGAAGAGTTTGGAAGCTTGAAGGAAAGAAATGAGAAGTTAACCCAAGCCTTGCAGAAGACCCTCCGGGAGAGGAGTGAAGGTGTAAGGGAGATTGAAAGATTGGAGAAGTTAAGAGTGGGACACTTGACCAAGATTGAGAAGTCTGGGGAGTATATCAACAAGTCTAAAGCTGGTGAGCAGATTCTGAAGAATGCTTGTAAAGAAGCCCAGTTCCAGAGAGCAAGAACAGACTTGTATTTGAAAGAGAGTCAGGCCAGGTGGGTCCGGATCACTGAGGCCCGTACTCTAGAAGACAAAAGAGTTCAGGATAAGATGGCACAGATGGAAAAAGCCCTGGCAGCAGCCCAGGAGGAGATATCAGAGCTGAAAATCAAAGCAGGATTGAAGAGGTCAAAGGACCAAAGTCAAAACAAGAAATTGGCTGCAGCTGTCGCAACAAGAAACCTTCTCATCAGAAGTCTCACGGAGCATCCGGCTGATCCTGTGACCGAAGCACTTCTCAAGGAAGTTCGTGAGGATGAGTTTGGCCTTGGAGTTTGATCATTTGCTTGTTGTTGTTCCTTTTCCATGTACTTTTGCTTTTTGTGATGTATTTTGGCCCCTTTGAGGGTTTGTGTTGTAAAATGAACAAATTGTATTATTTCACCTTTGTAATATATTTGTGTTGGGGTTCACATCAAAAGCAACTTCAACAGCATCATCTTCAAGGGTCTGGAAGGGTCAAAACTGAAGGCCAAACCGGATACCTTGAGAACAAATAAGCATAACTGCATTGCATGCTAACCCTTTTGTTTGTTTTGTAGGTTTTTTGTTTTGTTGTTGCTAACCTCTGTTGTGAATCTCAGGAATTATTGCTCGCCGCCGGGTATTTCCTCTCAACAGGCCTCACAGGTACCCAACTAGAAACAACCTTCCGGGAATTCAGATGGATCAGATGCAGCAGGACCTTACGGAGGTCAGAAACCAGATGGCAAACGAAAGGTTAGAGATGAGAACGCAGATGACGCAGTTCATGGAAGTTATGAACAACATGGCTCAGAGCCAGGAGAGACTGAGGGCCATGGTGGAGAGGCAAAATCAAGAGGAGCCTCATGTAGGAACTGCAGGCACCAGAAATAATGAAAGGGTGCAACCACATGTTACCCCCCCCCCCCCCCCCCCCGTGTTTGGCCCACATCTCCATCCAGAGGCTAACATCCCAGTCAACATTCAAGGGACAGCCACTGCAGCCAGAGTACTTCAAGAAGATCCTCAGGAGGACCAGTATACAGTGATGGGTGCCGGAGAGGAAACATATGATAGACGATTGGAAGAGATAGCTGAGAAGTTGAGATCACTGGAGTCTCAAAACTCTTTGGGGTTCGACGTCATGGACATGGGATTGGTAGAAGGGGTCAGGATCCCCCACAAGTTCAAGCCTCCATGTTTCGAAAAGTATAATGGGACTTCATGCCCCCGGACTCATTTGCAATCATTTCTGGGAAGGCTGAAGGCCTATACAATGGATGAGAAATTGTGGATGTTCTATTTTGAAGATAGCTTGACTGGAGCATCAAGGGAATGGTATTCCCATCTGACAAGAGCAACAGTAAGATGCTGGAAGGACCTGGCAGAAGCCTTCATCAGACAGTATCAGTATAATCTAGATATGGCACCCAACAGGACCCTCCTAATGGGAATGTCACAGTCTTCGAGGGAGAGCTTCAGAGAATATGCTCAAAGATGGAGGCAATTGGCTGCTGCCGTTCAACCACCAATGTCTGAGAGAGAAATGGCAGACATGTTTATGAACACTCTTCAGGGAACCTATATTGACAGGTTAGTTGCTTTCTCTTCCACTAGCTTTGCGGATGTTGTCATAGCTGGGGAGAGAATTGAAAGCCTGTTGAAAATGGGAAAGATCTCAGACAACGGTGCAAGCTCGTCCAGTAGTACAAGAAAGCCTTTTGCAGGCCCGAGAAGAACTGGCGAGACCAATGCCATCCACACCAACAGGGGTAGGCCCCAATATGTTCAGAGGTCAATAGCAGCAGTCACTATCCCTGCTCCAGCTCATCCTCAGCCAATCTATCAACCTCCTCAACAAAACTTCCAACAACAACCTCAGTATCAGCAGAATCAGTATCCTCCAAGAAACTTCAACAGTAACAACAACAACAACAATCAACAAAGGCCATTCCAACAAAGGCCATCCCAAGCTAACCGAGTGATCGACCCGATCCCAATGCCGTATGCTGCCTTGCTGCCACAACTTCTGAAACTCAACCTGGTTGAGCTAAGAACATTGGCACCTCCGGATCCCAACAGTCTACCAAGAAACTATGACTCCAATGCTAGGTGTGCTTTTCATTCAAACGCACCTGGTCACAGTACAGAAAAATGCAGGGCTCTGCATATGAAGGTACAAGACTTGGTAGACTCCAAGGCTCTAAATTTTGCACCGCCGCCCAATGTCAATAAAAACCCAATGCCAAACCATGGTGGTCCCCGAATTAACGCTATTGAAGAAGACCAACCGTCTTATTTAATAACAAGTGTGGATCAGATCCGGACGCCATTGGTGGAAATCAAAGCTCAACTCCGTGAAAACCAAATATTTCTGGGGTGTGAACTAGGGTGTCCCTACTGCAATATTTCATGGAATGGGTGCGAGGACCTGAGGAATGGCATTGACAACCTTATTCAGAGTGGCCTGCTACAGATCACTACATCATTTCCGACAAATCCGGCAACTTCATCAACAACGGTTTCAGAACCTCCTACAACTGCAGCAACTATTGTTCCCAACAATTCATCAGCACCATCAACAAGTACTTCACCTGTCCTTCCAAATGATCAGTTTTCAACAGTTTCTCCTGCTACAACTTCAGCTTCATTCCATTTCGAATCTCCATCAACGACAACAACAGTCCTTCCAACAATACCTCCTACAACACCAGCAATCAATCATGAAGATGTCTCCACTGTTACCATATTCTACGATCCTGAAAATAATTCCGCTTACCATTCAGAAGGTGCTGCTCCCGCCAGAGCACCAGTTACAATCTTTTATGATCCACAAACAATTACAGTCCCTTCAGCAGCAGCAATCAGTCCAGTCACTGTCACGGTGCCTGGACCAGTACCATATGAAAGCAATAGGGCCATCCCCTGGCACTATGGCTCTGACTTGTATTGCGAAGGAAAAAGAATCACTCTGGAAACATCAATACCTGCACCACAAGTAGATAATGTGGGGGGAGGCGGAGGCTTCACTCGAAGCGGACGTCTCTTTGCTTCACAAGTTCAAAGACCTACAGCCGAAGCAGAAGCTGCTGCCAAGGCAAAGGGTAAAGGCCCGGTGCAGGAAGATTCAGCTGCCAAAGAAGCCCTGAAGACTCCATTTGATCAGGAAGTTGATGAGTTTATGCGGATCATCAAAAAGAGTGATTATAAAATTGTGGATCAGCTTCACCAGACGCCATCCAAAATCTCCATCCTCTCACTGCTTATGTGCTCCGAAGCCCATCGGAATGCACTACTTAAAGTCCTGCATGCAGCTTACGTGCCTGAGGAGATTACTGTCAACCAATTGGAAACCGTGGTTGGAAATGTTACTGCTAGCAATGGGCTAGGGTTCACCAATTCTGACTTGACAGTGGATGGCCGCAACCACAACAAAGCCTTGCACATAACCCTGGAATGCAAAGGAGCTGTCCTTTCTCATGTGCTGGTGGACACAGGTTCTTCCCTGAATGTCTTACCAAAGAAGGCTCTGGTGAAGCTTGAATATGATGGATTGGCATTGAGACCCAGCAACCTGGTGGTAAGAGCCTTTGATGGTTCGAAGAGATCGGTTCTGGGAGAGATTGAGCTGCCTATGACAATTGGCCCACAGACCTTTAAAACTATCTTTTATGTGATGGACATTCAGCCCGCCTACAGCTGTTTGTTGGGTAGACCCTGGATTCACGCCGCCGGCGCAATAACGTCTACCCTTCACCAAAAGTTAAAATTTGAGTGGGAAGGTCAAGTTGTCACAATCTGTGGAGAAGAGGACATTTTTGTCAGCCACCTGGCAACCTATAAGTACATTGAAATGGATGGAGAGATCCATGAAACAATGAGCCAGGGGTTTGAAGCTTTGAATGTGAATGAAGCATCTGCTGTATCTGGTACCCCAATGTCGTCTTATCAACAAGCCCGGAAGGTTGTTGAAGAAGGAACTGCCCTAGGCTGGGGCAAGATCTTAGCTGTGGAGGAGAAGAAGGACAAGTTTGGGTTGGGTTACAGACCAACTCAACATCAAGCAAAGGCTGCTGCAGAGCCTGGTTTTGTCAGTGGGGGGATGCTTACCCCCGATGCTATCAACTGCCTGGAAGACGAGCTGGAAGAGGAGCGCAATCTGGAGAATTGGATTCGTCCAAAGATCCCGGGGAGCAGTGTCTCGAACTGGTCTTCCCAGGAAATTATAAGAGTTACTCATGCAGAGTAATTATTATTTCCTGTATTTTTTATATAGCATGCATCAAAGTCTTGCATCTTGCCCAAGATGACAAGACTCATTTTGTAACCAGGGCCATCTATACTTTTGTGCAAAGAAGATTAAATTAATGAAATATCAGACATCTTTTTGCAAACGAGTCTTTTTCTTTTCTGTTCACTGTTTTTCCATTTTTCTTTTTGTACAAAAATAAATGGCGGTGTTTTCAAAATGATAACTTCATTTCACTTTTTTCTAAAGCAAGATTAAAATCAATCACTAAAATGAACCAACTTAACCCTTGCAGAGAGTGCCTTCCAGACAGCACCGACAACAGCACGGCTATGACATCGTATAACTTTGACAATCCAATCAATCAAGCTGATGAAGGGGTTGATGAAGAATATGAGCTTCCTGAAGAGCTAGCCAGGTTGTTGAGACAGGAGGAAAAGGTTATTACTCCTCACCAGGAGGAGATTGAAGTGATCAATCTTGGTACGGAAGAAAATGTGAAAGAAGTTAAAATCGGGGCCTGCCTGCAAGACTCAGTGAAGAGACAGCTGATAGATCTGCTTCAAGAGTATGTTGATGTGTTTGCTTGGTCGTATCAAGATATGCCAGGGTTGGATACCGATATAGTTATGCACAAGCTGCCTCTGAGGGAAGAATGCCCACCAGTGAAACAGAAGCTGCGCCGAACTCGCCCAGACATGGCTATGAAAATCAAAGAAGAGGTACAAAAGCAATGGGACGCCGGGTTCCTTGCTGTAACTAGCTACCCGCCGTGGGTTGCTAACATAGTACCTGTGCCTAAGAAAGATGGCAAAGTAAGAATGTGTGTTGATTACCGGGATCTGAACAGAGCCAGCCCGAAAGATGACTTCCCATTACCTCACATTGATGTATTGGTGGATAACACGGCTCAGTTCTCGGTATTCTCCTTCATGGATGGATTTTCAGGATATAATCAGATCAAGATGTCACCTGAAGACATGGAGAAGACAACATTCATTACACCCTGGGGCACGTTCTGTTACAAAGTGATGCCATTCGGACTGAAGAATGCAGGTGCAACGTATCAACGGGCTATGGTGACATTATTTCACGATATGATCCACAAGGAAATAGAATGTTATGTGGATGATATGATCGCCAAGTCCCTTACAGAGGAAGATCATCTGGTGAATCTGCTCAAATTATTCAAGCGTCTGAGGAAATACCAATTGAAGCTGAACCCCAACAAATGCACATTCGGGGTGCGATCCGGTAAGCTGCTGGGCTTTATTGTAAGCGAGAAAGGGATTGAAGTTGACCCAGATAAAGTCAAAGCCATCCAAGAGATGCCTGCACCTAAAACTGAGAAAGAAGTTCGAGGATTCTTAGGTCGATTGAACTACATTTCACGGTTCATATCTCACCTCACAGCAACCTGTGAACCCTTGTTCAAGTTGTTAAGAAAAGAACAGACGGTCAGGTGGAACGAAGATTGCCAGAAGGCTTTTGAACAGATCAAGGAGTATTTACAAGAACCTCCAATCCTTATGCCTCCAGTTGAAGGAAGACCTCTGATTATGTACTTGACAGTATTAGAAGAGTCAATGGGGTGTGTACTAGGTCAGCATGACGAGTCTGGTCGAAAAGAGTATGCAATATACTACCTAAGCAAAAAGTTTACCGACTGTGAACAACGTTATTCACTGCTCGAGAAAACTTGCTGTGCTTTAGCGTGGGCTGCTCGCCGACTGAGACAGTATATGTTGACCCACACCACTTTGTTGATATCCAAAATGGACCCAGTTAAGTACATTTTCGAGAAGCCAGCTCTTACCGGACGGGTTGCAAGATGGCAGATGATTCTCACAGAATACGACATACAGTACACATCTCAGAAAGCCATCAAGGGCAGTGTACTATCTAAATATCTTGCTGAGCAACCCATTGATGATTACCAGCCTATGAGGTTTGACTTCCCTGATGAAGACATCATGTTCATTAAATCAAAAGATCACGAGGAGCCTATTCACACTGAAGGGCCTGACCCGGAAGAAGAATGGACCATGATGTTTGATGGGGCTGTTAACATGAATGGCCGTGGTGTTGGTGCAGTACTCATCACACCTAAAGGAGTTCACATGCCTTTCTCGGCAAAACTCACTTTCAACTGCACTAACAACGAAGCTGAATACGAAGCTTGCATTATGGGTCTTGAGGAAGCCATTGACCTCAGGATCAAGACATTGACCGTGTTCGGAGATTCAGCTTTGGTAGTCAATCAAACCAACGGGAAATGGTACACCCACCAGGATCATCTGATACCTTACAGGGACTATACGAGAAGGTTACTGACTTTCTTTACAACAGTCAAGCTTGAGTATATCCCTCGGGACGAGAATCAGTTTGCAGATGCCTTGGCTACCATTTCATCCATGATCAAAGTTCAAACGGCCAACTTTGTACCTCAGATCTCAGTGTCCAGACTCGATAGACCAGCTTATGTGTTCGCAGCGGATGTTGTAAAAGATGATAAGCCTTGGTACCATGACATTAAAAGCTTCTTGGAGGATCAAACATACCCACCTGGGGCATCTTCCAATGATAAGAAGACTTTGAGAAGGCTTGCTGGTAGTTTCTTTCTTAACACTTATGGGTCTTTATACAAAAGGAACTTTGATATGGTACTCCTCAGATGTGTTGACAAGACAGAAGCAGATCTGTTGATGCATGAAGTGCACGAAGGATCTTTTGGTACCCATGCTGGAGGGCATGCCATGGCTAAGAAGTTGTTAAGATCAGGCTATTATTGGATCACAATGGATGCAGACTGTTGTGCCTACGCCAGAAAATGCCATAAATGCCAGATCTATGCAGACAAGGTGCATGTGCCTCCCAATCCTTTGAATATCATGTCTTCACCATGGCCCTTTGCCATGTGGGGCATTGATATGATTGGCAAGATTGAGCCAACTGCTTCAAACGGCCACAGATTCATCCTGGTCGCCATCGACTATTTCACCAAGTGGGTTGAAGCAGCCTCATATGCAAATGTTACAAGACAAGTGGTAGCCAGATTTCTGAAGAGAGATATCATCTGTCGGTATGGAGTGCCCGAGCGAATCATTACTGATAATGGTTCCAACTTAAACAACAAAATGATGGCGGAGCTGTGCCGGGACTTCAAGATCCAACATCACAATTCTTCTCCTTACAGGCCAAGGATGAACGGCGCTGTTGAGGCGGCAAATAAGAATATCAAGAAGATTGTGCAGAAGATGGTAATCACCTACAAAGACTGGCATGAAATGCTACCATTTGCCTTGCATGGGTACCGCACATCAATCAGAACATCCACTGGGGCAACACCGTATCAACTTGTATATGGTATGGAAGCAGTCCTACCTGTTGAAGTTGAATTACCCTCTCTACGGGTATTAATGGATGTCAAACTGAGTGAAGCAGAATGGGTTCGGTCCCGATACGAACAACTGAGTCTGATCGAGGAGAAGAGATTGGCTGCAATCTGCCACGGGCAGTTATACCAGAAGAGAATGAAGAAAGCCTTCGATCAGAAAGTCAGGCACCGAGAGTACCAAGTGGGAGATCTTGTGCTGAAAAGAATCCTCCCTCCTCATACAGACCACAGGGGCAAATGGACTCCAAACTATGAAGGACCATTCGTTGTAAAGAAAGTTTTCTCTGGTGGAGCACTGATGCTCAGCACCATGGATGGTGAAGATTTCCCGTCCCCTGTGAATTCAGATGCAGTTAAAAAATACTTCGCATAAAATGACCCGCTGGACATAAAAACAGAATGTAAGTCCAGGCAAAAATAGGGCATCCCGGCGAGTCAAAAACAGAATAAAAGACTCGGGCAAAAGTAAGGGAAAATAAACAAAAAAAATGTACACCCGCTGAGTTGAAAAGCCGCATTGGACAGCTCAGGCAAAAATGGGTATCCCGATGGATTGAAAACCCGAAAGGGCGATCCATGCAAAACAAGGGAATAAGCGAACAACTGCATTCTGAATTCGTCTGTATCACTTACAACTTGGTAAGCTCCAAAGGATCAAGCTTCAATCAGAATCAACTCTCTCCAGAAAGCAAGACGAGAAGAACGTCATTGTCATACGAATCATAGCAGAAGAGGAAGCTCCTTGAAAGCGTCGCCAACACCGCCAGCACTTGATTTCTCAATTTGTAACAATCTCCTCATTTCAGGAGATATGTTTCTTTGACTGTATCTTGCCAATTCGGGGCACATGAATTAATAAAATCAGATTTTCAGTCATGTTTCGTCTTTTACATTTATGTTTTGCAAAGAGTCGTCTGATATCTCTAAAAACACTATTGCATAAGTACAGATGCCTTTCTCTAAAAATAAAAACACATGCTTACAGGGAATATACTTACTCTCGAAAGTACTTATCTCCTATGACGGAATCCAGTAAGGGATACCTCAGGACCTTTTGTACGTTCCATTATCTTTGAAGGATTGCAGGTATCCAGAACGCAACCTGGGGCATGCAAGCTACGTCTCAGCAAATAGGCGAATCATTATCAACTCGGTCTATCTTCCACATGGCACTAGAAGGTGCCCATTTCCCCAGCGGTGCTGCCAAATCAGCATACACTCAATCTCAGCATCCGAGATGATCTCATCCCCAGCTGAGTTGCTCCCCATTGCTTCCCCCAGCAAAGTTGCCAAATCAACTAACAGGTTTAACACTCAGGGTGTCTTCTCGCCAGCCGAGTTGCCTCTCGTTACTCTCCCCCAGCTGAGTTATCAACAGCATTCCCCAGCTGTAGTGCCAACCATCCTTCCTCAACAGGATGCAAAATTAGGGAATCATCTCCCCACAGAGCTCCAGCCTCTATTCAGAAGAGCAGCGCATGAAGGATCACAACAGAGTACAGAAAGCTTCTGCAAACCCCAGCTGGGTTTCTCATTTATAAGGATATGTCAATAGGTGGCATATATCCCCAAGCAGATACCTCATTAGATCTACCGATGATCTCATCCCCAGCTGGGATGTTCACTTCAAGCAGATCAACCCGAGATTTTCACAGCAACGGGATCCGAATCCCGGATCTGTGCCCCTTTGCATAATCATGGCATCCGCATCATACTCACCCCCCAGAGCGTAGCATTCCGTCCAATACGGAGCATTACGGCAAAAATCAAATACATAGCATAATCATAAGTCATGTTGTGAATTGAACGCTTGTGATTAGTAACCATTTATCAGAATACAGATTACTTTCCCCAAGAGTCCCCACCAGAATCCCAGCAAAAGCAGCTGCCTCTCAAATCACAAACACCAGCGTATACACCTTTTGGCACCCGTCCGTGTCATCTTTTCCCACAGGTCGCCTGAATACACTCTACAAACAAAATCACCCGTACTACAGATACATCCTGACACCCGTCCGTGTCATATCCCAGCAGAAAGCCAAAGACATCCTCTTTGCACTCACATATACTTATGTACACTTTCTTGACACCCGTCCGTGTCATATCCCCAGCGCAGTCGCCTAGACTTTGTATAGCAGATACTTGTTCATATTATACTTTTCTCTCTTGACGCTCGTCCGTGTCACTCTCCCCAGCAGTTAAAACACTCATCTATACAATACAATACTCACTACTCATGGTACGCTTATACAGATACTCGTCCGTATCTTGTATACATCATCAATCATAACCCCGCAGATTCGGCAGTAGTCCTTGTTCTTTGTTAACCAGTTGGTACTCGTTCGTACCATCATCTCAGAACATTGCGTCTAATGTTTGTTTCTACATGATACTCGTCCGTATCATAAGTCTTAAGGATGCTCGTCCGCGTCTTTAATCCATACACCGTGTCAAACACTTATGTTTTCTTGAATATAGATACTCGTCCGTGTCTATTATTCCCCAGAAGAGTCCTTTCAGATGCGACACTCGTCCGTGTTCTTTGTTAACCAGTTGATACTCGTCCGTATCATCATCTCTGAACATGTGTCAGTTTATTTCTACATGATACTCGTCCGTATCATAATCTTAAGGATGCTCGTCCGCATCTTTAATCTATACACAATACCAAACACTTATACCTTTTGTTTCTTGGGTGTAAACGCTCGTCCGTGTTTACATTATCCCCAGTAGATCGCAAAACAAATTTTCTTTTTATCTAACACTCGTCCTGTGTTATGATACCTTTGAGAGCAGCCGTACCCTGCTGAGTGGTCGTCCTCCACTTCTTGATGGTCGTCCTCCATCATGCTCATCCGATGGCCGTCCCCATCGTTGATATTTAGCAGCCGTCCCCTGCTAGGTGGTCGTCCTCCACCTTTTGATGATCGTCCTTCATCAACTTTATCCAATGGCCGTCCCCATTGTTGATTTTTGGTTATCTAACACTCGTCCTGTGTTATGATAAACCTCGAGAGCAGCCGTCCCCTGCTGAGTGGTCGTCCTCCACTTCTTGATGGTCGTCCTCCATCATGCTCTTCCGATGGCCGTCCCCATCGTTGACCTTTTCTATCCGGCATTCGTCCTATGTCGCGATATTTTCGGCAGCCGTACCCTGCCAGGTGGTCGTCCTCCACCTTTGATGGCCGTCCCCATCATATTTCTTTTATCCCCAACAGAGCAGCCGTCCCCTGCTAGGTGATCGTCCTTCACCTTTGATGGCCGTACCCCATCAACTGTTTTATTTCATTTATTCTTTGACCCGATGGCCGTCCCCGTCGTGGTCCCTTTTCCTTTTTAACCCGATGGCCGTCCCCATCGTTGGTTGCTTTACCTTTGCTTTATGAACTTGATGGCCGTCCCCGTCATGTTTCATTGATCCCCAGAGAATTTTACAGCTTTATCTTGATGGCCGTCCCCATCATAATATCTTACTTTTTCCAGCTAGTCGGCCGTCCCCGTCTTAGCTTTGCCTTTTTATCCCCAGCATGTCGGCCGTCCCCGTCATTGCTTTATTCTCCTCACCTTCCCCAGCGTGTCGGCCGTCCCCGTCATTGCTCTTTGCCCAGCAGTCGTCCTCTGCTCGACGGTCGTCCTCCGTCACCCACTTTACAATATACTTTGTTTTCCTCTTACAATATATATCCTTTCTTCATTCTGTGAGTGCAAATTTTGGACTGTCTTTGGTATTCAACCACAAGTTATCTTGTTTGCCTGTTAAGCCGTCGCTTACAACCTACACAGCTAACTCATGTTCGAATAGGGGCAGCTGTAAACACCCCAAATTTGCCCTCACCCATTCACACCATGGCTTGTGATCATTCTCATATGCATAAACACAGTCATATCATTTCACATCTCATTTTTAATTCACTGGATAGTTTCTAAGGCATCTGCACCTAGGGTTTGTGATCTGAGCAATCCCAAAGCATCTTGAGCCATTCCAAAGGCAACCAATCAACTCAAAGGGGTCCATGTGTGTTCTTATATCATATTTCATCTCCTCAAAGTCAAAAGTGCAGAGGAATCACAAGAGCTAGGGTTTGAGTGGATGCAGAGCCAGGATGAACTACACAGTTGACTGAAAATTAGGGTTTTGGTTTCAGAGGCCATAACCCCAAATTTTTTGGTCATTCTTGTTTCCATTGATCTCTATATGGTATAGGGAGTAGGCATATCAATTTTTATGAAGAAATTCCATGGGGAAGTCATCTGATCAAGAGTTGACTTTTCAGACAAGTCAGTGCAAAATCAGGGCATCTGAGGCCCCCAATGACCCAACCAATGGGTGATCTTCATCATTTTGAGTGTATGTGATCTTTATTTGATCATGGAAGAAGGTTGAAGTTCATAGAAATCAAGAATTTAGGGTTTTTGCAAAGGTTGACTTTTTGGGCATAGTTGACTTTTCAAGAATGCATCATTTTAGGTCAATTTTCAAGCCTTGATTCATGATCCAAAAAGGCTTCAAATGGAAAAACTTTGGTCATGAAAGTTGTAGATCTCATCTTTCCCTTTTCAAAAAGTACAAGAACATGATCAAACTCTTCTTGGATCAAAAGTTATGGCCATGCAAAGTTGGCTAAAATCATTAATTTTCAAGGCATGCCTCATTTGGAAACTTTGCAAAATCTTGGACCAATGCATCATGTGACCTCTAATTCATTTCAAACCATTACACAAACATTCTCTAAGTCCTAAAAATCAGAATTGGATTGAATTTGCTCATGGCTTGGTTTGTGTAACAAGGCTTTATCACATGTGAACCAAAATATCCCAACTTGCAAAAACCATCATGATCACTTCACCAACTTGATACATTGGCTGCTGAGCTTTGCTAGACCTCTCCCTCATCCTTGCTGCGCCAGCCCATGCCTTGTACTTGCCTAGACTTTGAGCCATGCCTCACTTACACAAAAGTTGACTTTTTGGCAAAAGCAAACATCCCAATCAATAAAGGACATGTCACATCTCCCAGCCACTTGCAATTGTTTATGCTATCCAAATGCTGGCCAAAACATAAGACACACAAGGCTGAAGCTTCCTCATTCACAACATACACAAAAACCTCTCATTTTGCAACTTGCTTCGAATTCTTCTCCACAGTCACTAAACATCCAAGCCAACTTCACTAATCATCTCATCTTGCTTCATAGACCTCAAAAAACCAAAAGCACAAGCCTGAAACAGCCAAGAAACCTCACTGCCATTTCTCACTCCATTTCTGCAGTTGCTTTCGAATCTCTTTCCCTAGCTCACAAACAGCCAAACAAACCTTGCAAAGCTTCTCCATACATCGTTTGGACCTCAAACCATCATTCACAATGACCTGAAAGAGCCAGAATCTCCATAGCCATTGTTGACTGAGCTTGAAGCAGTTCCTTTCGAAACTCATTATCCAGCCAGCACAAATTCATTTTGAGTATTCAAACATCATCAAGGGGTTCTAAGGAGTAAACTGCACATAAAGAGAAGGCCAGAAAGTCCTCAAGTGGAAAGCTTCACATCTCAGGTAGCCTGAAATTTATTTTTCCAGAAATGACTTTTCTTGTTGCAAATTTGTTCTTCATGTCTTGCTGATCACTCTGGTACCATTGGTTTTGAAAATGGATGTGATTTGAGCATTTAATTTGTGCCTGAAGCTTGCGTGACCTAGTTTTCTTTTTCTTCGATTCAGCTCATTTAGGAAATATAAATGTGTTTTAGGATGGGGGTTTGATTCGTGAGGATGTGAGGATCATTTCCTTGTTTTTGTTTTTCATTTTTGATACGTTTTTAGGAAGTTTGGAATTTTCAGGGGAGAAGGTCACCGGAGAAGACGACCGGAGCTCGTCTCCGGTGACCTGAGAGTGATTAATTTTTAATTAGGGTTAGGGCACTGAGTTTGAACGTGAGCCATTGGATTCCATTTCCCGCGCGTGAATAGAAGGCCAGGATCTTTTCATTAAGTTTTAATTATGAATTAATATTTAATTAATCAGGATTAGTTTGGTTTGAATCTGGGTCGTCCAGATGCACGCCCAGTCAACCCCTTTTGACCCAGCAGCTCATCTCAGCCTCTCATTTGGATTACCTTTCATTTTTATTTAATTTTAATTCATTTCTTTCTCATTTGTTTTGCATATTTAATTTAAAATAGCAAAAATGTCTTAAAAATTATGAAACTTTTTCTTTAAAGTTTAAATAATTTTTAAGACCCAAAAATATTTTTATTTTATTTTTCATCATTAAAAAAGTATTTTTAAATATTTAAAAGATTATTTTTAATTGATTAATGAGAATTAATTAATTAAAAATACTTTTAGGTATTTAAAAATTACAAAAAAATTCATGAAATGTTCTAAGACATTTAGAAACATTGCCCAACCTTCAAACCAAATTTCTTTTTTGATCTTGCTGCACTTTAAGAATTTTTCATTGAATTAAATCATATTTTGTGCATTATTTTGTTCATAAGTTCAAAAATTCATTTCTGTCAATTGGTGAAGATTGAGACATTGATTCTTCTTGCATTGTGTTATGTTTAGCATGTAGTTCCTAGGATAAAAAGGCCATGAATTGTCCTTGCATTTTCAATTTGTTTGGCATTTGTTTTGTCAAGAACCCTAAAAAACCCTAATAACTTGCAAAAATCATAACTTGAGTTTGGTTGAGAATTGAGGGCTCCCCTTTGGGCAGTGGTTTATTATAGGTCTAGGGTTTCTTTGGGTGCCATTTTTCCATTTTTTATCTTGGGGTTTGCTTCTGTTTTAGGTTTGTGTTTGATGTTTGATCCATGAACCCTAATTTGGGCTTTCATTTGCATCCTTCTTGCATTTCCTTGCATAACATGACTTGTCTTTGCATTTTGTGCATTCTTATGATTCATTTGACATCTTAAGACATGTATAAAGCATCTTTGATCATTGCATTACATATTTGCCATGTCATTTGTCCTGTATGATTCATAACTTTTCATGCTTGTTCATGCTCCTTAACTTGCATCATTTGCACTCATGATCTTGTATGAACATCCCCATTGTCTTGCCTCATGTTTGCAGCACCTCATAACATCATAATCATCATCAACATGTTTCTGGTTTTGCTTAGCATCATATCATTTCATCTCATCTTGCATTGCATTGCATTTTCTTTCTAACATTGCAGGTGGTGAGTAAACTTGAGAAGTGGATTTGCCTTCACTTCTCATAATTTTTCTTTTCATCTCTCTTGCATCCATTGCTGCATTTTTATGTGTGTTTGAGATTGAGCTTGCTCATTCTTCTTCTTCCCACTTTCTTTCTTCAAGTGACTTGACTTCTTGAATGAAGCAAGTCACTTTGCTTCCCTTGATCTTGTTCATCTGCTTCCTGGTGGTTCCTCTGAAGATTGTTCTTGCAAACCTCACAAACCTTAGGATCATCCAAGCATGACAATGAATTAGGGTTTTGATTAGTCCCCCCATAGTTTTACATTTGTGTCTCTCTTTGAGTCCTCTCTTCTCACCTCATCATCAGGGACTAAACCCTAAAGGCTTTAATACTTTGTGATTAAGCTTATGCCTGCATCCTTCTCTTAGGATGGAGTGTGTAACTTTAATCCTAAGTATTAAACCCTTAAGGTGTTTAAATCTCTTAATCAATTCATCTAATAAATATCAAGACATTACACTTGTAACTTGGGCCTTGCATTAGGGTTCTAATTCTTCCTTAATTGGTTAAGAAGGACTAACCCTAGTGTTAATGGACAAGTCCCCCTCAAGTTGTCTTACAAATCATAAAAAACACTTCATCATCATACTATTAATCTAAATAAAATCCACTTAATAAAGGTTTGTTTGGTCATGGGTTTAATCCCTAATCATGGATTAAGTTGAGGAGTTTTCCTCAGCTTAAACACTCTCATCTATTATCCTTCTTTTAGGATGGTATAATGAGTCTGTTTAATCCTTGATTATGGCTTAACCTCATTACTCAACACTAAACAAAAACCACAAACACATCTAAATAATCACAAGTAGGTTAATGATCTTAATCCTACACCAAAGGTGATTAAGTGTGAGAATCTGACTTCACACTTAAGGTAATTCTCATTACCCCTAATCAGAGGGAAGATGTGATGAGTTTACTAAATCCATTGGTTTAGACTTAAGCTCATTATCTTATGACAAAAATCCAAAAAAGAAATAAAAGACTGAAAATACAAAAAAACAAACAATAATTGTCTCCTTCGGGATTCTTCTCTCATCTCACTCACTCACAATCGAGAACTTGCTTCTTCCGTCTAATGCAAGACAGTTAGCACCTGAGCCAGACAGGTCATACACTTGAGCATAGGCAAGCAAGCAGTTCACCAGTCAATTCACCTTTCAGTCTCTTTGGGTCGAACTACGGTGTTCTGACTTCCTCATTGCACGAGAGGATACGTAGGCATAACTTAACAGTTATCGAACAAAAGTCTCTGTATATCCCCCCTCTTTCCAGCTTTATTCTCTTAGCCTCATGATCATGAGCATACTCTTTCCTTACACTGACACTTCACTTATGCACTTTCACTTCCTTTACACTGACACCTGTACATTCTTTTCCAGCTGTTTACACACAGATTGCACTGACACTACCCCTTTAAAACACAAATCTTTTAAGCGTGGATCCCGTCGAGTACGACGGAAAATCTGGGTGCTAATACCTTCCCAGGTTGTAACCAACCCCCTTTCTCAGTCTCTCTGGTTCGCAAACCGTCTTATCCATCTTTTTCTAGGCCTATGCAGCATTGCCTTTCCTCCGGGATAAAAATGCCTAGCTGGCGACTCTATTCATCTCCAGTGAGTTCACGGCTGTGTGTTCTCACTGTTCCCTTCGCCGACCGTTCGCGTCTGTACCTTCATATGACCCATTTTCATTTGTCGGGAGCGACACACCTTCAGCTTCGTTTCGTATTTTTTGAGTCTACCTTCGACTTAGTCTCATTTTTTTAAGTTCACCTTCGGCTTGGCCTTACTTTTTTTGAGTTCACCTTCGACTTGTTCTCAAATCTTATCGTAAGTCTACCTTCGGCTTAGTCTTACATTTACAATTCCACCTTCGTCTTAGTTTCGTATTAATTTAGTCTACCTTCGGTTTAGTCTCATTCTTTGTAAGTCCACCTTCGACTTGGCCTCACTTTTTCGAGTTCACCTTCGACTTGTTCTCGAATCTTATCGTAAGTCTACCTTCGGCTTAGTCTTACGTTTACGATTCCACCTTCGGCATGGTTTCGTGTTTGAGTCTACGACTTAGTCTCATTCTTTGTAATTCCACCTTCGGCTTGGCCTTACTTTTTCGAGTTCACCTTCGGCTTGTTCTTGAATTTTATCGTAAGTTTACCTTCGGCTTAGTCTTACATTTACAACTCCACCTTCGGCTTGGTTTCGTATTTCGTGAGTCTACATCCAGCTTAGTCTCATTCTTTGTAAGTCCACCTTTAGCTTGGCCTTAATTTTTTGAGTTCACCTTTGGCTTGTTCTCGAATCTTGTCATATGTCTACCTTCAGCTTAGTCTTACGTTTACGATTTCACCTTCGGCTTGGTTTCGGATTGTTTGAGTCTACCTTGGGATTAGTCTCATTCTTTGTGAGTCCACCTTCGGCTTGTCCTCGTATCACTGATCCCTTTAAAAGGTTGAGTTATCTCATTTCCCACAGAGTACAAATTTTTTGGTTTATTCGGGTATTCAATCCCTCCATACCTGGAATGTCTGAAAGTAATTGCTATCATTCCTTCAGGTCTACGGTTTATTGAATAGGGGCAACTGTAATACCCCAAAATTCGCCCTCTCATTTTCATGGCATTTAGCATATCGCATTGCATTCATAATTCCATACATTGCATAAAAAATAAATAATAAGAAAAATAAAATAAGACATGCATCATTGGTTGGAACCAAGAATGTGATCGAGGTTTACTCAGTGACAAAATCAACTATCAGAGCTCAAGGTTGTAGCTGGCTCAGAACGGACGATGGAGATGCATTCTGAGGGTTTCCCACCAAAAGGAAGGAAACTCAAAATTTTCATCCGTTAACCGGTTAACACCATGGGTTAACCGGTTAACGCCTACGAATTTTGGGCAATATTTTTAGAATTCAGTTGCTGCCTCCCTCAACTTTCCATTCTCCACTTTGCCTTGCATTTTACCCACTTTCTAGACCCTTCCACCACCGTCCTATGGAATATTCCAAGGAATATTCCAAGGAATCTAGTAACCCTAACCAACTTTAACTAACTCCTAAGATAACTCCTAACCTCTCTTTCCAAATCCAACGCCCAAGCTAACTCTTAACCTAAAACTTGCTCCAAACCTAACTCCTATATAAACTCAATATGCTCCAAACCTCACAACTTCAACCTCATTTTTCAATTTCATCTCATTTTTTCTCTTATCACGCTCACTTTTTCTCTCCATTTTGCAAATTCACCAAAGCTTCATCATCAAGATCATCCAAGTTTCACATCGAAACTCGAAAGATCGGAAGCTTAGCCTTCATCATCTTCACCGATTCAGCGGATAATTGAAGGATTCAGCAGGGTTGCGGTGTTTATTTCACCATTCGAAAGAGTTTCAGATTGATTGCATTTATTTTGCACTCTCGCGGATCGAAGCTTGGAATCTCCGGTATTCTCTTCGTTCGTGCATTGATCAACATCACAACAATCACTAAAGCAAGCTTCCGCATTGTAGGTTGGTGGATCCGAAACTACTTATTGCTTTAATCTATTTCTCTTCATCTTGCTGTAAGGCATTCTTCGGTTGTTTCGCTTTTGTGATGCTTTATTCGGTTTTATCTTTCGTAGCTAGAATTGTTGCATGATGATAGTGATTATAGGAATTAGAAGGTTGTGTTTAGGTGGTAATTTCATGCTAGTATGGTAATGGTTGTATTAGGAGCTTTAAGGAGATAATTTGATAGCTAGAAGTGCTTTTTTTCTCATTGTTTTTCAATTCTTGTTCAGTGTTAACCGGTTAACACCCAGGGTTAACCGGTTAACACACTATTTTGCCTGGTAATTAACTGATTTTTGAACTCGTTAACCGGTTAACCCTGGGCGTTAACCGGTTAACATTGTGTTGATCTGGTTTTTTTGTGTTGTTATCTTGCATGTTTGTGCACCACTCTTCCTTTTATCATCATGGATTGTCAGGTTATGATTTTAGGGAATTGTTAGGTGCTTGTTGAGTGCAAGAGCATAGTATTTCAATAGCTTTCGACATGCGTTTCGTTAGATTCCATTTTAGGCATAAAGTGTTGTATACATGTCCATTGAATATTGTGTTCATTGTTTACATGACTTAGCATCATTCATAGCATGTTAATAAATGTTTACACTTTGTTTTGCATCACATCTGAAGTTCGTTCATGTTTTGATTGAATCGTGTGCATAATGGAAAAATTTGCATATTGTTAAATCACATAAATCATCTAGTTTGCATCCATTGATTGTATGATGATATGTTGCATTTAATTATTGGTAATATATTTCATATTGTTGCATAACTTGCATGATTATTTCATTCCATTGTTTGCATCAAAACTCATGTTTGTGCATTTGAAAAATAATGAAAATTTGCATTGTTTCCATCGCTGCATTTTGAAACAGGACCTGTAAAAACATGTTGCATTATTCTGTTTTAAGTCTTTTACACCTATTTTCATGTTGTTTAGTAGCTGTAATAGGTTGTTTGTATTGTGCATTGCATTTAGTAGCTGTTTGTGCAATAGGAAATTGTAGTAGCTGCTGGATTTAAGCTTTGCCTAGTTTTTAGGGACCTTAGACCTAGGATTGAGTCTAGTTTAGGCCATTAGATGTATTAGGATATGTTTGGTACTTGTTTGCCTTCTTCCTTTTATCATTTTAGCCATATCCTACTAACCTTTGTTTTGTAGGGAGGTTGAGGTAAGTTTATCCGCATAACTTCTTCCTTTTAATTTCTTTATGTTTTCAAAATATGGTTGCCTTAGCACTTTGTGCTTTATTTGTACAACTTCATGTTAACCCCTCTATAGAAACAAATTAGCTTCCTTAGGAAGTAAGTTGATTTCTAATTCTCTCTTCTTCTTTTCCTTTTTCTCATTAGGATTAGAAAACCACACAAACCATTGGGATCTCTTTTTGCATGCAATAAATAACTTAGGGTTATGTCTTAGTTCCCTTAGTTTTTCCCTTTCTCGATTTGAGTCTCTCTTCTCATCTCATAAAGAAAACATTAAAAAACACCTAAATAAAGGTTGAGATTTCTCGTATGCCAGGAGACTTTGTCGTGGGTTACTTATACATGTCCCATTTCGGGGCGAGGTGTAAGGCATCTACCACGATGAACAAGTCTTAGTATGAAAATATTTCACAAACAATAAACTCATAAAACATTTCTCTTAAAAGACAGTTAAAAACAACACATATATTTTCCTGTGGGAATTCTCTTCTCACCTCACTCACTCTCAACGAAAGAACTTGCTCCTACTTGCCTCATTTGCAAGACGGTAATACATTTGTACCAGACGAGCCTGTAACACCTGAGCATAGGCATAAGCAGTTCACTTCATAAAAAACACAAGAAGAGTTTCCGCCTTAGTTAGGAGAACTACGTCGACTTTGATCCTCATATTCCCAATGAAGTATGTAGGCAGCCGGGTAGGGCCCGTTCGAGTACTTTCTTTATTTTCCCTTTTCGATCACTTTTCTCAATCCCCTTTTTCAGTTCCAGTTCCAGTAGTGATTTTTGTTCAGCAGCATCTTATTTCTCATCCTTTGAAACAAAATAACAAGCATGGATCCCGTCGGGTACGGAAGATGATCTGGGGTGCTAATACCTTCCTAGGTCGTAACCGACTCCCGAACCCAGTATCCATGGTTCGCGGGACCTTGTCCTTTCCTTTTCTCTTAGGTTTGTGCAACATTACCTTTCCCTTTCATCCGGGATAAAAATTCATGGATGGAGACTCTACCTTTTCCGCGCCACTTTCGCATTTATACTAGGATGAAAATCTCGGGAGCGACAATGCCGATCATGATGGCTAGAGAATTATATATGATTGAACCATTTAGAGATATGAGTTTGGGTCGTAAACAGAAACCTCACAGTGTAATGTTGGGAATGCTGAAGGTTAACAATGATTTTCTTGATCGTATACGGGAGAGTCAAAAGTCATATGTGAAATTAGTGGACTTAATGGTCAAGGATGAACGGGTTGGAAGTAACGAATTATGAGTTGATGAATAGGGAGTACTAAGGTTTTGGGAGTGTATTTGTATTCCTGATGATCTTGAATTAAAGAGAATGATTCTTGAAGAAGGACATAGAAGTAGTTTGAGTATTCATCCGAGAGCGACAAAAATGTATCAAGATTTGAAGAAGATATTTTTATGGCCTGGTATGAAGCGTGATGTGGCCCAATTTGTTTATGCATGTTTGACTTGTCAGAAGTCGAATGTGGAACATCAAAAACTTGTTGGTTTGACGCAAATGTTGGATATTCCCGAGTGGAAATGGGATAATATCTCGATAGATTTTGTTACGAGGTTACCTAATACTCCAAGAGGGTATGATGTTATTTGGGTGATTGTCGATAGGTTGACAAAGTCAGCGCATTTTATTCCGACTGGTATTACTTATTCTTGTAGAGATTGGCAGAGATATATGTCAGTGTGATTATGAAGTTTCATGGAATTCCTTTGAGTATTGTGTCGGATAGAGATCTATGATTTACTTCTAGGTTTTGGGAAAGCTTGCAAGAGGCATTGGGTTCGAAGTTGAAGTTGAGTTTAGCTTATCATTCTCAGACTGATGAGCAGACAGGGAGGACGATATAATCTTTTGAAGATTTGTTGAGGGCTTGTGTGCTTGAACAAGGATTTTCTTGGGATAGTCACTTGTCATTGATCGAGTTTACTTATAATAATAGTTATCATTCCAGTATCGAAATGGTGACTTTTGAAGCACTATATGGTCGAAGATGTCGGACACCTTTATGTTTGCATGAGTCTGGTGAAGTGTTGTACTTGGACCCGATATTTTGCAGTAGACTAATAAGATGGTGAAGTTAATTCGAGAAAAGATGATAACTTCACAGAGTAAGCATAAGAGTTACCATGATAAGAGAAGGAAAGACCTTGAATTTCAAGAAGGAGATCGCGTGTTTTTTAGGGTTACTCCGGTGACCGGTGTTGGACGACCTTTGAAGTTGAGAAAGCTTACTCCTAGATTTATTGGTTTGTACCAGATTTCTGCAAGAGTTGGGCCTGTTGCTTATAGAGTGGTGTTGCCGCCGCATTTATCAAATTTTCATGATGTATTTCATGTTTCGCAGCTTCGGAAGTATGTTTCGGATCCGTCACACGTGATACCAATGGATGAAGTTGAAGTAAGATATAATCTTAAAGTTGAAGCACTACCAGAATGAATTGATGATCGTGAGGTAAAACAATTGAGAGGCAAGGAGATTGTTCTTGTAATGGTGGTTTGGGGAGGAGCTGCCGGTGGGAACATGACTTGGGAATTGGAGAGAAAGATGCGAAAGTCTTATCGGAATCTATTCACATGAGGTAATTTTTCGATGATGAAAACATTCTAAGTGGGGGAGAGTTGTAATGCCCCAATTATTTATTAAATTATTTAATTAGAATTGTTGTATTTTAGTGTATGGAAGAAAGTATAATATTATTTAATATGATATGAATTTAAATTAATTATATTATATTGAATAATTAAAAATTGGAATATAAAGAGAAAATGGTAGAATGATAAATTGGTGAAGGATAGTGAGGGCATAATAAGAAATCCTTAGTTAGGGTCTAAGGGTTAAGTTTGAAAATTAGGAAAAGAGAAATCAGTCATGAAAACGGATTGTGAAGAGTAAGCGTGAACAGAGAAGAAGGAATGAGAAAGGGCAAGGGCTTGAAGAGGAATTCAGCTAGGAGATGGAAATTGCTCATCAAACTAAGGTAAGGGTGTGATTTCTTCATCTCTTAAGGGTTTGATAATAGGAATTTTAGGTATAGTGTTGTTGAGTAGAAGACATAGGGTTGGGTGATTTTGGATGAAAAAGTGTGTTAGGTTGTTAAAAACAATTGTTAATTGTATGATAATTGAATGAATTAGGTGGTTGGATGTGAAAATTCTGGATTTTCTGGCTGAAAAACTGGTTTTTGGATGAATAAATCGTATCAAGGTTTTGGCTATCTCGCAGAAGGAGAACTGCAATAATCGTAGTCCTCTCTTAGCGAGCAAGTGGAAACTTTGGAGCGTTCTTGGAAGAGAGTTGCTCGCTTAGCGAGCATGCCCTTCCCTTAGCAAGACCTGGAGTGAAAAATAAAATCTTTTTATTCCGAAAAATTCTCTAAAAACTTTTAATTAATATATTAAGGGATTGGGATCGATGTAGTGTTGTTAGAGGTAAGTAGAGATGGGTTATGAGCTTAATTAGAAGAATAATAAGCATAACTTGAAATGAACATGAATTGATATGTACAGTTGTTGTTGTGTTTACATTACATTTATTTTGATATATGTTGATGTAACTGTTGATGTATGTTGTGTTGTTGTTATGTGTTCTCGTTGATGTTGATATACGTTGCGGTATTGGAAGATGCATGTTATAGATGTTGTTTGATGTTGTAGTGAGTTGTTGTTATATATTAGTTGTTGATGATGTTTGCATGAAGTAGTTGTTGTAAAGATGCATAATTGTCATTGATGGTGCATGGTGTAACACCCACTTTTCCCATTTTCAAAAATAATACGAGTTTTCACAAAAATCAGAGTTCAAATAATAAAATGAGTGATTACTCTTCAAAATCAAGCAAACATTCCATTTTATTTTATTCATAAGCAGCGAAAATAATATTTTCAACATCAAAATGCTCAGAGGCATAATATTCCAAAGTATAACATAATGCTTCTATTAACTTGATACATAACTATAACAAAGTTTGAAAGACACAATAAAAAAATTAATAAAATCCCCATTCCCATTACGTATCAGAGTGCCTAGGACTCGATCAAGCCATACCCATCACTTCTCATGTACCTGGGTTATCTGTACTCCCGAAGAAGCACATACGCCACAAAACAACAAAGGGGTGAGAAACAGTATCATATAATAACGGTGAAAATAACATATATGAAGAGGTATTTCACCCACCCTCGTCAAAACATACAACATCAATCAATCAATCATATCAATGCAATGTGACTCAATACACAATGCAAATGCGGTACCGACTTCATCAAATGTCCATCGATTCGGATCGGATGCATCGCTTACGCTCCTATTGAGACACGATCATCCCCCGCCATTGATTCTCAATGAATCCGAATAATCACTTACGCTCCATCCGAGACATGATTATTCCACCAACATATATGCGTATTTAAAATCTCGATTACAACATACATTTTCAATTCACGTATGAATATAGTCATATCAATACGATCCTCATGATCTTCCTCAAACATCAAGCATTTAATCACACAATTTGTACAAGACATACATTATCATAATTCTCATATGAATACAATCATAACAAATATGATCCTCATGATCTTCATCAATCATATATCATTTCATCATATAATTAGTACTAAGCACATAGCATACATCAACACAAATACGCATGAATACAATCATGCCAACACGATCCTCGTGATCTTCATAATTTAACACATATCCCATCACATGGGTCACATAAATAGTCAGAAAAGGTTCAACACATATTATCAACATAATCCATATGGTTCATCATCAAAATCATATCATTCAACATAAATACTTATATCCTTACACACTAATCACCGTTTAACATATCTTAGGAACTCTACCTTAATTCCACTCTCAATCATTTTCCTTACACTTCCCAATATAACACAATCCTTTTGATCTTCGCCGCTACCAAACCTTACATCATAGAGTCTAGGCAAAGCATACAATCAACAATGTCTCCAATAAACACGATCCTCCTTGGTTATCATCCATTCCATAATCAATACAATTCAATACATCTCTAGCAAGTCCATCTAATTCCCATAATCACTTAAGTCTCCTTCACTAAAGTTGTTCATTAGGTCTTATTTTCACTATTCAACTTTATTCTTATAGCCTTAGACTAATGGTATGATGCTTAACGAAAAGAATGGTTTAAATCCAACTTAAGATATGGCAAAAATCCAAAATACAAAGGCCTGACACGGTCCCCCGTGTCCCCTGACACGGCCCGTGTCAGGTGGCCTGAGGCATGGATCACAAAAAAAACATTTTACCAAAGTCCAGAAGGGTGACACGGCCGCCCGTGTCGTGTGACACGGCCCGTGTCACACCCGCTGATGGTCGTCCTCCCCCCAAAACCCACCAAATTCCTCTTCCAGTGGCCTGACACAGCCACCCGTGTCCTGTGACATGGCCACCCGTGTCCTGTGACACGGCCACCCATGTCCTGTGACATGGCCCGTGTCAAGGACCCTGCACCAAAAAGTCAATTTTTCACAAAATCTATTTTTCATCCTCTTCTACACCATAACGAATCCAATTTTTTTTTACCTCAATTTTAGCATCCAAAATTGTCCAATTACCCCATTTACTACCAACTTATACCTCTAACATCAATTATTCATATAACTCAAATTTTACAAATAAAATAAGAAGAATTATAATTTTTCTTCATCTTTTATAATTACCTATTCTTTATAATAGTCAAAACCCAATTCTCACCATACCAAACATATATCACCAATTCAATATCAAAATACAACATATATCCGTAATCATCAAATAATTCATAAACATTTCAACAATTCATCGATCATAAACCTAAGGGAGTAAGGATCTCCCAATTACCCTTCTATGTTATGTCACCCATATAAAACCCTTTCTCCCCCATTACCTCGAAAGTGAACGGAGCTTTCCGAATTATCGACCTTGGACTCTACGATCCTTGATTCTCCTCCTATTCTCCCTTTTTCTCCAGAGCCCTCTTTCCTTCGTCAAAATACGATAGTGAGAAAATGTATCGTGTTCTCCCTTTTCATAACATAACCAAATTACAACCTTGCCCCTCAAACCTCCAACTTACTATTTTATTTTATTTATTAAATAAAAATATAATAATAATAATATCACCTCATTATATTATCATTATTTAAATAAAATATTCTTCTACCTATTAATCCAAATACACCACCATACTCTTTATAGTTATTTTATAAAAATAATTTATAAAATCGGGGTGTTACAACTCTCCCCCACTTATTTTATTTTCGTCCTCGAAAATAATTCTCAATGGCATCACTTAGATATACTTTTGCACCTGATTAATCACTCCCTTTCCAAAGCCGGCAATTCCGCAAACAATCCAAAACAACAACACTAGTGCCAAGACAACCACCCCAATAACAAGCACCACCAACATCAATTTGCAACATGCAGGTATACACCTGAAAAATAACATAATGAAAGTCGCTACCATCACTGTAGGTAACACTCTCCTAATTCCCCATCGTAGGAATTAGTCACCCGCACTCGTACCATCACCGTAGGTAACGAGGCGACAACCAAGACAAACTTAAAATTTCACACTATTCATTCTCTAGATACAACAACACTGATAACAGACTAACCTATTAGTTTCCGCTACCAAAACAACAAAATTTTAGCCCATCAAGGAAGCACATACCTCATTCATATTAATATCTCTACATATCCCTCCATTCGCACTATGTAGATACTCGCTTACCATTATCCATTTTGGAATGCCCAATAGTCTCAATATCCCAACCAATCTTATCCCTCAATATCTTGAACCTTTACCAATCATTTATGTAAAGACAATTACACCACTTCACTCTTCCGCTGCACACTCTGATTACCCGCAACTATCTCTTCCATGAAGTTCGTGTTCTAATTCCAAACTTCACCACAATTATAATAATAATTCACTTAACATACTCCAAAATCTGAACGCATGTCTCCTTGACTGCTAACCCAATTCCAACTCTCCAGCTGTCAATATAAACATAGGAAACTTTATCGACTCCCCACCTCAAACATTCCAATCATCTTAGTCGTTTCATCCTCCATCTTTCCGATCAAATCGGATCCATATGTTCATGTGATTACCAACCACTTTAATCTTCAATCATAACAAAATATTATCAGATATTCACACAATTATACTCGCATCCAGTTTCAATCCATGGGTAAGATAGTCACTTCCATAATTCCTTTCTCATCTTATAATACCGACTATAACTTTACAATCAAGTACTAGTAAACTATCAACTTATCACATCATTATCCAACACTCCATCCATCGCTTGTCAGAATCAACCAAATCATACTATAACCATAACTAATTCTTACTCCGGCTCTCCAGCACTCTACCTCAAAATAACCCTCCTCAACAAACAACTTATCTTTCACAAGTTATCCGAACCACAAAATACGAACTTGGAAAACTTTTTATAACCTTCAATAACAACCAACTAAGTCCAAATACATTCTAATCTCTTATAACCTAATTGTTTCCATCATTGTAGCTCCATATCTACTTCAAACAAACTCATACTGTAAACACCCCAAATTTTCCCTCACTAAGTTCACACCATGGCTTTTGATCTTTCATAGTAGCATTAGTTCAAGCATATCATGTCATATTGCATTTTTGTTTCACTGCATTAGTTCAAGTTCATCTGCATCTAGGGTTTGTGATCTGAGCAATCCAGGATCCATCTGAGCTACTCCAAAGGCCACCAATAATTCCAATAGGGTCCATGTATGTTCAATCATCATTTTATATCCCCCAAATATCAAGGAAGTCAAAGAATCACAAGAACTTGGAAAGCATGGAAGCAGAGCCAGGGTTTCACTACACAGATGACCTAAAATTAGGGTTTTGGTTTCAGAGGCCATAACTCCAAATTTTTTGGTCCTTCTTGTTTCTATTGGTCTCAATATGTTATAAGGATCATGTATACCATGTTTGATGAAGAAATTCATTGTGGAAGTCATTTGTTCACTGGGTAACTTCTTGAGCAAGTCAGAGCAAAATCAGGGCATCTGAGGCCCCCACCAATGGAACCAAAATGGATTTTTCATCAAATTGAAGTTATATGATCTTTATTTGATCATTGAAGTGCTTGGAAGTTCACAAAATTGAAGAAAATTGAGCTAAACCAAAAGTTGCCAAAAATGGAAATGACTTGTAATGTAAACTTTCCATTTTGGGTAAGTATTTCAACCTCCTCTTTCTCAACCAAAAACGCTTCAAATGAAAAATTGTTGGTCATGAAAGTTGTAGATTAGATCATTCCCTTTTCAAAAAGTACAAGAACAAGACCTAATTCATTTTGGAACTCAAGTTATGGCTTATCAAAGTTGGCAAAAATCACATAATTTTCAAGAATGCACCAAAGAGGATTCTTTGAAAAACCTCTTGCCAATTCATTTTGTGACTTCAAACACACTCCCAATCATCATACAAACATTGTACATTGCATAAAAATCAGAATTTCCCAAAGAATTATATCATTTCATGCCTTGAACATCAAGAAATTACAAAGGGGCCAAAACTTCACATAATTGCAAAAGGTCACATAACTATGCTTCCACTTGCTGAATTGCCTCTAAATGGATTCTATGGACATCCTTGATCTCAGTTGCGCATGGACAAGCCAATGAGCCAGCTAAACCATTGCTCATACCTCAAGTACAAAACTTTTGACGTTTTGGCAAGAAGCCCATACCAATCACCACAGTCCACCACTCACTCTCTGCCCAATCTAGACTTTACAAGCATGCTTCAAGGACCATTTTTCATAAGACACACAAGCTGAAACCTCCAAGAACTCAGCATTCCACAAAACTCTCCAACTTGTAAAATCCTTCGAATCTCTCAACTCACTCACTCAAACTCAAAACCAATTTCACCATTCATCTCAAAACCATTCACTGACCACAAAACAACCATTAAAACAGCCTCAAAACACCCATAGGCAAAACACGATTCTTGGTCAGTTCAGTTGCTACAACACAAACCAGCCACACTCAAAGCTTTTGAAGCATTCCATTAGTCTCAAGAGGTTCAAAGGAAGCTTTTTGCACAAAGGAAGTGGCCAGAAAGCTCAAGTTTGGAAAGCTTCATCTCAGGTAGTCATCTCAAATCATTTTTCCAGAACTCCTATTTTAAGTTCCAATGTGAAAGAGCATGCTCCATTGATCATGCTGTACTTTGTATTTTTGAAAATGGTGAAGAAATGAACATGTACTGATTGTCTGAAACTTTTGCCGTTTTTAATTTTTTCTTCGAATCTTGAGATTGAGCAATGATGAATTTGTTTTCAAAGTGGATTTGAGTTTAGGAGAGTGAGGTGAGTTGATCTGGAGCTTTAGAGCTCCAGAAATAAACTAGGGATGAAGATTTGAGTTTGCTCAGGGAGGGTCTGGCCGGAGAAGATGACCGGAGGTCTTCTCCGGCCACCTGAAAGTAATTAATTGTGTAATTAGGGTTAGGGCTAGGTTTGAATGTGAGCCGTCTGATTCTAGCTTCCCGCGTGAGATGGAGGGTGGAGATCATTTCATTAACTTTAATCCTGGATTATTTAATTAATTAATTAAGTTTAGGTGGATTTAAATTCAGGCCATTGGATGTGGCACGCAGTCAACCTTGAATTCCCCAGAATCAATCCAAGCCCTTAGATTTGCATACTTCTATTTTACTTAATTTTTATTGCATTTTTCTCATTTTATTTTGCAGCATTTATTTAAAATAGTTAGAAAATCCTAAAAAATATTTTATTCTGCATTTTCACTTCAAATAATTTTCTTAACCCAAAAATATTTTTATTTTTATTTTTTGCATTAAAAAATTATTTTTAAAACATTTAAATGTTTATTTTAATTAATTAATGGAAATTAATTAATTAAAATATCATTTAGGTTTCTAAAAATTCCAAAAAAAATTCATATTGCATCTTAGGACATTTAGAAACATTATCATGCGATTCATACAAATTTCTTTTTGGTTTTGAACAATCTTTGACAATTTTCTTGAATTTAGGGTTCATAAAATTCTTATTTTTGAACCCTAACTTCAAGAATTCTTTTCTTCCTAACCATGAATGGTATGACATTGATTCTTTTTGCATTGATCTTCATTTAGCATTTAGTATCTAACATAATTTTGTCATGAATTTCTTCTGCATTTTTTATTTGATTTGCATTTTTTCCCTTTAGGTGCCTTAAAACCCTAGAAAACTTAGAAAATTCATAACTTCCTTAGGATTAAGAGTTAGGTCTTCTCCTTTGGGGTATGATATCATATGGGGTTAGGGTTCCTTTGATTGCATTTTCAATTTTTTATCTTGTCATTTTCTTCTGTTTTTGACTTTTGCATCTCATGGTTCATGAAAACCCTAATTTCTCATCTTCATTTGCACTCATCTTGCATATACATTCATTCAAGAACTTGCCATGACATTTCATGCATCCACATGACATATAAGACATCCTAGGACACATTAGACTCATGCTTGATCATTTCTTCATCCATTTGACATGTTATGCATTCATTACATTCCATGAACATTCATGTGCTTTCATGCTTCTTTCATGCTTCATTTGCATTCTCATCTCTTGTATGATCATCCATTGCACTTGACATGTCCTTGCATCATCTCATAGCATCATTAACATCATGAACATGCTTCTGGTTTTGGTTTGCATCCTTGCATACATTTGATTTTCATTTCATTTCATTTCTTTATGCTAACTTTTCAGGTGGTAAGTGCTTTGAGAAGTGAATTTGCCTTCACTTCTCACTTCCCTTCTCATCTCTCTTATGCATTCATTGCTGCATTTTGCTTTTGCTTTAGAGTGAGCTTTTCATTCATGTTCCTCCTTCCCTTTCTTTCTTCAAGTAACTTATCTTCTTAAGTGAAGTAAGTTAACTTGTTTCTTCTGCTTCTCCTTCTTTCTTCTGCTTCTTCCGTGGTGGCTTTTCTTGAAGATCTCTTGCAAACCTAATAAACCCTAGGAACACCCAAGCATGATAACAATTAGGATTTTGATTTGTCCCCCAATAGTTTTACCTTTGTGTCTTCTTTTGTGTCTCTCTTCTCATCTCATAATCAGGGACTAAACCTTTAAAGTTTTAAGGCTTTGTGATTAAGATTATGCCTGCATCCTTCTTTTAGGATGGAGTGTATAACTTTAATCTTAAGTTTTAAGCCCTTAATGTGTTTAAATCTCTTAATCAATCCATCTAATAATCACTAAGACAATAAGCTTGTAACTTGGGCCTTGCATTAGGGTTCTAATTTTTCCTTAATTGGTTAAGAAGGACTAACCCTAGTGTTAATGGACAAGTCCCCATCAAGTTGTCTTACCAACCATAAAACTCACTTCTTAATCTTACCATTAACTAAAATCCACTTTAATAAAGGCTTTTTTTTGTCATGAGGTTAATCCCTAATCATGGATTAAGTTGAGGTATCTTCCTCAGCTTAAATGCTCTCATTTATTATCCTTCTATTAGGATGGTGTAATGGGTTCATTAAATCTTTGATTATGGCTTAAACTCATTAATTAACACTAAATAAAAACACCAAAAACATCTAAATAATAACAAGTAGGTTAATGATCTTAATCCTACATCATTGGTAATTAAGTTTGAGGTGCTTACTTCATACTTAAGGTATTCTCATTGCCCCTAATCAGTGGGAGGATGTGATGAGTTTACTAACCCTTGATTTAGGCTTAAGCTCATTATCTTATGACAAACACAAAAAGCAATAAAAGATTGAAAACAACCAAAACAAACAATAATTGTCTCCTCCGGGATTCTTTTCTCACCTCATTCACTCACAAACGAGAACTCGCTTCTTCCGTCTGATGCAAGACAGTTAGCACCTGAGCCAGACAGGTCATACACTTGAGCATAGACAAGCAAGCAGTTCATCAGTCAATTTATCTTTCAGTCTCTTTGAGTCGAACTATGGTGTTCTGACTTCCTCATTGCACGAGAGGATACGTAGGCATAACTTAACTGTTATCGAACAAAAGTCTCTGTCTCTTCCCCTCTCTTCCAGCATTATTCTTTAAGCCTCATTCCTGAGCACTTCACTTCATTTTCTTGCACTGACACCTGTACATTCTTTTTTCCAGCTCTTGCACACAGATAGCACTGACACTACCCCTTTAAACACAAATATTTCAAGCGTGGATCCCGTCGAGTACGACGGACAATCTGGGTGTTAATACCTTCCCAGGTTGTAACCAACCCCCTTTCTCAGTTTCTCTAGTTCGCGACCGTCTTGTCCATTTGTTCCTAGGTTTATGCAGCATTACCTTTCCTTCGGGATAAAAATTCCTAGCTGGCGACTCTTTTTAGTTCATCTTCATCTTCTCCTTTCGCCGACCGTTCGCGTCTGTACCCCTTCTGACCCGGTGTCATTTGGTGGGAGCGACACATACCCATACCTTCCTCTGAACAACACAATTAAACACACCCACGCCTGTCCATACAAATTTCATCCTCATAGCTTAATATACAACTATATCTTTTCCAATTCTTATATTTAGATTCCATCATTCTACAAATTCTTTTTCTACATTCATCATAAATCATGACATCTTCCAAAAGTCACCATCTCGAAATTATCCCAGTACATATGGAAGGTACATCTCGTACTTCATACTCACCTTAATACATGCCGGTCACCACTATCTTCTACACAACATCCGTGATCATTTCATAGTCTCACATTACTTCTACTCACTCATTGGATCGTTCTTCCAATGTTTCAAATTCCATAATAACCAGATCCTTAACTCATAAACTCCAGGGAGATAAATATTGCACTCTTACTACTTTACTTTTTCCTTATAAATCCAACATGTACCACAATACTTATATTTCTCTCCTTTCATCCCATAATAATTCAAGACAATTAGCTTTTAACGAATCCCGTAGGTTACGGTTCATCGCCTCAAAACATTCACGGGGTTATCCATATTCCGTATCACATACACCACACTACTAAGGCAACGACTCAACTTCACTACATTGTGAAGACACACAGTTATAATTAATTCCCGACAAAATTTACACCTTCGTGCTTCCGAAGACCCATCCTCCTCGGATCATACCATGCCAAACATAACTTAATACTTATATCCAAAATCTCCATTTCAAATCTCTCAACGAAGTAACTTCATCCAACATGACCCGTCAACACCAGGTCCAAATTACCATATTCTCGTTATACTATTCTTACGAAGTCTCAACTAACTCCGGATTTTTGTATACACGATAATCCAATCACAACAACAATGATGCCACGGGTGAATCCCAGTTCATTCTTGATCCTTTATCAACGAGTCCCTTAACTACTCCTCTTAGTACCAGGGCCGGCCAAGAAATAACTCCGCCTTTCCTTAAAACCACATATCTAATATATTTCTTCAAAACACGATTACAATTCGTACTCTATGGATGGTCCATTGTTGTGACCTTACTTCCGATCAATACCATCTATACGACCAAACCGGACATCAGAGTCCTCTCTTGAAAGTTCCTCTACGTACTCGATAGATACACGTTCAACTTTTCACAATCATCGATCTCAAATTCACTTCCTACTCGCTGAGGAGTAACCATTTATAATATCTAGTCAACATACTAAATCCTCCCATCCATCTCTTTTCCGGATGCCGCAATCCACATATATTCTCTTAAACCACTGTTAACTTTGGTTTAACTCCAAACAGTCTACTAAACATACTATCTCAGCTGAAAAATATGTTTTTTTCATCCAACACGATTCCGTTTACATCATCAAGGGATTGAGGGTGATCAGTTCCTCAATTTGCCAATAAGTAGCCGACAATCATGATGGTAATAAACCATATCTCCCAAAACTAATAGCGTTCCTTGCATCTTGTGAACTAAGTTGCTTCACGAGTGAATCCTTAGTTAACTCCAACCTTAGCAACCTTTGCCACCCCGCAATTCCAACACACCACCAGCCAACTCTTAGGAGAAGCAATAACTTCTCCCCCACTTATAATCAACAAACAACTGCAAACAAACAATTAGAAAACAAGAAAGTAGCAATATTGTTCTACACACATATCGCATACCCCGGGACAAACGACACGTGACAACCTGGTCGGACGGACCGACCTGCTCTGATACCAATTGTAACACCCATTTTTCCCATTTTAAAAAATAATACGAGTTTTCACAAAAATCAGAGTTCAAATAATAAAGTGAGTGATTACTCTTCAAAACCAAGCAAACATTCCATTTTATTTTATTCATAAGCAGCGAAAACAATATTTTCAACATCAAAATGCTCAGGGGCATAATATTCCAAAGTATAACATAATGCTTCTATTAACTTGATACGTAATTATAACAATGTTTGAAAGACACAATAAAACATATCAATAAAATCCCCATTCCCGTTACGTATAAGAGCGCCTAGAACGCGATCAAGCCATACCCATCACTTCTCATGTACCTGGGTTATCTGTACTCCCGAAGAAGCACAGACGCCACAAAACAACAAAGGGGTGAGAAACAGTTTCATATAATAACGGTGCAAATAACATATATGAAGAGGTATTTCACGCACCCACATCATAACATACAACATCAATCAATCATTCATATCAATGCAATGTGACTCAATACACAATGCAAATGCGGTACCGACTTCATCAAATGTCCATCGATTCGGACCGGAAGCATCACTTACGCTCCTATTGAGACACGATCATCCCCCGCCATTGATTCTCAATGAATCTGAATAATCACTTACGCTCCATCCGAGACATGATTATTCCACCAACATGTATGTGTATGCAAAATCTCGATTACAACATACATTTTCAATTCACATATGAATATAGTCATATCAATACGATCCTCATGATTTTCCTAAAACATCAAGCATTTAATCACACAATTTGTACAAGACATACATTATCATAATTCTCATATGAATACAATTATAACAAATATGATCCTCATGATCTTCATCAATCATATATCATTTCATCATATAATTAGTACTAAGCACATAGCATACATCAACACAAATACGCATGAATACAATCATGCCAACACGATCCTCGTGATCTTCATAATTTAACACATATCACATCACATGGGTCACATAAATAGTCAGAAAAGGTTCAACACATATTATCAACATAATCCATATGGTTCATCATCAAAATCATATCATTCAACATAAATACTTATATCCTTACACACTAATCACCGGTTAACATATCGTAGGAACTCTTCCTTAATTCCACTCTCAATCATTTTACTTACACTTTCCAATATAATACAATCCTTTTGATCTTCGCCGCTACCAAACCTTACATCATAGAGTCTATGCAAAGCATACAATCAACAATGTTTCCAATAAACACGATCCTCCTCAGTTATCAGTCATTCCATAATCAATACAATTCAATACATCTCTAGCAAGTCCATCTAATTCTCGTAATCACTTAAGTCTCCTTCACTAAAGTTGCTCATTAGGTCTTACTTTCACTATTCAACTTTATTCTTATAGCCTTAGACTAATGGTATGATGCTTAACAAAAAGAATGGTTTAAATCCAAATTAAGATATGGCAAAAATCCAATATACAGAGGCCTGGCACAACCCCCCGTGTCCCCTGACACGGCCAGTGTCAGGTGGCCTGAGGCGTGGCTCACAAAAACAACATTTTTCCAAAGTCCAGAAGGGTAACACGGCTGCCCGTGTCGTGTGATACGGCCCGTGTCACACCCTCTGATGGTCTTCCTCCCCCCAAAACCCACCAAATTCCTCTTCCAATGGCCTGACACGGCCACCTATGTCCTGTGACACGGCCCGTGTCAGGGACCCTGCAAACCAACTTATACCTCTAACATTAATTATTCATATAACTCAAATTTTACAGATCAAATAAGAAGAATTATATTTTTTCTTCATCTTCTCTAATTACCTATTCTATATAATAGTCAAAACCCAAATCTCACCATACCAAACATATATCACCAATTTAATATCAAAACACAACATATATCCGTAATCATCAAATAATTCATAAACATTTCAACACTTCATCGATCATAAACCTAAGGGAGTAAGGATCTCCCAATTACCCTTCTATGTTAGGTCATCCATATAAAACCCTTTCTCCCCCTTACCTCGAAAGTGACCGGAGCTTTCCGAATTATCGACCTTTGACTCTACGATCTTAGATTCTCCTCCTCTTCTCCCTTTTTCTCCAGAGCCCTCTTTCCTTCGTCAAAATACGATAGTGAGAAAATGTATCGTGTTCCTCCTTTTCATAACATAACCAAATTACAACCTTGCCCCTCAAACCTCCAACTTACTATTTTCTTTTATTTATTAAATAACAATATTATAATAATAATAATAATACCACCTCATTATATTATCATTATTTAAATAAAATATTCTTCTACCTATTAATCAAAATACACCACCATACTCTTTATATTTATTTTATAAAAATAATTTATAAAATCGGGGCGTTACACATGGCATGTGCATGGTCGAGAATGGTATACCAAGGTAGGGTATGTCCATTCGAATCCCAGAGGGGATCGGTGTGATGTTGGTGCAGTCATGAAATAGAGATCGTATGTGACCATGAAACAAGGGTTGAGGGTGTGATCATTGTCGCTCCCCCGAAAAGACACCGGGTCAGATAGGGTACAAACGCGAACGGTCGGCGAAAGGAAGAAATAAAATGAAGATGAATAGAGTCGCCAACTAGGCATTTTTATCCCGAAGGAAAGGTAATGTTGCATAAACCTAGAAAAAGATGGATAAGACGGTTGCGAACCAGAGAAACTGATAAAGGGGGTTGGTTACAATCTGGGAAGGTATTAGCACCCAGATTGTCCGTCGTACTCGACGGGATCCATGCTTAAAAGATTTGTGTTTAAAGGGGTAGGTGTCTGTGCTATCTGTGTGCAAAAGCTGGAAAAGAATATACAAGTGTCAGTGCAAAAGAGAAGTGAAGTGCTCAGGAATGAGGCTTAAAAGAATGCTGAAAGAGGGGGATGACAAAGAGACTTTTGTTCGATAACTGTTAAGTTATGCCTTCGTATCCTCTCGTGCAATGAGGAAGTCAGAACACCGTAGTTCGACTCAAAGAGACTGAAAGATAAATTTGATCGATGAACTGTTTGCTTGTCTATGCTCAAGTGTATGACTCGTCTGGCTCGAGTGTTAACTGTTTTGCATTAGACAGAAGAAGCAAGTTCTCGCTTGTGATTGAAGATGATGAGAAAAGAATCCCGAAGGAGACGATTATTGTTTGTTTTTGTGTTTTCAATCTTTTATGTCTTTTTTGGTGTTTGTCATAAGTTAATGAGCTTAAGCCTAAACCAAGGGTTAGTAAACTCATCATGTCCTCCCTTAGATTAGGGATAATGAGAATACCTTAAGTATGAGATAAACATCTCAACTTAATTACCAAGATGATGTAGGATTAAGATCATTAACCTACTTGTGATTATTTAGATGTTTTTTTGAGTTTTTGTTTAGTGTTAAGTAATGAGTTTAAGCCATAATCAAAGATTAGTGAACCCATTACACGATCCTAATAGAAGGATAATAGATGAGCACACTTAAGCTGAGGAAGATACCTCAACTTAATCCATGATTAGGGATTAACCTCATGACAAAACAAGCTTTTATTAAAGTGGATTTTAATTAAGGGTAAGATTAAGAAGTGAATTTTATGGTTTGTAAGACAACTTGAGGAGGACTTGTCCATTAACACTAGGGTTAGTCCTTCTTAACCAATAAAGGAAGAATTAGAACCCTAATGCAAGGCCCAAGTTACAAGTTAATGTCTTAATGATTATTAAGTGGATTGATTAAGAGGTTTAAACAAATTAAGGGTTTAACACTTAGAATTAAAGTTATACACTCCATCCTAAGAGAAGGATGCAGGCATAACCCTAATCACAAAGCCTTAAAACCTTAAAGATTTAGTCTCTAATGATGAGGTGAGAAGAGAGACACAAAGAAGACACAAAGGTAAAAGCTAAAGGGGGACTAATAACAACCCTAATTATTGTCATGCTTGGATGTTCCTATTGTTTGTAAGGCTTAAAAGAGATCTACAAAGAAGCCACCAATGGAAGAAGCAGATGAAAGGAGGAGAAGCAGAAGAAACAAGTTACTTACTTAACTGAAGAAGATAAGTAACTTGGAGAAAGAAAGTGAATGATGAACATGAATGAGCAAGCTCACTCTAAGGCAAATAAAAATTCAGCAATGATGCATATGAATAATGAGAAGAGAAATGAGAAGTGAAGGCAAATTCACTTCTCAAATTACTTACCACCTGAAAATGTTAGAATAAGGAAAGAAATGAAATGAAAATGAAACATATGCAAAGGTAAAAACCAAAACAAGAAGCAAACACATTATTCAAATGATGCTATGAGATGATGCAAAAGCATACCAAGTGCCATGAATGGTCATACAAGAGAATGGATGCAAATGAAGCATGCTTTGAAGTATGAAAACACATGTATGTTTATGGAATGAAATGAATGCAAAGCAAAGCAAATGTATGAAGAAATGACCAATCAATGTTCAAGAAATGTATTAAGATGTATAAAATGTCATACAAGTGCTTAGAATGTCATGGCAAGTTCACATGTTCATGCAATGCAATGTAAGATGCATGTATGGATGCAAGATTAGGGTTATATGAAAGGATGAGATGCAAATGTCAAAAACAGAAGCAAATCACATGATAAAAATTTGCAAATTAACTTAAAGGAACCCTAACCCCATATGATATCACACCCCAAAGGAGAAGGTCCAACTCTTAACCTAAAATAAGTTGTGATTTCTCTAAGTAAACTAGGGTTTTTGGGTACCTTAAGAGGGAAAATGCAAATCAAATGGAAAATGCAAGATAAATTCATGACAAAATTATCCTAGGAACTACATGCTATTGTAAACACCCCAAATTTGCCCTCACCCATTCACACCATGGCTTGTTATCATTTCATATGCATAAACTCAATCATAGCATCTCATATCACATTTTTGATTCACTGCATTGTTTCTAAGTCATCTGCATCTAGGGTTTGTGATTTGAACAATCCAAGAGCTTCTTGAGCCACTCCAAAGGTCATAAATCACTTAAAAGGGGTCCATGTATGTTCAAGCATCATATTATATCCTCTCAAAGTCAAGAATGTCAAAAAATCACAAGAACTGAGAATGGCATGGAAGCAGAGCCAGGTTTGACTGCACAGTTGACCTAGAATTAGGGTTTTGGTTTCAGAGGCCATAACTCCAATTTTTTTTGTCATTATTGTTTCTATTGGTCTCTATATGGTATAGGGAGTATGCATATCAATTTTCATGAAGAAATTCCATGGAGAAGTCATCTGATCAAGAGTTGACTTTTCAAGCAAGTCAGTGCAAAATCAGGGCATCTGAGGCCCCCAATGACCCAACCAAAGGGTGTTCTTCATCATTTTGATTGTGTATGATCTTTATTTGATCATAGAAGATGTTGGAAGTTCACAAAATTGAAGAATTTCAAGTCTTTTGCAAAGTTGACTTTTTGGGAAAGTTTGACTTTTAATGAAATTGCCATTTTAGGAAACTTTTTCAACCCTTGCTTTTTGATTCAAAAATGCTTCAAATGGAAAAACTTTGGTCATGAAAGTTGTAGAATGGATCATTCCCTTTTCAAAAAGTACAAGAACATGACCTAATTCATTTTGGATCAAAAGTTATGGCTTGTCAAAGTTGGCTAAAATCACAAAATTTCAAAGTTTCTACCAAAGAGGCGAAGTTGCAAATTCACTTCTCAAGGCAAATTAAGTTATCAAATGGACTTCTAAACTTCACAACATGATCATACAAGACCTAAAAGTCAGATTGGGCCAAGAGATCACACATTTTTATGGCCTATGGAGCAAGATATCTCATAAGAATCAAAAGTGAACCAACTTGCAAAACTCATCATAAGATACAATCCACTTGCTTGCTGACTTGCTGATCAATCCTAGGGTTCCCCCCACATCATGCTGCGCAGGACATACCTTTTGTCCTTGGCTAGAAAGTAGACCATGCTTCTCTTACACCAACTTTGACATTTTGGCAACTTGAGCCATACCAATCAATAAAGCACACATCACTTCATCTGACCTATCACAATTGTTTATGCAAATCAAAAGCAAGCCAAAGCATAAACACAAGCCTGAAGCACTCTCAAAGACAACATTATCATTTTCACACCATCTGGCAAAAGCTTTCGAAACTGCTTGCACAAACCTAAAACACACAAACCAACTTCACAAACCATCTCACCATGCTTCACTGAACACAAACCAACCCTTAAAACAGCCTGAAAGCCACTGAATCAAAGATACGATTTCTGCCCCTCATTGAGCAGAACTTCAGCCATCTTTCAAACCAGCCATTGCAAATTTCAAACAAGCCTTGAAAGCTTCTCAGGAGGTCCAGGGGAGTTGATTGCAAGCAAGACATCAGCCAGAAAGTGCCAGAAACTAAAGCTTCGATTCAGGTAGCCATGGAAATTCATTTTTCCAGAACTCTCTTTTCTTTTTTCTAAATGATAAAGCATACTTCCCTGAGTTCACTGAACCTTTTACTTTTGAAAAAGATTGAGAAATGAGGTTGTATTGTGTTTCTGAAATTTTGGCAGTTTTTGATGTTTGATTCGTATCTTGATCTTGAGTTGAAATAAATGGATTTTGGTGCTGGATTGTTGTTTAGGGATGTTAGTTTAGTTGATATGGAGAGTTTGACTTGATTTCATGGCGTTTTGAGGGAGTTTGGAAGAGGAGCTGGCCGGAGAAGACGACCGGAACAGTGTTCCGGTCGTCTGAAAGTCATTAGGGTTTGTTTAATTAGGGTTAATCATAATTATGGGGATTTGAATTTCAGCCCTTAGATGTGGCGCCAAGTCAAACGCGCGCGTTCCCAGTTCAAATCTAGGCCTTTGGATCTGATTACTTTCCCATTAATTCATTTTATTTTCCATTTTATTTGATTTGTTTTGTCCATTTAATTTAAAATAGTAAAACAATTTTAAAAATTCTGAAAATTTTTGTACAAACTTTTATGAATTTTCAGAAACCAAAAACATTTTTATTTTTATTTTTTGCATTAAAAAATATTTTTAAATCATTTAAAAGTTTATTTTTAATTAATTAATGAGAATTAATTAATTAAAAATACTTTTAGGTATTTAAAAATCACCAAAAAATTCATGAAACCTTTAAAAACATTTAGAAACATTTTCCAACCCTCAAACCAAATTTCTTTTTTGATCTTGATGCATTTTGACAATTTTCCATGGAATTAATTCAATTTCAAAGCATTATTTTGATCCAAACTTCAAAAAATCATTTCTGCCTATCCATTGAGAGTTGGACTTTGATTCTTTTTGCATTGTGTCTTGCATATCATGTAGTTTGTAGGATTAAATTGGCATGATTTGATCTTGCATTTTCAATTTGTTTGGCATTTTTCTTGTTAAGGTACCCCAAAACCCTAGAAATCTTAGGAAATTCATAACCCTAATTAGGTTAAGAGTTAGAACCCCTCCTTTGGGCAGTGAGTTTGTGTAGGGTTAGGGTTCCATTTGATGCATTTTCAATTTTTTATGATGATGTTTGCTTCTGGTTTTGATTTTTGTTTGTTGCATTGATCATAAACCCTAATTTGGGCTTCCTTTTGCATTCATCTTGCATTTGCTTGCATACCATGACTTGCCATAGCATTTTGTGCATCCATTTGATACACTAGACATCTTAAGACACATTGGAAGCATGTTTGATCATTGCTTCTTGCATTTTCCATGTTGTATGTCATTTGCATTTCATAACTTTTCATGTGTGTTCATGATTCTAAACTTGCCTCTCTTGCATCCATTTGTTTGTATGATCATCCTCATGCCTTGATTCATGTTTGTATCATCTCATAACATCATTATCATCACATACATGCTTCTGGTTTTGGTTTGCATCATGTAATTTCATCTCATTTTGCAATGCATTGCATTCCTTTCACTAACTTTTCAGGTGGTAAGTTATTTTGAGAAGTGAATTTGCCTTCACTTCTCACAACTTCTTTTCATCTATCTTATGCATCCTTGCTGCATTTTGTTTTGTGATTGAGATTGAGCTTGATCTTTCTTCTTCTTCTTACTTTCTTTCCTCAAGTGACTTGTCTTCTTAAATGAAGCAAGTTACTTTGCTTCTCTCTGCTCCTTTCATCTGCTTCCTGGTGGTTCCTTTGAAGATTTCTCTTGTCAAACCTCACAAACCTTAGGAGCAACCAAGCATGGCAATGATTAGGGTTTTGATTAGTCCCCCACTTAGTTTTACCTTTGTGTCTCTTTTGACTCTTCTCTTCTCATCTCATAATCAGGGACTAAACCCTAAAGGTTTTAAGGCTTTGTGATTAAGCTTATGCCTGCATCCTTCTATTAGGATGGAGTGTATAACTTTAATCCTAAGTGTTAAACCCTTAATGTGTTTAAATCCTTTAAATTAATACATCTCAATAATCATCAAGACATCAAGCTTGTAACTTGGGCCTTACATTAGGGTTCTAATTCTTCCTTAATTGGTTAAGAAGGACTAACCCTAGTGTTAATGGACAAGTCCCCCTCAAGCTGTCTTACAAATCATAAAATCCACTTCTTCATCATATCATTAACTAAAATCCACCTAATAAAGGCTTTGTTTTGTCATGAGTTTAATCCCTAATCATGGATTAAGTTGAGGAGCCTTCCTCAGCTTAAATATTCTCATCTATTATCCTTCTATTAGGATGGTGTAATGAGTCTGTTTAATCCCTGATTATGGCTTAATCTCATTACTTAACACTAAACAAAAACACCAAAAACATCTAAATAATCACAAGTAGGTTAATGATCTTAATCCTACATCAAAGGTGATTAAGTGTGAGAAGCTGACTTCACACTTAAGGTATTCTCATTACCCCTAATCAGAGGGAGGATGTGATGAGCTTACTAACCCAGTGGTTTAGGCTTAAGCTCATTAACTTATGACAAACTTCAAAAAGCAATAAAAGACTGAAAACTCAAAAAAACAAACAATAATCGTCTCCTCCGGGATTCTCTTCTCATCATCTTCACTCATAAACGAGAACTTGCTTCTTCCGTCTAATACAAGACAGTTTGCACCTGAGCCAGACAGGTCATACACTTGAGCATAGACAAGCAAGCAGTTCATCAGTCAATTTATCTTACAGTCTCTTTGGGTCGAACTACGGTGTTCTGACTTCCTCATTGCACGAGAGGATACGTAGGCATAACTTAACAGTTATCGAACAAAAGTCTCTGTATATTCCCCCTCCTTCCAGCATCATTCTCTTAGCCTCATGATCTTGAGCATCTCATTCTTTGTTTTTACACTGACACCATACATATACACTTCACTTCTCTTACACTGACACCTGTACATCCTTTTCCAGCTCTTTTATGCACAAATTGCACTGACACTACCCCTTTAGAACACAAATCTTTTAAGCATGGATCCCGTCGAGTACGGCGGACAATCTGGGTGTTAATACCTTCCCAGGTTGTAACCAACCCCCTTTCTCAGTCTCTCTGGTTCGCAACCGTCTTATCCATATCTTTCTAGGTTTATGCAGCATTACCTTTCCTCCGGGATAAAAATGCCTAGCTGGCGACTCTTTTCATTCCCTGTGAGTTCACTCCTGTGTGTTCTCACACCCTCCTTTCGCCGACCGTTCGCGTCTGTACCTCATTTGAGCCCGGTCTCATCTTTTGGGAGCGACAGCTTGGCGACTCTGCTGGGGATCCTTATACTGCAACCAGGGCTTCTGGTTCTTTTTGTGGGTTCCTCCTAGCGCTTGTTTGATTTTGTGTTTACTGGGGTGTTATGTGTTATTTGTGTTTGTATATTTGTATTTATATTTGCTTTATGTACAGTTGCTTTACTGCTTTCTTTATAGCTTTACATATATCATACTGTCATACTGTGCTGGCTGGATCTGGTTTGTTGCTTTGGTGGGTGGGGTTCTATTGAGAGCTAAGGTCCTATACCTGGGACCTGAGTGACACCTAGGCTAGAGTGGTTCATGTTCTTTCCCATTCCATTTCGGTCTGGTGCGGGAATATGAAGCACGGTTCAGATATGGGTTTCTTCTTGAGAACTCTGTGCTACAGATTTCCTGTAGTGCTAGGGCTATCTGGGACGCCTGCTAAGTCTGGATGACCTTTAGTATTGACCTTCTGTCGCTCCCGATAAGTGGGACCGGCCCAGATAAAGGTACAGACGCGAACGGTCGGCGAGAGGGACAATGAGAACACACAGCCGTGAACTCACTGGAGATGAAAAGAGTCGCCAGCTAGGCATTTTTATCCCGGAGGAAAGGCAATGCTGCATAGGCCTAGAAAAAGAATGGATAAGACGGTCGCGAACTAGAGAGACTGAGAAAGGGGGTTGGTTACAACCTGAGAAGGTATTAGCACCCAGATTGTCCGTCGTACTCGACGGGATCCACGCTTAAAAGACTTGTGTTTTAAAGGGGTAGTGTCAGTGCAATTTATGTATTCAATAGCTGGAAAAGGATGTACAGGTGTCAGTGTAAGAAGTGTGAAATGATATATATACAGTGTCAGTGTAAGGACAAGAGTGAAATGCTCATGATAATGAGGCTAAGAGAATGATGCTGAAAGAGGGGGAATGTACAGAGACTTTTGTTCGATAACTGTTAAGTTATGCCTACGTATCCTCTCGTGCAATGAGGAAGTCAGAACACCGTAGTTCGACCCAAAGAGACTGAAAGATGAATTGACTTGTGAACTGCTTACTTGCCTATGCTCAAGTGTATGAACTGTCTGGCACAGATGCAAACTGTCTTGCATTAGACGGAAGAAGCAAGTTCTCGCTTATGAGTGAGTGTGATGAGAAAAGAATCCCGAAGGAGACGATTATTGTTTGTTTGTTTTTTTTAAGTTTTCAGTCTTTTATTGTTTTTGGATTTTGTCATAAGTTAATGAGCTTAAGTCTAAACCAATGGATTTAGTAAACTCATCACATCTTCCCTCTGATTAGGGGTAATGAGAATACCTTAAGTGTGAAGTCAGCTTCTCACACTTAATCACCTTTGGTATAGGATTAAGATCATTAACCTACTTATGATTATTTAGGTGTTTTTGTGGTTTTTGTTTAGTGTTAAGTAATGAGGTTAAGCCATAATCAGGGATTTAACAGACTCATTACACCATCCTAATAGAAGGATAATAGATGAGAATGTTTAAGGTGAGGAAAGCTCCTCAACTTAATCCATGATTAGGGATTAAACTCATGACAAAACAAGCCTTTATTAGATGGGTTTTAGTTAATGATATGATGATGAAGTGGATTTAATGATTTGTAAGACAACTTGAGGGGGACTTGTCCATTAACACTAGGGTTAGTCCTTCTTAACCAATTAAGGAAGAATTAGAACCCTAATGCAAGGCCCAAGTTACAAGCTTGATGTCTTGATGATTATTAAGTGAATTTATTAAGAGATTTAAACACATTAAGGGTTTAACACTTAGGATTAAAGTTATACACTCCATCCTAAGAGAAGGATGCAGGCATAAACTTAATCACAAAGCCTTAAAGCCTTTAGGGTTTAGTCCCTGATTATGAGATGAGAGGAGAAGACTCAAAGAGACACAAAGGTAAAACTAAGAGGGGAGACTAATCAAAACCCTAATCATTGTCATGCTTGGTTGTTCCTAAGGTTTGTGAGGTTAACAAGAGAAATCTTCAATGGAACCACCAGGAAGCAGATGAAAGGATCAAGAGAGGCAAAGTAACTTGCTTCATTCAAGAAGTCAAGTCACTTGAAGAAAGAAAGTGGGAAGAAGAAGAATGAGCAAACTCAATCTCAAACACAAGATGAAATGCAGCATGGATGCAAGAGAGATGAAAAGAAAAGTTATGAGAAGTGAAGGCAAATTCACTTCTCAAAATTACTTACCACCTGAAAAGTTAGAAAAGAAAATGCAATGCAATGCAAAATGAGATGAAATGGTATGAAGTAAATCAAAACCAGAAGCATGTACATGATGTTAATGATGCTATGAGATGCTACAAACCAGAAACAACACATGTGGATGATCATACAAGCTTATGAATGCAAATGAAGCATGTTAAGACACATGAGCATACATGAACAGTTATGAGATGCATATGGCATACAACATGGCAAATGAGAGAAGCAATGATCAAACATGCTTGCAATATGTCTTATGATGTTAAATGAATCAAATGGAGGCATGGAATGTCATGGCAAGTCATGTTATGCAAGAAAATGCAAAATGGATGCATATGGAAGCCCAAATTAGGGTTTATGAACAATGCAACAAACAAAAACCAAAATCAGAAGCAAACAACATTATAAAAAATTGGAAATGTACTCAAAGGACCCCTAATCCTATACTAACCCACTGCCCAAAGGAGAGGTCTCAACTCTTAACCAATTTCAAGTTATGATTTTTCTAAGTTATCTAGGGTTTTAGGGTTCCTAAACAAGAAAAATATCAAACAAATGGAAAATGAAAGATCAAATCATGGCCATTTAATCTCACAAACTACATGCTAAATCCAATGCAATGCAAAAAGAATCAAGGTCCAACTCTTTGGGGTTAGGCAGAAATGATTTTTGGAAGTTTGGATCAAAATAATGCATCAAAATGATTTTAATTCAATGAAAAATTCTCAAAATGCATCAAGATCAAAAAATAAATTTGGTTTGAGGGTTGGACAATGTTTCTAAATGTTTTAAAATGTTTCATGAATTTTTTGGTGATTTTTAAATACCTAAAAGTATTTTTAATAAATTAATTTTCATTAATCAATTAAAAATAAACTTTTAAATATTTAAAAATACTTTTTTAATGCTAAAAATGAAAATAAAAATATTTTTGTGTTTTAAAAATTAATGAAACCCTTGGTAAAAAATTTCATAATTTTAAAAGCATTTTTGCTATTTTTAATAAATTGTATAAAACAAATGAAATATTATGAAAATAAAATGAATTTTTAAACTGAAAAAGCAAAGTAATCAGATCCAACGCATGAGATTCAAACTGGCAAACGCGCGCATTGACTTGGCGCCAGATCCTACGGCCAGAATTCAAAATCAGCTAATTAATGCTTATGCCCTAATCCTGCCGTTAATCACCCTCAGGTGACCGGAACAGTGTTCCGGTCATCTTCTCTGTTCACCCCAAAACACCAACTCTCTCCATACGCATCTAAAATGAAATCTAAAACCACAAGAATGATCCCCACTCACTCACGAACCAAAACCCTCAATCAAAACAAATTTATCATTCCTGAAATGACTGAATCGAATCAATCTAGTTCTAGGGCAAAAAGTTTCAGATACTGATTAAACTCTCATCTCTCCACCATTTTCAAAACTAAAGACATATTCATGATCAGGAAAGCAAGTAGAACAACTTAAGAACTTTAAAAATCATTTCTGGAAAAAAAGTTCTTGAGCTACCTGAGTTTCGAAGCTTTCAATCTTGCAACTTTCTGACCCCTTTCTTTGATGCAAGCCACTCCCTTTGGTCCCCTGATGTTGCCTGGATGCTTAGAAAAGATTTATGTTGGCTGGTTTGAGAGTTTGAACAAGTTCTGTTCAAGCTCAGGTGAGAATGGTGCTTGTGATTCAGGTAGTTTCAGACCAGGTTGAGGGGTTCTTTATGATCAGGATGATGATTTGAGAAGGTTTATGAAGTTTGTTCAAGTGTTTGTGGCCTGTATGAAGAGTTTCGAAGGCTTTGGCTTTGAGAGTGAAAAATGGGGAAGCTGAGTTCTTGCTGGTTTCAGGCTTATGTCTTGTTGGTTTGGGTTCAATGAAGCAAGGTGAGTTGATTAGTGGAGTTTGTTTGAGTGTTTATGGCTTGTGGAATGAGATTCGAAAGCTTTTGCTTGAGGGAGTGAAAATGGGAATGTGATGCTAAGGCTTGTTTCAGGCTTCCTTCTTGTGTGGTTTTGCTAGCATTTTGTTTGCATAAATTAATCTCATTGGTCAGATGATGTGACTTGGCCTTTTGTGATAGGTATTCTAGCTTTTGCAAAAAGTCCACTCTTGTGTAAGAGAAAGCATGGGCAACTTCTAGCTTGGTGCAAGGGGTGTGGGTTGCGCAGCATGGTGTGAGGGAGAGGCTAGGGTGGTTCAGCATCCAAGGCAGCAAGTGGATGGAAGTGTGATGATGGTTTTGCAACTTGATCACTTTTGGTTCACATGGAAATATCTTGCTTCACAAACCATGAAACATGAGAAACTCTTGGTCCATTCTGAACTTTAGGGTACATGTGATGTTTGTGTAATGGTTAGACATGAATTAGAAGTCACAAATGCCTTGGTACAAAGTTTTTGCAAGTTTTCCATTTGGTGCATATTTTGAAAATTAGTGATTTTAGCCAACTTTGACACACCATAACTTTTGATCCAAAATGAATTAGGTCATGTTCTTGTACTTTTTGAAAAGGGAAAAATCTAATCTACAACTTTCATGACCAAAGTTTTTCCATTTGAAGCATTTTTGGATCAAAAAGCAAGGGTTAGAAAAGTTGCATAAAATGACATTTCATTAAAAGTCAACCATGCCCTAAAAAGTCAACTTTGCAAAAACTTGTAATTCTTGAATTTTGTGAACTTCAACCTTCTTCCATGATCAAATAAAGATCAAATACACTCAAAATGATGAAGATCACCCCTTGGTTAGGTCATTGGGGGCCTCAGATGCCCTGATTTTGCACTGACTTGTCTGAAAAGTCAACTCTTGATCAGATGACTTCCCCATGGAATTTCTTCATGAAAATTGATATGAATACTCCCCATACCATATAGAGACCAATAGAAACAAGAATGACTAAAAAATTTGGGGTTATGGCCTCTGAAACCAAAACCCTAATTCTAGGTCATCTGTGCAGTCAAACCTGGCTCTGCCTCCATACCAATCCCAGTTCTTGTGATTCTTTGGTATTCTTGACTTTGAGAGGATATAATATGATTCTTGAACACACATGGACCCCCTTGAAGTGATTGTTGACCTTTGGAGTGGCTCAAGAAGCTTTTGGATTGCTCGGATCACAAACCCTAGATGCAGATGACTTAGAAACAATGCAGTGAATCAAAAATGTGATATGAGATGTTATGATTGTGTTTATGCATATGAAATGATCACAAGCCATGGTGAAAATGGGTGAGGGCAAATTTGGGGTGTTTACAGCTTCCCCTATTCAAACATGAGTTAGATGTGCAGGATGTAAGCAACGGCTTAACAGGCAAGCGAGATAACTTGTGGTTGAATACCAAAGACAGTCCAAAATTTGCACTCACAGAATGAAGAAGAAAAGGGATATAAATTGCAAAAGAAAAAAAAGTATATTGTAAAGTGTGGGCGACGGAGGACGACCGTCGAGCAGAGGACGACTGCTGGGTAAAGAGCAATGACGGGGACGGTCGACATGCTGGGAGAAGTGCGGAAAATAAAGCAATGACGGGGACGGCCGACGTGCTGGGGATAAAAGAATTATGATGGGGACGGCCATCAAGATAAAGCTGTAAAATTCTCTGGGGATTAATGAAACATGACGGGGACGGCCATCATGTTCATAAAGTAAAGTAACCAACGATGGGGACGGCCATCGGGATAAACTGATGAAGGACGATCATCAGGAAAAAGAAAAAGGGACCACGACGGGGACGGCCATCGGTTTAAAGAATAAATGAAATAAACAGATGATGAGGTACGGTCATCAAAGGTGAAGGACGATCACCTAGCAGGGGACGGCTGCTCTGTTGGGTATAAGATGAGGGACGGTCATCTAAGGTGGAGGACGACCACCAGGCAGGGTACGGCTGCCGACAATATCGCGACATAGGACGAATGCCGGATAAAAGGTCAACGATGGGGACGACCATCAAGAGGTGGAGGACGACCACCTAGCAGGGGACGGCTGCTCTCAAGGTTTGTCATGACATAGGACGAATGTCAGATAACCAAAATCAACAATGGGGACGGCCATTGGATAAAATGATGAAGGACGATCATCAAAAGGTGGAGGACGACCACCTAGCAGGGGACGGCTGCTAAATATCAACGATGGGGACGGCCATCGGATGAGCATGATGGAGGACGACCATCAAGAGGTGGAGGACGACCACCTAGCAGGGTACGGCTGCTCTCAGGGTTTATCATGACACAGGACGAGTGTCAGATAAAAAAAAGAAAATTTGCTTTGTTGGCAATCTACTAGGGAATAGTAAACACGGACGAGTATTTACATCCAAGAAACAAAGGGTATAAGTGTTTAGATATCTGTGTATAGATTAAAGATGCGGACGAGCATCCCTAAGACTACGATACGGACGAGTATCAGATAGAAACAAATACTGACTCGTGTTCGGAGATGATGATACGGACGAGTATCAACGGGTTAACAGAGAACACGAACGAGTGTTGAATCTGAAGGGACTCTTCTGGTGAATAGTAGACACAGGCGAGTATCTATATTCAAGAGGACAAAAGTGTTTGACACAGTGCATGGATTAAAGATGCGGACGAGCATCCTTAAGACTATGATACGGACGAGTATCATGTAGAAACAAACTTTCGACGCATGTTCTGAGATGATGGTATGGACGAGTACCAACGAGTTAACAAAGAACAAGGACTAGTGTTGAATCTGTGGGGATATATCTGTATGAGAGTGATTGGTATATAGATGAGTATTTAACTGCTGGGGAGAGCGACACGGACGAGTGTCGAAAGGAGAAGAGTGTAATATGAACAAGTATCTGATATACAAGGTATAGATGACTGCGCTGGGGATATGACATGGACAGGTGTCAAAGGATTGTATATATAAGTATATGTGAGTGCAAAGAGGACGTCTTTGGCTTTCTGCTGGGGTTATGACACAGACGGGTGTCAAAAAGTATCTGTAATAAGAGTGTTATTGTTTGCACAGAATGTTCAAGCGACTTTACTGGGGGATGATGACACGGACGGGTGTCAAAGGAAGTATATATACTGGTGTTTGTGAATGTGAGGCAACTGGTTTGCTGGGGAATCTCCGCTGGGGATTTGGGGGGAAGTATTCTGTATATTGACGGATTGTCATTATTCACAAGTGTTGATTCAAAACATGGCTTATGAATATGCTATATGTTTGATTTTTGCCGTAATGCTCCGTATTAAAACGGAATGCTACGCTTTGTGGGTGAATATGATGTGAATGCTATGATCATGCGAGGAAACCAAACTGGGACTCGGGTCCCGTTGCTGCGAAGATCTCTGATCGATCTGTTGAAATGGACATCCCAGCTGGGGGTGAGATCATTGGTAGATCTGATGAAACGATATCTGCTTGGGGAAATGGGTCAATGATAGACCTATTCCAATAAATGAAAGACCCAGCTGGGGTTTGTAGAAGCTTTCGTCACTCTGTTGTGATTTTCTATGCGCTGCTCTTCTGGACAGAGGCTGGAGCTCTGTGGGGAGATGGCTCCTTGACTTTTGTACTCGGCTGAGGGTGAGATGGCAACTCGGCTGGGGAGAAAAAAGAGGAATCACTGAAAGACCTCCTTAGAAATTCAGTTGAGGTGGATTCTTGACTCAGCCGGGGATATGGGCGCCTTCTGTGATGCCTGGCAACTCTGATGGGGATAAGTAATAAGTGGCAACTCAGCTGGGGAGAAAACACTTTTGGTACTAAGTGTTGATTTGTCAGCTTGTTGGGATGAAGCTTGCATGCCCCAAGTTGCATTCTGGATACCTGCAAAGATATAGAAACGCACAAAATAATCCCGAGGTATCCCTTACTGGATTCCGTCATAGGAGTTTAGATACTTCTGAGAGTAAGCATATTTCCTGCAAGCACGTTTTTATTTGAAGACACACATCTGTATTCATGCAATCAGTTTTTTTTCTTTAAGACATCAGACATTTTTTGCAAATAAAATGTACAAGACGAGACATGACTGAAAATCTGATTTTATTAATTCATATGCCCTGAATTGGCGAGATACAGTCAAAGAAACAAATCCCCTGGAATGAGGAGATCGTTACAAATTGAGAAACAAAATGCTGGCAATGTTGATGACGCTTTAAGGAGCTTCCTCTTTACTATGACTCGTATGACTTTTGACGTTCTTCTCATCTTGCTTCCTGAAGAATGTTGATTCTGATTGAAGCTTGATCCTTTCAAAGCTCTCCAAGTTGTAAGTGATACAGACGAATTCACAATGCAGTTGTTCGCTTATTCCCTTATTTTGCATGGATCGCCCTTTCGGGTTTTCGATCCATCGGGATACCCATTTTTGCCTGAGCTGTCCAATGCGGCTTTTCAACTCAGCGGGTGTACATTTTTGTTTATTTTCCCTTATTTTTGCCCGAGTCTTTTATTCTGTTTTTGACTCGCCGGGATGCCCTATTTTTGCCTGGACTTACATTCTGTTTTTATGTCCGGCGGGTCTTTTTATGCGAAGTATTTTTTAACTGCATCTGAATTCACAGGGGACGGGAAATCTTCACCATCCATGGTGCTGAGCATCAGTGCTCCACCAGAGAAAACTTTCTTTACCACAAATGGCCCTTCATAGTTTGGAATCCACTTGCCCCTGTGATCTGTATGAGGAGGGAGGATTCTCTTCAGCACAAGATCTCCTACTTGGTACTCTCGGTGCCTGACTTTCTGATCGAAGGCTTTCTTCATTCTTTTCTGATACAACTGCCCATGACAGATTGCAGCCAATCTTTTCTCTTCAATCAGACTCAGCTGTTCGTATCGGGCCCGAACCCATTCTGCTTCACTCATTTTAACATTCATTAGTACCCGGAGAGAGGGTAATTCAACTTCAACTGGTAGGACTGCCTCCATACCGTACACAAGCTGATACGGCGTTGCCCCAGTGGATGTTCTGATTGACGTGCGGTACCCATGCAAGGCAAATGGTAGCATTTCATGCCAGTCTTTGTAGGTGACTACCATCTTCTGCACAATCTTCTTGATATTCTTATTAGTTGCCTCAACAGCGCCATTCATCTTTGGCCTGTAAGGAGAAGAATTGTGGTGTTGAATCTTGAAGTCCCGGCATAGCTCTGCCATTATTTTATTGTTCAAGTTGGAACCATTGTCAGTAATGATTCGCTCGAGAACTCCGTATCGACAGATGATATCTCTTTTCAGAAATCTGGCTACCACTTGCCTTGTAACATTGGCATAGGAAGCTGCTTCAACCCACTTGGTAAAATAGTCAATAGCAACCAAGATGAATCTGTGGCCATTTGAAGCAGTTGGCTCAATCTTGCCAATCATGTCAATGCCCCACATAGCAAAGGGCCAGGGTGAAGACATTATATTCAAAGGATTGGGAGGCACATGCACCTTATCCGCATAAATCTGGCATTTATGGCATTTTCTGGCATAGGCACAACAGTCTGCATCCATTGTGATCCAGTAATAACCAGATCGTAGCAATTTCTTGGCCATTGCATGTCCTCCAGCATGGGTACCAAAGGATCCTTCGTGCACTTCATGCATCAACAAGTTTGCTTCTGTCTTATCAACGCATCTGAGGAGTACCATATCAAAGTTCCTTTTGTATAGGGAACCATCAGTGTTCAAGAAGAAACTACCAGCCAACCTTCTCAAAGTCTTCTTATCATTGGAAGATGCCCCAGGTGGGTACGTTTGATCCTCTAAGAAGCATAATGTCATGGAACCAAGGCTTATCATCTTTAACAACATCTGCTGCAAATACATATGCTGGCCTGTCCAGTCTGGACACTGAGATCTGAGGTACGAAGTTGGCAGCCTGAACTTTGATCATGGACGAAATGGTAGCCAGAGCATCTGCAAACTGATTCTCGTCTCGAGGGATATACTCAAGCTTGACTGTTGTAAAGAAAGTCAATAATCTCCTTGTATAATCCCTGTAAGGTATCAGATGATCTTGGTGGGTGTACCATTTGCCGTTGGTTTGATTGATTACCAGAGCTGAATCTCCGAATACGGTCAATGTCTTGATCCTGAGGTCAATGGCTTCCTCAAGACCCATAATGCAGGCTTCGTATTCAGCTTCGTTATTAGTGCAGTTAAAGGTGAGTTTTGCCGAGAAAGGCATGTGAACTCCTTTAGGTGTAATGAGTATTGCACCAACACCACGGCCATTCATGTTAACAGCCCCGTCAAACATCATAGTCCATTCTTCTTCCGGGTCAGGCCCTTCAGTGTGAACAGGCTCTTCACGATCTTTTGCTTTTATGAACATGATGTCTTCATCAGGGAAGTCAAATCTCATAGGCTGGTAATCATCAATGGGTTGCTCAGCAAGATATTCAGACAATACACTGCCCTTGATGGCTTTCTGAGATGTGTACTGGATGTCATACTCTGTAAGGATCATTTTCCATCTTGCAACCCGTCCGGTAAGTGCTGGCTTCTCAAATATGTACTTAACTGGGTCCATCTTTGAGATCAACAAAGTAGTGTGGGTCAGCATATACTGTCTCAGTCGGCGAGCAGCCCACGCTAAAGCACAGCAAGTTTTCTCAAGCAGTGAATAACGTTGTTCACAGTCGGTAAACTTTTTGCTTAGGTAGTATATTGCATACTCTTTTCGACCAGACTCGTCATGTTGGCCCAGCACACACCCCATTGACTCTTCTAATACTGTCAAGTACATTATTAGAGGTCTTCCTTCAACTGGAGGCATAAGGATTGGAGGTTCTTGTAAGTATTATTTGATCTTGTCAAATGCCTTCTGGCAGTCTTCATTCCACCTGACCGTCTGTTCTTTTCTTAACAACTTGAACAAGGGTTCGCAGGTTGCCGTAAGGTGAGATATGAACCTTGAGATGTAGTTCAATCGACCTAAGAACCCTCGAACTTCCTTCTCTGTCTTCGGTGCAGGCATCTATTGGATGGCTTTGACTTTGTCAGGGTCAACTTCAATCCCTTTCTCGCTTACAATAAAGCCCAGCAGCTTACCAGATCGTACCCCAAATGTGCACTTGTTGGGGTTCAATTTCAGTTGATACTTCCTCAGACGCTTGAACAGTTTCAGCAGATTTACCAGGTGGTCTTCTTCAGTAAGGGACTTGGCGATCATGTCATCCACATAACATTCTATTTCTTTGTGGATCATATCGTGGAATAATGTCACCATAGCCCGTTGATACGTCGCACCGGCATTCTTAAGCCCAAATGGCATTACCTTGTAGCAGAACGTGCCCCAGGGTGTGATGAAGGTTGTCTTCTCCATGTCTTCATGTGACATTTTAATCTGATTGTATCCTGAAAATCCATCCATGAAGGAGAATACCGAGAACTGAGATGTGTTATCCACCAATACATCAATGTGAGATAAAGGGAAGTCATCTTTCGGGCTGGCTCTGTTCAGATCCCGGTAGTCAACACACAATCTTACTTTGTCGTCCTTCTTAGGCATAGGTACTATATTAGCAACCCACAGTGGATAGCTAGTTACGGCAAGGAACCCGGCGTCCCATTGCTTTTGTACCTCTTCCTTGATTTTCATTGCCATGTCCGGGCGAGTACGGCGCAGCTTCTGTTTGACCGGCGGACATTCTTCTCTCAAAGGCAGCTTGTGCACAACAATGTCGGTGTCCAACCCTGGCATATCTTGATAAGACCAAGCGAACACGTCCACATACTCTTGAAGCAGGTCAATCAGTTGTCTCTTCACTGAGTCTTGTAAGCAGGCCCCGATTTTAACTTCTTTCACATCTTCATCTGTACCAAGATTGATCACTTCAACTTCCTCCTAGTGAGGAGTAATAACCTTTTCCTCTTGTCTCAACAATCTGGCTAGCTCTTCAGGAAGCTCATATTCTTCTTCAACCCCTTCATCAGCTTGATTGATTGGATTGTCAAAGTCATACGAAGTCATAGCCGTGCTGTTGTCGGTGCTGTCTGGAGGGCACACTCTGCAAGGGTTCAGTTTGTTCATTTTAGTGATTTGATTTTAATCTTGTTTAGAAAAGTGAAATAAAGTTGTCATTTTGAAAACACTGCCATTTATTTTTTGTACAAAAAGAAAAATGGAAAAGCAATGAGCGGAAAAGAAAAGACTCGTTTGCAAAAAGATGTCTGATATTTCATTGATTAATCTTGTTGCACAAAAAGTACAGATGGCCCGATTACAAAATGAGTCTTGTCATCTTGGGCAAGATGCAAGACTTTGATGCATGCTATAAAATACAGGAAATAATAATTACTCTGCAGGAGTAACTCTTATAATTTCCTGGGAAGACCAGTTTGAGATACTGCTCCCCGGGATCTTTGGACGGATCCAACTCTCCAGGTCGCGGTCGCCTTCATCCTCGTCTTCCAAATTGTTGACAGCATCAGGGGTGAGCATTCCCCCACTAACAAAGTTGGGATCCTTAGCAGCCTCTGCTTGATCTTGTTGAGTTGGTTTGTAACCCAACCCAAATCTATCCTCTTTCTTCTCCACAGGTAACAATTTGCCCCAGCCTTGGGCAGTTCCTTCCTCAACAACCTTCCGGGCTTGTTGGTATGATGTCATTGAAGTTCCAGGTACAGCAGATGTTTCATTTATGTTCAAGGCTTAGAAACCTTGGCTCATTGTTTCATGGATCTCCCCATCCATTTCAATGTATTTATAAGTAGCCAGGTGGCTGACAAAAATATCCTCCTCTCCACAGATTGTAACGATTTGACCCTCCCACTCGAATTTTAACTTCTGGTGAAGGGTTGAGGTCACGGCGCCGGCGGCGTGAATCCATGGCCTACCCAATAGACAGCTGTAGGCAGGCTGTATATCCATCACGTAGAAGGTCGTTTTGAAAGTTTGTGGGCCAATCGTTATGGGCAACTCAATCTCTCCCAGAACCGATCTCTTAGAACCATCAAAGGCTCTCACTACCAGGTTACTGGGACGCAACGCCAATCCGTCATACTCTAGCTTCACAAGGGCTTTTTTAGGTAAGACATTGAGGGATGACCCCGTGTCTACCAGCACATGGGAAAGGACTGCACCTTTACATTCCATGGTTATGTGCAAAGCCTTGTTATGGTTGCGGCCTTCCGTAGTCAAATCAGTGTTGGTGAACCCTAGTCCATGACTAGCATTAACATTTCCAACTACAGCTTCCAACTTATTGACGGTGATCTCTTCGGGCACATAAGCTGCGTGCAAAACTTTTAGTAGTGCATTCCGATGGGCTTCGGAGCACATGAGCAATGATAGGATAGAGATCTTGGAAGGCGTCCGATGAAGCTGATCCACTATTTTGTAATCACTTTTCTTGATGATTCTCATGAACTCATCAACTTCTTGATCAAAGGGTGTTTTCAAAGCTTCCTTAACAATCTGCTCCTCCTGCACCAAGCTTTTCCCTTTTGCCTTGGCAGCAGCTTCTGCTTCGGCAGTGGGTCTTTGAGTTTGTGGAGCAAAGAGACGTCCGCTTCGAGTGAAGCCTCCGCCTCCTCCCACATTGTCTATTTGTGGTGCAGGGGTTGATGATTCAAAAGTGATTTTTTGTCCTTCGCAGTACAGGTCAGAGTCGTAATGCCACGGGATGGCGTTACTGCTTTCATAAGGTACTGGTCCAGGCACCGTGATAGTGACTGGACTGAGTGCAGCTGCGGAAGGAACTGTGATAGTCTGTGGATCGTAATATATCGTGACTGGTGCTCTGATGGGAGTAGCACTTTGTGAGTTGTAGGCTGAATTATTCTCTGGATCGTAATAGATTGTAACGGTTGAGACGTCTTCATTATTTGTTGCTGATGTTGTAGGAGACATTGTTGGAAGGATGGGTGTTGTTGTTGTAGGAGTTTCAAAATGAAGTGGTGCTGAAGTTGTAGCAGGAATATTTGTTGATATCTGGTCAGTTGAGATGACAGATGAAACATTTGTTGATGAAGCCGAAGAGTTGTCGGGAACAATGGTTGTTGCAGTTGTAGGAGATGCTGAAATTGGTGCTGATGAGATTGATGGATTTGTCGGAATTGACGTTGTAATCTGGAGTAGGCCACTCTGAATGAGACCATCTATGCCATTCCTCAAGTTATCGCACCCATTTACCGAAATATTGCAATAAGCACACCCTAACTCACACCCCGGGAACATTTGACATTCGAGGAGCTAAGCCTTAATCTCTACCAACGGTGTCCGAATCTGACCCACACTGGTTATTAAATAAGACGGCTTGTCTTCTTCAATAGCATTGATTCTGGGACCTCCGTGATGTGGCATAGGGTTTTTGTTAACATTGGGTGGTGGTGCGAAATTCAGGGCCTTAGAGTCCACCAGGTCTTGTACCTTCATGTGCAAGGCTCTGCACTTTTCTGTACTGTGTCCAGGTGCATTTGAGTGAAAAGCACATCTGGCGTTGGAGTCATAATTCCTGGGTAGACTATTAGGATCTGGAGGTGCCAACGTCCTTAGCTCAACTAGGTTGAGTTTCAGGAGTTGTGGCAATAGTGTTGCATAGGGCATAGGGATCGGATCGATCACCCTATTGGCCTGAGAGGGTCTCTGTTGGAATGGCCTTTGCTGATTGTTGTTGTTGGTGGTGTTGTAGCTTCTCGGAGGATACTGAGTTTGTTGATGGTACTGAGGTTGTTGCTGATAATTTTGCTGCGGAGGTTGATAAGCTGGTTGTGGATGAGCTGGAGCGGGAATGGTGACTGCTGCCACAGACCTGTGAACATACTGGGGTCTGCCCCTGTTGGTGTGGATGGCATTGGTCTCGCCAGTTCTTCTTGGGCCTGCAAAAGGCTTCCTTGTATTGTTGGACGAGCTGGCACCATTGTCAGAAATCTTGCCCATCTTTAACAGGCTCTCGATTCTTTCCCCAGCTATGACAACATCTGCAAAGCTAGTGGAAGAGAAAGCAGCTAGCCTGTCAATATATGTTCCTTGGAGGGTGTTCATAAACATATCTGCCATTTCCCTCTCCGACATAGGTGGCTGAACAGCAGCAGCCAATTGCCTCCATCTCTGGGCATACTCTCGGAAACTTTCTCTTGATGACTGTGACATTCCCATTAGGAGGGTCCTGTTGGGTGCCATATCTAAGTTGTACTGATACTGCCTGATAAAGGCCTCCGCCAGGTCCTTCCAACACCTGATAGTTGCTCTTGTCAGATGAGAGTACCATTCTCTCGAAGCTCCCGTCAAGCTATCCTCAAAATAGAACATCCAGAGCTTCTCGTCCATGGTGTAGGCCTTCAACCTCCCCAGAAATGATTGTAAATGGGTCCGGGGGCATGAAGTCCCGTTGTACTTTTCGAAACAAGGAGGCTTAAACTTATGGGGAATCCTGACCCCGTCTACCAAGCCCATGTCCATAACATCGAAACCCAAAGAGTTCTGAGACTTCAAGGATCTTAATTTCTCAGCTATCTCATACAGCCTTCTGTCATAAGCTTCCTCCCCAGCTCCCATTACTGTGAACTGATCCTCCTGGGGGTCTTCTTGCAGCACCCTGCCTGCAGTGGCAGTCCCTTGAACATTTGCAGGAATGTTGACCTCTGGATGAAGGTGGGGACCAAATACAGGGGGATTGACATGAGGTTGGACCCTCTCGTTGTTGCTTGTGCCAGCAGTCCCTATATGTGGATCCTCTTGATTTTGCCTTTCCACCATGGCTCTCAATCTTTCTTGGCTCTGAGCCATGTTGTTCATCACTTCCATAAACTGAGTCATCTGTGTTCTCATTTCCAATCTTTCGTTCGCCATTTGATTTCTGACCTCTGCAAGGTCCTGTTGTACCTGATCCATTTGTATGCCCGGAAGGTTGTTACAGGTTGGATATCGGTGCGGACGGTTGAGGGGAAACACCCGACGGCGAGCAATAATTCCTGAACATCACAACAGAGTTAGCAACAATAAAACAAAAACCTACAAAACAAACAAAGGGTTAGCATGCAATGCAGTATGCTTATTTGTTTTCAAGGTATCTGGCTTGGCATTCAGTTTTGACCCTTCCAGACCCTTGAAGATGCTGTTGGTGTTGCTTTCGAAGTGGAACAAACTAATACATATATTACAAAAGGAAAATGGTACATAGTTTGTTTACAAATACAAGCCCTCTGAGGGGTCAAAATACATTACAAGAAAATAAAGTACATAAAATGAAAGCAACAACAAGCAAATAGTCAAACACCAAGACCAAACTCATCCTCCCGAACTTCCTTGAGAAGTGCTTCGGTCACAGGATCAGCTGGACGCTCCGTGAGATTCCTGATGAGGAGATTCCGGGTCGTAACAGCTGCAGTTAGCTTCTTGTGCTGACTTTGGTCCTTTGACCTCTTCACTCCAGCTTTGATCTTCAGCTCTGATATCTCCCTCTGGGCTGCTTCCAGGGCTTCCTGCTGCTCTTTGGCACTAGCTTCCAGTTGCTCTATCTTGTCTTGGACCCTTTTATCCTCTAGAGTACGAGCTTCGGTGATCCTGACCCACCGAGCTTGACTCTCCTTCAGATACAAGTCTGTCCTGGCCTTCTGGAATTGGGCTTCCTTGCAAGCATTCTTCAGAATTTTCTATCCAGCCCTAGACTTCTTGATATAATCCTCAGACTTCTCAATTTTAGCCAGATGCTCTACTCTCAGCTTCTCCAACCTCTCAATGTCCATCCTACCATCACTCCTCTCCCGGAGGGTCTTCTGCAAAGCCTGAGTCAACTTCTCATTCCTCTCTTTCAAACCCTCAAACTCCTCCAAACTGACAGTGGCAGGGGGTGGTGCTGAGGATGATCCAGGCATATCCTCCATGGTAAAGGGCATTCCAGAGAATTGGGCCCTGGCATGGGACCATTCATAGTACTGTGCTGATGCTACATTGTTGCACTTCCCCAGAATGGTTACTCCCTTGGTTTGAACATTGTCCCAGGCCCAGGCTGCCTGCCTAACAATATCTAGATTAGGCTTGTTCTCACAGTAAAGAGTTTCAGCCAAGTCCTGTGCCTTAGGAGTGTGGACCAGTGCATAGCCCAGTTGTCTTTTGAACAGCAAAGGGTTGTAATTGATACTACCCTTAACTCCTATTAGGGGCACATTGGGAAAATGCCCACAGCTGGTGATGATATCCCTGCCTTTTGTGCTTTGAGTGCACCACCTGATATCAGCTAAAGTCAGAGCAGTGAGTCTTCTAGCCCAGTTTCTCTGCTGATGAGGATTCAAAAATGCATCTGTCTTGGGCAAATGCCTGAGAAGCCAAGTATGGAACAAAGGAGCACAGCACCTCACTAATCTTCCCCTTTGCTTTTCATTCCTCTGGTGCACTGAGTAGTAGAAATCCCCCAATAGAGTGGGCACTGGGTTCTTCAGAATGAAAAGATGGATTGCATTCTTGCTAATGAATCGAGGCTCATCTGCGAATAATATGATCCCATATATGCTCAGGGCCAATAAAGCACAGACTGCTTTCCACTCTCCTAAAGAAGCTTTCAGGGTAGCTTGAGAGATCAAGAAATCCAGATGCAGGCCAGGGATTCCAGCCTTAGTAGTCATATGCTGCCCAATCAGAACTGGTTCCAGATGTAAAGCCTTTGCTATCTCTTCATTACTAGGAAAGACCATCTCAGGGTTGAAAGGGATTCGACCCCTGATAGGTATACCAACCAATGATGAGTATTCTTCCAATAAAGGGCCCAGCTGAAAGTCCTGAAAAGTGAAACACCTCAGTGGGGGATCATAAAACTGAAGACAAGTATGAATCAGGCTTCTCTGTGAAGGGTCCAAATCCATAACCACATCAAGTATATCTCCATAGTGTTCCCTGAACTGTGGTATATGGTCTGGAGAGATCAGGGTCTGAATCCTCCTGATGTCAGCTAGCTCTGGCTGGAAGAAGTGGTAGGTGATGTTACTCTTTTTAGGTGCCATGATGTGGAGACAAGTGCTGATGATAACACTGAAAGATGGGCCACTGATTGGCTGGTGCAGGTGACTGAAGAAGATGACTGATAGCTGAAGCAGATGCTGATGAAGATAGGTCAATACTGATGATGTGGTCAAAACCTAAGCCAAAAATGAAGATGGATACCCTGAAACACAAATAAGAAAATGTCAAAATGATGCAATGATTATGTATGCAAATGATATGCAAGGGTTTGTGACTGAGCTGGATCTGATCAAATGCCCTGATATAGGTCCAAGTATGTTCAAGAAATCCAGATGGAGGTCTATAGGTCCAGTAACCAAGGTGGGGGACTCAAATAAAGAGTCACATGTCCAGGGTTTAGAATCACAAGAACTGTTCCAACATGGAGTATTCTTAATCAAATCAAAGTAACAGGGTATGTTGAGGCCAAGGGTACCTGCAAACCTGTAAACAGCCCAACCCCCCTCACAGGTGGTGTTCTAAAACAAGGATCCTCAGACTTGGATCAGTTATGAGAAGTGTAAACACTTCTAACCCGGAGGTACAGTGTTTACAATAACCATAAAAGTTCCTCCTCTAATTCACCTCAGTTTCTGAAGGTCAATACTAAAAGGTCATCCAGACTTAGCAGGCTTCCCAGATAGCCCTAGCATTGCAGGAAATCTGCAACACAGAGTTCTCAAGAAGAAACCCATATCTGAACCGTGTTTCATATTCCCGCACTAGATCGAGATGGAATGGGAAAGAATATGAACCACTCTAGCCTAGGTGTCACTCAGGTCCCAGGTATAGGACCTTAACTCTCAATGGAACACCCACCCACCAAAGCAAACAAACAGATCCAGCCAGCAGCACAGTATGACAATATGATATAATGCAAAGCTATAAAGAAAGCAGTAACAACTGTACATAAAGCAAAAATAATACAAAAATACAAACACAAATAAGCACATAACACCCCAGTAAACACAAATCAAACAAGCGCTAGGAGGAACCCACAAAAAGAACCAGAAGCCCTGGTTGCAGTATAAGGGTCCCCAGCAGAGTCGTCAAGCTGTCGCTCCCGATAAGTGGGACCGGCCCAGATAAAGGTACAGACGCGAACGGTCGGCGAGAGGGACAATGAGAACACACAGCCGTGAACTCACTGGAGATGAAAAGAGTCGCCAGCTAGGCATTTTTATCCCGGAGGAAAGGCAATGTTGCATAGGCCTAGAAAAAGAATGGATAAGACGGTCGCGAACCAGAGAGACTGAGAAAGGGGGTTGGTTACAACCTGGGAAGGTATTAGCACCCAGATTGTCCGTCGTACTCGACGGGATCCACGCTTAAAAGACTTGTGTTTTAAAGGGGTAGTGTCAGTGCAATTTGTGTATTCAATAGCTGGAAAAGGATGTACAGGTGTCAGTGTAAGAAGTGTGAAATGATATATATACAGTGTCAGTGTAAGGACAAGAGTGAAATGCTCATGATAATGAGGCTAAGAGAATGATGCTGAAAGAGGGGGAATGTACAGAGACTTTTGTTCGATAACTGTTAAGTTATGCCTACGTATCCTCTCGTGCAATGAGGAAGTCAGAACACCGTAGTTCGACCCAAAGAGACTGAAAGATGAATTGACTTGTGAACTGCTTACTTGCCTATGCTCAAGTGTATGATCTGTCTGGCACAAATGCAAACTGTCTTGCATTAGACGGATGAAGCAAGTTCTCGCTTATGAGTGAGTGTGATGAGAAAAGAATCCCGAAGGAGACGATTATTGTTTTTTTTTTTTTAAGTTTTCAGTCTTTTATTGTTTTTGGATTTTGTCATAAGTTAATGAGCTTAAGTCTAAACCAATGGATTTAGTAAACTCATCACATCTTCCCTCTGATTAGGGGTAATGAGAATACCTTAAGTGTGAAGTCAGCTTCTCACACTTAATCACCTTTGGTATAGGATTAAGATCATTAACCTACTTATGATTATTTAGGTGTTTTTGTGGTTTTTGTTTAGTGTTAAGTAATGAGGTTAAGCCATAATCAGGGATTTAACAGACTCATTACACCATCCTAATAGAAGGATAATAGATGAGAATGTTTAAAGTGAGGAAAGCTCCTCAACTTAATCCATGATTAGGGATTAAACTCATGACAAAACAAGCCTTTATTAGATGGGTTTTAGTTAATGATATGATGATGAAGTGGATTTTATGATTTGTAAGACAACTTGAGGGGGACTTGTCCATTAACACTAGGGTTAGTCCTTCTTAACCAATTAAGGAAGAATTAGAACCCTAATGCAAGGCCCAAGTTACAAGCTTGATGTCTTGATGATTATTAATTGAATTGATTAAGAGATTTAAACACATTAAGGGTTTAACACTTAGGATTAAAGTTATACACTCCATCCTAAGAGAAGGATGCAGGCATAAACTTAATCACAAAGCCTTAAAGCCTTTAGGGTTTAGTCCCTGATTATGAGATGAGAGGAGAAGACTCAAAGAGACACAAAGGTAAAACTAAGAGGGGAGACTAATCAAAACCCTAATCATTGTCATGCTTGGTTGTTCCTAAGGTTTGTGAGGTTAACAAGAGAAATCTTCAATGGAACCACCAGGAAGCAGATGAAAGGATCAAGAGAGGCAAAATAACTTGCTTCATTCAAGAAGTCAAGTCACTTGAAGAAAGAAAGTGGGAAGAAGAAGAATGAGCAAACTCAATATCAAACACAAGATGAAATGCAGCATGGATGCAAGAGAGATGAAAAGAAAAGTTATGAGAAGTGAAGGCAAATTCACTTCTCAAAATTACTTACCACCTGAAAAGTTAGAAAAGAAAATGCAATGCAATGCAAAATGAGATGAAATGGTATGAAGTAAATCAAAACCAGAAGCATGTACATGATGTTAATGATGCTATTAGATGCTACAAACCAGAAACAACACATGTGGATGATCATACAAGCTTATGAATGCAAATGAAGCATGTTAAGACACATGAGCATACATGAACAGTTATGAGATGCATATGGCATACAACATGGCAAATGAGAGAAGCAATGATCAAACATGCTTGCAATATGTCTTATGATGTTAAATGAATCAAATGGAGGCATGGAATGTCATGGCAAGTCATGTTATGCAAGAAAATGCAAAATGGATGCATATGGAAGCCCAAATTAGGGTTTATGAACAATGCAACAAACAAAAACCAAAATCAGAAGAAAACAACATTATAAAAATTTGGAAATACACTCAAAGGACACCTAATCCTATACTAACCCACTGCCCAAAGGAGAGGTCTCAACTCTTAACCAATTTCAAGTTATGATTTTTCTAAGTTTTCTAGGGTTTTAGGGTTCCTAAACAAGAAAAATATCAAACAAATGGAAAATGAAAGATCAAATCATGGCCATATAATCTCACAAACTACATGCTAAACCCAATGCAATGCAAAAAGAATCAAGGTCCAACTCTTTGGGGTTAGGCAGAAATGATTTTTGGAAGTTTGGATCAAAATAATGCATCAAAATGATTTTAATTCAATGAAAAATTCTCAAAATGCATCAAGATCAAAAAATAAATTTGGTTTGAGGGTTGGACAATGTTTCTAAATGTTTTAAAATGTTTCATGAATTTTTTGGTGATTTTTAAATACCTAAAAGTATTTTTAATAAATTAATTTTCATTAATCAATTAAAAATAAACTTTTAAATATTTAAAAATACTTTTTTAATGCTAAAAATGAAAATAAAAATATTTTTGTGTTTTAAAAATTAATGAAACCCTTGGTAAAAAATTTCATAATTTTAAAAGCATTTTTGCTATTTTTAATAAATTGTATAAAACAAATGAAATATTATGAAAATAAAATGAATTTTTAAACTGAAAAAGCAAAGTAATCAGATCCAACGCATGAGATTCAAACTGGCAAACGCGCGCATTGACTTGGCGCCAGATCCTACGGCCAGAATTCAAAATCAGCTAATTAATGCTTATGCCCTAATCCTGCCGTTAATCACCCTCAGGTGACCGGAACAGTGTTCCGGTCATCTTCTCCGTTCACCACAAAACACCAACTCTCTCCATACGCATCTAAAATGAAATCTAAAACCACAAGAATGATCCCCACTCACTCACGAACCAAAACCCTCAATCAAAACAAATTTATCATTCCTGAAATGACTGAATCGAATCAATCTAGTTCTAGGGCAAAAAGTTTCAGATACTGATTAAACTCTCATCTCTCCACCATTTTCAAAACTAAAGACATATTCATGATCAGGAAAGCAAGTAGAACAACTTAAGAACTTTAAAAATCATTTCTGGAAAAAAATTTCTTGAGCTACCTGAGTTTCGAAGCTTTCAATCTTGCAACTTTCTGACCCCTTTCTTTGATGCAAGCCACTCCCTTTGGTCCTCTGATGTTGCCTGGATGCTTAGAAAAGATTTATGTTGGCTGGTTTGAGAGTTTGAACAAGTTCTGTTCAAGCTCAGGTGAGAATGGTGCTTGTGATTCAGGCAGTTTCAGACCAGGTTGAGGGGTTCTTTATGATCAGGATGATGATTTGAGAAGGTTTATGAAGTTTGTTCAAGTGTTTGTGGCCTGTATGAAGAGTTTCGAAGGCTTTGGCTTTGAGAGTGAAAAATGGGGAAGCTGAGTTCTTGCTGGTTTCAGGCTTATGTCTTGTTGGTTTGGGTTCAATGAAGCAAGGTGAGTTGATTAGTGGAGTTTGTTTGAGTGTTTATGGCTTGTGGAATGAGATTCGAAAGCTTTTGCTTGAGGGAGTGAAAATGGGAATGTGATGCTAAGGCTTGTTTCAGGCTTCCTTCTTGTGTGGTTTTGCTAGCATTTTGTTTGCATAAATTAATCCCATTGGTCAGATGATGTGACTTGGCCTTTTGTGATTGGTATGCTAGCTTTTGCAAAAAGTCCACTCTTGTGTAAGAGAAAGCATGGGCAACTTCTAGCTTGGTACAAGGGGTGTGGGTTGCGCAGCATGGTGTGAGGGAGAGGCTAGGGTGGTTCAGCATCCAAGGCAGCAAGTGGATGGAAGTGTGATGATGGTTTTGCAACTTGATCACTTTTGGTTCACATGGAAATATCTTACTTCACAAACCATGAAACATGAGAAACTCTTGGTCCATTCTGAACTTTAGGGTACATGTGATGTTTGTGTAATGGTTAGACATGAATTAGAAGTCACAAATGCCTTGGTACAAAGTTTTTGCAAGTTTTCCATTTGGTGCATATTTTGAAAATTAGTGATTTTAGCCAACTTTGACACACCATAACTTTTGATCCAAAATGAATTAGGTCATGTTCTTGTACTTTTTGAAAAGGGAAAAATCTAATCTACAACTTTCATGACCAAAGTTTTTCCATTTGAAGCATTTTTGGATCAAAAAGCAAGGGTTAGAAAAGTTGCATAAAATGACATTTCATTAAAAGTCAACCATGCCCTAAAAAGTCAACTTTGCAAAAACTTGTAATTCTTGAATTTTGTGAACTTCAACCTTCTTCCATGATCAAATAAAGATCAAATACACTCAAAATGATGAAGATCACCCCTTGGTTAGGTCATTGGGGGCCTCAGATGCCCTGATTTTGCACTGACTTGTCTGAAAAGTCAACTCTTGATCAGATGACTTCCCCATGGAATTTCTTCATGAAAATTGATATGCATACTCCCCATACCATATAGAGACCAATAGAAACAAGAATGACTAAAAAATTTGGGGTTATGGCCTCTGAAACCAAAACCCTAATTCTAGGTCATCTGTGCAGTCAAACCTGGCTCTGCCTCCATACCAATCCCAGTTCTTGTGATTCTTTGGTATTCTTGACTTTGAGAGGATATAATATGATGCTTGAACACACATGGACCCCCTTGAAGTGATTTTTGACCTTTGGAGTGGCTCAAGAAACTCTTGGATTGCTCAGATCACAAACCCTAGATGCAGATGACTTAGAAACAATGCAGTGAATCAAAAATGTGATATGAGATGTTATGATTGTGTTTATGCATATGAAATGATCACAAGCCATGGTGAAAATGGGTGAGGGCAAATTTGGGGTGTTTACACCTTCAGAAACTGAGGTGAATTAGAGGAGGATTTTTTATGGTTATTGTAAACACTGTACCTCCGGGTTAGAAGTGTTTACACTTCTCATAACTGATCCAAGTCTGAGGATCCTTGTTTTAGAACACCACCTGTGAGGGGGTTGGGCTGTTTACAGGTTTGCAGGTACCCTTGACCCCAGCATACCCTGTTACTTTGTTTTGATTAAGAGTACTCCATGTTGGAACAGTTCTTGTGATTTTTAACCCTGGACATGTGACTCTTTATTTGAGTCCTCCACCTTGGTTACTGGACTTATGAACCTCCATCTGGATTTCTTGAACATACATGGACTTATATCAAAGCAGCAGTCAGAACCAGCTTGATCACAAACCCTTGCATATCATTTGCATACATCATCATTGCATCATTTAACATGTGTTTATTTGTTTTTCAGGGTATCCATACTATATTTTGGCTTGGTTTTGACCCCTTCATCTGCATAGACCTACCTGCTTCAGCTACTGTTATCACCAGCATCTGCCTGTCAGTGGCCCATCTTCAGTATCATTCTCAGCATCTGTCTCAGCTCTTCTTCAGCAACATGGCACCCAAGAAGAGCAATATCTCCTACCATTTCTTTGAGCCTGAGCTAGCTGGCATCAGGAAGATCCAGGCCTTGATTACTCCAGACCATATACCATTATTCAGAGAACATTATGGAGGCATACTTGATGTGGTTATGGATTTGGACCCTTCCCAGAGGAGCTTGATTCATACTTGCCTGCAGTTCTATGATCCCCCTCTGAGGTGCTTCACCTTTCAGGATTTTCAGTTGGGGCCTTTATTAGAGGAGTATTCCTCATTGGTTGGTGTACCTATCAGGGGTGGTATCCCCTTCAACCCTGAGATGGCTTTTCCTAGTAATGAAGAGGTGGCAAGAGCATTGTATTTAGAACCCTCTCTGATTGAGCAAAACATGACTACCAAGGCTTGAATTTCTGGTCTACATTTGGATTTCTTGACTTCTCAGGCCATCCTGAAGGCCTCCTTGGGAGAATGGAAGGCAGTCTGTGCATTATTGGCCCTTAGCATATATGGGGTCATATTATTTGCAGATGAGCCTAAGTTTATTAGCAAGAATGCAATCCATCTTTTCATTCTGAGGAACCCAGTGCCCACCTTACTGGGAGATTTTTACTACTCTGTTCACCAAAGGAATGAAAAGCAAAGAGGAAGATTGGTGAGATGCTGTGCTCCCCTGTTCCATACCTGGCTGCTCAAACACTTGCCCAAGACTGATGCATTTTTGAATCCTCACCAGCCAAAGAACTGGGCCAGAAGACTCATTGCTTTGACCTCAGATGACATCAGGTGGTGCACTCAGAGCACCAAGGGCAGGGACATCATTACTAGTTTTGGGCAGTTCCCCAATGTACCCCTGATAGGAGTGAAGGGTTGCATCAACTACAACCCTCTGTTATTCAAAAGACAATTGGGCTATGCATTGGTCCACACTCCTAGGGCACAAGATTTGGCTGAAACCCTTTATTGTGAGATTAAGCCTAATCTGGCCATTGTCAGGCAAGCATCCTGGGCTTGGGACAATGTCCAGACCAAGGGAATGGCTATTCTAGGAAGATGCAACAATGTGGCCTCAGCTCAGTACCATGATTGGTCTCATGCCAGGGCTCAAACTTCTGGGATGCCCTTCACCATTGAGGATACACCTGGACCCTCCATAGCACCACCTCCTGCCACTGTCAGCCTAGAAGAGTTTGAGAAACTGAAAGAGAGGAATGAGAATCTGACTCAGGCTCTACAGAAGACCCTCTGGGAGAGGAGTGATGGTCGGCTGGACATTGAAAGGTTAGAGAAGCTAAAGGTGGAGCATCTAGCCAGGATTGAGAAGTCATAGGATTACATTAAGAAGTCAAGGGCTGGAGAACAGATCTTGAAGAATGCCTGCAAGGAGGCTCAGTTCCAAAAGGCCAGGACTGATTTGTATCTGAAAGAGAGTCAAGCTAGGTGGGTCAGGATCACCGAAGCTCGTACGCAGGAAGATAAGAGGACTCAGGACAAGATTGAGCAGTTGGAGGCTAGTGCAAAGGAGCAACAGGAAGCCCTGCTAGCAGCCCAGAAAGAGATCTCAGAGTTGAAGATTAGAGCTGGTGTGAAAAGGTCAAAAGACCAGAGTCGACACAAGAAGCTAACTGCAGCTGTTGCTACCAGGAATCTTCTTATCAGGAACCTCACAGAGCGTCCAGCTGATCCTGTAACTGAAGCACTTCTAAAGGAAGTTCAGGAGGATGAGTTTGGTCTTGGTGTCTGACTTTTGCTTGTTGTTGCTTTCATTTCATGTACTTTTATTTTCTTATGTTGTATTTTGACCCCTCAGAGGGCATGTATTGTAAAAAACAAACTATGTATCATTTACCTTTTGTAATATATGTGTTGGTTTGTTTTATCTGAGTTCTTCAAGCAACATCAAAAGCATCTTCCTCAGGGGTCTGGAAAGGTCAAAACCAAGTGCCAAGTCGGATACCTTGGAAACAAATAAGCATACTGCATTGCATACTAACCTTTTTGTTTTATTTTGTAGGTTTTTTGTTTTGTTTGTTACTAACTCTGTTGTGGTTCAGGAACTATTGCTCGCCGACGGGTGTTCCCACTCAACCGTCCACACAGATATCCTACCCGCAATAACCTTTCGGGTATACAGATGGACCAGGTACAGCAAGACCTTACAGAGGTCAGGAACCAAATGGCCAATGAGAGACTGGAAATGAGGAATCAGATGACACAATTTATGGAAGTGATGAATGGCTTAGCTCAGAGCCAAGAGAGATTAAGAGCCTTGGTAGAGAGGCAGACTCAGGAAGACCCCCATCTAGGGACTGGTGGAACAAGCAACAATGAGAGGGTTCATCCTCATATCAACCCACTAGTATTTGGGCCCCACCTTCATCCAGAGATCAACATCCCTGCTAATGTACAAGGGAATGCTACTACAGGCAGAGTACTCCAAGAAGACCCCCAGGAAGATCAGTTCATAGTAATGGGAGCTGGGGATGAGGCCTATGACAGAAGGCTGGATGAGATTGCTGAAAAATTAAGGTCCTTGGAGTCTCAAAACTCCTTGGGTTTTGATGTTATGGACATGGGCTTAGTGGACGGGGTCAGGATTCCCCACAAATTTAAACCTCCGTGCTTTGAGAAATACAACGGAACCTCCTGTCCACGGACCCACTTGCAATCCTTTCTGGGGAGGCTGAAGGCTTACACCATGGATGAAAAGCTATGGATGTTTTATTTCGAAGATAGCTTAGCAGGAGCTTCAAGGGAATGGTACTCTCACTTGACTAGAGCAACCATCAGATGTTGGAAAGACTTGGCAGAGGCCTTCATTAGACAATACCAGTATAACTTGGATATGGCTCCCAACAGGACCCTCCTGATGGGAATGTCACAATCATCCAGAGAAAGCTTCCGGGAGTACGCCCAAAGGTGGAGACAGCTTGCTGCTGCTGTCCAGCCACCTATGTCGGAGAGGGAGATGGCCGACATGTTTATGAACACCCTTCAAGGAACATACATTGACAGGCTTGCTGCCTTTTCTTCTACCAGCTTTGCGGATGTAGTTATAGCTGGAGAAAGAATTGAGAGCCTATTAAAGATGGGCAAAATTTCTGACAACGGTGCGAGCTCGTCCAGCAACCCAAGAAAGCCTTTTGTGGGCCCAAGAAGAAATGGTGAGACTAATGCTATCCATACCAGCAGGGGCAGACCCCAATATGTTCATAGGTCTGTGGCAGCTGTCACCATTCCCGCTCCAATTCATCCACAACCAGCATACCAACCTCAGCAACAACCCCACTACCAGCAACAAGCTCAATATCCACCTCAGAGAAATTATAACAACAACAACACCAACAACAACAATCAGCAAAGACCGTTTCAACAGAGACCATCTCAGGCCAATAGGGTGATTGATCCGATCCCTATGCCCTATGCCACATTATTGCCACAACTCCTGAAACTCAACCTGGTTGAGCTAAGGACATTGGCACCTCCAGATCCTGCCGGTCTGCCCAGAAATTACGACGCCAGCGCCAGATGTGCTTTTCACTCAAATGCACCTGGCCACAGTACAGAGAAGTGCAGAGCTTTGCACATGAAAGTACAGGATCTAGTGGACACCAAAGCTCTAAACTTTGCACCTCCACCAAATGTCAGTAAAAATCCTATGCCGAACCACGGAGGACCCAGAATCAATGCTATTGAGGAAGACAAGCCGTCTTACTTGATAACCAGTGTGGGGCAGATCCGGACACCTTTGGTAGAGATTAAAGCTCAACTCCTTGAATGTCAAATGTTCCCCGGATGTGAGCTAGGATGTGCTTATTGCAACATTTCAGTGAATGGGTGTGATAACTTGAGAGATGGCATAGATGGTCTCATCCAGAGTGGCCTGCTTCAAATCACAACATCAATACCTACCAATCGAGCAATCTCCTTAACAGCAATTCCCGTGTCTTCTACAACTGCAACAACAATTGTTCCAAACAACTCTTCAATCTCATCAACAAATGCTTCATCTGTCACTTCAACAGACCAAATATCAGCAAACATCCCTTCTACAACTTCATCACCCCTTCATTCAGAATCTCCTACAACAGCAACACTCATCCATCCAACAGTGTCTCCTACAACTTCAACAGCAAACAGTGAAAATGTCTCAACAGTTACAATTTATTATGATCCTGCAAATGATTCTGCTTACAACTCACAAAGTACCACTCCTGTCAGAGCACCGGTTACAATATACTATGATCCGCATACCATCATGGTCCCTTCTGCAGCTGCTATCAGTCCAGTCACTATCACGGTGCCTGGGCCAGTACCTTATGAAAGCAGTAATGCCATCCCCTGGCATTACGGCTCCGATCTATACTGCGAAGGGCAGAAAATCACTCTTGAATCGTCAACTTCTTCACCACAAATAGACAATGTGGGGGGAGGCGGAGGCTTCACTCGAAGCGGGCGTCTCTTTGCCCCGCAAATTCCAAGACCCAATGCCGAAGCAGAAGCTGCTGCCAAGGCAAAAGGGAAGAGCACGGTGCAAGAAGAACAAATTGTTAAAGAAGCTTCGAAAACACCTTTTGATCAGGAGGTTGATGAATTTATGAGAATCATCAAGAAAAGTGATTACAAGATAGTGGACCAGCTTCACCAGACGCCTTCCAAGATCTCCATTTTATCATTGCTAATGTGCACCGAGGCTCATCGGAACGCGCTACTAAAAGTCTTGCACGCAGCTTATGTGCCAGAGGAGATTACCGTCAATCAGTTGGAAGCTGTGGTTGGAAATGTCAACGCTAGTCACGGACTAGGATTTACCAACACTGATTTGACGACGGAAGGTCGCAATCACAACAAGGCTTTTCACATTACCATGGAGTGTAAGGGTGCAGTTCTTTCCCATGTACTGGTAGACACAGGGTCATCCCTCAATGTCTTACCTAAAAAAGCCCTTGTGAAGCTGGAGTATGAAGGATTGGCATTACGTCCCAGCAATTTGGTAGTAAGAGCCTTTGACGGTTCTAAGAGATCAGTTCAGGAAAAATCGAGTTGCCTATAACGATTGGCCCACAAACTTTCAAAACAACCTTCTACGTGATGGACATTCAGCCGGCCTACAGCTGTTTGTTGGGTAGACCTTGGATTCACGCTGCTGGCGCAGTTACGTCTACCCTTCACCGGAAGTTAAAATTCGAGTGGGAGGGCCAAGTCGTTACTATTTGTGGAGAGGAAGATATCTTTGTTAGCCATCTGGCTACTTACAAATACATTGAGATGGATGGGGAGATCCACGAAACTATGAGTCAAGGGTTTGAGGCCTTGAACATAAATGAAGCATCCGCTGTACCTGGAACCTCAATGACATCTTATCAACAAGCCCGGAAGGTTGTTGAAGAAGGAACCGCTCAAGGCTGGGGCAAGCTGTTGCCCGTGGAAAAGAAAGAGGATAAATTTGGGTTGGGTTACAAACCAACTCAACAAGATAAAGCAGAGGCTGCTAAGGAGCCCAATTTTGTCAGTGGGGGGATGCTCACCCCCGATGTTGTGAACAACTTAGAAGACGAGGATGAAAGCGACCGCAACCTGGAGAGTTGGATACGTCCAAAGATCCCGGGGAGCAGTATCTCAAACTGGTCTTCCCAGGAAATTATAAGAGTTACTCCTGCAGAGTAATTATTATTTCCTGTATTGTTAAGCATGCATCAAGTCTTGCATCTTGCCCAAGATGACAAGACTCATTTTGTAATCGGGCCATCTGTAATTTTGTGCAACAAGATTAATCAATGAAATATCAGACATCTTTTGCAAATGAGTCTCTTTTTCTTTTCCGCTCACTATTTTTCCATTTTTCTTTTTGTACAAAAAATAAATGGCAATGTTTTCAAAATGATAACTTCATTTCACTATTTTTTTAAAAACAAGATTAAAATCAATCACTAAAATGGACAAACTGAACCCTTGCAGAGAGTGCCTTCCAGACCGCACCGACAACAGCACGGCTATGACTTCGTATGACTTTAACAATCCAATCAATCAAGCTGGTGAAGAGGTTGAAGAAGAGTATGAGCTTCCTGAAGAGCTATCCAGGTTGTTGAGACAAGAGGAGAAGGTTATCACTCCTCATCAGGAGGAGGTCAAAACGATTAATCTTGGTACAGATGAAGATGTGAAAGAAGTTAAAATCGGGGCCTGCTTACAAGACTCAGTGAAGAGACAACTGATTGACCTGCTTCAAGAGTATGTGGACGTGTTTGCTTGGTCTTATCAAGATATGCCAGGTTTGGACACCGACATTGTTGTGCACAAGCTGCCTTTAAGAGAAGAATGCCCACCGGTTAAACAGAAACTGCGCCGTACTCGCCAAGACATGGCAATGAAAATCAAAGAAGAGGTACAAAAGCAGTGGGACGCCGGGTTCCTTGCTGTAACTAGCTATCCACCGTGGGTTGATAATATAGTACCTGTGCCTAAGAAGGACGGCAAAGTAAGAATGTGTGTTGACTACCGGGATCTGAATAGAGCCAGCCCAAAAGATGACTTCCCATTACCTCACATCGATGTATTGGTGGATAATACGGCTCAGTTCTCGGTATTCTCCTTCATGGACGGATTTTCAGGATACAATCATATTAAAATGTCACCTGAAGACATGGAGAAGACAACCTTCATCACACCTTGGGGCACGTTCTGTTACAAGGTGATGCCATTCGGACTGAAGAATGCTGGCGCAACGTATCAACGGGCTATGGTGACATTATTCCACGATATGATCCATAAAGAAATCGAATGTTATGTGGATGACATGATTGCCAAGTCCCTCACTGAAGAAGATCACCTGGTGAATCTGCTGAAGCTTTTCAAACGTCTGAGGAAGTACCAACTAAAGTTGAACCCCAACAAATGCACGTTCGGGGTGCGATCTGGTAAGCTGCTGGGATTTATTGTAAGTGAGAAAGGGATTGAAGTTGACCACGATAAAGTCAAAGCTATTCAAGAAATGCCTGCACCGAAAACAGAAAAAGAAGTTTGAGGGTTCTTAGGTCGATTGAACTACATTTCAAGGTTCATATCTCACCTTACAGCAACCTATGAACCCTTGTTCAAACTGCTAAGAAAAGAACAAACGGTCAGGTGGAACGAAGACTGCCATAAGGCTTTTGACAAGATCAAAGAATATTTACAAGAACCTCCAATCCTCATGCCTCCAGTCGAAGGAAGACCTCTAATCATGTACTTGACAGTATTAGAAGAGTCAATGGGGTGTGTGCTGGGCCAGCATGACAAGTCTAGTCGAAAAGAGTATGCAATTTACTACCTAAGCAAAAAGTTTACCGACTGTGAACAACGTTATTCACTGCTCGAGAAAACTTGTTGTGCTTTAGCGTGGGCTGCTCGCCGACTAAGGCAGTATATGTTGACCCACACTACCTTATTAATCTCAAAGATGGACCCAGTTAAGTACATATTTGAGAAGCCAGCACTCACCGGACGGGTTGCAAGATGGCAGATGATCCTCACAGAATATGACATCCAGTACACATCTCAGAAAGCCATCAAGGGCAATGTATTGTCGGATTATCTTGCTGAGCAACCTATTGATGATTACCAGCCTATGAGATTTGACTTCCCTGATGAAGACATCATGTTCATTAAAACAAAAGATCATGAAGAGCCTGTTCACACTGAAGGGCACAACCCGGAAGAAGAATGGACTATGATGTTTGATGGGGCTGTTAACATGAATGGTCGTGGTGTTGGTGCAGTACTCATTACACCTAAAGGAGTTCACATGCCTTTCTCGGCAAAACTCACCTTTAACTGCACTAACAACGAAGCTGAATACGAAGCTTGCATTATGGGTCTTGAGGAAGCCATTGACCTCAGGATCAAAACATTGACTGTATTCGGAGATTCAGCTCTGGTAGTTAATCAGACCAACGGCAAATGGTACACACACCAAGATCATCTGATACCTTACCGGGATTATACAAGGAGGTTATTGACTTTCTTTACAACGGTCAAGCTTGAGTATATCCCTCGGGACGAGAATCAGTTTGCAGATGCCCTTGCCACCATTTCATCCATGATCAAAGTTCAAACTGACAACTTTGTACCTCAAATTTCAGTGTCCAGACTTGACAGACCAGCATATGTGTTCGCAGCAGATGTTGTCAAGGATGATAAGCCTTGGTTCCATGACATTAAGTGCTTCTTGGAGGATCAAACATACCCACCTGGGGCATCTCCCAATGATAAGAAGACTTTGAGAAGGCTTGCTGGTAGTTTCTTTCTGAACACTGATGGTTCCCTGTACAAAAGGAACTTTGATATGGTACTCCTCAGATGCGTTGATAGAACAGAAGCAGACTCGTTAATGCATGAAGTGCACGAAGGATCCTTTGGTACCCATGCCGGAGGACATGCAATGGCCAAGAAATTGCTAAGATCAGGTTATTACTGGATCACAATGGATGCTGACTGTTGTGCCTACGCCAGAAAATGCCATAAATGCCAAATTTATGCGGATAAGGTGCATGTACCTCCCAATCCTTTGAATGTGATGTCTTCACCTTGGCCCTTTGCTATGTGGGGCATTGACATGATTGGAAAGATTGAGCCAACTGCTTCGAATGGCCAGAGATTCATCTTGGTTGCCATTGACTATTTCACCAAGTGGGTTGAAGCAGCTTCCTATGCAAACGTTACAAGACAAGTGGTAGCCCGATTTCTGAAGAGAGACATCATCTGTCGATACGGAGTTCCCGAGCGAATCATTACTGATAGTGGTTCCAACTTGAACAACAAAATGATGGCGGAGCTATGCCGGGACTTCAAGATTCAACACCGCAATTCTTCTCCTTACAGGCCAAAGATGAATGGCGCTGTTGAGGCAACTAATAAGAATATTAAGAAGATTGTGCAGAAGATGGTAGTCACATACAAAGACTGGCATGAAATGCTACCATTTGCCTTGCATGGGTACCGCACGTCAATCAGAACATCCACTGGGGCAACACCGTATCAACTTGTGTATGGTATGGAAACAGTCCTACCAGTTGAAGTTGAGCTACCCTCCTTACGGGTATTGTTGGATGTTAAGCTGAACGAAGCAGAATGGGTCCGGTCCCGATACGAACAACTAAGTCTGATTGAAGAGAAAAGGTTGGCTGCAATCTGTCATGGGCAGTTGTATCAGAAAAGAATGAAGAAAGCCTTCGATCAGAAAGTCAGGCACCGAGAGTACCAAGTAGGAGATCTTGTGCTAAAAAGAATCCTCCCTCCTCATACAGATCACAGGGGCAAGTGGACTCCGAACTATGAAGGACCATTTGTAGTAAAGAAAGTTTTCTCTGGCGGAGCACTCATGCTCAGCACTATGGATGGTGAAGACTTCCCGTCCCCTATGAATTCAGATGCAGTTAAAAAATACTTCGCATAAAATGACCCGCTGGACACAAAAACAGAATGTAAGTCCAGGAAAAATAGGGCATCCCGGCGAGTCAAAAACAGAATAAAAGACTCGGGCAAAAATAAGGGAAAATAAACAAAAAATGTACACCCGCTGGGTTGAAAAGCCGCATTGGACAACTCAAGCAAAAATGGGTATCCCGATGGATTGAAAACCCGAAAGGGCGATCCAGGCAAAATAAGGGAATAAGCGAACAACTGCATTCTGAATTCGTCTGTATCATTTACGACTTGGTAAGCTTCGGATGGATCAAGCTTCTTTCAGAATCAGCCTTCTTCAGAAAGCAAGACGTGAAGAACGTCAAATGTCATACGAGTCATAGCAAAAGGGGAAGCTCCTTGAAGCGTCGACAACATTGCCAGCATTTTGTTTCTCAATTTGTAACAATCTCCTCATTTCAGGGGATATGTTTCTTTGACTGTATCTTGCCAATTCAGGGCACATGAATTAATAAGAGCAGATTTTCAGTCATGTTTCGTCTTGTACATTTTATTTGCAAAGAATGTCTGATGTCTTAAAAAATTTGATCGCATGAATACAGATGCTCATCTTCAAAAATAAAATTACATGCTTGCGGGGAATATACTTACTCTCGGGAGTGTCTAAACTCCTGTGATGGAATCCGGTAAGGGATACCTCGGGATTACTTGTGCGTTTCTCTGTCTTTTCAGGATTGCAGATACTCAAGGCACAACATGGGGCATGTGAGCTTCATCCCAGCAAGCTGGCAAATCAACACTCACTCAAAGTGTTTTCTCCCCAGCTGAGTTTCCACTTGTTACTTCTCCCAGCCGAGGTGCCAATCATTCTTCCTCCTCAGCCAAATATAAAAGCCAGGGAACCATCTCCCCACAGAGTTTCAGCCTCTATTCAGAAGAGCAACGCATGAAGGAATCACAACAGAGTGACGAGAACTTCTACAAACCCCAGCTGGGTCCTCCATTTACTGGAATAGGTTATTGACCCATTTCCCCAAGCAGAATCATATGCGTTAGATCTACCAATGATCTCAACCCCAGCTGGGATGTCCACTTCAAGCAGATCAGCCAGAGATCTTCACGGCAACGGGATCCGAATCCCGGATTGGTATCCTTGCATGATCATAAGCATTCGCATCATATTCACTCACAAAGCGTAGCATTCCGTCTAATACGGAGCATTACGGAAAAAGTCAAACATATTGCATAATCATAAGCCATAATCCGAATCAAACACTTGTGAATAATGATAATCCATCAACATACAGAAAACTCCCACAAATTCCCCAGCAGAGAACTAAAGCTAAAACAGTTGCTTTGCATTCACAAACACCAATATATATTCCTCGTGGCACCCGTCCGTGTCACATCCCCAACATAAAGCTAAAGCGTCCCCTTTGCACTCACAGATACTTGTATATATACAATTCCTTGACACTCGTCCGTGTCACCTTCCCCAGCACAGTAACAAAAACACTTTATATGTCAGATTTTGTTTATACTATACTTTTCTCCTTTCGACACTCGTCCGTGTCACTCTCCCCAGCAGTTTAAATACCCGTCTATACACCACTCATACTTATCTCACTTATACAGATACTCGTCCGTATCTTGTATACACCATTTATATCCCCGCAGATTCAACACTAGTCCGTGTTCTTTGTTAACCAGTTGGTACTCGTCTGTACCATCATCTCAGAACATGTGTCAAGCGTTTGTTTCTATCTGATACTCGTCCGTATCATAGTCTTAAGGATGCTCGTCCGCATCTTTAATCCATACACGTGTCAAACACTTATGTCTTCTTGAATTTAGACACTCGTCTGTGGCTACTATTCCCCAGAAGAATCCCCTCAGATTCAACACTCGTCCGTGTTCTTTGTTAACCAGTTGATACTCGTCCGTATCATCGTCTCTGAACACGACTCAGTATTTGTTTCTACCCGATACTCGTCCGTATCATAATCGTAGGGTTGCTCGTCCGCATCTTTAATCTATACACAAACATCTAAACACTTATACCTTTTATTTCTTGGACATAAACACTCGTCCGTGTTTACATTTCCCCAGTAGATCGCCAGCAAAGCAAATTTTCTTTTTATCTGACGTTCGTCCTATGTCATGATAAACCTTGAGAGCAGCCGTCCCCTGCTAGGTGATCGTCCTTCACCTCTTGATGATCGTCCTTCATCATGCTCATCCGATGGCCGTCCCCACCGTTGATCCTTTTATCCGGCGCTCGTCCTGTGTCGTGATATTTTCGGCAGCCGTACCCTTCCAGGTGATCGTCCTTCACCTTTTGATGACCGTCCCTCATCATTTTATCCGATGGCCGTCCCCATCGTTGATATTGTTATCTGACATTCGTCCTATGTCATGATAAACCTTGAGAGCAGCCTTCCCCTGCTAGGTGATCATCCTTCACCTCTTGATGATCGTCCTTCATCATGCTCGTCCGATGGCCGTCCCCATCGTTGACTTTGTATCCGGCATTCGTCCTATGTCGCGATATTTTCGGCAGCCGTACCCTGCCAGGTGATCGTCCTTCACCTTAAGATGACCGTCCCTCATCTTACCCCTTTCAGAGCAGCCGTCCCCTGATAGGTGATCGTCCTTCACCTTTGATGACCGTCCCTCATCATTATTTTATTTATTCTTTAACCCGATGGCCGTCCCCGTCGTGGTCCCTTTTCCTTTTCCTGATGATCGTCCTTCATCAGTTTAGCCCGATGGCCGTCCCCATTGTTTGCTTACATTACTTTATGAACTTGATGGCCGTCCCCATCATTTTTCATTGATTCCCAGAGAATCTTACAGCTTTACTTGATGGTCGTCCCCATCATAATCCCTTTTATCCCCAGCATGTCGGCCGTCCCCGTCATTGCTTTATTTCCCGCACTTCTCCAGCATGTCGGCCGTCCCCGTCATTGCTCTTTACCCAGCGGTCGTCCACCGTCGCCCATACTTTACAATATACTTTATTTTTCTTTTACAATCTATATCCCTTTGCTTCTTCATTCTGTGAGTGCAAATTTTGGACTGTCTTTGGTATTCAACCACAAGTTATCTTGTTTGCCTGTTAAGCCGTCGCTTACATCCTGCACAGCTAACTCATGTTTGAATAGGGGCAGCTGTAAACACCCCAAATTTGCCCTCACCCATTCACACCATGGCTTGTGATCATTTCATATGCATAAACTCAATCATAGCATCTCATATCACATTTTTTATTCACTGCATAGATTCAAAGTCATCTGCATCTAGGGTTTGTGATTTGAACAATCCAAGAGCTTCTTGAGCCACTCCAAAGGTCATCAATCACTTCAAAGGGGTCCATGTATGTTCAAGCATCATATTATATCCTCTCAAAGTCAAGAATGTCAAAAAATCACAAGAACTGAGAATGGCATGGAAGCAGAGCCAGGTTTGACTGCACAGTTGACCTAGAATTAGGGTTTTGGTTTCAGAGGCCATAACTCCAATTTTTTTGGTCATTCTTGTTTCTATTGGTCTCTATATGGTATAGGGAGTATGCATATCAATTTTCATGAAGAAATTCCATGGAGAAGTCATCTGATCAAGAGTTGACTTTTCAAGCAAGTCAGTGCAAAATCAGGGCATCTGAGGCCCCCAATGACCCAACCAAAGGGTGTTCTTCATCATTTTGATTGTGTATGATCTTTATTTGATCATAGAAGATGTTGGAAGTTCACAAAATTGAAGAATTTCAAGTCTTTTGCAAAGTTGACTTTTTGGGAAAGTTTGACTTTTAATGAAATTGCCATTTTAGGAAACTTTTTCAACCCTTGCTTTTTGATTCAAAAATGCTTCAAATGGAAAAACTTTGGTAATGAAAGTTGTAGAATGGATCATTCCCTTTTCAAAAAGTACAAGAACATGACCTAATTCATTTTGGATCAAAAGTTATGGCTTGTCAAAGTTGGCTAAAATCACAAAATTTCAAAGTTTCTACCAAAGAGGCAAAGTTGCAAATTCACTTCTCAAGGCAAATTAAGTTATCAAATGGACTTCTAAACTTCACAACATGATCATACAAGACCTAAAAGTCAGATTGGGCCAAGAGATCACACATTTTTATGGCCTATGGAGCAAGATATCTCATAAGAATCAAAAGTGAACCAACTTGCAAAACTCATCATAAGATACAATCCACTTACTTGCTGACTTGCTGATCAATCCTAGGGTTCCCCCCACATCATGCTGCGCAGGACATACCTTTTGTCCTTGGCTAGAAAGTAGCCCATGCTTCTCTTACACCAACTTTGACATTTTAGAAACTTGAGCCATACCAATCAATAAAGCACACATCACTTCATCTGACCTATCACAATTGTTTATGCAAATCAAAAGCAAGCCAAAGCATACAAAACACAAGCCTGAAGCACTCTCAAAGACAGCATTCTCATTTTCACACCATCTGGCAAAAGCTTTCGAAACTGCTTGCACAAACCTAAAACACACAAACCAACTTCACAAACCATCTCACCATGCTTCACTGAACACAAACCAACCCTTAAAACAGCCTGAAAGCCACTGAATCAAAGATACGATTTCTGCCCCTCATTGAGCAGAACTTCAGCCATCTTTCAAACCAGCCATTGCAAACTTCAAACAAGCCTTGAAAGCTTCTCAGGAGGTCCAGAGGAGTTGATTGCAAGCAAGACATCAGCCAGAAAGTGCCAGAAACTAAAGCTTCGATTCAGGTAGCCATGGAAATTCATTTTTCCAGAACTCTCTTTTCTTTTTTCTAAATGATAAAGCATGCTTCCCTGAGTTCACTGAACCTTTTACTTTTGAAAAAGATTGAGAAATGAGGTTGTATTGTGTTTCTGAAATTTTGGCAGTTTTTGATGTTTGATTCGTATCTTGATCTTGAGTTGAAATAAATGGATTTTGGTGCTGGATTGTTGTTTAGGGATGTTAGTTTAGTTGATCTGGAGAGTTTGACTTGATTTCATGGCGTTTTGAGGGAGTTTGGAAGAGGAGCTGGCCGGAGAAGACGACCGGAACAGTGTTCCGGTCGTCTGAAAGTCATTAGGGTTTGTTTAATTAGGGTTAATCATAATTATGGGGATTTGAATCTCAGCCCTTAGATGTGGCGCCAAGTCAAACGCGTGCGTTCCCAGTTCAAATCTAGGCCTTTGGATCTGATTACTTTCTCATTAATTCATTTTATTTTCCATTTTATTTGATTTGTTTTGTCCATTTAATTTAAAATAGTAAAACAATTTTAAAAATTCTGAAAATTTTTGTACAAACTTTTATGAATTTTCAGAAACCAAAAACATTTTTATTTTTATTTTTTGCATTAAAAAATATTTTTAAATCATTTAAAAGTTTATTTTTAATTAATTAATGAGAATTAATTAATTAAAAATACTTTTAGGTATTTAAAAATCACCAAAAAATTCATGAAACCTTTAAAAACATTTAGAAACATTTTCCAACCCTCAAACCAAATTTCTTTTTTGATCTTGATGCATTTTGACAATTTTCCATGGAATTAATTCAATTTCAAAGCATTATTTTGATCCAAACTTCAAAAAATCATTTCTGCCTATCCATTGAGAGTTGGACTTTGATTCTTTTTGCATTGTGTCTTGCATATCATGTAGTTTGTAGGATTAAATTGGCATGATTTGATCTTGCATTTTCAATTTGTTTGGCATTTTTCTTGTTAAGGTACCCCAAAACCCTAGAAATCTTAGGAAATTCATAACCCTAATTAGGTTAAGAGTTAGAACCCCTCCTTTGGGCAGTGAGTTTGTGTAGGGTTAGGGTTCCATTTGATGCATTTTCAATTTTTTATCATGATGTTTGCTTCTGGTTTTGATTTTTGTTTGTTGCATTGATCATAAACCCTAATTTGGGCTTCCTTTTGCATTCATCTTGCATTTGCTTGCATACCATGACTTTCCATAGCATTTTGTGCATCCATTTGATACACTAGACATCTTAAGACACATTGGAAGCATGTTTGATCATTGCTTCTTGCATTTGCCATGTTGTATGTCATTTGCATTTCATAACTTTTCATGTGTGTTCATGATTCTAAACTTGCCTCTCTTGCATCCATTTGTTTGTATGATCATCCTCATGCCTTGATTCATGTTTGTATCATCTCATAACATCATTATCATCACATACATGCTTCTGGTTTTGGTTTGCATCATGTCATTTCATCTCATTTTGCAATGCATTGCATTCCTTTCACTAACTTTTCAGGTGGTAAGTTATTTTGAGAAGTGAATTTGCCTTCACTTCTAACAACTTCTTTTCATCTATCTTATGCATCCTTGCTGCATTTTGTTTTGTGATTGAGATTGAGCTTGCTCTTTCTTCTTCTTCTTACTTTCTTTCCTCAAGTGACTTGTCTTCTTAAATGAAGCAAGTTACTTTGCTTCTCTCTGCTCCTTTCATCTGCTTCCTGGTGGTTCCTTTGAAGATTTCTCTTGTCAAACCTCACAAACCTTAGGAGCAACCAAGCATGGCAATGATTAGGGTTTTGATTAGTCCCCCACTTAGTTTTACCTTTGTGTCTCTTTTGAGTCTTCTCTTCTCATCTCATAATCAGGGACTAAACCCTAAAGGTTTTAAGGCTTTGTGATTAAGCTTATGCCTGCATCCTTCTATTAGGATGGAGTGTATAACTTTAATCCTAAGTGTTAAACCCTTAATGTGTTTAAATCCTTTAAATCAATCCATCTCAATAATCATCAAGACATCAAGCTTGTAACTTGGGCCTTACATTAGGGTTCTAATTCTTCCTTAATTGGTTAAGAAGGACTAACCCTAGTGTTAATGGACAAGTCCCCCTCAAGCTGTCTTACAAATCATAAAATCCACTTCTTCATCATATCATTAACTAAAATCCACCTAATAAAGGCTTTGTTTTGTCATGAGTTTAATCCCTAATCATGGATTAAGTTGAGGAGCCTTCCTCAGCTTAAATATTCTCATCTATTATCCTTCTATTAGGATGGTGTAATGAGTCTGTTTAATACCTGATTATGGCTTAATCTCATTACTTAACACTAAACAAAAACACCAAAAACATCTAAATAATCACAAGTAGGTTAATGATCTTAATCCTACATCAAAGGTGATTAAGTGTGGGAAGTTGACTTCACACTTAAGGTATTCTCATTACCCCTAATCAGAGGGAGGATGTGATGAGCTTACTAACCCATTGATTTAGGCTTAAGCTCATTAACTTATGACAAACTTCAAAAAGCAATAAAAGACTGAAAACTCAAAAAAACAAACAATAATCGTCTCCTCCGGGATTCTCTTCTCATCATCTTCACTCATAAACGAGAACTTGCTTCTTCCGTCTAATACAAGACAGTTTGCACCTGAGCCAGACAGGTCATACACTTGAGCATAGACAAGTAAGCAATTCACAAGTCAAATTATCTTTCAGTCTCTTTGGGTCGAACTACGGTGTTCTGACTTCCTCATTGCACGAGAGGATACGTAGGCATAACTTAACAGTTATCGAACAAAAGTCTCTGTATATTCCCCCTCCTTCCAGCATCATTCTCTTAGCCTCATGATCTTGAGCATCTCATTCTTTGTTTTTACACTGACACCATACATATACACTTCACTTCTCTTACACTGACACCTGTACATCCTTTTCCAGCTCTTTTATGCACAAATTGCACTGACACTACCCCTTTAGAACACAAATCTTTTAAGCGTGGATCCGTCGAGTACGGCGGACAATCTGGGTGTTAATACCTTCCCAGGTTGTAACCAACCCCCTTTCTCAGTCTCTCTGGTTCGCAACCGTCTTATCCATATCTTTCTAGGTTTATGCAGCATTACCTTTCCTCCGGGATAAAAATGCCTAGCTGGAGACTCTTTTCATTCCCTGTGAGTTCACTCATGTGTGTTCTCACACCCTCCTTTCGCCGACCGTTCGCGTCTGTACCTCATTTGAGCCTGGTCTCATCTTTTGGGAGCGACAGCTATATGGAAAACAATGCAAAAAGAACCATTTTCAAACCCTTCATGGTTAGGCAGAAAATAATTTTCATAGTTAGGGTTCCAAAAAGGGAATTTTATGAACCCTAAATTCAAGAAAAATGTCAAAGTTGGATCAAAACCAAAAAGAAGTTTGTATGAATGGTTTGACAATATTTCTAAATGTCCTAAGATGCAATGTGAATTTTTTTTGAATTTTTAGAAACCTAAATGGTATTTTAATTAATTAATTTCCATTAATTAATTAAAATAAACATTTAAATATTTTTAAAATGATTTTTTAATGCAAAAAATAAAAAATAAAAAATTTTGGGTAAAGAAAATATTTGAAATTAAAATGCGGAAGAAAATATTTTTTGGACTTTTCTAAGTATTTTAAATAAATTGGTAAAGAAAAATGCATTTAAATGAAAATAAAATGAATTTAAATAAAAGTAGGACAATCCAAGGGATCAGATTCAAACTGGAGGGGGTTTGCTTTGACCAGCGCGCAATCTAAGGGTCCAGATTCAATCTGGCCTAATTTTAATTAATTAAATAAATTAAAAAGATTAGGGTTAAGTGAAATGATCTCAGCCCTCCACACACGTGCGAAACTCACATCCTACGCTCCAGATTCAAACTTGGCTAATCACCTGAGATTAGCCCTAATTATTTTCAGACGGCCGTAACAGTGCTCCGGTTGTCTTCTCCGGCAGGGTAGTTTCATAAACTCTCTCCCTAAGTCATTTCAGGAGCTCTAAAGCTCCAGATCAACTCCCTACCTCACCCTAAACACGAATTCACCCTCAAAACTAATTTATTTTGCATCAATCATGAGAATCAAACAAGAACATGTTTCACGGGCAAAATTTCAGAAGTCAAATACAAGCTTATTTTCAACTCATTTTCAAAACAAATTACATCATGGTGATCAGCATAACATGTAGAACAATTAGAAACTTAAAATCATGCTTCTGGAAAAAAGTTTGAAGATTGATACCTGAGCTGGAGCTTTCACCTCTGAAGTTTTTAGACCTCTTCTTTTGTGCAAATACTCTTTACTTGACCCCCTGATGAAGTTGCAACTCAACTGGCCAGAAATCGTGTTTTGTGTTTGTGGGGTTTCAGGCTGGTTTGATGGTTGGGAAATGCTCTAATGGTGATGGTGAGTTGAATGATGAAGTTTGTTTTGAGTTTTAGTGGATGGACAGAAAGTTTCGGAGGTTTTTGCTTGAAGGTGATTTTTGTGAAACATGGTGAATCTGAGGTTTCAGGCTTGTGTGTTGTATGTTATGAGTTGCTTTTGGTCCACATAACATAGTTTGATAGGTCAGAAAGTGGGTGGTGGCCTGTGATGATTAGTTTGGGCAAGTTGCCAAAATGTCAACATTAGGTGTACTTGAGGTATGGGCTCATGTTGCAGCTGTTTTAGGGCATGTCTTGGCTCAGCAAAGATCAAGGAGAACCATGAAAAATGTTTTGGGGTGATGCAGCAAGTGTATGAGAAGTTTCATGCTCTTTTGCAAATTTGAAGAACTTTGGCCCCTTTTGAATTTCTTGAAGTTCAAGGCATGAAATGGAATGATTCTTTGGGAAATTTTGGTCACAATGCATGGTAGTATGTTTATATGATGCTTAGAGAGTTATTAGAGGTCACAAAATGACTTGGTATGTGAAATTGCACAAAATCCTCTTTGGTGTGAAAGTGAAAATTATAGGATTTTTGCCAACTTTGCAAAGCCATAACTTGAGTTCCATAATGAATTAGAACTTGTTCTTGTACTTTTTGAAAAGGGAATGATCCACTCTACAACTTTCATGACCAACAATTTTTCATTTGAAGCATTTCTGGTTAAGAAAGAGGAGGTTGAAAAACTTTCCCAAAATGGAAAGTTTCCATTACAAGTCATTTCCATTTTTTGTAACTTTTGGTTTAACTGAATTTTCTTCAATTTTGTGAACTTCCAAGCACTTCAATGATCAAATAAAGATCATAAAAATTCAATTTGATGAAAAATCCACTTTGGTTCCATTGTTGGGGGCCTCAGATGCCCTAATTTTGCTCTGACTTGCCCAAGAAGTTACCCAGTGGACAGATGACTTCCACAATGAATTTCTTCATCAAACTTGGTACACATGATCCTTATAACATATTGAGACTATTAGAAACAAGAATGACCAAAAAATTTGTAGTTATGGCCTCTAAAACCAAAACCCTAATTTCAGGTCATTTGTGTAGTGAAACCCTAGCTCTGGTTCCATGCTTTCCAAGTTCTTGTGATTTCTTGACTTCCTTGATCTTTGAGGGATATAATATGATGATAGAACATACATGGACCCTCTTGGAATGATTGGAGACCTTTGGAGTGCCTCAGATGGATCCTTGGATTGCTCAGATCACAAACCCTAGATGCAGATGAACTTGAACTATGCAGTGAAGCAAATATGCAATATGAGATGGTATGCTTATACTAATGCAATCATGAAAGATCACAAGACAATGGTGTGAAATTGGTGAGGGAAAATTTGGGGTGTTTACAGCTGCCCCTATTCAAGCATGAGTTAGCTGTGCAGGATGTAAGCGCTTGGCTTAACAGACAAACAAGATAACTTGTGGTTGAATACCAAAGACAGTCCAAAATTTGCACTCATTGGGGAAAAGAAGAAAAGGGATATAAATTTGTAAATAAAGTATATTATGATTATAAAATACGGGCGATGGAGGACGACCATCGAGCAGAGGACGACTGCTGGGGATAAAGCGGTACGTAAAGCAATGACGGGGATGGCCGACAAGCTGGGGAAATAAGGAGATCATGATGGGGACGGCCATCAAGTAGAGTAACAAGGTTCTCTGGGGATTAAAAATAAAGGCAATGATGGGGACGACCATCGGGTTTGCAAAGTAAAGTAAACATTGATGGGGACGGCCATCGGTTTAAAGAATAAATGAAATAATGATGAGGGACGGTCATCAAAGGTGAAGGACGATCACCTAGCAGGGGACGGCTGCTCTTTATCACAACATAGGACGAATGTCGGATAGAAAGAGGGTCGACGATGGGGACGGCCATCGGATAAGCATGATGAAGGACGATCATCAAGAGGTGAAGGATGATCACCTAGAAGGGTACGGCTACTCTCGGGGTTTATCATGACATAGAACGAATGTCATATAACAAGATCAACGATGGGGACACCCATCGGATAAATTGATGAAGGACGATCATCAAAAGGTGAAGGACGATCACCTAGAAGGAGACGGCTGCTAAATATCACGACATAGGACGAATGCCGGATAGAAAAGGGTTCCAATAATGGAGACTCTACTGGGGTAAGGGATGAGGGACGGTCATCCAAAGGTGAAGGACGATCACCTGGCAGGGTACGGCTGCCGAAAGTATCACGACATAGGACGAATGTCGGATAAGAGAAAGTTGTTCTACTGGGGAATGGTAAACACGGACGAGTGCTTAAACTTAAGAAATAAAAGGTATAAGTGTTTGACGCTGTGTATAGATTAAAGATGCGGACGAGCATCCTTAAGACCATGATATGGACGAGTATCGATAGAAACAAACGCTGACGCGTGTTCAGAGATGATGATACGGACGAGTACCAACTGGTTAACAAAGAACACGGACGAGTGTCGATTCTGTGGGGAATAATATATGTATATAAGATACGGAAGAGTATCTGTATAAGTATGAGCAAGTATTGCGAAGTATGAGCAAGACACAGACGAATGTTCACCTTGCTGGGAAAAGTTTGACACGGACGGGTGTCAGAAGAGAAAGTGTATAAGTTATGAACAAATATTTGTATATATGAGAGTGCAAAAGGTGTTTCGACGACCCGCGGGGATAGGATGACACGGACGGGTGTCGAAAGGAAAGTGTTTATAGAGAAGTATCTGGTTTGCAATAAGTGTTTGGGCAACCGTGCTGGGGAAGGTGACACGGACGAGTGTCAAAAGAGTATGTATAGGTATCTGTATTGGAGAATGCAAATACGGTATTTGGCTTATATCTGTAGGGAATAGAATGACACGGATGAGTGTCGGAAAGGTATATATGAACATGTATCTGTGGGAGAGTGAAGAGGGGACGCTTTGGCTTTTATATACATTGCTGAGGAAATACTGATGATATTTGCAGGTGACTGGCTCGAACCTGACTTGTGATCATGCAAATGTTTGATTTTTGCCATAATGCTTTGTATTAGATGGAATGCTACGCTTTGTGGGGAGAGATGATGTGAATTCTATGATTATGCAAAAGAAACCGATCCGGGATTCGGATCTTGCTGCTGGAGATCTCTGGCTGATCTGCTTTGAGGAGTATCCCAGCTAGGGATGAGATCATTGGTAAATCTTGATAAGATGCATGGCTTTGCTTGGGGAGCTAGATCACTGATAGATCTATCCGGTAAGGGGACAACCCATCTGGGGATGAGGAAGCTTCCGTCACTTTGTTGTGTGAGATTTTCAGGCATTGCTCTTCTGGGGAGAGGCTGGAACTCTGCGGGGAGATGATTCTTTTGTTTTTGAGAGACCTGGTACTCTGTTTGGGGAAGGAAAGATCACTGAATGATCTTCCTAGAGTTCTCTGTGGGGATCCCGACTGGGGAAGCTCCTGTTGAATAGACTTATGCTAAGGATGAGGATGCTTTGACAACTCCGCTGGGGAAAAGCATTCCAGATACTGCTCGGGGAGGATGTATGCTGGGGAAGTGATGTTTGGCATGCCTCATGCTGCGCATTTGAATACTTGCAATCCTGTTAAGACAAAGAAACACACAATTATCCCAAGGTATCCCTTACCAGATTCCGTCATAGGAGTTAGATATTCCTGGAAGTAAGATTATTTCCTGCAAGCATTTATTAAGAATGGCTCATTTGTTTTATGCAAATATTATATCATGGATATTGGACATTTTGCAAACGAAACAAAAATGTACAAAACGAGGTGTGACTGAAAATCTGATTTTATTAATCTGGGTGCCCTGAATTGGCAAATACAGTCAAAGAAAAAGATCCCCTGAAATGAGGAGATTGTTACAAATTTGAAAAAGTAAAAGTGTTGGCAATGTTGACGACGCTTCATTGAGCTTCCTTTGCTTATGACCTGTATGACCTTGACGTTCTTCTCATATTGCTTTCTGAGGAAGGTTAATTATGACCGATGCTTTAACCCTTCGAAGCTTGCCATGTTGTAAGTGATACAGAAGAATTCAGAATGCAGTTATTCGCTTATTCCCTGATTTTGCATGGATCGCCCTTTCGGGTTTTCAATCCACCGGGATACCCTTTTTTCCTGAGCTGTCCAATGCGGCTTTTCAACTCAGCAGGTGTACATTTTTTTAATTTTCCCTAATTTTTGCCTGAGTCTTTTATTCTGATTTTGACTCGCCGGGATGCCCTATTTTTGCCTGGACTTACATTCTGTTTTCATGTCCAGCAGGTCATTTTATGCGAAGTATTTTTTAACTGCATCTGAATTCACAGGGGATAAGAAATCTTCCATTTGCCCCTGTGATCTGTATGAGGAGGAAGGAGTCTTTTCAGCACAAGATCTCCCACTTGGTATTCCCGAAGCCTTACTTTTTGATCGAAGGCTTTCTTCATTCTTTTCTGATATAGCTGCCCATGACAGATTGCAGCTAATCTCTTTTCTTCGATCAGATTCAGTTGATTGTACCGAGAACGGACCCATTCTGCCTCATTCAGCTTGACATCCATCAGTACCTGTAAGGAGGGGTGTTCAACTTCAACAGGAAGGACAAATTCCATACCATATACCAACTGATAAGGCATTGCCCCAGTAGACGTTCTGATTGAGGTACGATACCCATGCAAAGCAAATGGTAGCATTTCATGCCAGTCTTTGTATGTAACCACCATCTTCTGCACAATCTTCTTGATATTTTTGTTAGCTTCCTCAACAGCGCCATTCATCTTTGGCCTGTAAGGAGAAGAGTTATGGTGTTGGATTTGGAAGCCCCGGCATAGTTCTGCCATCATTTTGTTATTCAAATTGGAACCATTATCAGTAATGATTCATTCGGGAACTCCATATCGACAGATGATGTCTCTTTTCAAAAATCTGGCTACCACTTGCCTGGTGACGTTTGCGTACGAAGCTGCTTCAACCCATTTGGTGAAGTAATCAATGGCTACCAGGATGAATCTGTGGCCATTTGAAGCGGTTGGTTCGATCTTTCCAATCATGTCAATGCCCCACATGGCAAAGGTCCACGGTGAAGACATCACGTTCAAGGGATTTGGAGGCACATGTACTTTGTCTGCATAAATCTGGCATTTATGGCACTTTCTGGCGTAGGCACAACAGTCTGCATCCATTGTGATCCAGTAGTAACCTGATCTTAACAATTTCTTAGCCATCGCATGTCCTCCGGCATGGGTACCAAAATATCCTTCATGCACCTCGTGCATCAGCAAGTCTGCTTCTTTCTTATCAACACATCTGAGCAGAACCATGTCAAAGTTTCACTTGTATAATGAACCATCGGCATTAAGGAAGAAACTATCGGCCAGCCTTCTTAATGTCTTCTTATCATTGGATGATGCCCCAGGCGGGTATGTTTGATCCTCCAAGAAACATTTGATGTCATGGAACCAAGGCTTGTCATCTTTAACAATGTCCACAGTGAATACGTATGCTGGTCGGTCTAGTCTGGATACCGAAATCCGTGGCACATAATTTGTAGTTTGAACTTTGATCATGGAGGAAATGGTAGCCAAAGCATCTACAAACTGATTTTCATCTCGAGGGATATACTCAAGCTTGACTGTTGTGAAGAAAGACAATAATCTCCTTGTATAGTCACGGTATGGAATCAGATGCTCTTGGTGGGTGTACCATTTGCTGTTGGTCTGGTTGATTACCAAAGCTGAATCTCCAAATACAGTTAAAGTCTTGATCCTAAGGTCAATGGCTTCCTCAAGACCCATGATACAGGCTTCGTATTCAGCTTCGTTGTTAGTGCATGCAAAGGTGAGTTTTGTCGAGAAAGGCATGTGAACTCCCTTAGGTGTAATGAGCATTGCACCAACTCCACGACCATTCATATTGACAGCCCCATCAAACATCATTGTCCACTCTTCTTCTGGGTCAGGCCCTTCAGTGTGAACAGGCTCTTCATGATCTTTTGCTTTCAGGAACATGATATCTTCATCAGGGAAGTCAAATCTCATGGGCTGGTAATCATCAATAGGTTTCTCAGCCAGATAGTCAGACAGTACACTGCCTTTGATGGCCTTTTGAGATGTGTACTGAATGCCATACTCTGTCAGAATCATTTGCCATCTTGCAACCCTTCTGGTAAGTGCTGGCTTCTCAAATATGTACTTGACGGGGTCCATTTTTGAGATCAGCAAGGTAGTGTGAGTCAACATATAATGTCTTAGTCAGCGAGCAGCCCACACTAAAGCACAACAAGTTTTCTCGAGCAGTGAATAATGTTGTTCACAGTCGGTAAACTTTTTGCTTATGTAGTATATTGCATACTCTTTTCGACCAGACTCGTCATGTTGGCCCAACACACACCCCATTGATCCTTCTAATACTATCAGGTACATTATTAGAGGTCTTCCTTCAACTGGAGGCATAATAATTGGAGTTTCTTGTAGGTACTCCTTGATTTTGTCAAAAGCCTTCTGACAGTCTTCATTCCACCTGACCGTTTGTTCCTTTCTTAACAATTTGAACAGGGGCTCACAGGTTGTAGTGAGGTGAGATATGAACCTTGATATGTAGTTCAATCTACCTAAGAACCCCCAAACTTCTTTTTCAGTCCTAGGTGCAGGCATCTCCTGAATGGCTTTGACTTTGTCAGGGTCAACTTCAATTCCTTTTTCACTTACGATGAATCCCAGCAATTTACCGGACCGTACCCCGAATGTGCATTTGTTGGGGTTTAGCTTCAACTGATACTTTCTCAGACGCTTGAATAATTTCAGCAGATTTACCAGATGGTCTTCTTCAGTGAGGGACTTAGCAATCATGTCATCCATGTAGCATTCAATTTCTTTGTGGATCGTGTCGTGTAATAACGTTACCATAGCCCGTTGATAAGTAGCACCAACACTCTTCAGTCCAAAAGGCATCACCTTGTAACAAAATGTGCCCCAAGGTGTAATGAAGGTTGTCTTCTCCATATCTTCGGGTGACATTCTAATCTGATTATACCCGGAAAATTCATCCATGAAAGAGAATATCGAGAACTGAGCTGTGTTGTCGACCAATACATCAATGTGAGGTAGAGGGAAGTCATCCTTTGGGCTAGCTCTATTCAGATCCCGGTAATCCACACACATCCGTACTTTTCCATCCTTCTTAGGAACTGGTACAATATTAGCGACCCACGGCAGGTAACTAGTCACAGCAAGGAAACCGGCGTCCGACTGTTTTTGTACCTCTTCTTTAATCTTCATGGCCATATCCGGACGAGTATAACGTAGCTTCTGCTTTACTGGAGGGCAATCTTCTTTCAAAGGCAGCTTGTGCATAACAATATATGTATCCAGACCTGGCATGTCTTGATAGGACCAAGCAAAGACGTCGACGTATTATCGAAGCATGTCAATAAGTTGTTCCTTCACTAAATCTTGCAGACCGGCCCCGATCTTTACTTCTTTCAAGTCTTCTTTGGTACCAAGATTAATTGTTTCAACCTCCTCCTGATGAGGAGTGATCACTTTCTCTTCTTGCCTCAACAACCTGGCTAACTCTTCAGGTAACTCATAGTCTTCTTCAACCCCTTCATCAGCTTGATTAATCGGATTGTCGAAGTCATACAAGGTCATAACAGTGCTGTTGTCGGTGCAATCTGGAGGATAATCTCTGCAAGGGTTGAGATCTGTTCATTTTAGTGACCAGTTTTAATCTTGTTTAGAAAAAGTGAAAATGAAGTTATTATTTTGAAAACATTGTCATTTTATTGTTTTGTACAAAAGTGAAAAATGAAAAGACAGTGAGCGGAAAAAAGAATCTCGTTTGCAAAAGATGTCTGATATTCATTGATTAATTATTTACACAAAATTACAATATGGCCCTATTACAAAATGAGTCCTGACACCTTGGGAAAGATGCAGGACTTGATGCATGCTAAAAGGATAGGAAATAATAATTACTCTGCAGGAGTAACCCTTATAATTTCCTGGGAAGACCAGTAAAGGACTTGGCTCCCCGGGATCCTTGGACGTATCCAGCTCTCCAGGTTGCGGTCGCTTTCCGCCTCGTCTTCCAAATTGTTAATAGCATCTGGGGTGAGCATCCCCCCACTGACAAATTTGGGCTCTTTAGCAGGCTCTGATTGATCTTGTCGGAATGGTCTGTAACCCAAACCAAATATGTCTTCCTTCTTTTCCACTGGCAGCAGCTTGCCCCAGCCTTGAGCATTACCTTCTTCAACAACCTTTCGGGCTTGCTGATAGGAGACAATTGAAGTACACATCCTGTCCTCCTAGGATGCAGCAAATACTTCAGTAGCCTCATTGACATTCAGGGCCTCTAACAAATATGCCCTCCTCACCGCAGATGGTGATAATATGTCCTTCCCATTCGTACCTCAATTTCTGGTGAAGGGTCGACGTTACTGCGCCTGCGGCGTGAATCCATGGTCGACCTAGCAAACAGCTGTAAGCAGGTTGTATGTCCATTACATAAAAAATGGTTTTAAATACTTGTGGACCGATTATCACTGGCAGCTCCACCTCTCCAAGAACAGATCTTTTGGAACCATCAAAAGCCCTGACCACAAGATTACTTGGCCGGAGAGCTATCCCATCATACTCGAGCTTGACAAGGGCTTTCTTGGGTAATACATTGAGTGAGGACCCAGTGTCTACAAGAACATGAGATAGTACAGCTCCTTTGCACTCCAGGGTTATATGCAAAGCATTGTTGTGGAGACGTCCTTCTGTTGTTAAATCAGCATCAGTGAAACCTAGCCCATGGCTAGTATTGACATTTGACACTACTGTTTCCAGCTGATTCACAGTGATCTCTTCTGCCACGTAGGCAGCGTGCAGAACTTTGAGTAGTGCATCTCGATGGGCTTTGGAACACAACAACAGTGATAGTATAGAGATCTTTGAAGGAGTCTGGTGGAGCTGGTCCACAACTTTATAGTCACTTCTTTTAATAATTCTCATAAACTCATCCACGTCTTGATCGAAGGATGATTTATGAGTTTCTTTTGGCGTAGATTCTTCTGGTATCACACTCTTCCCTTTGGCTTTGGCAACAGCCTCTTCCTCAGTGTTGGTTCTAGGGACTTGTGATGCGAAGAGACGCCCGCTTCGGGTGAAGCCTCCGCCTCCCCCAACATTGTCCACTTGGGGAGTGAGAACTGGAGAATCAAGAAGGACCTTCTCTCTGTTGCAGTACAGATCTGCACCATAATGCCATGGTATAGCAATGTCTTTAGCATATGGGATTGGCCCGGGCACCGTGATGGTGACTGGGCTTACTGCAGCATATGTTGGGACTATAATAGTCTGTGGGTCATAAAAAATAGTAACAGGACCTCTGGTGGATGTCGTTGGAGGTGAATTAAAGCTTTGTTGAGACTGTTGTTGATGTTGTTGAAAGTTGCTGGAGTTCGGGACCGTTGTCGGGTCATAATAAATTGTGACAGTGGAAACATCATTGTTGGTGGTTGCCGAAGTTGTAGTAGCTGGTGCAAATGAATTGTTGTGTGTTGAAGTGACAGATGAAATGATTACTGAAGTTATAGCTGAATCAATTGGAACAATGGTTGCTGCAGTTGTAGAAGAACCAATAGGAAAGATGGTTGTTGCATTTGTAGAAGATTCACTTGTTGTTGTCAAAAGAGTTTTTGGTGTTGTTGGTGTTGTGGTTGTAATTTGCAGAATGCCTTCTTTGATCAAGCCATTAATTCCACTCCTCAAACTAGCACACCCATCTCAGAAAGTTTGCATGATTCGCAACAGGCCTCACAACCTGGAAACACTTGGCATTTCAAAAGCTGGGTTTTAACCTCTGCCAGAGGTGTCTGAATACATGCAATGTCTTCTATTAAACTCATGGGGGAACCATCCTCTATAGCATTAATCCTTGGCCCACTGTGAGTTGGCATAGGATTTTTCATTACATTGGGAGGAGGTGCAAAGTTCAGGGCTTTGGAATCTACCAGATCCTGAACCTTCATATGCAGAGCTCTGCATTTTTCCATAGAGTGACCAGGTGCGTTGGAATGAAAAGCACACCTAGCATTGACATCGTAGTTTCTTGGAAGGTTTTGAGGATCAGGTGGAGCCAATGTCCTCAACTCAACAAGATTGAGCTTTAGGAGTTGTGGCAGCAGTGTGGCATATGGCATCGGAATGGGGTCAATCACCCTGTTGATCTGAGATGGCCGCTGTTGAAACGGGCGTTGCTGTTGATTGTTGTTATTATTGTTGTACGATCTCTATTGTGGAAACTGTTGTTGTTGCGGAAAGTGTTGTGGTTATTGAGTATACTGAGGAGGTGGAGCATGGATACTAACATCAGCAACTGTTCTGGGCAAGTATTGGGGTCTCCCTCTTCCCATGTGCACAGAGTTTGTCTCACCAGATCTACGGGGCCTAACAAATGGTTTTCTTGTACTGCTTGAACTGGCACCGTTATCAGAGATCTTTCCCATCTTCAATAGGCTCTCTATTCTTTCCCCATCTATCACCACATCTGCAAAGCTGGTAGAAGAAAATGCAGCCAATCTGTCAATATAGGTCCCTTGGAGAGTATTCATGAACATGTCGGCCATTTCCCTCTCAGACATGGGGGGTTGAACTGCAGCAACAAGTTGCCTCCACCTTTGGGCATATTCCCTGAAGCTTTCACGGGAAGATTGAGACATTCCCATTAGGAGGGTCCTGTTTGGGGCCATGTCCAAGTTGTACTGATACTGACGGATAAAAGCTTCAGCCAAGTCTTTCCAGTTTTTTACTGTGGCTCTAGTCAAATGGGAATACCATTCTCAGGATGCTCCTGTCAGACTATCCTCGAAGTAAAACATCCGCAACTTCTCGTCCATGGTGTATGCTTTTAATCTTCCCAAGAATGATTGAAGGTGGGTGCATGGGCAGGATGTGCCATTATACCTTTCGAAACACTGAGGTTTGAACTTGTGAGGAATTCTCACCCCTTACACCAGTCCCATGTCCATTACATCAAAGCCTATGGAGTTTTGGGATTCAAGAGACCTCAGCTTCTCTGCAATCTCATCCAACCGACGGTCGTAAACCTCGTCTCCAGCCCCAACAACTGTAAACTGCTCTTCTTGAGGATCCTCTTGCAAGACCCTTCCTCCAGCGGTGTTACCCTGAGTTTTACTTATGGCGTTTATTTCTGGGTTTAGATGAGGCCCAAACTCCGGTGGATCAGTGCGAGGCTGCACGTGATCGTTGTTACTGGTACCTCCTGTACCTGGATGGTGTTCTTCAGGAGTTTTTCTCTCAACCAACTCCCTTAGACTTTCCTGGCTTTGAGCTAAACCAGTCATTACCGTCATGAATTGGGTCATCTGATTCCTCATCTCAACCCTCTCATTGGCCATTTGGGTCCTCACTTCATTCAAGTCTTGCTGAACTTGATCCATCTGGAGTCCCGAAAGGTTGTTTCTTGTCGGGTACCGGTGTGTTCTGTTGACAGGGAACACTCTTCTGCGAGCAATGTTTCCTGAAACCACAACAAAGTGAGAAACAACAATAAAACAAAAACCTACAAAACAAAGAAAATGTTAGTATGCAATGCAGGATGCCTATTTGTCTTCCAAGGGTATCTAGTTTGGTTCTTTGGTTTTGACCTTCCCAGGCCTCGAGGAAATGCTGATGATGTTGTAGAGATAGATAAAGCCCACCAAAAATAATACAAACTGATATATTACAAAGAGTGAAAATACATAGTTTGATTACAATACATCCCCATGGTGGGTCAAAATATAACAGCAAAAGAAAAGTACAACAAAAGGAAAGTACAAGCAAAAAGTCAAATATCTAATCCAAAGTCATCCTCTCTGACTTCCTTCAGGAGGGCCTCAGTCACTGGACCCACTGGGTGTTCTGTAATAGTCCTGATGAGGAGGTTTCTGGTAGCAATGGCACTAGTTAACTTCTTATGCTTGTCTTGATCCTTTGACCTCTTCAACCCCACCCGGAGTTTCAATTCAGATATCTCCTTCTGAGCTGCCAACAAAGCCTCCTGATGCTTCTTCTCACTAGCCTCCAACTGTTCTATCTTAGCCTGAGTCTTTTGATCTTCTTGTGCACGGGCTTCAGTGATCCTGATCCACCTAGCCTGGCTCTCCTCCAGATAATTCTCTGCCCTAGCCTTCTGAGTCTTTGCTTCCTTGCAAGCATTTTTCAGTACTAACTCCCCTGCCATTACCTTTTTGATGTAGTCGTCCATCTTCTCAATCTTGGTCAAATGCTCAACCCTAAGCCTTTCCAATCTCTCATTATCTAGACGGTTGTCATTTCTCTCCCAGAGAGTCTTCTTCAAGGCTTCAGATAGCTGAGTATTCCTTTCTTTTAGATTTTCAAACTCTTCCAGACTGACAGTAGCTGCGGGTTGTACTGTAGAAGGTCCAGGTACATCTTCTAAAGTGAATGGCATCCGGGTGATCTGAGCTATGGTACGAGACCAATCAGAATACTGTGCTGAAGCAATGTTGTTGCACTTTCCAAGGATGGTTGTTCCCTTGGTTTGAATGTTATCCCAAGCCCAGGCAGCTTGTCTGACAACAGCAGAGTTGGGTTGGATTTCACAGTAGAGGGTCTCAGCCAAATCTTTCCCTCTGGGAGGATGAACCAAAGCATACCCTAATTGTATTTTAAACAGTAAAGGGTTGTAGTTGATGCAACCTTTCACTCCTATCAAAGGCACATTAGGATATTTCCCACAGCTAGTAATGATGTCCTTGCCTTTGGTGCTCTGAGTGCACCATATAATGTCATCTGATGTCAAGGCAATAAATCTCTTAGCTCAGCTCTTTTGCTGATGTGGATTCAGGAAAGTATCTGATTTTGGAAAGTCTCTTAGCAGCCAAGAGTAATAAAGAGGAGCACAGCATCTGACCAGTCTTCCTCTTTGCTTCTCATTCCTCTGGTGTACTGAGTAGTAGAAGTCTCCAAGCAAGGTAGGAACTGGGTTCCTCAATAAGAACAGGTGAATGGCATTCTTACTCACAAACTTTGGCTCATCTGCAAACAAGATAACCCCATATATACTGAGGGCTAGAAGTGCACAGACAGCCTTCCATTCCCCTAATGCAGCATGCAGGGTATCCTGGGAGATCAAGAAGTCTAGGTGAAGGCCTAGAACCCCAGCCTTGGTTGTCATGTTCTGATTAATGAGGGCAGGCTCCAAATGCAATGCCTTAGCTATGTCTTCATTTTTGGGAGAAACCATCTCAGGGTTGAAAGGAATCCCTCTCCTGATAGGAACCCCTAACAACATGGAAAATTCTTCTAACAGAGGTCCCAACTAGAAATCAGGAAATGTGAAACATCTGAGTGGAGGATCATAAAACTGCAAGCAGGTATGGATCATGCTCCTCTGAGATGCATCTAAATTCATAACCATGTCCAATATTCCTCCATAATGCTCTCTGAATAGTGGGACATGATCAGGGGTAATGAGAGACTGGATCTGCCTGATGCCAGTCAGGGTGGGCTCAAAGAAGTGGTAAGTGATGTTGCTCTTTCTTGAAGTGTCCATGGATGCTGGTGAAGAAACTGAGAGCAACTACTAATGAAGGTCACTGAATGAGATGCTGGATATGGGCCTCTGATAGTTGGAGAAGAATCACTAATAAACTGATGAAGGTGCTGGAGAAGAATCACTGAAGCAGTCTGAGCAGCAAAAGGGGTCAAAACCAAACCAAAGATAATATGATGGATACCCTGTAAAACAAATAAGCAAATGTTAAATGATGCAAGAATGATGTATGCAAAATGATATGCAAAGGGTTTGTGATCAAGTGTTGGATCAGTTTATCTGCCTTGGTAAAAGTCCATGTATGTTCATAAGTCCGGATGGAGGCTTAGAAATCCAGTAATCAGGTGGGGGACTCAAATAAAGAGTCACAAGTCCAGGGTAATCACAAGAACTGTCCAAATAATACAACCTTAACAAATCTAGTAACAGGGTATGATGAGGCCAAGGGTTCCTGCAAACCTGTAAACATCCCAACCCCCTCACATGTAATGTTCTAGAACAAGGATCCTCAGACTTGGATCAGTTATGAGAAGTGTAAACACTTCTAACCCGGAGGTACAGTGTTTACAGTAACCATAAAAAATCCTCCTCTAATTCACCTCAGATGTTGAAGGTCATAAAAAGGTCATCCAGACTTAGCAGGCTTCCCAGATAGCCCTAGCACTACAGGAAATCTATAGCACAGAGTTCTCAAGAAGAAACCCATGTCTGAACTGTGTTTCATATTCCCGCACCAGACCAAAATGGAATGGGAAATAATATGAAGCCACTCTATCCTATGTGTCACTCAGGTCCCAGGTATATGACCTTAATCACTCAATGAACCCCACCCACCAAAATAGACAAGAGATCCAGCACATGATAATGGCAGTATGAAATGCATAAAACTGTAAAAGAAAGCAATAAATAAAGTTGTACACAAAGCAATAAATAAAGCAAATAAATAAGCACAAGTAGCACATAACACCCCTGTAAACACAAATCAAACAAGCGCTAGGAGGAACCCACAAAAAGAACCAGAAGCCCTGGTTGCAATATAAGGTCCCCAGCAGAGTCGCCAAGTTGTCGCTCCCCCGAAAAGACACCGGGTCAGATAGGGTACAAACGTGAACGGACGACGAAAAGAGGAAATGAAATGAATATGAATAGAGTCGCCAGCTAGGCATTTTTATCCCGAAGGAAAGGTAATGTTGCATAAACCTAGAAAAAGATGGATAAGACGGTTGCGAACCAGAGAAACTGAGAAAGGGGGTTGGTTATAATCTGGGAAGGTATTAGCACCCAGATTGTCCGTCGTACTCAACGGGATCCACACTTAAAATATTTGTGTTTAAAGGGGTAGGTGTCTGTGCTATCTGTGTGCAAAAGCTGGAAAAGAATATACAAGTGTCAGTGCAAAAGAGAAGTGAAGTGCTCAGGAATGAGGCTTAAAAGAATGCTGAAAGAGGGGGATGACAAAGAGACTTTTGTTCGATAACTGTTAAGTTATGCCTACGTATCCTCTCGTGCAATGAGGAAGTCAGAACACCGTAGTTCGACTCAAAGAGACTGAAAGATAAATTTGACTGATGAACTGTTTGCTTGTCTATGCTCAAGTGTATGACTCGTCTGGCTCGAGTGCTAACTGTCTTGCATTAGACGGAAGAAGCAAATTCTCGCTTGTGATTTAAGATGATGAGAAAAGAATCCCGGAGGAGACGATTATTGTTTGTTTTTGTGTTTTCAATCTTTTATTTCTTTTTTGGTGTTTGTCATAAGTTAATGAGCTTAAGCCTAAACCAAGGGTTAGTAAACTCATCATGTCCTCCCTTTTATTAGGAATAATGAGAATACCTTAAGTATGAGATAAACATCTCAACTTAATTACCATGATGATATAGGATTAAGATAATTAACCTACTTGTGATTATTTAGATGTTTTTTTAAGTTTTTGTTTAGTGTTAAGTAATGAGTTTAAGCCATAATCAAAGATTAGTGAACCCATTACACCATCCTAATAGAAGGATAATAGATGAGCACACTTAAGCTGAGGAAGATACCTCAACTTAATCCATGATTAGGGATTAACCTCATGACAAAACAAGCCTTTATTAAAGTGGATTTTAATTAAGGGTAAGATTAAGAAGTTAATTTTATGGTTTGTAAGACAACTTGAGGAGGACTTGTCCATTAACACTAGGGTTAGTCCTTCTTAACCAATAAAGGAAGAATTAGAACCCTAATGCAAGGCCCAAGTTACAAGTTAATGTCTTAATGATTATTAAGTGGATTGATTATAAGGTTTAAACAAATTAAGGGTTTAACACTTAGAATTAAAGTTATACACTCCATCCTAAGAGAAGGATGCATGCATAACCCTAATCACAAAGCCTTAAAACCTTAAAGGTTTAGTCTCTAATGATGAGGTGAGAAGAGAGACACAAAGAAGACACAAATGTAAAAGATAAAGGGGGACTAATCACAACCCTAATTATTGCCATGCTTGGATGTTCCTATGGTTTGTAAGGCTTAAAAGAGATCTTCAGAGAAGCCACCAATGGAAGAAGCAGATGAAAGGAGGAGAAGCAGAAGAAACAAGTTACTTACTTCACTGAAGAAGATAAGTAACTTGGAGAAAGAAAGTGAATGATTAACATGAATGAGCAAGCTCACTCTAAGGCAAATAAAAATGCAGCAATGATTCATATGAAGAATGAGAAGAGAAATGAGAAGTGAAGGCAAATTCACTTCTCAAATTACTTACCACCTGAAAATGTTAGCATAAGGAAAGAAATGAAATGAAATGAAAATGAAACATATGCAAAGGTAAAAACCAAAACCAGAAGCAAACACATGATTCAAATGATGCTATGAGATGAATGCAAAGGCATACCAAGTGCTATGAATGTTCATACAAAGAGAAAGAATGCAAAGGAAACATGTAGGAAGCATGAAAACACATGGATGTTTATGGAATGAAATGAATGAAAAGCATAGCAAATGTATGAATAAATGACCAAGAAATGTTCAAGCAATGTCTTAAGATGTCTAAAATGGCATACAAGTGCTTAGAATGTCATGGCAAGTTCACATGTTCATGCAATGCAATGTAAGATGCAAGTATGGATGCAAGATTAGGGTTATATGAAAGGATGAGATGAAAATGTCAAAAACAGAAGAAAATCACATGATAAAAATTTGCAAATGAACTCAAAGGAACCCTAACCCCATATGATATCACACCCCAAAGGAGAAGGTCCAACTCTTAACCTAAAAGAAGTTGTGATTTTTCTAAGTAAACTAGGGTTTTTGGGTACCTTAAGAGGGAAAATTCAAATCAAATGGAAAATGCAAGATAAATTCATGACAAGATTATCCTAGGAACTACATGCTATATTGAAAACAATGCAAAAAGAACCATTGTCAAACCCTTCAAGGTTAGGCAGAAAAGAATTTTCAAAGTTAGGGTTCCAAAAAGGGAATTTTATGAACCCTAAATTCAAGAAAAATGTCAAAGTTGGATCAAAACCAAAAAGAAATTTGTATAAATGGTTTGACAATGTTTCTAAATTTCCTAAGATGCAATGTGAATTTATTTTGAATTTTTAGAAACCTAAATGGTATTTTAATTAATTAATTTCCATTAATTAATTAAAATAAACATTTAAATATTTTTAAAATGCTTTTTTAATGCAAAAAATAAAAATAAAAATGTTTTTGGGTGAAGAAAAATATTTGAAATTAAAATGCAGAAGAAAATATTTTTTGGACTTTTCTAAGTATTTTAAATAAATTGGTAAAGAAAAATGCATTTAAATGAAAATAAAATGAATTTAAATAAAAGTAGGACAATCCAAGGGATCAGATTCAAACTGGGGGGGTTTGCTTTGACCAGCGCGCAATCTAAGGGTCCAGATTCAATCTGGCCTAATTTTAATTAATTAAATAAATTAAAAAGATTAGGGTTAAGTGAAATGATCTCAGTCCTCCACACACGCGCGAAACTCACATCCTACGCTCCAGATTCAAACTTGGCTAATCACCTGAGATTAGCCCTAATTATTTTCAGACGGCCGGAACATTGCTTCGGTCGTCTTCTCCGGCAGGGTAGTTTCTCAAACTCTCTCCCTATGTCATTTCAGGAGCTCTAAAGCTCCAGATCAACTCCCTACCTCACCCTAAACACGAATCCACCCTCAAAACTAATTTATTTTGCATCAATCATGAGAATCAAACAAGAACATGTTTCACGGGCAAAATTTCAGAAGTCAAATACAAGCTTATTTTCAACTCATTTTTCAAATTAAATTACATCATGGTGATCAACATAACATGTAGAACAATTTAGAAACTTAAAATCATGCTTCTGGAAAAAGTTTGAAGATTGATACTTAAGATGGAGCTTTCACCTCTGAAGCTTTTGGACCTCTTCTTTTGTGCAAATCCTCTTTACTTGACCCCCTGATGAAGTTGCAATGCTTGGAAGGAACTTAGAATGGCTGGAATGAAGGCTTGCAACTCAACTGGCCAGAAATCGTGTTTTGTGTTTGTGGGGTTTCAGGCTGGTTTGATGGTTGGGAAATGCTCTAATGGTGATGGTGAGTTGAATGATGAAGTTTGTTTTGAGTTTTAGTGTCTGGACAGAAAGTTTCGAAGGTTTTTGCTTGAAGGTGATTTTTGTGAAACTTGGTAAATCTGAGGTTTCAGGCTTGTGTGTTGTATGTTATGAGTTGCTTTTGGTCCACATAACATTGTTTGATAGGTCAGAAAGTGGGTGGTGGCCTGTTGTGATTGGTATGGGCAAGTTGCCAAAATGTCAACATTAGGTGTACTTGAGGTATGGGCTTATGTTGCAGCTGTTTTAGGGCATATCTTGGCTCAAGAAAAATCAAGGAGAACCATGAAAAATGTTTTGGGGTGATGCAGCAAGTGTATGAGAAGTTTCATGCTCTTTTGCAAATTTGAAGAACTTTGGCCCCTTTTGAATTTCTTGAAGTTCAAGGCATGAAATGGAATGGTTCTTTGGGCAATTTTGGTCACAATGCATGGTAGTATGTTTGTATGATGCTTAGAGAGTGATTAGAGGTCATAAAATGACTTGGTATGTGAAATTGCACAAAATCCTCTTTGGTGTGAAAATGAAAATTATAGGATTTTTGCCAACTTTGCAAAGCCATAACTTGAGTTTCATAATGAATTAGAACTTGTTCTTGTTCTTTTTTAAAAGGGAATGATCCAATATACAACTTTCATGACCAACAATTTTTCATTTGAAGCATTTTTGGTTGAGAAAGAGGAGGTTGAAAAACTTTCCCAAAATGGAAAGTTTCCATTACAAGTCATTTCCATTTTTGGCAACTTTTGGTTTAACTCAATTTTCTTCAATTTTGTGAACTTCCAAGCACTTAAATGATCAAATAAAGATCATATAACTTCAATTTGATGAAAAATCCACTTTGGTTCCATTGTTGGGGGCCTCAGATGCCCTGATTTTGCTCTGACTTGCCCAAGAAGTTACCTAGTGGACAAATGACTTCCACAATGAATTTCTTCATAAAACTTGGTACAAATGACCCTTATAACATATTGAGACTATTAGAAACAATAATTACCAAAATATTTGGAGTTATGGCCTCTGAAACCAAAACCCTAATTTCAGGTCATCTGTGCAATGAAACCCTAACTCTGTTTCCATGCTTTCCAAGTTCTTGTGATTTCTTGACTTCCTTGATCTTTGAGGAATATAATATGATGATAGAACATACATGGACCCTCTTGGAATGATTGGAGACCTTTGGAGTGGCTCAGATGGATCCTTGGATTGCTCAGATCACAAACCCTAGATGCAGATGAACTTGAACTATGCAGTGAAGTAAATATGCAATATGAGATGGTATGCTTATACTAATGCAATCATGAAATATCACAAGCCAATGGTGTGAAATTGGTGAGGGCAAATTTGGGGTGTTTACAATCATGAAATAAGGATCATACTGGACCATGAAATAGGGGTCGAGAGTTCCGACGGGAACTGGATCTTGAAATAGAGATCGATATATGGTACCGTATGCATATAGTTGGTAGAGTCTCTTTGCATAAGTTGTTGTTGTGTGTATGATGTTAGTAGTACGTTTTGGTGTATTTGTTTATTTATCGTTTGGTGAGAGTTGGTGACTATTTGATGATACTTGCTTTTGTTCTTATTATTTTTCCCTTTTGTTTGTGTAAGTATCTCACCCCTTCTGTTTGAATGTTACCCTTATGTTGGTAATGTGCAGGTGCTCAGCATTAGTAGAGTGGTATTCGGTGTACTTCACAGTTAGAGGAGTCGACTCTGATACGTGTTTTGTGGTGTCAGGACGACAATTGCTTAATTGTTTACTTATTTTGGAAAAACATTTTTTAGTTGAATTTTATCTTGAATTTAATTAAAGTTTTCCGTTGCAAGTAAACAAAATATTTTGTAAAACATATCACATTGAGTCGTGTGTTATCAGTGAATGTGTCAGTCAAAAGTATTTGTGTATTTTAATTACTCTGATTTTAATTCAAAATTCGTGGGATGTATTTTGGGTGTTACAGTAAGCATCCCAGGTATGATTCAAACAAGTTGAATGTCGTGTAAACATCCTTATTACAAATGTGTGTATTAAAATGTACTGTTGAAACTCGTTTTATGGCACAGATCGTGTGTTTTATGAATGTGTGACACCCTATGTGGTTATATTTTATTTTTAAATTATGTTATAAATTATGTTGCATGGTATACGGTGTTACATAGTGGTATTAGAGCAGGTCGGTCCGTCTGGCCAAGTTTTTGTAACTTTAATTATTCCTGGTGTACGACATGTGTGTGTACGTTGTTGATACAATGTTTTCATAACAGTTGTTTATTGTTATTCAAAAGAATGGCTGGGAGAAATGTTCGTGCTATTGCTGATGCCTTGACAGCCTTGGCTCAAGTGGTGCAATCTTAGCAGAATCCACAGGTTAAAGATGCTGAATCATGTGGATTTGATAGGTTTTTTAGGAACAAACCACCAACCTTCAAAGGGAGGCATCATCCAGATGACGCACAAGTTCTGTTGCAGGGGATCAAGAAAAACTTCAGAGTGTGGGCATGTGCAAATGCTCAAAAGATTCGTTATGGTACTTATATGTTTTCTGAAGAAGTATAGTGTTGGTGGGATAATGCTAGACATAGATTTGAGGCTAATGGTACAATGATTACTTGGGCTATTTTCAAGGGAGCATTCTTGGTCAAATATTCCCAACTAATGTGCGTGGCAGGAAAGAGGTGGAATTCCTTGAACTTAAGCAAGGAAATATGATCGTTGCAGATTATGTCACCAAATTTGAAGAATTGTCTAGGTTCTTCCCTCACTATAATGGAACAAAGGTTGAGATGTCTAAGTGTATCAAGATTGAGACCAATGTCAGCGACACAGTGACCCGAGAATACGTCAAGAAATGTGACCAATGTCAGCGACACGGTGACCCGAGAATACATATAGAAATGTGACTAATGTCAGCGACACGGTGACCCGTCATACAAACTATACATCCTTATCTCACATTGGTCTTTTATGCAATTGAGAATGGACCTTCTCGGTCCATTCACCCATGCACCAATCTATCTCAGGTTCTTAATCGTAGTTGTCGACTATTTCACAAAATAGATCAAAGTCGAAGCTCTAGCAAAGATCACCGCGATGAATGTTTTGAATATTTTTTCAAGAAAAAAATAATAGCACAATTCAGATTTCCTTGTTCCGTGGTGACCTAATTCAAAATGAACATTTTCAGGACTATTAACATCCCATTCAGTTTTTGAATGGTTGGTACTTAAACATTTACAAAACACTAAAGTGCTTCAATAAGGCTATGATACATTAAGGGCCTATTTGTTTTAACTTTAAAAAAATGGATTTTTTTTTGTATTTTCAAAAATGGATTTTGTAAAATCGTTTTTCAAAATATTACAAGTTTTTTATATTCAATTTTTGTAAATAGCATGACTAATTTTGATATCGTACAACATAAACATACATTATTGATGAGCAAAAAATAATTGAAATCACAATTTTTTAAAAGAGTTGTATCTCAAAAATGAATTTTATGAAAATCTATTTGAAATAGCTTCAAAATTAAGTGATTGTTTTTGAAATTTTGATATCCAATTTTTTTTTCTCGATAAAACGATGAAATATCTAAAATAACGTTTTAAGAATAAACTAAAATTTTATTTGAAACTTTTATAATTTTTTTTTTTTTAATTTCTCTTATAAAATTTTGTTATACGGTAAAAAATCATTTTTAAAAATATCAAAACAAAGGGGTCCTAAATTCTTAGATTTAGAAACGTAAAACATTTAGAAACGTAAAGCCCGTAATTTGGCAACATTAGCTATCCAAAGAAATAACTATAGCACTATTATGGGCCTAGTGACTCGGAACCCATGTCAAACCATCACAAAGTGCAATAAAATTCTTATTTTTTGTTTCAAAAAAAGTATAACGTTATGACTTGGTTTTATCCGTTTAGACGACATCATTTAATAACTTAGTAAGACTTATTTATTTATTATTGGATTTTACCCTCATGCAACAAGTAATAATTGAAATCAAATACACTTTGTTACTTAAAATTTTATACATTTTATACATTTAAGAAAAGGAAGTCACGCAAAAATAACTTTAAATAGTGTGTTTGGATGAAACTATTTAAAGAGGGAAAGTAATTTTTTTTTGAGGAAATTTAAAATGATTTGTTCAAAATTAATTGTTTAGATAAAAAATATGGAGAATTGTTAAAATGATGTAAATTTAAGAAGTATTTTGTTTAAGTTAAATTTATAGAATTTCAAATGACACCAAAAAGTAAAAAATTTCAAATTGCTTCTTCACTCTATAATTCAAATGTTAAATTGTTTATTATTAATTTTTCAAATTTTACAAAATGGTCCTCATATTTTTATAAAAATTTCAAATTGACCTCTAAATTTTTTAAAAAATTGTAGATAAATCCCTAAAATTTTTCAAAATTTACAAATTAGTCCTTCAAAATTTTAAAAATTGCAAATTAGTCCCTATTTTTCTTATTTTTAATTTTACCCAAAAAATTTAAAATTTATGAAAATTACCCCAAAAGTTTAACAATGAATCACTTTAATACTCCATCCAAACAAAATAATTTAAAAATGAATGGATTTCAATTGAATCATTTAAAATGCTTAGAATTTTGAATTATTTAAAAATTCTCAATTAACCCATCCAAACATTAGAGTTTGTTTGGATGGGGTAATTGAGAATTTTTAAGGAATTCAAAATTTTAGGCAATTCAAATGATTCAATTAGAATCCATTAAATTTTAAATTCTTTTGTTTGAATAAACTATTAAAATGATTCGTTGTAAAAAAAATTGGATAATTTTCATAATTTTTAAATTTTTTAGATCAAATCTGAAATATGAAAAATATGGATCAATTTGCAAATTTTGAAAAATTGAAGGACCAATTTGTAAAATTTGAAAATTATTATGCACTTATTTGTAATATTTGAGAATTTTGGAGGTGAATTTGAAATTTTCGTAAAATATGAGGATCATCTTGCAAAATTTGAAAAATTAATAATAAATAATTTAACATTCATATTATATAGAATGAAGAAGCAAGTTGAAATTCTCTACTTTTTGATGTCATTTTAGATTCCTTAAATTTAACATTAATAAAGTACTTCACAAATTTACATAATTTTAACAATTTTACATATTTTTTATTCAAACAATAGATTTTGATCAAATCATTTCAAATTCTTTAAAAAAAAAATTATTTTCCTCTCACCCTAAAATTCTCCAACCATAATATACAATTGTCAAAGTTTGTTACCCAAAGGATGCATGTTTAGTCAATCTGTCAAGTTAGAAGTAACAAATAAATGACAATAACTGTAAAACTGCCTCCTTAACAGGGAACTAAACATTTCAAACCCAAAAGTAACTGTTAGACTGAATTGGATCTTTTGCCTCGGATCCCAAACTCATGTCCCTAAACCTTACCTCATTAATGTCATTCGAGGCTCCCTAGTGTTTCTGTTTGTTTATTGTTTATCCCTATAATTACAAGACATTTATATGTTAATTAAATTTAAGTTACTTAATCCAATGAAGTAAAAGCACAAAGTTTCACTTAAAAGTTCAACCAAGCATGCACACAGAGTAGATAGATTATTTTATGTCTTATTCCATTTTCATTGGTTTTCCAATATTTCTGTTTTCTTCTACATGATTCATATTTCAACCTGCTTTGCTTTCCATCTAAAAAAACCGAAGAAAGAGGGAAAGAAAAAAGATATAATAAAAAAGGGACAAGATTGAATGTGTATGTACGAGCCTACCCGGTACAAAGAAAGCCTCTAACAATAAAAAAGGTCATGTACATATATTAACTATAAGTGTTTCTTATGAATGATTGGATTGATTTTTATTTTAAGATATCATTTTAAATTGCTATCAATATACTTCAATATAAAAGTTTTACAAATGTTAGGCATATATAGCAATATCCAGTCATCGATCATATTTAGGAATTTGAATCCACTCAATTACGAAATTGTTATCAGCCTTCTGATCATCTTAATCTAAAGAATTGGAAAAAGTAGTTTTAACTTTTATTTTATTACTTAAAAATATGCTAAAATGAAGACAGTCTTATTTTAATCATTTGTTGAAAGCAGCAAATCTAAATCCCAAATCAAATCCCAAATATGCATAAATACTAAAATTTGTGACCATATAAAAGTTCAAATTGTAACTTGGTAATGTCATTTAATTTTTTTTTAAAACGGTTCTAAAATTATTTATTAATATTTTTTGATTAATTGTATTTTCTGTTTTAAAATAAACTTTAGAGTGACACAATGATGATGCATCACAATTACAACAAAGATATGCTATTTTGACAACATAATTTTCTACATCGTAGCCTACACCTTATACAATTGCAAAAGAAAATGACTTTGCACAAAAATCAGTGTAAAATAAATTATTAAAAAATAAAATTGATATGCTGTATTTATACACTTACGGTGTAAGTGTTAAAATAAGGGGTCAAAGTATCTTTTCTCTTTTAACAATTGCAAAAGTTGCAATGTATATCAAAGAAGTAGTTGTGATGTAAATTGTTTTTATTATTAGAAAAAAATTATATGATCGCAATGCATATACATAGAATGTCACTGCAATGATGCATTTGCAACTACAACAATTGCAGATGTGACAATTAACATCTAAAAATTAAAAAAATTTATATCAACATCTACAAAATCGTGAGATAGATGAAGATGGAGATAGTACATAGTACAGATTTAAGATATATGTAAAATTAGCATCTTCGATAATCGGATCAGTTTTACCACCCTTACTCGCTAGTCGTAACCTCATGAACTATGATGGAGCCGCCGTAGCTTTACAATGCAGTTTGTAGTGTGAATATCATGGCCTCATGCCGTTGTGAAGATTTACCATAGCTACAGTATTGCAGCAACATTTCTTCACCAATTTGAAACCATGACTACAACAGTAATTTAAAACAAAACAAAAAAAAACTATAAAATGATATTAATTTGAGAAGTGCTATGCCTAATCTAAAATGTTTACACCATATTTTGACACCGTAGTTCATCATCTTCATTTTCAATGCAGCATATAGAATTTAATTTTTAGGAAAACAATGAATAAAACAAAAAAAAATAGATGGTATAGTATTAAAATACGGTGTAATGTGTGACTAGATTATTTCTGTATTAATTTACGAAGAACTGAGAAAATAGTTAGGGATGATATAAGAGTGGTTAAAAAAAAGAGTGGTGTGGGGGTAATAATTAATAGTTGAAGAAAGGTGGTGAAAATGTATGATATTGATCTGTTTGTATTTGGTCTGAAAAAGGAAAAGACAGCACTTTGGGTGAAACCCCAAAAACAGCAACACATAATATCATTACATCAAGTGGTCCTCTCCACTTAATTTTTACCCCCTCTCTCACTGACACTACCAATCCATCAAAGTGTTACCAGTGCTAGTCCAACCTCAGTAGTATCACTGATCACTGAGTCCCTCGAAATAGATTAAATTAACTCCCCCTCTCTTTTTCTCTGTGCAATATCTATGCCATGGCTAGTTAACAAATGCAAAGTTTGTCAACAGTACAATCTGTGACTGCCCTTGTCTGCATGTCTCTCTCTCATCTGCAGTCACTCAATACTCTTGACTACCGTCCTTACCTTCGTCATTCACACTCTCACTATCACAAGATAAATAACTATCATAACACTGCCACTTCTTGCAATAAATGCAAGAACCTTAGCTTTCATTTCACTGTTTGTCTTCATCTTCAGACACTCCCTCACACAACAGACAAAACTACACTACAATCTATAATAACAATAATATATTCCACTCCATTAATCATAAATAGTTACCCCCAAATCTATAACTAAATTAAAACCATGCTAGTACTATTATACTAGTTAATTAAAACCATGTTATTATCAATATCATCGTCATCTTCATCATTTTCATCTCCTTCAAATTCCTCATCATATTCATCACCCAGCAAAACTTCCTGATCTTCACAACTCTCCACCGTGTGTGGAGCGTGACCATCCCCGAAAGCACGAACATGATCTTTGAGTGATCTCTTATGTTTGAAATCGGATCCACAGATGCAGAACCAAAGCTTTCCACAGTTTTTCTCGTGTGTTCTCCAGTCTCCTCTCACTGCAAAGGGTTTACCACATTTTCTACAACCAAATGGCTTAGCTCCATGTTTCCTCTTGTAGTGTGTCTGAAGTGTCCTGAAATCCTTCAGTGGTCTTGACCTTGGATGCTCTATGTTGTTTTTGCATCCCTCTGCACAGCAATAGCATGGAAGCCTTAACATGGATGAAGCTGGTTTTACTCCTCTTAGAGATTCTGGTCCTTTCCTATATTGAGACCCATGTCCCCACATATGCATCTGTTATATATATATATATATATATATATATATATATATATATATATAGATGAAAAAATGCATTAAGATATACAAATAGATAAGTCAATATATAGAGTCTTAAGAGGGAAGCGCATGTTGTCTTGTTTACCCACTAATATTTTCTTTAAAATATAGGAACAGTTTCAAGATGGTAGGTAATTAATGAATGGCTTGAATTTAAAATTTATAAATATTTGACAAAAAGGTATTTAGTACAAAATTTAGAATTGATTCTTGTAATAAATGCTTTTGAATGTGTTCTGGACTACTAGCTAGGCAATAGGTTTTGAACTGTACAGTATGTTGACTCACCTGCATGTTGTTGAAACGGTTGAACATTTTATTGCAGACTGTGCAAGAGAACTGTGTTGGTCCAATGAGGATTTGAGCAGGAGAAGGAATCCAATATTGGCCTTGAATAGGAGGTGAAGGCAAAGGATGAAGATGATGATGATGATCTGGTTTGGTAATAGTTGTATTGTTTTGTGATATGGTGGTTGGAAGGCCAATGTGAAGTGCAACTGTTACACCACTATGGTCATCATCAATGGTAAGGTTTTGATTTTGGGGATGATTATGATGAAGAGTAGTAGAAGGTGATTGATTTGTTGGGGAGAATTGTTTGGGTTTGTGGTGAGTACCAGGAGGGCCAAGTGAGAGAGAAATGGAGGACTCGTCAGCAGTGTCACATGTGTAGGAGAATGAGTGAGGTTGCATGGTGAGAAATATGGTTGATGGGATGGTGTATAATATATTATATGAATGAATAGTTGGTAATAGGAGAGAGTAGAGTTTGAGAGAGTGAGAGGGACAGAGAGAGTGTTTTGAGTGAGCTTGTTTTTGTGAGATGCTAAGTGGGGACGAGAAAGCCAATATATAAATAAACAAATCTTGTTCATTCATCCATGTATTTTGGCTTTTGTCATTCTATGTGTCATGTCATATTAATTCAAACACAAGACTAATTCTTGAGGAATTCTTAGGCTATGTACCTAAGAAAAAACTCTATTTTCCTATTGACAACATGTATAAGGCCTAAAAATAATTTATTTCAACATTGAATAGAGAATTTCATCCCATGCAAGCAGCTCTTCACCTTGCATTTTTTATTTATATTTTAAGCACAATGGGAAGGTTTTACGCATCCAAAATGTCTGTGGTATTCCACGGGAGCCTTTTGAAAAATTTACTGTTTTTGGTTTGAAAATGGTTTATAAAATGTGAGTGGAGGGATGAGAAAAGAATTATTAATATTTTTATGTTTGAAGAGACGATTGTCTCATGCCTACGTACCCACAAAATGCAATGCGGGATCAAAACCTCGTAGTTCGTGGTACAAAATTTGAAAAGAAACAATGAGTTGAATTGATTTTAAAATGTAGAGATAAGTCGTCATTCTTTAGCGAATAATTCCGCTAGAAAGAATGAGTCATATCTAAACATATGAAAAGAAAAGTGCACAAAGGCACAAAAACAATTGAGTGAGTTTTGGATTTTTTAAAGTCTTTGAGAAGAGAATTTCGATATGCTTACATGGATTAACATTTATTAAGAAGATAAAATGAAAAGGGTAAAATCGCTTGACCTAAGTCAAGGTTTGATTGCGAAAAACGTTTGAAGTTTGAAAACAAAGAAGGTTTTGAAAATAGGAAGAAGATTTGAAAATTTAAGAAGTGGGAGGAGATGAAGTGACTATCCTAAGAAAATAAAATAAAGAGATAAGGGAAGAAAGATCTAACCAAACTTGATGACATTCCAAATTATGAGCATAAGAGTTTCATCCTTATAAGCTAGCAAATGGCCAAATAAAGGCTAAATCCAGCTTTTTGATGATCAAGGCAAAGGAGGTGTCCTAAGAATTTAAGTCCAAATCTCCACTCCAAATGCTAAGGATAGTAACCAAAAGTTCACAAATTAAAATCACAAGATTTTTAGAGGTTTAAACCTTTATTAATGTTTTTGTGTCCAAACGGACAAATAGAAAATCAATCAACAAATAATAAGAGCAAATAATAAACATGATATGGATGAGTAAAGCAAAATAGAATAAAGACAATAAAAATGCAAGAAATTAAATGTTAGTAACAAAAGAAATAAAAAATGCAAGAGTCTAAAATATTAATAGTAGTAATAGTATAATAATATTCATATAATAATGGTATGGTGAACTTAATCAACCACAACCAAAAAGGAGAGTAACCAAAATCGAAGGCAACCGGATCCGCTTAGCATCTTACACTATAGCGATTAATCAAGGCAAACTGAACTGAATTCAATGAAATTTGAAAAGCGATTGGGAAACCCAAAGCACCTACGCATTAAAAATTCACAAGTCTCGATTCTTGAAGCAATATGATTAACCACTTTGGGATTACGCGATCAACAAGAGATCGGGTCCACGAAAGTGTAAGTATCCAATTAGATTTTTATTCCGAAGTCGGGACACATTTAGGTCTATGTTAAGCAATCACCGAGTAATTTACGAAGTAATTACCCTACAAATGAGGCCGGCCACCACCAATTAAGGTGCATAATGTTAGTGCTAATGCATGCGAGATAAACGATATGTAAATCGTTATCCGAACGCGATACCACACAAAATTAAAGATGAATACCAAATTGAGCCCTACTTATGGTATTCTTCCATCCTTAAGTTCAATCACTCATCTTGGTGGATTCAAGCATGAAAATGTATCACTAATGCAAAGTACCTTAAATGAATTGAATAATCCACTTAAAGGTAGTTTTGAATTAATGAACATTAACTACTCTAATCTACACCCAAAGTCCATTGAAATTAAGGAGGAATTACTCCCAAAAATGCTTCCCAAGGTAAAAATAAAAGGGAGGAAGAAGAAGAAGAAAGAGGAACCAAAAAGGGGCTTGAAACAAGCCAAAAACACCATTCTGACTTGTGTTAACCGGTTAACCAATCGGTTAACCGGTTAACGCAAGCAGATTTTGGACAAATTGCGCTATTTTTAAACTGGTTAACCGGTTAACCAAATGGTTAACCGGTTAACGCTGTACCAGATGCTGAAAAATGCATAAAATTCAGCATGATCCATTTTTGAAACATTTTCTCAAACATTGGATGATCATGATCTGAATTTGCACGAATTTTAAAACCAAAATACAGTGGAATCCCTGCAATCAAACAACAAATAAAGATCTGAATGATCTAGAAAGAAAATCACCGAAGATCTACATCTTGAATGTTGATGGTGAATATGGGTTTATGGAGGAAGATGAATTACCAAAAGCTTTTCTTCAAATTGAACCAACACAAGCTTAGATCTACTGAAATTGATGAGCAAAAGAATGAAAGGATGAAGGTCTAGCTCAAGTTAATCAAGAATTCAATGTGAATTCTTAATAACTTCAAAAGAAAGAAAAATGAGCTTTGGAGAATTTGGTGTTGAGGGAGTATTTTGCAAGAGGTTTTGTGGCTATCAAAAGCTTGTGGAATGAATGAAATTGTGGTTCTATTTAAAGGCCTTAGGTATGAAAATTTGGTGGAATGGGGCTTGCTTTGGTAATTTGAATTTAGGTTTGGTAATTGGAATTTTGGTGGGAAATGAAAAAGAGTGGTGATTAGTGAGGGTTTATGGTAGGAAATGATCAAAGTGATGTAGAGAAATCAGAAACCAATGGATCTAGAATATTCCAATTAAATCAATGATCTAAGGGTGCTGAATTTGAAATAAAAAATTCAAATTTCGCATTGGTTAACCGGTTAACCATTTGGTTAACCGGTTAACCATTTGGTTAACCGGTTAACCAAGCTGAATTTTGAATTTTTGTTCAAAAATAGTTGCTTAGTTGTTTCGGCCCGATTCTTGTGTACGTCAAAGAAATAAACACGTGAACCTTGGAGATCCTTTGAATGAATCAATTAATTTGGGAAATCCTTGATCTGATAATTTTGAATTATTTGCGGATCGTCTTCGAATTTTGTGAAATTTACTCGAGCTGCAGGACTGCTATTTTTTGGCATTTTTATATGGTTTCTTTTCCTGGAAAATAAAAGTTAGCAAAAGGAAACAAAATATTTTTGGATTTTGATTAATGGTTAGTAAACACAATCAAATAAAACAATTAAAGACAACGGTGACCCCCTGCGAGGCATAATCCTAACCCGAGAAGAAGCGTGCAACCAGTGCGATCTTGTTTGTATGCAAAATGCAGATGAGATGCAAAGAAATCTTAAGGCAAAAATTAGGGTGTTACTGCTGCCCCTATTTAAGTTTCTTCAATCTGGAGATATGAAGATTGACATCTTCGTCTCTACAAGATGGGAGAGACTTAAATACAGAAAAAATAATTTTTGTCCTAAGAGAACATAATATGATATGGATATGATATGCAAGCCCAAGATCTCTGTGGGGAAAACATGACCACCAGAGGAAAGAAAAAACTTGGGGACACATAAGAAAATCCCGCCGGGGAAAACAACAGACACCAGAAGAGTTACCAGGAAAATAAATAACTGGATAACTGATTCCACTTGGGAAAAGATATATGATATAATCAAGGTACAAGATTCAACAAGGGAAAGAATAAATACTCTGCCAGGGAATATCAACCAAACAAAATATTCAAGTCCAAAAATGGAGGAGTACCAAGTTGGAAACAAATTATCAACTACCTGTTTACTGGGTAGGAAAACCAAGGACTCGACTATCGATTTACTGGATATGAGCAAAACAAAGAGGGATAATCTCCACTACCTTTTTACTGGGTAGAAACAATTCTCAACTACCTGATTTACTGGGCAGGAGTTTAAGCAAAGGGAACCGACTTCTATTACCTTTTTACTGGGTAAGAAGAAAGAACTCTCGACTACCGGATTTACTGGGTAGGAGTACAAGCAAAAGAGCTTGATCAATTTGGTAATATTACCCACTATCGAATAACTGATAGCTTAATTCCAAAGTAATATACTCAAGCTGGAGAAAATGTTGTCCACTATCAAACAATGATAGCTTAATTCCAAAGTAATATTACTCACAAAGAGGACCAAAATTCAAAACAAGAACAAGTTGGAGAGAAACAGTCAAACAAGACTCATCCCGAGGAGGAAATATCTCAACTAGGGAAATTCCATCCAGATAATAAACTGGTGAGGAAACTGAATCAACATCATCCACGAGAAACAAACTCAGTGGGGAATTAGAAAAGATTCACACTTTCTACTTAATGGTCGACACTCTAAACTTGAGAGGAAGACAACACACGCACTCTTTGGGGAAAATCCACACCAAAGAGCAGGGAACAATGATAAATGCAAGAATGCAAGCAAATGATGCTATGCTTATGCGTATGAATATGCTGACTAAACAAACATAAAGATAAGAAATGGGTGACATGAACACCACAACAACCAGATACTCGGCTAATCCTAAGGCAACAATGCAGGGAATCATGCTGGAGATTCAATTTCGCATCCTGTAGGGGAATGTCAAAAGCCATCAAAGGAATAAAATCCTACTACAAGGCTTAACTCGTGATGAGAAAACATCTGCTAGGGATCCAATCCACAAAGCAATCTTCAAGAAACACAAAATCTTCCATTCTTTGGGGAAAGAGGGAAATGTCCCTGCTAACACTGATGGGAACAAATATCTTCATAACTCTGTTTGAGGAAACAAGGTAAAGATCTATCAGTGATGCAAATAAAGCATAATCCATTACATCATTAAACATCCATCCTGCATAGGGATATCACCCTGCTGAGAAAGGGTAATAATCTACTGAGGATGGGGAAAAGCTTTCATGATCCTCTCTAGGGACAGAAGAATTCTTGATGAAATCAAAATTTGCGAGGAATAACTGTCATACCACTCCTGCTCCCCTTGGGGATAGAGTGCAAGACCTGCTGAAAATCACATAGGAACCTGCTGACTACTAAAACACGCAGACCTACTGGGGATCCGTATGGGGACATCAGAAGTTAACATCATAGCCAAAACACAGTTACAAGGGATTTTAAATCAATAGCCACCATCAAGTGAAAGAAAACCTCTAAACGGACTGCTATATCAATACTTCTATTCAAGGATACAAACAACTCAAGATGAGGAACAAGAGCTCGATTGTGGATTCCCAATGCTTCTCAAGTTAAAGATAATTTGCTGAGGAAGAGATCAAAACTCAGCTGGGTATTCCTAAGAACATCCATTCCAACAATTCTTCTGGGGGAGACATTGAAGCTCAAATACAATCTCCGTTCATGCTTATTGTTGGGGAACAAAACATCATTAACATCAACCTGTCAAGACTATTCAGGAACTTCGCATGGACACAACCGAATCAAACCCTACTTTGGGAGAGACAAGTTACACACATCCAGACTTTACCATCCTTGGAATCACTATTGATATCCTTTCTTTGTTCACATATCAAAAGAAAAATGTTTTTATAATCTTCAAAGATTAAATTTGTTTCAAAAATCATCATCAACAATAAATTGAAATTTTGTAAACATAAACAATATAAAGAATTGCAAACAATTGAATAAAAGCTCAAATTCATTGATAGAATGGTAGTCAGCAAATGGCATGACTCCATGGATCATTACAAGTTTGAAAAATGGTAAATACATGGAAAAGGGCTACATTGAAATAGAATGATCACTATTCTCCCTATCAACTTTGAACTCCATTGTGTCCGAAACTTCAGTCAAGGATGAGTGAATAAGAATCTCTGATAGGCACTTCTTCTGAAGGATAGAACCTGAAATCCTCGGTTGCTACAAGTGATCTAGTCTGTCGATGCAGTTACTTGCCATGATCCCTAATTTTTGCCTAGATTGCCCTTTCGGGTTTTCAATCTATCGGGTGTAGAACCCCAAATTTGCCCTCTTCATTTTAAGCATCATAATACACCATTTGCATCATAAGAATATCATATATATGTCGCTCCCGGGATTTTCATCCTAGTACAAACGCGAAAGTGGCGCGGAAAGGTTAGAGTCGCCAGCCATGCATTTTTATCCCGAAGGAACGGGAATGGTAATGCTGCACAAACCAGAAGAAAGAAGAGGAAGGACACAGGTCCTACGAACCAAAGAGACTGAGTTCGGGAGTCGGTTACAACCTGGGAAGGTATTAGCACCCAGATCGTCCGCCGTACCCGACGGGATCCACGCTTACAAAAGAAACTGTTTCAAAGGGTGGGGGTATGAAAGCTGCAGCAAAGAAATGAAAATGAACTGAAAAAGATACTGAGAAAAGGATGGATGATAACGAGAAAACGTATCGATTATATTGCTAAGTTTCATTGGCGTTTTATTGAATAATTATCGTTTTAATACTCGATTTCTCGAGTTTTTCTTACCGTTTTGCAGGTACATCACTATATGGAGCCAAATCATGAATCAAGAGAAAAAGGAACAAAATCGGTCATAAAAAGATAAAGAAATGAAGCTCTCTGCAAAACTGCATATTTTGCAGCAGTCACGACCGTTACAAGGGTGTCACGACCGTGACACCCCAAAATGGAGCATCACGACCGTAAGACATGTGTCACGACCGTGACACTTAAAAGTCACAAGTCACGAGCGTAAAGGCATTGTCACGACCGTGACAATGATTATTCTAGGTTTTTGACCAAGGCAACGTGAAGGCATTACGTGAAGAGATGGTCTCCTATTTTGTTGCCACTACCTACATTTTCTCCCCAAAAATAGCAAGGCCCATTTCAACTGAAGTCCAAAAATCCAGCCCAATTGAAGTTCTATAAATAGCACCAAGTTCATGAAGAATGTACAGAGCATTTTTCTATTCAATTTCCTGCGGAAGCTCTGCCGAACCGATTTACGACCCGTTCTTATTTCTGCATTATTTTCTGTTTCGTTTTATTGTATCCAACCCCGCCATATAACAATTTCCAACATCAGGAAATTGTTATACGTTATTTATTTTTTCTAAACCTTCAGCATTCGTTAATTTTGATTTCGCCAACTCCGAGCTTTCCGGTTTGTGGAAGAAGGAGTCTCTCTGATATTGTTAACCAGGTTTTTATTTATATTGCAATTTAATTAATTATAATGTTTATTTATTTTCCTGCCATGAGTATTTTATTATTTAATTTTCTGTCTCTGTCTGGTTCAACATCGATGAGTAGCTAAACACCTTAGGGCGGTATGTAGTTAGAACAAACTTAACCGGTAAAATATAACCATAGGCTAAAAATAATTAATCACTTAACATTTCTGGCTGAGACTTTTTAATTAAATAGACCTTTTTGTTACGAGAGTAAGAAAAGAGTATTAGGTTAGGTCAAGACCACGAGAGTGTGAGATTTTAACCAGATAGCTAAAGTTAGGCATTTAAATTAAACACAGCGAGAGCGCTTTAAGATAAATTAGAATTACTTAGTTTCCAAAAATTACCTCTAAACACTTATGGGCTAGCGAGAGCAGGCATAGGGCTTTAGGGATAAGATCTGATATAAGACCACGAGAGTGTGAGTTGAGGGTATTTAAACTGGTAATCCCTACCGAATAGATTAAGTGAACATCTTAAATAAGCCTAGGTTAGATTGACCCACCTAAGTTAATATAATTACATACCGACCGCCTTAGAATTACTTAATTAAAACTTAAATTTTACTCCGCCTTTAATAGTCTTAAAAACCAACAAAAAATCGTGACAACCATTCGCCTTAGCTAAACTAGAAAGTTCATCTAGCACTAAGTAACCATAGAATCCCTGTGGATCGATAATCTTAAATATTACTTCGATAGGCTGTGCACTTGCAGTAAGATACCGCTAGACGCATAAGTAGACACGTCTTTAGCCCATCAAGTTTTTGGCGCCGTTGCCGGGGATTCCTTAATTTAGTCACTAGTGCATTTAGGTAGCATTGTCTAGACTAAGGTATCAACTACTTAATTTAATTTAATTTCCGAGTGTATGCCAAGTACTCGCTCTAAAAGCGAAGACTTGCAACCTCTAATCCCTGAATCGGAACGCTTCTTACACGTAAGAAGACGTATATTCGATTACGAAAAAAGTTACAGTATTCCAGATCTTCAATCAGATCCGCCTAAACCAGTCGTAACATCAAAGGACGCAGAGATGGCTGAAGAACAAACTCATCCACTCAAGTATTACGCCAGTCCTTCGCAAGCTGAACCGCATTCAAGCATTGCAGCGCCGGCTATCAACCGAAACGATTTCGAACTAAAACCTTCGTTGATATCAGCCGTGCAACAAAATCAATTCGCCGGAAATCCTACCGAGGATCCAAATCTTCATCTTTCGATCTTTGTGCAATATGCAGATACTGTAAAAGCCAATGGAGTTACCCAAGAAGCTATTAGACTACGTTTATTTCCTTTTTCGCTTCGAGACAGAGCAAGAGCTTGGCTTCAATCTCTGCCTTCGAACTCAGTAACTACGTGGGAGGAGCTTAAGAGAGTTTTCTTGAACAGATATTTTCCACCTAGCAAGACAGCTATGCTGAGAGCTCAGATCAACGGATTTAAGCAAAGAGAAAGTGAATCATTATTCGAAGCTTGGGAACGCTATAAAGATCTATTGAGACTTTGTCCACATCATGGATTAATAGAATGGATGGTCATCCATACCTTCTATAATGGACTCTTGTACAATACAAGAATGACAATTGACGCTGCCGCGGGCGGTGCATTGATGGACAAAGAATATAATGATGCCTATGCACTTATCGAAAGTATGGCTCAAAATCATTACCTTTGGGGAAGCGAGAGAGTCGCAACTGAGAAACCAACAAAGGGAGGTATGTACGAAGTAAGTAGTATGGACCAAGTCAATGCGAAGTTTGACCAACTAAGCCAAAAGATCGACAACTTGGCCATAACACCAACAGCCACCGTGGCTGCAGTAACACCTAACTGTGAGTTATGTGGAGTTTCAGGACACGAAGTTTCTGATTGTCAACTATTGACAGGAACTCCCACGGATCAAGTGAATTATGCTCAAGGAAACCCTTACTCAAATACATATAACCCAGGTTGGAAGAATCATCCGAACTTCTCCTATAAGAATAACAACGCTTTATACGCGCCAGGTCAAGCACCAGCTACATCACCAGGATATCAAAAGACTGCTCCTAATATCCCTAGAAAATCGAACCTTGAGTTGATGATGGAGAACTTTATAGCTAACCAATCTCAAACAAACAAGGACTTTTTAAACCAAAACATTCACACTAATGAGCAGATTAAACAATTAGTGAGCAAAGTAGATGCATTAGCTACACATAACAAAATGCTGGAAACTCAGATTTCACAAGTAGCTCAACAACAAGCACCTACTGCTGCACCAGCTGGAGTGTTCCCTGGACAACCTCAACCAAATCCGAAAGGACATGCTAACGCTGTGATATTAAGAAGTGGCAAGGAACTTGACGGACCTACCGATCCAAGACTTGACAATCCAGCCATGTACCAAAAACCGGATAAACCGACTGAAGTGGTGAATGATCCAGAAGAAAAGGAAGATGATAATCAAGAAGTAGTGGAGAAAGAACAACCTTATGTGCCTCCACCACCCTATAAACCACCAATTCCGTACCCTCAAAGATTAATAAATTCCAAGACGACGGGTCAATTTAAGAAATTTGTTGAACTTCTGAAACAGTTGAATATTACTATTCCGTTTACAGAAGCAATCACTCAAATACCCTCGTACGCTAAGTTTTTAAAAGAAATCTTATCCAATAAGAAAAAGATAGAGGATAACGGAACAGTTACACTTACTGCCGAGTGTAGCGCAATAATTCAGAATAAAATGCCTCCTAAGCTAAAAGATCCAGGAAGTTTCTCTATACCCTGTGTAATAGGAAAATTCGTCATTGACAAAGCTCTATGCGATTTAGGAGCCAGTATCAGTGTTATGCCCTTAACAATATGCAAAAGGCTAGACATGGGTGACCTAAGACCAACTAAAATGTCAGTTCAACTAGCCGATCGCTCTGTCAAATATCCTGTAGGCATACTAGAAAACGTCCCAGTACGTATAGGACAATTCTATATCCCTACTGATTTTATAATCATGGACATCTCTGAGGACTCCACTACACCTATCATACTAGGAAGACCATTCTTAGCCACTGCTGGAGCTATAATAGACGTAAAAAGAGGAAAGCTAACCTTTGAAGTGGGTGAAGAGAAAGTTGAATTCATTTTAACACAATTCTTACAATCACCAGCTATAGAGGATACATGCTATCTATTGGACGTAATTAACGAATGTGTAAGAGAAATGGAACTAAAAGAGACCACTTATTCTGAGATAATGAAAATTCAAATCCCTCCGATTTTCGAAGATGATAATTGGCGAAAACCGTATCAGGATGATAGTCTAAGCGAAAGTTTAGCGCTTACACCAGATCCTATGCCAAGTAAAGATAAACTTACATTAGGATTAAAACCTTTACCTCATAACCTAAGGTACGAATTCTTAGACATTGAATGTAAAAGACCAGTTATAGTAAATTCCAGTTTAGGAACTATAGAAACAAAGAAACTTTTAGATGTTTTGAAGAAATATCCGACTGCATTAGGATATAACATATCTGATCTCAAAGGAATATGTCCTTCAGTTTGTATGCATCGTATTCTGCTAGAAGAAGATTGCAGAACCTCCAGAGAATCTCAAAGAAGAATTAACCCAACCCTTAGCACTGTAGTAAAAGAGGAAGTTAAGAAATTATTAGATGCCGGAATAATATATCCAATCTCTGATAGTGAATGGGTTAGTCCAATACATGTAGTGCCAAAGAAAGGAGGTATCACTGTTGTGAAAAACGCTCAAGGCGAATCGATATCGCAAAGAGTAGTGACGGGATATAGAGTGTGCATAGATTATCGTAAACTAAACAAAGCCACTCGAAAAGATCATTTCCCACTACCTTTTATAGATCAAATGTTAGAACGATTAGCCAAGCATTCTTACTTCTGTTATCTTGACAGATACTCAGGATTTTTCCAAATCCCTATCCACCCAGATGATCAAGAGAAGACCACATTCACATGCCCTTATGGAACGTTCGCTTATAGACGAATGCCCTTTGGATTATGCAACGCTCCTGCAACCTTTCAAAGATGTATGATGTCAATCTTCACAGATTTTATAGACAACATCATGGAAGTGTTCATGGACGACTTCTCTGTATGCGGGCAAAGTTTTGAGGGATGTTTATCGAACTTAGAAATGGTATTAGAAAGATGTGTAAAAGTAAACCTTGTGCTTAACTGGGAGAAATGTCATTTTATGGTCAACTAAGGAATCGTATTAGGTCATGTAATATCTGACAAGGGAATTGAAGTTGATAAAGCTAAGATTGAAGTCATAAAAGATCTTCAACCCCCTAAAACCGTTCGAGAAATACGAAGCTTTTTAGGACACGCCGGTTTCTACCGACGATTCATCAAAGATTTCTCGAAAATTACTAAACCTCTTACTGGTTTATTAATGAAAGACGCTGAGTTCATATTCAACGAAGATTGTCTTAAAGCATTCGAAACTCTAAAAACAGCCCTCATCACCGCACCAATCATGCAACCCCCTGACTGGAGATTACCTTTTGAAATCATGTGCGATGCGAGTGACTATGCTGTAGGCGCAGTTCTAGGCCAGAGAAAGGAAAAGAAACTTCATGCGATCTACTATGCCAGTAGAACTTTAGATTCTGCCCAGATGAACTACGCCACTACCGAAAAAGAATTGTTAGCAGTTGTCTTTGCGCTTGACAAATTCCGTTCTTACCTAGTTGGAGCGAAAATAATCATTTACACAGACCATGCTGCTATCCGATATCTATTAACTAAGAAAGATGCTAAACCGAGACTCTTGAGATGGATTTTACTCTTACAAGAGTTTGACTTAGAAATAAAAGATAAGAAAGGTACTGAGAACGTCGTAGCGGACCATTTATCTAGAATAGAAGGTATTAAACCTAAACAAGTGCCGATTAACGATGATTTTCCGTATGAACAGCTGATAGCACAATTAGGAAGCGACCTAGCTCAGTTAGATATAAATGAACCAGAATCCGTGGAAACAATCCAGACAACTGTAGGACTGCCATGGTACGCTGACATCGTCAACTACCTAGCTGTAGGAGCTCTTCCACCCAACCTGACCTATCAGCAGAAAAAGAAATTCTTTCATAATCTGAAACATTACTATTGGGATGAACCATTATTGTTCAAAAGAGGACCAGATGGAATCTTTCGCCGATGTATTCCCGAAGAAGAAATAGAAGATGTCATTGCTCAATGCCATTCATCTCCTTATGGTGGACATGCAAGCACTTCCAAAACTTGTGCAAAAATCTTGCAAGCCGGCTTATTCTGGCCAAATCTATGGAAGGATGTCCACATCGCTGTTATAAATTGTGATCGGTGTCAACGCACTGGCAATATTTCAAGAAGAGATGAAATGCCTCAAAAAGGAATATTAGAAGTAGAAATCTTTGACGTTTGGGGAATAGATTTCATGGGACCATTCCCATCATCTTTCGGTAATAATTACATACTCGTAGCTGTTGATTATGTTTCGAAATGGATTGAAGCCATAGCTTCTCCTACAAACGATACACGAGTAGTAATAAAGCTTTTCAAAAATATAATCTTTCCCAGATTTGGTGTGCCTAGACTCGTCATAAGTGACGGCGGCACGCACTTCATCTCAAAAATATTTGACAAATTACTATCTAAGTATGGAGTAAGACACCGTGTGGCTACACCATATCACCCACAAACAAGTGGACAAGTCGAAGTCTCAAACAGAGAAATTAAACAAATCTTAGAAAAGACTGTCGCCATATCTCGGAAAGATTGGTCATCTAAACTTAATGAAGCTTTATGGGCTTATAGGACCGCTTACAAGACACCCATAGGTACTACACCTTTCAAACTCGTTTATGGAAAATCTTGTCACCTACCAGTAGAACTAGAACACAAAGCTTATTGGGCGATTAGAACTCTCAATATAAACTATAATGCTGCAGGAGAAAAGCGAATCCTAGACATTAACGAATTAGAAGAATTAAGGTTAGATGCTTATGAGAATGCTAAGATATATAAAGAAAGAACTAAGCGATGGCATGATAAACGCCTATCTAGGAAAGAATTTAGTGTGGGAGACGTTGTACTCCTCTTTAATTCAAGACTTAGGCTCTTTCCTGGAAAATTAAAATCTAGATGGTCAGGACCCTTTGAAATAATTAAAGTATTCCCGAGTGGAGCAATAGAAATTAAGGGTAGGAATAGTGAACCATTCATAGTAAACGGACAACGTTTAAAACATTATCATAAAGTTGAAAATAGAGATTATGCGAATAATCTAAAGCTTTTAGAGTTGTCCACTAATTCCCCTGATTAATCTAAACTTAAGCATTACGTCAGGCTTTAGACGATAAAAACAGCGCTTAGTGGGAGGCAACCCATTTACTTATCAAATTATTTAAATTATTCTCTTTATCATTTTTATTATTTATAGTTTTACTATTTGTTTAATTGTTTTGTCATTTTATAGTTTATTTTATATTACTATTATTGCCATTACATTATGCATTTCATTTTCTTATATTTATTTTAAATCACTTTTTACAGATTTTCTAAAAGTCTTTTCCACTTTCCTTCTTCTCCTGATTTGTTTCCTCCATATTTGCACTGACCATGGCTAACCAACCAATTAACCATATGGAAACCAAATTTAGAGGTAGGAACCAAAGAATGAAATTTGAAGAATTATCACAGAGGAAAATGGATTTGACCCTGTACCCGGATGATCGGACTATGGAAACCTTAGGTATACATGATAGCATCATGTACTTGTTTAACCGACTCGGATGGGAGAATGCATTGATCCAACATAAGTTTGTGACTTACCGCGAGCTCACTCTTGAGTTCCTTAGCTCCTTAATTTACCTACCTGAGCGCGGTTTTGGATTTAGGAAAGGATTTATTAGTTTCCGCCTGTTTGGAATAGAATATGACTTTAACCATAAAGAACTAGCTGACTTGTTAGGATTCCCTAGTGGACCATTTGCATTCACTACCACACAGGTAGAATTGATGGATATTGAGCTAGATTTCTTTTGGGGAACTTTAACCGGAAACTACCACCCTGAACCAAATAACATGAATAATGATGAGATCCATAATCCTGCCCTCCGTTACTTCCATAAATTCCTAGCCCACACATTCTTTGGAAAAGAAGAAAACATTACCGGAGTTTCTAAAGATGAAATATTTATTATGTCATGTTTCACTAATGGACAGCCTGTTAATGGTGTACCTTTCATGATGCAAACCTTCACCCGTATCCAAGAAGAACCTGAATTACCTATCTTAGTAGGAGGTCTTGTAACCATGATTGCTGATGCCATAGGACTTAGGTACCAATTGCATAGGTGCAACCGTTTAGGTAACATCCGTCCTATGGATCTTAACTTCTGCTTCAATAGACATATCATAAGGAATTTAGGACATCCACCTTTTGAGTACCTAATCCGGAACGAAGTAGTAACCCTGTTCACATTGCCTAACCATGCTAAAGTAAGTGTTCATAATAAGGATAACTGGCTTTATGAGTTAAACCCACCTGATTATCCACCCACTCCTGAAACACCTCAGTCGTATAAAATAAAAGATGATACAATGACCGATGTCGAAACTGGCCCTGAGACGCCTCCTGGTTACCATGACATTGACCACACTGAAGAAGTTTATGAAACCCCTGAAGTGAATCAAGGAGAGTATGCTAACAACTTACAAAACATCATGAACACTCTCAATGCTTACCAAACTGACATTAACTTATTTAAAGAAGATATTAAGAGCATGCGATTGGACATTATAGGTTTGACTGACATAACCTGCGAACAATTCTATCACTTGAACTCCGCCATCGAAGACTTGAAGAAACGCTTTTGATAATGTTATAAGTGATTTAGTTTATTTTCTCATTGTTTTCGTTTCTAGTTAGATTTATTTTTCGCAACAATTTCTTATCGTTTTTCCATTTATGTAATTTCATTTTCAAGTACTTTATGCAATGCATCTTTAATTCCAAAATTTCTCCAATTTTAGCAATTTATGTATTTTTCATTCTATGCACTTTTATGCTTGCATTTATTCATTATATATACAAATCTCTCATGCCTTGCAAGTTATTGAATTACTGTGTTGAACTTATGCACTATGTGGTATCTATAAATTAATATGAGAGTTAGTGAAGAAAATACATTGATATAAATTATGTAAAACAAGTGAGAAAGTGTTTTTCTGGAAATTATTTAACGTAGCAAGCCTCACGGTCGTCACTGCCCCATAACGATCGTGACACGCTCTTTTTGAGTGTCACGACCGTCGTACCCCTGTCACGACCGTGACGACCCCTATACCAGAAATCGTGAGAAACAGAACTGTTTCTCTTCGTGCTTCTTCTTCTTCTCCTCCATAACTCCCTAAAAAAAAACTTCCCATCTTCTTCCTAACCTCCGTAACCCCCCCATTACGAGCTTTAATCCCATTAACCCCCCATTATCACAACCTACCACATTCTCACTCTCCATCATTTATCCCGAATCATTATTTATCTCATTTTACCATTTTTTCACAAAAACTTCAAAAATCTTCACTATTCACTTTAAGCTCTTGCATGCAATGGATTCTATCACTTTTAGAGAAGGTGATACTGGAGAAACTCAAAGAGAACGATTTCTCCGATTCCAAAACCGCGGTGTGCAACCTACGCGTTACATCGACACTGTGTGTTTGAGAGAACTCGGAATGCTTGCCAGTGTTACGAACCTGCTCCAAAAAGTCGGGCTCTGGGACCTTTGCAGTCAACCTCAGCCAACCTTCGAACTTCTGACACTGGAGTTCTTGAGTTCCTTCAGTTACGTCACCGGCACCGGTTCTCTGAGTCAGCTCACCGGTTTTGCGAAATTTAGATTGCATGGCCAAGAATTCAACCTCTCGCAAGACAGGATCGCCGAGTTGTTAGGCTTCTATCACGGAACTGAAGCTCACCGTCGCGTGCCCGATAACTTTAGTGAACAAGCTTTCACTTTATGGCACGATTTAACCAACACCCGTGCATCAGCCTTCCAAAGCCTCAACGCCACGCACATCCACAATCCGGCCATCCGCTATTTCCACAGAGTCATCTGCAACACCATCTTCGCTCGAGAGAGCAACCATAAGCTCAACTCCAAGGAGCTTCTATTCTTGCATTGTGCTCTTAATGACGAGCCGATCAGCGCTGCCCCTTTCATGCTCTACCACATCCAGGCCATTACACACAGAGGCTCCACCCCGTTCTTCATAGGCGGCATCGTCACCACTGTAAACACCCCAAATTTGCCCTCACCCATTCACACCATGGCTTGTGATCATTCTCATATGCATAAGCACAATCATATCACCTCATGTTTCATTTTTTGATTCACTGCATAGTTTCTAAGTCATCTGCACCTAGGGTTTGTGATCTGAGCAATCCAAGAGCCCCTTGAGCCACTCCAAAGGAAACCAATCACTTCAAAGGGGTCCATGTGTGTTCAAGCATCATATTATATCCTCTCAAAGCCAAAAATTCCAAAGAATCACAAGAACTGGGGTTTGAATGGATGCAGAGCCAAGTTTGACTGCACAGTTGACCTAAAAATTAGGGTTTTGGTTTCAGAGGCCATAACTCCAAATTTTTTGGTCATTCTTGTTTCCATTGGTCTCTATATGGTATAGGGAGTATGCATATCAATTTTCATGAAGAAATTCCATGGGGAAGTCATCTGATCAAGGGTTGACTTTCTGGACAAGTCAGTGCAAAATCAGGGCATCTGAGGTCCCAAATGACCCAACCAATGGGTGATCTTCATCATTTTGAGTGTATATGATCTTTATTTGATCATGGAAGAAGGTTGAGGTCCACAAAAATCAAGAATTTGGAAGTTTTGCAAATGTTGACTTTTTGGGCATAGTTGACTTTTTCAAGAATGCTTCATTTTAGGTCATTTTTCAAGCCTTGATTCTTGATCCAAAAATGCTTCAAATGGAAAAACTTTGGTCATGAAAGTTGTAGATCTCATCTTTCCATTTTCAAAAAGTACAAGAACATGATCAAATTCTTCTTGGATCAAAAGTTATGGTGTGACAAAGTTGGCAAAAATCATTGATTTTCAAGGCATGCTTCAAATGTGAATTTTGCAAAATCATGAACCAAAGCCAATTGCAACTTCTAATTCATTTCAAACCAGTATGCAAACATTCAATATGTCCTAAAAGTCAGAATTAGACCAAAAGTTACATGTTCATGGTTCATGTAACAAGACTTTCTTTCATGAAGTTCAAAAAGGTGACAACTTGCAAAACCATCATGATGCCTCTCTCTACTTGATGCCTTGGCTGCTGGACCTTCCCAACATCACACACACATCATGCTGCACCAGAACCATGCCTTGTACTAGCCTAGATCATGAGCCATACTTCTCTTACACAAAAATTTGACTTTTTGCAAAAGCAAACTTACCAATCACTATAGGCCAGGTCACATCATCTGACCTATAGGATTAAAATACAATATCATTTGGCAAGCAAAATGTATGAAGAAGCAAGGCTGGAACCATTCAAAACATCACATTCACAAAACACACCCTAGCTGCATTTTGCTTCGAATCTGCCTCCACAAGCTAAAAACATCCAAATCATTTCCACACATCATCTCACCTGGTCTCATTGAGTACAAACCACCAAGGTTCAAGCCTGAAATCAGCATGGATTGAGCTTCACCATTCTTCACCTCAGCCTGCATTTCTCTTCGAATCTCACTATCCAGCCAACAAACACATCATTTCTCTTCACCAACAAATCAGAAACATTCAAAGGAGTCAAAACCACCCCTCACATTGATCTGAGGCAGCCTGTACACAAAGCTCTTTTTCTGCTACACCAGAGTTGGATCTTTCAAACCAGCCACTCTCCAAGTTTTCTGAGCCTCATTTTGTCCTCAGGAGGTTCAAGGAAGCAAGCCTGTGCAAGGAAAAAGTCCAGAGAGCTCATAAATAGAGAAGCTTCATCTCAGGTGAGCTTCATGAACAGTTTTCCCAGAAACTGATTTTTAAGTTCTTTTATGGTGTCTTGTGTTCCTCTGATCATGAATGTATGCTTACTTTTGCAAATAGTGTAGAAACCAGCATGTATGAAGCTTTTGAACATTTGCCCGTATTTTACATTTTGTTTCGATTCAGGCCCATGGGTGAAAATAAATGAATTTAGGTTGAGGGTTTAGGTTTAGATTGATGAGAGAGTCGTTTTGATGGAAGAAATTTGTTGTTTGGTGACCTACAGAAGAATCTAGGGTTTTGGCTCGCCGGAGAAGACGACCGGAAGTCTTCTCCGGCAGCCTGAAAGTCATTAGCCCTAATCTCAGGTCATTAATGAGATTTGAATATTGGGCGTTGGATGGAGTGGACCGGTTGACTTCGCGCGCGGATAGAGGGCTCAGATCATTTGGATTAGCCCTAATTCATTTTATTAACATTAATTAATTGCAATTAAGTTAATTGACTCGGAAACAATCCTGGCCCTTGGATCTGGCGCCAGTCAACCCATTCAAACCAGGATGCAATCCCAGCCTCTCCTTCTGTTTACTTTCCTTTTTATTTAATTTTAATTCATTTTCTTTTCCTTTTATTTGTTCAATTATTTTAAAATAGTAAAAAATATCTAAAAATTATGAAACTTTTTCCCATAAGTTTTATTAATTTTTATGACCCAAAAATATTTTCATTTTATTTTTATCATTAAAAAAGTATTTTTAAATATTTAAAAGATTATTTTTAATTGATTAATGGAAATTAATTAATTAAAAATACTTTTAAGTATTTAAAAATCACCAAAAAATTCATGAAATGTTATAAGACATTTAGAAACATTGTCCAACCTTCAAACCAAATTTCTTTTTTGATCTTGATGCATTTTGAGAATTTTTCATTGAATTAAATCATTTTTTGTGCATTATTTTGATCATAAGTTCAAAAATTCATTTCTGCCTATCTAAGAAGAGTTGGACATTGGTTCTTCTTGCATTGTATTGTGTTTAGCATGTAGTTTCTAGGATTAAATGGCCATGGTTTGATCTTGCATTTTCAATTTGTTTGGCATTTCTTTTGTTTAGGAACCCTAAAAACCCTAATAGCTTAGAAAAATCATAACTTGAGATTGGTTAAGAGTTGAGACCTCCCCTTTGGACTTTGGTTTAGTATAGGTTTAGGGTTTCTTTGGGTGGCATTTTCCATTTTTTATCTTAGGGTTTGTTTCTGTTTTGGGTTTTTGTTTGATGTTTGATTCATAAACCCTAATTTGGGCTTTCTCTTGCATCCTTCTTGCATTCTCTTGCATAACATGACTTGCCATGACATTCCATGCTTCCATTTGGTTCATTTGACATCATAAGACATATTGCAAACATGTTTGATCATTGCATCACATATTTACCATCTTGTATGCCATGTATGCTTCATAACTTTTCATGTGTATCCATGCTTCTAAGCTTGCACCATTTGCATCCATGAACTTGTATGAACATCTCCATGCCTTGCCTCATGTTTATAGCACTCCATAACATCATTATCATCATCAACATGCTTCTGGTTTTGTTTTTCATCATATCATTTCATCTCATCTTGCATTGCACTGCATTTCTTTCTAACATTTCAGGTGGTAAGTAAACTTGAGAAGTGAATTTGCCTTCACTTCTCATAACTCTTCTTTTCATCTCTCTTGCATCCATTGCTGCATTTTTGTTTGTGTTTGAGATTGAGCTTGCTCATTCTTGTTCCTCTTACTTTCTTTCTTCAAGTGACTTGACTTCTTGAGTGAAGCAAGTTGCTTTGCTTCTCTTGATCCTGTTCATCTGCATCCTGGTGTTTCTCTCTGAAGATCTTCTCTTGAAAACCTCACAAACCTTAGGAACAACCAAGCATGACAATGATTAGGGTTTTGTTTAGTCTCCCCTTTTAGTTTTACCTTTGTGTCTCTCTTGAGTCTTCTCTTCTCACCTCATAATCAGGGACTAAACCCTAAAGGTTTTAAGGCTTTGTGATTAAGCTTATGCCTGCATCCTTCTCTTAGGATGGAGTGTATAACTTTAATCCTAAATGTTAAACCCTTAATGTGTTTAAATCTCTTAATCAATTCACTTAATAAGTATCAAGACATCACACTTGTAACTTGGGCCTTGCATTAGGGTTCTAATTCTTCCTTAATTGGTTAAGAAGGACTAACCCTAGTGTTAATGGACAAGTCCCCCTCAAGTTGTCTTACAAATCATAAAACTCACTTCATCATCATATCATTAATAAAATCCACTTAATCAAAGGTTTGTTTTGTCATGATTTTAATCCCTAACCATGGATTAAGTTGAGGAGCTTTCCTCAGCTTAAACATTCTCATCTATTATCCTTCTATTAGGATGGTGTAATGAGTCTGTTTAATCCCTGATTATGGCTTAACCTCATTACTCAACACTAAACAAAAACTCCAAAAACATCTAAATAATCACAAGTAGGCTAATGATCTTAATCCTACACCAAAGGTGATTAAGTGTGAGAATCTGACTTCACACTTAAAGTATTCTCATTACCCCTAATCAGAGGGAAGATGTGATGAGTTTACTAACCCATTGGTTTAGGCTTAGGCTCATTAACTTATGACAAACATCAAAAAGCAATAAAAGACTGAAAACTCAAAAACAAACAATAAACGTCTCCTTCGGGATTCTTTTCTCATCACCTTCATTCACAAACGAGAACTTGCTTCTTCCGTCTAATGCAAGACAGTTTGCATCTGTGCCAGACAGGTCATACACTTGAGCATAGGCAAGTAAGCAGTTCACAAGTCAATTCATCTTTTAGTCTCTTTGGGTCGAACTACGGTGTTCTGACTTCCTCATTGCACGAGAGGATACGTAGGCATAACTTAACGGTTATCGAACAAAAGTCTCTGTATATTCCCCCTCTTTCTAGCCTCATTCTTTTAGCCTCATGATCTTGAGCATTTCACTCTTATTCTCGCACTGACACTTTCATATTTCACTTTGCACTTCCTTTACACTGACACCTGTACATCCCTTTTTCAGCTATTTTACACACAGATTGCACTGACACTACCCCTTTAAAACACAAATCTTTTAAGCGTGGATCCCGTCGAGTACGACGGACAATCTGGGTGCTAATACCTTCCCAGGTTGTAACCAACCCCCTTTCTCAGTCTCTCTGGTCCGCAACCGTCTTATCCATCTTTTTTCTAGGTCTATGCAGCATTACCTTTCCTCCGGGATAAAAATGCCTAGCTGGCGACTCTATTCATCTCCAGTGAGTTCACTGCTGTGTGTTCTCATTGTCCCTCTCGCCGACCGTTCGCGTCTGTACCTTTATTTGGGCCATTCCCATTTATCGGGAGCGACAACTTGGCGACTCTGCTGGGGACCCTTATATTGCAACCAGGGCTTCTGGTTCTTTTTGTGGGTTCCTCCTAGCGCTTGTTTGATTTGTGTTTATTGGGGGTGTTATGTGCTATTTGTGTTTGTATATTTGCTTTATTTACTGCTTTCTGTACAGTTTTATTTATTGCTTTCTTTACAGTTTTTCATATATCATACTGTCATGCTGGCTGGATCTGGTTTTGTTTTGGTGGGTGGGGTTCTATTGAGAGTTAAGGTCCTATACCTGGGACCTGAGTGACACCTAGGCTAGAGTGAATCATATTCTTTCCCATTCCATTTCGGTCTGGTGCGGGAATATGAAACACGGTTCAGATATAGGTTTCTTCTTGAGAACTCTGTGTTGCAGATTTCCTGCAATGCTAGGGCTATCTGGGAAGCCTGCTAAGTCTGGATGACCTTTTAGTATTGACCTTCAGAAACTGAGGTGAATTAGAGGAGGAACTGTTATGGTTATTGTAAACACTGTACCTCCGGGTTAGAAGTGTTTACACTTCTCATAACTGATCCAAGTCTGAGGATCCTTGTTTTAGAACATCACCTGTGAGGGGGTTGGGTTGTTTACAGGTTTGCAGGTACCTTGACCTCAGAACACCTTGTTACTTTGATTGTTTAAGAATACTCCAATTTGGGACAGTTCTTGTGATTCTAAAACCCTGGACATGTGGCTCTTTATTTGAGTCCCCTACCTTGGTTACTGGATTTATAGACCTCATCTGGAATTCTTGAGCACACTTGGACCTATATCAGGGCATTTTGATCAGATCCAGCTCAGTCACAAACCCTTGCATATCATTTGCATACATAATCATTGCATCATATTGACATTTGCTTATTTGTGTTTCAGGGTATCCATCATTCATCTGGTTTTGGTTTTGACCCCATCTTCTGTATTGACCTATCTTCACCAGCATCTGTTTCAGCTATCTCCTGCACCAGCCAGTCAGTGGCCCGCTTCTTCAGTATTATCATCAGCACCTGTCTCTACTCAGTCTTCATCATCATGGCTCCTAAAAAGAGCAACATCACCTATCACTTCTTCCAGCCAGAGCTATCAGACATCAGGAGGATTCAAACCCTGATCACTCCAGATCACATACCATTGTTCAGGGAAAGTTATGGAGATATACTTGATATGGTTATGGATCTGGACCCTTCACAGAGAAGCCTGATCCACACCTGCATTCAGTTTTATGATCCCCCACTGAGATGTTTCACCTTTCAAGACTTTCAGTTGGGCCCCTTATTGGAAGAGTACTCTTCATTAGTTGGTATGCCTATCAGGAGAGAAATTCCTTTCAACCCTGAGATGGTCTTTCCTGCTAATGGAGAAGTAGCAAAAGCTTTGCATCTGGAACCTGTTTTGATTGAGCAGCATATGACCTCTAAAGCTGGAATCCCTGGCTTCCATCTGGACTTCCTGATCTCTCAAGCTACCCTGAAAGCTTCTCTAGGAGAGTGGAAAGCTGTTTGTGCTTTACTGGCCTTGAGTATGTATGGAATCGTATTGTTTGCAGATGAGCCTCGATTCATTAGCAAGAATGCAATCCATCTTTTCATCTTGCAGAACCCAGTGCCCACTTTATTGGGGGATCTCTACTATTCAGTGCATCAGAGGAATGAAAAGCAGAGGGGAAGATTAGTGAGGTGTTGTGCTCCATTGTTCCACACTTGGCTTCTCAGGCATTTGCCCAGGACAGATGCATTTTTGAACCCTCATCAGCAGAGCAACTGGGCTAAGAGACTCACTGTTCTAACTTCAGCTGACATCAGATGGTGCACTCAGAGCACCAAGGGCAGGGATATCATCACCAGCTGTGGGCATTTTCCTAATGTGCCCCTAATAGGAGTTAAGGGTAGTATTAATTACAACCCTCTGTTGTTCAGGAGGCAACTAGGCTATGCACTGGTCCATGCTCCTAAGGCACATGACTTGGTGGAAACTCTTTATTGTGAGAACAAGATTAATCTGACTGTTGTTAGGCAGGCTGCCTGGGCCTGGGATAATGTTCAAACTAAGGGAGTAACCATTTTGGGGAAGTGCAACAATGTGGCATCAGCACAATATTATGAGTGGTCCCGTGCCAGGGCCCAGTTCTCTGGAATGCCATTTACCATAGAAGACATGCCTGAGTCATCTTCAGCACCACCCCCTGCCACTATCAGTTTGGAGGAGTTTGAAAGCTTGAAGGAAAGAAATGAGAAGTTAACCCAGGCTTTGCAGAAGACCCTCCGGGAGAGGAGTGAAGGTATGAGGGAGATTGAGAGATTGGAGAAGTTGAGAGTAGAACATCTGACTAAGATTGAGAAGTCTGGGGATTATATCAAGAAGTTTAAGGCCGGGGAACAAATTCTGAAGAATGCTTGCAAGGAAGCCCAGCTCCAGAGAGCAAGGACAGACTTGTATTTGAAGGAGAGTCAAGCCCGGTGGGTCAGGATCACCGAGGCTCGTACCCTGGAGGACAAGAGAGTTCAAGACAAGATGGAGCAACTGGAAGCTAGTGCAAAAGAACAGCAAGAAGCCCTGGCAGCAGCCCAGAGGGAGATATCAGAGCTGAAGATCAAAGCAGGGGTGAAGAGGTCCAAGGACCAAACTCAGCACAAGAAGCTAACAGCAGCTGTTACAACCCGGAATCTCCTCATCAGGAATCTCACGGAGCGTTCGGCTGATCCTGTGACCGAAGCACTTCTCAAGGAAGTTCGTGAGGATGAGTTTGGTCTTGGTGTTTGACCATTTGTTTGTTGTTGCTTTCTTTCCATGTACTTTTATTTTGTACTGTATTTTGACCCCTTAGAGGGCTTGTGTTGTAAAATGAAAAAATTGTATTATTCCACCTTCTGTAATATATTTGTGTTAGTTTGCTTCATCTGAGTTTTCTTCAAGCAACAACAACAGCATCTTCAAGGGTCTGGAAGGGTCAAAACTGAAGGCCAAACCGGATACCTTGAGAACAAATAAGCATAACTGCATTGCATGCTAACCCTTTGTTTGTTTTGTAGGTTTTGTTTTATTGTTGCTAACCTCTGTTGTGATGCCTCAGGAACTTTTGCTAGGCGCCGGGTATTTCCCCTCAACCGTCCGCACCGTTATCCAACCCGAAACAACCTTCCGGGCATTCAAATGGATCAGATGCAGCAGGACCTTACTGAGGTCAGAAATCAAATGGCAAATGAAAGGCTAGAAATGAGGAACCAAATGACTCAGTTTATGGAAGTTATGAACAACATGGCTCAGAGCCAAGAAAGACTGAGAGCCATGGTTGAAAGGCAGAATCAAGAAGATCCACATATAGGGACTGCCGGTACCAGTAACAATGAAAGGGTACAACCTCATGTCAACCCTCCGGTATTTGGACCACACCTCCATCCTGAGGTCAATATTCCTGCAAATGTTCAAGGGACTGCCACAGCAGGGAGGGAACTGCAAGAAGATCCTCAAGAAGACCAGTTCACAGTAACGGGTGCTGGAGAAGAGGCTTACGATAGAAGGTTGGAAGAAATAGCTGAGAAGTTGAGGTCCTTAGAATCTCAAAACTCTTTGGGCTTCGATGTCATGGACATGGGCTTGGTAGACGGGGTCAGGATCCCCCATAAGTTCAAGCCTCCTTGTTTCGAAAAATATAATGGGACTTCATGCCCCCGGACTCATTTACAATCATTTCTGGGAAGGCTGAAGGCCTATACTATGGATGAGAAGCTCTGGATGTTCTATTTCGAAGACAGCTTAACTGGAGCGTCAAGAGAATGGTACTCTCACTTGACAAGGGCAACTATTAGATGCTGGAAGGACCTGGCAGAGGCCTTCATTAGACAGTATCAGTATAACTTAGACATGGCACCCAACAGGACCCTCCTAATGGGAATGTCACAGTCGTCAAGGGAAAGTTTCCGAGAATATGCCCAGAGATGGAGACAACTGGCTGCTGCTGTTCAGCCCCCTATGTCTGAACAGGAAATGGCAGATATGTTCATGAATACCCTTCAGGGCACTTATATTGACAGGCTGGCTGCTTTCTCTTCCACCAGCTTTGCAGATGTTGTCATAGCCGGGGAAAGGATTGAAAGCTTGTTAAAAATGGGTAAGATCTCAGACAACGGTGCAAGCTCGTCCAGTGGTACAAGGAAGCCTTTCGCAGGCCCAAGAAGAACTGGCGAGACCAATGCCATCCACACCAACAGGGGCAGGCCCCAATATGCTCACAGATCAGTGGCAGCAGTCACCATTCCTGCTCCAGCTCATCCTCAGCCAGTTTATCAACCTCCGCAACAAAGCTATCAGCCACAACCTCAGTACCATCAACAAAATCAGTATCCTCCAAGGAATTACAACAACAGCAACACCAACAACAATAATCAGCAAAGGCCATTCCAGCAAAGGCCATCTCAAGCTAACAGAGTGATCGACCCGATCCCAATGCCCTATGCTACCTTGTTGCCACAACTCCTGAAACTCAACCTAGTTGAGCTAAGGACGCTGGCACCTCCAGATCCCAACAGTCTACCCAGGAACTATGACTCCAATGCTAGGTGTGCTTTTCATTCAAACGCACCTGGCCACAGTACGGAAAAATGCAGGGCTCTGCATATGAAGGTACAAGACCTGGTAGACTCCAATGCTCTGAATTTCGCACCACCACCCAATGCCAATAAGAACCCAATGCCAAACCACGGTGGTCCTAGAATTAACGCTATTGAAGAAGACAAGCCGTCTTATTTAATAACCAGTGTGGGCCAGATCAGGACACCGTTGGTAGAGATCAAGGCTCAGCTCTTGGAATGCAACATGTTCCCAGGATGCGAGTTGGGGTGTGCTTACTGCAATATTTCAGTAAATGGGTGCGATAATCTGAGGAATGGCATAGATGGCCTTATTCAGAGTGGCCAGCTTCAGATCACCACATCATTTCCAACAAACCCAGCAATCTCATCAGCAACGGTTTCAGAACCTCCTACAACTGCAACAACCATTGTTCCTGACAATTCTTCGGTTTCATCAACAAGTACTTCATCTGTCATTTCAACTGATCAGATATCAATGAATGTTCCTTCTACAACTCCAGCACCACTCCATTTTGAAGCTCCTACAACAACAACATCCACACTCCCGACAATGTCTCCTACAACACCAGCAACAAATCATGAAGACGTCTCAACTGTCACAATATTTTATGATCCTGAGAACAACTCTGCCTACCATTCAGAAGGTGCTGCTCCTATCAGAGCACCAGTTACAATTCATTATGATCCGCAAACTATCACAATCCCTTCAGCTGCAGTCAGTCCAGTCACTATCACGGTGCCTGGACCAATACCTTATGAAAGCAGCAATGCCATCCCCTGGTATTACGGCTCTGACCTGTACTGTGAAGGACAAAGAATCACTTTTGAATCATCAACCCCTGCACCACAGATAGATAATGTGGGAGGAGGCGGAGGCTTCACTCGAAGCGGACGCCTTTTCGCTCCACAAATTCAGAGACCTACAGCCGAAGCAGAAGCTGCTGCCAAGGCAAAAGGGAAGAGCCCTGTGCAGGAAGATCAAGCTGTTAAGGAAGCTTTGAAGACACCATTCGATCAAGAGGTTGATGAGTTCATGCGAATCATCAAGAAGAGTGATTATAAAATAGTGGATCAGCTCCATCAGACGCCTTCCAATATCTCAATCCTATCATTGCTTATGTGCTCCGAAGCCCATCGGAATGCACTACTCAAAGTCTTGCACGCAGCTTACGTGCCTGAAGAGATCACTGTCAATCAGCTGGAGGCAGTAGTTGGAAATGTTAATGCTAGTCACGGACTAGGGTTCACCAATACTGATTTGACAACGGAAGGCCGTAACCACAACAAAGCCTTGCACATAACCATGGAATGCAAAGGTGCTGTCCTTTCCCATGTGCTGGTGGACACGGGGTCGTCCCTTAATGTCCTACCTAAAAAGGCTCTGGTGAAGCTAGAATATGACGGATTGGCGTTGAGACCCAGCAACCTGGTAGTGAGAGCTTTTGATGGCTCAAAGAGATCGGTTCTGGGAGAGATTGAGTTGCCCATAACGATTGGCCCGCAGACCTTTAAAACTATCTTCTACGTGATGGATATACAGCCCGCCTACAGCTGTTTATTGGGTAGGCCATGGATTCACGCCGCTGGCGCCGTGACCTCCACCCTTCACCAGAAGTTAAAATATGAGTGGGAGGGTCAGATCGTTACAATCTGTGGAGAAGAGGACATTTTTGTCAGCCACCTGGCAACCTATAAGTACATTGAGATGGATGGGGAGATCCATGAAACAATGAGCCAGGGGTTTGAAGCCTTGAATGTGAATGAAACATCTGTTGTGTCTGGTACTTCGATATCATCATACCAACAAGCCCGGAAGGTTGTTGAGGAAGGAACTACCCAAGGCTGGGGCAAATTGCTACCGGTGGAGAAGAAAGAAGACAGATTTGGGTTGGGTTACAAACCAACTCAACAAGATCAAGCAGCGGCTGCGAAAGAGCCCAACTTTGTGAGTGGAGGGATGCTTACCCCTGATGCTATCAACTGTCTGGAAGACGAGCTGGAAGAGGAACGCAACCTGGAAAGCTGGATTCGTCCAAAGATCCCGGGGAGCAGTATCTCGAACTGGTCTTCCCAGGAAATTATAAGAGTTACTCATGCAGAGTAATTATTATTTCCTGCATTTTTATAAGCATGCATAAAAGTTTTGCATCTTGCCCAAGATGACAAGACTCATTTTGTAATCGGGCCATCTGTACTTTTTGTGCAAACAAGATCAATTAATGAAATATCAGACATCTTTTTGCAAACAAGTCTTTTTCTTTTCGTTCACTGTTTTTCCATTTTTCTTTTTGTACAAAAAATAAATGGCGGTGTTTTCAAAATGACAACTTCATTTCACTTTTCTAAATAAAGATTAAAATCAGATCACTAAAATGAACAAAACCTAACCCTTGCAGAGTGTGCCCTCCAGACAGCACCGACAACAGCACGGCTATGACATCGTATGACTTTGACAATCCAATCAATCAAGCTGATGAAGGGGTTGATGAAGAATATGAGCTTCCTGAAGAGCTAGCCAGGTTGTTAAGACAAGAGGAAAAGGTTATTACTCCTCACCAGGAGGAGGTTGAAGTGATCAATCTTGGTACAGATGAAGACGTGAAAGAGGTTAGAATCGGGGCCTGCCTGCAAGACTCAGTGAAGAGACAACTGATTGACTTGCTTCAAGAGTATGTGGACGTGTTTGCTTGGTCTTACCAAGACATGCCAGGGTTGGATACCGACATTGTTGTGCACAAGCTGCCTTTGAGAGAAGAGTGCCCACCGGTTAAACAGAAACTGCGCCGTACTCGCCCAGACATGGCTATGAAAATCAAGGAGGAGGTACAAAAGCAATGGGACGCCGGGTTCCTTGCTGTAACTAGCTATCCACCGTGGGTCGCTAATATAGTACCTGTGCCTAAGAAGGACGGTAAAGTAAGAATGTGTGTGGACTACCGGGACCTGAACAAAGCCAGTCCAAAAGATGATTTCCCATTACCTCACATTGATGTATTGGTGGATAACACGGCTCAATTCTCGGTATTCTCCTTCATGGATGGATTTTCAGGATACAACCAGATTAAGATGTCACCTGAAGACATGGAGAAGACAACATTCATTACACCTTGGGGCACGTTCTGCTACAAAGTGATGCCATTCGGACTGAAGAATGCTGGTGCAACATATCAACGGGCTATGGTGACACTATTCCACGATATGATCCATAAAGAAATAGAATGTTATGTGGATGATATGATCGCCAAGTCCCTTACAGAGGAAGATCACCTGGTGAATCTGCTCAAGTTATTCAAACGTCTGAGGAAGTACCAACTGAAGTTGAACCCCAACAAATGCACATTCGGGGTAAGATCTGGTAAGCTGCTGGGTTTTATTGTAAGCGAGAAAGGGATTGAAGTTGACCCTGATAAAGTCAAAGCCATCCAAGAGATGCCTGCACCGAAAACTGAAAAAGAAGTTCGAGGGTTCTTAGGTCGGTTGAACTACATTTCACGGTTCATATCTCACCTTACAGCAACCTGTGAACCCCTGTTCAAGCTGTTAAGAAAAGAACAGACGGTCAGGTGGAACGAAGACTGCCAGAAGGCTTTTGACAAGATCAAGGAATATCTGCAAGAACCTCCAATCCTTATGCCTCCAGTCGAAGGAAGACCTCTGATTATGTACTTGACAGTATTAGAAGAGTCAATGGGGTGTGTGCTGGGCCAGCATGACGAGTCTGGTCGAAAAGAGTATGCAATATACTACCTAAGCAAAAAGTTTACCGACTGTGAACAACGTTATTCACTGCTCGAGAAAACTTGCTGTGCTTTAGCGTGGGCTGCTCGCCGACTGAGACAGTATATGTTGACCCACACTACTTTATTGATATCCAAAATGGACCCAGTTAAGTACATTTTCGAGAAGCCAGCTCTTACCGGACGGGTTGCAAGATGGCAAATGATTCTCACAGAATACGACATACAATACACATCTCAGAAAGCCATCAAGGGCAGTGTACTATCTGAATATCTTACTGAGCAACCCATTGATGACTACCAGCCTATGAGATTTGACTTCCCTGATGAAGACATCATGTTCATTAAAGCAAAAGACCATGAAGAGCCTATTCACACTGAAGGGCCTGACCCGGAAGAAGAATGGACTATGATGTTCGATGGGGCTGTTAACATGAATGGCCGTGGTATTGGTGCAGTACTCATTACACCTAAAGGAGTTCACATGCCTTTCTCGGCAAAACTCACTTTCAACTGCACTAATAACGAAGATGAATACGAAGCTTGCATTATGGGTCTTGAGGAAGCCATTGATCTCAGGATCAAGACATTGACCGTATTCGGGGATTCAGCTTTGGTAATCAATCAGACCAATGGCAAATGGTGCACCCACCAGGATCATCTGATACCTTACAGGGATTATACAAGAAGGTTATTGACTTTCTTCACAACAGTCAGGCTTGAGTATATCCCTCGGGACGAGAATCAGTTTGCAGATGCTCTTGCTACCATTTCATCCATGATCAAAGTTCAAGCTGCCAACTTTGTACCTCAGATTTCAGTGTCCAGACTTGACAGACCAGCATATGTATTCGCAGCAGAAGTTGTCAAAGACGATAAGCCTTGGTTCCATGACATTAAGTGCTTCTTGGAGGATCAAGCATACCCGCCTGGGGCATCTTCCAATGATAAGAAGACTTTGAGAAGGCTTGCTGGTAGTTTCTTTCTGAACACCGATGGATCTTTATACAAAAGGAACTTTGATATGGTACTCCTCCGATGTGTTGACAAGACAGAAGCAGATTTATTGATGCATGAAGTGCACGAAGGCTCCTTTGGTACCCATGCTGGAGGACATGCAATGGCTAAGAAGTTGTTAAGATCAGGCTATTACTGGATCACAATGGATGCAGACTGTTGTGCCTACGCCAGAAAATGCCATAAATGTCAGATCTATGCAGATAAGGTGCATGTGCCTCCCAACCCTTTGAACATAATGTCTTCGCCATGGCCCTTTGCCATGTGGGGCATTGATATGATTGGCAAGATTGAGCCGACTGCCTCGAATGGCCACAGATTCATCCTGGTCGCCATCGACTATTTTACAAAGTGGGTTGAAGCAGCCTCATATGCAAACGTCACAAGACAAGTGGTAGCCAGATTTCTGAAGAGAGATATCATCTGTCGATACGGAGTGCCCGAGCGAATCATTACTGATAATGGTTCCAATCTAAACAATAAAATGATGGCAGAACTGTGCCGGGACTTCAAAATTCAACATCACAATTCTTCTCCTTACAGGCCAAAGATGAATGGCGCTGTTGAGGCAGCAAATAAGAATATCAAGAAGATTGTGCAGAAGATGGTAGTCACCTACAAAGACTGGCATGAAATGCTACCGTTCGCCTTGCATGGGTATCGTACATCAATCAGAACATCCACTGGGGCAACGCCATATCAACTTGTGTATGGTATGGAGGCAGTCCTACCTGTTGAAGTTGAATTGCCTTCTTTACGTGTATTGATGGATGTTAGACTGAGTGAAGCAGAATGGGTTAGGTCCCGATACGAGCAACTGAGTCTGATCGAAGAGAAAAGATTGGCTGCAATCTGTCATGGGCAGCTGTATCAGAAGAGAATGAAGAGAGCCTTCGATCAGAAAGTCAGGCACCGAGAGTACCAAGTGGGAGATCTTGTGCTGAAAAGAATCCTTCCTCCTCATACAGACCACAGGGGCAAATGGACTCCAAACTATGAAGGACCATTCGTGGTAAAGAAAGTTTTCTCTGGTGGAGCACTGATGCTCAGCACCATGGATGGTGAAGATTTCCCATCCCCTGTGAATTCAGATGCAGTTAAAAAATACTTCGCATAAAATGACCCGCTGGACACAGAAACAGAATGTAAGTCCAGGCAAAAACAGGGCATCCCGGCGAGTAAAAAACAGAATAAAAGACTCGGGCAAAAATAAGGGAAAATAAAAAAATTTTGTACACCCGCTGAGTTGAAAAGCCGCATTGGACAGCTCAGGCAAAAATGGGTATCCCGATGGATTGAAAACTCGAAAGGGCGATCCATGCAAAATAAGGGAATAAGCGAACAACTGCATTCTGAGTTCGTCTGTATCATCTACAACTTGGTAAGCTTCAACAGGATCAAGCTTCAATCAGAATCAGCCTTCTTCAGAAAGCAAGGTGAGAAGAGCGTCAATTGTCATACGAGTCATAGCAGAAGGGGAAGCTCCCTAAAGCGTCGTCAACACTGCCAGCATTTTGTTTCTCAATTTGTAACAATCTCCTCATTTCAGGGGATTTGTTCCTTTGACTGTATCTCGCCAATTCAGGGCATATGAATTAATAAAATCAGATTTTCAGTCATGTCTCGTTTTATACATTTTTTTGCAAAAATGTCTGATATCTTAAAAGAACATTGATTGCATAAGAATACAGATGTTTATCTTCAAATAAAGAAACATGCTTGCAGGGAATATACTTACTCTCAGAAGTATCCTAACTCCTATGACGGAATCCAGTAAGGGATACCTCGGGATTATCTTGTGCGTTTTTCTATCTTTTTCAGGATTGCAGGTATCTAGAACGCAACTTGGGGCATGAAAGCTTCACCCTCAGCAAGCTGGCAGATCATTATCAACTCGGTCTATCTTCCATGTGGCACTGGAAGATGCCCATTTCCCCAGCGAAGCCGCCAAATCAACATACACTCAATCTCAGCATCTGAAATGCTCTATCCCCAGCTGAGTTGCCTCTCATCACTCTCCCCAGCTGAGTGGCCAACAACTCTCCCAGCCGTAGTACCAATCATTCCTCCTCGGCAGAATGCAAGAGTCAGGGAATCACATCCCCACAGAATCCTCTGCCTCTATTCAGAAGAGCAACGCACGAAGGAATCACAACAGAGTGAAGAAAGCTTCTACAACCCCCAGCTGGGTCCCTCATTACAAGGACGTGTCAATCAGTGACCTGTATCCCCAAGCAGATGCATCTCTCCAGGTCTATCGACGATCTCATCCCCAGCTGGGATGTCCATTTCAAACGGATTAGCCAGAGATCTTCATGGCAATGGGATCCGAATCTCGGTTTGGTATCTTTTGCACAATCATAGCATTCGCATCATATTATCCCCTCAGAGCGTAGCATTCCGTCTAATACGGAGCATTACGGCAAAAATCAAACATATAGCATAATCACAAGCCATATTTTAAATCAGCACTTGTGAATAATGACAGTTCATCAACGTACAGAAAAATCCCCACCAGAGTCCCCGGCAAAAGCAGCTGCCTCACAAACACCAGTATATACACCTTTTGACACCCGTCCGTGCCATCATTCCCCAGTAAAGCCGCCTGAACACTCTTTACAACAATATCACCCGTATTGCAGATACTTCCTGACACCCGTCCGTGTCATAACTCCCAGCAGAAAGCCAAAGACATCCCCTTTGCACTCACATATACCTATATATACACTTTCCTGACACCCGTCCGTGTCATTTCCCCAGCGCAGTCGTCTAGACTTTGTATATCAGATACTTGTTTATATTACACTCTTCTCCTTTTGACACTCGTCCGTGTCACCCTCCCCAGCAGTTAAACACTCATCTATACACCACTCATACTACCCAGATACTCGTCCGTATCTTGTATATACCAGTTATATACCCCCCAGATTCAACAGTGGTCTTTGTTCTTTGTTAACCAGTTGGTACTCGTCCGTACCATCATCTCAGAACATTGCTTCTAGAGTTTGTTTCTACATGATACTCGTCCGTATCATAACCTTAAGGATGCTCGTCCGCACCTTTAATCCATACACCGTGTCAAACACTTGTATCTTCTTGAATAAAGATACTCGTCTGTATCTACTATCCCCAGAAGAGTTCTTTCAGATTCGACACTCGTCCGTGTTCCTTGTTAACCAGTTGATACTCGTCCGTATCATCATCTCTGAACATGTGTCAGTTTGTTTCTACCCGATACTCGTCCGTATCGTGGTCTTAGGGATGCTCGTCCGCATTTTTAATCTATACACAATACCAAACACTCATACCCTTTGTTTCTTGGATGTGAACACTCGTCCGTGTTTACTATTCCCCAGTAGATCGCAAACAAATTTTCCTTTTATCTGACACTCGTCCTGTGTCATGATAAATCCGAGAGCAGCCGTACCCTGCTGAGTGGTCGTCCTCCACTTCTTGATGGTCGTCCTCCATCATGCTCATCCGATGGCCGTCCCCATAGTTGATTTTAGCAGCCGTCCCCTGCTAGGTGGTCGTCCTCCACCCCTTTTGATGATCGATCTTCATCATTTTATCCAATGGCCGTCCCCATTGTTGATTTTGGTTATCTGACATTCGTCCTATGTCATGATAAGCCCCGAGAGCAGTCGTACCCTGCTGAGTGGTCGTCCTCCACTTCTTGATGGTCGTCCTCCATCATGCTCGTCCGATGGCCGTCCCCATTGTTGACTTTTTTCTATCCGATGGCCGTCCCCATCGTTGATATTTTCGGCAGCCGTACCCTGCCAGGTGGTCGTCCTCCACCTTTGATGGCCGTCCCCATCATATTTCTTTTATCCCCAACAGAGCAGCCGTCCCCTGCTAGGTGATCGTCCTTCACCTTTGATGGCCGTACCCCATCATCTGTTTATTTCATTTATTCTTTAACCCGATGGCCGTCCCCGTCGTGGTCCCTTTTCCTTTTCTTTTAGCCCGATGGTCGTCCCCATCGTCGGTTACCTTGCTTTATGAACTTGATGGCCGTCCCCGTCATGTTTCAGTAGCTCCCAGAAAATTTTACAGCTTTATCTTGATGGCCGTCCCCATCATAATTTCTTGTTTTTCCAGCTAGTCGGCCGTCCCCGTCTTGGCTTTACCTTTTATCCCCAGCATGTCGGCCGTCCCCGTCATCGCTTTATCTTCACACACTTTTCCCAGCATGTCGGCCGTCCACGTCATTGCTCTTTACCCAGCAGTCGCCCTCTGCTCGACGGTCGTCCTCCGTCACCCATTTTACAATATACTTTATTTTCCTTTACAATCTATATCCCTTTTCTTCTTCATTCTGTGAGTGCAAATTTTGGACTGTCTTTGGTATTCAATCACAAGTTATCTTGTTTGCCTGTTAAGCCGTTGCTTACATCCTGCACAGCTAACTCATGTTTGAATAGGGGCAGCTGTAAACACCCCAAATTTGCCCTCACCCATTCACACCATGGCTTGTGATCATTCTCATATGCATAAGCACAATCATATCACCTCATGTTTCATTTTTTGATTCACTGCATAGTTTCTAAGTCATCTGCACCTAGGGTTTGTGATCTGAGCAATCCAAGAGCCCCTTGAGCCACTCCAAAGGCAACCAATCACTTCAAAGGGGTCCATGTGTGTTCAAGCATCATATTATATCCTCTCAAAGCCAAAAATTCCAAAGAATCACAAGAACTGGGGTTTGAATGGATGCAGAGCCAAGTTTGACTGCACAGTTGACCTAAAAATTAGGGTTTTGGTTTCAGAGGCCATAACTCCAAATTTTTTGGTCATTCTTGTTTCCATTGGTCTCTATATGGTATAGGGAGTATGCATATCAATTTTCATGAAGAAATTCCATGGGGAAGTCATCTGATCAAGGGTTGACTTTCTGGACAAGTCAGTGCAAAATCAGGGCATCTGAGGTCCCAAATGACCCAACCAATGGGTGATCTTCATCATTTTGAGTGTATATGATCTTTATTTGATCATGGAAGAAGGTTGAGGTCCACAAAAATCAAGAATTTGGAAGTTTTGCAAATGTTGACTTTTTGGGCATAGTTGACTTTTTCAAGAATGCTTCATTTTAGGTCATTTTTCAAGCCTTGATTCTTGATCCAAAAATGCTTCAAATGGAAAAACTTTGGTCATGAAAGTTGTAGATCTCATCTTTCCATTTTCAAAAAGTACAAGAACATGATCAAATTCTTCTTGGATCAAAAGTTATGGTGTGACAAAGTTGGCAAAAATCATTGATTTTCAAGGCATGCTTCAAATGTGAATTTTGCAAAATCATGAACCAAAGCCAATTGCAACTTCTAATTCATTTCAAACCAGTATGCAAACATTCAATATGTCCTAAAAGTCAGAATTAGACCAAAAGTTACATGTTCATGGTTCATGTAACAAGACTTTCTTTCATGAAGTTCAAAAAGGTGACAACTTGCAAAACCATCATGATGCCTCTCTCTACTTGATGCCTTGGCTGCTGGACCTTCCCAACATCACACACACATCATGCTGCACCAGAACCATGCCTTGTACTAGCCTAGATCATGAGCCATACTTCTCTTACACAAAAATTTGACTTTTTGCAAAAGCAAACTTACCAATCACTATAGGCCAGGTCACATCATCTGACCTATAGGATTAAAATACAATATCATTTGGCAAGCAAAATGTATGAAGAAGCAAGGCTGGAACCATTCAAAACATCACATTCACAAAACACACCCTAGCTGCATTTTGCTTCGAATCTGCCTCCACAAGCTAAAAACATCCAAATCATTTCCACACATCATCTCACCTGGTCTCATTGAGTACAAACCACCAAGGTTCAAGCCTGAAATCAGCATGGATTGAGCTTCACCATTCTTCACCTCAGCCTGCATTTCTCTTCGAATCTCACTATCCAGCCAACAAACACATCATTTCTCTTCACCAACAAATCAGAAACATTCAAAGGAGTCAAAACCACCCCTCACATTGATCTGAGGCAGCCTGTACACAAAGCTCTTTTTCTGCTACACCAGAGTTGGATCTTTCAAACCAGCCACTCTCCAAGTTTTCTGAGCCTCATTTTGTCCTCAGGAGGTTCAAGGAAGCAAGCCTGTGCAAGGAAAAAGTCCAGAGAGCTCATAAATAGAGAAGCTTCATCTCAGGTGAGCTTCATGAACAGTTTTCCCAGAAACTGATTTTTAAGTTCTTTTATGGTGTCTTGTGTTCCTCTGATCATGAATGTATGCTTACTTTTGCAAATAGTGTAGAAACCAGCATGTATGAAGCTTTTGAACATTTGCCCGTATTTTACATTTTGTTTCGATTCAGGCCCATGGGTGAAAATAAATGAATTTAGGTTGAGGGTTTAGGTTTAGATTGATGAGAGAGTCGTTTTGATGGAAGAAATTTGTTGTTTGGTGACCTACAGAAGAATCTAGGGTTTTGGCTCGCCGGAGAAGACGACCGGAAGTCTTCTCCGGCAGCCTGAAAGTCATTAGCCCTAATCTCAGGTCATTAATGAGATTTGAATATTGGGCGTTGGATGGAGTGGACCGGTTGACTTCGCGCGCGGATAGAGGGCTCAGATCATTTGGATTAGCCCTAATTCATTTTATTAACATTAATTAATTGCAATTAAGTTAATTGACTCGGAAACAATCCTGGCCCTTGGATCTGGCGCCAGTCAACCCATTCAAACCAGGATGCAATCCCAGCCTCTCCTTCTGTTTACTTTCCTTTTTATTTAATTTTAATTCATTTTCTTTTCCTTTTATTTGTTCAATTATTTTAAAATAGTAAAAAATATCTAAAAATTATGAAACTTTTTCCCATAAGTTTTATTAATTTTTATGACCCAAAAATATTTTCATTTTATTTTTATCATTAAAAAAGTATTTTTAAATATTTAAAAGATTATTTTTAATTGATTAATGGAAATTAATTAATTAAAAATACTTTTAAGTATTTAAAAATCACCAAAAAATTCATGAAATGTTCTAAGACATTTAGAAACATTGTCCAACCTTCAAACCAAATTTCTTTTTTGATCTTGATGCATTTTGAGAATTTTTCATTGAATTAAATCATTTTTTGTGCATTATTTTGATCATAAGTTCAAAAATTCATTTCTGCCTATCTAAGAAGAGTTGGACATTGGTTCTTCTTGCATTGTATTGTGTTTAGCATGTAGTTTCTAGGATTAAATGGCCATGATTTGATCTTGCATTTTCAATTTGTTTGGCATTTCTTTTGTTTAGGAACCCTAAAAACCCTAATAGCTTAGAAAAATCATAACTTGAGATTGGTTAAGAGTTGAGACCTCCCCTTTGGACTTTGGTTTAGTATAGGTTTAGGGTTTCTTTGGGTGGCATTTTCCATTTTTTATCTTAGGGTTTGTTTCTGTTTTGGGTTTTTGTTTGATGTTTGATTCATAAACCCTAATTTGGGCTTTCTCTTGCATCTTTCTTGCATTCTCTTGCATAACATGACTTGCCATGACATTCCATGCTTCCATTTGGTTCATTTGACATCATAAGACATATTGCAAACATGTTTGATCATTGCATCACATATTTACCATCTTGTATGCCCTGTATGCTTCATAACTTTTCATGTGTATCCATGCTTCTAAGCTTGCACCATTTGCATCCATGAACTTGTATGAACATCTCCATGCCTTGCCTCATGTTTATAGCACTCCATAACATCATTATCATCATCAACATGCTTCTGGTTTTGTTTTTCATCATATCATTTCATCTCATCTTGCATTGCACTGCATTTCTTTCTAACATTTCAGGTGGTAAGTAAACTTGAGAAGTGAATTTGCCTTCACTTCTCATAACTCTTCTTTTCATCTCTCTTGCATCCATTGCTGCATTTTTGTTTGTGTTTGAGATTGAGCTTGCTCATTCTTGTTCCTCTTACTTTCTTTCTTCAAGTGACTTGACTTCTTGAGTGAAGCAAGTTGCTTTGCTTCTCTTGATCCTGTTCATCTGCATCATGGTGTTTCTCTCTGAAGATCTTCTCTTGAAAACCTCACAAACCTTAGGAACAACCAAGCATGACAATGATTAGGGTTTTGTTTAGTCTCCCCTTTTAGTTTTACCTTTGTGTCTCTCTTGAGTCATCTCTTCTCACCTCATAATCAGGGACTAAACCCTAAAGGTTTTAAGGCTTTGTGATTAAGCTTATGCCTGCATCCTTCTCTTAGGATGGAGTGTATAACTTTAATCCTAAATGTTAAACCCTTAATGTGTTTAAATCTCTTAATCAATTCACTTAATAAGTATCAAGACATCACACTTGTAACTTGGGCCTTGCATTAGGGTTCTAATTCTTCCTTAATTGGTTAAGAAGGACTAACCCTAGTGTTAATGGACAAGTCCCCCTCAAGTTGTCTTACAAATCATAAAACTCACTTCATCATCATATCATTAATAAAATCCACTTAATCAAAGGTTTGTTTTGTCATGATTTTAATCCCTAACCATGGATTAAGTTGAGGAGCTTTCCTCAGCTTAAACATTCTCATCTATTATCCTTCTATTAGGATGGTGTAATGAGTCTGTTTAATCCCTGATTATGGCTTAACCTCATTACTCAACACTAAACAAAAACTCCAAAAACATCTAAATAATCACAAGTAGGCTAATGATCTTAATCCTACACCAAAGGTGATTAAGTGTGAGAATCTGACTTCACACTTAAAGTATTCTCATTACCCCTAATCAGAGGGAAGATGTGATGAGTTTACTAACCCATTGGTTTAGGCTTAGGCTCATTAACTTATGACAAACATCAAAAAGCAATAAAAGACTGAAAACTCAAAAACAAACAATAAACGTCTCCTTCGGGATTCTTTTCTCATCACCTTCATTCACAAACGAGAACTTGCTTCTTCCGTCTAATGCAAGACAGTTTGCATCTATGCCAGACAGGTCATACACTTGAGCATAGGCAAGTAAGCAGTTCACAAGTCAATTCATCTTTCAGTCTCTTTGGGTCGAACTACGGTGTTCTGACTTCCTCATTGCACGAGAGGATACGTAGGCATAACTTAACGGTTATCGAACAAAAGTCTCTGTATATTCCCCCTCTTTCTAGCCTCATTCTTTTAGCCTCATGATCTTGAGCATTTCACTCTTATTCTCGCACTGACACTTTCATATTTCACTTTGCACTTCCTTTACACTGACACCTGTACATCCCTTTTTCAGCTATTTTACACACAGATTGCACTGACACTACCCCTTTAAAACACAAATCTTTTAAGCGTGGATCCCGTCGAGTACGACGGACAATCTGGGTGCTAATACCTTCCCAGGTTGTAACCAACCCCCTTTCTCAGTCTCTCTGGTCCGCAACCGTCTTATCCATCTTTTTTCTAGGTCTATGCAGCATTACCTTTCCTCCGGGATAAAAATGCCTAGCTGGCGACTCTATTCATCTCCAGTGAGTTCACTGCTGTGTGTTCTCATTGTCCCTCTCGCCGACCGTTCGCGTCTGTACCTTTATTTGGGCCATTCCCATTTATCGGGAGCGACAACCACCCTCGCCATTCAGTTGGGGCTTGGTGACGCGATCGCTAATCAGCCTTACCTAGCCGCTGAATTCCTCACCAAGAGTTATTGCAGGTCCGCTCACCTGATTGCGCAGCGAGAGGATGGCAGGTATGGCCCTGTTGTCCATGGCACCATATTTCATCATATCACTCTGCGGTCCCGCGACCGCATCGACCCATCCAGCCGAGCCAACTGGCTCTTTGTTCTACCTGATGCTGCTGACCACGCTCCTATCCATGATCAGGCAGATCCCCCTGCGGATGAGATGCAGGACGCTATGGATGCAGGTGAGCCTGTCCAGGATATACCAGAGACATCTACCCGACAGCCTCCTGCACAGGACATCACACTTGAGGACGTCCTCCGTGCGATTCATCAGCAGAACCAGATGAATGCCGCACTGGAGCGTAGGCATAAGGAGCAGTACGATGCTTTGCTCGGCACTATTGCAGCAAACCAGGCAGCTTCTAATGAGAGGTTTGACGCGATTTTTGGCGAGTTAGAAGCCTTGCGTATCGACATCACTGGGACCACCAGCACCGGTTCTGATCCTGAAGCGACTCCTTCCAGACGCCGCTCCCGTACCAGAAGCCGACCCCGCGGTCCTCAGCAGCCATAGTTTTAGTTTTTCTTCTGTTTGTTTTTAGTTTTTGTCGTTTGTACTGTACTTTAACCGCATTTATATCACAACATTGAGGACAATGTCTGATATAGTGTGGGAGAGGTACCTTTCATTTCCGCATTTTTCCGTTTCTCACTTTTTCATTTTCGTTGTATTTTCATTCCCGTTGTATTTCTTTTAGTAAGTTAATGAAGCGTGCAAAAATCTTTATGACATTTTCTTTAGTTTCAAACTTTCCCGTTTATTTAGCCATAACCGAAAAATTTTAATTATTCGCATTACCCGACTTACCTACGAAATCGTAAATAGGAAGCCGAGAATGATTAAACAAGACCAATACAATGGATCTAGAATATTCCAATTAAATCAATGATCTAAGGGTGCTGAATTTGAAATAAAAAATTCAAATTTCGCATTGGTTAACCGGTTAACCATTTGGTTAACCGGTTAACCATTTGGTTAACCGGTTAACCAAGCTGAATTTTGAATTTTTGTTCAAAAATAGTTGCTTAGTTGTTTCGGCCCGATTCTTGTGTACGTCAAAGAAATAAACACGTGAACCTTGGAGATCCTTTGAATGAATCAATTAATTTGGGAAATCCTTGATCTGATAATTTTGAATTATTTGCGGATCGTCTTCGAATTTTGTGAAATTTACTCGAGCTGCAGGACTGCTATTTTTTGGCATTTTTATATGGTTTCTTTTCCTGGAAAATAAAAGTTAGCAAAAGGAAACAAAATATTTTTGGATTTTGATTAATGGTTAGTAAACACAATCAAATAAAACAATTAAAGACAACGGTGACCCCCTGCGAGGCATAATCCTAACCCGAGAAGAACCGTGCAACCAGTGCGATCTTGTTTGTATGCAAAATGCAGATGAGATGCAAAGAAATCTTAAGGCAAAAATTAGGGTGTTACTGCTGCCCCTATTTAAGTTTCTTCAATCTGGAGATATGAAGATTGACATCTTCGTCTCTACAAGATGGGAGAGACTTAAATACAGAAAAAATAATTTTTGTCCTAAGAGAACATAATATGATATGGATATGATATGCAAGCCCAAGATCTCTGTGGGGAAAACATGACCACCAGAGGAAAGATAAAACTTGGGGACACATAAGAAAATCCCGCCGGGGAAAACAACAGACACCAGAAGAGTTACCAGGAAAATAAATAACTGGATAACTGATTCCACTTGGGAAAAGATATATGATATAATCAAGGTACAAGATTCAACAAGGGAAAGAATAAATACTCTGCCAGGGAATATCAACCAAACAAAATATTCAAGTCCAAAAATGGAGGAGTACCAAGTTGGAAACGAATTATCAACTACCTGTTTACTGGGTAGAAAAACCAAGGACTCGACTATCGATTTACTGGATATGAGCAAAACAAAGAGGGATAATCTCCACTACCTTTTTACTGGGTAGAAACAATTCTCAACTACCTGATTTACTGGGCAGGAGTTTAAGCAAAGGGAACCGACTTCTATTACCTTTTTACTGGGTAAGAAGAAAGAACTCTCGACTACCGGATTTACTGGGTAGGAGTACAAGCAAAAGAGCTTGATCAATTTGGTAATATTACCCACTATCGAATAACTGATAGCTTAATTCCAAAGTAATATACTCAAGCTGGAGAAAATGTTGTCCACTATCAAACAATGATAGCTTAATTCCAAAGTAATATTACTCACAAAGAGGACCAAAATTCAAAACAAGAACAAGTTGGAGAGAAACAGTCAAACAAGACTCATCCCGAGGAGGAAATATCTCAACTAGGGAAATTCCATCCAGATAATAAACTGGTGAGGAAACTGAATCAACATCATCCACGAGAAACAAACTCAGTGGGGAATTAGAAAAGATTCACACTTTCTACTTAATGGTCGACACTCTAAACTTGAGAGGAAGACAACACACGCACTCTTTGGGGAAAATCCACACCAAAGAGCAGGGAACAATGATAAATGCAAGAATGCAAGCAAATGATGCTATGCTTATGCGTATGAATATGCTGACTAAACAAACATAAAGATAAGAAATGGGTGACATGAACACCACAACAACCAGATACTCGGCTAATCCTAAGGCAACAATGCAGGGAATCATGCTGGAGATTCAATTTCGCATCCTGTAGGGGAATGTCAAAAGCCATCAAAGGAATAAAATCCTACTACAAGGCTTAACTCGTGATGAGAAAACATCTGCTAGGGATCCAATCCACAAAGCAATCTTCAAGAAACACAAAATCTTCCATTCTTTGGGGAAAGAGGGAAATGTCCCTGCTAACACTGATGGGAACAAATATCTTCATAACTCTGTTTGAGGAAACAAGGTAAAGATCTATCAGTGATGCAAATAAAGCATAATCCATTACATCATTAAACATCCATCCTGCATAGGGATATCACCCTGCTGAGAAAGGGTAATAATCTACCGAGGATGGGGAAAAGCTTTCATGATCCTCTCTAGGGACAGAAGAATTCTTGATGAAATCAAAATTTGTGAGGAATAACTGTCATACCACTCCTGCTCCCCTTGGGGATAGAGTGCAAGACCTGCTGAAAATCACATAGGAACCTGCTGACTACTAAAACACGCAGACCTACTAGGGATCCGTATGGGGACATCAGAAGTTAACATCATAGCCAAAACACAGTTACAAGGGATTTTAAATCAATAGCCACCATCAAGTGAAAGAAAACCTCTAAACGGACTGCTATATCAATACTTCTATTCAAGGATACAAACAACTCAAGATGAGGAACAAGAGCTCGATTGTGGATTCCCAATGCTTCTCAAGTTAAAGATAATTTGCTGAGGAAGAGATCAAAACTCAGCTGGGTATTCCTAAGAACATCCATTCCAACAATTCTTCTGGGGGAGACATTGAAGCTCAAATACAATCTCCGTTCATGCTTATTGTTGGGGAACAAAACATCATTAACATCAACCTGTCAAGACTATTCAGGAACTTCGCATGGACACAACCGAATCAAACCCTACTTTGGGAGAGACAAGTTACACACATCCAGACTTTACCATCCTTGGAATCACTATTGATATCCTTTCTTTGTTCACATATCAAAAGAAAAATGTTTTTATAATCTTCAAAGATTAAATTTGTTTCAAAAATCATCATCAACAATAAATTGAAATTTTGTAAACATAAACAATATAAAGAATTGCAAACAATTGAATAAAAGCTCAAATTCATTGATAGAATGGTAGTCAGCAAATGGCATGACTCCATGGATCATTACAAGTTTGAAAAATGGTAAATACATGGAAAAGGGCTACATTGAAATAGAATGATCACTATTCTCCCTATCAACTTTGAACTCCATTGTGTCCGAAACTTCAGTCAAGGATGAGTGAATAAGAATCTCTGATAGGCACTTCTTCTGAAGGATAGAACCTGAAATCCTCGGTTGCTACAAGTGATCTAGTCTGTCGATGCAGTTACTTGCCATGATCCCTAACTTTTGCCTAGATTGCCCTTTCGGGTTTTCAATCTACCGGGTGTAGAACCCCAAATTTGCCCTCTTCATTTTAAGCATCATAATACACCATTTGCATCATAAGAATATCATATATATGTCGCTCCCGGGATTTTCATCCTAGTACAAACGCGAAAGTGGCGCGGAAAGGTTAGAGTCGCCAGCCATGCATTTTTATCCCGAAGGAACGGGAATGGTAATGCTGCACAAACCAGAAGAAAGAAGAGGAAGGACACAGGTCCTACGAACCAAAGAGACTGAGTTCGGGAGTCGGTTACGACCTGGGAAGGTATTAGCACCCAGATCGTCCGCCGTACCCGACGGGATCCACGCTTACAAAAGAAACTGTTTCAAAGGGTGGGGGTATGAAAGCTGCAGCAAAGAAATGAAAATGAACTGAAAAAGATACTGAGAAAAGGATGGATGATAACGAGAAAACGTATCGATTATATTGCTAAGTTTCATTGGCGTTTTATTGAATAATTATCGTTTTAATACTCGATTTCTCGAGTTTTTCTTACCGTTTTGCAGGTACATCACTATATGGAGCCAAATCATGAATCAAGAGAAAAAGGAACAAAATCGGTCATAAAAAGATAAAGAAATGAAGCTCTCTGCAAAACTGCATATTTTGCAGCAGTCACGACCGTTACAAGGGTGTCACGACCGTGACACCCCAAAATGGAGCATCACGACCGTAAGACATGTGTCACGACCATGACACTTAAAAGTCACAAGTCACGAGCGTAAAGGCATTGTCACGACCGTGACAATGATTATTCTAGGTTTTTGACCAAGGCAACGTGAAGGCATTACGTGAAGAGATGGTCTCCTATTTTGTTGCCACTACCTACATTTTCTCCCCAAAAATAGCAAGGTCCATTTCAACTGAAGTCCAAAAATCCAGCCCAATTGAAGTTCTATAAATAGCACCAAGTTCATGAAGAATGTACAGAGCATTTTTCTATTCAATTTCCTGCGGAAGCTCTGCCGAACCGATTTACGACCCGTTCTTATTTCTGCATTATTTTCTGTTTCGTTTTATTGTATCCAACCCCGCCATATAACAATTTCCAACATCAGGAAATTGTTATACGTTATTTATTTTTTCTAAACCTTCAGCATTCGTTAATTTTGATTTCGCCAACTCCGAGCTTTCCGGTTTGTGGAAGAAGGAGTCTCTCTGATATTGTTAACCAGGTTTTTATTTATATTGCAATTTAATTAATTATAATGTTTATTTATTTTCCTGCCATGAGTATTTTATTATTTAATTTTCAGTCTCTGTCTGGTTCAACATCGATGAGTAGCTAAACACCTTAGGGCGGTATGTAGTTAGAACAAACTTAACCGGTAAAATATAACCATAGGCTAAAAATAATTAATCACTTAACATTTCTGGCTGAGACTTTTTAATTAAATAGACCTTTTTGTTACGAGAGTAAGAAAAGAGTATTAGGTTAGGTCAAGACCACGAGAGTGTGAGATTTTAACCAGATAGCTAAAGTTAGGCATTTAAATTAAACACAGCGAGAGCGCTTTAAGATAAATTAGAATTACTTAGTTTCCAAAAATTACCTCTAAACACTTATGGGCTAGCGAGAGCAGGCATAGGGCTTTAGGGATAAGATCTGATATAAGACCACGAGAGTGTGAGTTGAGGGTATTTAAACTGGTAATCCCTACCGAATAGATTAAGTGAACATCTTAAATAAGCCTAGGTTAGATTGACCCACCTAAGTTAATATAATTACATACCGACCGCCTTAGAATTACTTAATTAAAACTTAAATTTTAGTCCGCCTTTAATAGTCTTAAAAACCAACAAAAAATCGTGACAACCATTCGCCTTAGCTAAACTAGAAAGTTCATCTAGCACTAAGTAACCATAGAATCCCTGTGGATCGATAATCTTAAATATTACTTCGATAGGCTGTGCACTTGCAGTAAGATACCGCTAGACGCATAAGTAGACACGTCTTTAGCCCATCAATGGAATAAGACAACAAAGGGAAAATGTAGGGAAAATAAAGATTGTGCTCGAACGGGCCCTACCCCGCTGCCTACGTACCTCATCGGGAGAATGAGGATCAGAGACGCCGTAGTTCCCCTAACTAGGGGTAGAAAAGAAATTGCTTGTGAATTAAAGGCTTGAACTGCCTATGTCAATTCTCAGGTGTTGCAGGCTCGGACGACGAGTGCGTAACCGTCTTGCAAAATGACAAGTAGGAGCAGGTTCTCGGACGGAGCGAAGGAGATGAGAAAAGAATTCCCGAAGGAAAGGCGCTTATTGCTTGTTTGTGTTTTTTAGAAGCTTTTATGAGTGTGTCACAAGGAAGTGAACTCAAGCTCTTTTCCATGGAATGTGCACTTGTCACTACATTCCAAGATGGAATAATAGAACAAGCACACTCAAGTAAGGAGAAGATCCCCAAAACTTGAACCCAAAGATTAGGGCCTAGGCTCACTAACTTGTTTACTTATTAGATGTTTTGATTATTTACATGAAGAAGTGTTTTTTATGCTTTTCTTTATGAAGAAGATACCTTGATCAGACTTGTGCATCACAAGGTAAACATGTACTATCCCAAGATGGGAAGACTACAAGCATACCTCATGGAATAAGGAAATGGATCAAGACATCACTTCACATTTATTAAAGTATATTTTAAGAGTTATGAGATGAGAAGAGAAGAAGAACCAAAAGGATCTCAAAGGAAAAATTCTAAAGGGGGACTAAAAGAATCCTAAGTATTCACATGCATGGATGTCCTAAGGGTTAGTGAGGTTTCTATCCTAATGAAGAAGGAAGAAGAAGATAGAAGAAGGGATGAGAAAGGCCTAGGCCCAACAAAAGAGAGTTAGCTCATATAAACATAAAAGGAAGAGATAAGAATTAGAGATGTGGAACTCAATTCCCACATCTCACACTTACCATAGCCCCTGCAAGGTTAGTATGCACAAGTGAACAAATAAGAACATTTACGCAAACCAAAAGATGACAATCACAAGCCAAAACAAACAAAAAGTCAGTACCTAACCCTATAGGTGACCTAAAACAAAGACCCACAAATCCTAATAGGATGGCATAAATGCCTTCCTCAAACTATGTTAGCAAGAAGGGATAAGGAGGCACGAAACACTACCTAGGAGATGAGACTCCACACAAATATCAAGTGACACGAGAAAATTATGAAATTAAACTTCTAAAGTCAACAACCAGCAACTAACAATGCAGCAAAATACCTTACAAAAATTCACAAAGAAACTCCACTAAATAATCTCACGAAATCGCTTAAGAACAAGTAACGGAAACGCACAGATACGACTTACAAAACTAAGGATAAAATGGAATTAAAAATAAAACCAAAATATTTTTATGAACTTTTATGAGTCTACAAAATAATGCAAAAAGAACGGAGCAAAAAAGTTGATCGAGGTGAAAGAAATAAATCCTACAAGATAATGTGTTATTTATGGAATTTGAATGAAGAGGAAATAAAAGAAAAATCGAAATAAAATGAGAGATTAATAAAAAATGGAAAATAAAAAGTACGATAAAATTCTAAACTGGATTATGAAACTAAAATATTTTTTATAAAATTTTCTAACTTGATTTATTATTTTAAAAGAATTAAAAACTAAACTACAAACAAAATAGAAATTAAAATCTAAGAAGAAGAGGAGGTGCATCAGCAAGAAAAAAAAGTTAAAAAAGAAGAATGGGCCAGGAGGGGGGTGGCGAAAGCAATGGATCCCTAGGCCCACTGCGAAAAAAATTCTGATGGTCTATGAGCGGTCCGGTACACGCGCGCAGGGAAAGAAAGAACAAAGTCCTACCGGACGGTGACAAGTGTCACCGCCGGTGTGGACCAAAATCGCAAAAGCTGCCACCAACCCTATCTTCTTATCGCCTTGGAACTCACAACTCAGCAACTCTCTCAATTAATTCCTATTAACTTTTTATATCATTTTCTACACAAACTCTTAACATTCAAAACAATTAACAAGATGAAGCAAAAAACAAGAAACCAGAAAGTAAACCCTCTCGCCTCCTTGCTCATGACCTAGCCGCCGCCGAAAGCATCACGTTCATCATCCTCTTCTCCCGCAACTTAGCCTGTCGTTCCTTCCATCTTCTTCCTCACTCTCAACCGTCGCCGGCCACCTTCTTCGACGACTTACCGCCCTACTCCGCTCGCCTGCGTCTCCTTCACCGTCCCATCTTCTTTACCTTTCCCGAGCAACTAACAACAACAGCCCCTCGCCGAATCCAACATTCAAGAAGACGCAACACTCGAAACAACAGCCAAACAAACATGAATCGATGGACAGCAATCTCAAAGAAGTTTACCTACCGGAGACAGTCCGGTGCTTCTTCAAATCAACGGCGACCGGAAAAGATAACCGAGATGATGAGCTCCGAAGATTATGATACGACGATGAGGTGATTCCGCGTGACGCAGGAGGCGACGAACGCGGATTCGTTTGTTGATGATGATGGCGAGTACGACGAGCGACGAAGATTCATTGAAGAAGAGCCACGAGCAATGAATATCTACTGATAATAAACTACGATCTCGATGGCGATGAGGATGACGACTTCATCTTTACTGTTGATGACGAAGATTATCCTCGGTTTTTCAGTTGAAGACGAGTCATGGTAATCTTCTTTTTTTCTCTTGATCAGGATGATAACGAGAAAGGTATGGATGCTGTTTCAGTGATGATGGAGAAGTCGATACGATGAGTGTCGCGAACTGCTGTTTGTTGATGAATAAGAGTGATGTATCTGTTTTTTGTTGATGATGAAGAAGACGCTGACGCTGTGATGTTGATGAAGATGACGCTATTATTGGTTTTCTGTGATGAAGATCGAAGCTATTGTTGGTTCAGTGTGATAATGCAAACTAATGAAGCTTGCGAATTGATGGAAGGTAATGGTGAGATTGATGAAACCAGTTTATGTATGATGCAGGAATGTGATGATGTTTGGTGGATGAAGGAGATGAATGAGATTGATATCTGTTTTGTTTGTTGATGAAGAAAAAGATGTTATTGGTGAAGAGTGAATGTTGAAATGGTGTGAGTGATGTATGAATCCGTTTTTTTCGATCTGTGACTGATGATGCCTTTTTTTATGATTTCGATCCAAGGATTTATGAATACTGTAAGAAAGATTAGAGGCTGAAAGAGTGATTGATGAATTCACGGTTGTGTTTTTGTCATTTGAAGATTGATGATGATGATATATGATGAAGGCGAGCGATGGAAATGTTTTCTGTTATTATGCGCAAAGATGAAGATTCAAATTCATTGCAGAGAAAACTTCACCTCAATTTCTTGTTGAGTTATTTTTTCTTTTTTAAGAAGTTTTTGTTGTAACCATCCTCTTCTTTTTCTTTCTGTTGGTTATTTGATTCCCTATCATGCCTCCCTTGCTCATGAATAGGTTGTTGTGTTTTGATCCTCTTTCATGCGTTTTGGTGTCATGCTTTTTTTTTACAGCTCTAGTGCCCAAACTCTCTCTGCGTTTTGGGTTAATTATTCATGCGTTTTCACTTGAGATTTTTTTTGCTTGGTGGAAATTGTGTGGTGCTGATGGCTTGGGAGTAGTCACGTGTAACTGTCTTGAGTTTTTTTTTTTGTTGATAAAAAGTGCTGGAATAATTATCCAAATGAGGTCACATGGTGCAACTACTAAATTAAATGGCAGACTCAATTTCCTCTTTTTTTTTTGAGAATTTGTTTTGTCTAAAGAAATGTAAATGGATTAAAAATGAAAAAATGGATAATAAAAGGAAAGAAAAATTGGATTGAAATTGAATAAAAATGAATTTTGAAATAAAAAAATGGATAACAGGATACAAATAAAAATAAAGGTTTAGTAGCCTTTTGTGGATGGATAAAATCGAAAATGAGTAATGAATAGAATTAATTTGGTTTAAAATAAGAATGGTTGAGAAATAAAATGTAAAGAAATAAAACGGGGATGAATAGAATTGGTTTAAAGGATAATTTGACAAAATGGTTTAGAAATTGATACAAAACTTGGTACATTCGGGGAACAAACCAATTATCACCAACATGCACATAGCCATGAAATCTCGATTCATCAATTCACTCAACCAATCCCGCATTGCTTTCACAGAAACCAACGACCTTCTGGATAAGTCACCTTCTAAGCGTCATCACGATAAGCCTGAATCTTTGGATTTGAAACCTCTTCAATACAGACGAGTATTGGATGATCATCAAGATAACACAAACGAGTGTTATAGGTCAATGATACAGACGAGTATCAGCCACTGGTATAGACGAATACCAGAAATTCAAACACAGACGAGCATTTGAAGTAGCATTATTAATATCATGATAAACAGTGAATCCTCACATACATATGCAAGCTAGCACCGACGAGTGTCGGGGATGATACAGACGAGTATCCAAGCAAAGCAGACGAGCTTCAGAAGGTAACACACAGACGAGTGCTGGAAATGATACAGACGAGTATCCACAAATATCAGGCATACCAAACACAGACGAGTGCTGGAAAACTGCAGACGAGCAATATCAAGGTAATCATAAGCCAATGCTGGGGAAAAGCAGACGAGCTATACCACAGAGACAACACAGACAGGTGTTGACTGGTGCAGACGAGCAACAATCAAGTAGTAATACCAATGCTGGGGAAACCTCCGTTTAGGGATAACACAGCCGAGTGTTGACAAACGTAGACGAGCGGTAAACCAATGCCTGATTGGCCACAAGAGATACAACTCTGCAGGGGAAGACAAGTCAAGAGGTCTGGACACTCAACTCTGACTGAGGTGATGAATACCTGGCTGTATCATCAAATACCCAAAAGTACGGCAACTTTGCTGGGAAATATTTCACAGACGGAGATGAAAATCCAATATGAACTCTGTGGGGAATATCATCTAGTGACCTCTTGCCTTTTCTGGACTAGTTGACTGCTTGAAGATCAATCCAAGAGGATTTTACAGAAGACATGACATCCGAAATGCCCAAGTCTTCAAACTCTTTAGAGATTCGTCGAATCTTGACATAAATGCCCCAGGCTTCCTGGATTGTGGAAGAATTTGCCTCGCGAGGATTCCTGAAAAATCTCGTATCACTGCGAAATACCGTGCTCTGTCAGCACAAAAGATATGCACACCTGCCCTGAGCATAATTGAATCCTGTGGTTGAGCTTTAATGTTGTGATTTTAAATTTCCTTCTATGACAGACTCACTGGGTATCAACTCAAGGGTTGAAGAAGTGAAGACTATGATATCGACTCAAGGGTCGTAAGAAACGGAAATATCGACTCAAGGGTCGAGGGGAACACAACAACATCAACTCAAGGGTTGAGGAATAAGGCGACAACAACATCGACTCGAGGGTCGAGGAGAGAAAGCAACAACATCGACTCGAGGGTCGAGGGAATAAAATAGCAACATCGACTCGAGGGTCGAGGAAAACAAAACAACATCAACTCAAGGGTTGAGGGAATAGAACAGCAACATCGACTCGAGGGTCGAGGAAAGTGAAACAACATCAACTCGAGGGTTGAGGAAACAAGATGACAATACTGACTCGAGGGTCGTGGAACAAGATAATGCAACATCAACTCGAGGGTTGAGGGAATAAAATAGCAACATCGACTCGAGGGTCGAGGATAACAAAACAACAATATCGACTCAAGGGTCGAGAAAACAGAAGCGATGACATTGACTCGAGGGTCGAAGGAAACCAGAGTGAAAATTGTCATACTCAACTGAAGTGAGAGGCTGAATGCATAGAGATGCCAACATGTCATAGTTGAAAAGATGCCAACAAAAACTGGACTTTAACCTTGAAGATGCCAATGACTATTAGACTTTAGCCGTGTATGATGAAGAAACCATAACGACTGAGGATAAATTCTCTGATTAAGGAAACACGCTTCCCGCGCCCTACTGGGATCAACCATCAGACGTTTATTCTGGGAACGGTCTTGCATACCGTAATATTGTCTCAAGAGGATTTTACAGAAAACATAGCATCTGAAATGCTTCAGTGTTTCCAAACTCTTGAATATCCCGAAGTAACCACCTCAAACTATATGGTCCATGAAGGAATTTTCCCCAAGATCTCGCATCATCATGAGGTGTTCTGCCCCAGTATCCTGGACCTTTGGTAAGTGCATCTGATTAGTCGTCTTCTGGAGAGAGTAACTTCTAGTGCTTCTAGGGTGACCTGCCCCAGTACGAGCCTTGCTTCAGAGAAAACACCCAAGCTAAATGCTCTCTGAGAGATTTAAATCTCGAAGTGGTTGCCCCAGATTGGCTGGAATTTGAAGTAATTGATCGACGTGATCGCCACTGATTGGCTGCATTTAACCCAATTGGTTAGTAAAGTCCATATTCAAAGGGGTTTCTTGGAAAAGTGCCCCTTGACATGAATGTCCTTCAGAAGTTTCCGCCTTCTCAACTTGGCAAGATTAAACTTCTAGACTGAGGTTCCATATGTGAACTTTTTTTTTTTTTTTTTTTTTTTTTTTTTTTTTGATGCCAAACAAATGTATGCAAGCAGAAAGTGTCTTATTCTGAGAATGAAAATTCTAATGCAACACATGTTAATCTTGAAGCTTTTATTGAAAAGATGTCGTTTATGAACGAATCACTAGTTAAGACAGTATAATATTTTTTATGAAATGAACATGCATATGCAATACCAGCGAGGGTCTTTTAGCACAACTCGTAGGAGTCAGGAACGCTATCTCATGACGACACACTCTCGAATTAACCCTGCTTCAATTAGGACTTTTAATGGTTGTATCGTGGCCTGGTTCACGGTTACAGAAACAAAGGATATAGGCTCAAAATTAATTGTTGCCCCTCCCTCTTCATGATGTCCTTCCATTCCTATGTTCAGCTAGTTTTCACAAGCACTCACCTTTCCTAATGGTTTCGTGATGGTTGAGGAACCATTACCCTAACAGTTTAAGCACCATTGAGGTTATCGTTGGGAGTCAGTCACTCTTGTTGTCTTTTATGTCCGTATCACACGACTTGTTTTTGCTCAAGGATCTTTCTTGCTTTTCATTATTTTTATTATCCCTAACTTTTGCCTGGACTTATTCTTGTAAATCTTTTGCAATTGGAGTCCAGCGGTATGCCCTAATTTTTGCCTAAGTCGCTTGTTTTCAAGTTTCGACTTAGCGGGCTATTTATTTCTTCTTCTTTTTTTTTCCTCTTTTTTTTTGAACAAATCGTGTGACACAGGTTTGACTTGATTGTTTTGCAAGGGTTGTGACTGTCTCACTTTTTGGTTGATGAAGAATAACCATGGTGGTTTTCGGTATTTGGACCTCTTGATTTGGTACAATGAAATGTTAAGGATCCTCAGATGAACTCCTTTATGAAAGTCTGAACGTTTGGTCCTACTAGCTGACACCTACCCTACCCCGGGTTAAATGTAAGGGTTTCTTCATGTGAAAAGAAAACTCCTACTTCAAGGCTCAAAAGGGGTTAACGAAGGTTTATCTCCCTTATATCTGCGGTGTTTGGGAATTTGAAACAATGCCTGTACATCGTCAACAGGGTCTTATTCAAGAACACACAAATGGAGATTTTTGCGTTTTCATTTCGTCATCCTCCATCACAGAGTTTAAGAACAACAGTTGGTATTGCAATGCACATGCAAAATTATAAGTAAAAAATACGGATTAATTACTTCAAGACAAACATGTGCCTTTCATTAGTTAACATTCAAAACAAACAAGTCTCATGCAAGCATACAAATGTTCAAACAAACAGATAAAAGCTACACATGAAAATGCAGTAAAGAAACTGAGCAATGCCATTGTTGAGGAGACTTGACTCTGTCTGGACTTGTTGATCTTGAATACTTTCCGTAGTCAGCGGCCTTTTCCCGATGAAATTTGCAGTCTTCAATCAAATGAACATGCTTCATTCCCAACTATTCTGACCTGAAACTTTCGACGTTCAAACATTCACACGAGACGTCTAAAGAAAAGAGTGACACTGAGATGAAATTGCCACATAAGTTTGACACCTAAGGTTGCTCGGAAAGACCTGACGATCTTCTGCCTACGTATCTCCATTGACCAAAGACCAATGAAGAATCAGAGCGACGTAGTTCCCCTCAATAGGGATCAAAATGAGGTACACAGCCGCTCTTCAGAATCAAACTGAGAATCACCTTCACATACATCTTCAATAAATTCCTCCATAACATGAGCTGACGAACCCACATGACCAAACAGAGACTTGTTAACTTGAATGCCTTGAGGCGTCACTGAAATCAACCCAGAATCAATCAAATCTTGAACCTTATCCCTGAGAGGTTTGCATTCTTCAGCTGAATGCCCTGGTGCGTTGCCATGGAATCCATATTGAACATTGGGATCAAAACTTGGTGGATATGGAAAAGGTACCGGACCCAGTTTCTTTGACACTATCAATCCACTATCAATCAGGCATGGGAGTATCTGACTGTATGGTACTGGCAATGGATCAAAGTACCTTTTGGATCTCTTAGTGTAGTAACGACGCCTTTGCGGAGTATGCTGTGGTTGGCATGGTCGTTGTTGATACTGAGGAGGTTCACTGTTAATGGATATCTGACATACGGATTCAGAAGGTTGCTGACTCTGAGCAACTGAAATGCATGGGTAATATGGATAAGTCAATGGAGTTGAAGGATCTTCCCAGATTGCATCAATCACATCCTTATCTTGGGAACTGACAAAAGATTCATTCTCTTCAGCTGAGCCATCTGAAATGCCTAGAATCTTTCCCATCTTGATAAAACTCTCAATGCGTTCTCCAACTATCACCAAGTCTGAGAAACTCGAAGTTCCACTGCCACTCAACCTCTCTAAGTACGGCCCCTGTAAGGTCCCTATAAAAAGATCAATTAATTCTTTGTCTGATAGCGGGGGTTTCACCCGAGCAGCTACTTCTCTCCACCTTTGGGCATATTCTCTGAAAGATTCACCATCTCCTTGGGATAAAACTTGCAAATTCATGCGGCTAAGAGCCCTGTCAAGATTGTAGCCATACTGCTTCACAAATGCATTGGCTAGGTCTGACCATGACTGGATACGACTGCTCTCTAACTGCATATACCAATTCGACGATGCCTCACTCAGACTGTATTGGAAACAATGAATCATCAATTTGTCATTATGCTCATGCGAGGTCATCCTTCTGCAAAATCTTACCAAATGCTGCCTTGGACAACTATTCCCTTTATACTTTTCAAACTTCGGTACTTTGAATTTTGGAGGTATTACCAGGCCATGCACCAGACACATGCTTGCAGCACTTAGATCAATGACATTACGACTTTGAAGGGTTTTAATCTCTTCCTCCAACGCACGAAATCTTTCTTCCCTCTCCACAACTCGTGGATCTTGGATTCTCACCACAGGGATTGCCTCTTGATGATTTGGCATAGTGAAAGCAAAACTGTGATAATCTGCAGCATCAACGGAAGAATAATGTCCACTTCGGGCGACCTGGCGCTCTTGAACATCTGGATTCCCAACAGGGGTCTGTACAGGCTGAGCTTGAGCGGAATTACGGTCATCCTGCCTTGCCAAAGTCATCATAACCTCTATAAGTTGGTCCCACTGATCTCTTGTCAACCCAACATTTGCAGACTGGCTTTGCTCTCCAGGGTCCATGATTTCCTCAAAAGTTGCTTCAAGTCTGATACGAGAACCGGAGTCTCAACTGTGAATGGTGAACAAAGAACGGATGAGCCCTTCCTGCTGAACAGAAATGCAATGCAGATGCTATGAGATGCCATGTTCGGTTATTTCCAAAGAATCTATCTGCTTCGATACGCATTTTGATACAAAAACTCAACAACAATAATTCAGATATGGGATTCTCGGAAATAACTGAACATGTATGCTAAAATGCCATGATGGTATGTATGCAGCTGGCAAGTGATCAAGAACTGGTGTCTGTCTGGATACGGAACACTGAGTTAAGAACCAAGCAACTGATGATATATGCCCTCTGAATAATAACCATCTGATAAGAACTCAAAACCAAGGATCAAGAACTCTAGAACCATAGTAACTGAATCAAAACATAAGATCACACTGATGATGAAGGGTATGTTGAGGTCAAGGGTTCCTGCAAACCTGTAAACCCCTCCCAATCTCACGGGTGTGCTCCGGGTCAAACATCACGGACTCTCAAAGCCGAATAGCAATAATACTTTCACCATTTCCGAGAAATGGCTCATGACCAAATCAGGGAATCGGTTAGGCATTATGTACTACGCAAGGAGGCCTCAGCTGAGTCCGGGAAACAAGGTCATCCTATGCGATCCCCAGGTGGGCCCTCGGATGCGAATGGGTTTGCCACAAAATGTGGGCTGCCACTGTCATCACTAAAGAGGGATGTTTCCACAAGGTTCTCAATGATCGGTCCCCAGCTGCACATAACTGTCAGGGTTATGTAATGAGAGAGGAAGATCCCCAAATCAAGACATTTCCAAGACAATCGCAACCTGGGTGTGGAACTCACTACTACCCCCATGACAAGATCTCATGAGGCCAAAGTGGAACCACTATAAATCCTATGGTGCACTCGAGCCGGGTACTTGGCTCATATCTCTCAAGAACCAGTAACACCCATCCCACCAAAGAAAACCAGTCCAGACAGTCCAGTATATATACATGATGCAGAAAATAAATACTGAAAACTGTAAAGAAAGCTGTAAAGAAAGCTGTAAACAAACAACAATACAATAAAACAAGCCACAACAAACAAACATCACCCAATGAAACAGAAACAAACAAGCGCTAGGAGAGACTCACAGGGGAACCAGAGATTCTGGGTTCGATCCCCAGCAGAGTCGCCAGCTGTCGCTCCCGGGATTTTCATCCTAGTACAAACGCGAAAGTGGCGCGGAAAGGTTAGAGTCGCCAGCCAGGCATTTTTATCCCGAAGGAACGGGAATGGTAATGCTGCACAAACCAGAAGAAAGAAGAGGAAGGACACAGGTCCTACGAACCAAAGAGACTGAGTTCGGGAGTCGGTTACGACCTGGGAAGGTATTAGCACCCAGATCGTCCGCCGTACCCGACGGGATCCACGCTTACAAAAGAAACTGTTTCAAAGGGTGAGGGTATGAAAGCTGCAGCAAAGAAATGAAAATGAACTGAAAAAGATACTGAGAAAAGGATGGAATAAGACAACAAAGGAAAAATGTAGGGAAAATAAAGATTGTGCTCGAACGGGCCCTACCCCGCTGCCTACGTACCTCATCGGGATAATGAGGATCAGAGACGCCGTAGTTCCCCTAACTAGGGGTAGAAAAGAAATTGCTTGTGAATTAAAGGCTTGAACTGCCTATGTCAATGCTCAGGTGTTGCAGGCTCGGACGACGAGTGCGTAACCGTCTTGCAAAATGACAAGTAGGAGTAGGTTCTCGGACGGAGCGAAGGATATGAGAAAAGAATTCCCGAAGGAAAGGCGCTTATTGCTTGTTTGTGTTTTTTAGAAGCTTTTATGAGTGTGTCACAAGGAAGTGAACTCAATCTCTTTTCCATGGAATGTGCACTTGTCACTACATACCAAGATGGAATAATAGAACAAGCACACTCAAGTAAGGAGAAGATCCCCAAAACTTGAACCCAAAGATTAGGGCCTAGGCTCACTAACTTGTTTACTTATTAGATGTTTTGATTATTTACATGAAGAAGTGTTTTTTATGCTTTTCTTTATGAAGAAGATACCTTGATCAGACTTGTGCATCACAAGGTAAACATGTACTATCCCAAGATGGGAAGACTACAAGCATACCTCATGGAATAAGGCTATGGATCAAGACATCACTTCACATTTATTAAAGTATCTTTTAAGAGTTATGAGATGAGAAGAGAAGAAGAACCAAAAGGATCTCAAAGGAAAAATTCTAAAGGGGGACTAAAAGAATCCTAAGTATTCACATGCATGGATGTCCTAAGGGTTAGTGAGGTTTCTATCCTAATGAAGAAGGAAGAAGAAGATAGAAGAAGGGATGAGAAAGGCCTAGGCCCAACAAAAGAGAGTTAGCTCATATAAACATAAAAGGAAGAGATAAGAATTAGAGATGTGGAACTCAATTCCCACATCTCACACTTACCATAGCCCCTGCAAGGTTAGTATGCACAAGTGAACAAATAAGAACATTTACGCAAACCAAAAGATGACAATCACAAGCCAAAACAAACAAAAAGTCAGTACCTAACCCTATAGGTGACCTAAAACAAAGACCCACAAATCCTAATAGGATGGCATAAATGCTTTCCTCAAACTATGTTAGCAAGAAGGGATAAGGAGGCACGAAACACTACCTAGGAGATGAGACTCCACACAAATATCAAGTGACACGAGAAAATTATGAAATTAAACTTCTAAAGTCAACAACCAGCAACTAACAATGCATCAAAATATCTTACAAAAATTCACAAAGAAACTCCACTAAATAATCTCACGAAATCGCTTAAGAACAAGTAACGGAAACGCACAGATACGACTTACAAAACTAAGGATAAAATGGAACTAAAAATAAAACCAAAATATTTTTATGAACTTTTATGAGTCTACAAAATAATGCAAAAAGAACGGAGCAAAAAAGTTGATCGAGGTGAAAGAAATAAATCCTACACGATAATGTGTTATTTATGGAATTTGAATGAAGAGGAAATAAAAGAAAAATCGAAATAAAATGAGAGATTAATAAAAAATGGAAAATAAAAAGTACGATAAAATTCGAAACTGGATTATGAAACTAAAATATTTTTTATAAAATTTTCTAACTTGATTTATTATTTTAAAAGAATTAAAAACTAAACTACAAACAAAATAGAAATTAAAATCTAAGAAGAAGAGGAGGTGCATCAGCAAGAAAAAAAAGTTAAAAAAGAAGAATGGGCCAGGAGGGGGGTGGCGAAAGCAATGGATCCCTAGGCCCACCGCGAAAAAAATTCTGATGGTCTATGAGCGGTCCGGTACACGCGCGCAGGGAAAGAAAGAACAAAGTCCTACCGGACGGTGACAAGTGTCACCGCCGGTGTGGACCAAAATCGCAAAAGCTGCCACCAACCCTATCTTCTTATCGCCTTGGAACTCACAACTCAGCAACTCTCTCAATTAATTCCTATTAACTTTTTATATCATTTTCTACACAAACTCTTAACATTCAAAACAATTAACAAGATGAAGCAAAAAACAAGAAACCAGAAAGTAAACCCTCTCGCCTCCTTGCTCATGACCTAGCCGCCGCCGAAAGCATCACCTTCATCATCCTCTTCTCCCGCGACTTAGCCCGCCGTTCCTTCCATCTTCTTCCTCACTCTCAACCGTCGCCGGCCACCTTCTTCGACGACTTACCGCCCTACTCCGCTCGCCTGCGTCTCCTTCACCGTCCCATCTTCTTTACCTTTCCCGAGCAACTAACAACAACAGCCCCTCGCCGAATCCAACATTCAAGAAGACGCAACACTCGAAACAACAGCCAAACAAACATGAATCGATGGACAACAATCTCAAAGAAGTTTACCTACCGGAGACAGTCCGGTGCTTCTTCAAATCAACGGCGACCGGAAAAGATAACCGAGATGATGAGCTCCGAAGATTATGATACGACGATGAGGTGATTCCGCGTGATGCAGGAGGCGACGAACGCGGATTCGTTTGTTGATGATGATGGCGAGTACGACGAGCGACGAAGATTCGTTGAAGAAGAGCCACGAGCAATGAATATCTACTGATGATAAACTACGATCTCGATGGCGATGAGGATGACGACTTCATCTTTACTGTTGATGACGAAGATTATCCTCGGTTTTTCAGTTGAAGATGAGTCATGGTAATCTTCTTTTCTTCTATTGATCAGGATGATAACGAGAAAGGTATGGATGCTGTTTCAGTGATGATGGAGAAGTCGATACGATGAGTGTCGCGAACTGCTGTTTGTTGATGAATAAGAGTGATGTATCTGTTTTTTGTTGATGATGAAGAAGACGCTGACGTTGTGATGTTGATGAAGATGACGCTATTATTGGTTTTCTGTGATGAAGATCGAAGCTATTGTTGGTTCAGTGTGATAATGCAAACTAATGAAGCTTGCGAATTGATGGAAGGTAATGGTGAGATTGATGAAACCAGTTTATGTATGATGCAGGAATGTGATGATGTGTGGTGGATGAAGGAGATGAATGAGATTGATATCTGTTTTGTTTGTTGATGAAGAAGAAGATGTTATTGGTGAAGAGTGAATGTTGAAATGGTGTGAGTGATGTATGAATCCGTTTTTTTCGATCTGTGACTGATGATGCCTTTTTTTATGATTTCGATCCAAGGATTTATGAATACTGTAAGAAAGATTAGAGGCTGAAAGAGTGATTGATGAATTCACGGTTGTGTTTTTGTCAGTTGAAGATTGATGATGATGATATATGATGAAGGCGAGCGATGGAAATGTTTTCTGTTATTATGCGCAAAGATGAAGATTCAAATTCATTGCAGAGAAAACTTCACCTCAATTTCTTGTTGAGTTATTTTTTCTTTTTTAAGAAGTTTTTGTTGTAACCATCCTCTTCTTTTTCTTTCTGTTGGTTATTTGATTCCCTATCATGCCTCCCTTGCTCATGAATAGGTTGCTGCGTTTTGATCCTCTTTCATGCGTTTTGGTGTCATGCTTTTTTTTACAGCTCTAGTGCCCAAACTCTCTCTGCGTTTTGGGTTAATTGTTCATGCGTTTTCACTTGAGATTTTTTTTGCTTGGTGGAAATTGTGTGGTGCTGATGGCTTGGGAGTAGTCACGTGTAACTGTCTTGAGTTTTTTTTTGTTGATAAAAAGTGCTGGAATAATTATCCAAATGAGGTCACATGGTGCAACTACTAAATTAAATGGCAGACTCAATTTCCTCTTTTTTTTTTTGAGAATTTGTTTTGTCTAAAGAAATGTAAATGGATTAAAAATGAAAAAATGGATAATAAAAGGAAAGAAAAATTGGATTGAAATTGAATAAAAATGAATTTTGAAATAAAAAAATGGATAACAGGATACAAATAAAAATAAAGGTTTAGTAGCCTTTTGTGGATGGATAAAATCGAAAATGAGTAATGAATAGAATTAATTTGGTTTAAAATAAGAATGGTTGAGAAATAAAATGTAAAGAAATAAAACGGGGATGAATAGAATTGGTTTAAAGGATAATTTGACAAAATGGTTTAGAAATTGATACAAAACTTGGTACATTCGGGGAACAAACCAATTATCACCAACATGCACATAGCCATGAAATCTCGATTCATCAATTCACTCAACCAATCCCGCATTGCTTTCACAGAAACCAACGACCTTCTGGATAAGTCACCTTCTAAGCGTCATCACGATAAGCCTGAATCTTTGGATTTGAAACCCTCTCACCAACCACTGCTTGGTAAACTGATGATTCTCGCACATAACACAACCCGACTTTGAGATACATTGCCTGAGAAATAACCCCCAATACAGATAACCTGCAATTCTACTGATCTATTGATAGTTTGACCAAGATTGGGTCAAACGTCCATCTGAATGAAATCACGAACTGAACGACCACGCTCAACTGAAATCACCGCCAGCTCTATGCTATGCTTCAACAATGAATGTTATGCTCCATTTTTCTATGCAGATGCAATGCGAAATATGAAAATGATATGCTAAATGCTACGAAAATGAGAGGGCAAATTTGGGGTGTTACAATATATAGCATTATAGCATAGAAAAATAAAGCATGACAAACATCAAGCCCTAGCATGAGGCATATGGCCATCTGGGGAGGTGTTGAAGGCCATTTAAGCCAGGACAAGGGTTCCAATGGATTTGTGATAGGCCTATGATGAGTCTAGACTCCTTTGGCAAGGCCAAGTTCACTTGCAAAAGCTCAGAAGATTGCTTAATCATCACAAGTTTCAAGACAATGCAAGGTTCCTAAGCAGTGCAACCAAATTAGGGTTTTGGTTTCAAGGGTCTTAACCTCATAATTTTGGCCAACTATTTTGGGCAATGTTTTCTATATGATAAGAGGTTTGTCAATTTTCATGGAAAAATTCCAAGTGGAAGTCAGTCATTGCTCCAGTTACTTGCAGATGAGTCAACTGTGTCATTCCAAAGGGTCCAACCCAACTTTTTTGGCCAAATGAGGTCTATTCAATGTTATAAGATGTTTTGTGAGCTCAAAGTACAATAATTTTGGTGGTTTGAGGGGTTTTGGCAAAAGTGCACAAAGTTGGTTATGGAAAAGTTACTATTTTTGGCCATTTTGACCTAAAACTTCACAAGGCCTTAACTTGATCAAAAAATCTTCAAATGGACCCAAAGTAAACATGAAAGTTGGAGAGTAAGGGCTGCCATTTATTAAAAAGTACAAGAGCATTTTATGGAGATTCCTAGATTTTTCTAAAAGCCCCTCGAAAAAGTGAGCATTTTAGGGCAAATTTCCAAGTTTTAAGGCCAAGCCATTTGCACAAAGGCTCAAAAGTGGATAGTTTGCTATGCTATGTCCAAAGTAAGTTTACACAATCAAAATGCATCACATTTAGGTCATTTGGCTCAAAGAAAAGTGGCAAAATTCGTGCACATGAGAAAGTTCCATAAAACTTGCATTTTACACTTGAATTTGCATAAGGCATGACCATTGTGTGATAGCTTACATCCAAGGGCTGAAATTGCTTGCTGTGAATCATGGGTGGGATGGTGAATGCACATGCAAGAGAGGCCAGCAAATCATGAGCTTGGCATGCTTATGGCAAACTTGGGCCAAAATTGCATTTTCACAAAAATCAGCCCTCTCTCACGTGCATTTGTTCTAACCCTTTTGCATTGCCATATATATTCCATAACAATCAGAATTAGGGTTAGAGGCAGCCAGAATACACACTCATTCTCTCATTCTCATCTTTTATGCAAAATTGCTCATTCTCTACAAACTCTTGCTACAAGAATCCATTCACAAAAATCTTGCTGGATTCTTAACCCTCATCACTCATAGATCATTTCCATACCATTTGTTTGGATTATTCTTCAAGAATCATCCATTTCCCATTCCTTGTGCACATTTGCATTTTGTGCCATAACTCTTGATCTAGGAAAGCTTTCTTCAATCCAAGACCATATTCATACTCCTCTTACCTCAAGGATCAATAAGCACCCATGGATCTAGATTTATAGTGAAGTTTGTTCAAGTGGCCATTTGAGAAGCTTTGAAGCACAAGGAAGCACATTGCTGGATTTACAAGCTTGCAAAGCCTTAGATGCATTTATTTTGCATCTAAGGGGATAAGAAGATCATTTGCCATCATTTTACACCATTCTTGACTTCAAATTTTGGACAACATCTTAGGTACACTCAAATTTCAAATCTCATATAAATGTGTTTGGTTGTGTGTTTTAGAATCCTCATGTTGTGCTGGTTACAATGCTCTTTGTAGTTTGTGAAATGGTTGAGTATTCACAAAGTTATGGTGATTTAAAGTTTCATGGACAATTTTATTTTCATTCATATCTTGAGTTTCTTTGAGTTTTAATTCAATCCAAGCATGTATTTGTGTTTAGTGATGTTAGATTATGTATTCTGGAGAGTTTCATGGCCGGCCGTGGTTTAGTTTGGATTTCATGAAGCTAGGGTTTAGGGTTAGGGTTTTGTTCATTAATGGTGGTGAGAATTTTAGGGTTTCTTCATGAAGAAGAAGGGGCTGCATATTCAGCGCTATCTGCACCCCCCATGCGCGGCCCATTGAATTTTCCAACTAGCATGTGTAAACACCCCAAATTTGCCCTCACCCATTCACACCATGGCTTGTGATCTTTGCATATGCATAAACACAATCATACCATCTCATATTTCAATTTTGATTCACTGCATTGGTTCAAAGTCATCTGCATCTAGGGTTTGTGATCTGAGCAGTCCCAGAGCTTCTTGAGCCACTCCAAAGGTCAACAATCACTTCAAAGAGGCCTATGTGTGTTCAAGTATCATATTATATCCTCTCAAAGTCAAGAATACCAAAATATCACAAGAGCTGAGATTGGTATGGAAGGAGAGCTAGGTTTGACTGCACAAATGACCTAAAATTAGGGTTTTGGTTTCAGAGGCCATAACTTCAAATTTTTTGGTCATTCTTGTTTCTATTGGTCTCTATATGGTATAGGGAATGTGTATATCAATTTTCATGAAGAAATTCCACGGGGAAGGCATCTGATCAAGAGTTGACTTTTCAGACAAGTCAGTGCAAAATCAGGGCATCTGAGGCCCCCAATGACCCAACCAAGGGGTGATCTTCATCATTTTGAGTGTATATGATCTTTATTTGATCATGGAAGAAGTTTGAAGTTCACAAAATTCAAGAATTACAAGTTTTTGCAAAGTTGACTTTTTAGGGCAAGTTTGACTTTTGAAGAATATGTCATTTTATGCCACTTTTCAAACCTTACTTTTTGATCCAAAAATGCTTCAAATGGAAAAACTTTGGTCATGAAAGTTGTAGATTAGATCTTTCCCTTTTCAAAAAGCACAAGAACATGACCTAATTCATTTTGGATCAAAAGTTATGGTTTGTCAAAGTTGGCAAAAATCATTAAATTTCAAGTTATGCACTAAATGGAAAACTTGCAAATTCATGTGCCAAGCATTCTAGTGACTTCAAAATGGCTTCAAAACTTTATCACATGATCACATATGCCCTAGGAACAGAATTGGCCCAAGGGATTTTGCATTGTTTGCCTTGATTCTCAAGAAATCCATAAGCCATTTTTTCCATAAAGGTGCAAAAATGGATATTTGGCAAGATCATTTTCCAAGAAGCTATGTGATCACTAGCTGACTTTTATACATTGCCATGACTAAAAGAAGTTCCATGCTACAAAATTCAGCAAGAAATGCCTCATGTACATGGCATAAAATCTCAAAGAAAGCACAAGTGGGCAAGTTGCAAAAGCTAGCATAGTTCATGATCCTCTCAGAGCTTGCTTTTTTTGTTATAAATTGATAGCTTATGTCTTGCTGGTCATGGGGATGTTCTTAGAATCAAAAATGAGTGAAAAATGAGTTTGTACTGATGCTCTGAATTTTCACCCGTGAAATTTGTTTCCTTCGATTTGCATGATTCTTGGAGTTTAAATGATGTTTGAGGGTGGATTTGTATTCTAGGATGTTAGAGGATCATTTTGCTGTGTTTAATTTGAAGAATAGTGGCCTGAATCATGATCTAGGGTTTTCAACCCGCCGGAGAAGATGACCGGAGCTCCCCTCCGGTCACCTGAAAGGCTTAACCCTAATCCTGTAATTAAGTGAGGTTTGAATCTTGTGCGTTGGATCAGTTGACTGGCTTGACTTCGCGCGTGTACGAATGGCCCAGATTCATTCATTTTGCCCTAATCCTCATTTATTAGTTTAATTAATTTTAATTAGGTTAATTTAATCAGGATAAGCCTCAGCCCTTAGATGACGCGCCAGTCAACCATTTTCACCCCAGTTTGAATGCTAGCCATCAGATCTGCTTACTTCTTCATTTATTTATTTTTATTTTCATATTTTTCCATTTAATTTGTACAATTTATTTAAAATAGCAAAAATGCTTTAAAAAATCTGAAATTTTTTATACAAGTTGTTATTTAATTTCAGAACACAAAAATATTTTTATTTTTATTTTTAGCATTAAAAAAGTATTTTTAAATATTTAAAAGTTTCTTTTTAATTAATTAATGAGAATTAATTAATTAAAAATACTTTTAGGTAATTAAAAATCACCAAAAAAATTCATGAAACATTTAAAAACATTTAGAAACATTGTCCAACCTTCAAACCAAATTTCTTTTTTGATCTTGATGCATTTTGAGAATTTTTCTTTGAATTAAAATCATTTTGATGCATTATTTTGATCCAAACTTCCAAAAATCATTTCTGCCTAACCCTAAAGAGTTAGACCTTGCTTCTTCTTGCATTGCATTGTGTTTAGCATGTAGTTTGTGAGATTAAATGGCCATGATTTGATCTTTCATTTTTCATTTGTTTGGTAATTTTCTTGTTAAGGAACCCTAAAACCCTAAAAAACTTAGGAAAATCATAACTTGAATTTGGTTAAGAGTTAGAACCTCTCCTTTGGGCAGTGGGTTAGTATAGGATTAGGGGTCCTTTGAGTGCATTTTCAATTTTTTACAATATTGTTTGCTTCTGATTTTGGTTTGTGATTGATGCTTTGATCATAAACCCTAATTTGGGCTTCCATATGCATCCATCTTGCATTTGCATTCATACCTTGACTTGCCATGACATTTTAAGCATCCATGTGCTTCATTGAACATCTCAAGACATATTGAAAACATGTTTGATCATTGCATCTTGCATTTTCCATTTTGTATGTCATTTGCATTCCATAACTTTTCATATATGTTCATGTTTCTTAACTTGCTCCATTTGCATCCATATGTTTGTATGATCATCCCCATGTGTTACTTCATGTTTGTAGCATCTCATAGCATCATTATCATCATACTCATGCTTCTGGTTTTGGTTTGCATCATGCCATCCCATCTCATTTTGCATTGCATTGCATTTCTTTTCTAACCTTTCAGGTGGTAAGTGACTTTGAGAAGTGAATTTGCCTTCACTTCTCATAACTTCTCTTCATCTCTTTTATGCATCCTTGCTGCATTTTTGTATGTGTTTGAGATTGAGCTTGCTCATTATTTTTCCTTCTCACTTTCTTTCCTCAAGTGACTTGACTTCTTGAATGAAGCAAGTTACTTTGTTTCTCTTGGATCCTTTTCATCTGCTTCCTGGAGGTTCCATTGAAGATTGCTCTTGTAAAACCTCACAAACCTTAGGAACAACCAAGCATGATAATGATTAGGGTTTTGATTAGTCTCCCCTCTTAGTTTTACCTTTGTGTCTCTTTTGAGTCTTCTCTTCTCACCTCATAATCAGGGACTAAACCCTAAAGGCTTTAAGGCTTTGTGATTAAGCTTATGCCTGCATCCTTCTATTAGGATGGAGTGTATAACTTTAATCCTAAGTGTTAAACCCTTAATGTGTTTAAATCTCTTAATCAATTCACTTAATAATCCTCAAGACATCACACTTGTAACTTGGGCCTTGCATTAGGGTTCTAATTCTTCCTTAATTGGTTAAGAAGGACTAACCCTAGTGTTAATGGACAAGTCCCCCTCAAGTTGTCTTACAAACCCTAAAAATCATTTCATCATCATATCATTAAATAAAATCCACTTAATCAAAGGCTTGTTTTGTCATGAGTTTAATCCCTAATCATGGATTAAGTTGAGGAGCTTTCCTCAGCTTAAACATTCTCATCTATTATCCTTCTATTAGGATGGTGTAATGATTCTGTTTAATCCCTGATTATGGCTTAATCTCATTACTCAACACTAAACAAAAACAACAAAAACATCTAAATAATCATAAGTAGGTTAATGATCTTAACCCTACTCCAAAGATGATTAAGTGTGAGAATCTGACTTCACACTTAAGGTATTCTCATTACCCCTAATCAGAGGGAAGATGTGATGAGTTTACTAAATCCATTGGTTTAGGCTTAAGCTCATTAACTTATGACAAACTTTCAAAAGCAATAAAAGACTGAAAACTCAAAAACAAACAATAATCGTCTCCTTCGGGATTCTTTTCTCATCACCTTCACTCATAAACGAGAACCTGCTTCTTCCGTCTAATGCAAGACAGTTTGCACCTGAGCCAGACAGGTCATACACTTGAGCATAGACAAGTAGGCAGTTCACAAGTCAATTTATCTTTCAGTCTCTTTGGGTCGAACTACGGTGTTCTGACTTCCTCATTGCACGAGAGGATACGTAGGCATAACTTAACAGTTATCGAACAAAAGTCTCTGTATATTCCCCCTCTTTCAGCTTCATTCTTTAAAGCCTCATGCTCCTGAGCATTTCACTTTTGTCCTTACACTGACACTTCATATATCACACTTCACATTTCTTTTACACTGACACCTGTACATTCCTTTCCAGCTATTTTACACACAAATTGCACTGACACTACCCCTTTAAAGCACAAATCTTTTAAGCGTGGATCCCGTCGAGTACGACGGACAATCTGGGTGCTAATACCTTCCCAGGTTGTAACCAACCCCCTTTCTCAGTCTCTCTGGTTCGCAACCGTCTTATCCATCTTTTTCCAGGCCTATGCAGCATTGCCTTTCCTTCGGGATAAAAATGCCTAGCTGGCGACTCTATTCATCTCCAGTGAGTTCACTGTTGTGTGTTCTCATTCGCCGACCGTTCGCGTCTGTACCATATTTGAGCCAGTCTCATCTTTTGGGAGCGACAGCTTGGCGACTCTGCTGGGGAACCTTATACTGCAACCAGGGCTTCTGGTTCTTTTTGTGGGTTCCTCCTAGCGCTTGATTGATTTGTGTTTACTGGGGTGTTATGTGCTATCTGTGGTTGTTTATTTATTTTATTTATTGCTTTATGTACAGTTTTGTTTATTGCTTTCTTTATAGCTTTATGCATATATCATACTGTCATGCTGTGTTGGCTGGATCTGTTTGCTTGTTTTGGTGGGTGGGGTTCCATTGAGAGTTAAGGTCCTATACCTGGGACCTGAGTGACACCTAGGCTAGAGTGGTTCATATTCTTTCCCATTCCATCTCGGTCTGGTGCGGGAATATGAAACACGGTTCAGATATGGGTTTCTTCTTGAGAACTCTGTGTTGCAGATTTCCTGCAGTGCTAGGGCTATCTGGGAAGCCTGCTAAGTCTGGATGACCTTTAGTATTGACCTTCAGAAGCTGAGGTGAATTAGAGGAGGAACTTTTATGGTTATTGTAAACACTGTACCTCCGGGTTAGAAGTGTTTACCCTTTTCATAACTGATCCAAGTCTGAGGATCCTTGTTTTAGAACACCACCTGTGAGGGGGTTGGGCTGTTTACAGGTTTGCAGGTACACTTGACCTCAGAATACCCTGTTACTTTGTTTGATAAGAGTACTCCATGTTGGAACAGTTCTTGTGATTCTAAACCTTGGACATGTGACTCTTTATTTGAGTCCCCCACCTTGGTTACTGGACTTATAGACCTCCATCTGGGTTTCTTGAACACACATGGACTTATATCAGAGCATTTGATCAGATCCAGCTCAGTCACAAACCCTTGCATATCATTTGCATACATCCTCATTGCATCATTTTAATATTTGCTTATTTGTTTTTCAGGGTATCCATACTCTATTTTGGCTTGGTTTTGACCCCATCATCAGCATAGACCTATCTTCATCTGCATCATCAGTCTCAGCCTGTCAGAGGCCCATTTTCAGCATCATCATCAGCATCTGTCTCAGCTTTTCTCCAGCAACATGGCACCTAAGAAAAGTAACATCTCCTACCATTTCTTTGAACCTGAGCTAGCTAGCATCAGGAGGATTCAGACCCTGATTACTCCAGACCATGTACCACTTTTTAGAGAACATTATGGAGGAATCCTTGATGTGGTTATGGATTTGGACCCTTCACAGAGGAGCTTGATACATACCTGTCTGCAGTTCTATAACCCCCCTCTGAGGTGCTTCACATTTCAGAATTTTCAGTTGGGACCCTTGTTGGAGGAATATTCATCATTGGTTGGTGTACCCATCAGGGGTGGAATCCCCTTCAACCCTGAGATGGCTTTCCCAAGTAATGAGGAGATAGCAAGAGCATTACATTTGGAACCAGCTTTGATTGGGCAGAATTTGACATCTAAGGCTGAAATCTCTGGTTTTCATTTGGATTTCTTGACTTCTCAGGCTAGTCAGAAGGCCTCCCTGGGGGAGTGGAAAGCAGTCTGTGCTCTGTTGGCCCTTAGCATATATGGGGTCATTTTATTTGCAGATGAGTCTAGGTTTGTTAGCAAAAGTGCAATCCATCTTTTCATCCTGCAAAACCCAGTGCCCACCTTACTGGGAGATCTTTACTACTCTGTTCATCAAAGGAATGAAAAGCAAAGGGGGAGATTAGTGAGATGCTGTGCTCCTTTATTCCATACCTGGCTGCTCAGGCATTTGCCAAAGACTGATGTATTCTTGAACCCCCACCAGCAGAAGAACTGGGCTAGGAGGCTTGTTGCTCTAACCTCAGATGACATCAGATGGTGTACTCAGAATACTAAGGGCAGAGACATCATTACAAGTTGTGGGCAATTTCCTAATGTGCCTCTGATTGGAGTGAAAGGGTGCATCAATTATAATCCTCTGTTGTTCAAAAGACAGCTGGGCTATGCATTGGTCCATCCTCCTAGGGCACAGGATTTGACTGAGACCCTTTATTGTGAAATCAAGCCTAACTTGGTTGTTGTCAGGCAAGCAGCTTGGGCCTGGGACAATGTGCAGACTAAAGGGGTAACCATCCTGGGGAAGTGCAACAATGTGGCATCAGCACAGTACTATGAGTGGTCCCATACCAGAGATTTCAAATTACAGGAATGCCCTTCACAGTTGAAGATATGCCTGGACCTTCCACAACACCACCTCCAGCAACTGTCAGTTTAGAGGAGTTTGAGAAATTGAAAGAAAGGAATGAAAAACTGACTCAAGCTCTACAGAAGACCCTCTGGGAGAGGAGTGATGGTAGATTGGACATTAAAAGGTTGGAGAAGTTGAAGATAGAGCATTTGGCTAGAATTGAGAAGTCTGAAGATTACATCAAGAAATCTAGGGCTGGGGAACAGATCTTGAAGAATGCCTGCAAGGAAGCCTAGTTCCAGAAAGCCAGGACTGACTTATATCTGAAGGAGAGCCAAGCCAGGTGGGTCAGGATCACCGAGGCTCGTACTCTGGAAGATAAAAGGACTCAGGATAAGATTGAGCAACTGGAAGCTAGTGCAAAAGAGCAACAGGAAGCCCTGGCAGCAGCCCAGAGAGAGATTTCAGAGTTGAAGATTAGAGCTGGAGTGAAGAGGTCAAAAGACCAGAGTCAACACAAGAAGCTAACTGCAGCTGTTACTACCAGGAATCTCCTTATCAGGAATCTTACAGAGCGTCCGGCTGGTCCTGTGACTGAGGCACTTCTCAAGGAAGTTCAGGAGGATGAGTTTGGTCTTGGTGTTTGACTTTTGCTTGTTGTTGTTTTCATTTCATGTACTTTTGTTTTCTTATGTTGTATTTTGACCCCTCAGAGGGCTTGTATTGTAAAAGGAAACAAACTATGTATCATTTATCTTTTGCAATATATGTATCAGTTTGTTTTATCTGAGTCAGCAACATCTTCAAGGGTCTGGAAGGGTCAAAACCAAATGCCAAGCCCGGATACCTTGGAAACAAATAGGCATACTGCATTGCATGCTAACCTTTTGTTTGTTTTGTAGGTTTATTTTGTTGTTGTTGCTAACCCTGTTGTGGTCTCAGGAACTATTGCTCGACGTAGGGTGTTTCCACTCAACCGTCCACATAGATATCCAACCCGCAACAACCTTCCGGGGATACAAATGGACCAGGTACAACAGGACCTTACAGAGGTCAGGAACCAAATGGCCAATGAAAGGCTAGAAATGAGGACTCAGATGACACAATTCATGGAGGTGATGAACAACATGGCTCAGAGCCAAGAAAGATTGAGAGCCATGGTAGAAAAGGCAGAATCAGGAAGAACCCCATATAGGGACTGCTGGAACTAGCAACAATGAGAGGGTCCAACCTCATGTCAATCCCCCTGTATTTGGACCCCACCTCCATCCAGAGATCAACATTCCTGCAAATGTTCAAGGGACTGCCACTGCAGGCAGGGTGCTGCAGGAAGACCCCCAGGAAGATCAGTTCACAGTGATGGGAGCTGGGGAGGAAGCTTATGACAGAAGGTTGGATGAGATAGCTGAGAAATTAAGATCCTTAGAGTCTCAAAACTCTTTGGGTTTTGATGTTATGGACATGGGCTTGGTAGACGGGGTCAGGATTCCCCATAAGTTTAAGCCCCCCTGTTTTGAAAAGTACAACGGGACTTCCTGCCCACAGACCCACTTACAATCCTTTCTGGGGAGATTGAAAGCATATACCATGGACGAGAAGCTATGGATGTTTTATTTTGAGGATAGCTTAACTGGAGCGTCAAGGGAATGGTACTCCCACCTGACTAGAGCAACCATCAGGTGCTGGAAGGATTTGGCAGAAGCCTTCATTAGACAGTACCAGTATAATTTGGATATGGCACCCAACAGGACCCTCCTAATGGGAATGTCACAGTCATCTAGAGAAAGCTTCCGAGAGTATGCCCAGAGATGGAGGCAATTGGCTGCTGCTGTTCAGCCACCTATGTCTGAGAGGGAGATGGCAGATATGTTTATGAACACCCTCCAAGGAACCTACATTGACAGGCTAGCTGCCTTCTCTTCAACCAGCTTTGCAGATGTTGTCATAGCTGGGGAAAGAATTGAGAGCCTGTTAAAAATGGGCAAGATTTCTGACAACGGTGCCAGCTCATCCAGCAACACAAGAAAGCCTTTTGTGGGCCCAAGAAGAACTGGCGAGACCAATGCTATCCACACCAGCAGGGGTAGGCCCCAATATGTTCATAGGTCTGTGGCAGCAGTCACCATTCCCGCTCCAGCTCATCCACAACCAGCTTATCAACCACCGCAACAGAATTATCAGCAACAACCTCAGTACCAGCAACAAACTCAGTATCCTCCAAGAAACTACAACAACACCAACAATAACAATCAGCAGAGGCCATTTCAGCAGAGGCCATCTCAGGCCAATAGGGTGATTGATCCGATCCCTATGCCATATGAAACATTACTGCCACAACTCTTGAAACTCAACCTAGTTGAGCTAAGGACGTTGGCACCTCCAGATCCTAATAGTCTACCCAGAAACTACGATTCCAACGCCAGATGTGCTTTTCATTCAAACGCACCTGGTCATAGTACAGAGAAGTGCAGAGCCTTGCACATGAAGGTACAAGATTTGGTAGACTCTAAGGCTCTGAATTTTGCACCACCACCAAATGTTAACAAAAACCCTATGCCACACCACGGGGGTCCCAGAATCAACGCTATTGAAGAAGACAAGCCGTCTTATTTGATAACCAGTGTAGGTCAGATTCGGACACCGTTGGTAGAAATCAAGGCTCAACTCCTCGAATGTCAAATGTTCCCAGGATGCGAGCTAGGGTGTGCTTATTGCAACATTTCAGTGAATGGTTGTGATAACTTTAGAGATGGCATAGATGGCCTCACCCAGAGTGGCCTGCTTCAGGTTACAACATCATTTCCTACAAATCCAGCAATCTCATCAGCAACAGTTCCCGTATCTTCTACAAATGCAACAACCATTGTTCCGAACAACTCTTCAATCTTATCTACAAATGCTTCATCTGTCATTTCCACTGACCAGATATCAACAAACATCCCTTCTACAACTTCAGCACCACTTCATTTTGAGTCTCCTACAACAACAACACCCATCCTCCCAACAATGTCTCCTACAACATCAGCAGCAAACAATGAAGATGTCTCAACCGTTACAATTTATTATGATCCTGAAAACAATTCTGCCTACAACTCACAAAGTGCCACCCCCATCAGAGCACCAGTCACAATATATTATGATCCACAGACTATCATGGTCCCTTCTGCAGCTGCCATCAGTCCAGTCACTATCACAATGCCTGAGCCAGTACCTTATGAAAGCAGTAATGCCATCCCTTGGCATTACGGCTCTGATCTATACTGCGGAGGACAGAAAATCACTCTTGAATCATCAACACCTGCACCACAAATAGACAATGTGGGAGGAGGCGGAGGCTTCACTCGAAGCGGACGTCTCTTTGCTCCACAAATTCAAAGACCCACTGCCGAAGCAGAAGCTGCTGCCAAGGCAAAAGGGAAGAGCTTGGTGCAGGAAGATCAAGCTGTTAAGGAAGCTTTGAAAACACCATTTGATCAAGAAGTTGATGAATTCATGAGAATCATCAAGAAGAGTGATTACAAGGTAGTGGACCAGCTTCATCAGACGCCTTCCAAGATCTCTATCCTATCATTGCTTATGTGCTCCGAAGCTCATCGGAACGCACTACTAAAAGTCTTGCACGCAGCTTACGTGCCTGAAGAGATCACCGTCAATCAGTTGGAAACTGTGGTTGGAAATGTTACTGCTAGCAATGGACTAGGGTTCACCAACACTGATTTGACCACGGAAGGCCGCAATCATAACAAGGCCTTGCACATCACCATGGAATGTAAAGGTGCAGTCCTTTCCCATGTGTTGGTAGACACGGGATCATCCCTCAATGTCTTACCTAAAAAGGCCCTTGTGAAGCTAGAGTATGAAGGATTGGCATTACGTCCCAGCAACCTGGTGGTGAGAGCCTTTGATGGTTCTAAGAGATCGGTTCTGGGAGAAATTGAGTTGCCTGTAACAATTGGCCCACAAACTTTCAAAACGACCTTCTACGTGATGGATATACAGCCTGCCTACAGCTGTCTATTGGGTAGGCCATGGATTCACGCCGCTGGCGCCGTGACCTCAACCCTTCACCAGAAGTTAAAATTCGAGTGGGAGGGTCAAGTCGTTACTATCTGTGGAGAGGAGGATATTTTTGTTAGCCATCTGGCTACTTACAAATATATTGAGATGGATGGGGAGATCCACGAAACGATGAGTCAAGGGTTTGAGGCCCTGAATGTAAATGAAGCATCTGCTGTGCCTAGAATCTCCATGGCATCTTATCAACAAGCCCGGAAAGTTGTTGAGGAAGGAACTGCTCAAGGCTGGGGAAAGGTCTTATCTGTGGAGAAGAAGAAGGACAAATCTGGGTTGGGTTACAAACCAACTCAGCAAAATCAAGCAGAGGCTGCTGAGAAGCCCGGTTTTGTCAGTGGGGGGATGCTCACCCCTGATGCTATCAACAATTTGGAAGACGAGCTGGAAGAGGAGCGCAATCTGGAGAATTGGATTCGTCCAAAGATCCCGGGGAGCAGTATCTCAAACTGGTCTTCCTAGGAAATTATAAGAGTTACTCACGCAGAGTAATTATTATTTCCTGTATTTTTATAGCATGCATCAAGTCTTGCATCTTGCCCAAGATGACAAGACTCATTTTGTAATCGGGCCATCTGTACTTTTTGTGCAACAAGATTAAATCAATGAAATATCAGACATCTTTTTGCAAATGAGTCCTTTTTTCCTTTTCCGCTCACTGTTTTTCCATTTTTCTTTTTGTACAAAAAATAAATGGCAATGTTTTCAAAATGACAACTTTATTTCGCTTTTCTAAAACAAGATTAAAATCAAATCACTAAAATGAACAAACTGAACCCTTGCAGAGAGTGTCTTCCAGACCGCACCGACAACAGCACGGCTATGACTTCGTATGACTTTGACAATCCAATCAATCAAGCTGATGAAGGGGTTGAAGAAGAATATGAGCTTCCTGAAGAGCTAGCCAGATTGTTGAGACAAGAGGAAAAGGTCATCACTCCTCATCAGGAGGAAGTCGAAACGATCAATCTTGGTACAAATGAAGACGTGAAAGAAGTTAGAATCGGGGCCTGCCTGCAAGACTCAGTGAAGAAACAATTGATTGACCTGCTTCAAGAATATGTGGACGTGTTTGCTTGGTCTTATCAGGACATGCCAGGGATGGACACCGACATTGTTGTGCACAAGCTGCCTTTAAGAGAAGAATGCCCACCAGTTAAACAGAAACTGCGCCGTACTCGCCCAGACATGGCCATGAAAATCAAAGAAGAGGTACAAAAGCAGTGGGACGCCGGGTTCCTTGCTGTAACTAGCTATCCACCGTGGGTTGCTAACATAGTACCTGTGCCTAAGAAAGACGGCAAAGTGAGAATGTGTGTTGACTACCGGGACCTGAATAGAGCTAGCCCAAAGGATGACTTCCCATTACCTCACATTGATGTATTGGTGGATAATACGGCTCAGTTCTCGGTATTCTCCTTCATGGACGGATTTTCAGGATACAATCAGATCAAGATGTCACCTGAGGACATGGAGAAGACAACCTTCATCACACCCTGGGGCACCTTCTGTTACAAGGTGATGCCATTCGGACTGAAGAACGCTGGTGCAACATATCAACGGGCTATGGTGACATTATTCCACGATATGATCCATAAAGAAATTGAGTGTTACGTGGATGACATGATTGCCAAGTCCCTCACTGAAGAAGATCACCTGGTGAATCTGCTGAAGCTGTTCAAGCGTCTGAGGAAGTACCAACTGAAGTTGAACCCCAACAAATGCACATTCGGGGTGCGATCTGGTAAGCTGTTGGGATTTATTGTAAGCGAGAAAGGGATTGAAGTTGACCCTGATAAAGTCAAAGCTATTCAGGAGATGCCTGCACCGAAGACAGAGAAGGAAGTTCGAGGGTTCCTAGGTCGATTGAACTACATTTCAAGGTTCATATCTCACCTTACAGCAACCTGTGAACCTTTGTTCAAACTGTTGAGAAAAGAACAGACGGTCAGGTGGAACGAAGATTGCCAAAAGGCTTTTGACAAAATCAAGGAATACTTACAAGAGCCTCCAATCCTTATGCCTCCAGTTGAAGGAAGACCTCTGATAATGTACTTGACAGTATTAGAAGAGTCAATGGGGTGTGTGCTGGGTCAGCATGACGAGTCTGGTCGAAAAGAGTATGCAATATACTACCTAAGCAAAAAGTTTACCGACTGTGAACAACGTTATTCACTGCTCGAGAAAACTTGTTGTGCTTTAGCGTGGGCTGCTCGCCGACTGAGACAGTATATGTTGACCCACACTACCTTGTTGATCTCAAAGATGGACCCAGTTAAGTACATATTTGAGAAGCCAGCTCTTACCGGACGGGTTGCAAGATGGCAAATGATTCTTACAGAATATGACATCCAATACACATCTCAGAAAGCCATCAAGGGCAGTGTATTGTCTGAATATCTTGCTGAGCAACCAATTGATGATTACCAGCCTATGAGATTTGATTTCCCTGATGAGGACATCATGTTCATGAAAGCAAAAGATCATGAAGAGCCTATTCACACTGAAAGGCCCGACCCGGAAGAAGAATGGACTATGATGTTTGATGGGGCTGTTAATATGAATGGTCGTGGTGTTGGTGCAGTACTCATTACACCTAAGGGGGTTCACATGCCTTTCTCGGCAAAGCTCACCTTTAACTGCACTAACAACGAAGCTGAATACGAAGCTTGCATTATGGGTCTTGAGGAAGCCATTGACCTCAGGATCAAAACATTGACCGTATTCGGAGATTCAGCTTTGGTAGTTAATCAAACCAACGGCAAATGGTACACACACCAAGATCATCTGATACCTTACAGGGATTATACAAGGAGGTTATTGACTTTCTTTACAACAGTCAAGCTTGAGTATATCCCTCGGGACGAGAATCAGTTTGCGGATGCTCTGGCTACCATTTCATCTATGATCAAAGTTCAGACTGCCAACTTTGTACCTCAGATTTCAGTGTCCACGACATTAAGTGCTTCTTGGAGGACCAAACATACCCACCTGGGGCATCTTCCAATGATAAGAAGACTTTGAGAAGGCTTGCTGGTGGTTTCTTTCTGAACACTGATGGGTCTTTATACAAAAGGAACTTTGATATGGTACTCCTCAGATGTGTTGACAAGACGGAAGCAGATTTGTTGATGCATGAAGTGCACGAAGGATCCTTTGGTACCCATGCTAGAGGACATGTCATGGCTAAGAAGTTGCTAAGATCAGGTTATTACTGGATCACAATGGATGCCGACTGTTGTGCCTATGCCAAAAAATGCCATAAATGCCAGATTTATGCAGATAAGGTACATGTGCCTCCCAATCCTCTGAATGTAATGTCTTCGCCCTGGCACTTTGCCATGTGGGGCATTGACATGATTGGCAAGATTGAACCGACTGCTTCAAACGGCCACAGATTCATCCTGGTTGCTATTGACTATTTCACCAAATGGGTCGAAGCAGCTTCATATGTAAACGTTACAAGACAAGTGGTAGCCAGATTTCTGAAAAGAGATATCATCTGTCGATATGGGGTGCCCGAGCGAATCATTACTGATAATGGTTCCAATTTAAACAACAAAATGATGGCAGAGTTATGCCGGGACTTCAAGATTCAACACCACAATTCTTCTCCTTACAGGCCTAGGATGAATGACGCTGTTGAGGCAGCTAACAAGAATATCAAGAAGATTGTGCAGAAGATGGTAGTCACTTACAAAGACTGGCATGAAATGCTACCGTTTGCCTTGCATGGGTACCGTACGTCAATCAGAACATCCACTGGGGCAACACCGTATCAACTTGTGTATGGTATGGAGACAGTCCTACCAGTTGAAGTTGAATTACCCTCCTTACGGGTACTAATGGATGTTAAGCTGAACGAAGCAGAATGGGTCCGGGCCCGATACGAACAACTGAGTCTGATTGAAGAGAAGAGATTGGCTGCAATCTGTCATGGGCAGTTATATCAGAGAAGAATGAAGAAAGCCTTCGATCAGAAGGTCAGGTACCGAGAATACCAAGTAGGAGATCTTGTTTTGAAAAGAATCCTCCCTCCTCATACAGACCACAGGGGCAAATGGACTCCGAATTATGAAGGACCATTTGTAGTAAAGAAAGTTTTCTCAGGTGGAGCACTGATGCTCAGCACTATGGATGGTGAAGACTTCCCATCCCCTGTGAATTTAGATGCAGTTAAAAAATACTTCGCATAGAATGACCCGCTGGACGCAAAAACAAAATGTAAGTCCAGGCAAAAAATAGGGCATCCCGGCGAGTCAAAAACAGAATAAAAGACTCGGGCAAAAATAAGGGAAAATAAAAATGTACACCCGCTGAGTTGAAAAGCCGCATTGGACAACTCAGGCAAAAATGGGTATCCCGATGGATTGAAAACCCGAAAGGGCAATCCATGCAAAATAAGGGAATGAGCGAACAACTGCACTCTGAATTCGTCTGTATCACATATAACTTGGTAAACCTCGGAAGGATCAAGCTTCGATCAGAATCAGCCTTTTTTCAGAAAGCAAGACAAGAAGAACGTCAAAAGTCATACGAGTCATAGCAAAGAGGAAGCTCTTTAAAGCGTCGTCAACATTGCCAGCATTTTGTTTCTCAATTTGTAACAATCTCCTCATTTTAGGAGATTCGTTTCTTTGACTGTATATTGCCAGTTCAGGGCACATGAATTAATAAAATCAGATTTTCAGTCATGTTTCGTCTTGTACATTTTATTTGCAAAAATGTCTGATGTCTCTAAAGAATTTGATTGCATAAATACAGATGCTTATCTTTAAAAATAAAAGTACATGCTTGCAGGAAATATGCTTACTCTCAGAAGTGTCTAAAGTTCCTATGACGGAATCCAGCAAGGGATACCTCGGGAGTGTTCGTGCGTTTCTATCTGTGCAGGATTGCAGATATCCAAAACACAACTTGGGGCATGTAGGTTTCACCCCAGCAAACTGGAAAATCAACACTCAATCTCAGCACCCGAAGTGCTCTCTCCCCAGCTGAGTTGCCTCTCATGACTTCCCCCCAGTTGAGCTGCCACTTGCTACTGCTCCCAACCGAGTCTGCCAATCTTTCTTCCTCAGCAGAATACAAAAGCCAGGGAACCATCTCCCCACAGAGCTATAGATACTCGTCTGTGTCTACTATTCCCCAGAAGAGTCCCTTCAGATTCAACACTCGTCCGTGTTCCTTGTTAACCAGTTGATACTTGTCCGTATCATCATCTCTGAACATGTGTCGGTATTTGTTTCTACCCGATACTCGTCCGTATCGTAGTCTTAAGGATGCTCGTCCGCATCTTTAATCTATACACAACATCTAAACACTTATACCTTTTGTTTCTTGGATATAAACACTCGTCCGTGTTTACTATTCCCCAGTAGATCGCCAACAAAGCAAATTTTCCTTTTATCTGACATTCGTCCTGTGTCATGATAAACCCTGAGAGAAGCCGTACCCTGCTAGGTGGTCGTCTTCCACCTCTTGATGGTCGTCCTCCATCATGCTCATCCGATGGCCGTCCCCATCGTTTATTTTCTATCCGACATTCGTCCTATGTCGTGATATTTAGCAGCCGTCCCCTGCTAGGTGGTCGTCCTCCACCTCTTGATGATCGTCCTTCATCATTTTATCCAATGGCCTTCCCCATTGTTGATTTTTGGTTATCTGGCATTCGTCTTATGTCATGATAAACCCCGAGAGCAGCCGTCCCCTGCTAGGTGGTCGTCCTCCACCTCTTGATGGTCGTCCTCCATCATGCTCATTCGATGGCCGTCCCCATCGTTGACCCTTTTATCCGGCATTCGTCCTATGTCGCGATATTTTCGGCAGCCGTACCCTGCCAGGTGGTCGTCCTCCACCTTAGATGACCGTCCCTCATCTTAACCCAACAGAGCAGCCGTCCCCTGCTAGGTGATCGTCCTTCACCTTTGATGACCGTACCTCATCATCTGTTTATTTCATTTATTCTTTAACCCGATGGCCGTCCCCGTCGCGGTCCCTTTTCTTTTTAGCCCGATGGCCGTCCCCATCGTTGGTTACTTTGCTTTATGAACTTGATGGCCGTCCCCATCATGTTTCATTAATTCCCAGAGAATCTTACAGCTTTATCTTGATGGCCGTCCCCATCATAATACCTTTTTTCCAGCATGTCGGTCGTCCCCGTCATTGCTCTTTACCCAGCAGTCGTCCTCTGCTCGACGGTCGTCCTTCGTCGCCCACACTTTACAATATACTTTATTTTCCTTTACAATCTATATCCCTTTTCTTCTTCATTCTGTGAGTGCAAATTTTGGACTGTCTTTGGTATTCAACCACAAGTTATCTTGTTTGCCTGTTAAGCCGTTGCTTACATCCTGCACAACTAACTCATGTTTGAATAGGGGCAGCTGTAAACACCCTAAATTTTCCCTCACCCATTCACACCATGGCTTGTGATCTTTGCATATGCATAAACACAATCATACCATCTCATATTTCAATTTTGATTCACTGCATTGGTTCAAAGTCATCTGCATCTAGGGTTTGTGATCTGAGCAGTCCCAGAGCTTCTTGAGCCACTCCAAAGGTCAACAATCACTTCAAAGAGGCCTATGTGTGTTCAAGTATCATATTATATCCTCTCAAAGTCAAGAATGCCAAAATATCACAAGAGCTGAGATTGGTATGGAAGGAGAGCTAGGTTTGACTGCACAGATGACCTAAAATTAGGGTTTTGGTTTCAGAGGCCATAACTTCAAATTTTTTGGTCATTCTTGTTTCTATTGGTCTCTATATGGTATAGGGAATGTGCATATCAATTTTCATGAAGAAATTCCATGGGGAAGGCATCTGATCAAGAGTTGACTTTTCAGACAAGTCAGTGCAAAATCAGGGCATCTGAGGCCCCCAATGACCCAACCAAGGGGTGATCTTCATCATTTTGAGTGTATATGATCTTTATTTGATCATGGAAGAAGTTTGAAGTTCACAAAATTCAAGAATTACAAGTTTTTGCAAAGTTGACTTTTTAGGGCAAGTTTGACTTTTGAAGAATATGTCATTTTATGCCACTTTTCAAACCTTACTTTTTGATCCAAAAATGCTTCAAATGGAAAAACTTTGGTCATGAAAGTTGTAGATTAGATCTTTCCCTTTTCAAAAAGTACAAGAACATGACCTAATTCATTTTGGATCAAAAGTTATGGTTTGTCAAAGTTGGCAAAAATCATTAAATTTCAAGTTATGCACTAAATGGAAAACTTGCAAATTCATGTGCCAAGCATTCTAGTGACTTCAAAATGGCTTCAAAATTTTATCACATGATCACATATGCCCTAGGAACAGAATTGGCCCAAGGGATTTTGCATTGTTTGCCTTGATTCTCAAGAAATCCATAAGCCATTTTTTCCATAAAGGTGCAAAAATGGATTTTTGGCAAGATCATTTTCCAAGAAGCTATGTGATCACTAGCTGACTTTTATACATTGCCATGACTAAAAGAAGTTCCATGCTACAAAATTCAGCAAGAAATGCCTCATGTACATGGCATAAAATCTCAAAGAAAGCACAAGTGGGCAAGTTGCAAAAGCTAGCATAGTTCATGATCCATATGTTGCAGCCAGCTACAAGCAATCTGAGGGCCCTCCTTAACCCAAGCTGAAGCCAGACATGACCTCAAACTACTGCTGCCATAGCCCATGCTGCAAGTACAAGCCAACTTGACTTTTTGGCCAAAGCTCCCATACTCATGAAACAGTAATCAGCCACCCCTACTGACCTGCTCCCCAGCCTATCCACACATTGTGGGAGTGTTATAGCACATCATTGGCCCTTGAAGCAAGCCAGAACTCAGTCCCCACAAAAACTGTCAAAGAGCTTCCTCTCTTCGAATCTCATTTTCCAGCCATCAAACTTCCAATTTCTCTTCACCAACAAATCAAGCACCCTAAAAGGAACCAGAATCAACCATTGCTAGAGCTTAAAACCCCACACACACAGACTTCATTTTCTGATACACCAGAACCAGACCTCTCAAAATAGCTTGTTTAAGCTCCATCCAAGCTTGCCATTAGCACCAGGGGAACCATTGGAGTAAGTTTGCATCAAGGAGTAGCCCAGAAAGCCCAGAAACAGAAGCTTCCATCTCAGGTATGGCCATGAACTTTTCCTCTCAGAGCTTGCTTTTTTTGTTATAAATTGATAGCTTATGTCTTGCTGGTCATGGGGATGTTCTTAGAATCAAAAATGAGTGAAAAATGAGTTTGTACTGATGCTCTGAATTTTCACCCGTGAAATTTGTTTCCTTCGATTTGCATGATTCTTGGAGTTTAAATGATGTTTGAGGGTGGATTTGTATTCTAGGATGTTAGAGGATCATTTTGCTGTGTTTAATTTGAAGAATAGTGGCCTGAATCATGATCTAGGGTTTTCAACCCGCCGGAGAAGATGACCGGAGCTCCCCTCCGGTCACCTGAAAGTGCTTAACCCTAATCCTGTAATTAAGTGAGGTTTGAATCTTGTGCGTTGGATCAGTTGACTGGCTTGACTTCGCGCGTGTACGAATGGCCCAGATTCATTCATTTTGCCCTAATCCTCATTTATTAGTTTAATTAATTTTAATTAGGTTAATTTAATCAGGATAAGCCTCAGCCCTTGGATGACGCGCCAGTCAACCATTTTCACCCCAGTTTGAATGCTAGCCATCAGATCTGCTTACTTCTTCATTTATTTATTTTTATTTTCATATTTTTCCATTTAATTTGTACAATTTATTTAAAATAGCAAAAATGCTTTAAAAAATCTGAAATTTTTTATACAAGTTGTTATTTAATTTCAGAACACAAAAATATTTTTATTTTTATTTTTAGCATTAAAAAAGTATTTTTAAATATTTAAAAGTTTCTTTTTAATTAATTAATGAGAATTAATTAATTAAAAATACTTTTAGGTATTTAAAAATCACCAAAAAAATTCATGAAACATTTAAAAACATTTAGAAACATTGTCCAACCTTCAAACCAAATTTCTTTTTTGATCTTGATGCATTTTGAGAATTTTTCTTTGAATTAAAATCATTTTGATGCATTATTTTGATCCAAACTTCCAAAAATCATTTCTGCCTAACCCTAAAGAGTTAGACCTTGCTTCTTCTTGCATTGCATTGTGTTTAGCATGTAGTTTGTGAGATTAAATGGCCATGATTTGATCTTTAATTTTTCATTTGTTTGGTAATTTTCTTGTTAAGGAACCCTAAAACCCTAAAAAACTTAGGAAAATCATAACTTGAATTTGGTTAAGAGTTAGAACCTCTCCTTTGGGCAGTGGGTTAGTATAGGATTAGGGGTCCTTTGAGTGCATTTTCAATTTTTTACAATATTGTTTGCTTCTGATTTTGGTTTGTGATTGATGCTTTGATCATAAACCCTAATTTGGGCTTCCATATGCATCCATCTTGCATTTGCATTCATACCTTGACTTGCCATGACATTTTAAGCATCCATGTGCTTCATTGAACATCTCAAGACATATTGAAAACATGTTTGATCATTGCATCTTGCATTTGCCATTTTGTATGTCATTTGCATTCCATAACTTTTCATATATGTTCATGTTTCTTAACTTGCTCCATTTGCATCCATATGTTTGTATGATCATCCCCATGTGTTACTTCATGTTTGTAGCATCTCATAGCATCATTATCATCATACTCATGCTTCTGGTTTTGGTTTGCATCATGCCATCCCATCTCATTTTGCATTGCATTGCATTTCTTTTCTAACCTTTCAGGTGGTAAGTGACTTTGAGAAGTGAATTTGCCTTCACTTCTCATAACTTCTCTTCATCTCTTTTATGCATCCTTGCTGCATTTTTGTATGTGTTTGAGATTGAGCTTGCTCATTATTTTTCCTTCTCACTTTCTTTCCTCAAGTGACTTGACTTCTTGAATGAAGCAAGTTACTTTGTTTCTCTTGGCTCCTTTTCATCTGCTTCCTGGAGGTTCCATTGAAGATTGCTCTTGTAAAACCTCACAAACCTTAGGAACAACCAAGCATGATAATGATTTGGGTTTTGATTAGTCTCCCCTCTTAGTTTTACCTTTGTGTCTCTTTTGAGTCTTCTCTTCTCACCTCATAATCAGGGACTAAACCCTAAAGGCTTTAAGGCTTTGTGATTAAGCTTATGCCTGCATCCTTCTATTAGGATGGAGTGTATAACTTTAATCCTAAGTGTTAAACCCTTAATGTGTTTAAATATCTTAATCAATTCACTTAATAATCATCAAGACATCACACTTGTAACTTGGGCCTTGCATTAGGGTTCTAATTCTTCCTTAATTGGTTAAGAAGGACTAACCCTAGTGTTAATGGACAAGTCCCCCTCAAGTTGTCTTACAAACCCTAAAAATCATTTCATCATCATATCATTAAATAAAATCCACTTAATCAAAGGCTTGTTTTGTCATGAGTTTAATCCCTAATCATGGATTAAGTTGAGGAGCTTTCCTCAGCTTAAACATTCTCATCTATTATCCTTCTATTAGGATGGTGTAATGATTCTGTTTAATCCCTGATTATGGCTTAATCTCATTACTCAACACTAAACAAAAACAACAAAAACATCTAAATAATCATAAGTAGGTTAATGATCTTAACCCTACTCCAAAGATGATTAAGTGTGAGAATCTGACTTCACACTTAAGGTATTCTCATTACCCCTAATCAGAGGGAAGATGTGATGAGTTTACTAAATCCATTGGTTTAGGCTTAAGCTCATTAACTTATGACAAACTTTCAAAAGCAATAAAAGACTGAAAACTCAAAAACAAACAATAATCGTCTCCTTCGGGATTCTTTTCTCATCACCTTCACTCATAAACGAGAACCTGCTTCTTCCGTCTAATGCAAGACAGTTTGCACCTGAGCCAGACAGGTCATACACTTGAGCATAGACAAGTAGGCAGTTCACAAGTCAATTTATCTTTCAGTCTCTTTGGGTCGAACTACGGTGTTCTGACTTCCTCATTGCACGAGAGGATACGTAGGCATAACTTAACAGTTATCGAACAAAAGTCTCTGTATATTCCCCCTCTTTCAGCTTCATTCTTTAAAGCCTCATGCTCCTGAGCATTTCACTTTTGTCCTTACACTGACACTTCATATATCACACTTCACATTTCTTTTACACTGACACCTGTACATTCCTTTCCAGCTATTTTACACACAAATTGCACTGACACTACCCCTTTAAAGCACAAATCTTTTAAGCGTGGATCCCGTCGAGTACGACGGACAATCTGGGTGCTAATACCTTCCCAGGTTGTAACCAACCCCCTTTCTCAGTCTCTCTGGTTCGCAACCGTCTTATCCATCTTTTTCCAGGCCTATGCAGCATTGCCTTTCCTCCGGGATAAAAATGCCTAGCTGGCGACTCTATTCATCTCCAGTGAGTTCACTGCTGTGTGTTCTCATTCGCTGACCGTTCGCGTCTGTACCATATTTGAGCCAGTCTCATCTTTTGGGAGCGACAACATGTTTGCTCCGTGCACCCCCTTTGGCCCATTTGCTTTATTTTCATTTACCAATTTATTCCATTTGCTTTTAATTCATTTAAAATATTTATTTAACTCTAAAAAATCCAAAAAAATTCATATACACTCCTTGATTCATCTAGTTTTTTATCATGATTTTTCCATATTTTTATTTTTATCCCACGTGGCCAAATAAATTCAACATTGAGCATTGCTTTCTTGTGGACTCTCATAGACCAATCTGCCTTGTCCAATTTCTTTTTTTCTCATCATTTAAGCTATGAACCCCATTCTTTTTGCATTCAAACCCTAAGACAATATACTATCTTCATGATTTATCTTGGATTTTTCACAAATTTCCTTGTTGGACTTTTCTTGAGTTACTTGTGCCTTAATTTTCAAAACCCTAAATGGTGATACCTTGCATCCTTGAGCTTCATTGACCTGGTTTGGTGCTGTATTTTTGCAAACCCTTTTGGATTCTCATTTCTTTGTGTTTGGAGAGAACTTTTCTGGTTGGGTAGGATTTTTAAGTGCTTGTATCTTTTTCTTGGGTATTTTCTTCCTCACCTTGCCTTGTTTTGCATTCTTTGAGTCTTCTAGTCTTTTTTAAGTTTAGAAGGGCACTTGTGCCAACTTCTATTCATCTTTTGGGGTCCTTTAGAGGTCTATGGTTGCTCCTGGTCTTAGGATAGGGTTTGAGTCTCCTTGAGTCTTGGTGTTGGGTCTCTTTTATGTGCTTTATTTCTTTAAGTGTTAAGCATGCCTTCATTGCACTTGTTTCACTTCTAATCAACTCAATGTGATCTTATGTTGCTTTGCTTATCATCTTGTGAGCTCATTGCCATGCCTATATGCTTGAGTAGCTTCTGACTTGTTGGTTTATGCCTTTATTTTATGTTATTACACTAATCTTGCAGGGGCTATGGTAAGGTTGAGATGTGAGAATTGAGTTCCACATCTCCATTTCTCATCTCCTCTCTTATTGTTTATATGGACTAACACCTTCTTGTTGGGCTTAGGCCTTTCTCATCTCTCCTCTTATATTCTTCTTCTTCTCTTGAGATCCTTTTTAGGTTAGAAAAACCTCACAAACCCTAGGAACTCCATGCATGCTAACTTAGGATAGAAACTTCCCCCTAGTTTTTTCCTTTTTGCTCCTTTGGTTCTCTTTCTCTTCTCATCTCATAATAATAAAAAAACACTTTAATAAATTTGAAGTGATGCATTGATCCATAGCCTTATTCCATGAGGTATGCTTGTAGTCTTCCCATCTCGGGATAGTACAAGTTTACCTTGTGATGCACAAGTCTGATCAAGGTATCCTCTTCATAAAAGAAAAGCCTAAAAAACACTTCTTCATCTGTAAATAATCAAAACACTTAATAATTAAGCAAGTTAGTGAGCCTAAGCCCTAATCTGTGGGTTCAAGTTTTGGGGATCTTCTCCTTACTTGAGTGTGCTTGTTCTATTATTCCATCTTGGAATGTAGTGACAAGTGCACATTCCATTGAAGATAGCTTGAGTTCACTTCCTTGTGACACACTCATAAAAAGCTTCATAAAAAACACAAACAAACAATAAGCGTCTTTCCTCCGGAAATTCTTTCCTCATCTCCTTCGCTCCGTACGCGAACTTGCTCCTACTTGTCACTTTGCAAGACGGTTACGCACTCCTCGTTCGAGTCTGCAACACCTGAGCAATGGCATAGGCAGTTCAAGCCTTAATTCACAAGCAATTTCCTTGCCACCCCTAGTTAGGGGAACTACGACGTCTCTGATCCTTATTATCCTGATGAGGTACGTAGGCAGCGGGGTAGGGCCCGTTCGAGCACAATCTTTATTTTCCCTACATTTTTTCCTTTTCTTTTCTTTTTTCAGTTCCCTTTTCTTTTCTTTTATCCATTTCAGTTCATTTTCTTTGCAGCAGCTTTCATTCCCTCACCCTTTGAAACATTTTCTTAGCAAGCGTGGATCCCGTCGGGTACGGCGGACGATCTGGGGTGCTAATACCTTCCCAGGTCGTAACCGACTCCCGAACTCAGTCTCTTTGGTTCGCAGGACCTGTGTCCTTCCTCTTCTTTCTTCTGGTTTGTGCATCATTACCATTCCCTTTCTTCGGGATAAAAATGCCTGGCTGGCGACTCTATTCTTCTTTCCGCGCCACTTTCACGTTTGTACCAGGATGGAAATCCGGGGAGCGACAGCTTGGCGACTCTGCCGGGGACTGCACACCAGATGATCTCTGGTTCCCCTTTGAGTCTCTCCTAGCGCTTGTGTGTTTCTGTTTCATTGGGTGATGTTTGTTTGCTGTGGCTTGTTGTATTTTATTGTTGTTTATTTACAACTTTATTTATAGTTTTCAGTCTTTATTTACTGCATCATGTATATATACTGCACTGTCTGGACTGATTTTCTTTGGTGGGATGGGAGTTACTTGTTCTTGAGAGATATGAGCCAAGTACCCGACTCGAGTGCACCATAGGACTTAGAGTGGTTCCACTTTGGCCTCATGAGATCTTGTCATGGGGGTAGTAGTGAGTTCCACACCCAGGTTGCGATTGTCTTGGAAATGTCTTGATTTGGGGATCTTCCTCTCTCATTTCATAACCCTGACAGTTATGTGCAGCTGGGGACCGATCATTGAGAACCTTGTGGAAACATCCCTCTTTAGTGATGACAGTGGCAGCCCACATTTTATGGCAAACCCATTCGCATCCGAGGGCCCACTTGGGGATCGCATAAGATGACCTTGTTTCCCGGACTCAGCTGAGGCCTCCCTGCGTAGTATATAATGCCAAACCGATTCCCTGATTTGGTCATGAGCCATTTCTCGGAGATGGTGACAGTATTATTGCTATGTGGCTTTGAGAGTCCGTGATGTCTGACTCGGAGCCTTTTACCCGTGAGATTTGGGGGGTTGTTTATAGGTGTGCAGGAACCCATGACCTCAACATACACTCATCTGTTCAGTGGTTCTTGTTACGATCTTTGGTCCTGTGATTATGATCCATGGTTCTATGATTCTATGGTTCCGAAGTTATGGTTCTGGAATTCTGGATTTCTTGATACTGTGATTCTGAGATCTTCTACCAGAGAGTTGTGATTATCAGAGGGTGTGACTCAGTAAACTTTTGGGTTTGCCAGTTATTCAGAGGGGCCCTTGTTAGTGTTCCAGTTCAGATGGTCCCAGTTGGTCATATGCTTGCATTGCATTACATTTGCATCATTCTTTGCATTAACTGTTTATGTTTCCCATTTTTCAGGTCATTGCTCACATCTGTTCCCAGTTCTGGTATTCTTATCTCTATGGCAGAAATCAGAAGAGATCCGAGAAGAAAGAATGTGCATTATACATTTCTTCAGCCGGAAGTTAAAAGTGTTCAGAGGTTAGCAAGTTTGATGAACGATCAATTCTTAGGTAATTTCAAGAAAAGATATGGCCAGATACTGAAGTTTGTGGACAAGCCTACTGCAGACCAAAAGGTCAGCTTGCATACTTTGTTGCAATTTTATGATCCCCTGCTGCGTTGCTTTGTTTTTCCAGGTTACATCTTAGCTCCGACATTGGAAGAGATCTACAGCATGCTGAGTGTTCCGATCAGAGAGACATTGTCGTTCTACGGGTCAGAGGTTGTGCTAAGAGATGAAGACATAGCCAAGGTTTGTAGGTTGCCAGTTGTTTTAGTCAGAAAGGCTCTTCAAGAGAGTGAAGGCAGAGGTCTACCCTGGAGTGTGCTTATCCCAGAGGCTGAGAAGTATGCTACAAAGGCTAAGTGGAATGACTTTGGGGCTTTGCTTGCATTGATGGTATATGGGTCTAGCCTATTTCCTGGAGAGAAAGAATTTGTCAGCTTAGAGGTGATATCAATCTTTGTAAAAGGCAATCCAGTGCCTACTTTATTGGGTGACTTTTATTTTAGTGTCCATTACAGAAACGAGAAAGGTAGAGGTGGTCCAGTGGTCTGCTGTGCTCCTTTGTTTGCTGAATGGTTTTCAAGACAGTTGCCTAAGTCAGGTGCCTTCAAGGATATACGAGACGAATGGAGATGGTCCAGAAGACTGATGGGATTGACTGAAAGGACATTGCTTGGGGTTATGACAGGGATTTTCTAGGAAAGGAGTTGATGGTTAGTTGCGGAAGGTTTGCTGGAGTACCTTTGCTGGGAAGGAAAGGTGTCATCAGTTACTACCCAACATTATCCAGAAAGCAGTTTGGCTACCCTTTGAAAGATCCTCCTCAGATGGAAATGTTTGCTGAATCTTTGTACTTTCCTGCTGATGGAAACAGAGAGTTAGTTCAACAAGCAGTCCAATCCTGGGCTCACAGGATAAAAAAGGGGAAGAAAGACTTCGGCCGAGTTGATCCCAAGACATATCCACCATATGCAGAATGGTTACAAAGACATATCGAGTCAATTCTCATGCCTTTTTCAGTCGAGGCTCCACTTTATCCCCGAGAGGTACCAAGTCAGAGCAGTACGGTTTCCTTGGAGGAGTACAAGAAGCTAGAAGCTCAGCTGCATGAGGTCAGAGTAGAGAATATCGAGATGGTAAGCCTATACCACCAGGCCAATAGAGCCAAGAAGGAAGCTGAAGAAAAGCTGCAGAAGCTCCAAGCCTCTCTAGAAGACAAAGAGAAGGATTTTTCCGGTAGAGAAGCCCATTTCCACAAATTGGGTATGATGGAAGCTCAAAGAGAAGCTAAGCGCAAGGAGACTTTAAAGACTCTCAAAAGTGCTCGTCAGTCCATTGTTTGGCTGCAAGGCCAAAGAGATGAAGAGCAAAAGAAATTCAAGGAGAAGGAAGAGTTCTTTGAAGTTCAAATGGATTTCAAGAAGGAGGAAGTGGAGAAAGTCCATGCCATCCGGAGAGAGAAGACCCAACAGCTAGCCCAAAGCCAACTAGCTCTGGAGGAAGCAAGGAAAGAGATCGAAGAGCTCAAGCTGAGAGCAGGTGTCAAGAAAAGCAGGGCAGAGGTGGCAGATCCTGGGTCCTTGGCTTAGTTGTTTATTGTAGGAGTCTTGCTTTTATTTCTTTTGTCTTTATGTACTGACATGTAACCCTTCGGGGAATATTTCTGGTTGTATTCTGACTTTTAGCCTACAGTGGTTTGTTCACGTTCAGTATTAATGTGCAAATTACCATTTTGAATGCGCAAGACTCGTTTGTCTGGATACTGCTAATGTCTGAACACTTATCCAAAAGAAAGTTTGAAAGCTAAGCACTAAAAGTGATTGTCTGAGATAGATGCCAGAACTAGGGCATGCCAAATGCTTAAGATTGGGAACATGAACAGTTACATTGCATTGCATATAACCTGTTTGTTTGTTTTGCAGGTGTTGTCTCAGTTACTAATGTGTTTTGTGATCTCAGGCACTATAGCTCCTCGTAAAGTTCGAGGACAACCAGCATTACACAGATATCCAACCAAGATTAACAGAGAACGAGTCATGGACCAGTTACAAGCGGACTTGACAGATCTGAGACAAAGGATGGATAATTTTATGACACTAATGGCTAGCATGGGGCAGAACCAAGAGCGTCTGCGGGAGATGGTTGAGAATCAGAATAGGAACACTGCTGCTACTGCTGACAATCATACCTGTGCGGGCGCACGTCAGGTTGAACCTCCTATTACACAGCCAGGAGTGACAATAATCAACGATGGGTTGGGCAACCTTCAGATGGACAATCATGACGACCAGTTCACTCTACTTGATGAAACTGAAGGTCAATGAGAAGAGATGAACAAGAGGTTCAAAGAGATGGCTGAGCAAATCAAAGCTATTCAGTCCCAAAGCTCTTTGGGATTTGACATAACCGACTTGGGCTTGGTTCCTGGGGTCAGGATCCCATATAAGTTCAAAGTTCCAACCTTTGAGAAGTATGATGGCACTACTTGCCCGAAGACCCATCTGCAATCATTTGTCGGGAGAATTGCCGCTCATACAGATGATGAGAAACTTTGGATGTATTATTTTCAGGATAGCTTGGTGGGAGCTTCTCTTGAATGGTATATGAAGCTCAATAGGGTCAGTATCAAGAGTTGGAAGGATTTAGCTGAAGCCTTTGTGAGGCAGTATCAATATAACATGGACATGGCTCCGAAACGCACGCAGTTGCAGCACATGGCTCAGGCGGCAAAAGAAAGTTTCAAAGAATATGCCCAGAGGTGGCGCCAGCTAGCTGCCAGGGTGCAACCACCCCTCTTAGAGGATGAAATGTCCGACATGTTTATGGGCACTCTCCAAGGTCTTTTTCTAGAGAGGTTGGCATCTAGCTCGGCCACCAAGTTCAATGATATAGTGATTGCTGGAGAGAGAGTTGAGACTCTGTTAAAGACGGGGAAGATTCAGGACCCTAATACTGCTGGTAGCTCTGGGGGAGCGAGGAAAGCCTTTGGCGGACCTCCTAGAAGAAGAGAAGGGGAAGCTAACGCAGTATATGGCCGAGGCAGAGGCAGAGGTTATAGACGAGAATACAATCAGATAGCTGCAGTCACAATTCCCACTACACCAATTCAACCAGCTCAACAGGCTCTACAACAGCCTCAGCAACAACAGCAACGCAACTATCAACAGAGACCGTATCAACAGAGGCAGTCACGCCAAGCTGATAGGGTTTTTGATGTGATCCCAATGACTTACACAGCTTTACTTCAGAGATTGTTGGAACTGAACTTAATTCAACTGAGGACCTTGGCTCCACCTACTGGAACTCTTCCTCCAGGTTACGACGCCAATGTTCGATGTGCTTTCCATTCTGGGGCACTCGGGCACTCAAGGGAGAAGTGCAGGGCTTTGCACTATAAAGTTCAGGAATTGATCGAATCCAAAGCAATCAATTTTGCGCCGCCTCCGAATGTCACGAATAACCCTATCCCTAATCATGGGGGAGCCAAGGTTAATGCTATTGAGATGGAGGAGAGGTTGAACTTGGTGGAGAGGGTTGAAGAAGTGAAGACTTCCTTGTTGCTGGTCAAGGAGAGATTGTTGAAGGGTCAGGTTTTCCCGGGTTGTGGAATTGATTGCGAAGACTGTGTTGAGTCGAAGAATGGTTGTGACAAATTGAAGACTGGTTTACAGAGACTGATGGATGATGGGATGTTACAGTTCGACAGGGTTGATAAGAGGACTCATGAAGTGTAAACGGTGACCATATACTATGATCCTGCTGAAATGCCAGCGCAAAGAGAGCCGATTACTATTTATGTCCCGGAAGTAAGTCCCGTCACCATCACGGTGCCTGGGCCTATTCTGTATTCAGATGAGAAGGATATTCTGTGGCATTACGGATCAGAAGTGTATGTCGGAGGACAAAAAGTGGAAGATAGGGCAGTAACCATGGACCCAGCTGTGGTGAATGTTGGGGGAAGTGGAGGTTTCATGAGGAGTGGTCGCTTATTCGCTCCCCAGACTTTGAGAGGAGACACTGATGCTGAGGCTTCTGCTAAAGCCAAAGGGAAGCAAATAGCAACTGACGATAATGCCACTCCCGCTACTAGTCAAAGTACTTTCGAGAAGGAAATGGAGGAGTTCATGAGGATTATTAAGAGGAGAGACTACAAGGTAGTCAAGCAGCTAAATCAAACTCCCTCCAAAATCTCTATCTTGTCGCTGCTGATGTGCTCACCAGCTCATAGAGAAGCCCTTCTGAAGGTGTTGCAGATGGCGTATGTTCCTCAGGAGATTACCGTGAATCAGTTAGAAGCCGTGGTGGGAAGTGTGAATGCGAGCCATGGTCTGGGCTTTACTGATAGGGACCTTACTACTGAAGGGAGGAATCATAACAAGACTCTCCACATCACAATTGAATGCAAAGGGGCCGTGCTTTCTCATGTCCTGGTTGATACTGGGTAATCTCTTAATGTCTTGCCGAAGAAGGCGTTAATGAAACTCAATGTGGAAGGGGTTGTTTTGAGGCCAAGTGATTTGGTGGTGAAGGCTTTCGACGGTTCTCGGAGGTCTGTCTTTAGGGAGGTTGAGTTGCCAATCAAGGTTGGGTCGCAAGTGTTTAAGAGCACGTTCTACGTGATGGACATCCAACCTGCTTATAGCTGTCTACTTGGTCGACCATGGATTCATGCCGCAGGGGCTGTGACGTCAACCTTGCACCAGAAGCTCAAGTATGTAGCGGATGGTCAAGTTGTGACTGTGTGCGGTGAAGAGGACATATTTGTGAGCCATCTATCTACATTCAAATACGTGGAGATGGATGGTAAAATTCATGAAACCCTGTGTCAGGCATTCGAAGCAGTGAATGTTAGTTCCCTGTCTCCTCTGAGTAAAGCTGAAGATAAAGAAGGTACGTCTATTACCTCCTACAAGTAGGCCAAGGAAGTTGTGCAATCAGGCAGTGCCCAGGGCTGGGGCAGATTACTGGAGCTGGAAAAGAAGGAAGACAAGTTTGGGCTTGGGTATCAGCCTGATGGGCTCGTCCGTTCATCAGACAACAAGACCATTACCTTTACTAGTGCTGGGTTGCTAGACCGCAACCACATCTATGCTACCAGTGAAGACGGAGATAATGAGTGCGATCTAGATAATTGGATCCGCCTGTGTGCACCGGGGGAGGAGCTGCCTAATTGGTCTACGGAAGACATCATCGAAGTCACCTGGATCACAAAGTAATTGTTTATTTGTCTTTTTTTTACATATTGCATGTCAAGTCCTGTACTCTGCCCAAGGTACAAGGATCCATTGTATGGGCCTCCATGTTTTGAAAGCATTTATTTGTCATAAATAAAGGACATTTTTCAATCAAATCGTTCCTTTTCTTTCAATTTTAATTTTTTGCACAAATAAAGAAAATGGCAATGTGTTTTTCTTTCTTGCTTTTGGTGTACGTTTTCTCTAAGCAGATTCTGAATGAGCACATCACTTGTGCAGTGTCGATCAACCGGATTCCATTGACAACTCACCTGCTATGACTGAGCATAACTTCGACAATCCAATCTACCAAGCTGATGAAGAGGTTGAGGAAGATTATGAACTCCCTGAAGAACTGGTCAGGTTGTTAAAGCAAGAGGAAAGAGTTATTCAGCCTCATCAGGAGGAAATCGAGGTTATCAACATCGACACAAAAGAGGTTAAGAAGGAAATCAAGATAGGTGCTGGCCTGCAGACTGAAGTTAAGAAGGGGTTGATTGAAATGTTGCGAGAATATGTTGACATCACTGCCTGGTCATATCAGGACATGCCAGGGTTGGATACAGACATAGTTGTGCATCGACTACCATTAAAAGAAGATTGTCCTCCTGTTAAGCAAAAACTGAGAAGAACTCTCCCTGACATGGCGATGAAGATCAAAGAGGAAGTACAAAAACAATGGGACGCCGGGTTCCTTGCCGTGACTAGCTACCCACCTTGGGTAGCTAACATTGTTCCAATGCCAAAGAAAGATGGCAAGGTGAGGATGTGTGTAGATTACCGGGACCTGAACAGAGCCAGCCCGAAAGATGATTTCCCTTTACCTCACATTGATGTATTGGTCGACAATACGGCTCAATTCTCGGTGTTCTCCTTCATGGATGGATTTTCAGGATACAATCAGATCAAAATGTCACCTGAAGACATGGAGAAGACAACTTTCATCACACCCTGGGGCACATTCTGTTATAAGGTGATGCCATTCGGCCTGAAGAATGCTGGTGCTACTTATCAACGGGCTATGGTGACATTATTCCAAGACATGATCCATAAAGAAATCGAATGTTATGTGGATGACATGATTGCCAAGTCCCTCACAGAAGAAGACCACCTGGTAAATCTGTTGAAGTTATTCAAGCGTCTGAGGAAGTACCAATTGAGGTTAAACCCCAATAAATGCACATTCGGGGTACGATCTGGTAAGCTGCTGGGATTTATTGTAAGTGAGAAAGGGATCGAAGTTGACCCTGTCAAAGTTAAAGCCATTCAAGAAATGCCTGCACCAAAAACTGAGAAAGAAGTTCGAGGGTTCCTAGGTAGATTGAACTACATTTCAAGGTTCATATCTCATCTTACAGCAACCTGCGAGCCCTTGTTCAAGCTATTAAGAAAAGAACAAACGGTCAGGTGGAACTAAGACTGCCAGAGGGCTTTTGACAAAATCAAGGAATACTTACAAGAGCCTCCGATCCTTATGCCTCCAGTTGAAGGAAGGCCTCTGATCATGTACTTGACGGTATTAGAAAAGTCAATGGGGTGTGTGTTGGTCCAGCATGACGAGTCTGGTCGAAAAGAGTATGCAATATACTACCTAAGCAAAAAGTTTATCGACTGTGAACAACGTTATTCACTGCTCGAGAAAACTTGCTGTGCTTTAGCGTGGGCTGCTCGCCGACTAAGACAGTATATGTTGACCCACACTACCTTATTGATCTCAAAGATGGACCCAGTTAAGTACATATTTGAGAAGCCAACACTTACCGGACGGGTTGCGAGATGGCAAATGATTCTCACAGAGTATGATATTCAATACACTTCTCAGAAAGCTATCAAAGGCAGTGTATTGTCTGATTATCTAGCTGAGCAACCCATTGATGATTACCAGCCTATGAGATTTGACTTCCCCGATGAAAACATCATGTTCCTGAAAGCGAAAGATCATGAAGAGCCTATTCACACAGAAGGGCCTGACCCAGAAGAAGAATGGACTATGATGTTTGATGGGGCTGTTAATATGAATGGTCGTGGTATTGGTGCAGTGCTCATTACGCCTAAGGGAGTTCACATGCCTTTCTCGGCAAAACTCACCTTTAACTGCACTAACAACGAAGCTGAATACGAAGCTTGTATTATGGGTCTTGAGGAAGCCATTGACCTCAGGATCAAGACTTTGACTGTGTTCGGAGATTCAGCTCTGGTAATTAATCAAACCAATGGCAAATGGTACACGCACCAAGATCATCTGATACCTTATCGGGACTACACAAGGAGGTTGTTGACTTCTTCACAACAGTCAAGCTTGAGTATATCCCTCGAGACGAAAATAAGTTTTCAGATGCTCTGGCTACCATTTCATCCATGATCAAAGTGCAAGTTGCCAACTTTGTGCCTCAAATTGCAGTATCCAGACTGGACAGGCCAGCATATGTGTGCTCAGCAGACATTGTCAAAGATGATAAGCCTTGGTTCCATGACATCAAATGCTTCTTGGAGGAACAAACATACCCACCTGGGGCATCTTCCAATGATAAGAAGACATTAAGAAGGCTAGCTGGTAGTTTCTTCCTGAACATTGATGGTTCCCTCTATAAGAGAAACTTTGATATGATACTTCTCAGATGCGTTGATAGGGCAGAAGCAGACTTGCTGATGCACGAGGTGCACGAAGGATCCTTTGGTACCCATCCTGGAGGGCATGCAATGGCTAAAAAGTTGCTAAGATCAGGCTATTACTGGATCACAATGGATGCAGACTGTTGTGCCTATGCCAGAAAGTGTCATAAATGCCAGATTTATGCAGATAAAGTGCATGTGCCTCCCAATCCTCTGAATGTGATGTCTTCACCCTGGCCCTTTGCCATGTGGGGCATTGATATGATTGACAAGATTGAACCAACTGCTTCAAATGGCCACAGATTCATCCTGGTCGCTATTGACTATTTTACCAAATGGGTTGAAGCGGCATCTTATGCCAATGTTACTCGCCAGGTGGTAGCAAAATTCCTGAAAAGAGATATCATATGCAGATATGGAGTGCCCGATCGAATCATTACTGATAATGGTTCTAATCTTAACAACAAGATGATGGCAGAACTGTGCCGGGACTTCAAAACCCAGCATCACAATTCCTCTCCTTACCGACCAAAGATGAATGGTGCGGTAGAGGTAGCTAACAAGAATATCAAGAGGATTGTACAGAAAATGGTTATCACCTACAAAGATTGGCATGAGATGCTACCGTTTGCATTGCATGGGTACCGAACGTCAGTCAGGACGTCGACTGGGGCAACCCCCTTCTCTTTAGTCTACGGCATGGAGGCAGTCTTGCCTGTTGAAGTGGAAATCCCTTCACTGCGGGTGCTGATGGATGTCAAGCTTGATGAGGCTGAGTGGGTACGTGCTCGATACGATCAACTATGCCTAATTGAGGAAAAGAGATTAGCAGTTATCTGTCATAGCCAGCTTTATCAAAGGAGAATGAAGCGAGCCTTCAATCAGCGAGTACGTACTCGGGAGTACCAAGTAGGCGAGTTTGTACTCAAGAGGATCATTCCTCCCAGTTCAGATCACAGGGGCAAGTGGACCCCAAATTATGAAGGACCATTCATAGTGAAGAAAGTATTCTCAGGCGGAGCACTGATGCTCACCACTATGGATGGCGAAGACTTCCAATACCCTGTTAACTCGGACGCAGTTAAAAAATACTTCGCATAAAAGACCCGCTGGACACAAAAACAGAATTATAGTCCAGGCAAAAAAAGGGCATCCCGGCGAGCTTAAAACAGAATAAAAGCTCGGGCAAAAATTAGGGAAAAATTAAAAAAATGTACACCCGCTGAGTTGAAAAGCCACATCGGACAACTCAGGCAAAAAAGGGTAGCCCGATGGATTGAAAACCCGAAAGGGCGATCCACGCAAAATCAGGGAATAAGCGAACAACTGCGCTCCGGTTTATCGGAACCACATCACCGCTTCAAACAGCTTGACCATATCAGAAGGGTAGAGATCAGCCCCCTCATTCTCTTCAGAAGGCCGAAGACGGAACGAAAAGTCTTGAGGATATGCCAGTCATAGCAGGAAGGAAACTCTTTGGAATGCCGTGCCATTGCCATTAGGATAGTTTCTTTTCTCAATTTTACAGTAGCTACCTCTTTCCAGGTGGTTACTTCCTGATGTAAAATTTTGCCTATTCAGAGGCCAATCAATAAAAAGAATATTCAGTCAAACACCGTGTTATGTTTATTTGTTTACAAAAATGTCCTGAATTTTTGACAAATAACATTGCATGCGAAACATGTTGCTTTTCAAACTGATAAAAATGACATTGCACAGACACTTAACATCGCTTTGAGTGTCAGGTGACAGCAGATGAATCGATCAGGCCGTACCAATCTTGGTGCATATGTGTGTATTCTGTTATTGCAGGATTTGCAGGTTATCACCGTATCCCCAAGCAGCAGAGGGTTATTCTCCAAGTAGAGGTATTTCCCCGGTAGAGCTCCTGTTTACAAGTGACTTATTCTCAGTAGGTATCTGAACACATGCACTCCCTAGAAGTCGGGTCAATCCCCAGCAGGGGTTAGTAGAAGTCTCCCATCCACAGTGGAGTTGTCAGAAGTTTATTATCCGCAACGGAATCGCTAGAAGTTCTCCTTGCTCAGCAGAGTTGCAGGTAACTTCATTTCCCCACAGAGTCATCGGGATTCTCATTCCCAAGGGATTTCCCTAGCAGAGCAAGAAGAAATTCTCCCCAGTGGAGTCAGAGCAGGATGATCAGATCCTCAACAGATGTTCAAAGCAGTTAAACGAAGTATACCTCACGCAGAGTCGTCTTTCTTCTAGTGAAAGCTTCTCCGGCAAGCATCAGGTTGCCAACACTTCGTTTCCATCAGAGTTAAAAGCTTTGAGTCCCCAGCAGGTTGCCGGAATCTTCTCCCACAGGTCGCCAGGACTTCATTCCCCAGCCAAAGTGGAATTGTCTACTTCCCCAACATAATCAGCCTTTGTCTGTGTTGATACTTATTCAGTGTTTATTCACACTCTTAGACACTTATCTGATGATTCAGTTTGCTCATCCGTAGTCTCCAGAAGAATTATCACCTTGTGGCACTCGTCTGTGCACTTTCCCCCAGTAGAGTCTATATCTACTAGAACTCGTCTGTGCTCGCATCTTTATTTGATGCTCATCCTCTTTCAGCACTCGTCCGTGCCTTTTCCTCAGCAGATTCCTCTTTATTTGAGGTATTCCCCAGCACTCGTCCGTGCTAGTATCTTTATTTGGTGCTCGTCCGCATCCCTGCAGTACTCGTCCGTGCATTTTATTTTCGATTCCTCTTTATTTGAGGTATTCCCCAGCACTCGTCCATGCTAGTATCTTTATTTGGTGCTCGTCCGCATCCCTGCAGCATTCGTCCGTGCATTTTATTTTCGATTCCTCTTTATTTGAGGTATTCCCCAGCACTCGTCCGTGCTAGTATCTTTATTTGGTGCTCGTCCGCATCCCTGCAGCACTCGTCCGTGCATTTTATTTTTTATTCCTCTTTATTTGAGGCATATTCCCGAGAAAGTCGCCGGTACTCGTCCGTACTCGCATCTTTATTTGATGCTCGACCGCATCTCTTAACACTCGTACGTGCTTGTTACTCTTTTGAAGATTGCTCGTCCGCATCCTTCGACACTCGCCCGTGTCTATTACCTATCTAGTGCTCGTCTGCATGCCCCGACACTCGTCCGTGTTTGGTATTTTCTTTTGAAGATCGTCTGGAATAAGCTGATACTCGTCCGTATCAATATCAGAAGCACTCGTCCGTGTTTCTTGGATCATCGTCCGGTACTCGTCCGTATCGTCGACTTATGACACTCGTCTATGTTTCTTTGATGATCATTCCAATGCCCGTCCGCATTGAAGAGGTTGAAAATCCTGACGGTGGGATTAAGACGTCAAAACAATTCCCGGAGCCTGCGTAAGGGTTATCCGAAGAAGACTCGTCCATCTTATCCCACTTATCTGCGTAAGGATTTGTGAAGAGGTTGAAAACCCTGACGGTGGGATTAAAATGTCAAAACCATTTCCGAAACCTGCGTAAGGGTTATCCGAAGAAGACTCGTCCGTCTTATTCCACTTATCTGTGTAAGGATTCGTGAAGAGGATTCGTCCATCCTAGTTGCATGTCTATCCCATAGACTTATATGCATTCCCGGAGCCTGCATAAGGGTTATCCGAAGAAGACTCGTCCATCTTATTCCACTTATCTGCGTAAGGATTCGTGAAGAGGATTCGTCCGTCCTAGTTGCATGTCTATCCCACAGACTTATATGCATTCCCGGAACCTGCGTAAGGGTTATCCGAAGAAGACTCGTCCGTCTTATTCCACTTATATGCGTAAGGATTAGTGAAGGAGATTCGTCTATCTCAGGTTACTTTGAAGATTCTTAAGGGCTCGTCCGCTCTATGCACCTGGCGTCACAGGTCATTCGAAGACTCGTCCGTTTCATGATTCATCAGAACCTTTGGTTTCGTTGGAAGGAGCTCGTATGCTCATCTCTCAGCTCAGTGGCAATGTCATTGGATTGGGTTTATTTCCCATTTCTTATTTTCTGCATCAGAGTGCAAATTTCCGTTTTTCTTGGGTATTCAACCACAGTTTATCTTGAACGGCCGAAAGCGGAAGCAATCGTCCTTTTAAAATCAACAGTTGCTTGAATACGGGCAGCTGTAGAACCCCAAATTTGCCCTCTTCATTTTAAGCATCATAATACACCATTTTCATCATAAGCATATCATATATATAGCATTATAGCATAGAAAAATAAAGCATGACAAACATCAAGCCCTAGCATGAGGCATATGGCCATCTGGGGAGGTGTTGAAGGCCATTTATGCCAGGACAAGGGTTCCAATGGATTTGTGAGAGGCCTATGATGAGTCTAGACTCCTTTGGCAAGGCCAAGTTCACTTGCAAAAGCTCAAAAGATTGCTTAATCATCACAAGTTTCAAGACAATACAAGTTTTGGCCAACTCTTTTGGGCAATGTTTTCTATATGATAAGAGGTTCCTACATGTCAATTTTCATGGAAAAATTTCAAGTGGAAGTCAGTCATTGCTCCAGTTACTTGCAGATGAAGCAGAAAGTCAACTGGGCCCAGAAAAAGTCAACTGTGTCATTCCAAAGGGTCCAACCCAACTTTTTTGGCCAAATGAGGTCTATTCAATGTTATAAGATGTTTGGTGAGCTCAAAGTACAAGAATTTTGGTGGTTTGAGGGGTTTTGGCAAAAGTGCACAAAGTTGGTTATGGAAAAGTTACTATTTTTGGCCATTTTGACCTAAAACATCACAAGGCCTTAACTTGATCAAAAAATCTTCAAATGGACCCAAAGTAAACATGAAAGTTGGAGAGTAGGGGCTGCCATTTTTAAAAAGTACAAGAGCATTTTCTGGAGATTCCTAGATTTTTCTAAAAGCCCCTCGAAAAAGTGAGCATTTTAGGGCAAATTTCCAAGTTTCAAGGCCAAGCCATTTGCACAAAGGCTCAAAAGTGGATAGTTTTCTATGCTATGTCCAAAGTAAGTTTACACAATCAAAATGCATCACATTTAGGTCATTTGGCTCAAAGAAAAGTGGAAAAATTCGTGCACATGAGAAAGTTCCATAAAACTTGCATTTTACACTTGAATTTGCATAAGGCATGACCATTGTGTGATAGCTTGCATCCAAGGGATGAAATTGCTTGCTGTGAATCATGGGTGGGATGGTGAATGCACATGCAAGAGAGTCCAGCAAATCATGAGCTTGGCATGCTTATGGCACACTTGGGCCAAAATTGCATTTTCACAAAAATCAGCCCTCTCTCATGTGCATTTGTTCTAACCCTTTTGCATTGCCATATATATTCCATAACAATCAGAATTAGGGTTAGAGGCAGCCAGAATACACACTCATTCTCTCATTCTCATCTTTTATGCAAAATTGCTCATTCTCCACAAACTCTTGCTACAAGAATCCATTCACAAAACTCTTGCTGGATTCTTAATCCTCATCACTCATAGATCATTTCCATACCATTTGTTTGGATTATTCTTCAAGAATCATCCATTTCCCATTCCTTGTGCACATTTGCATTTTGTGCCATAACTCTTGATCTAGGCAAGCTTTCTTCAATCCAAGACCATATTCATACTCTTCTTACCTCAAGGATCATTAAGTACCCATGGATCTAGATTTATAGTGAAGTTTGTTCAAGTGGCCATTTGAGAAGCTTTGAAGCACAAGGAAGCACATTGCTGGATTTACAAGCTTGCAAAGCCTTAGATGCATTTATTTTGCATCTAAGGGGATAAGGAGATCATTTGCCATCATTTTACACCATTCTTGACTTCCAATTTTGGACAACATCTTAGGTACACTCAAATTTCGAATCTCATATAAATTTGTTTGGTTGTGTGTTTTAGAATCCTCATGTTGTGCTGGTTACAATGCTCTTTGTAGTTTGTGAAATGGTTGAGTATTCACAAAGTTATGGTGATTTAAAGTTTCATGGACAATTTTATTTTCATTCATATCTTGAGTTTCTTTGAGTTTTAATTCAATCCAAGCATGTATTTGTGTTTAGTGATGTTAGATTATGTATTCTGGAGAGTTTCATGGCCGGCCATGGTTTAGTTTGGATTTTCATGAAGCTAGGGTTTAGGGTTAGGGTTTTGTTCATTAATGGTGGTGAGAATTTTAGGGTTTCTTCATGAAGAAGAAGGGGCTGCATATTCAGCGCTATCTGCATCCCCCCATGCGCGGCCCATTGAATTTTCCAACTAGCATGTTTGCTCCTTGCACCCCCTTTGGCCCATTTGCTTTATTTTCATTTTTTTTCATTACCAATTTATTCCATTTGCTTTTAATTCATTTAAAATATTTCTTTAACTCTAAAAAATCCAAAAAAATTCATATACACTCCTTGATTCATCTAGTTTTTTATCATGATTTTTCCAGATTTTTATTTTTATCCCACGCGGCCAAATAAATTCAACATTGAGCATTGCTTTCTTGTGGACTCTCATAGACCAATCTGCCTTGTCCAATTTCTATTTTTATCATCCTTTAATCTATGAACCCCATTCTTTTTGCATTAAAACCCTAAGACACTCTACTATCTTCATGATTTATCTTGGATTTTTCACAAATTTTCTTGCTGGACTTTTCTTGAGTTACTTGTGCCTTAATTTTCAAAACCCTAAATGGTGATACCTTGCATCCTTGAGCTTCATTGACCTGGTTTGGTGCTGTATTTTTGCAAACCCTTTTGGATTCTCATTTCTTTGTGTTTGTAGAGTACTTTGCTGGTTAGGTAGAATTTTTAAGTGCTTGTATCTTTTTCTTGGGTATTTTCTTCCTCACCTTGCCTTGTTTTGCATTCTTTGAGTCTTCTAGTCTTTTTTAAGTTTAGAAGGGCACTTGTGCCAACTTCTATTCATCTTTTGGGGTCCTTTAGAGGTATATGGTTGCTCCTAGTCTTAGGATAGGGTTTGAGTCTCCTTGAGTCTTGGTGTTGGGTCTCTTTTATGTGCTTTATTTCTTTAAGTGTTAAGCATGCCTTCATTGCACTTGTTTCACTTCTAATCATCTCAATGTGATCTTATGTTGCTTTGCTTATCATCTTGTGAGCTCATTGCCATGCCTATATGCTTGAGTAGCTTCTGACTTGTTGGTTTATGCCTTTATTTTATGTTATTACACTAATCTTGCAGGGGCTATGGTAAGGTTGAGATGTGGGAATTGAGTTCCACATCTCCATTTCTCATCTCCTCTCTTATTGTTTATATGGACTAACACCTTCTTGTTGGGCTTAGGCCTTTCTCATCTCTCCTCTTATATTCTTCTTCTTCTCTTGAGATCCTTTTTAGGTTAGAAAAACCTCACAAACCCTAGGAACTCCATGCATGCTAACTTAGGATAGAAACTTCCTCCTAGTTTTTTCCTTTTTGCTCCTTTGGTTCTCTTTCTCTTCTCATCTCATAATCATAAAAAACACTTTAATAAATTTGAAGTGATGCATTGATCCATAGCCTTATTCCATGAGGTATGCTTGTAGTCTTCCCATCTTGGGATAGTACAAGTTTACCTTGTGATGCACAAGTCTGATCAAGGTATCCTCTTCATAAAAGAAAAGCCTAAAAAACACTTCTTCATCTGTAAATAATCAAAACACTTAATAATTAAGCAAGTTAGTGAGCCTAAGCCCTAATCTGTGGGTTCAAGTTTTGGGGATCTTTTCCTTACTTGAGTGTGCTTGTTCTATTATTCCATCTTGGAATGTAGTGACAAGTGCACATTCCATTGAAGAGAGCTTGAGTTCACTTCCTTGTGACACACTCATAAAAAGCTTCATAAAAAACACAAACAAACAATAAGCGTCTTTCCTCCGGGAATTCTTTCCACATCTCCTTCGCTCCGTACGCGAACTTGCTCCTACTTGTCACTTTGCAAGACGGTTACGCACTCCTCGTCCGAGTCTGCAACACCTGAGCAATGGCATAGGCAGTTCAAGCCTTAATTCACAAGCAATTTCCTTGCCACCCCTAGTTAGGGGAACTACGGCGTCTCTGATCCTCATTATCCTGATGAGGTACGTAGGCAGCGGGGTAGGGCCCGTTCGAGCACAATCTTTATTTTCCCTACATTTTTTCCTTTTCTTTTCTTTTTTCAGTTCCCTTTTCTTTTCTTTTATCCATTTCAGTTCATTTTCTTTGCAGCAGCTTTCATTCCCTCACCCTTTGAAACATTTTCTTAGCAAGCGTGGATCCCGTCGGGTACGGCGGACGATCTGGGGTGCTAATACCTTCCCAGGTCGTAACCGACTCCCGAACTCAGTCTCTTTGGTTCGCAGGACCTGTGTCCTTCCTCTTCTTTCTTCTGGTTTGTGCAGCATTACCATTCCCTTTCTTCGGGATAAAAATGCCTGGCTGGCGACTCTATTCTTCTTTCCGCGCCACTTTCGCGTTTGTACCAGGATGGAAATCCGGGGAGCGACACCTGGATAATTATTTCTGTTTATGTCTCTAATTTTTGCCTGGACCGCCCTTTCGGGTTTTCAATCCACCGAGATGCTCATTTTTGCCTAATCCGCCCTTTCGGGTTTTCAACTTAGCGAGCTGTTTTTATTTTTATTTTTTAGGCGAAGTATTTCTTGACTGCATCCGCATTCACAGGACGAGTGATCTCCTCACCATCCACAGTTGCAAGAATTAATGAACCTCCAGAGAAGGATTTCTTGACAACATATGGGCCATCATAGTTCGGAGTCCACTTGCCCCGAGAATCTTTAATGAAAGACTGAATCTTTTTGAGCACGAGGTCGCCTTCTCTGAATACACGAGGTTTGACCTTCTTGTAAAAAGCTTTCTTCATTCTTTGCTGGTACAACCTACCATGACACAAAGTTTTTATTCTCTTTTCCTCAATCAAATTCAACTGATCAAATCTACTCTGACACCATTCAACCTCAGTCAACTTGGCTTCCATCAGAACTCTCATTGATGGGATCTCTACTTCGACAGGGAGCACTGCTTTTGTACCATAAACCAGTGAGAAAGGGGTTGCCCCTATTGAAGTGCGGACAGATGTACGATACCCATGCAAAGCAAAAGGGAGCATCTCATGCCAGTCCTTGTATGTCACAACCATCTTCTGAATGATCTTCTTAATGTTCTTATTCGCAGCTTCAATAGCCCCATTCATATACGGTCTACAAGGAGAAGAATTATGGTGTTGAATCTTGAATTCTTCACAAAGCTCTTTCATCATCTTATTATTCAAGTTCAAACCATTATCAATAATGATTCTATTCGGAACACCATATCTGCAGGTAATGTTATTCTTGATAAACCGAACCACAACTTGCTTGGTCACATTAGCATACGATGCTGCTTCCACCCACTTGGTGAAGTAGTCAATTGCCACAAGAATAAAATGATGTCCATTCAAAGCCTTGGGTTCAATCATACCAATCATATAAATTCCCCACATAGAAAAAGGTGTCGCTCCCACCAAATGAGGCTAGGTCAGAAGGGGTATAGACGCGAACGGTCGGTGAAAGAGAAGGAATGAATAGATAGAGTCGCCAGCTAGGCATTTTTATCCCGAAGGAAAGGTAATGCTGCATAGACCTAGAAAAGATATGGATAAGACGGTCGCGAACCAGAGAGACTGAGAAAGGGGGTTGGTTACAACCTGGGAAGGTGTTAGCACCCAGATTGTCCATCGTACTCGACGGGATCCACGCTTAAAAGATTTGTGTTTTAAAGGGGTAGTGTCAGTGCTATTTTGTGTGCAAAGGAACTGGAAAAGGATGTACAGGTGTCAGTGTAAAAGAAGTGTGAAGTGTATAAGAGGAGTATCAGTGTAAGGAAAGAGTATGCTCATGATAATGGGGGTAAGAGGATAATACTGGAAAGAGGGGGAATATACAGAGACTTTTGTTCGATAACTGTTAAGTTATGCCTACGTATCCTCTCGTGCAATGAGGAAGTCAGAACACCGTAGTTCGACTCAAAGAGACTGAAAGATAAATTGACTTGTGAACTGCTTGCTTGTCTATGCTCAAGTGTATGACCTGTCTGGCTCAGGTGCAAACTGTCTTGCATTAGACGGAAGAAGCGAGTTCTCGTTTGTGAATGAAGATGATGAGAAAAGAATCTCGGAGGAGACGATTATTGTTTGTTTTTATGTTTTCAATCTTTTATTGATTTTTTGAGATTTGTCATAGGTTAATGAGCTTAAGCCTAAACCAATGGGTTAGTAAACTCATCACATCTTCCCTCTGATTAGAATACCTTAAGTGTGAAGTCAGCATTTCACACTTAATCACCATGATGTAGGATTAAGATCATTAACCTACATGCAATTATTTAGATGTATTTGGAGTTTTTGTTTAGTGTTAAGTAATGAGTTTAAGCCATAATCAAGGATTTAATGGACTCATTACACCATCCTAATAGAAGGATAATAGATGAGAGCATTTAAGCTGAGGAAAACTCCTCAACTTAATCCATGATTAGGGATTAACCTCATGACAAAACAAAGCCTTTATTAAGTGGATTTTAGTTAAAGATAAGATTAAGAAGTGATTTTTATGGTTTGTAAGACAACTTGAGGGGGACTTGTCCATTAACACTAGGGTTAGTCCTTCTTAACCAATTAAGGAAGAATTAGAACCCTAATGCAAGGCCCAAGTTACAAGCTCGATGTCTTAGTGATTATTAGATGGATTGATTAAGAGATTTAAACACATTAAGGGTTTAACACTTAGGATTAAAGTTATACACTCCATCCTAATAGAAGGATGCAGGCATAAGCTTAATCACAAAGCCTTAAAGCCTTTAGGGTTTAGTCCCTGATTATGAGATGAGAAGAGAAGACACAAAGATGACACAAAGGTAAAACTAAATGGGGCAAGAAACAAAGAGAAGCAAAACAACTTGCTTCACTTAAGAAGACAAGTTGCTTGAAGAAAAGAAAGTAAGATGAAAATGAATGAGCAAGCTCAATCCAATACATAAGATAAAATGCAGCATAGATGCAAGAGAGATGAGAAGAGATTGTGAGAAGTGAAGGCAAATTCACTTCTCAAACACTTACCACCTGAAAAGTTAGTCAAAAGAAATGAAATGCAATGCAAATGAGATGAAATGCCATGATGCAAACCAAAGTCAGAAGCATTTATATGATGTTAATGATGCTAAGAGATGATGCAAACATGAGGCAAGACATGAGAATGATCATACAAGCATGAGGATACAAATGAGGCATGTATTGAACCATGAAAACACATGGAAAGTTATGAAATGCAATGGACATACAACAAGGCAAATGAAAGATGCAATGATCAAACATGGTTCTAATATGTCCTAAGATGTATTATGAATCATGTTGATGCACAAGATGTCATGGCAAGTCATGGTATGCAAGCAAATGGAAGATGGATGCAAGGAAAGGCACAAATTAGGGTTTATGATCAACACACAAAGCAAAATTCAAAATCAGAAGCAAATGACATGATAAAAATTTGAAAATGCAATCAAAGATACCCTAAACCTATACAAACTCACTGCCCAAAGGAAGGGACTCAACTCTTAACCTAGTGAAAGTTATGAATTTCCTAAGATTGCTAGGGTTTTGGGGTACCTCATCAAGAAAAATCCTAAACAAATTGAAAATGCAAGATCAAATCAAGTCAATTTTATCCTATAAACTACATGCTATGCAAGATGCAATGCCAAAAGAGTCATCATCCAACTCTCAATGGTTAGGCAGAAATGAATTTTTGAAGTTTGAAACAAAATATTGCCTTGAAATGAAATTAAATCCAAAGAAAATGATCAAAAGGCATCAAGATCAAAAAAGAAATTTGGTTTGAAAGTTGGACAATGTTTCTAAATGTTTTTAAATGCAATGTGAATTTTTTGGTGATTTTTAAATACTTAAATGTATTTTTAATTAATAAATTTTCATTAACTAATTAAAAATAAACATTTAAATGATTTAAAAATAATTTTGAATGAAAAAAATAAAACTAAAAATATTTTTGTGTTCTGAAAATTCATGAAACCCTTGACAAATTTTTTTAGAATTTTTTAACTATTTTTGCTATTTTTTAAAATTCGTACAAATTAAATATAAAACTGTAGATGTTTAAGAATTGGCAGAATTTTTGACCAACAAGAAATGTTGAATTCAGTTCAGAATGTCCTATCAAATGTTGGGACATTATCAAACAGAGTATATGAACTTATTTCAGGATGTCTCATCAGATGTTGGGACATTGTGTAAATAACTTAAGTTCAGTTTTTCAGGATGTCCCAACAGATGTTGAGACATCTCAGACCTGCTACCAGAATTAATTATTGATTAACAGATCAGAGATATTTAAGGAGAGTTATCTGGAATTAATTAATGATGGATAAAAACAGAACAAGGCGCATCTGTAGGGAGTTTTTATTGAAGATTCAGATTAAAACAGAAGACCTAAATCACCTAGAATCTAGGAGGTAACAAACCCTAAATTCAAGGTGGAAGCTGCTGCGCATTAGGGCTGGATCACTCTACAGAAAGCCCAAAATTCAGATACCTATTTAATCCACAGAAACTCATAGAATTGAGTACGAATTTCAGAAGACCAAATAGGGTGTCTAGAATTTAATAGCAGGTTGTTTTTATTGTACCACTTTATGAGCTTTTAAGCAAAAGTGCATTTGTGACTTGATTGAAACTGTGAAGTAAGATCAAGCTGTATTGTTTGAAGAATGTCTTCAATTTCATTAAATTTGTAAACTTGATCACTGTGTGATTGAGGGGGAGTGAGTAGGGTACTCTTATCTAAGGTGTGTCTTAGGTAGAAATTGCATTGGGTAGTTATTAAGTGATAGATTAAACAGGGTGGTTTAAGTCTAGAATTAATATTACTTATAGTGGATTTCCTCCTGGCTTGGTAGCCTCCAGATGTAGGTGTGGTTATACACTGAACTGGGTTAACAAACTTCTGTGTTGTTTACTTTTCTTGCTATTTAAGTTTTGGTTAAATTTGTCAAGTGTCCTATCAAGTGTTGGGACATCTCTTAGGACATCTCATACCTGATCACAGAATTTCAATTGGCATCAGAGCAGGCACCCTGCCTGTTTATACTGGGTGAGATCTAGGGAAAACAAATTCTGTAACATGGACAGAGATATAGGGTCAGTAAATAGACCACCTATACTGGATGGATATAATTATGACTACTGGAAGCCAAGAATGATTGCATTCTTAAGATCACTTGACAACAGGGCATGGAGAGCAGTAAATGTTGGATGGGATCATCCTGTCCAAGACACCAAAGATGGATCAAAAGTGCTGAAACCTGAAGAAGAATGGAGTAAGGAGGAAGAAGATTCAGCACTAGGCAACTCAAAAGCCTTAAATGCCTTATTCAATGGCATTGATAGAAACATTTTCAGACTTGTGCATCATTGTGAGCTGGCCAAAGATGTTTGGGACACTCTCAAAACAACTCATGAAGGAACATCAAAAGTAAAAATGTCAAGACTTCAACTTCTCACCACCAAGTTTGAAAACTTGAGAATGAAGGAAGATGAATCAATTCATGAGTTCTACATGAACATCTTGGATATAGCAAATACTTCTGGAGCTTTGGGAGAAAAGATGACTGATGAAAAGCTTGTGAGAAAGATTCTCAGATCTTTGCCAAAAAGATTTGACATGAAAGTCACAGCAATAGAAGAAGCTCAAGACATATGCTCCATGAAAGTTGAAGAACTCATTGGCTCCCTTCAAACTTTTGAGATGGGAATGAATGACACAAATGTTAAAAAGAACAAAAGCATAGCATTGGTGTCAAATACTGATGAAGAAGAAGATAATGAACCAGAAAATGATAAAAGCTTGTCAGACAACATTGTTATGCTTGGAAGACAATTCAAACAGATTCTCAGAGGTATGGAAGGCAAATCCAATTCCAGTGGAAGATACACAAACTCTTCTGAAAATAAGAGAACTTATGATGCTAACAGAAGATCAAATCTTGCTGAAAAGACCAGTCAAGAAAAAGGAATCAAATGCCATGGATGTGAAGGATATGGACACATCAAGAAGGAATGTCCTACCTACATAAAAAGGCAAAAGAAAGGACTATCTGTAACCTGGTCTGATGAAGACTCAGGAGGTGATTCAGAAGAAGAATCAGCTAAGCATATCACTGCTTTAGCTGGACTGTGTGAGTCTGATAGTGATTCCAGTGATGGAGAGCTTACTTATGCAGATCTTGAGCAAGCTTTCAAAGATCTATACAAAAGAAGCACTGAAATATACAGTGAGGTTATAAAGCTAAAGAAGCAGAATGAGGCATTAGAAGATGAAAAAGCAAGTGATCAAGTAATCATTGACACCTTGAAAAGTGAAGTAACTCTTCTCAACTCTAAGTTGGAACATATGTCCAAATCTGTTAGAATGTTGAACAACAGCTCAAATACACTGGATGTTATTCTCAGCAATAATAAGCATTCAGGGGACAAAAGTGGACTGGGATATAACAAAGATGAAGCCAGTTCTAGCAAAACTACTTCAAAAACTACACAGTCAAACAAGATGTCCCAACAGATGCTTCAACATCAGAACACAAAGACAAACATAATGTTCCAACAGATGTCTCAACATTCTGGAAAGAACAAAATGAAGAAGAAGTATCAAAGATGGAGATGCCATCACTGTGGAAGATTTGGGCATATCAAACCTCACTGTTATAAACTACATGGATATCCAAATCAGATGTATCAGCAACCTTCCAAGCAGAAAGTAGAAGGTACCAAGAAAGTGCTGCATAGACATCAAAGAAATCAGCAATCTCCTAAGAAAAAGACAGAGGTCATCAAGAAAGTGTGGAGACCAAAAGCCAGCATTCAAACTGATCAAAGTCACATACCCAAGAACAAGATCAACAATCAATCTTGGAGAACTAATGATGAACAACACACAGGGCAGAGGCATCAAAAGAAATCTCAACTCAAATGGGCAAGGAAAAATGTTGCATATATAGCACATACATCACTAAGAGTATCAGCTAAAGAAGACTGGTACTTTGACAGTGGATGTTCAAGACACATGACTGGATTGAAGAACTTGCTAGTGAACTTAAAGTCACATTCATCCAGGTATGTAACCTTTGGAGATGGAGCTAAAGGAGAAATCAAAGGAGTTGGGACCTTGGACTGTCAATATGTTCCAAGACTAGATGATGTGTTGTTAGTTAAAGGTTTAACTGCTAACCTGATCAGTATAAGTCAATTATGTGATCAAGGATACAGTGTAAACTTTACAAAAACTGAATGCATAGTGACTAACAAAGAACAAGAAGTTGTCATGAAAGGAGCCAGGTCTAAAGACAACTGTTACATGTGGGAACCACTAGACTTCAGTCTCACTTCAACTTGCTCTCTAGCTAAAGAAGAAGAAGTGAAACTATGGCACCAAAGACTAGGTCATCTTCATTTCAGAGGCATAAAGAAGATCATATCTATGGATGCTGTAAGAGGTATTCCTAAACTGAAGATTGATGATGGCAAAATATGTGGTGAATGTCAAATAGGCAAGCAAACCAAGATGTCCCATCCAAAGCTCCAACATCTGACAACTTCCAAAGTTTTAGAACTTTTACATATGGATCTTATGGGACCTATGCAGGTTGAAAGCCTGGGTGGTAAGAGGTATGCTTATGTAGTGGTTGATGACTTTTCAAGATATACATGGATAAATTTCATCAAAGAAAAGTCTGATGTATTTGATGTATTCAAAGAATTATGCCAAAGGTTACAAAGAGAAAAATCCAGCTGTGTAATCAGAATAAGAAGTGATCATGGAAAAGAATTTGAGAATCAAAAGTTCTTAGATTTCTGCTCTTCAGAAGGAATCAATCATGAGTATTCTTCACCAATCACTCCTCAACAGAATGGGATTGTTGAGAGGAAGAATAGAACTATTCAAGAATCTGCAAGAGCTATGATCCATGCTAAAAAGTTACCTCTGTACTTCTGGGCTGAAGCTATGAACACTGCCTGCTACATCCATAACAGAGTTACTTTAAGGAAAGGAACCTTGTCCACAATATATGAAGTCTGGAAGGGAAGAAAACCCACTGTGAAGTACTTTCATGTGTTTGGAAGTAACTGTTATATTCTAGCAGATAGGGAGCAAAGGAGAAAGATGGATCCTAAAAGTGATGAAGGGATTTTCCTTGGATACTCTATAAACAGCAGAGCATATAGAGTATTTAATTCTAGAACCAAGGTTATCATGGAGTCCATTAATGTGATAATTGATGATGCTCCCACAGATGTCCCAGAGGATGTTGGAACATCTGTTGATATCAAGATTGAAGCTGAAGAAAAGAATGATCAATATAACTTCACTCAAACTGATACAAGGACAGAAGAATCCAGCAAACCTCCCTCCATCAGAATACAGAAGGATCATCCCAAAGATTTGATAATTGGTGATCCCAATAGAGGTGTGAGCACTAGATCAAGAGAAGTGATGTCAGGTTCTTGTTTTGTTTCCAAAATAGAACCTAAAAACATCAAGGAAGCCCTCACTGATGAATACTGGATTTGTGCTATGCAAGAGGAATTAGGTCAATTCACAAGGAATGAAGTGTGGAATCTTGTTCCTAGACCTGATGACATAAATGTGATTGGAACAAAATGGGTGTATAAGAACAAATCAAATGAACAAGGAGTTGTTACAAAGAACAAAGCTAGACTTGTAGCTCAAGGATACACTCAAATTGAAGGGGTAGACTTTGATGAAACCTTTGCACCAGTAGCAAGGCTTGAATCAATCAGACTGCTGTTGGGAATTGCTTGTATCTTGAAGTTCAAGCTATTTCAAATGGATGTGAAAAGTGCCTTTTTAAATGGCTACCTTAATGAAGAAGTATATGTAGAACAGCCTAAAGGATTTGTTGATCCAAGCTGTCCAAATCATGTATACAAACTAAAGAAGGCACTTTATGGTTTGAAGCAAGCTCCAAGGGCATGGTATGAAAGACTGACCACATTTCTTATCAAGCAAGGATATAGAAAAGGTGGAATTGATAAAACCCTGTTTGTTAAAGATGAAGAAGGAAATGTCATGATTGCACAAATATATGTTGATGACATTGTCTTTGGTGGGATGTCTGACAGGATGGTCAAACATTTTGTCAAGCAGATGGAATCTGAATTTGAAATGAGCCTAGTAGGAGAGTTAACCTACTTTCTTGGTCTGCAAATAAAGCAAATGGAAGACTCAATGTTAATCTCACAAAGCAAGTATTCCAAGAACATAGTCAAGAAATTTGGAATGGAAAATGCTGCTCATAAGAGAACTCCTGCCCCCACACATTTAAAGCTGACTAAAGATGAAAAGGGTGAGAATGTAGATCAAAGCTTATACAGAAGCATGATTGGAAGCTTGTTATACTTGACTGCTAGCAGACCAGACATAGCATTTGCAGTAGGAGTTTGTGCAAGATATCAAGCTGATCCAAAAGTCAGTCATCTCAATCAAGTCAAGATAATCCTTAAATATGTTAATGGTACTTGTGACTATGGCATAATGTATTTTCATGGTTGCAAACCAATTCTCACTGGCTTCTGTGATGCTGATTGGGCTGGAAGTGCTGATGACAGAAAAAACACTTCAGGAGGATGCTTCTTTCTAGGAAACAATTTGATTTCTTGGTTCAGTAAGAAACAGAATTGTGTATCCTTATCTACAGCTGAAGCTGAATATATAGCAGCTGGAAGCAGTTGTTCTCAGTTGGTTTGGATGAAGCAAATGCTCACTGAGTACAATGTCCCACAGGATGTCATGACATTGTACTGTGACAACTTAAGTGCAATCAACATATCAAAGAATCCTATCCAACATAGCAGGACCAAGCATATTGATATCAGACATCATTTCATCAGAGATCTTGTAGAAGAAAAGGTGATTTCATTGGAGCATGTAGCTACAAATCTGCAGTTAGCTGATATCTTTACCAAGGCATTGGATGCTACACAATTTGAGAACTTAAGGGACAAACTTGGAATCTGTTTATGTGATATTTAGAAGTTAATGAGATGTGCCAACATGTCATATGACATTGTATGGCATAGGTTCCAGATGGTAAAACTAGTCTGGACAAGATCCTTGGGAATTCCATCTCTAATCATTTGCACTGTAACGGCTACTTATTTAGTAACTATTTATAATCAGCTATCAAGATTCCCATCATACTATCACAAGCGAATCACATTAACTAGCTATTCTTCAGAAATCATAAACCCTAAAGCTGTTCATCCATCTTCCTCAACAATGTCTCAAAACCCTAACACAACTGAAGAAGTTCTCAACAAGGAAGACGTAGTTCATGCCACTCCCATCTCTGTAGTACCAATGCAATCAACCCCATTGGACGAACTCAGGGGAAGCGTTTCTCACACTAAAAAGGCAAGAACTCCAAAGAGAGCTAAAGATCAAGTACGCAGCAAAGCCAAAGGCATTCCCTCTCCTGCTAACATGCCCTCAAAATCTTCAAAATATGTGGATGATTCCATCAAGGAGATTGTCAACCAAATTCTTTTTGAACAAAGAGTGGTGAGTGGGATCTCTGTTCCTCTGAACACCATGCCTGCACCACAAGAAGAACAAGCTCAAGCTGCAGAGGACACTCCTGCAGAACAAGATGTCCCAATAGATGTTGGAACATCTGAAGATGAGAAAAATAACTCATCTGATGCTGATACTGAACAGACTGAGGACCAGAAAAAGGCCTCAAGTGAAAGTGATGAAGAAAACTCTGAGGATCAGATCAAAGCCTCAAATGAAGATCAAATCCCTGCTGATCAACCAGCTGAAGAGGAGACTGCTCAATCTCCTCCAGTGGTGAACCTGGAACAGGATTCTGATGCAGAGATCATAGCCTCTGTTAAACCCAGCATAGCCAAAAGGCTCAGGTCCAGGAAAGGAAAGATGCAAGCTGAACCTGAAATTCCTGAGAAGAAGAAGGCTACTCCAAAGAAAGGCAAGGCTAAAGCTACCTTTGGTCCAACAAAACCATGGAGTAAAGTCCAAACCCAGAAGAGAAAAGCTGCCCCACCATCAGATTCAGATGTTGAATCAGATGTCCCAACATCTCCTCCCAAGAAGAGACCAGCACCATCTAGAGCTTCAACTGCTGTTCCAGAAGCTCCCTTGGACAACATATCATTCCATCATGTCTCTAGTGTTAACAGATGGAAGTATGTGTACCAAAGAAGGGTTGCCCTGGAAAGAGAACTGAGCAGCAATGCACTTGAGTGCACAGAACTGATTGACCTCATCTCTGCTGCAGGACTATTCAAAACAGTCTCAGATCTCTCTCCCTGCTATGAACTTCTTGTCAAATAGTTCATTGTTAATCTTCAGGAGGATTGTTCAAATGGTAAGTCTTCTGAGTTTAGAAAAGTTTTTGTTAGAGGTAAATGTGTAGAGTTTTCTCCTCAAATCATCAATCAGTATCTAGGAAGAGAAACAGATGGACCCAATGAGCTAGGTAAAACAGATAATCAAGTCTGTAAGGTGATCACTGCAAACCAGGTCAAGGCATGGCCTGTGAAGGGAAAGCTCTCAGTGAGCATGCTTACCAGAAAATATGCCATGCTGAACAGGATTGGTATAGCTAACTGGGTGCCTACCAATCACACCTCTTCAATCTCCACTGGTCTGGCCAAGTTTATCTATGCTGTGGGAACTCAAACCAAGATGGACTATGGAGCTTACATTTTTGATCAGACTATGAAGCATGCCATATCTTCTGCAACAAAGCTTCCAATAGCTTTTCCATCATTGATGTGTGGTATAGTGCTCAACCAGTACCCTGGAATTCTCACTGACAAGGATACAACATGCAAAAGAGAAAGCCCCCTGGCTTTTCACTACAAGTTATTCCTCAGTCATCATGCTGGAGATGTTGAAGCACCTTCTGGGACATCTGCAGGTTTTTCAACTGCTAAGACTCCAATCTCCAAGAAGGCCCTAATTGCCTAGCTTAAAAGCATATGCAAAGAACTTGAAGCAAGAAAGCTGAAACTTGAAGAAATCATCCAAAGGCTGGAGAGTGAAGAAGATCAGAAAGCTGCCTCTGATGAAGACAGTAAAGCTGATGAAGAAACAGAAGCTGATGAAGAAACTGAGAGTGATGAATCTGAGTGATCATTGTATGTGAGGCAAATGTAATGACAGCAATGTATTTCTGGAATAGTGTCTTTGGCTCTAAATTTTGTGTCTACCAAGGGGGAGAACAACAACAAATTGTATTGCTGTTTAATTATGAATGAAAAATTCTGTTTGTTTGCTTCTGAACTGAATAAGTTTTTTTCTGTTGCAACAAGACTGGATACATATATGTTTGAGGGGGAGTAATCTCAAATAAGAATCAACAGAAAAGTAATGCTATACTCTGATAAAAGGAACTTCTGCTGCACTCTGATAACCAGAAAAGATGTTAGCCAAAAATTAGCCAAAGGGGGATTTTGTAGATGTTTAAGAATTGGCAGAATTTTTGACCAACAAGAAATGTTGAATTCAGTTCAGAATGTCCTATCAAATGTTGGGACATTATCAAACAGAGTATATGAACTTATTTCAGGATGTCTCATCAGATGTTGGGACATTGTGTAAATAACTTAAGTTCAGTTTTTCAGGATGTCCCAACAGATGTTGAGACATCTCAGACCTGCTACCAGAATTAATTATTGATTAACAGATCAGAGATATTTAAGGAGAGTTATCTAGAATTAATTAATGATGGATAAAAACAGAACAAGGCGCATCTGTAGGGAGTTTTTATTGAAGATTCAGATTAAAACAGAAGACCTAAATCACCTAGAATCTAGGAGGTAACAAACCCTAAATTCAAGGTGGAAGCTGCTGCGCATTAGGGCTGGATCACTCTACAGAAAGCCCAAAATTCAGATACCTATTTAATCAACAAAAACTCATAGAATTGAGTACGAATTTCAGAAGACCAAATAGGGTGTCTAGAATTTAATAGCAGGTTGTTTTTATTGTACCACTTTATGAGCTTTTAAGCAAAAGTGCATTTGTGACTTGATTGAAACTGTGAAGTAAGATCAAGCTGTATTGTTTGAAGAATGTCTTCAATTTCATTAAATTTGTAAACTTGATCACTGTGTGATTGAGGGGGAGTGAGTAGGGTACTCTTATCTAAGGTGTGTCTTAGGTAGAAATTGCATTGGGTAGTTATTAAGTGATAGATTAAACAGGGTGGTTTAAGTCTAGAATTAATATTACTTATAGTGGATTTCCTCCTGGCTTGGTAGCCTCCAGATGTAGGTGTGGTTATACACTGAACCGGGTTAACAAACTTCTGTGTTGTTTACTTTTCTTGCTATTTAAGTTTTGGTTAAATTTGTCAAGTGTCCTATCAAGTGTTGGGACATCTCTTAGGACATCTCATACCTGATCACAGAATTTCAAAAACAAATGAAAATAAAATGAATTTAAATGGAAAATGAGAAAGTCAAAGGATCTGAAGGCCAGGATTCAAATTCCAGGGGGCGGGAGTTGACTACGCGCGCTAATGGACGGCCAGAATTCAAACTTGCCTAATTATGTCATTAGCCCTAATCCTAACCCTAATCACTTTCAGATGACCGGAACAGTGTTCCGGTCATCTTCTCCGGCCAACCAAAATCTCAATCTCTCTCAAAACGCATCAAAACCTCACAAAACTCTCCAGAATCAAACTATGAACATCACTAAACACAAACCCTAAAACAAACAACATTTATTTTTCGTGAATCAAAGGAAACAAGCAAAAACATTTTCACGGGCAAACTTTCAGAACATCACAACATGCTTGTTTCTGGCTCATTTTCAAAAATAAATAGATCCCCATGATCAGGGCAACATATAGAACAACATTCTAACAAGAAATCAAAGTTATGGAAAATTTGTTCATCATGTTACCTGAGATTGAGCTTTCAGTCCAGGAGCTTTCTGCTTGCCTCTTTGCCTCAAAATGGCCCCAATGGTCCTCTGGATGAAGTTATGAAGCTTGGTTGGAGTTTAAAATGGTTGGTTTGTGAGTTTGAAGAAGTTTTGGAGGGGGAAGGAATCATGTTTCAGTTTAAGGAGGTTTCAGGGATGAATGAGGGTAGGGAAATGATCAGGGGAACATGCTGAGTTGTTCTATGGAGTTTGTTTTTATGTTTGATGCTTGTGTGATGTGTTTCGAATGAAAATGCATAAGAGGGCCAAACTTGGGGCTATGTCTTGGGGAGTGTTTCAGGCTTGTGTGTCTGGTGTGTTGTGTTGCATTTTGTCCACTTATCACAACTGTCGCTCCCGAAAGATTTGCATCCAGGTACAAGCGCGAACGGTCGGCGAAAGGGACAATGAGAACACACAGCCGTGAACTCACTGGAGATGAAAAGAGTCGCCAGCTAGGCATTTTTATCCCGGAGGAAAGGCAATGCTGCATAGACCTAGAAAAAGATGGATAAGACGGTTGCGAACCAGAGAGACTGAGAAAGGGGGTTGGTTACAACCTGGGAAGGTATTAGCACCCAGATTGTCCGTCGTACTCGACGGGATCCACGCTTAAAAGATTTGTGTTTTAAAGGGGTAGTGTCAGTGCAATCTGTGTATGAAATAGCTGGAAAAGGATGTACAGGTGTCAGTGTAAGTGAAGTGTGAAGTGTAATAACTGAAGTGTCAGTGTAAAAGAGAAAGAAGTGAAATGCTCATGATAATGAGGCTTAAAGAATGAGGCTGAAAAGAGAGGGAATAAACAGAGACTTTTGTTCGATAACTGTTAAGTTATGCCTACGTATCCTCTCGTGCAATGAGGAAGTCAGAACACCGTAGTTCGACCCAAAGAGACTGAAAGATGAAATGACTTGTGAACTGCCTGCTTGTCTATGCTCAAGTGTATGACCTGTCTGGCTCAGGTGCAAACTGTCTTGCATTAGACGGAAGAAGCAAGTTCTCGTTTATGAGTGAAGATGATGAGAAAAGAATCCCGAAGGAGACGATTATTGTTTTTTTTTTTTGAGTTTTCAGTCTTTTATTGCTTTTGAGAATTTGTCATAAGTTAATGAGCTTAAGCCTAAACCAATGGATTTAGTAAACTCATCACATCTCCCCTCTGATTAGGGGTAATGAGAATACCTTAAGTGTGAAGTCAGATTCTCACACTTAATCACCATGATGTAGGATTAAGGTCATTAACCTACTTGTGATTATTTAGATGTTTTTTGTTGTTTTTGTTTAGTGTTAAGTAATGAGTTTAAGCCATAATCAGGGATTAAACAGACTCATTACACCATCCTAATAGAAGGATAATAGATGAGAATGTTTAAGCTGAGGAAGACTCCTCAACTTAATCCATGATTAGGGATTAACCTCATGACAAAACAAAGCCTTTATTAGATGGATTTTAGTTAATGATAAGATGAAGAAGTGAGTTTTATGGTTTGTAAGACAACTTGAGGAGGACTTGTCCATTAACACTAGGGTTAGTCCTTCTTAACCAATTATGGAAGAATTAGAACCCTAATGCAAGGCCCAAGTTACAAGTGTGATGTCTTGATGATTATTAAGTGAATTGATTAAGGGATTTAAACACATTAAGGGTTTAACACTTAGGATTAAAGTTATACACTCCATCCTAAGAGAAGGATGCAGGCATAAGCTTAATCACAAAGCCTTAAAGCCTTTAGGGTTTAGTCCCTGACTATGAGATGAGGAGAGAAGACTCAAGAGAGACACAAAGGTAAAATTAGGAGGGGAGACTAATCAAAACCCTAATCATTATCATGCTTGGTTGTTCCTAAGGTTTGTGAGGTTTTCAAGAGAAGTCTTCAATGGAACCACCAGGAAGCAGATGAAAGGATCAGGAGAAGCAAAGTAACTTGCTTCATTCAAGAAGTCAAGTCACTTGAAGAAAGAAAGTGGGAAGAAGAAGGATGAGCAAGCTCAAACTCAGACACATATAAAAATGCAGCATGGATGCAAGAGAGATGAAAAGAAAAGTTGTGAGTGTAAACACCCCAAATTTGCCCTCACCCATTCACACCATGGCTTGTGATCATCTCATATGCATAAACACAATCATATCACCTCATATCTCACTTTTGATTCACTGCATAGTTTCTAAGGCATCTGCACCTAGGGTTTGTGATCTGAGCAATCTCAGGGCTTCTTGAGCCACTCCAAAGGCCACCAATCACTTCAAAGGGATCCATGAGTGTTCATCTATCATATTACATCCTCTCAAAGTCAAAAATTCCAAAGAATCACAAGAACTAGGGTTTGAGTGGATGCAGAGCCAAGTTTGACTGCACAGTTGACCTAAAAATTAGGGTTTTGGTTTCAGAGGCCATAACTCCAAATTTTTTGGTCATTCTTGTTTCCATTGGTCTCTATATGGTATAGGGAGTATGCATATCAATTTTCATGAAGAAATTCCATGGGGAAGTCATCTGATCAAGGGTTGACTTTTCAGACAAGTCAGTGTAAAATCAGGGCATCTGAGGCCCCCAATGACCCAACCAATGGGTGATCTTCATCATTTTGAGTGTATATGATCTTTATTTGATCATGGAAGAAGATTGAAGTTCATAGAAATCAATAATTTGGAAGTTTTGCAAATGTTGACTTTTTGGGCATAGTTGACTTTTCAAGAATGCATCATTTTAAGTCATTTTTCAAGCCTTGATTCTTGATCCAAAAATGCTTCAAATGGAAAAACTTTGGTCATGAAAGTTGTAGATCTCATTTTTCCCTTTTCAAAAAGTACAAGAACATGATCAAACTCTTCTTGGATCAAAAGTTATGGTGTGGCAAAGTTGGCTAAAATCATTGATTTTCAAGGCATGCTTCAAATGAGAATTTTGCAAAATCATGGACCAAGGCCAATTGCAACCTCTAATTCATTTCAAACCAGTATGCAAACATTCTCTAAGTCATAAAATTCAGATTTGAACCAAGAATGCCCATGGTTATGGTTCATGTAACAAGGCTTTTCTCATAAAGTTTCAAAAAGCAACAAGTTGCAAAACCACTCATTTCTCTTCACCAACTTGCAGCATTGGCCTTTGAACCAAGCTAACCCTTTCCCCTCATTTTGCTGCGCATAGCCCATGCCTTGTACCAAGCCTAGATCATGAGCCATGCTTGCCTTACACAAAATGTGACTTTTTGCAAAAGCAAACTTACCAATCACTATAGGCCAGGTCACATCATCTGACCTATAGGATTAAAATACATTATCATTTGGCAAGCCAAAGATATGAAGAAGCAAGGCTGAAACTCATTCATTCATCACATACACAAAAACACACCAAGCTGCATTTTGCTTCGAATCCCTCTGCCCAACCACAAAACATCCAAACCATTTCCACACTTCAAATCACCATGATCCATTGAGAAGAAACCAGCCAAGAACCAGGCCTGAAACCAACCACAAAGCCACTTCACCATTTTCACCTCAGCCTGCATTTCTCTTCGAATCACCTTCCACAGTTTACAAACATCCAAACAAACCTTGCAAAGCTTCTCCATTCACCCTCAGGATCACAAACAACCCCTCACAATGACCTGAAACTGCCTGAAACTCCATTTCCATTTCTGACTGAGCTTGAGCAGGAACTTGTCAAACTCATTATCCAGCCAACATAAACTCTTCTTGAGCATTCAAACATCATCTGGGGATCAAGTGGAGTGGTTTGCACTGAAAGAAGTGGCCAGAAAGTCATCAGGTTGAAAGCTTCGAATCTCAGGTAGCTTGAAAATTATTTTTCCAGAAATCGTTTCTCATGTTATAAACTTGTTCTATATGCTTCACTGAGTATTCTGGTGCCTTTGGTTTTTGAAATGGCTTTGAAATGAGTATTTAATTAGCTTCTGAAACCTGCGTGCCCTAAAATTTGTTTTGCTTGATTCATGGATTTGAGGAAGAATAAATTAGTTTTGACTTAGGGTTTTAATTCAGGGGATCATGGGAATCATTTTGGTATGCTTAGGTTTCATTTTTGTTACGATTTGAGAGAGTTGGGAAGTTTTCAGGGGAGATGCTGGCCGGAGAAGACGACCGGAAGTCTTCTCCGGCCACCTGAGAGTGTTTAAGCCCTAATCACGTGATTAATGACCATTTGAATTTGGACCGTGAGATGCCTTTGACCCGTTGACTTCGCGCGTGAGTGTGTGGCCTGGATCTTCCTGATTATGCCCTAATCCACGTGTTTATCTTAATTAATCCATAATTAATTTAATTTGATCAGAAGCCATCTGGACCCTTCATTTGCGCGCTGGTCAACAAATTTGAATCCAGACCCAATCCTGGCCCTCCATCCTGATTACTTTCATTTTTATTTATTTTTAATTCATTTTCTTTTCAATTAACTTGCATAATTATTTAAAAATAGTTAAAAATTCCTAAAAATTATGAAACTTTTTCTTAAAAGTTTTATTAATTTTTGAGACACAAAAATATTTTTATTTTATTTTTTATCATTAAAAAAGTATTTTCAAATATTTAAAAGATTATTTTTAATTGATTAATGGAAATTAATTAATTAAAAATACTTTTAGGTATTTAAAAATCACCAAAAAATTCATGAAATGTTCTAAGACATTTAGAAACATTGTCCAACCTTCAAACCAAATTTCTTTTTTTGATCTTGATGCATTTTAAGAATTTTTCATTGAATTAAATCATTTTTTGTGCATTATTTTGATCATAAGTTCAAAAAATCATTTCTGCCTATCTAGGAAGAGTTGGACATTGATTCTTCTTGCATTGTTTTGTGTTTAGCATGTAGTTTCTAGGATTAAATGGCCATGATTTGTTCCCTCATTTTCAATTTGTTTGGCATTTCTTTTGTTTAGGAGCCCTAAAAACCCTAATAACTTGCAAAATTCATAACTTGAGATTGGTTAAGAGTTGAGACTTCCCCTTTGGACCTTGGTTTAGTATAGGTTTAGGGTTTCTTTGGTTGGCATTTTCCATTTTTTATCTTAGGGTTTGCTTCTGTTTTGGGTTTTGATTTGATGTTTGATCCATGAACCCTAATTTGGGCTTCCATTTGCATCCTCCTTGCATTCTCTTGCATAACATGACTTGTCTTAGCATTTCAAGCATTCTTGTGATTCATTTGACATCTTAAGACACATAGGAAGCATGTTTGATCATTGCATCACATATTTGTCATGTCATTTGCCTTGTATGCTTCATAACTTTTCATGTTCATCCATGCTTCTTAACTTGCTTCATATGCATCCATGATCTTGTATGAACATCCCCATGCCTTGCCTCATGTTTGCAGCACCTCATAACATCATAATCATCATCAACATGCTTCTGGTTTTGTTTAGCATCATACCATTTCATCCCATCTAGCATTGCATTGCATTTCTTTCTAACATTTCAGGTGGTAAATAAACTTGAGAAGTGAATTTGCTTTCACTTCTCATAACTTTTCTTCTCATCTCCCTTGCATACATTGCTGCATTTATATTTGTGTTTGAGTTTGAGCTTGCTCATTCTTCTTCCTCCCACTTTCTTTCTTCAAGTGACTTGACTTCTTGAATGAAGCAAGTCACTTTGCTTCTCTTGATCCTGTTCACCTGCTTCCTGGTGGTTCCATTGAAGATTGTCCTTGAAAACCTCACATACCTTAGGATCAACCAAGCATGACAATGAATTAGGGATTTTGATTAGTCTCCCCTCTTAGTTTTACCTTTGTGTCTCTCTTTGAGTCTTCTCTTCTCACCTCATAATCAGGGACTAAACCCTAAAGGCTTTAAGGCTTTGTGATTAAGTTTATGCCTGCATCCTTCTCTTAGGATGGAGTGTATAACTTTAATCCTAAGTGTTAAACCCTTAATGTGTTTAAATCTCTTAATCAATTCACTTAATAATCATCAAGACATCACACTTGTAACTTGGGCCTTGCATTAGGGTTCTAATTCTTCCTTAATTGGTTAAGAAGGACTAACCCTAGTGTTAATGGACAAGTCCCCCTCAAGTTGTCTTACAAATCATAAAAATCACTTCATCATCATATCATTAAGTAAAATCCACTTAATCAAAGGCTTGTTTTGTCATGAGTTTAATCCCTAATCATGGATTAAGTTGAGGAGTTTTCCTCAGCTTAAACATTCTCATCTATTATCCTTCTATTAGGATGGTGTAATGAGTCTGTTTAATCCTTGATTATGGCTTAACCTCATTACTCAACACTAAACAAAAACACCAAAAACATCTAAATAATCACAAGTAGGTTAATGATCTTAACCCTACATCAAAGGTGATTAAGTGTGAGAATCTGACTTCACACTTAAGGTAATCTCATTACCCCTAATCAAAGGGAAGATGTGATGAGTTTACTAATCCATTGGTTTAGGCTTAAGCTCATTAACTTATGACAAACTTTCACAAGTAATAAAAGACTGAAAACACAAAAAACAAACAATAATCGTCTCCTCCGGGATTCTTTTCTCATCACCTTCACTCATAAACGGGAACTTGCTTCTTCCGTCTAATGCAAGACAGTTTGCACCTGAGCCAGACAGGTCATACACTTGAGCATAGATAAGTAAGCAGTTCATCAGTCAATTCATTCTTTCAGTCTCTTTGGGTCGAACTACGGTGTTCTGACTTCCTCATTGCACGAGAGGATACGTAGGCATAACTTAACAGTTATCGAACAAAAGTCTCTGTATATTCCCCTTCTTTCTAGCCTCATTCTTTTAGCCTCATGATCTTGAGCATCTTATTCTTGTTCCTACACTGACACTGTACATTTGCACACTGCATTTCTTTCACACTGACACCTGTACATCTTTTCCAGCTATTTTATACACAAATTGCACTGACACTACCCCTCTAAAACACAAATCTTTCAAGCGTGGATCCCGTCGAGTACGACGGACAATCTGGGTGCTAATACCTTCCCAGGTTGTAACCAACCCCCTTTCTCAGTCTCTCTGGTTCGCAACCGTCTTATCCGTATCTTTCTAGGTCTATGCAGCATTACCTTTCCTCCGGGATAAAAATGCCTAGCTGGCGACTCTATTCATCTCCAGTGAGTTCACGGCAGTGTGTTCTCACTGTTCCCTTCGCCGACCGTTCGCGTCTGTACCTTCATCTGATCCATTTTCATTTGTCGGGAGCGACAGTGAGAAGTGAAGGCAAATTCACTTCTCAAGGTTACTTACCACCTGAAAAGGTTAGAAAAGAAATGCAATGCAATGAAAAATGGGATGAGATGACATGAAGAGAAACAAAACCAGAAGCATTTACATGATGCTAATGATGTTATGAGATGCTACAAACATGAGGCAGCACATGGAAATGATCATACAAGTTCATGAATGCAAATGAAGCAAGTTAAGAACCATGATCATACATGAAAAGTTATGAAGTGCACATGGCATACAACATGGCAAATACATGGTGCAATGATCAAACATGCTTTCAATATGTCTTATGATGTCAAATGAATCAAATGGATGCTTGAAATGTCATGGCAAGTCATGTTATGCAAGAGAATGCAAGATGGATGCATATGGAAGCCCAAATTAGGGTTTATGATCAATGCAACAAACAAAAACCAAAACCAGAAGCAAACAACATTATAAAAAATTGAAAATGCCACTCAAAGGACCCCTAATCCTATACTAAACCACTGCCCAAAGGAGAAGTCTCAACTCCTAACCTAACTCAAGATATGAATTTCACAAGATTTCTAGGGTTTTAGGGTTCCTAAACAAGAAAATTGCCAAACAAACTAAAAATGAAAGATTAAATCAAGGCCATTTAACCTCACAAACTACATGCTAAACACAATGCAATGCAAAAAGAATCAATGTCCAACTCCTCATGGATAGGCAGAAATGATTTTTGGAACTTTGGATCAAATTAATGCATAAAAATGATTTTAAATCAATGAAAAATTCTCAAAATGCATCAAGATCAAAAATTAAATTTGGTTTGAAGGTTGGACAATGTTTCTAAATGTCTTATAACATTTCATGAATTTTTTGGTGATTTTTAAATACCTAAAAGTATTTTTAATAAATTAATTTTCATTAATCAATTAAAAATAAACTTTTAAATATTTAAAAATACTTTTTTAATGCTAAAAATGAAAATAAAAATATTTTTGTGTCTTAAAAATTAATAAAACTCTTGAGAAAAAGTTTCATAATTTTTAAACAATTTTTACTATTTTAAATAAATTGTACAAATAAAATGAGAAAAAATGAAATAAAAAAATGAAATAAACTGAAGTATGCAGGATGGAAGGCCAGGATTCAATCTGGGTTTAAAAATGTTGACTGCGCGCGCCATTTGATGGCTCACATTCAAACTGACTTAATCTCATTTAATTAAATAAATAAAGGTGATTAGGGTTTAATGACCACATCTGGACCATTCACACGCGCGCGAAGTCAACCAGTCAAAGCAATCTAACGCTCCAGATTCAAATGGAAGTTAATGACCTGATTAAACCCTAATGATTTTCAGGTGGCCGGAGAAGACCTCCGGTCATCTTCTCCGGTGGGAACCCCACCTGAAAATCCCCAAAATCCACAAAACGCAAACAAAATGAAATCTAAACACACAGAAATGATTCCCACACTCCCCTGAATCAAAACCCTAAGCTAGAAATCATTTATATCTCCTCAAACTCATGAATCGAACAAAACAAATTTTAGGTCACAGAGTTTCAGAACACGATTACATCCTCATTTCATCACCATTTTCAAAACCAAAGACATCAGAACAATCAGGAGAACATGAAGAACAACTTAAGAACTTAAAAAATGATTTCTGGAAAAAATGTTCTTGAGCTACCTGAGTTTCGAAGCTTTCAATCCTGCAACTTTCTAACCTCCCCTCTTGATGTAATCCACTCTACTTGATCCCCTGATGATGCTTGAATGCTTAGAAGGAGTTTAAGTTGGCTGGTTAAGGAGTTTGAACAGCTTCTGCTCAAACTCAGGTGAAAATGGTGATGGTGATTCAAGCAGTTTCAGGCCAAGGTGAGTGGTTCTTTGTGGTCAGGATGATGTTTTGAGAAGGTTTGTAGAGTTTGTTTGAGTGTTTATGGCCTGTGGAGTGAGTTTCGAAGGAAAATGCAAGTTGGAGTGAAAATGGGAATGAGGTGTTCTTGCTTGGTTCAGGCTTGGGTCTTGCTGGTTTCTGCTCAGTGAAGCAAGGTGAGTTGATATGTGAAACTTGTTTGAATGTTTGTAGGTTGTGCAGAGAGATTCGAAGAGAAATGCAAAATGGGGTGAGTTTGTGTATGCTGTGCTAGGGCTTGCTTCAGGCTTGCTTGTTGTGTGTAATGGCCAGCATTTGATCCACATAAACAAAGCTTATTGGTCAGTTGATGTGACTTGGCCTGCTGTGATAGGTAAGTTACCTTTTGCAAAAAGTCCACTTTGTTGTAAGGAGGGCATGGGCTAAGTTCTAGCTTGGTACAAAAGGCATGGGCTGCGCAGCATGGTGTGTGAGTGAGGCTAGGGTGGTTCAATGACCAATGCAGCAAGTGGTAGGATGTGTCATGATGGTTTTGCAACTTGCTTGCTCTTTGGTTCACATGTAACTTTCTTGCCACACAAACCATGAAACATGAGAAGTTTTGGTTCCAATCTGATTTTTAGAAGTTGTGTGATCATGTTGAGTGAATTAGAAATCCATATGATGACTGAATTGGCCTTGAAAGGAGAATTTGCAACTTTGCCTTTTGGTGCATGACTTGAAAATTAGTGATTTTTGCCAACTTTGTCACACCATAACTTTTGATCCAAAATGAATTAGGTCATGTTCTTGTACTTTTTGAAAAGGTAAAAATGTGTTCTACAACTTTCATGACCAAAGTTTTTCCATTTGAAGTATTTTTGGATCAAAAAGTAAGGTTTGAAAAGTGACCTAAATTGACAAATTCCTTAAAAGTCAACCATGCCCTAAAAAGTCAACTTTGCAAAAACTTCAAATTCTTGATTTTTGTGAACTTCAACTTTCTTCTATGATCAAATAAAGATCATATACACTCAAAATGATGAAGATCACCCCTTGGTTGGGTCATGGGGGGCCTCAGATGCCCTGATTTTGCACTGACTTGCCTGAAAAGTCAACTCTTGATCAGATGACTTCCCCATGGAATTTCTTCATGAAAATAGATATGCACACTCCCTATACCATATAGAGACCAATAGAAACAAGAATGACCAAAAAATTTGGAGTTATGGCCTCTGAAACCAAAACCCTAATTCTAGGTCATCTGTGTAGTCAAGCCTGGCTCTGCTTCCACACCATTTCCAGTTCTTGTGATTCTTTGACACTTTTGACTTTGAGAGGATGTAATATGATATAAGAACACACATAGACCCCTTTGAAATGATTTATGACCCTTGGAGTGGCCCAAGAGGCTCCTGGATTGCTCAGATCACAAACCCTAGATGCAGATGACTTAGGAACTATGCAGTGGATCAAAAATGTGATATGAGGTGATATGATTGTGTTTATGCATATGAGAATGATCACAAGCCATGGTGGATGGGTGAGGGCAAATTTGGGGTGTTTACAACAACTAGAGAGGTCAGAGAGGTTTGTGTGGCACAGGCTGATTGGTATGGGCAAGTTGCCAAAATGTCAACTTGACTTGTACTTGAGGTATGGGCAAGTGTGAGGTTGTGATAGGGGAATGGTTGGGCTCAGCAGAGATCATGGAGTTCATGTGGATCAGATTCTATGAGCTGTAACAAGTAGAGGCATGGCTTCATGAGTTTTTGCAAGTTGGTACATCTTTGGCCCTTTTGGAAATTCATGAAGTTCAAGGCACCAAAATGCAATATTCTTGGGCCAATTCTGATCTTTAGAGGTCATGTGAGTATGTTGTAATGAGTTTGTTCACATTTGAAGTCTTTGGAATGCTTGATTATATCATTTTGCAAAATGCCTCCTTGGTACAAAACTTGAAATTATGTGATTTTTCCCAACTTTGACAAGCCATAACTTTTGATCCAAAATGAATTAGAATGAGTTTTTGTACTTTTTGAAAAGGGAATGATCCATTCTACAACTTTCATGATCAAAGTTTTCTCATTTGAAGCATTTTTGAATCAAAAAGCAAGGGTTGAAAAAGTTTCCCAAAATGGCAAGTTTACATTATAAGTCATTTTCCCAAAAAGGCAACTTTGCAAATGGCTTGAAATTCTTCAATCTTGTGAACTTCTAACATCTTCTATGATCAAATAAAGATCATACACATTCAAAATCATGAAGAACACCCTTTGGTTGGGTCATTGGGGGCCTCAGATGCCCTGATTTTGCACTGACTTGCTCAAGAAGTCAACTCTTGATCAGATGCCTTCCCCGTGAAATTTCTTCATGAAAATTGATATGCATGATCCCTATACCACATAGAGACCAATAGAAATAAGAATGACCAAAAAATATGGAGTTATGGCCTTTGAAACCAAAACCCTAAGTCTAGGTCATCTGTGCAGTTAAACTTGGCCCTGCTTCCATGCCATCCTCAGTTCTTGTGATTCTTTGATTTTCTTGACTTTGTGGGGATAAAATAGGATGCTTGAATATACATGGACCCATTTGAAGTGATTGAAGACCTTTGTAGTGGCTCAAATAGTTCTTGGATTGCCCAGATCACAAACCCTAGATGCAAATGACTTGGGAACAATGCAGTGAATCATAAATGCAATATGAGATGCTATGATTGAACTTATGCATATGAAGAGTGTCGCTCCCGACAAATGAAAATGGATCAGATGAAGGTACAGACGCGAACGGTCGGCGAAGGGAACAGTGAGAACACACAGCCGTGAACTCACAGGAGAATGAATAGAGTCGCCAGCTAGGCATTTTTATCCCGGAGGAAAGGCAATGCTGCATAGGCCTGGAAAGAGATGGATAAGACGGCTGCGAACCAGAGAGACTGAGAAAGGGGGTTGGTTACAACCTGGGAAGGTATTAGCACCCAGATTATCCGCCGTACTCGACGGGATCCACGCTTAAAAGATTTGTGTTTTAAAGGGGTAGTGTCAGTGCAATCTGTGTGTAAAATGGCTGGAAAGCAATATGTACAGGTGTCAGTGTAAAAGAGTGTGAAGTGTAACATGTATAAATGATGTGTCAGTGAAAGAATGAGAATGAACTGCTCAAGATAATGAGGCTTAAAAGAATGAAGCTGAAAGAGGGGGAATATACAGAGACTTTTGTTCGATAACCGTTAAGTTATGCCTACGTATCCTCTCGTGCAATGAGGAAGTCAGAACACCGTAGTTCGACCCAAAGAGACTGAAAGATGAATTGACTTGTGAACTGCTTGCTTGCCTATGCTCAAGTGTATGACCTGTCTGGCTCAGGTGCTAACTGTCTTGCATTAGACGGAAGAAGCAAGTTCTCGATTGTGAGTGAAGATGATGAGAAAAGAATCCCGAAGGAGACGATTATTGTTTGTTTTTGAGTTTTCAGTCTTTTATTTCTTTTTGGAGTTTGTCATAAGATAATGAGCTTAAGCCTAAACCAATGGGTTAGTAAACTCATCACATCTTCCCTCTGATTAGGGGTAATGAGAATACCTCAAGTGTGAAGTCAGATTCTCACACTTAATCACCTTTGGTGTAGGATTAAGACCATTAACCTACTTGTGATTATTTAGATGTTTTTTATGATTTTGTTTAGTGTTGAGTAATGAGGCTAAGCCATAATCAAGGATTAAACAGACTCATTACACCATCCTAAAAGAAGGATAATAGATGAGAATGTTTAAGCTGAGGAAAGCTCCTCAACTTAATCCATGATTAGGGATTAAACCCATGACAAAACAAGCCTTTATTAAGTGGATTTTATTAATGATATGATGATGAAGTGAATTTTATGGTTTGTAAGACAAACTTGAGGGGGACTTGTCCATTAACACTAGGGTTAGTCCTTCTTAACCACTTAAGGAAGAATTAGAACCCTAATGCAAGGCCCAAGTTACAAGTATAATGTCTTAATGATTATTAGATGAATTGATTAAGAGATTTAAACACCTTAAGGGTTCAAGACTTAGGATTAAAGTTATACACTCCATCCTAAGAGAAGGATGCAGGCATAAGCTTAATCACAAAGTCTTAAAGCCTTTAGGGTTTAGTCCCTGATTATGAGGTGAGAAGAGAGGACTCAAAGAGAGACACAAAGGTAAAACTAAGAGGGGATACTAATCAAAACCCTAATTCATTGTCATGCTTGGTTGGTCCTAAGGTTTGTGAGGTTTGCAAGAAAAGATCTTCAAAGGAGCCACCAGGAAGCAGATGAACAGGATCAAGAGAAGCAAAGTGACTTGCTTCATTCAAGAAGTCAAGTCACTTGAAGAAAGAAGGTGGGAAGAACAAGAATGAGCAAGCTCAATCTCAAACACATATAGGAATGCAGCAATGGATGCAAGAGAGATGAAAAGAAGAGGTATGAGAAGTGAAGGCAAATCCACTTCTCAAGTTTACTTACCACCTGCAATGTTAGAAAGAAAATGCAATGCAATGCAAGATGAGATGAAATGATATGATGCTAAGCAAAACCAGAAGCATGTTGATGATGATTATGATGTTATGAGGTGCTGCAAACATGAAGCAAGGCATGGAGATGTTCATACAAGGTCATGAATGCAAATGATGCAAGCTAAGGAGCATGAACAAACATGAAAAGTTATGAATCATACAAGACAAATGACATGGCAAATATGGGATGCAATGATCAAAGATGCTTTATACATGTCTTAAGATGTCAAATGGATCACAAGAATGCACAAAATGCAATGACAAGTCATGTTATGCAAGGAAATGCAAGAGGGATGCAAATGAAAGCCCAAATTAGGGTTCATGGATCAAACATCAAACAAAAACCCAAAACAGAAGCAAACCTCATGATAAAAAATGGAAAATGGCACCCAAAGAAACCCTAGGCCTATGATGAACCACTGCCCAAAGGGGAGCTCTCAACTCTCAACCAAACTCAAGATATGAATTTTCTAAGTTATTAGGGTTTTTTAGGGTTCTTAACAAAACAAATGCCAAACAATTTGAAAATGCAAGAACAATTCATGGCCTTTTTATCCTTGAAAATACATGCTAAACAAAAGACAATGCAAGAAGAATCAATGTCTCAACCTTCACCAATTGGCAGAAATGAATTTTTGAATCCATGATCAAAATAATGCATAAAAAATGATTTAATTCAATGAAAAATTCTCAAAATGCATCAAGATCAAAAAAGAAATTTGGTTTGAAGGTTGGACAATGTTTCTAAATGCTTTAGAACATTTCATGAATTTTTTTGTAATTTTTAAATACCTAAAAGTATTTTTAATTAATTAATTCTCATTAATCAATTAAAAATAATCTTTTAAATATTTAAAAATGCTTTTTTTAATGATAAAAAATAAAATAAAAATATTTTTGGGTCTTAAAAATTAATAAAACTTTAAAGAAAAAGTTTCATAATTTTTAAGAATTTTTTGCTATTTTAAATCAATTATGCAATTTAAGTGAAAGAAAATGGATTAAAAATTAAAATAAATAAAAGTCAAATGAAAGAAAGGCCAGGATGCGCTCTGGGTTTAAAAGTGTTGACTGGCGCGCGATCTAAGGGTCACAATTCAAACTAGCCTAATCCTGATTAATTAAATAATAATTCATAATTAAGACTTAATGAAAAGATCCTGGCCTTCTATTCACGCGCGGGAAATGGAATCCAATGGCTCACGTTCAAACTCAGTGCCCTAACCCTAATTAATAATTAAACACTTTCAGGTCACCGGAGACGAGCTCCGGTCGTCTTCTCCGGTGACCCCCTCCCCTGAAAACTTCAAACTTCCTAAAAACGTGACTAAAATGAAAACTAAGCACATAGAAATGAACCCCATGATCTCCTGAATCAAAACCCTAACCCCAAACAAATTTATTCTTCATCAATCACATGAATCGAAGACAAACATTTTTAGGGCAAACCAGTTTCAGAGTCAAATTAAATGCTCAAATCATCATCATTTCAAAAACTAAGAACATCAGGATGATCAGGACAACACAATGAACAAGTTTGTAACAAGAAAAACAACTTCTGGAAAAAATTATTTTCGAGCTACCTGAGATTTGGAGCTTTCAGTTTGGGAACTTTCTGGCCTTCTCTTTATGTGCAATCTACTCCTTAGAACCCCTTGATGATGTTTGAATGCTCAAAATGAGTTTGTGCTGGCTGGATAATGAGTTTCGAAAGGAACTGCTTCAAGCTCAGTCAACAATGGCTATGGTGATTCTGACTGATTCAGGCCATGGTGAGTGATTGCTTGTGATCCTGATGATGAATGGAGAAGGTTTGTGGTGCTTGTTTGTGTGTTTGTGAGCTAGAATGAGAGTTTCGAATGAAACTGCAAAATAGAGTGTGAAATGGTTATGGAGTGTTCTTGCTATTACAGGCTTTGGTTCTTGGTGCTGGATGATCTGTGAAGTGTGGTGAGATGATTGATGAAGATAGTTTGAGTGTTTGGTGGCTGTGGAGAGGGATTCGAAGGAACTTGCAAAAATGGTGAGTTTTTGTGTATGTGTGTAATGTGTATCTTTCAGCCTTGCTTCTTCATATGTTCAGCTTGCAAACTGTCCACATATTTCTCTCTCATTGGTCAGTTGACAAGACATGCCCTTTATTGATTGGTAAGGCAACTTTTGCAAAAAGTCCACTTCTTGTAAGAGAGGGCATGGGCTAAACTCTAGCTAAGTACAATGAGCATGGGGTTGCGCAGCATGATGTGTGTATGGAGCTAGTTTGGTTCAGCAGCCAAGAAGTCAAGTGGGTGAGATGTGATGATAGTTTTTGCAAGTTGCTTGCTTTATGGTTCACATGTGAAGATCTTGTCCCAAAAGTCATGAAGCATGAGCAATGCCTAGTTCATTCTGAATTTTGTGACTTGTAGAATGTTTGCATACTGGTTTGAAGCCAATTAGAAGTTACAAAATGCATTGGTTCAAGGTTTTGCTAAATTTCCATTTGGTGCATAACTTGAATTTTAGTGATTTTTGCCAACTTCAACAAAACATAACTTTTGATCCAAGATGAATTAGATCATGTTCTTGTACTTTTTGGAAAGGGAAAGATGAGATCTACAACTTTCATGACCAAAGTTTTTTCATTTGAAGCATTTTTGGATCCAAAATCATGGCTTGAAAAATGACCTAAAATAATGCATTCTTGAAAAGTCAACTATGCCCAAAAAGTCAACATTTGCAAAAACCCTAAATTCTTGATTTCTATGAACTTCAACCTTCTTCCATGATCAAATAAAGATCATATACACTCAAAATGATGAAGATCACCCATTGGTTGGGTCATTGGGGGCCTCAGATGCCCTGATTTTGCACTGACTTGTCTGAAAAGTCAACCCTTGATCAGATGACTTCCCCATGGAATTTCTTCATGAAAATTGATATGCATACTCCCTATACCATATAGAGATCAATGGAAACAAGAATGACCAAAAAATTTGGAGTTATGGCTTCTGAAACCAAAACCCTAATTTTCAGTCAACTGTGCAGTTCAAACTGGCTCTGCATCCACTCAAACCCTAGTTCTTGTGATTCCTCTGCAACTTTGACTTTGAGGAGGTGAAATATGATATAAGAACACACATGGACCCCTTTGAATTGATTGGTAGCCTTTGGAATGCCTCAAGAAGCTTTGAGGTTGCTCAGATCACAAACCCTAGGTGCAGATGCCTCAGAAAATATCCAGTGAATAAAAAATGAGATGTGAGATGATATGATTGTGCATATGATATGACCATAAACCATGGTGTGAATGGGTGAGGGCAAATTTGGGGTGCTTACAAAGAGATCACAAGCCATGGTGTGAATGGGTGAGGGCAAATTTGGGGTGTTTACAGCTGCCCCTATTCAAACATGAGTTAGCTGTGCAGGATGTAAACAACGACTTAACAGACAAACAAGATAACTTGTGGTTGAATACCAAAGAAAGTCCAAAATTTGCACTCACAGAATGAAGAAGAAAAGGGATATAGATTGTAAAAGAAAAATAAAGTATAATTATAAAGTGCCGGCGATGGAGGACGACCGTCGAGCAGAGGACGACTGCTGGGGAAGGAGCAATGACGGGGACGGCCGACATGCTGGGGATATGAGAGATTATGATGGGGACGACCATCAAGTAAAGCTATAAGACTCTCTGGGGATTATAGGTAAATGAAATAAAGTGATGAGGTACGGTCATCAAAGGTGAAGGACGATCACCTAGCAGGGGACGACTGCTCTGTTGGGGATAAGATGAGGGACGGTCATCTAAGGTGAAGGACGATCACCTAGCAGGGTACGACTGCTCTGAGGATTATCATGACATAGGACGAATGTCAGTTAACAAGATCAACGACGGGGACGACCATCAGATAAAATGATGAAGGACGATCATCAGGAGGTGAAGGACGATCACCTAGCAGGGGACGACTGCTGAAAATATCACGACATAGGACGAATGTCGGATGGGAAGGGGTTCTAATGAATAGAGACTCCACTAGGGGTGATGAAGAACGATCATCAAAAAGGTGAAGGACGATCACCTGGCAGGGTACGGCTGCCGGAAAGGTATCATGACATAGGGAGAATGTCAGATAGAAAGGGAATAAATCCACTGGAATTTGGTGGGACTCTTCCGGGGAATAGTAGACACAGACGGGTGTCTAAATTCAAGAAGACATAAGTGTTTGACACGGTGTATAGATTAAAGATGCGGACGAGCATCCTTAAGACTTTGATACGGACGAGTATCAGTAGAAAAAAACGCTTGACGCATGTTCAGAGATGATGATACGGACGAGTACCAACTGGTTAACAACGAACATGGACGAGTGTTGAATCTGAGGGGATATAAGAGATATATACAAGATACGGACGAGTATCTGTTATGAGTAAAAGATGATGAGTAACACAGACGAGTGTTCAACTTGCCGGGGAGAGCATGATACAGACGAGTATCATAAAAGGAAGTGTGTAAGTTATATAAATGTATTCTGAAGATCTGTGGGGAGAAAATGACACGGACGGGTGTCAGAAAAAAGTGTATTATAAACAGGTATTCGGGTAACCGTGCTGGGGAAAATGACACGGACGAATGTCAAGGAATTATACATTGTATCTGTGAGTGCAAAGGGGACGCTTTGGCTTTCTACCGAGGATATGACACGGACGGGTGTCAGGAGGTATCTGTTTCCTTTAGGGAAAGTGCTTTGATTCTCGGCCATCGGATGAGCATGACGGAGGACGACCATCAAGAGGTGGAGGACGACCACCTAGCAGGGTACGGCTGCTCTCAGGGTTTATCATGACATAGGACGAATGTCAGATAAAAAAGGAAAATTGTTTTGTTGGCGATCTACTGGGGAATAGTAAATACGGACGAGTATTTACATTCAAAGAAACAAAAGGTATAAGTGTTTAGATGTTTGTGTATAGATTAAAGATGCGGACGAGCATCCTTAAGACTACGATACGGACGAGTATCGGGTAGAAACAAACGCTTGACGCATGTTCTAAGATGATGATACGGACGAGTATCAACTGGTTAACAGAGAACACGGACGAGTGTTGAATCTGAGAGGACTTTTCTGGGGAATAGTAGATACAGACGAGTATCTATATTCAAGAAGACATAAGTGTTTGACACGGTGTATGGATTAAAGATGCGGACGGGCATCCTTAAGACTATGATACGGACGAGTATCATGTAGAAACAAACACTTGACGCACATTCTGAGATGATGGTACAGACGAGTACCAACTGGTTAACAGAGAACACGGATGAGTGTCGAATCTGTGGGAATATAAATGGCATATACAAGATGCGGACGAGCATCTGTATAAGTGTAACATGAGTAGTAAGAGTGGTGTATAGATGAATGTTTATCTGCTGGGGAGGGTGACACGGACGAGTGTCAAAAGGAGAAAAGTATAGTATAAACAAGTATATAGGTTGTAAAAGTGTAAGCGACCACGCTGGGGATATGACACGGACGGGTGTCAAGGATTTGTATATACAAGTATCTGTGAGTGCGAAGAGAAAGTCTTGGTTTTCTGCTGGGGATATGACACGGACGGGTGTCAGGAAGTATCTGTAATACGGGTGGTTTTGTTTGTAAAGAGTATTCAGGCGACTTTACTGGGGAAAGATGGCACGGACGGGTGTCAAAATGAGTATATACTGGCGTTTGTGATTTGTGAGGCAACCGTTTTGCTGGGGAGTCTGGTGGGGATTTTGCATTCTGATGAATGGTTATTATTCACAAGCGTTTGATTCAGAACATGGCTTATGATTTATGCAATATGTTTGATTTTTGCCGTAATGCTCCGTATTAGACGGAATGCTACGCTCTGCGGGGAAAATATGATGCGAATGCTATGATTATGCAAAAGGTACAGATCCGGGACTCGGATCCCGTTGCTGTGAAGATCTCTGGTCGATCTGTTGAAATGGACATCCCAGCTGGGGATGAGATCACTGGTAGATCTGGCGAGATGTATCTGCTTGGGGATATAGGTCACTGATTGACATATCCTTGTAATATAGGACCCAGCTTGGGTTTGCAAGAGCCTTCATCACTCTGTTGTGACTCCTTCAAGCATTGCTCTTCTGAATAGAGGCTGAGGCTCTATGGGGAGATGATTCCCTGAATTTCTGCATTCTGCTGAGGAAGAATGATTGGCACTACGGCTGGGGAGATTGACAAGTAGCAACTGGCTGGGGAAAGTTGTCGGCAACTCAGCTGGGGAGAAAACACCTCTGGTGCCAAGAGTGAGTGTTGATTTGTCAGCTTGCTGGGATGTAACTTGCATGCCCCAAGTTGCGTTCTGGATACCTGCAATCCTGCAAAGATAAGGAAACGCACAAATGGTCCCGAGGTATTCTTTACTGGATTCCGTCATAGGAGTTAAGCACTTTTGAGAATAAGTATATTCCCTGTAAGCACGTGTTTTTCTTTTTTAGAGAAGAGCATCTGTACTCATGCAATTAGTTTTTTAGAGACATAAGACATTATTTGCAAATAAAAATGTACAAGACGAAACATGACTGAAAATCTGATTTTATTAATTCAAGTTCCCTGAATTGGCAAAGTACAGTCAAGGAAACATATCTCCTGAAATGAGGAGATTGTTACAAATTGAGAAACAAAGTGCTGGCGATGTTGATGACGCTTTCAAAGGAGCTTCCTCTTCTGCCATGACTCGTATGACTTTTGACGTTCTTCTCGTCTTGCTTTCTGAAGAAGGTTGATTCTGAAAGAAGCTTGATCTTTTCGAGGTTTGCCAAATTGTAAGTGATACAGACGAATTCAGAGTGCAGCTGTTCGCTTATTCCCTTGTTTTGCATGGATCGCCCTTTCGGGTTTTCAATCCATCGGGATACCCATTTTTGCCTGAGCTGTCCAATGCGGCTTTTCAACTCAGCGGGTGTACATTTTTTTATTTATTTTCCCTTACTTTTGCCCGAGTCTTTTATTCTGTTTTTGACTCGCCGGGATGCCCTATTTTTGCCTGGACTTACATTCTGTTTTTTGTGTCCAGCGGGTCATTTTTTATGCGAAGTATTTTTTAACTGCATCTGAATTCACAGGGGACGGGAAGTCTTCACCATCCATGGTGCTGAGCATCAGTGCTCCACCGGAGAAAACTTTCTTTACCACGAATGGCCCTTCATAATTCGGAGTCCATTTGCCCCTGTGGTCTGTATGAGGAGGGAGGATTCTTTTCAGCACAAGATCTCCTACTTGGTACTCTCGGTGCCTGACTTTCTGATCGAAGGCTTTCTTCATTCTTTTCTGATACAACTGCCCATGATAGATTGCAGCCAATCTTTTCTCTTCAATCAGACTTAGTTGTTCGTATCGGGACCGAACCCATTCTGCTTCGTTCAGTTTAACATCCATCAACACTCGTAAGGAGGGTAATTCAACTTCAACTGGTAGGACTGCTTCCATACCATACACAAGTTGATACGGCGTTGCCCCAGTGGATGTTCTGATTGACGTGCGGTATCCCTGCAAGGCAAACGGTAGCATTTCATGCCAGTCTTTGTAGGTGACTACCATCTTCTGCACAATCTTCTTGATATTCTTATTAGCTGCCTCAACAGCGCCATTCATCTTTGGCCTGTAAGGAGAAGAATTGTGGTGTTGGATCTTGAAGTCCCGGCACAGTTCTGCCATCATTTTGTTGTTTAGATTGGAACCATTATCAGTAATGATTCGCTCGGTACTCCGTATCGACAGATGATATCTCTTTTCAGAAATCTGGCTACCACTTGTCTTGTGACGTTTGCGTAGGAAGATGCTTCGACCCACTTGGTGAAATAGTCAATGGCAACCAGGATGAATCTGTGACCATTTGAAGCAGTTGGTTCGATCTTGCCAATCATGTCAATGCCCCACATGGCAAAGGGCCAGGGTGAAGACATCACATTCAGAGGATTGGGAGGTACATGCACCTTATCCGCATAGATCTGGCATTTGTGGCATTTTCTGGCATAGGCACAACAGTCTGCATCCATTGTAATCCAGTAATAGCCTGATCTTAGCAACTTCTTAGCCATGGCATGCCCTCCAGCATGGGTACCAAAGGATCCTTCATGCACTTCATGCATCAATAAATCTGCTTCCGTCTTGTCAGCACATCTGAGGAGTACCATATCAAAGTTCCTTTTGTATAAAGACCCATCAGTGTTCAGAAAGAAACTACCAGCAAGCCTTCTCAAGGTCTTCTTATCATTGGAAGATGCCCCAGGTGGGTATGTTTGATCCTCCAAGAAGCATTTAATGTCATGGAACCAAGGCTTATCATCTTTAACAACATCTGCTGCGAACACATATGCTGGCCTGTCAAGTCTGGACACTGAAATTTGAGGTACAAAGTTGGCAGCTTGAACTTTGATCATGGACGAAATGGTAGCCAGAGTATCCGCAAACTGATTCTCGTCCCGAGGGATGTACTCAAGCTTGACTATTGTAAAGAAAGTCAATAACCTCCTTCTATAATCCCTGTAAGGTATCAGATGATCCTGATGGGTGTACCATTTGCCGTTGGTTTGATTGATTACCAGAGATGAATCTCCGAATACCGTCAATGTCTTGATCCTGAGGTCAATGGCTTCCTCAAGACCCATAATGCAAGCTTCGTATTCAGCTTCGTTGTTAGTGCAGTTGAAAGTGAGTTTTGCCGAGAAAGGCATGTGAACTCCCTTAGGTGTAATGAGTACTGCACCAACACCACGACCATTCATGTTAACATCCCCATCAAACATCATAGTCCATTCTTCTTCCGGGTCAGGCCCTTCAGTGTGAACAGGCTCTTCATGATCTTTTGCTTTAATGAACATGATGTCTTCATCAGGGAAGTCAAATCTCATAGGCTGGTAATCATCAATAGGTTGCTCAGCAAGGTATTCAGACAATACACTGCCCTTGATGGCTTTCTGTGAGGTGTACTGAATGTCATATTCTGTAAGGATCATTTGCCATCTTGCAACCCGTCCGGTAAGAGCTGGCTTCTCAAATATGTACTTGACTGGATCCATTTTTGAGATCAACAAGGTAGTGTGGGTCAACATATACTGCCTTAGTCGGCGAGCAGCCCACGCTAAAGCACATCAAGTTTTCTCGAGCAGTGAATAACGTTGTTCACAGTCGGTAAACTTTTTGCTTAGGTAGTATATTGCATACTCTTTTCGACCAGACTCGTCATGCTGGCCCAGCACACACCCCATTGACTCTTCTAATACTGTCAAGTACATTATCAGAGGTCTTCCTTCAACTGGAGGCATAAGGATTGGAGGTTCTTGCAGATACTCTTTGATCTTGTCAAAATCCTTCTGGCAGTCTTCATTCCACCTGACCGTTTGCTCTTTTCTTAACAGCTTGAACAAGGGTTCACAGGTTGCCGTAAGGTGAGATATGAACCTTGAAATGTAGTTCAATCTACCCAGAAACCTTCGAACTTCTTTTTCTGTCCTCGGTGCAGGCATCTCTTGAATAGCTTTGACTTTATCAGGGTTAACTTCAATCCCTTTCTCGCTTACAATAAAACCCAGCAGCTTACCAGATCGCACTCCAAATGTGCATTTGTTGGGGTTCAACTTCAGTTGGTACTTCCTCAGACGTTTGAACAACTTCAGCAGGTTTACCAAGTGATCTTCCTCTGTAAGGGACTTGGCGATCATGTCATCCACATAACATTCTATTTCTTTATGGATCATGTCGTGGAATAATGTCACCATAGCCCGTTGATATGTGGCACCAGCATTCTTCAGTCCGAATGGCATCACTTTGTAACAGAACGTGCCCCAAGGTGTAATGAAGGTTGTCTTTTCCATGTCTTCAGGTGACATTTTAATCTGATTGTATCCTGAAAATCCGTCCATGAAGGAGAATACCGAGAACTGAGCCGTATTATCCACCAATACGTCAATGTGAGGTAATGGGAAGTCATCTTTCGGGCTGGCCCTGTTCAGATCCCGGTAGTCAACACACATCCTTACCTTACCATCTTTCTTAGGCACAGGTACTATGTTAGCAACCCAAGGTGGATAGCTAGTCACAGCAAGGAACCCGGCGTCCCACTGCTTTTGTACCTCTTCCTTGATTTTCATAGCCATGTCTGGGCGGGTGCGGCGTAGTTTCTGTTTAACCGGTGGGCATTCTTCTCTCAAAGGCAGCTTGTGCATAACAATGTCGGTGTCCAACCCTGGCATATCCTGGTAAGACCAAGAAAACACATCCACATATTCTTGAAGCAGATCAATCAGTTGTCTTTTCACTGAGTCTTGCAGGCAGGCCCCGATTTTAACCTCTTTCACGTCTTCATCTGTACCAAGATTAATCACTTCAACCTCTTCCTGGTGAGGAGTAATAACCTTTTCCTCTCGTCTCAACAAGCTGGCTAGCTCTTCAGGAAGCTCATATTCTTCTTCAACCCCTTCATCAGCTTGATTGATCGGATTGTCAAAGTCATACGAAGTCATAGCCGTGCTGTTGTCGGTGCTGTCTGGAAGGCACTCTCTGCAAGGGTTCAGTTTGTTCATTTTAGTGATTGATTTTAATCTTGTTTAAAAAGTGAAATAAAGTTATCATTTTGAAAACATCGCCATTTATTTTTTGTACAAAAAGAAAAACAAAATGGGAAAGTGAGCGGAAAAGAAAAGGACTCATTTGCAAAAAGATGTCTGATATTTCATTAATTAATCTTGTTTGCACAAAAAGTACAGATGGCCCGATTACAAAATGAGTCTTGTCATCTTGGGCAAGATGCAAGACTTTGATGCATGCTATAAAAATACAGGAAATAATAATTACTCTGCATGAGTAACTCTTATAATTTCCTGGGAAGACCAGTTTGAGATACTGCTCCCCGGGATCTTTGGACGAATCCAATTCTCCAGATTGCGTTCTTCTTCCAACTCATCTTCCAGACTGTTGATAGCATCAGGGGTGAGCATCCCCCCACTGACAAAACCGGGCTTCTCGGCAGCCTCTGCTTGATGTCGTTGAGTTGGTCTGTAACCCAACCCAAATTTGTCCTTCTTCTCCTCCACAGATAAAACCTTGCCCCAGCCTTGGGCAGTTCCTTCCTCAACAACCTTCCGGGCTTGTTGGTAAGATGACATGGAGATTCCGGGCACAGCAGATGCTTCATTCACATTCAAGGCTTCAAACCCCTGACTCATTGTTTCATGGATCTCCCCATCCATCTCAATATACTTATAGGTAGCCAGGTGGCTAACAAATATATCCTCCTCCCCACAGATAGTAACAACTTGGCCTTCCCACTCAAATTTTAACTTCTGGTGAAGGGTAGACGTTACTGCGCCAGCGACATGAATCCATGGTCTACCCAACAAACAGCTGTAGGCAGGCTGAATGTCCATCACGTAGAAGATAGTTTTAAACGTTTGTGGGCCAATTGTCACAGGTAGCTCAATTTCTCCCAGCACCGACCTCTTAGAACCATCAAAGGCTCTTACTACCAGGTTACTGGGACGCAAAGCTAATCCTTCATACTCTAACTTCACCAGGGCCTTTTTGGGTAAGACATTAAGGGATGACCCTGTGTCTACCAGCACATGGGAAAGGACTGCACCTTTACATTCCATGGTGATGTGCAAGGCCTTGTTATGGTTGCGGCCTTCTGTTGTCAAGTCAGTATTGGTGAACCCTAGCCCGTTGCTAGCAGTAACATTTCCAACCACGGTTTCCAACTGATTGACAGTGATCTCTTCAGGCACGTAAGCTGCGTGCAAGACTTTGAGTAGTGCATTCCGATGGGCTTCGGAGCACATAAGCAATGATAGGATTGAGATCTTGGAAGGCGTCTGATGAAGCTGATCCACTACTTTATAATCACTCTTTTTGATGATCCGCATGAACTCATCAACCTCTTGATCGAATGGTGTTTTCAAAGCTTCCTTAACAGCTTGATCTTCCTGCACCGGGCTCTTTCCTTTTGCCTTGGCAACAGCTTCTGCTTCGGCAGTGGGTCTTTGGATTTGTGGCGCAAAGAGACGTCCGCTTCGAGTGAAGCCTCCGCCTCCTCCCACATTGTCTATTTGTGGTGCAGGTGTTGATGATTCAAAAGTGATTCTTTGTCCTTCACAGTACAGGTCAGAGCCGTAATGCCAGGGGATGGCATTACTGCTTTCATAAGGTACTGGTCCAGGCACCGTGATGGTGACTGGACTGATTGCAGCTGTGGAAGGAACTGTGATAGTCTGTGGATCGTAATAAATTGTGACAGGTGCTCTGATGGGAGCAGCACCTTCTGAGTTGTAGGCAGAGTTGTTTTCAGGATCATAAAATATTGTGACAGTTGAGACATCTTCATGATTTGTTGCTGATGTTGTAGGAGTCATTGTTGGTAGGACGGATGTTGTTGTTGTAGGAGATTGAAAATGGAGGGGTGCTGAAGTTGTAGACGGAATATTTGTCGACAGCTGATCAGTTGAGATGATTGACGAAGCATTTGTTGATGAAGCCGAAGAATTATCTGGAACAATGGTTGTTGTATTTGTAGAAGACATGGGAACTGTTGCTGACGGGATTGCTGGATTTGTTGGAAATGATGTGGTGATCTGAAGTAGGCCACTCCGGATGAGACCATCTATGCCATCCCTTAAATTATTACAGCCATTCACTGAAATGTTGCAGTAAGCACACCCTAACTCACACCCCGGGAACATGTGACATTCTAGGAGTTGAGCTTTGATTTCTACCAATGGTGTCCGAATCTGGCCCACACTGGTTATTAAATAAGACGGTTTGTCTTCTTCAATAGCATTGATTCGTGGACCACCATGGTGTGGCATAGGGTTTTTGTTGACATTCGGTGGCGGTGCAAAATTCAGAGCATTGGAGTCTACCAAATCCTGTACCTTCATGTGCAAGGCTCTGCACTTCTCCGTACTATGACCAGGTGCATTTGAGTGAAAAGCACATCTGGCGTTGGAATCGTAGTTTCTGGGTAGACTATTGGGATCTGGAGGTGCCAATGTCCTTAGCTCAACTAGGTTGAGTTTCAGGAGTTGTGGCAGCAATGTAGCATATGGCATGGGGATCGGATCGATCACCCTGTTGGCTTGAGATGGCCTCTGCTGGAATGGCCTTTGCTGGTTATTGTTGTTGGTGTTACTGTTGTTGTAATTTCTCGGAGGATACTGATTTTGTTGATGATACTGAGGTTGTTGTTGATAATTTTGCTGCGGAGGTTGATAGACTGGTTGAGGATGAGCTGGAGCGGGAATGGTGACTGCTGCCACAGATCTATGAACATATTGGGGCTTGCCCCTGTTGGTGTGGATGGCATTGGTCTCACCAGTTCTTCTCGGGCCTGCAAAAGGCTTTCTTGCATTACTGGATGAGCTTGCACCGTTGTCTGAGATCTTCCCCATTTTCAATAGACTTTCAATTCTCTCCCCGGCTATGACTACATCTGCAAAGCTGGTAGATGAGAAGGCGGCTAGCCTATCAATGTAAGTCCCCTGAAGGGTGTTCATGAACATATCTGCCATTTCCCTTTCAGACATAGGTGGCTAAACAGCAGCAGCCAATTGCCTCCATCTCTGGGCATTCCCATTAGGAGGGTCCTGTTGGGTGCCATATCCAGATTATACTGATACTGTCTGATGAAGGCCTCTGCCAGGTCCTTCCAGCATCTAATAGTTGCTCTTGTCAGATGGGAATACCATTCCCTCGAAGCTCCAGTCAAGCTGTCCTCAAAATAGAACATCCACAGCTTCTCATCCATAGTATAGGCCTTCAGCCTTCCAAGAAATGATTGTAAATGAGTCCGGGGGCATGAAGTCCCGTTGTATTTTTCAAAACAAGGAGGCTTGAACTTATGGGGAATCCTGACCCCGTCTACCAAGCCCATATCCATAACGTCAAAACCCAAAGAGTTTTGGGACTCTAAGGATCTTAACTTCTCAGCTATCTCATCCAACCTCCTATCATAAGCTTCTTCCCCAGCACCCATTACTGTAAATTGATCCTCCTGAGGGTCTTCTTGCAGTACCCGGGCTGCAGTGGCAGTTCCTTGAACATTTGCAGGAATATTGATTTCAGGATGGAGATAGGGGCCAAATACAGGGGGGTTAACATGAGGTTGGACCCTTTCATTGTTGCTGGTGCCGGCAGTCCCTATATGTGGATCTTCCTGATTTTGTCTCTCCACCATGGCCCTCAATCTTTCCTGGCTCTGAGCCATGTTGTTCATCACTTCCATGAACTGCGTCATCTGTGTTCTCATTTCCAATCTTTCGTTTGCCATCTGATTTCTAACCTCTGCAAGGTCCTGCTGTACCTGATCCATTTGTATGCCCGGAAGGTTGTTATGGGTTGGATAACGGTGCGGACGGTTGAGGGGAAATACCCGGCGTCGAGCAATAATTCCTGAACATCACAACAGAGTTAGCAACAATAAAACAAAAACCTACAAAACAAACAAAGGGTTAGCATGCAATGCAGTATGCTTATTTGCTTTCAAGGTATCCGGCTTGGCATTCAGTTTTGACCCTTCCAGACCCTTGAAGATGCTGTTGATGTTGCTTTCGAAGTAAACTCGGATGGAACAAACTAAAACATATATTACAAAAGGCCAATGGTACATAGTTTGTTTACAAATACAAGCCCTCTGAGGGGTCAAAATACATTACAAGAAAATAAGAAATCAAAATACATGGGAAGAAAACAACAACAAGCAAATGGTCAAACACCAAGACCAAACTCATCCTCCCGAACTTCCTTGAGAAGTGCCTCGGTCACAGGATCAGCTGGACGCTCCGTGAGATTCCTGATAAGGAGGTTCCGGGTTGTAACAGCTGCAGTTAGCTTCTTGTGCTGACTTTGGTCCTTTGACCTCTTCACTCCAGCTCTGATCTTCAGCTCTGATATCTCCCTCTGGGCTGCTGCCAGGGCTTCTTGCTGCTCTTTTGCACTAGCCTCCAGTGTCTCCATCTTGTCTTGGACCCTCTTATCTTCCAAAGTACGAGCCTCGGTGATCCTGACCCACCGAGCCTGACTCTCCTTCAGATACAAGTCTGTCCTTGCTCTCTGGAACTGGGCTTCCTTGCAAGCATTCTTCAGAATTTGTTCTCCACCCTTAGACTTCTTGATGTAATCTTCAGACTTCTCAATTCTAGCCAGATGCTCTATCTTCAACTTCTCCAACCTTGCTATATCCAATCTACCATCACTCCTCTCATAGAGGGTTTTCTGCAAAGCTTGATTCAACTTTTCATTTCTTTCCTTCAATTTCTCAAACTCCTCTAAGCTGACAGTTGCTGGAGGTGGTACTGACGATGGTCCAGGCATATCTTCAACAGTGAAGGGCATTCCAGAGAATTGGGCCCTGGCATGGGACCACTCATAGTATTGTGCTGATGCCACATTGTTACATTTCCCCAGAATGGTTACTCCCTTGGTTTGAACATTATCCCAGGCCCAGGCAGCCTGCCTAACAATAGCCAGATTAGGCTTGTTTTCACAATAAAGAGTCTCAACCAAGTCCTGTGCCTTAGGAGTGTGGACCAGTGCATAGCCCAGTTGTCTTTTGAACAGCAGAGGGTTGTAATTAATACTACCCTTAACTCCTATTAGGGGCACAATGGGAAAATGCCCACAGCTGGTGATGATATCCCTGCCTTTCGTGCTTTGAGTGCACCACCTGATATCAGCTGAAGTTAGAGTAGTAAGTCTTCCAGCCCAGTTTTTCTGCTGATGAGGATTCAAAAATGCATCTGTCCTGGGTAGATGCCTGAGAAGCCGAGTATGGAACAAAGGAGCACAACACCTCACTAATCTTCCCCTTTGCTTTTCATTCCTCTGATGCACTGAATAGTAGAGATCCCCCAACAAAGTTGGTACTGGGTTCCTTAGAATGAACAAATGGATTGCATTCTTACTGATGAATCGAGGCTCATCTGCAAATAATATGATCCCATATATGCTCAAGGCCAACAAAGCACAGACTGCTTTCCACTCTCCTAAAGAAGCTTTCAGGGTAGCTTGAGAGATCAAGAAATCTAGATGCAGACCAGGGATTCCAGCCTTAGAAGTTATATGTTGCTCAATCAGAACAGGTTCCAGATGCAAAGCCTTTGCTACCTCTCCATTACCAGGAAAGACCATCTCAGGGTTGAAAGGGACTCCACCCCTGATAGGTACACCAAGTAATAATGAGTATTCTTCCAATAAGGGGCCCAGCTGAAAGTCCTGAAAAGTGAAACATCTCAGTGGGGGATCATAAAACTGAAGGCAAGTGTGGATCAGGCTTCTCTGTGAGGGGTCCAGATCCATAACCATATCAAGTATATCTCCATGGTGTTCCCTGAACAATGGTATGTGATCTGGAGTGATCAGGGTCTGAATCCTCCTGATGTCTGCTAGCTCTGGCTGGAAGAAGTGGTAGGTGATGTTGCTCTTTTTAGGAGCCATGATGCTGAAGACTGAGTAGAGACAAGTGCTGATGGTGATACTGAAGAATGGGCCACTGGTTGGCTGGTGCAGGTGACTGAAGTAAATAGCTGATAGCTGAAGCAAGTGCTGATGAAGATAGGTCAATACTGAAGATGGGGTCAAAACCAAAACCAAATGAAGATGGATACCCTGAAACACAAATAAGCAAATGTCAATATGATGCAATGATTATGTATGCAAATGATATGCAAGGGTTTGTGACTGAGCTGGATCTGATCAAATGCTCTGATATAAGTCCATGTGTGTAAGAAATCCAGATGGAGGTCTATAAGTCCAGTAACCAAGGTGGGGGGCTCAAATAAAGAGCCACATGTCCAGGGTTTAGAGTCACAAGAACTGTCCCAAAATGAAGCATTCTTAATCAAATCAAAGTAACAGGGTATTCTGAGGTCAAGTTACCTACAAACCTGTAAACAGCCCAACCCCCTCACAGGTGGTGTTCTAGAACAAGGATCCTCAGACTTGGATCAGTTATGAGAAGTGTAAACACTTCTAACCCGGAGGTACAGTGTTTACAATACCCATAAAAGTTCCTCCTCTAATTCACCTCAGTTTCTGAAGGTCAATACTAAAGGTCATCCAAACTTAGCAGGCTTCCCAGATAGCCCTTGCATTGCAGGAAATCTGCAACACAGAGTTCTCAAGAAGAAACCCATATCTGAACCGTGTTTCATATTCCCGCACCAGACCGAAATGGAATGGGAAAGAATATGATTCACTCTAGCCTAGGTGTCACTCAGGTCCCAGGTATAGGACCTAAACTCTCAGTGAATCACCCACCCACCAAAACAAAAACCAGATCCAGCCAGCAGTATGACAGTATGATATATACAAAAGCAATAAAGAAAGCAGTAAAGCAACTGTACATAAAGCAAAAATAAAACATACACAAGCACAGATAACACATAACACCCCAGTAAACACAAATCAATCAAGCTCTAGGAGGAACCCACAAAAAGAACCAGAAGCCCTGGTTGCAGTATAAGGGTCCCCAGCAGAGTCGCCAAGCTGTCGCTCCCGAAAGATTTGCATCCAGGTACAAGCGCGAACGGTCGGCGAAAGGGACAATGAGAACACACAGCCGTGAACTCACTGGAGATGAAAAGAGTTGCAAGCTAGGCATTTTTATCCCGGAGGAAAGGCAATGCTGCATAGACCTAGAAAAAGATGGATAAGACGGTTGCGAACCAGAGAGACTGAGAAAGGGGGTTGGTTACAACCTGGGAAGGTATTAGCACCCAAATTGTCCGTCGTACTCGACGGGATCCACGCTTAAAAGATTTGTGTTTTAAAGGGGTAGTGTCAGTGCAATCTGTGTATGAAATAGCTGGAAAAGGATGTACAGGTGTCAGTGTAAGTGAAGTGTGAAGTGTAATAACTGAAGTGTCAGTGTAAAAGAGAAAGAAGTGAAATGCTCATGATAATGAGGCTTAAAGAATGAGGCTGAAAAGAGAGGGAATAAACAGAGACTTTTGTTCGATAACTGTTAAGTTATGCCTACGTATCCTCTCGTGCAATGAGGAAGTCAGAACACCGTAGTTCGACCCAAAGAGACTGAAAGATGAAATGACTTGTGAACTGCCTGCTTGTCTATGCTCAAGTGTATGACCTGTCTGGCTCAGGTGCAAACTGTCTTGCATTAGACGGAAGAAGCAAGTTCTCGTTTATGAGTGAAGATGATGAGAAAAGAATCCCGAAGGAGACGATTATTGTTTGTTTTTTTGAGTTTTCAGTCTTTTATTGCTTTTGGGAATTTGTCATAAGTTAATGAGCTTAAGCCTAAACCAATGGATTTAGTAAACTCATCACATCTCCCCTCTGATTAGGGGTAATGAGAATACCTTAAGTGTGAAGTCAGATTCTCACACTTAATCACCATGATGTAGGATTAAGGTCATTAACCTACTTGTGATTATTTAGATGTTTTTTGTTGTTTTTGTTTAGTGTTAAGTAATGAGTTTAAGCCATAATCAGGGATTAAACAGACTCATTACACCATCCTAATAGAAGGATAATAGATGAGAATGTTTAAGATGAGGAAGACTCCTCAACTTAATCCATGATTAGGGATTAACCTCATGACAAAACAAAGCCTTTATTAGATGGATTTTAGTTAATGATAAGATGAAGAAGTGAGTTTTATGGTTTGTAAGACAACTTGAGGAGGACTTGTCCATTAACACTAGGGTTAGTCCTTCTTAACCAATTATGGAAGAATTAGAACCCTAATGCAAGGCCCAAGTTACAAGTGTGATGTCTTGATGATTATTAAGTGAATTGATTAAGGGATTTAAACACATTAAGGGTTTAACACTTAGGATTAAAGTTATACACTCCATCCTAAGAGAAGGATGCAGGCATAAGCTTAATCACAAAGCCTTAAAGCCTTTAGGGTTTAGTCCCTGACTATGAGATGAGGAGAGAAGACTCAAGAGAGACACAAAGGTAAAATTAGGAGGGGAGACTAATCAAAACCCTAATCATTATCATGCTTGATTGTTCCTAAGGTTTGTGAGGTTTTCAAGAGAAGTCTTCAATGGAACCACCAGGAAGCAGATGAAAGGATCAGGAGAAGCAAAGTAACTTGCTTCATTCAAGAAGTCAAGTCACTTGAAGAAAGAAAGTGGGAAGAAGAAGGATGAGCAAGCTCAAACTCAGACACATATAAAAATGCAGCATGGATGCAAGAGAGATGAAAAGAAAAGTTGTGAGAAGTGAAGGCAAATTCACTTCTCAAGGTTACTTACCACCTGAAAAGGTCAGAAAAGAAATGCAATGCAATGCAAAATGGGATGAGATGACATGATGAGAAACAAAACCAGAAGCATTTACATGATGCTAATGATGTTATGAGATGCTACAAACATGAGGCAGCACATGGAAATGATCATACAAGTTCATGAATGCAAATGAAGCAAGTTAAGAACCATGATCATACATGAAAAGTTATGAAGTGCACATGGCATACAACATGGCAAATACATGGTGCAATGATCAAACATGCTTTCAATATGTCTTATGATGTCAAATGAATCAAATGGATGCTTGAAATGTCATGGCAAGTCATGTTATGCAAGAGAATGCAAGATGGATGCATATGGAAGCCCAAATTAGGGTTTATGATCAATGCAACAAACAAAAACCAAAACCAGAAGCAAACAACATTATAAAAAATTGAAAATGCCACTCAAAGGACCCCTAATCCTATACTAAACCACTGCCCAAAGGAGAAGTCTCAACTCCTAACCTAACTCAAGATATGAATTTCACAAGATTTCTAGGGTTTTAGGGTTCCTAAACTAGAAAATTGCCAAACAAATTAAAAATGAAAGATTAAATCAAGGCCATTTAACCTCACAAACTACATGCTAAACACAATGCAATGCAAAAAGAATCAATGTCCAACTCCTCATGGATAGGCAGAAATGATTTTTGGAACTTTGGATCAAATTAATGCATAAAAATGATTTTAAATCAATGAAAAATTCTCAAAATGCATCAAGATCAAAAAATAAATTTGGTTTGAAGGTTGGACAATGTTTCTAAATGTCTTAGAACATTTCATGAATTTTTTCGTGATTTTTAAATACATAAAAGTATTTTTAATAAATTAATTTTCATTAATCAATTAAAAATAAACTTTTAAATATTTAAAAATACTTTTTTAATGCTAAAAATGAAAATAAAAATATTTTTGTGTCTTAAAAATTAATAAAACTCTTGAGAAAAAGTTTCATAATTTTTAAACAATTTTTACTATTTTAAATAAATTGTACAAATAAAATGAGAAAAAATGAAATAAACTGAAGTATGCAGGATGGAAGGCTAGGATTCAATCTGGGTTTAAAAATGTTGACTGCGCGCGCCATCTGATGGCTCACATTCAAACTGACTTAATCTCATTTAATTAAATAAATAAAGGTGATTAGGGTTTAATGACCACATCTGGACCATTCACACGCGCGCGAAGTCAACCAGTCAAAGCAATCTAACGCTCCAGATTCAAATGGAAGTTAATGACCTGATTAAACCCTAATGATTTTCAGGTGGCCGGAGAAGACCTCCGGTCATCTTCTCCGGTGGGAACCCCACCTGAAAATCCCCAAAATCCCCAAAATGCAAACAAAATGAAATCTAAACACACAGAAATGATTCCCACACTCCCCTGAATCAAAACCCTAAGCTAGAAATCATTTATATCTCCTCAAACTCATGAATCGAACAAAACAAATTTTAGGTCACAGAGTTTCAGAACACGATTACATCCTCATTTCATCACCATTTTCAAAACCAAAGACATCAGAACAATCAGGAGAACATGAAGAACAACTTAAGAACATAAAAAATGATTTCTGGAAAAAATGTTCTTGAGCTACCTGAGTTTCGAAGCTTTCAATCCTGCAACTTTCTGACCTCCCCTCTTGATGTAATCCACTCTACTTGATCCCCTGATGATGCTTGAATGCTTAGAAGGAGTTTAAGTTGGCTGTTTAAGGAGTTTGAACAGCTTCTGCTCAAACTCAGGTGAAAATGGTGATGGTGATTCAAGCAGTTTCAGGCCAAGGTGAGTGGTTCTTTGTGGTCAGGATGATGTTTTGAGAAGGTTTGTAGAGTTTGTTTGAGTGTTTATGGCCTGTGGAGTGAGTTTCGAAGGAAAATGCAAGTTGGAGTGAAAATGGGAATGAGGTGTTCTTGCTTGGTTCAGGCTTGGGTCTTGCTGGTTTCTGCTCAGTGAAGCAAGGTGAGTTGATATGTGAAACTTGTTTGAATGTTTGTAGGTTGTGCAGAGAGATTCGAAGAGAAATGCAAAATGGGGTGAGTTTGTGTATGCTGTGCTAGGGCTTGCTTCAGGCTTGCTTGTTGTGTGTAATGGCCAGCATTTGATCCACATAAACAAAGCTTATTGGTCAGTTGATGTGACTTGGCCTGCTGTGATAGGTAAGTTACCTTTTGCAAAAAGTCCACTTTGTTGTAAGGAGGGCATGGGCTAAGTTCTAGCTTGGTACAAATGGCATGGGCTGCGCAGCATGGTGTGTGAGTGAGGCTAGGGTGGTTCAATGACCAATGCAGCAAGTGGTAGGATGTGTCATGATGGTTTTGCAACTTGCTTGCTCTTTGGTTCACATGTAACTTTCTTGCCACACAAACCATGAAACATGAGAAGTTTTGGTTCCAATATGATTTTTAGAAGTTGTGTGATCATGTTGAGTGAATTAGAAATCCATATGATGACTGAATTGGCCTTGAAAGGAGAATTTGCAACTTTGCCTTTTGGTGCATGACTTGAAAATTAGTGATTTTTGCCAACTTTGTCACACCATAACTTTTGATCCAAAATGAATTAGGTCATGTTCTTGTACTTTTTGAAAAGGGAAAAATGTGTTCTACAACTTTCATGACCAAAGTTTTTCCATTTGAAGCATTTTTGGATCAAAAAGTAAGGTTTGAAAAGTGACCTAAATTGACAAATTCCTTAAAAGTCAACCATGCCCTAAAAAGTCAACTTTGCAAAAACTTCAAATTCTTGATTTTTGTGAACTTCAACTTTCTTCTATGATCAAATAAAGATCATATACACTCAAAATGATGAAGATCACCCCTTGGTTGGGTCATGGGGGGCCTCAGATGCCCTGATTTTGCACTGACTTGCCTGAAAAGTCAACTCTTGATCAGATGACTTCCCCATGGAATTTCTTCATGAAAATTGATATGCACACTCCCTATACCATATAGAGACCAATAGAAACAAGAATGACCAAAAAATTTGGAGTTATGGCCTCTGAAACCAAAACCCTAATTCTAGGTCATCTGTGCAGTCAAGCCTGGCTCTGCTTCCACACCATTTCCAGTTCTTGTGATTCTTTGACACTTTGACTTTGAGAGGATGTAATATGATATAAGAACACACATATACCCTTTTGAAATGATTGATGACCCTTGGAGTGGCCCAAGAGGCTCCTGGATTGCTCAGATCACAAACCCTAGATGCAGATGACTTAGGAACTATGCAGTGGATCAAAAATGTGATATGAGGTGATATGATTGTGTTTATGCATATGAGAATGATCACAAGCCATGGTGGATGGGTGAGGGCAAATTTGGGGTGTTTACAACAACTAGAGAGGTTGGTGTGGCACAGGCTGATTGGTATGGGCAAGTTGCCAAAATGTCAACTTGACTTGTACTTGAGGTATGGGCAAGTGTGAGGTTGTGATAGGGGAATGGTTGGGCTCAGCAGAGATCATGGAGTTCATGTGGATCAGATTCTATGAGCTGTAACAAGTAGAGGCATGGCTTCATGAGTTTTTTGCAAGTTGGTACATCTTTGGCCCTTTTGGAAATTCATGAAGTTCAAGGCACCAAAATGCAATATTCTTGGGCCAATTCTGATCTTTAGAGGTCATGTGAGTATGTTGTAATGAGTTTGTTCACATTTGAAGTCTTTGGAATGCTTGATCATATCATTTTGCAAAATGCCTCCTTGGTACAAAACTTGAAATTATGTGATTTTTCCCAACTTTGACAAGCCATAACTTTTGATCCAAAATGAATTAGAATGAGTTATTGTACTTTTTGAAAAGGGAATGATCCATTCTACAAATTTCATGATCAAAGTTTTCTCATTTGAAGCATTTTTGAATCAAAAAGCAAGGGTTGAAAAAGTTTCCCAAAATGGCAAGTTTACATTATAAGTCATTTTCCCAAAAAGGCAACTTTGCAAATGGCTTGAAATTATTCAATCTTGTGAACTTCTAACATCTTCTATGATCAAATAAAGATCATACACATTCAAAATCATGAAGAACACCCTTTGGTTGGGTCATTGGGGGCCTCAGATGCCCTGATTTTGCACTGACTTGCTCAAGAAGTCAACTCTTGATCAGATGCCTTCCCCGTGAAATTTCTTCATGAAAATTGATATGCATGATCCCTATACCACATAGAGACCAATAGAAATAAGAATGACCAAAAAATATGGAGTTATGGCCTTTGAAACCAAAACCCTAAGTCTAGGTCATCTGTGCAGTTAAACCTGGCCCTGCTTCCATGCCATCCTCAGTTCTTGTGATTCTTTGATTTTCTTGACTTTGTGGGGATACAATAGGATGCTTGAATATACATGGACCCATTTGAAGTGATTGAAGACCTTTGGAGTGGCTCAAATAGTTCTTGGATTGCCCAGATCACAAACCCTAGATGCAGATGACTTGGGAACAATGCAGTGAATCATAAATGCAATATGAGATGCTATGATTGAACTTATGCATATGAAGAGATCACAAGCCATGGTGTGAATGGGTGAGGGCAAATTTGGGGTGTTTACAGCTGCCCCTATTCAAACATGAGTTAGCTGTGCAGGATGTAAGCAACGACTTAACAGACAAACAAGATAACTTGTGGTTGAATACCAAAGACAGTCCAAAATTTGCACTCACAGAATGAAGAAGAAAAGGGATATAGATTGTAAAAGAAAAATAAAGTATAATTATAAAGTGCCGGCGATGGAGGACGACCGTCGAGCAGAGGACGACTTCTGGGGAAGGAGCAATGACGGGGACGGCCGACATGCTGGGGATATGAGAGATTATGATGGGGACGACCATCAAGTAAAGCTATAAGACTCTCTGGGGATTATAGGTAAATGAAATAAAGTGATGAGGTACGGTCATCAAAGGTGAAGGACGATCACCTAGCAGGGGACGGCTGCTCTGTTGGGGATAAGATGAGGGACGGTCATCTAAGGTGAAGGACGATCACCTAGCAGGGTACGACTGCTCTGAGGATTATCATGACATAGGACGAATGTCAGTTAACAAGATCAACGACGGGGACGACCATCGGATAAAATGATGAAGGACGATCATCAGGAGGTGAAGGACGATCACCTAGCAGGGGACGACTGCTGAAAATATCACGACATAGGATGAATGTCGGATGGGAAGGGGTTCTAATGAATAGAGACTCCACTAGGGGTGATGAAGGACGATCATCAAAAAGGTGAAGGACGATCACCTGGCAGGGTACGACTGCCGGAAAGGTATCATGACATAGGGCGAATGTCAGATAGAAAGGGAATAAATCCACTGGAATTTGGTGGGACTCTTCCGGGGAATAGTAGACACAGACGGGTGTCTAAATTCAAGAAGACATAAGTGTTTGACACGGTGTATAGATTAAAGATGCGGACGAGCATCCTTAAGACTTTGATACGGACGAGTATCAGTAGAAAAAAACGCTTGACGCATGTTCAGAGATGATGATACGGACGAGTACCAACTGGTTAACAACGAACACGGACGAGTGTTGAATCTGAGGGGATATAAGAGATATATACAAGATACGGACGAGTATCTGTTATGAGTAAAAGATGATGAGTAACACAGACGAGTGTTCAACTTGCCGGGGATAGCATGATACGGACGAGTATCATAAAAGGAAGTGTGTAAGTTATATAAATGTATTCTGAAGATCTGTGGGGAGAAAATGACACGGACGGGTGTCAGAAAAAAGTGTATTATAAACAGGTATTCGGGTAACCGTGCTGGGGAAAATGACACGGACGAATGTCAAGGAATTATACATTGTATCTGTGAGTGCAAAGGGGACGCTTTGGCTTTCTACCGAGGATATGACACGGACGGGTGTCAGGAGGTATCTGTTTCCTTTAGGGAAAGTGCTTTGATTCTCTGCAGGGGCATCTGGGGAATTTTCTGTATATCTTTGACGGATTGTCAGTATTTCACAAGTGCTTGATTCAAAACATGGCTTATGATTATGCAATATGTTTGATTTTTGTCGTAATGCTCCGTATTAAACAGAATGCTACGCTCTGCGGGGAGAATATGATTCGAATGCCATGATTATGCAAAGATACCGATCTGGGATTCGGATCCCGTTGCTGCGAAGATCCCTGGCTGATCTGCTGGGAGTGGACATCCCAGCTGGGGATGACATCGTTGGTAGATCTGATATATGGGACTCTGCTTGGGGATATAGGTCACTGATAGACCTATTTTGGTAATGAGGGACCCAACTGGGGCTTCCAGAAGCTTTCTTCACCCTGTTGTGAGATCTCCAGGCGCTGCTCTTCTGTATAGAGGCTGAAACTTCGTGGGGAGATAGTTCCCTGGCTATTGTACTTGGCTGAGGAGGAAATAACAAATGGCCACTCAGCTGTAGAGAAAGCACCTCCGGTGCTAAGACTGAGTAGATCATGATTTTCCAGCTTGCTGGGGTGGAGCTTTCATGCCCCATGTTGCGTTTTGAATGCCTGCAATCCTGAAAAGACAGAGAAACGCACAAGTAATCCCGAGGTATCCCTTACCGGATTCCATCATAGGAGTTTAGACACCCCTGAGAGTGAGTATATTTCCTGCAAGCACGTATTTTTTAGAAGAGAAAGCATCTGTATTTATGCAATCAGTATCTTAAAGACATCGGACATTCTTGCAAATGAAAATAAAATGTACGAGATGAAACATGACTGAAAATCCGATTTTTATTAATTCATGTGCCCTGAATCGGCAAGATACAACTAAAGAAACGGATCCCCTGAAATGAGGAGATCGTTACAAATTGAGAAACAAAAGCTGTTGGCAATGTTGATGACGCTTTAGGAAGCTTCCCTTTGCTATGACTCGTATGACATTTGACGTTCTTCTCGTCTTGCTTTCTGAAGAAGGCTGATTCCGACTGACGTTTTCGAAACTTGCCATGTTGTAAGTGATACATATGAATTCAGAATGCAGTTGTTCGCTTAATCCCTTATTTTGCGTGGATCGCCCTTTCGGGTTTTCAATCCACCGGGATACCCCTTTTTTCCTGAGTTGTCCAATGCGGCTTTTCAACTCAGCGGGTGTACACATTTTTTTGTTTATTTTCCCTTATTTTTGCCTGAGTCTTTTATTTTGTTTCTGACTCGCCGGGATGCCCTATTTTTGCCTGGATTTTCATTCTGTTTTTATGTCCAGCGGGTCATCTTTATGCGAAGTATTTTTTAACTGCATCTGAATTCACAGGGGACGGGAAGTCTTCGCCATCCATGGTACTGAGGATCCGTGCTCCACCATAGAAAACTTTCTTTACAATGAATGGCCCTTCGTAATTCGGAGTCCACTTGCCCCTGTGGTCTGTATGAGGAGGGAGGAGTCTTTTCAGCACAAGATCTCCTACTTGGTATTCTCGGAGCCTGACTTTCTGATCGAAGGCTTTCTTCATTCTTTTCTGATACAGCTGCCCATGGCAGATTGCAGCTAATCTCTTCACTTCAATCAGACTCAGTTGTTCGTATCGGGATCGGACCCATTCTGCTTCACTCAGCTTAACATCCATTAACACCCGCAAGGAGGGTAATTCAACTTCAACAGGTAGGACTGCCTCCATACCATACACAAGTTGATACGGTGTTGCCCCAGTGGATGTTCTGATTGACGTACGGTACCCATGCAAGGCAAATGGTAGCATTTCATGCCAGTCTTTGTAGGTGACTACCATCTTCTGTACAATCTTCTTGATATTCTTATTAGCCGCCTCGACAGCGCCATTCATCTTTGTCCTGTAAGGAGAAGAGTTGTGGTGTTGGATCTTGAAGTCCCGACACAATTCTGCCATCATTTTGTTGTTTAAGTTGGAACCATTATCAGTAATGATTCACTCGGGCACTCTATACCGACAAATGATGTCTCTCTTCAGAAATCGGGCTACCACTTGTCTTGTAACATTTGCATAGGAAGCTACTTCGACCCACTTGGTGAAATAGTCAATGGCAACCAGGATGAATCTGGGGCCATTTGAAGCAGTTGGTTCAATCTTGCCGATCATATCAATGCCCCACATGGCAAAGGGCCAGGGTGAAGACATTATATTCAAAGGATTTGGAGGCACATGCACTTTATCCGCATAAATCTGGCATTTATGACACTTTCAGGCATAAGCACAACAATCTGCATCCATTGTGATCCAGTAATAGCCTGATCTTAGCAACTTTTTAGCCATTGCGTGCCCTCCAGCATGGGTACCAAAGGATCCTTCGTGCACCTCGTGCATCAACAAGCCTGCTTCTATTTTATCAACGCATCTGAGAAGTACCATATCAAAGTTTCTCTTGTACAGGGAACCGTCAGTATTCAGGAAGAAACTACCAGCTAGCCTTCTTAACGTCTTCTTATCATTGGAAGATGCCCCAGGTGGGTATGTATGATCCTCCAAGAAGTACTTAATGTCGTGGAACCAAGGCTTGTCATCTTTAACAACATCTGCTGAGAACACATATGCTGGCCTGTCAAGTCTGGATACTGCAATTTGAGGCACAAAGTTGGCAACTTGAACTTTGATCATGGATGAAATGGTAGCCAAGGAATCTTCAAACTGGTTTTCGTCTCGAGGGATATACTCAAGCTTGACCGTTGTAAAGAAAGTCAGTAACCTCCTTGTATAATCCCGATAAGGTATCAGATGATCTTGGTGTGTGTACCATTTGCCGTTGGTTTGATTGATTACCAGAGCTGAATCTCCGAATACAGTCAAAGTCTTGATCCTGAGGTCAATGGCTTCCTCAAGACCCATAATACATGCTTCGTATTCAGCCTCGTTGTTAGTGCAGCTAAAGGTGAGTTTTGCTGAAAAAGGCATGTGAACTCCTTTAGGTGTAATGAGTACTGCACCAACACCACGACCGTTCATATTAACAGCCCCATCAAACATCATAGTCCATTCTTCTTCTGGGTCAGGCCCTTTAGTGTGAACAGGATCTTCGTGATCTTTTGCTTTTATGAACATGATGTCTTCATCAGGGAAGTCAAATCTCATAGGCTGGTAATCGTCAATAGGTTGCTCAGCAAGATAATCAGACAGTACACTGCCCTTGATGGCTTTTTGAGATGTGTATTGGATGTCATATTCTGTGAGGATCATTTGCCATCTTGCAACCCGTCCGGTAAGTGCTGGCTTCTCAAAAATGTACTTAACTGGGTCCATCTTTGATATCAATAAAGTAGTGTGGGTCAACATATACTGCCTTAGTCGGCGAGCAGCCCACGCTAAAACACAGCAAGTTTTCTCGAGCAGTGAATAACGTTGTTCACAGTCGGTAAACTTTTTGCTTAGGTAGTATATTGCATACTCTTTTCGACCAGACTCGTCATGCTGGCCCAGCACACACCCCATTGACTCTTCTAATACTGTCAAGTACATTATTAGAGGTCTTCCTTCGACTGGAGGCGTAAGGATTGGAGGCTCTTGTAAATATTCCTTGATTTTGTCAAAAGCCCTCTGGCAGTCTTCGTTCCACCTGACCGTTTGTTCTTTTCTTAACAGCTTGAACAAAGGTTCGCAAGTTGCAGTAAGGTGAGATATGAACCGCGAAATGTAGTTCAATCTACCTAGAAACCCTCAAACTTCTTTTTCTGATTTTGGTGCAGGCATTTCTTGAATGGCTTTGACCTTGTCAGGGTCCACTTCAATCCCTTTCTCACTTACAATAAATCCCAGCAGCTTACCAGACCGTACCCCGAATGTACATTTGTTGGGATTTAACTTCAGCTGGTATTGCCTCAGATGCTTGAATAACTTCAACAGATTCACCAGGTGGTCTTCTTCTGTGAGGGACTTGGCAATCATGTCATCCACATAACATTCAATTTCTTTGTGGATCATGTCATGGAATAATGTTACCATAGCCCGTTGATAAGTTGCACCAGCGTTCTTTAGTCCGAATGCCATCACCTTATAACAGAACATGCCCCAGGGTGTAATGAAGGTTGTCTTCTCCATGTCTTCAGGTGACATTTTGATCTGATTGTATCTTGAAAATCCGTCCATGAAGGAGAATACCGAGAACTGAGCCGTATTATCAACCAATACAACAATGTGGGGTAAAGGGAAATCATCTTTCGGGCTGGCTCTGTTCAGATCCCGGTAATCCACACACATCCTCACCTTGCCGTCTTTCTTTGGCACAGGTACAATATTAGCAACCCACGGTGGATAGCTAGTCACAGCAAGGAACCCGGCGTCCCACTGCTTTTGTACCTCTTCTTTGATCTTCATTGCCATATCTGGGCGAGTACGGCGTAGTTTCTGTTTAACCGGTGGGCAATCTTCTTTTAAAGGCAGCTTGTGCATGACAATATCGGTGTCCAACCCTGACATATCCTGATAAGACCAAGCAAAGACATCCACATACTCCCGAAGCATGTCAATCAGTTTCTCTTTTACTGAATCTTGTAGGCAGGCCCCAATCTTAACTTCTTTCACATCTTCTTCCGTACCAAGATTAACCACTTCAATCTCCTCCTGGTGAGGAGTAATAACCTTCTCCTCTTGCCTTAACAACCTGGCTAGCTCCTCAGGTAGCTCATAATCTTCTTCAACCCCTTCATCAGCTTGATTGATTCGATTGTCAAAGTCATACGAAGTCATAGCTGTGCTGTTGTCGGTGCAGTCTGAAAGGCACTCTCTACAAGGGTTTAGATTGTTCATTTTAGTGATCAATTTTAATCTTGTTTAGAAAAAGTGAAATAAAGTTATCATTTTGGAAAACATTGCCATTTTATTTTTGTACAAAAAGAAAAATGGAAAACAGTGAGCGGAAAAGAAAAAGACTAATTTGCAAAAGATGTCCGATATTCATTGATTGATCTGTTTGCACAAAATTACAAGATGGCCCGATTACAAAATGAGTCTTGTCATCTTGGGCAAGATGCAAGACTTGATGCATGCTTAAAAATACAGGAAATAATAATTACTCTGCAGGAGTAACCCTTATAATTTCCTGGGAAGACCAGTTTGAGATATGGCTCCCCTGGGTCCTTGGACGTATCCAGCTCTCCAGGTTGCGCTCATCTTCCGACTCATCTTCCAAGTTGTTCACAGCATCCGGGGTGAGCATTCCCCCGCTGACAAAATTGGGCTTCTTAGCAGCCTCTGATTGATCTTGTTGAGTTGGTTTGTAACCCAACCCAAATTTGTCCTCCTTCTTCTCCATGGGCAGCAGCTTGCCCCAGCCTTGAGCAGTCCCCACTTCAATAACCTTCCTGGCTTGCTGATAAGACATCATGGAGGTTCCCAGTACAATAGATGCTTCATTAATGTTCAGGGCCTCAAACCCTGGCTCATAGTTTCATGGATCTCTCCATCCATCTCAATATACTTATACGTAGCCAGATGGCTAACAAAGATGTCCTCTTCACCACAGATGGTGATGATTTGGCCTTCCCACTCGAATTTCAGCTTCTGGTGAAGGGTAGACGTAACAGCGCCAGCGGCATGGATCCAGGGTCTACCCAACAAACAGCTGTAGGCCGGCTGAATGTCCATCACATAGAAGGTAATCTTAAAAGTCTGCGGGCCAATCATCACAGGCAGATCAATCTCCCCAAGTACTGATCTTTTAGAGCCATCAAAAGCTCTTACCACCAAATTACTCAGACGCAATGCCAAGCCATCATATTCCAGCTTCACCAAGGCTTTCTTTGGTAGAACATTGAGTGACGACCCAGTGTCTACCAGTACGTGAGATAGAACAGCACCCTTGCATTCCAGAGTGATGTGTAAAGCCTTGTTGTGGTTACGTCCCTCAGTTGTTAAGTCAGCATTGGTAAAGCCCAGTCCATGACTGGTGTTGACATTTTCTACCACGGTTTCTAGCTGATTAACAGTGATCTCCTCTGGCACGTATGCTGCGTGCAGGACTTTCAGTAATGCATTCCTGTGAGCTTCAAAACACATCAACAGGGATAATATGGAGATCTTTGAGGGAGTTTGGTGAAGCTGATCCACCACCTTGTAATCACTTCTCTTTATAATTCTCATGAACTCATCTACATCTTGCTCAAAAGATGTCTTCTTAGTTTCTTTGATAGCTGGCTCTTCAAATACCACACTCTTTCCTTTTGCTTTGGCAGCAGCTTCTGTTTCGGCATTAGGTCTTTGAGTCTGCGAGGCAAAAAGGCGTCCGCTTCTGGTGAAGCCTCCGCCTCCCCCAACATTATCAATTTGTGGAGAAGAGGTTGAAGAATCCAAAGTTATTTTCTCCCCGTTGCAATAAAGATCAGAGTCATAATGCCAGGGTATGGCATTACTGCTTTCATATGGAACTGGTCCAGGCACCGTGATAGTAACTGGACTGACTGCAGCAGAGGAGGGTACTGAAATGGTGTGCGGATCGTAGTAAATGGTGACTGGTGATCTGGCAGGAGATGCCACTGTTTGTTGTTGAAAGTTGTTGTTTAGAGGAACATTTGATGGATCATAGTAGATTGTGACTGCTGAGATATCTTCATTAATTTCTGCTGGTGTTGTAGAAGATTCTGCTGAATAAATGGGTGCTAATGTTGTAGAAGAAATGGTCGTTGACATTTGATTTGTTGAAGTGATGGGTGGAGCCATTGTTGATGATATTGATGAATTGGTCGGAATGATTGTTGTTGCGGTTGTAGAAGAGTCAGGGATTGTTGTCAAAGGGATTGCTGGGTTTGTAGGTGTCGTTGTTGTGATCTGAAGTATGCCACTTTTGATAAGACCATCTATGCCGTCTCTCAAATTATCACACCCGTTGACCGAAATGTTGCAATAACCACAACCGAGCTCACACCCGGGGAACATCTGGCACTCTAGAAGCTGGGCTTTAATTTCTACCAGAGGTGTTCGAATCTGTCCAACACTGGTTATCAAGAAAGATGGCTTGTCTTCCTCAATGGCATTAATTCTTGGTCCTCCATGATTGGGCATGGGATTCTTGTTGACATTTGGAGGGGGTGCAAAGTTGAGGGCTTTGGAATCCACCAGATCTTGCACCTTCATTTGTAAAGCCCTACATTTCTCAGTATTGTGACCAGGTGCATTGGAGTGGAAAGCACATCTGGCGTTGACATCATAGTTTCTTGGAAGATTGGAGGGATCTGGAGGTGCCAATGTCCTTAACTCAACCAAGTTGAGCTTCAGGAGTTGTGGCAATAAGGCATCATAAGGCATATGGATAGGGTCAATCACCCTATTTGCCTGTGATGGTATTTGTTGAAAAGGTCTTTGTTGTGGACTGTTATTGTTGTTGTTGTAGGCTCTTTGTGGCGGATACTGAACTTGCTGTTGATAATGTGGTTGTTGTTGTGGTTGATATGCTGGTTGCTGAGGAATTGGAGCTGGAATTGTGACAGCTGCCACTGATCTGTGAACATACTGAGGTCTGCCCTTGCTGGCATGGATGGCATTTGTCTCACCTGTTCTTCTAGGTCCCACAAAAGGCTTCCTGGGATTACTGGATGAACTTGCACCATTATCAGAAATCTTACCCATCTTTAGAAGGCTTTCAATTCTTTCCCCGGCTATAACTACGTCAGCGAAGCTGGTGGAAGAAAAAGCAACTAGCCTATCAATATATGTTCCTTGCAGAGTATTCATGAACATGTCGTCCATTTCTCTTTCCGACATGGGTGGTTGGACAGCAGCAGCAAGCTGTCTCCACCTTTGGGCATATTCCCTGAAGCTTTCCCTGGAGGACTGAGACATTCCCATCAGAAGGGTTCTTTTAGGGGCCATGCCCAGATTGTATTGGTACTGCCTGATGAAAGCTTCAGCTAGGTCCTTCCAGCATCTGATTGTAGCTCTGGTCAAGTGCGAATACCACTCCCTTGAAGCCCCAGTCAAGCTATCTTCAAAGTAAAACATCCACAGTTTTTCATCCATGGTGTATGCCTTAAGTCTTCCCAGAAAAGACTGTAAGTGAGTTCGTGGACAGGAAGTTCCATTGTACTTCTCAAAGCACGGGGGTTTAAACTTGTGGGGAATCCTTACCCCATCCACTAACCCCATATCCATGACATCAAAACCTAGGGAATTTTGAGACTCCAGAGATCTCAACTTCTCACCAATTTCATCAAACCTCCTATCATAGACTTCATCCCCAGCTCCCATTACGGTAAACTGCTCCTCTTGGGGGTCTTCCTGTAAGATTCTTCCTCCAGTAGTATTTCCTTGCACATTACCCGAGATGTTGACTTCCGGATGTAGATGAGGCCCATATACTGGTGGATTTACATGAGGCTGTCCCCTTTCATTGTTACTTGTTCCTCCAGTTCCCAGGTGGGGTTCTTCCGGGGTTTGTCTTTCCACCAATGCCCTCAACCTTTCTTGACTTTGAGCCAAGCCATTCATTACTTCCATGAATTGGGTCATTTGGTTTCTCATCTCCTGCCTTTCATTAGCCATCTGAGTTCTGACCTCTGTCAGATCTTGCTGTACTTGGTCCATTTGGATACCAGGAAGATTGTTGCGAGTAGGATACCGGTGCGGACGGTTGAGAGGGAACACCCGGCGGCGAGCAATAATTCCTGAACCACAACAGAGTTAGTAACAAACAAACCAAAAACAAGAACCTACAAAACAAACAAAAGTTAGTATGCAATGCAGTATGCTTATTTGTTTCCAAGGTATCCGGCTTGGTATTTGGTTTTGACCTTTCCAGACCCTGAGGAAGATGCTTTTATGTTGCTTGAGAAAAGAAACTCAATGAAACAAACTAACAAATACATTACAAATGGTGAATAATACATAGTATGTTTTTTACAACATATGCCCCTGAAGGGTCAAAATACAACATAAAAAGAAAAGTACATCAAATGGAAATAACAACAAGCAAAGAGGTCAGACATCAAGTCCAAACTCATCCTCCTTAACCTCCTTCAAAAGTGCTTCAGTTACAGGGCCAGCCGGATGCTCTGTGATGTTCCTGATAAGAAGGTTTCTGGTGGCAATAGCAGTGGTCAGCTTCTTGTGCCTGTCTTGGTCCTTTGACCTCTTCAAACCAGCCCTAAGCTTCAACTCTGAAATTTCCTTCTGGGCTGCCAGCAAAGCCTCCTGTTGTTTCTTCCCATTGGCCTCCAACTGCTCAATCCTGGCTTGAGTTCTCTTATCTTCTTGAGTGCGAGCTTCAGTGATCCTGACCCACCTAGCTTGACTTTCCTCTAGATAGAGATCAGTCCTAGCCTTCTGAAACTGGGCCTCTTTACATGCATTCTTCAATATTTGCTCTCCTGCTTTTGATTTCTTGATATAGTCTTCTGCTTTCTCAATCTTGGCCAGATGTTCTACCTTAAGCTTCTCCAACCTCTCAATGTCTAGACGACCATCACTCCTCTCCCAGAGGGTCTTCTTTAGAGAGACAGGTTCTCATTCCTTTCCTTCAGCTTCTCAAATTCTTCTAGGCTGACAGTGGTTGGAGGTGGTACTGTGGATGGTCCAGGTGCATCCTCAATGGTGAAGGGCATCCCAGAAATTTGAGCCCTAGCATGAGACCATTCATAATACTGAGCTGAAGCCACATTATTGCATCTCCCAAGAATTGCCATCCCTTTGGTCTGGATGTTGTCCCAAGCCCAGGATGCTTGTCTGACAACAACTAGATTAGGTTTTATCTCACAATACAGGGTTTCAGCCAAGTCTTGCACTCTAGGAGGGTGGATCAAAGCATAACCCAATTGTCTCTTAAACAGCAAAGGATTGTAGTTGATGCAACCCTTCACTCCCACTAGAGGTACATTGGGGTACTGCCCACAGCTAGGGATTATGTCCCTGCCTTTGGTGCTCTGGGTGCACCATCTGATGTCATCCGAAGTCAAAGCAATAAGTCTCTTAGCCCAATTCTTCTGTTGGTGAGGGTTCAGGAAAGCATCAGTCTTGGGCAAGTGTCTGAGCAACCATGTATGAAATAAGGGAGCACAGCATCTCACCAACTTCCCTCTTTGCTTCTCATTCCTCTGATGAATGGAATAATAGAAATCTCCCAGCAAGGTGGGTACTGGGTTCCTCAGAAGGAAAAGATGGATGGCATTCTTGCCGATAAACTTGGGCTCATCTGCAAATAGTATAACCCCATATATACTGAGGGCTAACAATGCACAAACTGCCCTCCATTCTCCCAAGGAGGCCTTCAGGATGGCCTGAGAAGTCAGAAAGTCTAAGTGCAAACCAGGGATCCCAACCTTTGTTGTCATGTTCTGCTCAATCAATATATGCTCTAGGTACATTGCTTTGCCACTTCTCCATTGCTGGGAGAAGTCATCTATGGGTTGAAGGGGATTCCACCCCTGACAGGTACTCCAATCAATGATGAAAACTCCTCCAACAGAGGTCCTAGCTGAAAGTCTGAAAATGTGAAACATCTCAAAGGAGGGTCATAAAACTGTAAGCAGGTGTGCATCATGCTCCTCTGAGAAGGGTCCAGGTCCATAACCATATCAAGGATGCCTCCATAATGCTCTCTGAATAATGGAATGTGGTCTAGAGTGATGAGTGCTTGGACCTGCCTGATGCCAGTCAGCACAGGCTCAAAGAAATGATATGAAATGTTGCTCTTCCTGGGTGCCATGACTCCTGATGAAGAACTGAAGACAAGTGCTGATGAAGATCAGAACTAGTACTGGAGATGAGCCACTGATAAGCTGATAATAATGAAGGTAACTGAAGCAAACAACTGACGAAGATAGCTGAAGCAGATAACTGATGAACACAGGTCTATGCAGATGAAGGGGTCAAAACCAAGCCAGATGTAATGTGGATACCCTCAAAGACAAATAAACAAATGTTAAAATGATGCAAATGATGAGTTATGCAAATGATATGCAAGGGTTTGTGATCAAGCTGGATCTGATTATCTGTCTTGATATTAAGTCCATGTATGTTCAAGGAGTCCAGATGGAGGTTCAGAAATCCAGTAACCAAGGTGGGGGACTCAAATAAAGAGTCACATGTCCAGGGTTAATCACAAGAACTGTCCCAAAATGGAGTACTCTTAACCAAAACAAAGTATCAGGGTATGATGTGGCCAAGGGTACCTGCAAACCTGTAAACAGCCCAACCCCCTCACAGGTGATGTTCTAAAACAAGGATCCTCAGACTTGGATCGGTTATGAGAAGTGTAAACACTTCTAACCCGGAGGTACAATGTTTACAATAACCATAAAAGATCCTCCTCTAATTCACCTCAGTTTCTGAAGGTCATAAAAAGGTCATCCAGACTTAGCAGGCTTCCCAGATAGCCCTAGCACTACAGGAAATCTGTAGCACAGAGTTCTCAAGAAGAAACCCACATCTGAACCGTGTTTCATATTCCCGCACCAGACCGAAATGGAATGGGAAAGAACATGAACCACTCTAGCCTAGGTGTCACTCATGTCCCAGGTATAGGACCTCAAACTCTCAATAGAACCCCACCCACCAAAACAAAACCAGATCCAGCCAGATAACAGTATGACAGTATGATGTATATAAAGCCGTAGAGAAAACAATAAAATAACTGTACATAAAGCAGTAAATAAAGCAAATATACAAACACAATTAGCACATAACACCCCAGTAAACACAAATCAAACAAGCGCTAGGAGGAACCCACAAAAAGAACCAGAAGCCCTGGTTACAGTATAAGGGTCCCCAGCAGAGTCGCCAAGCTGTCGCTCCCACCAAATGAGGCTAGGTCAGAAGGGGTACAGATGCGAACGGTCGGTGAAAGAGAAGGAATGAATAGATAGAGTCGCCAGCTAGGCATTTTTATCCCGAAGGAAAGGTAATGCTGCATAGACCTAGAAAAGATATGGATAAGACGGTCGTGAACCAGAGAGACTGAGAAAGGGGGTTGGTTACAACCTGAGAAGGTATTAGCACCCAGATTGTCCATCGTACTCGACGGGATCCACGCTTAAAAGATTTGTGTTTTAAAGGGGTAGTGTCAGTGCTATTTTGTGTGCAAAGGAACTGGAAAAGGATGTACAGGTGTCAGTGTAAAAGAAGTGTGAAGTGTATAAGAGGAGTATCAGTGTAAGGAAAGAGTATGCTCATGATAATGGGGGTAAGAGGATAATACTGGAAAGAGGGGGAATATACAGAGACTTTTGTTCGATAACTGTTAAGTTATGCCTATGTATCCTCTCGTGCAATGAGGAAGTCAGAACACCGTAGTTCGACTCAAAGAGACTGAAAGATAAATTGACTTGTGAACTGCTTGCTTGTCTATGCTCAAGTGTATGACCTGTCTGGCTCAGGTGCAAACTGTCTTGCATTAGACGGAAGAAGCGAGTTCTCGTTTGTGAATGAAGATGATGAGAAAAGAATCCCGGAGGAGACGATTATTGTTTGTTTTTGTGTTTTCAATCTTTTATTGATTTTTTGAGATTTGTCATAGGTTAATGAGCTTAAGCCTAAACCAATGGGTTAGTAAACTCATCACATCTTCCCTCTGATTAGGGGTAATGAGAATACCTTATGTGTGAAGTCAGCATTTCACACTTAATCACCATGATGTAGGATTAAGATCATTAACCTACTTGCAATTATTTAGATGTTTTTGGAGTTTTTGTTTAGTGTTAAGTAATGAGTTTAAGCCATAATCAAGGATTTAATGGACTCATTACACCATCCTAATAGAAGGATAATAGATGAGAGCATTTAAGCTGAGGAAAACTCCTCAACTTAATCCATGATTAGGGATTAACCTCATGACAAAACAAAGCCTTTATTAAGTGGATTTTAGTTAAAGATAAGATTAAGAAGTGATTTTTATGGTTTGTAAGACAACTTGAGGGGGACTTGTCCATTAACACTAGGGTTAGTCCTTCTTAACCAATTAAGGAAGAATTAGAACCCTAATGCAAGGCCCAAGTTACAAGCTCGATGTCTTAGTGATTATTAGATGGATTGATTAAGAGATTTAAACACATTAAGGGTTTAACACTTAGGATTAAAGTTATACACTCCATCCTAATAGAAGGATGCAGGCATAAGCTTAATCACAAAGCCTTAAAGCCTTTAGGGTTTAGTCCCTGATTATGAGATGAGAAGAGAAGACACAAAGATGACACAAAGGTAAAACTAAATGGGGGACTAATCAAAACCTAATTGTTTTCATGCTTGGTTATCCTAGGGTTTGTGTGGCTCAAGAGAGAAAGATCTTCAAAGAACCACCAAGGAGAGGAGCAGATGAAAGGAGCAAGAAACAAAGAGAAGCAAAACAACTTGCTTCACTTAAGAAGACAAGTTGCTTGAAGAAAAGAAAGTAAGATGAAAATGAATGAGCAAGCTCAATCCAATACATAAGATAAAATGCAGCAAAGATGCAAGAGAGATGAGAAGAGATTGTGAGAAGTGAAGGCAAATTCACTTCTCAAACACTTACCACCTGAAAAGTTAGTCAAAAGAAATTAAATGCAATGCAAATGAGATGAAATGCCATGATTCAAACCAAAGTCAGAAGCATTTATATGATGTTAATTATGCTAAGAGATGATGCAAACATGAGGCAAGACATGAGAATGATCATACAAGCATGAGGATACAAATGAGGCATGTATTGAACCATGAAAACACATGGAAAGTTATGAAATGCAATGGACATACAACAAGGCAAATGAAAGATGCAATGATCAAACATGGTTCTAATATGTCCTAAGATGTATTATGAATCATGTTGATGCACAAGATGTCATGGCAAGTCATGGTATGCAAGCAAATGGAAGATGGATGCAAGGAAAGGCACAAATTAGGGTTTATGATCAACACACAAAGCAAAATTCAAAATCAGAAGCAAATGACATGATAAAAATTTGAAAATGCAATCAAAGATACCCTAAACCTATACAAACTCACTGCCCAAAGGAGGGGACTCAACTCTTAACCTAGTGAAAGTTATGAATTTCCTAAGATTGCTAGGGTTTTGGGGTACCTCATCAAGAAAAATCCTAAACAAATTGAAAATGCAATATCAAATCAAGTCAATTTTATCCTATAAACTACATGCTATACAAGATGCAATGCTAAAAGAATCATCATCCAACTCTCAATGGTTAGGCAGAAATGAATTTTTGAAGTTTGAAACAAAATATTGCCTTGAAATGAAATTAAATCCAAAGAAAATGATCAAAAGGCATCAAGATCAAAAAAGAAATTTGGTTTGAAAGTTGGACAATGTTTCTAAATGTTTTTAAATGCAATGTGAATTTTTTGGTGATTTTTAAATACTTAAATGTATTTTTAATTAATTAATTTTCATTAACTAATTAAAAATAAACATTTAAATGATTTAAAAATAATTTTTAATGCAAAAAATAAAAATAAAAATATTTTTGTGTTCTGAAAATTCATGAAACCCTTGACAAAAATTTTCAGAATTTATAAACTATTTTTGCTATTTTTTAAAATTCGTACAAATTAAATATAAAACAAATGAAGATAAAATGAATTTAAATGGAAAATGAGAAAGTCAAAGGATCTGAAGGCCAGGATTCAAATTCCAGGGGGCGGGAGTTGACTACGCGCGCTAATGGACGGCCAGAATTCAAACTTGCCTAATTATGTCATTAGCCCTAATCCTAACCCTAATCACTTTCAGATGACCGGAACAGTGTTCCGGTCATCTTCTCCGGCCAACCAAAATCTCAATCTCTCTCAAAACGCATCAAAACCTCACAAAACTCTCCAGAATCAAACTATGAACATCACTAAACATAAACCCTAAAACAAACAACATTTATTTTTCGTGAATCAAAGGAAACAAGCAAAAACATTTTCACGAGCAAACTTTCAGAACATCACAACATGCTTGTTTCTGGCTCATTTTCAAAAATAAATAGATCCCCATGATCAGGGAAACATATAGAACAACATTCTAACAAGAAATCAAAGTTCTAGAAAATTTGTTCATCATGTTACCTGAGATTGAGCTTTCAGTCCAGGAGCTTTCTGCTTGCCTCTTTGCCTCAAAATGGTCCCAATGGCCCTCTGGATGAAGTTATGAAGCTTGGTTGGAGTTTAAAATGGTTGGTTTGTGAGTTTGAAGAAGTTATGTTCAGAGGGGGGAAGGAATCGTGTTTCAGTTGAAGGAGGTTTCAAGGATGAATGAGGGTAGGGAAATGATCAGGGGAACATGCTGAGTTGTTCTATGGAGTTTGTTTTTATGTTTGATGCTTGTGTGATGTGTTTCGAATGAAAATGAATAAGAGGGCCAAACTTGGGGCTATGGCTTGGAGAGTGTTTCAGGCTTGTGTGTCTGGTGTGTTGTGTTGCAATTTGTCCACTTATCACAACTAGAGAGGTCAGAGAGGTTGGTGTGGCACAGGCTGATTGGTATTAGCAAGTTGCCAAAATGTCAACTTGACTTGTACTTGAGGTATGGGCAAGTGTGAGGTTGTGATAGGGTCATGGTTGGGCTCAGAAGAGATCATAGAGTTCATGTGGATCAGATTCTATGAGCTGTAACAAGTAGAGGCATGACTTCATGAGTTTTTGCAAGTTGGTACATCTTTGGCCCTTTTGGAAATTCATGAAGTTCAAGGCACCAAAATGCAATATTCTTGGGCCAATTATGATCTTTAGAGGTCATGTGAGTATGTTGTAATGAGTTTGTGCACATTTTAAGTCTTTGGAATGCTTGATCATATCATTTTGCAAAATGCCTCCTTGGTACTAAACTTGAAATTATGTGATTTTTCCCAACTTTGACAAGCCATAACTTTTGATCCAAAATGAATTAGAATGAGTTCTTGTGCTTTTTGAAAAGGGAATGATCCATTCTACAACTTTCATGACCAAAGTTTTCTCATTTGAAGCATTTTTGAATCAAAAAGCAAGGGTTGAAAAAGTTTCCCAAAATGGCAAGTTTCCATTACAAGTCATTTCCCAAAAAGGCAACTTTGCAAATGGCTTGAAATTCTTCAATCTTGTGAACTTATAACATCTTCTATGATCAAATAAAGATCATACACATTCAAAATGATGAAGAACACCCTTTGGTTGGGTCATTGGGGGCCTCAGATGCCCTGATTTTGCACTGACTTGCTCAAGAAGTCAACTCTTGATCAGATGCCTTCCCCATGGAATTTCTTCATGAAAATTGATATGCATGATCCCTATACCACATAGAGACCAATAGAAATAAGAATGACCAAAAAATATGGAGTTATGGCCTTTGAAACCAAAACCCTAATTCTAGGTCATCTGTGTTGTTAAACCTGGCCCTGCTTCCATGCCATCCTCAGTTCTTGTGATTCTTTGATTTTCTTGACTTTGTGGGGATACAATAGGATGCTTGAATATACATGGACCCATTTGAAGTGATTGAAATGCCCAGATCACAAACCCTAGATGCAGATGACTTGGGAACAATGCAGTGAATCATAAATGCAATATGAGATGCTATGATTGAACTTATGCATATGAAGAGATCACAAGCCATGGTGTGAATGGGTGGGGGAAAATTTGGGGTGTTTACAAAAGGCCATGGGGAAGAAATCACATTGAGATAAGCGTGTGGCACGTGAATCTTATCAGCATACACTTGACACTTATGGCACTTTTTCACATACTTACAACAATCAGATTCCATTGTCAGCCAATAGTAACCTGCTCTCATCATCTTTTTAGCCATTGCATACCCATTAGCATGAGTGCTAAAAGATCCTTCATGAATTTCTTTCATTAACATGTCTGCTTCGTGTCTATCCACGCATCTGAGCAAGACCATGTCAAAATTTCTCTTATAAAGCACATTTCCATTTAGGAAGAAATTGCCTGCCAATCTCCTCAAAGTCCTCTTATCTTTATTGGATGCCCCAAGTGGGTATTCCTGTCTCTGGAGAAAACATCTAATATCATGATACCAAGGCTTGTCATCATGGACCTCTTCAACTGCAAACACATGAGCTGGTCTTTCAAGCCGCATTACCCTGATCATGGGAACATCATTCCACTGGTGCACCTTTATCATAGAAGCTATAGTTGCTAAAGCATCTGCCATTTGATTCTCATCACGAGGAACATAATGAAACTCAACTTTAGTGAAGAAAGTTGATATCTTCCTGGCATAATCTCTATAAGGGATCAAGTGGGGTTGATGAGTTACCCACGTACCCTGGATCTGATTGATTACCAAGGCAGAATCTCCATACACATCAAGATGCTTAATCCTCAGATCAATAGCTTCCTCAAGACCCATAATACAGGCTTCATACTCAGCTTCATTATTGGTACAAGGAAAAGTCAACCTCGCAGCAAAAGGAATATGTGAACCATGGGAAGTAATGATCATTGCCCTAATTCCTCTTCTGCGTGCATTTACAACACCATCAAAAACTAAACCCCATCGAGATCCAGGCTTCGGCCCTTCCTCAATCAAAGGTTCATCACAATCTTTCATTTTCAAGTACATCACATCCTCATCTAGAAAATCAAACTTGATGGGTTGGTAATCATCAATCGGTTGATGTGCCAAATGGTCAGCCAAGATACTACCTTTTATAGCTTTTTGAGCTCGGTACTCGATATCATATTCTGACAATAACATTTGCCAACGAGCAATCCTCCCAGTCAAAGCAGGCTTTTCAAATATATACTTGATCGGATCCATTTTAGAGATCAACCAAGTTTTATGATTTAGCATATACTGGCGAAGACGCTTTGCAGCCCAAGCTAAGGCACAACAAGTTTTTTCAAGCATGGAGTACCGAGACTCACAATTAGTGAATTTCTTACTCAAGCAATAAATTGCATATTCTTTTCTTCCAGATTCATCTTGCTGACCAAGCACACAACCCATGGAATCTTCCAACACAGTCAAGTACATGATCATCGGTCTACCTTCCACCGGAGGAGACAAGATAGGAGGTTCAAGCAGATATTCTTTGATACTTTCAAATGCCTCCTGACAATCATCTGTCCAGACACAACCTTTGTCTTTTCGAAGCAACTTGAAGATCGAAGCACATGTGGCAGTCATGTGAGAGATAAACCTCGAAATATAATTCAAACGGCCCAAGAATCCTCTTACTTTCTTTTCAGTTCTTGGAGCAGGCATTTCTTGAATAGCTTTCACTTTATCAGGATCAACTTTAATGCCTCTTTGGCTGACAATGAAACCTAAAAACTTTCCAGAACGTACACCAAAGGTGCACTTGTTTGGATTCAAATGAAGCTTAAACTTCCTTAACCTCTGAAACAGCTTAAGCAAATGTTCAACATGATCCTCTTCAGTCCTTGACTTAGCGATCATATCATCAACATATACCTCAATTTCTTTGTGCGTCATATCATAGAAAAGTGTGGTCATAGCTCTTTGGTATGTCGCACCAGCATTCTTCAATCCAAAGGGCATCACTCTGTAGCAGAATGTTCCCCATGGTGTAATAAATGTGGTCTTTTCCATGTCCTCGGGTGCCATCTTTATTTGATTATAACCGGAAAATCCGTCCATAAAAGATAACACATCAAACTTAGCCGTATTATCTACCAACATATCAATGTGTGGCAATGGAAAATCATTTTTTGGGCTGGCTTTGTTCAAATCTCTGTAATCAACGCACATTCGGACTTTTCCGTCTTTCTTTGGAACAGGCACAATATTGGACACCCATTGAGGATACTTTGACGTCACAAGAAAACCTGCATCAATCTGCTTTTGAACTTCCTCTTTGATCTTTACTGCCATATCAGGATGAGTTCTTCTCAACCTTTGCTTCATAGGTGGACATTCAGGCTTCAACGACAATCTATGCTCCACAATATCAGTATCAAGACCTGGCATGTCTTGATAGGACCAAGCAAATACATCAACATACTCTCTGAGAAGCTCTACAATCCTCTTCTTAACATCAGGACCAAGCAATGCTCCAACTTTGACTTCTTTCTTATCATCTTCAGAACCTAAGTTGACCATCTCTATAGACTCTCCATGAGGCTGAATAACCTTTTCCCCGTGCTCAAGCAACCGAGAAATCTCGTCAGGAATCCCTTCAGCATCCTTTTCCTCATCTTCAAACACAGGGAATTCAAAGTTGGGAGAGGGCATAAGATCATTGTTTTCAATGGGTTTATCAATCAATCTGCAAAATGATTTTATTTTAATTTTAGAGTATGAACAAATATGCAAACATTATGCAGATAAACAATTATTATTCTTTTGGGTTTTTTATGTTACCATATTTCAGAATAAAGCAAAAAGGAAAAACACATATGGAAATCAAAATAGCATTTTATTGACGATGATAAAATTTGAAACAAAGCCCGACAAACATCACTTTCACCTTGGGAAGAGTGAAAGGATCTTTTGAAAGAAAATAAAACAAATTACTTTGAAGCATGAACAATAAAAGGAACATCAACAACAATCCAGTTCTGGAAAATCTTTCCGTGCGTAACAAAGTTAGGCATTTCTTCATCTTCATCATCTTCAATGATGGCAGCAGCGGAATGATCGTTGATAAACCCAGCACTTCGGAATCCTTCCTGAATAGTCTTCGGGTCATTGAGAACCACGCCTGGTGCAAAGCCGATACCAAATCCCTCCTTGTTGTTGAAAACATCAATAATTCGCCCCCAACCATCAGATTGACCAGTTTCAAGCATACGCAGAGCATCCTTGAAAGAAGACATAGGCATAACATTCTTCTTAGCAACATTATCCACAAAAGAAAGAGCTTGAAATGAAGTTCCCACCTCTTCTTCAGCATCAATATAGGAGAAAGATGACAAATTGCTCACAAGCATCTCCCTTTCACCGCCAATGGTCACTAATTTCCCATCCTTCACAAACTTCAGCTTCTGATGAAGAGTGGATATCACAGCTCATGCCTCATGAATCCAGGGTCTTCCAAGGAGACAACTGTAAGCGGGGCGTATATCCATTACTTGAAAAGTAATTTGGAATATAAACGGTCCAATAAGAATAGGAAGATCCACTTCACCAATCACTGTCTTCTTCGATCCGTTAAAAGCTTTCACAATAATCCCACTATGCTTCATGGGAGCACCTTGATACGCAAGTTTTGACAAAGTCGACTTCGGCATCACGTTCAGAGAAGATCCAGTATCAACTAGCACCTTAGACATAGCATCTTCCTGACAATTCACTGAAATATGCAAAGCCAAGTTATGATTCCTTCCTTCTTCAAGCAAATCATCATCACAGAAACATAAATTGTTGCACGATGTGATATTAGCCACAATACTATCAAACTGATCAACAGTCACATCATGGTCAACATAAGTTTAATCAAGAATCTTCTGCAAAGACTGCCTTAGAGCACATCAAGAGTGATAAAACTGATATCTTCGACGGAGTATGCAACAACTGCTCAGTAACGTTGTACTCATTTTTCTTTATCAATTTTAACACCTCATCTTCATTATCACCAAATTGACCTGATCAGGCAACAACATCCATAATCTGCTTATTCCCACTTGTATCTTCAACTCTCTTCGGAGGGTCTGAAGCATACACTCTACCACTTCGAGTAACCTTTGTCACATCAGCAATGCTAACCACAGACTTTGGAGAAGGAATAGGAACTTCCCTCCCATTTTCTATCATCGTAGCATTATACCGGTACAGAACAACTTTATCAGACTCATATGGCATTGGACCAGGAAAATTGATCACCAATGGAGTAACAACATATTTGCGGCTATCAAAAGAAATAACCACCCTCTCAGGAACAACCTTCTCAGGAATATTGAACTGAGGCATAATAACATTCACTTCATTCTCATACTCATCTCTTTTTGCTGTCACTTCAATCAACTTATCATCCATCATCTTTTGAATGTCTCTCTTAATAATCACGCAACCACGAGGATTCACCGAGCAGATCCAACATCCAGCATAATCGTGATCAATATCATGATATTCACTTAAGAAAGCATGCATCTCAACCAAAGACCTTCGAATATGGCAGACCTCATAAATCTTGAATAAACTAGGACAACCATCAACCATATTCACAGACGTATTACCATGCTTCGGCAGCGGATTTGTCTTTACATTTGTATTAACATCATTGAAAAATAGAACATTGTTCCTCATCAATTTATGTACTTCAAACTTCAATGGATAACAGTTCTCAACATCATGCCTCGGGGCACCTTGATGAAAAGCACAGCGAGCCTCTGGCTTATACCACCATGGGATAGTCTCTGGAACTGGAGGTGGAGAACGTGTTTGCACAAGATTCTTTGCAATCAAAGATGGAAGCAAGTCCGCATATAACATTGGAATGGGATCAAAACTCGGCTTATCCCGAACTTGTTGATTACCACTCTGTTGCATAGAAGGTTGTTGATAACGAGACTGGTACTTTGGAACTGTTGGCACGGTTGGAGCCACATTAATCATCGGAGTTACAGAAGCTACATGATGCGGATGGTGATTCTCACGACCACGAGGCCTTCTATAACTTTCACGAGACACAACATTAGTCTCACCTTCTTTCTTCTTACCAAAATTGAACCTTCTAGAGCTTGAGCCATTACTTTTCTCTTGACTTAACCATCCTTCACAGACACCTTCTTCTAAACGCATCCCCATACTCACCATTTCAGTGAAATCAGAATGAGCACTTGCTATCATCCTCTCATAATAGAAAGAACCTAAAGTCTTCAAAAAGATCTTCGTCATTTCTTTCTCTTCCAGGGGGGAACAATCTGAGCTGCTAGCTCGCGCCATCACTGCGCATACTCTTTGAAAGTCTCTTTGTCTTCCTGAGACATAACGTGGAGCTGATCTCTATCTGGTGCCATATCAACGTTATACTTGTATTGCCTCACAAAAGCCTCTCCCAAATCATTGAAAGTCTTGATTCGGATATTATCCAAACTCATATACCATCTCATGGCTGCACCGGTCAAACTATCCTGGAAATAGTGAATCAGCAACTTATCATTGTCTGTATGAGCAGACATCTTTCTAGCATACATAGTCAAATGAATCAAAGGGCAAGTGTTGCCTTTATACTTCTCGAACTCAGGCAACTTGAATTTGTATTGAACTTTAACATTAGGGACCAGACAAAGGTCATAAGCATCTTTTCCGAACAAATACTTATGCTTCAAGGCTCTTATCTCCTTCTGTATCTCGGCAAAGCGTCCTTGAAAATCATCAAGTATTTCAATCACTCCAACTCCTTCAATGGGTTCAGCATGGTAAATCATTTCATCATGGTGTGGAATAGTGTGCATCACGGGCGGTGCAGTAGTCATAACTGGAGGAAGAGTAGTCATCACTAGTGGAAGGGTATTGAATGCAGTAGTCTCAGGAGGAGGAAGATGATAACCAGCAGGAATGAAATCAACCGGCATGCCCCAAGGTGTGCTAGAAGGAATACGATAGCGAGGAGAGATGACAGTTTCAACAGGAATTGATGCAGTAACAATCTCGAAGATGACTGTATTCTGAACAGGAGAATTAAGAGGAGGTGGCTGATTCTGAGCAGCCACCAAGCCTTCCATCATGGCTGAAACTCTTTCCAAGATTTCCTTCAGATAAGTAACCTCCTCGTGCAGCTCACGATTCTCTTGTTGTAGGGTTTCCATCATCTTCTTCCGATTAGCTCGAGTATCAAATCGGTGAGTCAGCTTGACAGGAGAACTGAATGAAGACCAAGAAACAACATAAGATCCCTATAGAACACTCAAAAATCAAGACAAATGCGGGTATGATGCATGGTATGCGTATGCAAATGCAAAGATTTCAAAGGACTATAAGATAACTTGCAATATTTATAAAGAAACATTTTTTGAAGTACTTAAAAACTCATTCTCATTAAAATCAAAGTAAGGATTACAAGTGAAGTACAAGCCTCACAATCCTAATACATGAGAGAAAAAATAAACTAGGCCTAGGGAATCATATCCGAAGAAGATCCGAATCCTGGCTGATACTTCATGCGAATTCTCCTAATCTCCTTCTTGTACCGATATTCCATGTCTTCTTTATCCTTCACAAACTGATCAACAATGGCCTTCCAAGCACCGAATGTAGGAGGAATGGTAGATGGAGTACTAGAGGAAAATAAATCCTCTCTTGGCCTCTTTGTAACACGCCACTCAAGTAACTCAATAAGATCATCCTTCTCCTTCAGTTGCTCTTGCATCGTAGTCTTCTCAAGTAGCCATCCTTCTTTCTCTTTCTTCATCTTGTCTATCTCTTCTTGAAGAGCCACCTTCTCATCAATGGGAGGAAGAAAAGCGGACAATGGAAATATAGGAAACAAAGGCTCCTGAGGTGGATAAGGCATCTTGAGCTTGGAAGCCCTAGATCGAACCCACTGGATGTAACATTCAGAAGGTGCAAGGTGTTGTCTTCCCAATTGACCTTTCTCTTTCCGATGAACCGCATGCCAAGAATGAGCAATCCTTTTCTTCATTTCTACATGATCTGCACCATTAAGAAAGAAGAAATAGGATAAGGAAAGATTGTTTGGTATGTCCTTCAAACAATATCCCAACTGTCGCCTAGCAAGAATAGGGTTGTGACTAATTCCCCCACGTGTACCAAGAAGATGTACATTAGGAAATTCTCCATAACTATCAATAAGCACTCCAGTATCATAATGGGAACAATACCAAGTCATATCCTTATGAGAAAGTGACATAATCCTTTGAGACCATCTTCGATTCTCTCTATTGTCCTTGAAGACATCGGACTTTGGTAGGTGCGAAATAAACCACCTGTAGAGAAGAGGCGCCCAACACACAATCTCCCCATCACCTTTGGAGGTCCTATAATGAAAAGCATGATACATGTCTCCAAGCAAAGTAGGTACCAGATTCTTCTTCAAGAAAATCTGAATAGCATTCTCATCCACAATACCATCTAAGTTAGGAAACAAGACAATCCCATAAATGAGCAAAGCAAGAATAGCCTCAAATGCATCCTTATGACCCAAAGTAAGTGAAGTAGAAGCTTTCCCCATCAAGAACTTAGCATTAATACCACAAACACTCCCCTTTGGAAGAAACTTCCCACTAAGATCGGACTCCTTGAGAAAAAGGGCTTTGACGATGACTTTGATAGTAAGCTCCTTCTCTAAACCACTGAAAAGAAATTCCTTGTCCAAAATAGGTAAACCTATCCAATGAGAGTACTCCTCCAAAGTCGGCACAAGCTGATAATCAGGAAAGGTGAAACAATGATGCAACGGATCATAAAACTGAGCTAAGGTAGGGAGAATCCCCTCTGGTACACCGGTATCCAAAATAAACAAGAGCTTCCCATAACATTTCCGGAACTCCTGGGTATCAATCACCAATGCTCCTAGCCTTCTCAACTCCACTATATTAGGATTCTTGAAGGTGTACTTCTTTGTATTCCTCCTTTCAAAATTCATAACCATAGACATCTGAAATTTTGCAAAAGTTCCTTATGAGTCCCTTGAAATCTCAAAAACAATGCTCATGAATGTATGATGGCATGTATGCAACAACCACAAACAAGATCACACAAAGCACACGAGTTTAGGTTCCGAGTCACGAGCATGAAGTCAAGGTAACAAAACACCAACCCATACAGGTAAGTACTAAGGTTTTGTCTTCATTGTACCTGCAGAAAACCAAAAGGGTGCTAACAGAGGTGCCCGGAGTTAACAACCATATTTAGAATATCATCGGTACGTTGGATTACTCCCCAACCGATAACATTCTTAAAATAGACCTCGTCCGAGTGTAGTATCGCGTGACAACCACCTTAGGTTTACACCCAGACAGTTTCCGCACTACGTTCCTAAATTGGCTTGGATGGGTTAAGGGTTCTACGGTCCTCAGTATGATCAGCTCAAGGTCGGAAAATAATGCCACGTATGATTACTCATCATGACATTGATAATTCAAGAGAGCCTAACCGAGTGGAGATTATCAAATTGATATAGATTTGGACTACTCCATCGCTTATCGCTTCGAATATCGCAGTCATATCATAAGTTCATCTCAGATCCGGGTTAGAATCTATCTCACTCAGAGGATCACCAGAACCAGAAACAGAACAAACAAATAACAAACAAATCAAACCAAAGCAGTAAATAAATCAAAGTAGGCCGAATCCACTTAGAGATTACTCCCCAGCAGAGTCGCCACTTTTCTGTAGCGGTAAAATCATGAGTGTAAGCTATTATATAACTTAACTCAAGGTAAACAGAGTCGCCACCGCGCTTTTATTTTATTCCAAATGGAAAAGGGAAAAAGAGCGAATAAAACCTAATGAATCTAAAAGCAAAACACCTAAAGAAACATAACAGAGAAACGGGTAAGGGGATAGGTTACACAATGAGAAGGTTTTACGCACCCAAAATGTCCGTGGTACTCCACGGGAGCCCTTTGAAAAATTTACTGTTTTTGGTTTGAAAATGGTTTGTAAAATGTGAGTGGAGGGATGAGAAAAGAATTATTAATATTTTTATGTTTGAAGAGACGATTGTCTCATGCCTACGTACCCACAAAGTGCAATGCGAGATCAAAACCTCGTAGTTCGTGGTACAAAATTTGAAAAGAAACAATGAGTTGAATTGATTTTAAAATATAGAGATAAGTCGTCATTCTTTAGCAAATAATTCCGCTAGAAAGAGTGAATCATATCTAAACATATGAAAAGAAAAGTGCACAAAGGCACAAAAACAATTGAGTGAGTTTTGGATTTTTTAAAGTCTTTGAGAAGAGAATTTCGATATGCTTACATGGATTAACATTTATTAAGAAGATAAAATGAAAAGGGTAAAATCGCTTGACCTAAGTCAAGGTTTGATTGCGAAAACGTTTGAAGTTTGAAAACAAAGAAGGTTTTGAAAATAGGAAGAAGATTTGAAAATTTAAGAAGTCGGAGGAGATGAAGTGACTATCCCAGGAAAATAAAATAAAGAGATAAGAGAAGAAAGATCTAACCAAACTTGATGACATTCCAAATTATGAGGATAAGAGTTCCATCCTTATAAGCTAGCAAATGGCCAAATAAAGGCTAAATCCAGCTTTTTGAAGATCAAGGCAAAGGAGGTGTCCTAAGAATCTAAGTCCATATCTCCACTCCAAATGCTAAGGATAGTAACCAAAAGTCCATAAATTAAAATCACAAGATTTTTAGAGGTTTAATCCTTTATTAATGTTTTTGTATCCAAACGGACAAATAGAAAATCAATCAACAAATAATAAGAGAAAATAATAAACATGATATGGATGAGTAAAGCAAAATAGAATAAAGACAATAAAAATGCAAGAAATTAAATGTTAGTAATAAAAGAAATAAAAAATGCAAGAATCTAAAATATTAATAGTAGTAATAGTATAATAATATTCATATAATAATGGTATGGTGAACTTAATCAACCACAACCAAAAAGGAGAGTAACCAAAATCGAAGGCAACCGGGTCCGCTTAGCATCTTACACTATAGCGATTAATCAAGGCAAACTGAACCAAATTCAATGAAATTTGTAAGGCGATTGGGAAACCCAAAGCACCTACGCATCAAAAATTCACAAGTCTCGATTCTTGAAGCAATATGATTAACCACTTTGGGATTACGCGATCAACAAGAGATCCGGTGCACGAAAGTGTAAGTACCTAATTAGATTTTTATTCCGAAGTCGGGACACATTTAGGTCTATGTTAAGCCATCGCCGAGTAATTTACGAAGTAATTACCCTACAAATGAGGCCGGCCACCATCAATTAAGGTGCATAATTTTAGTGCTAATGCATGCGAGATAAACAATATGTAAATCGTTATCCGAACGCGATACCACACAAAATTAAAGATGAATACCAAATTGAGCCGTACTTATGGTATTCTTCCATCCTTAAGTTCAATCACTCATCTAGGTGGATTCAAGCATGAAAATGTATCACTAATTCAAAGTACCTTAAATGAATTGAATAATCCACTTAAAGGTAGTTTTGAATTAATGAACATTAACTACTCTAATCTACACCCAAAGTCCATTGAAATTAAGGAGGAATTACTCCCAAAATGCTTCCCAAGGTAAAAATAAAAGGGAGGAAGAAGAAGAAGAAAGAGGAACCAAAAAGGGGCTTGAAACAAGCCAAAAACACCATTCTGACTTGTGTTAACCGGTTAACCGATTGGTTAACAGGTTAACCGATTGGTTAACCGGTTAATGCAAGCAGATTTTGGACAAATTGCGCTATTTTTAAATTGGTTAACCGGTTAACCAAATGGTTAACCGGTTAACGTTGTACCAGATGCTGAAAAATGCATAAAATTCAGCATGATCCATTTTTGAAACCTTTTCTCAAACATTGGATGATCATGATCTGAATTTGCACGAATTTTAAAACCAAAATACAGTGGAATCCCTGCAATCAAACAACAAATAAAGATCCGAAGGATCTAGAAACAAAAGCACCAAAGATCTACATCTTGAATGTTGATGGTGAATATGGGTTTATGGAGGAAGATGAATTACCAAAAGCTTTTCTTCAAATTGAACCAACACAAGATTAGATCTACTGAAATTGATGAGCAAAAGAATGAAAGGATAAAGGTCTAGCTCAAGTTAATCAAGAATTCAATGTGAATTCTTGATAACTTCAAAAGAAAGAAAAATGAGCTTTGGAGAATTTGGTGTTGAGGGAGTATTTTGCAAGAGGTTTTGTGGCTATCAAAAGCTTGTGGAATGATTGAAATTGTGGTCCTATTTAAAGGCCTTAGGTATGGAAATTTGGTTGAATGGGGCTTGCTTTGGTAATTTGAATTTAGGTTTGGTAATTGGAATTTTGGTGGGAAATGGAAAAGAGTGGTGATTAGTGAGGGTTTATGGTAGGAAATGATCAAAGTGATGTAGAGAAATCAGAAACCAATGGATCTAGAATTTCCAATTAAATCAATGATCTAAGGGTGCTGAATTTGAAATAAAAAATTCAAATTTCACATTGGTTAACCGGTTAACCAAGCTGAATTTTGAATTTTTTGTTCAAAAATAGCTGCTTAGTTGTTTCGGCCCGATTCTTGTGTACGTCGAAGAAATAAACACGTGAACCTTGGAGATCCTTTGAATGAATCAATTAATTTGGGAAATCCTTGATCTGATAATTTTGAATTATTTGCGGATCGTCTTCGACTTTTGTGAAATTTACTCGAGCTACAGGACTGCTATTTTTTGGCATTTTTATATGGTTCCTTTTCCTAAAAAAAAAAGTTAGCAAAAGGAAACAAAATATTTTTGGATTTTGATTAATGGTTAGTAAACACAATCAAATAAAACAATTAAAGACAACGGTGATCCCCTTCGAGGCATAATCCTAACCCGAGAATAACCGTGCAACCAGTGCGATCCTGTTTGTATGCAAAATGTAGATGAGATGCAAAGAAATCTTAGGGGAAAAATTAGGGTGTTACAATATTATGGAGAAAAGGTTAATTTTTTATTAGTGTGCTCGCGAAGGATTAAAATCCTCGTGCCTGCGTATTCCCTTGTGCAATGAGAAAGTCAGAGCTTCGTAGTTTGTGCAACTACGGTTTGTTAGTGTTTTTTAATGACCAATTGTTTAAACCGCTCTCTAACTACTAAGCGTTGGCTTGTATGCTCGCGATAGGAGGATGAAGCGCTAGCTTGTCTGCGAGATAGAAAAAGTTTAACAATGTTCGTTTAGAGAAAAGGTTTGATCTTGTTTAGTATTTTAAGAATGAAAGGGTGAATGAATCACGTCCCATGGGGCAGGCCTCAAGAATGATTCATTCAAGAATTCGTGGAATGCTAGACTCCAGAACTCAGTTCTTTCGTTATTTGATATGTAATAATTAGGTGTCTTGAAAGACGAAAGGACTAATGAATCACGTCCCATGGGGCGGGCCTTAGGAATGATTCATTCAAGAATTCATTGAATGTTAGACTCCATAACTCAGTTTTTTCGTTATTTAATTATGTAAAATGGTTTGAGTATTTGTGTTGGATTTGAGCGGTTATTCACATTGGCTTAAGGTTAATGGTTGAGTTTGTTTTAGAGATGAAAGAGAGAATGAAACATGTCCCATGGGGCAAGCCTCATGAGTGACTCATTCAAGAATTCGTGGAATGCTAGACTCCAAAACTCAGTTCTTTCGTAGTTTTTTTATAAGATTTAGTTATTTTAGGTATGAAAGGGTGAACGAATCACGTCCCATGGGGCGAGCCTCAAGAGTTATTCATTCAAGAATTCGTGGAATACTAGACTCCAGAACTCAGTTCTTTCGTTATTTGACTTTGAGAGATATGATAAAAATCGCATTTGTTTTGTATCGTGACGCGTAAAATCATGCAGATGGTGATCATAAAAATGACCTACTTACGTTTGTGTACGAAGTGTATGTGTGCGTAAAGGTTTACTTGGCGTTGGACCAAGAGATTTACTTATCTTTTGAAATGATTTACTCTTAGTATGCGTTCGTTTTACTTAACAATTTATGATCGAAATTCGAAAATAAATCACACAAGTCTACCAAGATATCCAATATCTACATAATTGTAAACACCCCAAATTTACCCTCACTTTTTCTCACACCATGGCTTGTGATCTTTCATTTTTGTTCTAACATAAGCATTACACCTCATATTGCATATTTGTTTCACTGCATAGTTTCATTTTCATCTACATCTAGGGTTTGTGATCTGGGCAATCCAAGAATCAATCTGAGCCATCCCAATGGTCTTGAAGCTTTCCAAGAGAGTCCATGTGTGTTCTATAATCATATTATGCTCCCCAAAGTTCATGAAAGTCAAGAAATCACAAAGATTGGCAAAGGCATGGAAGCAGATCTAGGGTTTTCCTGCACAGATGACCAAAATTAGGGTTTTGGTTTCGGAGGCCTTAACTCCAAAATTTTTGGTCATTCTTGTTTCTAATGTTCTTAATATATTATAAGGATCATTTGTATCAAGTTTTATGAAGAAATTCATTGTGGAAGTCATATAATCACTAGGTAACTTCTTGAGCAAGTTAAGTCAAAATCAGGGCATCTGAGGCCCCTAACAATGGAACCAAATGATCATTTTCATCAAATTGAGGTTATATGATCTTTATTTAATCTTAGAAGTGGTTGGAAGTTCACAAGATTGAAGAATTTTGAGCCAATTGCAAACTTGCCATTTTTGGAAATGACTTGTAATGGAAACTTTCCATTTTGGGAAAGATTTTCAACCTCCTCTTTCATAACAAAAAAAGTTTCAAATGAAAAATTCTTGGACATGAAAGTTGTAGATTAGGTCTTTCCCTTTTCAAAAATTACTAGAACATGTCTTGATTCATCCTAGAACTCAAGATATGATGTTTCAAAGTTGGGAAAAATCACATAATTTTCAAGTTCATGTCAAAGAGGGATTTTTGCATATTGGCATTTCAAGCTTCTACAAGACCTTTAATGTGCTCAAATGTGACATAACATGTTAGTATAACTTTCCTAGACCAGAATTATGCCTTGTATCAAAGCATTTCATGGCTTGATTTCACAAACTTCACAAAATTGCCATTATGCATAAACATTGCAAACTCTTGATCCAAGGATTACAGCTCCATTCCATTGATCTAAGGGCTCTCCATGAACCATGCCGAGGCAATCTATGCTCAGAAATCCTTGCTGCACAAGCCCATACCTCAAGTACACATAATCTTGACTTTTTGCATTTTGCTCCCATACCAATCACACATTGCCACACCCACTCTCCTGGCCAATGGTATGGCTTCTACACACCCTTAAGACTCTATAAAAGCAAGCTTTATGGCCTGAATCGAGACACGAGTTGAGAATCCAAAAATTGCCTTGAAACTTTATCTCTTCGAAACACACAATCCAGCCAGAAAAAACCAAAAATTCTTCCACCAATCAACTCCATATAACCTCAGGATTCATTCTCACCCATCACCATACCCAAAAACACATCACACAAGAAACACGATTTCTTCTTTGTCAGAACTGAAACACACCAACCATCCACTCTAAGCTTCATTCAAGCTTGCCAATAGCCTCAGGAGGTCAAAGGGGACTGGATTGCACAAGGGAGAGGCCCAGAAAGCTCCATTTCAAAGAACTTCATCTCAGGTAACCTTCAAAAACTTTTTTTCCAGAAACATGTTTTTAGGTTATAGAATGATTCTACATGCTCCCCTGATCACACTAGTATGATTAGAATCGAAAATAGGTTAGAAATGAGGATTTTATGATGTTCTGAAATTTTTGACCTAGAACTTGATTACTTCGATTCAACCTTAATATGCATGATAAATGAATTTTGTTTGTGGATTCGTGTTCTATGATGTTAGGGGAGTAATTATGGGCAAGAAATTTGAGGTTTAGTGGCTTGTAGGAGATTCTGAAATTTTGGTTCGCCGGAGAAGATGAACGGAGGTTAGCTTCGGTCACCTGAAAATAATTAGGTGCAATCCTTGATTAATTCCCAGATTCGTTCCTGGCCATTGGATGGTGATTAGGGTTAGTTTTCGTACGGTTCAGATTAGCCCATTAGTTTTAATTCTGGATTAATTAATTAAATCATAATTAATTAGCCAAATTTGATCTGGACCCTTGAAATAAGCGCGCAGTCAACATCTCCCCCCTAGGTTTGAATTTGGACCACTGGATCTGATTACTTTCATTTTAATTCATTTTATTTCATTTTCTTTTCATTTCTTTTGTTTAATTTATTAAAAATTTCAAAACACTTTCAAAAAATATGATTTCTGGCATTTCTGTTTTCAATATTTTTTTCAACCTGAAAATAATTTTTATTTTATTTTTTGCATTAATAAAGTATTTTTAAAATATTTAAATGTTATTTTTAATTAATTAATGGATTTTAATTAATTAAAAATGCATTTAGGTTTCTAAAAATCACCAAAAAAATCATGAACCATTCCAATACATTTAGAGACATTTTCAAACTCTTCATATAAATTTATTTTTTAGGTTTGATCATAATTTCACAATTATCTTTGAATTAGGCTTCATTAAAATCATATTTTTTAACCCTAACTTTGAAAAATCATTTTTGCCTAACCAAGAAGAGTTTGAACTTGATTCTTTTTGCATTATTTCACATATTGCATGAAGTTTCTAGGTTATTTTTCTCATGAATTTATCTTGCATTTTCAAATTAATTTGCATTTTCCCTTTTGAATCATCCAAAAACCCTAGCAAACTTAGAAAAATCATAACTTTCAATAGGATTAGCTTCTGACCTTCTCCTTTGGGGTGTGACTTTGTATAGGTTTAGGGTTTGATTGAGCTTGGTTTCAAAGTTTTATCATGTTGTATGCTTCTGTTTTGTTCATTTGCATCTCATATGTTCATAAAACCCTAATTTCTCATGTTCATTTGGATCCACCTTGCATATTCATCCTCATGTGAACTTGTCATGACATTTCAAGCATTCATATGTCATCTTAGACATCTTAGGACTGAAGGGGCGTAAAACACAAGGAAGGGGGGGTGGAATTGGGTTTTCTTGACAACTTAAAAATAACTTCTATGACAAGTTGATTTATCCTGGTTCGTTTGAACTCAAACTACATCCAGTCCACCCGCCAAGGTGATTTTGCCTCTATCACTGAGGTCTTAATCCACTATTCAATATTTAGATACAATCACAATGACCTACTATCAAAGTCTTCTTGAGTCTACTGACTAACTAGTCACTCAAGGAAAATCACTTTTATAATAAACAATAATGTAACTAGTATGCTTCTAATAAGCTTTTGATTGTTACAATGTTTTGGCGCAATAATACAATATATGAAAAAGTAATTCATCAGTCACTTTCAATCTTCAAAATCATTCCTTTATATAGGCTTGAATAAAGTGACAGTTGGGAACAACTTGAGCCTATTTTGGATATAAATTATTATCATAAATTCCTTCCAAAACGAGAGATACTTGTCTTCACCATTAATTGATATATCATTTAATTAATGCCTTTAATATGAGAATCATCATCTTCTAGACATAAATCAGAGAGAATTAAATCTTGATACGCAGCCAATAAATCACGTCTTTAATGATGAATTCTTCAATAAATGTATATTCTATATAGGGCGCAATGTTTTTTCTAATTAAGCACGTCTTCCTTTCAATAACTTCCTTTTCTACAACTTCTACACATATAACAAGGAAAGTTATTTTCAGTATGTATTAGAACTTCTATTCTTGCATAATAATAATTTTTATCATTAAAACTCTTAGAGGTTTAGAACCAGAATTGTTCTAACAATCTCCCCCTTTTTTATGATGACAAAACATTTATTTAGATTTTAAGAATATAGTTTAATAGGATTAGAAGAACTCCCTTTGGTTAATTTAATTCAGAGATTTCCATTAGAGGTTCCTTCAGAAGTTTTATCAGCTTTAGCTCCCCCTGAGTTGGTTACTTGACCTGTTTCTATTTTAGAATCACAACTCAAACAGTTTTATTAGAATATATATGTTAGAGGTTAATCTTGATAACTGCTATAGATCAAAATCTTCTACGTTTCTCCCCCTTTTTGTCATAATAAAAAAGTAAAGATGCAGAAGAAAAAACAAAAAGAGTGAAGAAGCAAAATGAAACAAGTTTTCATTAATCAGGGGCATAGCCAAAAAGAAACAAACAGTAGTAATTAAACAGATAAGATAATTAGAAGATAAAACTAAAGGATAACAGAAAATCAGGGTAGGGGATTCATCTTAGTAACTAATGCTTCCAGAAGAGACTTGATTTCAGAAGAAGATTCCACTTGCTTGCCAATCATAGTCTTCAGTTCAGCATTAGTTTCATCCTGTTTTTCCAATCTTTGCTTGACCATTTCATTCTCCTTTTTCAATTCTTCTAGAGTCTTCAGCACAAGAGATGTTGGTAGAGGTTCTTCAGTTGTTGTAGCAGCTTGATTTCCAGAATTTGCTTCAGTTGATGGTGGTGGAAGTAAGTCAACTTCCTGAGCTTCATCAGAAGTAACTAAAACCATCTGAAGTTCAGAGTATGATTCCAGAGGTTCTGGTTCAGTCCAGGGTTTGTTATCCAGGAGAAATGGCTTGTTCTTTTCAATGTTGGAGACGACTGCTTTGAGGTATTCACAGAAGTTCTGATGAGCGATATCATAGCAGATATCCTTCAGCCTTTTGGTCTCAACATTGAACCATTTTCTGAATGTAGCCCAAAGAAAATCGGAAGCTGCTGGATCAGGAAGCTCTGAGCTAGCAACTTTCAGATCATCTAACTTGATTTTCATTTCTGCTTCAAAGGCAAGCAGTAGTGCATCAACATCTGTTTTGGTTGGTTTTGGTTTTGAGGCCGGAATGGCAGTTTTGTTGGTAACAAAAGATAGTTTTTGGAGAGCTTCTATGTTAATGGATGTTCTAAGAGGATTTTCTGGCTCAGATTCTTCTGGAGGTGTGTCTGGTATTGTTATGATTGTTGGTGAGTTTGGTGGGGTTGATTCATAAGAGGACAAAGAGCTTTCTCTAATGGGTGAAAGGTCAAAACCTAGTGCATGCCCATCAGCATTCAGAGGATGGAAATTGCTAGGTGGGTTTGTTTTAAAATTTTGAATAGGTGGAATTTGTTGGGATTCAGGAGGTTGGAATGCGTCAATATCAGAAAGAACATTTTGGAGATCAGTGTGTGTTTCAACGAATTGGGAATGGTCTATATCAGAGAATTATGTTGGATCAATGGGTATATCAAAATCAGATAGAGTTTGTGGTTG